>CM066031.1:1605898079-1608298079 GCA_033557465.1 Ichthyophis bannanicus
AAATCGTCAGCGTCTAATGCTTCGGGGTTTAACTTTCCAGAATACAAGGAATTGTGAAAAAGAGATGAGTGTAGATGCACCTGTACATAATCACCGGGTGAAACCCTGCTGCTAACCTCATCCAGAATATGTTGAATACCTTGCTGAATGGCGAATTGAGCCTCAGATAATGATGCTATCCTGTCTAAATTAATAAACCGAAATTCCTCTGAATAAATTACACCATTAAACTTGTCCAATTTATGATCCCACCTTTTCACAAACTGAACATAGCTAACTGGTTCTGATTCTGCAGCGGGGCCTAATGCATGATTATTTGCGCTGTCCTCTGAAACACCGTGATCAAAGACACGGCTTTCACCACGCCCTCCGTATTCTGTACCGGCGTGTGTAGATTCACCAGCAGAAAAACTTTCGCTGTGTGATCTTTTCCTGTTAGACTTCTCTCCCACAGCCATTGGATTTCTAACATTTTCTCGGTCTGAAAAAGAAAACGTAGGGGGCTAATACTTTTTTTCTTTTACAGCGACTTTAAAATCTATGTGCTGGATAAAACCAGAATACTCACTATTCTGCTTATCTTTTGGTTTTCGGTATGGAGCTGTTTGCTCTTCTGTACCGGCGTGTGTAGATTCACCATCAGAAAAACTATCGCTATGTGATCTTTTTCTGTTAGACTTCTCTCCCATAGCCGCTGATTTTCTAACATTTTCTCGGTCTGAAAAAGAAAACGTAGGGGCTAATACTTTTACAGAGACCTTAAAATCTAGGTGCTGGATAAAACTGGAATACTCACGATTCTGCTTGTCTTTTGGCTTTCTGTAAGGTACCGTCTGTTGGTTAGACTGGCCATCTTGTTTTGTAGCATCTTCTTGGTCTAAAATAAAAAAGATTACAGGTTGAGGCTGTCCTCTGAAACACATTATAAAGAGCATAGCTGTTGGAAAATTAAAACACCACAGGACATACCTTTTAAATTTCTTTGCCGCCTTCTTTTTGTAAGAGAAAGTTTATTTGTAACCCCCTTTTTCTGCTCCTAGGATCAGCAGAGGTAAGAGAAGTTTTTTTATTTAGAAAAGTGTTATAGAAGAAACAGCAGTTCACACTGACATTATTTTGGTTTTTTTTTGTAGGGAAGTGACGAATCTTTTTCTTCAGACATGGTGAGTAGATATGAGTCTTACTTTTTTAAAAATATTGTTGGCTATGTAATGTTTCTGTCTCTTATGATTGTCTTTAAAAAATAGGAGCAGAAAAAGGGGGTTACAAATAAACTTTCTCTTACAAAAAGAAGGCGGCAAAGAAATTTCTTTTAAATTTAAATTTCTTTGCCGCCTTCTTTTTGTAAGAGAAAGTTTATTTGTAACCCCCTTTTTCTGCTCCTATTTTTTAAAGACAATCATAAGAGACAGAAACATTACATAGCCAACAATATTTTTAAAAAAGTAAGACTCATATCTACTCACCATGTCTGAAGAAAAAGTTGCAGATGATACAAGCTATAGAGACTGTGTGATCTTTTCTGGCTGCTGAAATGTACTGGATCTCATAAGCTTATCATACGACCTGGCTAATTTACAATGCCTTTTTTTCGCAGACAGTACAGTGTAATAGATGCTATATATCTGTGTATGTGGCTAATACACATTCCCACCCATTTCCCAGACGTCTTAAGTGGATTTTAGTTATACGACAGTTCTGCACATTCTTATCTTATGGCTTATTGTTTAGGAAACACCTAGAGGCCCCATTTTTTTTTCCAGACAAACCATTGTAGGTTTAATTAACTAATCATTCCTAAAACACACCACACATAGGTTCAAAATATTTTATTTCAAATAAAATGTTTTCATCTTGTGAAATTCATTTGAGCATTACAAGTTTTAAAAAAAATAAAAGGTATACATATAATTTTGTTCATCTGTATGTTCAACTAATAGATTCTGGAAATACATACATTTTCATAAAAAGTCAATTTTTACAGAACTTGGTGTTTTTTAAAGAACGATCTATAATCTCTGTCACAGATTAAGCCTTCCACTATTTCTATTTCGCTGTCTGCCACAGAATTAAGCAAAATATTGAGCAGTTGTCCTGGATTTCTACTGTTGTTAAAATCTCTGACGAGTTCAAACAAAAAATTCAAATTTTCATAAACTAGGACAGTTGCTTTCATTTTATGACCCGCAATCATGGCAACATTTAAAATAGGTCCTAGACACAACCTGTTACAAGTTTTATGGATTTTCTGATGTATTTCATTGCGTTCCCACTTTAAACAGTCATGATGTCTTTGGCCTGGAGCATGTATTACACACGCTGCACAGTCTCTATGCATAACGCCCTGCCAGCATTTCTTGATAATACAGGCCACCGTTGTTTGTATAACAGATTTAAATGTCTTTATTTCATCAGGTTTTGTGTAGTCCCTTTGACTGGCTATGACATCAAATGCCTCCCTTTGATATGTACAGAGAAAGCACAAACAGCGTAGATTGACAGCCTCTATGTGCTCCTGTAGGAGCGGAGATTCGTCA
This sequence comes from Ichthyophis bannanicus, assembly GCA_033557465.1. NCBI lineage: Eukaryota > Metazoa > Chordata > Amphibia > Gymnophiona > Ichthyophiidae > Ichthyophis > Ichthyophis bannanicus. Next base: position 1,605,900,617 of record CM066031.1, read on the forward strand.
CTTCCCTACAAAAAAAAACCAAAATAATGTCAGTGTGAACTGCTGTTTCTTCTATAACACTTTTCTAAATAAAAAAACTTCTCTTACCTCTGCTGATCCTAGGTCTTCCAATAAACAGTTTATTTCTGCATCTACAGTGGCGTGATATAATTCTATATCCTCCAGGTCCATTGTGTTGTCAGATGTTAAGCCAAGTTCTGTGCCAGAATCGTAGGGTTCTTGAGAGTTGAAAAATATTTGGGCATCTGGATAATCCACAAAAGCTGCTATTTCTTGCTCAGTATCTGCCAGACTCTCCTGTAGTTCAAATGGATTTTCAATCGGTGGATACCCCTCTGCAACGGCATCATGATCCTTAAGAAAGTAATTAATGTTGTGTGCTCTGCTGGAAATTCTGCTTGGTGTTCCAAAAAGAGCCATTTTTTCCTTTCTGAAACTCTGTGTTAAAATGTTCCCCTTACACCAGGAGCATGCTCAGAACAGACCTCTTGTTTCAACCAATCACGTGTTACCACACCCTAGAGAGACATGTCCAGGCTTGTCTCTCTGTATTGGTTTTTTCAAAGCCACTAAAAAATAGCTGTACAGTCAAACCTTTTGAAAAAGTCTGACTAAAACCGAAACGTATGAAAACTGAAGCAATATTTACCATAAGAAATAATGTAAATCCAATTAATCCGTTCCAGACACCCAAAAATATTCACAAAAAATACATTTTATAGAGAATAACTATATTTTTACATACATAAAACAATGAGAAATAAATATAAATGACTAATGAAATGGATAAATGAACATTTAACATCACTGAAAGCAAGCTAAGTACAGTACTGTACAGTACAGTATGTTAGCATCTGGCCTTAGCCACCCCTGACAAGCTGCTGTGCCCAGCTCTCTTCGGAATCACATTGGATTCAGCCCATTAAAATACCTTTACTTTATCTGCTCAATGCTTCAGAATGGCAGAAAATCTTAATGATATAGCTTCAGACGTACCCTGCAAGAGAAAGAACTGCCTCCCACATTCATGCAACATCTCCTGCTTACGTTGACAGCTTTTCTTCCCTGCTACCTCCGAGCCTGAGGGGGCGCTCCAGAGAACGGGCAGGCGGTGGACGAGATCGGGGCCTTCCTCTCTGCGCAATCCTTGCCTCTCTAACTCTGACCAGGCTCGAGGATGTGTTTCATTTACGTGCTCAGCTGGCTTTCGCTTCTCATCACGCTGGCGATCGGTGAGTCCGGGGGGCAGTGCTGCCGGGACCGGGGCGGGCGTTCTGGCAGTGTATACAGACCGGTGTGCAGCGCGAGGGTGTATGTATTTACAGTACTGTACTTTACGAAAACCGAGGCGATGTACGAGAACCGGGACAAAATCTCAGTCAAAAAAGACGTTGAAAACCGAAGCGATGTATGAAAACCGGGACAAAATCTCAGTCAAAAAAGACGTTGAAAACCGAAGCGTATGAAAACCGGGGCAAATGCAAGCCGAGGTTTGACTGTATTAGTATTTGGATTTGAACTCAGCTCTCTCAAAAAAAAAATAGCTGTATTAGGGGGATTTGAACTCAGGTCTCTCTGTATTTCAGTCTGAACTCTACAGGTCTGTCAGAATACTTCTAACAGTGAGGTCTTAAAAGTAAAATTCTATCACATGGACAGCACTAGTTTCTCTAACAATTGCATTTGTAATTGCATTTGTAAAGAAAATTGTGTCTCTCTGTGCCGTAAATCTTTTGTGAGAAATAAGAACTGGGGCAGTGGGAGAGAGAAAAGCATTTTATTTTTCCAGGGTTCCTGCTTTTTTTGCAGGTGTAAACATTAACCAGAAGCAAAAAACACATTTCCGGAGTCAGTCACACTGCTCCCCGCTGATGTCAGCAAAAAGGGACAGTCCATTTCCGATGATGTAGGCAGGGGCGTGGTTGAGGGTGAGAGGGTGATTCCTCTAACAAAGATGTGCTAATTGCATTTGGAAAGAAAAAAGATTCTAGCTTGCCTGTCTCTCTGTGCTAGGAATTAGTTTTTGTGTGAGAAAAAACAACTGAGTCTGTGTGGGAGAGAGAGAGAGAGAAAAGCATTTTTGTTTTTCAGTATTAAGCAGAAGCAAAACCACATTTCCGGAGTCAGCCATACTGTCATTTCCGGAGTCAGCCATACTGTTTCCGCTGATGTCAGCAAAAAAGGGACAGTCCCTCTTTTGATGACGCCCTGTTTCCAGTGATGTCATTTCCGATGATGTAGGCAGGGGCCGTGGAGGAGGGTGGGAGGCTGTGGGCGTAGCACAAACCCGGAAGTGGGTGCTGATTGGCTAATGCCATATTGTGGGGCGTGGCGTGGGTGTGACACCCCCCCCCGGAAGTGTACGTTGATTGGATGATGTCATCCTTGGGGCAGGGGCAGGGGTGTGTCAAGTGGGGAGCGGTGGCCACCCCTGGGGGCAGGACTGGGCGGGGCTATCTCACCATTCACTTCTATGGGAGGGGGCGTGGCCTAAGGCAGGACATACACCGGAAGTGGGCGCTGATTGGTACCTGTCAGCATTTTGGGGGCGGGGGTGGGCGGGGCTGGGTGGGGCTAACTCACCATTCACTTCTATGGGAGGGGGCGTGACCTAAGGAGGGACATACACTGGAGGTGGGCGCTGATTGGTACCTGTCAACATTTTGGTGGCGGGAGTGGGAGGGGCTAACTCACCATTCACTTCTATGGGGGGCGTGGCCTAAGGCGGGACATAGACCGGAAGTGAACGCTGATTGGCTCCCGCCATCCTTATCTCACCTGTCAATCAGTTTGACAAGTAGTGTACCCATTATACTACTGTGGTTCCTAATGTGGAACCTTGCATCGTATAACCGTAGTTTGGGTTGTTCTTCCCTAGGTGCATAACTTTGCACTTGTCCACATTAAATTTCATCTGCCATTTTGATGCCCAGTCTTCCAATTTATCAAGATCCTCTTGCAATTTTCCACAATCCTCTTGGGTTTTAACAACTTTAAATAGTTTTGTGTCATCTGTAAATTTGATAACCTCACTCGTTATTCCACTTTCCAGGTCATTTATGAATATGCCTAAAAGCAGCGGACCCAGCACAGATCCCTGGGGTACACCACTATTCACCTTTCTCCATTTGGAAAATTGGCCATTTAGCCTTACCCTCTGCTTTCTATCTTTTAACCAGTTCCTGATCCACAATAGTACACTGCCTCCTATCCCATGACTCTTTAGTTTTGCCAAAAGTCTCTGATGAGGGACCTTGTCAAAGGCTTTCTGAAAATCCAGATACACTATATCAACCAACTCACCTTTGTCCACCTGTTTATTCACACCTTCAAAAAAGCATAACAGATTAGTAAGACAAGATCTTCCTTGTCTAAAGCCATGTTGGCTGTCTCCCATTAGGCCATGACTACCTACATGCTGAGTAATTTTGTTCTTTATGATGGTTTCTACCATTTTTCCCAGTACTGATGTCAGACTCACCAGTCTGTAGTTTCCCGGATCACCCCTGGAACCCATTTTAAAAATTGGCGTTACATTGGCGATCCTCCAATCTTCAGGTATTACAGATGATTTTATTGAAAGTTCACAGATTACTAATAGCAGGTCTGCAATCTCATATTTCAGTTCTTTCAACACCCTTGGATGTATACCATCCGGCCCAGGTAATTTGCTACTCTTCAGTTAACTAATAGTTGTAATACATCTTCCCAATGTATCAATATTTCCTTCAATTCTTCCGCACCTTTAACCCTGGAATTACTGAGATTTTTTGCACACACTGAATACCGTTGGGGTCATAAATTACCCCACGGTGAATTTTAATTGTTAACCATGAAAATTTTAAACTAAACAGACAAAATATTATTCTGAATTAATGATTTATTATATGAAGGTTTCATGTTTTGAAATTTAATGATTTATCATAAAATTACATGAAGAAGAGTTGCCATGAAAGCAGTTTTTGCATGCACTTGATGAACACAGTAAAGTACTACAGTCATTTGCATGAGACACAGACAATTTCTGAATGTTCTTTGCAAACATTGCGCTTGCAGGAGGTGCAAACTATGTTGCTTTTCTTATCTTTTTCTCTGGAACAGTAGTGGCACCTTGCCCTTTTCTTTGGGATCCCGACATTGCAAACAGCATCAGTGGCTTCTTCAATGCTGGAAGAAGTCTCGCTGCAATTACTCTGAAACAGCTGCTTTCCTAATTCCAAGAGGAATAGACGGTCTGTGCTTTGACTTGGACTGCCATTCTTGATTTAGTGACATCCAAACAATGAAGGCGTTCAAAGCACTGATGTCCATCATGTTGTAGAAGATTGTCACTGGCCAGCGTCTTGTCATTCGTTTTGTGGTATATGTGCGCAACATTTGATCTGCCGTATCTACTCCACCTTTACTAGAATGATAGTCCAAGATCATGTGTGTTTTTTTTGTCTGGACATGTGTTATCTACTTCTTCATGATCATGCAAACTGCTCAGAAGAACAACAACTTTTCCTTTCTTCGGGTAATAGGAAACCAGAGTAGTGTCATTGCGAAAGGCAAACAGTGAAGTGAATGCCTCTCGGCCCTTTGCTGTTACAAATTCTGGAGATAATTCTTTTCTGTTCCTTCGAATTGTCCCCAAAAGTGTCATTTGTTTTTCTAGCAATTTCCGTGACAGTGATAAACTACAGAAGAAATTGTCAACAGTAACATTTCTGCCAGATCGCGTTAATCCTTCAGTGAGTTGCAGCACAACCCTTTCACCCTGATTCTGTTCCCTGTTTTGTCCGAGTTCCCTTCCTGTATATACTTGAAGATGCAGAACATATGACATTGCACTGCCACACAACATCCATAGCTTTATGCCATATTTCCCAGGTTTGCTGGGAATATATTGTCTGAACGGAACACGGCCATGAAATGTAAGCAGTTGTTCATCTACGGTAACATTTTCACCTGGAACAAAGGCATCATTTAGAGTTGCCTCCCAGGTATCAAAAACGTGTCTGATTGGAGCAAGCTTATCCACACCTCATTGTTCACGTCTGTTGGTTGCATCATCAAATCTGAGAGCACAATAAATTTGCTGAAAACGGTTACGGGCCATATTTTTGCCAAAAACAGAACGACCATCTTCAAGTTCCACAACTGAACTATGGATTCATTTCGTGACTTGTACACGCCTGAGAGGATCAGAAGTCCAAGAAAACGTTGAAATTCTCCATCTGTCAAATCTTTCCAGGTGTCGTCATAAATGTGTCTTCCTTGTTTGCTCATCCACATCATGATTTCATTCAATAAGTTCTTCCTCATGAACAAGTGGAATGCTGCGAGAGGGCCATCAACATTTCGTACAGCATACCTTGTAGGACCTTGTTGTACGGGCATGACATTAGCTCTGGCGTATCTTCCAGCAGCTTGCTTTATAGGTTTCCTGTTCCATGATGTGGCATCATTAGATACATAGGCTTCAATGGCAACATTTGTGCTTATAGTTGATGACCTCTTAGCTCCTCTACGAACACAGCTAAGATTCCTCATAGATGATACTGACACCGAGGACTCCTGCCTTCTTCCCCGTCCAGCACAGCCCCGACATTTGCCTCGACCTGTAACTTGACTCTTTGCTGCAGGCGATGTTACCGGCTCAACATCAGTCTCACATTCACTTGGCGACCAACTGCTGTCGCCATCTGAATCATGACTGTCATCATCAGATTTATCGCCCGAACTTGGCTGATATGCTTCTTCACTTGCTGAATATGCTGCATTATCAGATGACTCAGAGCCACTGTCAGCATCTCGTTGCAATATTTCTCTTACTTGGGCAGCTGAATACTTTCGTTTTGACATCATAAATAATAACTTAAAATAAATAAACAAAGATAAAGTTGAATAAAACGCAAAGCAGTTTTACTATAGGTGTACAATAATCGTGATGAATGAGCTGAAAGCCTTTAGATTTCATCAGAAATAATGACAGAACATATGATATCAATTACAGAAAATGTGTAATTTTCATAAAATAAGAGTACAAAAAATAAATGATACATAATTAAAGATAAATACCATTGTCAGATCAAAAAATTCACAAAACTGCAAATTGTATCATGATCCAAACCGGACGTAAGCAACTGGGGTCAAAAATGACCCCACTGGTACTCTGTGCTGCAATTCATCACTAGCGTCACCTAGCGGATGAAAATTATTCCTCTCATGGTGCAATATAAAGAGAATATTGACATGTGAAAAGTCATAAAATGATTGCATTCTTGAACAACTAGTTTCCAAGATACGCGTTGTGAAACTTGCAGTGGGGTCACTTTTGACCCCATCAGTACTCCCAGGGTTAAATACCACTTCAGTCATGGGTAACGTCCCTACCTCTTCCTAAGTAAAGACCGAAGCAAAGAATTCATTCAGTCTCTCCGCTATCGCCTTGTCACCTCTTAGTGCCCCTTTAACCCCTCTATCATCTAATGGACCAGCTGACTCTCTCACAATTTTTTTGCTACAAATATACTTGAAAAAGTCTTTATTTCACGTTTTTGCTTCCACAGCAAGCTTCTTTTCAAATTCTCCCTTTGCCTACCTTATCAATGCCTTGAATTTGACTTGCCAGTGCTTGTGCTGTTTCCAGGTTTCATCGTTTGGCTCTTTTTTCCATTTCCTGAAAGATGATTTTTTGGCAGCAACAGACCTCTCAGACCTCACCTTTAAACCATGCTGGCAGTTTTTTGAACTTCCTTCCACTTTTCTTAAAGCGTGGAATACAGCTGGTCTAGGCTTCCAAGATAGTATTTTTCAACAACACCCAAGCTTGATGTAAGTCTTTAACCTTTGCAACTGCTCCTTTTGGTTTTTTCTTAACTATTTTCCTCATTTTATCATAGTCTCCCTTTCGAAAGTTAAAAGGTAGTACTGTGGATTTCCTTACTATCCCTCCTCCACTAATTAAATCAAATGCGATCATCTATGATCACTATTGCCAAGTGGCCCCAACACCCTTATCTCTTGCACAAGATCTGGTGTTCCACTAAGGACTAGGTCTAATATGGCTTCCCCTCTGGTCGGTTCATGAACCAGCTGCTTCAAGAAGCAGTCATTTATTTCATCTAGGAACTTTATCTCACTAGCATGTCCTGCCGTGACACTGACACAGTCGATACCAGGGTAATTGAAATCACCCATTATTATTACTGCGCTGTAACCTTTGTTATCTTTCTTGATTTCTTTGAGCATTTCATCATCCATTTGTTCATTCTGGCCCGGTGGTCGATAGTACACCCCCACTGCCATCGCCTTCCCCTTTTTACATGGAATTTCAATCCATAGAGATTCTACAGCAAATTTTGTTTCCTGCAAAACTTTAATCCTTCCTGACTCCATGCCCTCTCTAACATAGAGCGCAACCCCTCCACCAATTTGATCAGCTCTATCATTACAATATAGTTTGTACCCAGATATCACAGTGTCCCACTGGTTGTCCTCCTTCCACCATGTCTCTGATATTCCAATCATATCTAACCTCTCATTTAGTGTTATATATTCTAACTCTCCCATCTTATTTTTTAGACTTCTGGCATTTGCATACAAGCATTTTAGAGACTGTGTTTTATTCATATTAATCTGGCTATTGGTAGGCATGGGGAATTTGGGATCTTTAAGCTCTGTCTGCTCCATACTCAAGGGCATTTGGGCTACTTTACTCTTTTCTGGAACCTCTCTGTTTTTGGTAGTATCCTTCAAGGATACATTCATCCCAACCATGAGCTCTTGGATGACTGTCGTCTTTCCCCTATTATCTAGTTTAAAAGCTGCTCTATCTCCTTTTTAAAGGTTAATGCCAGCAACCTGGTTCCATCCCGGTTAAGGTGAAGCCCATCCCTTCAGAAGAGCCCCTCCTTTCCCCAGAATGTTCCCCATTTCCTAACAAATCCAAAACCCTCATTTCTACAGCATTGTCTCATTCATACATTGAGACTCTGGAGCTCTGCCTGCCTTTTGGTTCCTGCGTGTGGAACGGGAAGCATTTCGGAAAACGCTACCCTGGAAGTTCTGGATTTTAACTTCCTACCTAAAAGCCTAAATTTCGCCTCCAGAACCTCCCTACCACATTTTCCTATGTCATTGGTACCGACATATACCAAGACAGCAGACTCCTCCCCAGCACTGTCGAAGACCTTATCTAGGTGGCACGTGAGGTCCTCTACCTTCGCACCAGGCAGGTATGTTACCATGCGATCCTCATGTCCACCAGCCACCCAGCTATCTACATGCCTAATGATCAAATCACCAACTATAATGGCTGTCCTAACCCTTCCCTCATGGGCACATGGCCCTAGAGAATCTTCCTCGGTGCGAGAGGGTTTTATACCACCTGGAGTCCTTCTGTACCCAGCCATTGCTGTGAGATACACCATGGAGGTATAGCCTACTGGTTACTACAATGCCGTTCTCAGCAGTGTTCATGGGTTTACTTCCTCATTGTTCCCTCCTTTCATGCCTGTCCTACTCAAATAGTTTGCATGCCTGTAGCAGTCATATTTTTGCAGAGTTGTGCTGCCAGCCCATAATATCCTCGCCACAGTTGCCAACATTCCTTCGGTCCCTCTATCTGCGTCTGTCAGCTGTGTTGAGTCCTGTCTGCCTGTGCAGGCTGCCACCCATGTCCTGCACTGCTACCCTTTCCTGCATTGTGCCTCTTCGTGCTTGCCTCGCCTGTGCCTGATCTTCATGGCACCACCACTCCTCTGTCCACCCATCATACTAACTATCCTATCACCTCCACCTCCACTGGGGGACACGTATTCCCATCGTCTGCCACCCACTGTCTTTCCAGTACTTTACATTGCCAACACCCTGTGCTTTGGTACAGTTGCCCCCACCATGTTTGTCAACAGTACTGGCAGCCACATGGGATTCCCGCAAATATGTCAGGTCCAGCACCTCCCACTTCTCCCTCCTTCACTCACCTATTCATTGCTTTTCCTAGGTGCTCTATCTCGTGTTAGGGCTACATCTGTCTCTATGCCTCACAGGTCATTCATGTTATCCTGGAGCACCTTGCATCCCTTAAGACACACTAACCTAGGGCATGGTAACCTTGTTAGGCCACCTTAACCTATGGTTCCATAACCCAGGGTGCCTTCTAAGGTGCCTTTTCCAGGGGTGCCTAATACGGCACTTAGCCTAAGGAGCCCTATAGGGCGCCTTACAAAGTACCTTATGAGGCACCTTACAAGGCACCTTATAAGGCACATTACAAGGCACCGTTTGAGGGCACCTAACAATGTACCTTATAAGGCACCTAATAAGGCACCTTACTTATAAGGCACCTTACAAGGCGCCTAACAAGGCACCTTATAAGGCGCCTTACAAGGCACCTTATAAGGCACCTTACAAGGCGCCTAATAAGGCACCTTATAAGGCACCTAACTTACAAGGCACTTTACAAGGCACCTTGTAATGTGCCTTGTAAGGTGCCTTATAAGTAAGGTGCCTTATAAGGCGCCTTGTAACGCGCATTAGTCTAAGCCACCTTGTAAGGCGCGTTAGCTGATACAGCTTGCCGTAACGATACAACGCCCAAGCCTTTATATGGCATCTGTACCATTGCCGCGGAACCTAATGCAGGTAAACATTACCACAGTTTAGTAAACATACCCCTAAATTTAGGCTTTTAGGTAGGAAGTTGAAATCCAGAACTTTCAGGCTAACTTTCTCCGAACTGCTTCCCGTTCCACGCGCAGGATCCAAAAGGCAGGCAGAGCTCTGGAGTCTCAATGCATGGATGAGACAATGGTGCAAGGATGAGGGGTTTGGATTTGTTAGTAACTGGGGAATATTCTGGGGAAAGGAGGGGCTCTTCCAAAGGGATGGGCTTCACCTTAACCGAGATAGAACCAGGCTGCTGGCATTAACCTTTAAAAAGAAGATAGAGCAGCTTTTAAACTAGATAATAGGGGAAAGCCGACAGTCGCTCAAGAGTGCATGGTTCGGAGCAATGTATCCTTGAAGGATACTACCAAAAACAGAGAGGTTCCAGAAAAGAGTAAAGTAGCCCAATTGCCCTTGAGTATGGAGAAGACAGAGCTTAGATTCCAAATTACCCATGCCTCCCAATAGCCAGATTAATATAAATAAATTATAGTCTCTAAAATGCTTGTATGCAAATGCTAGAAGTCTAAAAACTAAGATGGGAGAGTTAGAATACATAGCATTAAATGAGAGGTTAGATATGATTGGAATCTCTGAGACATGGTGGAAGGAGGACAACCAGTGGGGCACTGTGATACCTAGGTATAAACTATATCGTAATGATAGAGCTGATCAAATTGGTGGAGGGATTACGCTTTTTGTTAGAGAGGGCATTGAGTCAGAAAGGATTACAGTTTTGCAGGAAACAAAATTTGCTGTAGAATCTCTATGGTTTGAAATGCATAATAAAGCCTTTTTCAAGTACATTCATAGCAAAAAAAACCTGTGAGAGAGTCAATTGGTCCATTAGATTATAGAGGGGTAAAAGGGGCAGTAAGAGGAGACAAGGCTATAACGGAGAGACTGAATTCATTTTTTGCTTTGGTCTTTACTGAGGAAGATGTAGGGATGTTACCTATGACTGAAGTGGTATTTAAAGGTGATACTGCAGAAGAATTGAAAGAAATATCGCTATACCGGGAAGATGTATTACAACTATTTGATAAACTGAAGAGTAGCAAATCACCTGGACCGGATGGTATACATCCAAGGGTGTTGAAAGAACTGAAATATGCGATTTCAGACTTTCTATTAGTAATCTGTGAACTATCATTAAAATATTCTGTAATACCTGAAGGGAGGGTCACCAATGTAACGCCAATTTTTAAAAATGGTTCCAGGGTTGATCCGGGAAACTACAGACTGGTGAGCCTATCGTCAGTACCAGGAAAAATGGTAGAAACCATCATAAAGAACAAAATTACTCAGCATGTAGATAGTCATGGCCTAATGGGAGACAGCCAACATGGGTTTAGACAAGGAAAATCTATAAATTATTGAACGGAGTGGAACGGGTAAACGTAGATCAATTGTTTATGTTATCAGAATATAGGAAGACTAGGGGACATGCAATGAAGCTACAGGGTAAACTATTTAAGACTAATAAGAGAAAATATTTTTTCACTCAACGTGCAATCAAACTCTGGAATTTGTTACTGGAGGATGTAGTAAAAGCTGTTAGTGTAGCCTGGTTTAAAAAAGGTTTGGAAAAGTTCCTGGAGGAAATGTCCATAAACCATTATTAAAAAGATACCAAGGATATCACTGCTTGACCTAATACAAGCATTGTGGAACCTGTGTCTTTTGGGGAAACAGCTAGGTACATATGACCTAGATTGGCCACTGTTGGAAACAGGATACTGGGCTCGATGGACCTTGGTCTGACCCAGTATGGCATATCTTATGTTCTTATAAGCCCAGCTCTCCTTCCCATGTGAATTTGGGAATGGGTTAATAAGATGACTGAACCCACCATCCAGTTCACTGGGGAGGGAAATGGAGGTCAGAATGCAGGAATGGGAGGAGGGAATTGAGCTGGAAGGAATGGAAGCCTGCACAGATTATCTGCTTTTTCTTTGGCTTCCCAGGTTGAGGTACTGGCATGGGGAAGCTGTAGAAGCTTGAACTTGCCCTACAGCCCCGCAGTTAAGATCGAGTGGGGGGGCGGGAGTGGTTATAAGGCAGAGGAGGGATCGGATATTAGAGAGTTGTCACAACTTAAGCGTTAATAAAAGGGGAGAGACATACCCCATTGCTGAATTATCCCAGAATGGCATAGGGCGAGAGATGGGAGGGGGAGGGGGGTAGTGGACTGTAGTCTCTTGTGACATGGGTGTCACTGCCATGTGTGGCAAAGGTTACAAAGATGTTCTCATAATTCTGGAAATTGGCCTCAGCCTGGCATCACCGCAGGCTAGAGGTTGGAGGTATGAGAATATAGTACTTGGCTAATTGATTTACTGAGTGGAGGGCTGGAATATCATTATTTAGTCCATTCAGATACTCATAACCATTCTGTTGCTATTTTGTTAAATTGGATCAAGACATTGAAGGAATAAAACGACGGGCATGTTTTGCCCAAACACTGGTACTGTTGTTAAACTAGATGGATAGTTGTATGCGAATTCCTAAGTTAACGTGTGTACTTGCATTTACACCAGCTTTAGGGTGCTTTCACTACATTGCCTTCTTACTATGCACAAATTAATTGCACATGTGCCAATTTGTAGGTTAATGTGTATTAAATCAATTTTGAATGCTCTAAAATTTATAAACCATGCTGGTAAGCTAAATGTGCACTAACCAACCAATGCACATTCCTACTTTGTATCAATTGTGATGGGGCCCGTGGTTAGAGCCCTTTAACCCTGTATAGGCGGTTGCCTAGGGTCTATAAAACAAGTAAACTGCTCTGGCTGTGTAAAATGAAAGAGTCTCTCAGAGCAAATTGAATGAAAAATAAGATGGGTTTTATTCCCCGTCCCGCTCGGACTATCAACAAGAACAGAAACTTCAGGTGTAAGCGAAGGAAGAAACAAAAATAGTGGCAAACTTATATTCTTTTGTTTACATGCACAAAGTTCTCTTTGACATTTAATCAACCAGCAGGGCTGCATTTATAACAGATACTACAATCCATTGGAGAGGGATCTTGAAGGCTGCTGCCATCTTCCCATACCATGCTTTCTCCAGCACTTCCCAAACTCCCTGTGTCAGACTCCTCTTGTATACAGTATTCAGACACGGCGTCTTGTGACAACTCACTATGGCATTCAATGGAGGCTCTTCTCCCTTCGGGTTTATACCTCCCTGGCTTGTAGTAGCTTCTACCTGGGCTTTCCTCCCAGAACAACAGCTCAGAATCTCCTTGCTTCGTGTAATTATGGTCAGGACCGCGCCCTTGGCACTTATAGGTTTTAAACCTCTCGCTGTAAGCGTATGGAGGTTTCTTTCTATCTGTAGGAATTGCCTTTATTTATTTATGTTTATTTATTTGATAAAAACCGCCTTTCTCAATAACCAAGGCGGTGTACAATTAAAAGCTAAGTAATAAAAGAAGGCCGAGGCCAACGAAAGGAAAAGAAATGTACAATATTAAAAAAAAAAGGGATAGTAGAGAAGGACCAAGAAGGCAGGACGAGACATGGCAACACGAGGGAACATCAGGGAGGGGGTTAAGGAAATAGTAGAGTCACACAAAAGGAGAGGGGAGATTAAATGCCAGGGAAAACAGGTGGGTCTTGAGGTTTTGCTTGAAGACTTTGTGTTGGGGCTCTAAACGGAGGGTAGAAGGGAGAGAATTCCAGAGGGCGGGACCAGCAAAGAAGAAAGCAGAGGAGCGGGTGGATTGTAAGTGAGCACGGGAGGGGGACGGGAGTGTGAGACGATTGAGGTGAAAAGAACGAGGGGTGTATCTGGGAGAATGGAAGAAGAGGAGATCAGATAAGTACTGGGGGGTGCTGTCATGAATAGCTTTATGGACCAAGGTTAATAATTTAAAGGTGGAACGGAAGGGGATAGGAAGCCAGTGAAGATGAAATAACTGGGGTGTGATATGATCACGGAGGGAAGTGTGTGTAAGGAGGCGTGCTGCTGCAGTATTTTGAACACGTTGCAGGCGGTTTAATTGGGATTTGGGGAGACCAATGAAGAGTGAGTTTGAAAAATCAACGCGGGACATGACAAGGGAAAGCACTAGAGTGGTAAGAGCAGAAGAGGAGAAGAAGGGACGAATAGAGCGAAGTTGACGCAGGAAGAAAAAAAGATGATTTGGTGATATGTGATATGTGTGTGTGGAAGGATAGATCAGAATCAAAGTGTACACCAAGGTAACGAAAAGTGGAGACCAGAGGTATAGGGGAACCAGAAAAAGAGGGGGCCATGGAAGGGGAAGAGGCACCGTGGGTGAACCAAATAGCGATGGTCTTGGTCAGGTTGAGATGGAGGCAGTTGAGGGTTAACCAGTTTGCGACGGCTGAAAGGCAGGAATCTAGTGCAGTGAGATCAGGACTAGAAGGGGATGTGTGATGGAGTAACAAGATATCATCAGCATAGAAGAAAAAGGAAATACCTAACTGTTGGATTAAGGAAGCAAGGGGGGCTAAAAAAAGGTTAAAAAGAAGGGGAGCGAGGACGGAACCTTGAGGGACCCCACAAAGAAGACGTTGAGGTTCGGAGGGGGAAATAGAAGCGGAAGAGGAAAGCACCGAGCAGGACCGGGAAGAAAGAAAGGAATGGAACCAGTGGTGGACTGTACTGCAAAGACCCGCATCCCGTAAACGTTGTAAGAGGAGAGAGTGATCAACCAAGTCAAAGGCTGCGGATAGATCCAGAGCTACCGCCACCGAGATATCACCACGATCGTGTGCAACATGTAAAGCATTTGTGAAAGCTAAGAGAACCGTTTCGACGCTGTGACCCTGACGAAACCCAGATTGACGTGGGTGAAGAAAATTGATGGATGCAAGGTGGTGAGAGAGTTGTGCAAAGACATATTTCTCCAAAAGCTTAGAAAGAAAAGACAGATTGGAAACAGGACGGTAGTGCATGGGAAGTAAAGGATCCAAGGAAGGGTTTTTCAGAATAGGGCGAACGAGAGCGTGTTTCCATGGTGAAGGAAAAATTCCAGTGAACAAGCTAGAGTTAAACATGGTGAGAATACAAGGTAAGAGTCCAAGGGAAGGGGTGAGGAGCCACGTAGAGGGAACAGGATCGAGGGCACAAGAAGTCTTCTTAGAAGAAGTGATAAGGCGATGGAGTTCGGGAGCAGTGATTGGATCAAATGAAGCCCAAAAATGAGAGAGCTGTGAGATAGGAGGGGGGGACGGAATGGGAGGAGGGGAAGGGATCGGAGCGGGGCAAGAGGGCAGGGATGCTCTCAAAGAAGCTACTTTGTTACTGAAGAAAGAAGCTAACTGTGCCGGGGAGGGAGCAGGATGGGAAGAGGGATCAGATGAGGAGGTGTGTAGCGAAATGAGGGATTGAAAAACAGTGGCTCCCTGTATCTTTTGACTCTAGCCTCCCAGGTTGGTTGTGCAGTAGTAAAATTGGTCCTAGATTTGCAGCTATTTCTTATGGTGCACATATGCTTGGAGTTCCCATCCCCCAACACTTTCCTTTTAAACTGACCTGTGCTTAGAGCTGGCACATACCGGTCTCCTTGTAGTGGGACCCTCCTGGCTTCTCTTGAAGGCTAACTCGAGTAGCAGGTCTTCTCCCAGTACAGCTTGCCTTAAACCTCTGTTCCTGAGTGCTGGAGCTACCTTCACTTCCTGGTTCTCCGTGAGAAAAGTTTTCTCCCAGCACTCCTCTGGGGTTTCTGCTCAGCTGATTGTAGCCACACCTCTTGCTACTCTCTCTCTGGCTTCTGCCGTGTTCCTGAGTTGTATCGTGCCTCTCTCTCCCTCTGCCTTCCTTCCACTGACTGGAACCCTGTCTTATGTAATCCCCAGCCCTGCACGTGACGTGGGGATTTGCAATCAGGTGTTCCTGACGAGCTTTCTGTTTGTTACGCAGTAACAATTTCCTTTGCTCAACTGTTTCAGTGTGCCTAGTGCTCCTTTCCAATGCTGAATCTGAGGTAAGCCTTTCTTTTACCTGCACTTCCATGGGCTGTGTATCCTCTGCTGCATCACATATCCCCCCTCTTAAGATATTCCGGGATGGTGAACTTTTGTGCACACAGCCCGGAATCCGCCCTGGCTTCATGAGTATCCCCTCATACCTGCTGTATAACGGGTTACCCTCCTCCCAGGGTTTCTGTGGACATGTGCCTGCTGCCCGGTGCTTAGGTAGTATGCTGAAATGGCTAACAGTTGCCATCCTCTCGTGCCATGGTTTCAATACATTTATGTGGTACGTCTGAAGGCGTCCCCTGTCATTCTTGACCACATATGATACCGGACCCTTGCGGTCCATTACCGTATAGGGACCCTTCCACCGGGCCTCAAATTTTGGCCCTGGATCAGTGACCATTACCACGACCTTGTCGCCTGTGGCCAACTGTCGAGGTTTCTTACCCCTATCATAATATTTTTTCTGTGTTTTCCTACTATCTTGTAAATTCCTATCTGCGGCTTGAGATGCCCTCTGGAGGCGACTCCGTAGCCTGCAAAGGAACTGGGGAACTCCTATTTCCTCCTCTCCTGGTTCCACCCACTGGTCTCTTAAAATGTCCAGGACTCCTCGTGGTGTCCGTCCGAACATAAGTTCATAGGGAGATGTTCCTAGGGAGGTTTGCGTTCGTTCCCTGCTAGCGTATAGGACAAATGGGAGCATAGTGTCCCAGTCTGCCATTTGCCCCTCTAATCCCCTCCTTAGCAACTGCTTAAGGGTTTGGTTAAAACGTTCCACCAGACCGTTTGTCTGTGGATGATACGCCGCTGTTTTTTATATGGGTGATGCCAAAAGCATCCCATACTTGCGCTAGATATCTTGAAACAAAATTGCTTCCTCTGTCTGTGAGCATTTCCCTCGGGAAACCCACCTCACAGAACAATTTTATTAACTCTGTGGCTATAAATCTGGCGGATATGTTCCGAAGAGGAATTGCCCATGGGAATCTGGTGGCTACATCCATGATAACGAGGATATACTGAAATCCCCTAGGGGTTCTCACCAGGGGCCCTACCATGTCCATCGCCATTCTCCTAACCGGTTCTGTTATGGTAGGCGTTTGGATCAGGGGAACTCCTACAGGCTTAGCAGCGCTTACTCGCTGAACAGCCGGACAAGCCTCACAGAATTTCTTCGTCTCCCGAAATACTCCCGGCCAGTAAAAACGCTCGAGAATTTGGTCGAGTGTGGCCTGCACCCCTTTATGCCCTCCAATGGGGTGGTCATGAGCGAGCCTCATGACAACTGCCTTAAAGGTGGTAGGAACTACCAACTGTTTCCTAATGGCATCATTTTGGGGATTACTACTCTCCCTATATAAAATATCCTCCTCTAATAGGAACCTGGGGAGCACATCTCTATCTGCCTTTGCGAATTCGAAGGCGTATTTTAATACGGGGTCTGCCTTCTGCTCTTTGGCAAAAGATGGAAACTTTTTTACTAGGTCTGCCGGTACCCAGGGTAACCCTTGCCCTGCGGCTACTCCGGCTCTCAACTGGGCTCGGTGATGCCTCTCCCGGCGCTTTTCGCCCTTGCTTTTCTTTTTACCCTCGCTGGGGGTAGCGATTAAATCCTCATGTCTGGGAAGCTCGTGTAGGCCTTCATCTGCAATCACCTCTTCCCCCTCTTCTGGTTCTACCTCTCCTTCTTCTACTACGGGGGCGGGATCTTCCTCTAAAGTTTCACTAGAGGTCCTCAGTCCTTTCGCCTGAGATCTGGTGGAAACTAATCCTCCCTTTATGCACGTACTATCTTCTATACCTTTATAGAAGGGTGGCCAATCTCTTCCCAACACTATATCATATGGTAGTTTGGGAATGATGGCTACTAATACTTCCCTTCGTGTGCCTAAGCCCTTAACTTTTACCCTAAATAAAGGATACCAAGTTGTTGCTCCATGCACACATTGTATTTTCGCTGTTCCTTCTTGCTGACTCGGGGGAAAACCCCTCTGGGCCTGTATGGTTTTCCAAAAATGGCGGGAGACCATACTTTAGTCGGCCCCCGAGTCAAGCAAGGCCTTAGCCGGGACTCCCTGCACCTCCACATCCACACGGAAACCTGCAGCTATGTGTTGATTATGGTTAATAACAAGTGCTGTACGATACATACATTCTCTCTTTAGGTGCCCACTTTTCCCACACTTAAAGCATTTTAACATTTTGTTACTTTCCATTTTCTTATAAATGGATTCCTTTGAACCCACTATGTTCCTTGGAGAAACACTGGTACTTTTTACAGAGTTGGCTAACCCTAACCTGCTGCCAGCGCTGGCTTCTTTCATTACTTCAGCCTCAAAGAACCTTTCGGTTAGGTGCGCTGCTTCAGCAGAGGTTCTACAATTCTGTAGGGTCAGGAATGTTCTAACTTCCTCCGGCACTGCCTCAAAGAATTGTTCTGATACAATTTGGTCAATTATATCATCAATCGGTTTACCCTCGGGTTCAAGCCATTTTAAAACCAGCCCATGCACTCTATGATATAGTGCCTTTGGGGTTTCATTAGGTTGAATCCGGGTAGACCGGAGCATGCGTCTATACATGGTAGGGGTTAAGCCCAGCCTATCACGCACGGCTCTCTTAACTTCCTGATAATCAGCTGCCAGAGCGGCAGGCATGGCCCTGTAGGCTGCCTGAGCCTCGCCGGTTAGCGCTGAGGCCAGCATAACGGCCCATTGCTCTTCTGGCCACTTAGCATTAAGAGCTATCCTTTCAAAAGTCTGCACAAAATCATCGAAATTATCATCACTGTGCATTTGTCCCAGTGTCCATATCCCACAACTCTGTGGGCCTACCCCACAGATAGGTACTGCTGCTGGCGACTCCTCTTTCTTTGGCTCCTTCAGGAGAGTATGCACTAAGTCTGTCAGGGGCCTCTGTTGATCCATCAGGGCAGCGATAGCCTGCCCCTGGTTCTTCCGAGCTAGCTCTCCCTGCTTCTCGAATTGCATGCTCATCCATCTTAGGACCTCTTGTGCATCCATCGTAGTCATCTCTTTTCCTGGAAAATAAATCAGAGACACGAACACCAAGTGTGGCACTATAACAACAGTGAAAGAAAAATTCCTTCCTCCCAAGCCTTTTCCTTCTCACCAGAGATCCTCCCAACCTGTGCCCAAATACCCTTTACCTGAGCCAGGTGGAGGTTCTTATTTTGAGAAGGTGCTTGCCGTCGCACTCTTGGAACCTGGATCCTCTCCGGGCGTGCCAACTTCGCTTTTTCCGCGTTGTCGCTCCGCTCCGTAGCTCCTTGTCTCATTGACTGGATCCTGCCAACTACGTCAACTTGTGATGGGGCCCGTGGTTAGAGCCCTTTAACCCTGTATAGGCGGTTGCCTAGGGTCTATAAAACAAGTAAACTGCTCTGGCTGTGTAAAATGAAAGAGTCTCTCAGAGCAAATTGAATGAAAAATAAGATGGGTTTTATTCCCCGTCCCGCTCGGACTATCAACAAGAACAGAAACTTCAGGTGTAAGCGAAGAAACAAAAATAGTGGCAAACTTATATTCTTTTGTTTACATGCACAAAGTTCTCTTTGACATTTAATCAACCAGCAGGGCTGCATTTATAACAGATACTACAATCCATGGGAGAGGGATCTTGAAGGCTGCTGCCGTCTTCCCATACCATGCTTTCTCCAGCACTTCCCAAACTCCCTGTGTCAGACTCCTCTTGTATACAGTATTCAGACACGGTGTCTTGTGACAACTCACTATGGCATTCAATGGAGGCTCTTCTCCCTTCGGGTTTATACCTCCCTGGCTTGTAGTAGCTTCTACCTGGGCTTTCCTCCCAGAACAACAGCTCGGAATCTCCTTGCTTCGTGTAATTATGGTCAGGACCGCGCCCTTGGCACTTATAGGTTTTAAACCTCTCGCTGTAAGCGTATGGAGGTTTCTTTCTATCTGTAGGAATTGCCTTGGTACTTGGCTCCCTGTATCTTTTGACTCTAGCCTCCCAGGCTGGTTGTGCAGTAGTAAAATTGGTCCTAGCTTTGCAGCTATTTCTTATGGTGCACATATGCTTGGAGTTCCCATCCCCCAACACTTTCCTTTTAAACTGACCTGTGCTTAGAGCTGGCACATACCGGTCTCCTGTGTAGTGGGACCCTCCTGGCTTCTCTTGAAGGCTAACTCGGGTAGCAGGTCTTCTCCCAGTACAGCTTGCCTTAAACCTCTGTTCCTGAGTGCTGGAGCTACCTTCACTTCCTGGTTCTCTGTGAGAAAAGTTTTCTCCCAACACTCCTCTGGGGTTTCTGCTCAGCTGATTGTAGCCACACCTCTTGCTACTCTCTCTCTGGCTTCTGCCGTGTTCCTGAGTTGTATCGTGCCTCTCTCTCCCTCTGCCTTCCTTCCACTGACTGGAACCCTGTCTTATGTAATCCCCAGCCCTGCACGTGACGTGGGGATTTGCAATCAGGTGTTCCTGACGAGCTTTCTGTTTGTTACGTAGTAACAATTTCCTTTGCTCAACTGTTTCAGTGTGCCTAGTGCTCCTTTCCAATGCTGAATCTGAGGTAAGCCTTTCTTTTACCTGCACTTCCATGGGCTGTGTATCCTCTGCTGCATCACACAATACATAGGTGCATGTATACTAAAGGATTTAATATGCATTAATGATGTTAACAAGTGTTAAGGCACTAGTGCGCTATTATTTCTATGGTCACAGAGGCACTTAACGCACATTATATCCTTTAGTTAACATGCCCCATAGTACTGAAAATTGTTCCCTATATGTATTTATACTTTTCTATAGCATTTCTTTTTAATTACAGTATTTTATTCAAGGTCTGCTGAAATGCTTTTTATAATAATAGATGTATATTCAGAAATATGTCATATTCTTGATTGGCAAAATAATCCTAAAAACAATTCTTAGGGGGATGTTTACTAAACCGGGTTAAAGGAGCAAGTGTGCTGTTAGTGTGTTCTAATGGCGCACTTGTGCCCTTAGCGCATCCAAAAAGCCACTTTAGCATGTGCTAACAGTACTGGCAGTGTAAAGTGCCCTGTGGGCGAAGAGTAGGCATCCACGGGGCGGAGAGTAGGGGTCAATGGGTGGTGAGTTTGCGGGAACAAGGCTTGCTCCCTTAACGACGGCACCTTAACGTCAGGAACTTTAACGCATATCAAAACCTCACAGTAAGGGTGCATTTTGAGGAGAGAGAGCCTATCTAAATGTCTGCAATGTGATGCACAGACAGATGAGCCCAAGAAAGTGATAGTAGTGCTCCATTAACAGCAACAGCATAGTGCCCAAGTATGAAAGGGTACTATTTTGATGGTGAAAATGGGGCAAAGGAGGGTGCATGTGGGTCATGCAATGGGGGCTTCTGGTGCACAGTGCAGACCAGGCAGTTGGCAGCAGAATCAGCTGTCCCGCGGCCCCTTCCCCTCTGCCCGGAAGAGCCCTGAGTCTGCTCCATCAGCGGCGGGCTTTTCAAGCCGCGAAGAGAGTATTTCCCTTTCTTGCGTCTTGAAAAGTGAATAGGCTTAAGCTGCGCGAGAGGGAAATTCACTCTTCACAGCTTGAAAAGCCCGCCGCTGATGGAGCAGACTCAGGGCTCTTACAGGCAGAGGGGAAGGGGCCGCGGGACAGCTGATTCTGCCGCTGCCACGGCTGCAGCAGCAGAAGCCAGGTTTTTGTTTTTAATTGACAGTTGATTCTGCCGCTGCCACGGCGGCAGCGGCAGCAGCAGCAGAGGCCAGAGTTTTTTTTTTAAAATTTACCTGGGCTGATGGGGGAGGGAGGGGGGGTTAGGAAGGACTGGAGATGGGCTGATGGGGGGAGTTAGGACTGGTAATGAGCTATGGAGGGGCTAAGACTGAAATGGGGTGATGGGGGTTTAGGACTGGAAGTGGGCTAATGGCAGGGGGGTTAGGACTGTTAATGGGCTATGGTGGGGGCTAGGACTGGAAATGGGCAGATGGGGGTTAGGACTGGAGGTGAGCTGATTGGTGGGTTAGGACTGGTAATGGGCTATGGGGGGCTAAGAATGAAAATGTGGTGATGGGAGGGTTAGGACTGGAAGTGGGCTGTTGGGGGGCTTAGGACATAATGGGCTATGGGGGGGCTAGAAATGGTAATGGACTGGGGGGGTTGCTAGGACTGGAAATGGGCTTAGTGGGGGGAGCTGGACAGGAAATGAACTGATGGTGGGGCTAGGATAGGACTGGAAATGGGCTGATGCAGGGACTAGAAAGGAGCAGATGTTCAGTGGGGCTGGAACTAGAAGGGAGCTGATGTTGGGGGAGGATTAGAATGGGATGGGGCTGGGAGAGTGAAATGGAGAGGGGAAAAATATTTTGTGTGGGAGGGAAGAAAAATCTACAATTGGCCAGGTATTGGGTGATTGAGGATGGAGGGGTAAAATTTGAGTGGATGAAATAGGAATGAGAAAGGAGCAAAAGGAGAAAGATTAGTATGTTAAAGCAGATGTATAGAGAGAATGGAAAAAAAAACTAGAAGAGAGAAGAAAGGACAAACTGACAGCAGATGATGGAGAGTTAGCAGAAGACACGAAGAAACCAGAAGAAAGTGGCTGGAACAATTGCAACTGAAAAAAAATGCACAAAAGGTAGAAAAATATCTTTTTTGAATTTATTAACTGGAATATGTCAGCTCTGGGAAATGTGCATCATTAACGTCTGCGCTTTGTATGGTAACATTATGCAAATATTTATGCAAATGAGGCCCCACATCTTATGCGGCCCGCGGGTTACTTTACAAGTCCTCATTTGGCCCTCAAAGCAATTTGAGTTTGAGACCCCTGTCTTACACTGTAGCCACATTGCATGTCCCCTAGTCCTACTACATTTGGATGGCGTAAACAATCAATCCATATTTACCTAATCGACTCTGGGCAATATCATATAAACCTCTATCATAACACCCCTCAGTCGTCCTTCCACAGGTTGAAGAGACATAACATTGGCAGGCAGTGATGGGGTCCCTGCAGAGGCAGATGATTGTGGGGAGGATGTGTGGTCATCCATGTATTCCTCTGACCCTCCCATCCAGACTTTGCACCCTAGGTATTCGCCAACTCGCATGTTAGATGGGCTGGGACTGCACACCACCAACACAGACAGCACACGGGCATATCATCATGGTATGGTGTGTTGGCGAAGGAGTCAGTGACACCCGCTTGCAGCCGATCAAAGCCATGCCCTGGTCCTGTGCACTGTGCGCAATGCAACATGTGCCAAAGTCTGTCTGATGTGAAGTATGTCAGCCCCAGGGAGTGCTGTAACCATATGGCAGCACTGTGGCTCTATGCACACAGTTTATGTGTATATGAGAAGAGGGTTAAAGGTCTGGGCTGCGGATTATGTGTTGCAAGTCCCTGTAGCTAAACTTTAGCACACAGTGCAGGTAGAACACCAACATGTGCAACCCCCAATGAATCGGCTAGCAAGGGCACAAACACCCATCAACCACACAAACAGGCTCCACTATCCTCTGCTGGATGAAGAGTCAGGCTGACAGCACCAGCACACTGAGTGGGCATTAACATCAGAGCATGCTACAAGGTGCACACATTAACAATGCTTGAGCTGATATCGGGACCAAGGAATGCCAACCATCCCCATTTTTGCACAGCATGGCAATATGAGTGTTTGTGTGTATGTATATCCATTGTTTTGTGACTTTCTCCACCTCACTGAGCCTCACAGTGCCTAAGCTATTTCCAGCATTAATCTGCAAATGTGCATGATGAGGAGCAAAGTATTGTGGGTATGGGCTGAAACAGGGAGGATTGGCCAGGTTGGGTCTGCATCGGAGGTAAGGTCAATGGCTGAGATGTTGTAGTGCCCATCTGCCATGTGCATGGCCTGGGTAGCCACAACATGTCCTACTGAGAGGACACTCTCACCCTGATAGAGCAGTGACCATGGTACGGCTATGTATCCACATAGTGGTGTCTAGTATTTGGTTCTAGTGGTGTAGGTATGCTTCCTGTCTGGAAAGACCTGATTGCTTAACCAACTGCTGGGTGTATATGGTTGTTCTTTGCCTATGCAATGTGTACTGACCAGTGGGCTGTCTGCAGTTGGTATGAGCATGGCTGGAAAACCCAGTGATGGGCAGCAGGTGCAGTCTAACTGTGTTTGCTGTGGATGATTGTTAGATCTAGGTGGTTGGTAGTAAAAGTGTTTTAGCCCTACTTCCTGTGGTAATGGCAGGCCCAGCGGGCTTCTTAGTGATGATACACTGCAAGTCTAGGTGGCATCAGCTGTTTAACACTTGGTCTTAGCATACACCATTCAAAGAGGATCATTCTCCAACAAGGGCAGACATGATTGGTCCACAAGGTAACTAGCGAAACACACTGCAGGCAATAGCTGCCACATACTGACAGAAATGGGGATCTGCAACAGAGACCATCTCTAGCACTGCATGTCCTGGGGACCAGGTGCTGGGTGGCTGCTAAAACTGCACTGTAGCACAGTTTATAGCTGTTATGTGATTGCAGTACACACTGTCAGTGCATCATACTGAGCTGATGTGATGTATCTGTCCATTCTCCATTTGGTGATCAGCTGCAGACTGCTGTTCTGTGTGTGTGCAGTGCATCATGGGTACTGGAGGGGTTAACCTATACCAGCACACACAGCAAACAGTTTAGACAGAGACCCGTAGGCTCTTCAATTACAGACAATGTAGGCTCAAGAGGTGTAGCATACTGGTTAATGCAATATTCCCAGGAGACAGGGGTTTGATTCCTACTTGCTCTTTTTGTGAATATGTGTTACTCAGGTCATTTTCATGCTGTGATAGTCAGGGCTCTCCTGTCCCTGATCTTCAAGTCACCATTCCCACTCTGTGCTCCTGTGGTTGCAAACATCCTGCCACCTCTGGCTTGGCTGGGGGACACGTCTTCCCCATCCTATGCCACACACTGACATTGCAGCACTTTACATTGGCACCACCCTGTGCATCAGTACAGCTGCCTCCCACATGCTTGTCCACCTAACTGGCTGCCACATAGGGTGCCCACCAATATGATAGGTCCATCAACTCCCACCTGTCCTTCCTTTCATCACCTTTACATTGACTTTCCGTGGTGCACTATCCAGTGTTAGGGTTACAGCCATTTTCCTGCCTTTAGATGCATGCTTGTCAACTTGAAGCACCTTAAAACCATTGGCCATCTTATGTTCAGGTGCCTAAACCCCTTAGGACACCTTAACTTCATGCACCTTAACCCCTCAGGGTGCTTTATCCTCAGACGCCTTAACTTCATGCACCTTAATCCCTCAGGGCACCTTAAACTCAGGTGCCTTAGGTTGAAGCACCTTAAACCCCTTCGGCACCTTAACTTCATGCACCTTAACCCCTCAGGATGTCTTAACCTCAGGCACCTTAAAACCCTCAGGGTGCCTTAACTTCATGTACCTTAACTCCTCAGAACGCTTTAACCTCAGACACCTTAAAACCCTCAGAGTAAATTAACTTCATGTGCCTTAACCCCTCAGGGCACCTCAAACTCAGGCGCCTTAGATTGAAGCACCTTAAACCCCTTGGG
Organism: Ichthyophis bannanicus; assembly: GCA_033557465.1. Classification (NCBI taxonomy): domain Eukaryota; kingdom Metazoa; phylum Chordata; class Amphibia; order Gymnophiona; family Ichthyophiidae; genus Ichthyophis; species Ichthyophis bannanicus. Next base: position 1,605,925,793 of record CM066031.1, read on the forward strand.
CATCTTAACTTCATGCACCTTAACCCCTCAGGGTGCTTTAACCTCAGGCACCTTAAAACCCTCAGGGCACCTTAACTTCATGCGCCTTAACCCCTCAGAGCGCTTTAACCTCAGGCACCTTAAAACCCTCAGGGTAACTTAACTTCATGTGCCTTAATCCCTCAGGGCACCTTAAACTCAAGCGCTTTAGGTTGAAGTGCCCTAAACACCTTAGGCACCTTAATGCTTGTCACCTTAATATGAGACGTACTGTTACCACGAGTTAAATGGTCAGGGCGCCCTGTTCCATGTGTTACACAGCTCATAGCTCCCTTTATGCCAGACCGCCCCACCTGCCCATAGCCTTATATGGCTTCAGGAACCTTAGCGCTGCCCTTACCACCGGTGACTTTACTGTGGTTTAGTAAACATCCCGCTTAGAGTGGAATAATCCAATTCTGTTCTAGTTATAACCTTTTCACAGTTCCTGATTTTAAACTGATTCTATCACTACATGTCTTGGATCAAATTTAAGGTAGCAGAATTTAGCTTCCCCAAATCCAAACCTTGTATAACTTGACTTTGAAACCTCTTTTATCTGCTTCATCATATTGAAATACTCTATAAGTGGTTTGTGGTAACACTGCTGCCAAAAGACCGCACAGTTGTTTAGATCATAAGCAACATTTCTATTTTCTCCCTGGAGAAATCCAAACCAGCTTTAATTAGGTTGCCAGATGTATATATAAGAAATAGATCTTTTTGAGAATCAGAACTAAACCAAACTAAAAAAAAATCAGAATTCCATTTAAGTCACTTGGGCATGCTTACTAGTGCTACAAGTATCAGAGGGGCAAATGTACAGTTAGCGTGCAATTTTTATCACGGCAGAGCCTGGCAGCTGAGGTGGACGCAAGTGGCATGGCCAAGGTAGAGTACTACCGCCATGCTAGTTGTGTCACTAGCACGGTCGCAATGCATGTGCGGCCATAGCGCATGCACAGAGTGAATGCTTTTGCAACATGCATCTGGCAAAGGAAAGCTACAAATACAGTAATAGGGTGTCAATGGGCTATGGAACCCAGTAATAAATGTGCCCCAACCACACCTACAGGAAATAGCAACTGGCCAGTTCAGAAGAGAGAGGGATGACTAGGAATTGGGGGACAGGTATATGATCCCTCTCATCCTGAGGCACTTAGGGTGCCTGTTCACCTAGGCTTCAAGGAATACAGTACATGGTCTGTGGGTGATGGGCTGCCCTTTTCAGTCACACCTTTAATATGGTTAGGCAAGCACCATAGCTGTTGTAGATGGTGTGTCCCCCCCATATGGGTGTGTGTGTGTGTGTGTGCTAGAGCTAGGGGGTCTGTGGGCCATCAACAATTAGCACTTACACCACATGTGGCTACAGAGTCAAGTAGTACCATCCACAGCCCACCATATGAAGCACCCACCTCTATGGCCTGAAATCTACAAATTGGGGGGCGGCAAGACCATTCATCCACAGAAGGCCCTCCTGCTCCCTCTTACTGGGAGAACACCACATGGAGGTTGTAGACTCAAACAACTCCCAGGCTGAGCACCCCAGCTATCAGGGAACCAAAGGACCACCAAACAAGGGAAAAACCACATGAGCTTCCCAGATCCATAGAATGCCTCTGCTCCTGGGCATCATCATAAAAAAAAGTTTATCTTCTGTCACTTTCCCAGTCTTCTGGAAACATGCTTCTGTTCATCCCATTCTCAAGAAGTCATCCTCTGATCCCTCTGTCATGGCACATTATCATCTTGTCTCCACTCTTCATTTTCTTTCTAAACTGCTTGAGAAACTCATTTTTGCATAACTTTCTGTTCACCTGGACACTACGCATGCCCTTCACCTTCGTCATCTGGCTTCCACAGTACTGAAACTGTTCTTTCCTTTCCCAGTGATATGATCGGGGTGACATTTCAGTGGCAGTCTCTCTTGACCTTTTCTCAGCTTTTGATCTTGTGGATCACACTGCTCTTCTCACTCAGCTTCACAATTTTGGTCTTCACAGTACTGTGCTTGTTTGATTTTGTTCCTTTCTCTGTAAGCATTTGTTTTCTGTTACAGTGGGTACTTCTTCATCATCTCTTCCCCTTCGCTGTGGTGTTCCTCAGGGTTCAGTCCTGGAACCACTTTTGTTTAATATTTTCTTGATTCCCCTTACCCTCCTGATACAGCAACATGGCATTTCCACGTATTACTATGTAGATGACATTATTTTACTCTATCATACTCATCCAATGACCCCTGACATTTCATCTATCAATACCTCTTTGTCTAGCATTTCTTCTTGGCTCTCAAGCAACTTCCTGTATTTGAATCCGTGCAAATCAGCTGCATTCTGGTTTTCCTTTGGCTCTCCTTCACCCACACTGGTCCCCTCTCTGGCAATCACATTATCCCTGTCATCGAGTCTCTTCATTACCTGGGGGTTTTACTCAACTCTACTTTATCTTTTCATTCTCATCTCTCATCCATAGTCTGTCATTGCTTTCTCTCTCTTTGGCAGATCTGGGCCATCCACCCTTTTCTCTCACCTTCATCTCTATTAACACTGCTTCTCACTCTTGTAGTCTCTAAAATTGACTACTGCAATATTGTTTATCTTAGTCTCCCTAAATATCAACTTTAGTGCCTACAGGTAATTCAAAATACTGCTGTTCATATTCTTGCCTATGCATCTCGATCAGAACATGTCACTATCCTTTTAATACACTATCATTGACTCCTTATCAAATTCAGAATACAATACAAATTGCTCACTCTGGTCCACTGTGAACTCCATTCCGGTTCTCTCTGTTATCTCTCAGATTCTCTGTTATTACATCACCAATACCATGCCCTCCGTCTCCATCTCCCATCTGCTACTCAGGCTCATTTAAATTCCACACATACTTCTGCTTTCTATTTCATTGCACCTGCCTTCTGGAATTCCCTCCCCTCTGCCCTCAGATTCAAATTTTCCTACATTAGGCTCAAATCCCTGCTGAAGACCCATCTGTTCAGCAACTCTTTCAAACTGTTTGCTTCTCGATTCTTTTCATCATTATATTCCCTTGTGTCTCTTTCCCTGCTTTCCTTGTTTATCCCCCTCCCCTCCTCCACCTCCCCTCTCCCTCTTCCTCCCCTCTCCCCCTCCTCCTCCACCCCCTGCTCCTCTTCCCCTCCCCTCTTCTTCCTCCTCCCCATCCTCCTCCTCTCCTCTCCCCCTCCTCCCCCGCTTCCTCCTCCTCCTCCCCTCCTCCCCATCTCCTTCCTCCCTCCTCCTCCCCCTCCTTCTCCTCCTCCTCCTCCCTCATCCCCCTCTTCCCCCTCCTCTTCCATCCTCCCTTATCCTCCCCCCTCCTCCTCCTCCCCCTCTCCTCCTAGATGTATAGATGCCACTAACTACAGAGGACTCCATCTTCAACTTGTTTCCATTTGGAGGAAGAAAGGGATGGCCAAATGGCAATGCAATGTGTGCCATTGAGTCAATGCTGATTCTTGGCAACCCAGCAGCCTCTGGGTTTTGTTGGCAAAATATGACCAGAAGTTGATTGCCAGACCTTTCTTCCAAGATAATAAATAGTAAAGTGACTTGCCCAAGAGTGCAGGGGAAATCAAACCCTAGCTTCTTGATCACCACACCACTGCTTTAGCCACTAGGCTACTCCTCTACTCCAAATGAAGTACTTTTGAAATACCTGTTCATGTCAGGGAGCAGGCATAAATCTGGAGCTGGGCAACTTTACAGCAATGGCACCTCTAGCACTGGACACAGCAGCTTCCTCCTCCTCTCATCAGTGTCGGGCCAGGGAGTGGGAAGGATATCCCTTCCCCGTTCACCAGCCTGAGACCAATTAGAACCGCTGGGACACTTTTAAAATTTGGAGCGCCATCGGGCGCCCACGCCTGGCGGGCCCACACCTGAGGGCCTCGCCAGAGGGCCTTTGACGTGGCCCTTAGGCAGGGACATAACAAGACCCCTTTAATAACCCAACCAGTCCCCTAGTCCACCACAATGAATCAGATGACTGACCTCCTCATGCAAGCAATCAAACTGTAATTGCATACAATTGTAATCACAGCCCTCCACCAGTTTGTAAAACTCTCCAATTAAGACATTCTTCCCTCTCTCCCTATTCTCGCATTATCAGAGCAGCACCTTTTCTCTAGTGCACCCAGTGCCCACTGCTCAACATACAATGCCTAACTTAATTCTATTCCTATTGTTCCTATACTGTCTGGCATACTCTATTATACCTAACGCTGCTTACTATCACCAACAAGATCTAATCTCCACAATACATGTAAATGGCCGGAATAGACATAATGATAGATTCGCCTCAGTAAAAAAACCCCTCATGCCAAGATATCAATATCTCATTCACATTACATGCCAGCCCCCAAAACCTCCCACCTGGAAGTCTCCCGAAAATAAACATCTGTCTTGCATGCTCATAAATATGAGATCTATATGGAACAAATGGCCGATCATTGGAGACTGTGCTGAGAACCATAATCTTGACATTCTCTTTATTACTGAATCGTGGCTCAATGACACTGACACTATCCTAACAAACCAACTCAAGCTCCCGAACTACGATATCTTCAGCTGTCCAAGAGTGGGTAAAAGAGGGGGCGGCACTCTCATCCTTGCCAGATCTGCACTACAGTTCCAATGCCTATCCTCACAGAACCACATCAACCTCGATACCATTACAATTGCAAACACATCTAGCAACAGCGCTCTTCTACCGTGCCCCCTCGACTGAGGCAGATGACCTTTCCATAGTCCCTGATCTAGCCTGCAACCACTCTCTAAGGACTAAACCTCTCTGGATTCTATGTGACTTTAATCTTCCAGCTCTTTCTAAGAAAAACACCACAGCATTTATAGATGTGATGTCTACCCTAAGCTACAATCAACTCATATATACCGCAACGCACACGAAAGGAAACACTCTGGACCTACTATTTGCTCCTGCTGATACACTAGTAACCAACAACATTCCCCCTCCAGAAGTTCTTCCAGTTCCTTGTCTGACCGCATAACTATATTATTCCAGATCCCATCCACCCTCCCAAACCCTACATCTTCATCCACTATGACAGCACCATCAGCTCGTTTATTCAGACCATTCAATAAAGAAGCCTTCCTTGATGAAACTCTACCTAACCTTAACCACACAACCCTTGAATTAATCGACATTATACACAATTGGAACTCCACTCTAAGCAAGGCGGCATCCTCATCTCAGCCCATGCAATCCAAGAAAAGATCACATACTGCCATCTGGTTCACAGCAGAACTACTCAACTCCCTACGAAGACTTAGGAAATTAGAGAGAAAATGGCTCCACTCCAAACTCTCCCACGATCATGATACTTACATGATGACTCTACAAGAGCACCGCATTAGTATCACCCAAAAAAGGAAGGAATACCACACCAACATTCTAATGCACTCCCTCAACAGGCCTCGCAAACTCTTTCAACTAATTCAGTCTCTCACAAAAGATACTTCATGTCAATAAACTGAGAGTTATCTGCATTCACAGGACCTGGCTATCCATTTTTATAATAAGACCAACACGCAATCACTCAGCACTGTAAATACATGCACTATCAGTCTCGATAATGATAGCACCAATATCTGTACTTTAGACTCCTTCCACCCATACTCAGCTGAACAGTTCGAAAATATAATCAAAGGACTCAACTCAACCACCTCACCTACCGACCCATGCCCTTCTCACTGGATTAAATCAGCTTGTTCTGAATTAAGTCCTTATATATCAAGAATAGTGCACCTCTCCTTCTCGAAAGGCCTTGTTCCTTCACCATTAAAGACTGCCACCATTAAACCCCTCCTAAAGAATCAGAAATTGGATCCACTTGATCCAAATTCCTATTGTCCCATAGTTAGTCTACTCTTCTTGGCTAAGATATTGGAGAAGACAGTCCAACAGCAGATCCAAGACCACATCGATTCCTACTCTCCACTGGATCAACAACAGCATGGATTCTTCCAACAACATGGTGTTGTAACCTTGCTTACTTCACTTATGAACAACCTAATTAAAGGCATGACCAAAAAATAAGGCTTCATTTTGTTCTTCCTAGATATCACTTCAGACTTTGACATAGTCTCTCACAGTCTCTTACTTGATCAACTTCAGCGAAAGGGCATTAGGAACCTAGCACTTGAGTGGTGTCGCTCTTATCTCTTGGACCGCCAACAACAGGTTTGCTTAGGTACCCAAACATCATCAAAATACCAGCAAACCCAAGGAGTACCACAAAGCTCCTCCTTATCTGCATTATTCTTCAATTTATATATTCAACCCATCTGCACAATCATCCAAGCCATTGGCATTCTCTACCATATCTATGCTGATGATGTGCTACTCTAGTCCCCATTCTCTACAAGCACCCCTAATTTCACAAAAATCATGGAATGCTTCAATACAGTTACAGACTGGTTAAACTCCCATAACCTTAGAATAAACTGCAAAAAGATTGAAGTTTTATTCATCTCAAAGGACCCACTCTTCATACCACCAGCAACAATTCAAGTTAAAAACGCCGCGTTAAAAACTAAGCATGAGGTTCGCTATCTAGGGGTTACTTTGGGCGAGCATCTGAATTTGGAGTCTCACATAAACAATATCACCAAGGCTGTCTATCTGAAAATCCGTTCCCTGCGTCACCTTAGACCACTACTTGAACCTACTGACTTCCGATCGGTCTTCCAAGCTCTCACTATACCCCACTTTGACTACGCTAATATTATCCTGCATGGCCTTGCTGCCCACGCACTCCATCCACTACAAATGGCCATGAATACAGCTGCACGAACCATCTATGGAGTCTCCAAATACAAGCATGTGACGCCGTTACTAATGTAACTTCACTGGCTTCCTATAGCAGGGCGCCTCAAATATAAAACTCTCCTGATCACATTCAAAATCCTCCACCAACTTTCTGCAACCGCCTTAGAAAACGTCCTACACTGGACACCAGACAGCAGAATCAGAAGAACTAATATGACAAATACCACTGCCATTCCCACCTTGGACAGTAAAACCCCACAATATATCAGACAGAGAGCCTTCACTCTATTTGCCCCTCAGCTCTGGAACTCCCTCCCTACGCCAATTCGTCGTATCACTGACCTATCCACCTTTAGAAAAGCAATAAAAACTCATCTTTTCCAGCTATACTTTGACCATATCACATAACACACTACTGCTGCGCCTCTGTCTAGTGCAAACTCCCCCATGCAGTCTGTCCATTTGATATGATGATGTATTCTCTTCAGTTTTATTTATCTCTGTTACCTGTTGTTAGATCTGTTACTTGTTCAATGTAATGTAATACTGTTCAATGCAAATTTGTTCTATGTACTAGTTGTTATATTGTAAACCGCACTGATCCTAAATAGTGTGGTATATAAAACCAAATATATAAAATAAATAAATAAATTATGCATGCATTCCCTATATGAAATGAGGAATACACATGCAGATTTTTGTCCTACCCATGCTAAACTTCAAAATGCCCCCAGAATGCCCCAGGAAAGACATGTATAGAATGACATTCAGAGCAAAAACCTGCAAATTGTGTTTTTCCCAAAATCATGCTTTCCACATGGCTGCGGCTTTAAGATGTACAGTACCTGTTGCCACATGCACATTTAACACATAAACAAGGTTCTGAAATAAGCATGGTATTCTCTGAATTCATGAAAGAGCTGCCTTCGATTTTTGCTGGTATTTTTAAACACTGAGAAATTCTTTTGTTGTTGACTTTTTTTTTTTTTCAGATTTCGATGAACTGTCTCAGACTTTACTCCTCCGGACAGCTGAGAAGAAAACATATGGTCAAATATCACAAGTAAGTAAAATATGGGTGTTCAAAAATAAACCAGGCATCAACAATGTTGCCACAATGAAAACAATATTCCCCCTATGCCTCAATTTGTGTTTGCTAGCATGATGGATATGATCTAATGTCAATACGTCCACGGGAATGAAATGTTTAAACTAGACAATTAGCTAGATTTTATAGTTGTATGTGATTTATAGAAACTTCTAGAACAGTAGACATGTTTGCTTAGAACAGGAATAGTAGACAAGAAAGTTAGTGGCAGCTTATCTTACTGTAGAGATCATGAGCCCAATTTTCAAAAGTGCTGATATTTAAAATGTCATGGCAGTCATCTGCAGTGCTTATCTATCAGCAAGATATTCAGTGTCAGTATCTGGATAGCAGCTGCTGCTGAATATCTAGATTGTGTGCCACTTCCAGATAAGCGCTGGTTGAAAATTGCCGCTAGCTGGATAAACTCTGTACTTATCTGAATAGCAGTTGTACCACCCAGTGCTGGCCCATCTACTAGGCGAGCTAGGCAGCTGCCTAGGGCAGTCGGACCAAGTGGGCAGCAGTGGCGGTGGCACACATGGGCGGTGGCTGCCCCCCCCCCAAATGCCATCAATTTGATTTGGGGGGAGAGGCGGGTATGGCAGCAGCAAAGGCAGTAGCTGGAGGGGGCAGGGGCAACTGGAGAGAGGCAGCGGCAGCTGGGAGGGAGCAGTGTCAGCGGGAGAGGACTGCATCAGTGGGGGAGCAGCAAAGCCGGGGTTTCTGCCTAGGGTGGCAGAAACCCATGGGCCAGCCCTGGTGCCACACTCACTCTACCCATGGGCTATCCCTGCATTAACTATCTGGATGGTGCTGCTGAATATTGTATTCATCCTCCTTATAACCTCCCGTAGGCTATCCATATAAGGGCTTTGAATATCGACCCCTAACTTATTAAGGTGAATGAGCCTCAAAATTTGTAATTTATGTTGCTAGGTCATGTAATAATGTTATCTGAGAAAATGCCATCTGGGTTTGTGGCAAGGCCTAGTTCCTGAGTTACTATCATTGTTATGCAGATTTGGTTGCTGGAAAATTATCTTTTTTTTAAAAAATTAGATGTTTATTGAAACTTGTCATGCTTTGTACAAAAAATACAAACTCAGATAGTCACATCATCAAAGTATAAACAACGAAAAACAATAGGAGGCATAATAAAAATGAAGACTCAAGCCCACATCATGAGGAGCCAAAACTCAAATTAATCAAAGGTAACAATAAAAGAAAGTAAACACAGACCAAAGCAGTGGTACAATTAGACTTACATTATACTAAGGTGTTTAAAAGTCATAATGAACTAAAGACAATAGATTAAGCCTCCTTCCCTTCCAAAAACATTGCAATAAAACAGGGTAGAGGAAAGTGTAATGAATTTCCTGATGCACAGTTAAACATTTACATGGAAACTTAAAACAAAAAGTGGCCCCAAGGGCTAACACTCTTAGCCGAAGGTTTAAAAAAAAACCTTCCGGCAAAGTTGTGTAGCTCTGGAGGCATCTGGGAATACATTAACAGGCTGACCATAGAAAGAAACGTTCTTACACTGAAGAAACATTTTAAAACATTGAACTTATCCAGCTGAGATACAAATGTTAGAAGTAATGTAGCACGAGAAGATATTTTATCAATTGATGATTCAAGAGAGACAGAAAGGTCTGAGAATTCAGTAGTAGAAATCTGTTCCAGACCTTCCAGCTCCCTATTCCCACCCCAACCAGCCTTAGGCAAGTAATAAATATTTGCCAGAGAAATGGAGGTGAGATCCGAAAATAATAAGATCTCCTTAAAATATTTATGAAGCAACTGTGTAGGTGATAGAAACCTGGTATAAAAAATTTAAGAAAATGGAGATTGGGGGTTCTTAAGGCATTCTCCTGTGCTTCCAGCTGTCATTGGAGGAGCAAGAATCCACTAACATAAGAAACAGATGCCGCTTGTAAACCAATAATCTGTTCAGCCTGTTTCCCACTACTAACCACCAACTCCGGAATTTTAACCTCCTGCTCCTCCAATGTGGCAGCAATATCCATGGAGATCTGTTGAAAAGCATTAGATAGAGATAAATCAATTTGTGAAACAACCTGCCAGATGTTCTTTAAAGTAACCTTAAGTTCAGGCCAGCACTGTGTTAGAAGATATAAAGATGTAGCCCACTGGTTACTGCAATGACTGCAAAGGCAGAGATCATGAGTTTAGTTCTGCAGTGGTGTTATTAAATGAGGCTGTCTGAGGCATTTCCTTTTAATTTAAATCTGTGCTGCCGGGGGGGCGGAGCCTGATGTCTAGCGGGATAGACGCTTTGCGTTGAAGCTCCCGAGAGGCCTACTCAGAATCCTGAATTAATACCTGCATAAGTTTCATTTTTTGCTCTGAACTTACCGGGGTGCCTCGGGGGGAACGGCGGGCCACGAACCAGTGCGACTGGACCTCGGGTCTCCCTCTTCTTCACACGGAAAACATTCCAAAATAGAGTTCTTCCCCACAAAAGATGGCCCCACTTTGGGGAAACCCCGCAACGCCACAGGAGATCTTGGAGGAGATACGCGGTGTGAAGGAGCTGGTACAATCCATCGGAGCGGCGCTCCGAACCATGCGTGAAGACTTTGGCACACTTCAGAGCCGGCTTGAAAGTCTCCCACCACGACAGGACAATATGGCGGAGGTCCTTGACTCGCACGCGGTGCGCTTGGTGAAATTGGGCAAGGTTGAGCGTATGACACAGAATTTTCAAAAAGAGCTGGAGGATAGCAATGATCGCGCTGGTCGCAACCATATGGGGCTCATTGGAGTACCGGAGGATATGAGAGCAGGAGACATGCGAGAACTCTTGGGCAAAACTCTCCCCCCCTTGCTAAAGATTACTATTTACAGAGATCTGGAGACTGACCGAGCGCATCGTGTTCCTGCTAATCTGGCGCTCATTCGGACGACTCCTCGGGCTCTCATTTTTCGATTATTGCGATACCAGTAAGTAGAGCAAATTCGCACTGCTGCCCGGGCGAACTATCATCTTGAATTTGAAAGTCATAAAGTTTCTTTTCCCCTGACGTGGCAAAGTCCACAGTTGACCGACGGAGGAGACTCCTTGCTTTTCGCCCTGGACTTCAATAACTACAGGCTCACTTTGGCCTACTATATCTAGTGAAGCTCAGAATGACTCTCCATAACCCAGCCATAACATTCGAAGATCCCGATCTCCAAGCAATGTTTTTGGACTCCACATAACGCAGATCAGATGCGCTAATCCGACAACTATGATTCAACAATTTTGATCTGTAACTCGCCGGATTTACCCGCCATCTTGAACGGCCCGACGCGGTGATCCCAGCCTGGAATAGAGACTGTTTGGACTTTTTCTTTCTATCTATAATTTACTTGGCCTTCTATCCCTCCATGATGTGCACCTCGGTGGGATTTGCAACATGCATAGTTTTACAGGTTATATGTTTTAGCTTGGGCCCTCTCTGGAGTTTCTCCCCGCAGACATTAGGTCGCCAGTAATTTCTGGGGTTTAGCTTCTTCTCTGGTGCACCTCGGTGCTTATTTTTTATACGGGGCGATTCCATGATTCTCCTAAACTCATTGATTATTATGTTATGTGCACAGTCATCCATAGTTAAGATGAGGGACATTGGGAAACTGTGTACATTATTGTGTTCTTTCTCAGAATTTATAATCTTTCTTGATGGCCTTGTGTCAGATCTTCTCATAAAACTTAAACGGCATTAATAGTCTAATCAAAAGAAAGCGAAAACCCTCAGCTATCTTAATCATGTGCATGTTAAGTTAATGTTTCTTCAGGAAATGCATTTAAATTCCGCTGCGGCATTGAAACTTAATACCACGCCTAATATGGCGACTGCCTTCTCTTCCGCTGTTTCCAAGCGGTGTGGGGTAGCCATTTTGATTAAGAAGTCTCTGCAAGCTATAGCAATGGATGTTAGCTTTGACCGAAGTTTCTATACTTCTGATAGGTTAGTCAAATGACCGCTACCCAGCGCAACAGATTTTTGATATGCCGCACGGCCATTCACATGCTAACTTATATTATGTTTGAATGCCCGGTACTACAATATTCTCTCACTTGGTTTGCAGCTTGTCGTGCTGTGAGGGCTTGCGTGCATCAGTGATGCTGAGAGCTAAACTATCCGTAGTTTAACTACTGGCAGGGTCTCCCAAGATGGACAGGTCTCAGCTGAGGTGCCAGACGAAGACAAACCACCCATCTGGGCAGCAGCAGAATGGGATAGTGTTGACGGCGGAGGATCACATTTCTGTGACAACGGCAACAACACCAAACTTAAACTGCGCGGAAGGAAGGCCCGGCAATCTACTTCTGTATCTTGCCATGAAAACCCAATGGATAGTTACAACAAAACAAATTGTGCTATGGTGCTGGAAGATGAGACTCCCAGGTCGGAAGGCACTCAACTAGCTACTGGGGAAGAGCTGAAGACTTTTCAGAGTAAAGCCAGCATTTATGATGTGGTTGGATCAAAGCCCTCGGGAAGTCTGACTGCTGATGTAGCTGCGCATGAAATGAGAGTCAGAAGCTGTAAAGATGTCTTACACATTGGAACATGGAACGTACGAAGCATGAACCAAGGGAAGTTGGAGGTGGTCAAGAATGAAATGGAACGTGTACAACTTGACCTGTTGGGTGTCAGCGAACTGAAATGGACTGGCATCGGGCACTTTGCATCAGATGATCACATGGTCTACTATGCTGGAAATGAAAGACAAAGAAGAAATGGTGTTGCGTTTATAATAAAGAAGAAACTTGCAAGAACTGTAATGAAATACAATGCAGTCAGCGAACGCTTAATCTCTATTCGTCTACGAGGATTGCCTATCAACACAACTATAATTCAAGTATATGCCCCAACAACAGCTGCAGAAGAGAATGAAATTGAAGAGTTCTATGAACAAGTACAAGCTGAAATTGACAGAACATGCAAACAGGATATCCTGATAGTCATGGGTGACTGGAACGCAAAAGTTGGCAACAAAGAAGAAGGCAAAGTAGTTGGAAAATATGGACTTGGCAACAGAAATGAAGCTGGAGAAAGATTGATAGAATTCTGCAAGACCAATGATCTATTCATCTCAAACACCTTCTTCCAGCAACACAAGCGGCGACTGTACACATGGACTTCACCCAATGGATTGTATAAAAATCAAATTGACTACATCTGTGGAAGTCAACGATGGAAAAGCTCTGTAACATCAACCAAGACAAAACCTGGAGCTGACTGTGGTACAGATCATCAACTACTAGTATGCAAACTCAAGCTAAAGTTGAAAAAGAGCAAACCACTCATGAATGCAGCAAAATATGACCTTGAGAATATACCACTGGAATTTAAAGACTGCCTGCAAAATCGATTTGCTGCTTTAGATACAAATGACAGAGCTCCGGAAGAGTTATGGAATGACATCAAGAAGGTTGTGCTAGAAGAAAGCGAGAAGTCTCTACAAAAGGTGAAAAAGCAAAAACGGCCAAAATGGATGACGGAAGAAACTCTGAAAATTGCCCAGAAACGCAGAGAAGCTAAAGCCAGAGGAGAAAGAAAGACAATTGCAGAACTCAACAGAGATTTCCAACGTGCAGCAAGACAGGACAAGGAAAAGTACTACAATGACACTTGCAAGGAAATAGAAGCAGAAACTATTAGAGGAAGAACAAGATCGGCTTTCCTAAAGCTGCGAGAGTTAAAGAAAAAGTTCCAGCCTCGAATTGGAATGTTACAAGATGCTCAAGGTTCTATGTTGAATGATGCTGAGAAGATCAAGAAAAGGTGGAAGGAGTATACAGAGTTTTTATATGATAAAGATCAAGTGGACCAACAGCCGTTTCAACCTATACCTTATGATCAGGAACCATTGGTGATGAAAGAAGAAGTTGAAGCAGCATTGAAAGCCTTATCAAAGAACAAAGCACCAGGCATTGATAGCATTCCCATAGAAGTATTGCAGCAATCTGATGCAGCTGTTACCGTACTTACACGGCTCTGCCAAGAAATATGGAAGACAACATCATGGCCAACTGACTGGAAAAGATCTGTGTTTATACCAATACTAAAGAAAGGTGATCCAACTGACTGTGGAAATTATCGCACAATCGCTCTGATCCCACATGCCAGCAAGATTCTACTGAAGATTATTCAAAAGAGACTACAGCCATACCTAGAACAAGAACTACCTGAAGTGCAAGCAGGGTTCAGGAAAGGGCGAGGAACGAGAGACATCATTGCGGATGTGAGATGGATCCTTGAAAAGACTAAAGAATACCAAAAGGATATCTATTTGTGCTTTATCGACTATAGCAAGGCTTTTGACTGTGTAAACCATGAGAAACTCTGGACCACATTAAGAAGAATGGGTATACCAGAACACCTGATCGTTCTCTTGCGCAATCTGTACATTGATCAAGAAGCAATAGTTCGAACGGAACAAGGAGAAACAGAATGGTTTAAAATAAGCAAGGGTGTAAGACAAGGCTGCATACTTTCCCCCTGCCTGTTTAATTTATATGCAGAACAAATCATCAGAGAAGCAGGACTGTATGAAGACAACAGAGGTGTGAAGATTGGTGGAAGACTCATCAACAACCTTCGCTATGCTGATGATACCACATTACTGGCTGAAAGTGAAGATGATCTGAAACATTTGCTTCTTACAATCAAAGAACATAGTCTCAAAATGGGCCTGCACCTTAATGTAAAGAAGACAAAGATCATGACAACTGGCAAAATCAACAGGTTCATCGTTGAAGGAGAAGAAATTGAAATCGTGAACAACTTTAACCTACTTGGATCAACTATCAATAAAGAAGCAACAAGCAGTCAAGAAATCAGACGACGCATTGCTCTTGGCAGAATGGCTATGAAAGACCTAGATAAGATTCTCAAGAGCAGAGATGTCTCTCTCCATACAAAGATTCGACTTGTTCAAGCCATGGTATTTTCAATAACATCATATGGATGTGAAAGCTGGACAGTGAAAAAGACAGACAGGAAGAAAATTGATGCCTTTGAATTGTGGTGCTGGCGGCGAATACTGTGTATACCGTGGACTGCCCGAAGAACAAACCAGTCGGTACTAGAGGAGATCAAACCTAAGCTTTCTTTAGAAGCTCAGATGACAAGACTTCGACTTTCATACTTCGGACACATCATGCGAAGAGAGAGATCATTAGAGAAAGACATCATGCTTGGCAAGATAGAAGGTCAACGCAAAAGAGGAAGGCCAGCAATGAGATGGATCGCTACAATAACAGCAGCTACGGGTACCAGCCTGTCAACAATGAGCCGCCTGACTGAAGACCGAACACAATTTAGGATAGCTATCCAGAGGGTCGCCATGAGTCGACTCCGACTCGACGGCACTTAACAACAACAACAACAATATTACTGGAAAATACTGGGGGAAAAATAGGTCCCCTCTTAATTTCAATGAATGGTGGCATCCTGTCAGTCTATACAGTGAATATGAACGAATACCTCATCTGTTGGCTTCTTCCGCTCAGGCCCTCTATCCTTTGTCTGAATGGAGGATACTCCACGATTATGTTTAAAATGCTAAAATGCTAAATGCTCCCATCTGACTGTTTAAATTTATTTCACATGCTCAGTCTGTATTGCTGATCTTCTTTTGTGTGTTTGGATGTATAATCACTGCTATATGTATACGCCTCTTTGAGGATACTCCTCAGTTCCAGAGAAGAAGCTTAGGGGTGGGGGGTAATTGGGGTTGCTTTTCTTATGTGTATGTTTGTATTTGTCTCCTTTGGTTTGTTGTTTCGTTTGCTTGTTGTAAAATGAAAATAAAAGTTTCAAAAAAAAAAAATCTGTGCTGCCAGCAAAAACACCCTCACAGTGCCGTAACCTAAGGTGCCTCATAAGGCGCCCTATAAGGCACTCCATAGGGCACATTATAAAGTGCCTTGTCTGCCAAGGCACCTTATAATGTGCCCTAGAGGGCGCTTTATCGGGCACCTTATAGGGCGCCCTATAGGGCGCCTTATGAAGTACCTTAGGTTGCAGCACTGTGAGGGTGTTTTTGCTGGCAGCACAGATTTAAATAAAAGGAAATACCTCAGACAGCCTTATGAAATAACAACACTGCAGAATGAAAACCCATGACTTCTGCCTCCACAGTCATTGCAGAAACCAGTGGGCTAAATCTCTATAGCTGCTAACACAGTGCTGGCTTGCTACAGAAAGACTGCAGGTCACCGCACAAACTGTCTGCTGTGGTTACCAGGATAGGATAAACCACCCATACCCATGATGCACTGCACATGCAGATCAGCAGTCTACATCTGATCACAAGATGGGGTATGCACCTCTACAGCACTCCGGCCTGGTAGGAGGAACTGGCCGTGTGTGTTATTGGCACAGAGTAGCTACAGACTGTCACATTGTGTGGTTCCTGTGCTCATCCTGAGGGTGAGGTGGGGCGCCCAGCACCAGGTCCCCAGCACCTGGGGTGATTGAGTTAGGCTGTATTGCAGTTCCCCATCAATGCCAGCGTGTGGTAGGTAGTCCTTGCAGACGCACCTAGGATGCACATGTGTCCATCTGTATTTCTCAGTCATGTCTAGCCTTTATAGGCTATGATGCACCCAGAATGGTGCATATCCTGTATGGTTGCAAGGGTCACATGTTATAAGAGAAAGGTGGTGTTTGGACCCAAAGCGGATTATGTAGCACCCAACCTGCTCTCTCTGGGTCATGGTGGGGGACAGGATCTCCACAAACAGACCCATATTCTACATCTCTGCAATGGAGGCAGTAGAGAAGACCATCAACCCCCGTCCTGCGGAGGAATAGACACTCTCCAGGGCAGTCAGTGCAGACCTATACGTATCATACAGGACAGTGACAGACAGGCAGTAGGCCTGGAAAAGCTCAGCTGCCCCCACCATAATCTGACATTCACCAGCAGAGAGCACAGTCAGTCTCCACCCACTGCACCCTGCAAGGTGTTCCAGCCATACACATGCTAACTGCAGAAAGTCTGCTAGCTAGCACATAGGGCATGTTCCTGGTAGAACTGTGTGCACCCACAAGTGGGATATATGCGCGCGCGCACACACACACACACACCAAGCAAGAATTTCAGTGATTGGGCCCCAGAAAAGGGAACTCATAGATATCACTTGAAAGTAGCACTGTGTGGGAACCTAGCCATGCTGTGGCCACCCTGTTCGTGCAGGTGGTGGTCAGCCATTACAATGTCCCAGCCATTGCAGATGCAGCCTGCCCAGACCGCAGTGTCCAGGCCATACCCACAATACCTTGCTCCTCATTATGCACATTGTCAGGCTAACACTGGAAACAGTGCAAGCATTGGGGGCTCAGTAAGGTGTAGGCAGTCACAAAACACTGGATAGACATACACACACTCCCACACCTATTTCAACATTGTGCAAAGATAGTGGTAGTTGGCAGCCCTGGCCGCCACACCAGTCCTTGGCACAGTGCAGGCATTGCTAAGGTATGCTGGTGCTAGTACTGGTAGCTGTTTCTCCATGCAGGGCCCAACAGCCTGACTCTCCATGAGGCTTTGGATAGTGGAGCCTGTGGGTGTGGGTGTTTGTGCCCCTGTTGGCCGATGCTCTAGGGCAGAGGTTTCCAACTCTGGTCCTGGGGGGCCAAACACCATTCAGGTTTTCAGGTTATCCCTAATGAATATGCATGCGGTACATTTGCATACAATGGGGGCACTCATTATTTATTCATCTCATTATTTATTAGGGACAGCATGAAATCCTGAATGGTGTTTGGCCCTCCAGAACTGCAGTTGGGAACCTCTGCTCTAGGGACTGCACATATTTATGGTGTATGTGCGCTGTAGGGTAAGATATTGGGACATGGTCTGCAGGAGCCACAGCTGGGACATGAATCTATGACCTTCTGCCCCTGAACACACTGGCTGTGTGTACTGCACCAAACTGTTGCCACAGAGGCAGGTCATTCCCTGGGGATACCATTACTGTTCATCAGACAGACCTTATCTGTTGCACTGCACGCCACCCACCTAAACAGGGCTTGGCCTTGGTGTGCTGTGGGCAGATGCCACTGCCCCCTCCACCACCAGAATCCCCCACCACCATGCTGACATGCCCTTATGCCGGTGGTGCTGGTGGTTTGCAGTCTCAGGCCATCCAGTGTGCCTGTAGGCGGCTGCCTATGGTGTGGAATCTGTGGTAGGGTTGCCAACATAGACATCTGCACTTCCCCCCAGCACCACTTGTCAATGTTATGTGCCCTTTGGGGTACCTGCTGGGTACTGTCCCCTGGGACACTGTAGGACACACACTCGTGGGCATGTTTGACCTTGGTCAGTTGCTGGCTTGCTGATTTTCAGTTCTGTGTTCCTATGTGCCACCTAGGCATATGCCTAGTCCACCCTGTGCCCCAGCTGCTCCACTGCATGTCTTGCCTGAAGGCTCCTGTACCCTATTTGCAGCCTCACCGTAGTGCCCTTTCATACTTGGGCACTATGCTGGTGCTGAACATGTATCACTTGTCATGATGCGGGCACTAATAAAGCTGATTTTATGAAAAGAAATCCTGATTTAGAGGAACTAGAGGTGCAGTTACCTCCTGGCACACATAGAGGGAGCGGGAGCAGACATACTGATTCTAGTGAATCTAATCACAGTAATGACCTGCAGCTGACAGAGAACCAGGAAGTCAGTAACAAAGGTTCTCTTTATAAACCAGAGCAGAACGCTCTTGGAAGGCAGGAGGAGAAGGAGAAGCAAAGGCAGGAGGAGAAGGAGAGGCAAAAGCAGGAGCAGAACCGAAAGACACAGCAATGGAGATGGCAGCAGTTGCAAAGAAAGCCATGGACAAATAAGCAGTGGGAACAACAGCAGGAGCTGAGAAAGGAAGGAACTGGAACCGGAGCTGAACTAGAAGCTGAACCCACAGTAAAGCCTAGAAGCTATCAGAGGTACAAACCTGTTTGCTGTGAAAGAGGCCAAGCTGGAAGTTGGAACAGAAACAGACCACACGAGGTGGGAAGCCATAGAATCCAAACTAAGCCTAGTGGGCAAGGAGAGTTTGGTAGAAGGTGCTCCAAGGTAAGAGGCGGCGCCACGCCTAGTTCTTTTACTCTGCCTGTTTATGATACAAGGAGAAGGAAGCTAAGAACCAGAGGGGAAGGTTCTGTAAGGAGTTTATCTCCAGAAAAGCACTGCTCAGTTTTACCCAGTCAGAAGGAAAAACAGTTGTATAAACAACAGAGGTTTTTACTCCATGAGCCAAGGTTTGAAACAGTAAGGTTTAACCCTAAGCACTGCACTGCTGGAAGCCATCCGCAAAGAAAGTTTCTCTCTAAAAACAACCTGAATAAAGATTGGTATTCTAATTTACCACCAGCCATAAGAGTTCCTGCTTACCTAAAGCAAAACTCCCATGCTGAAGATTGTCAGGCTAACATAGACAGGGATAGTGAAACCCCTTTGACCCAAAATGAGGAAGAGGATATGATGGAGGTAGATTTCCCCCATACTATTCCCTCATCTTTGCCGGAGGACATGGAGTGCGATTGGTGCACGGCCTATGCTCCCAAGTGTGCCTGCTGTAACGAAGAATGAATGTAAAGGGAGGAGTAGCCTAGTGGTTGGGACAAGGTACTTCAGGCCGGAAGGTCGGGGGTTCAAATCCCACTAGAGGACAGCAACCTTGGGCTGGAAGGACTGGGGTTTCTAGTCCCACAGATGCTCCTTGTGGTCTTGGGCAAGCCACTTAACCTTCCATTGCCCATGTTCCCTGTAAGTATTAGTGTATGTGTCTCGTATCCCTGCGTGTTAAATGTATCCCCCAATTGTGTTGTGACCGCTTTGATTGAAGGATAAGGCGGTATACAAATCTGTCTAAATAAATAAATAAAATAAATAAATAAATGTAAATATACTTTTGGTTGTTTATTGTGAAGAATATTACCTTTAAGAAAAAAACCTGCTATAAACTGTGAAGTAACAGTTCTCAAGCCAGAGAGCCTTGGCACCTTTTGAAACAAAGGACTATTTTGTTAAGCAACGTATCTCTAATTTGAACCCATGCATTATAACGGGGAATAAAGCCTTTTATTACCCTTCACTCAGGTCTTATTGTTCTTTATAGCGCTACATAGTGGCGCACAATCTTTGTGTCACGACACCTTGTGGCACACTACTATCACTTTTCTTGGTTTCCCTACCTTTGCTGTACATTGCTGACTGAACTGGTTTCTCTCTCCTGCAAATGTGCCTCTAGCACGGGGTTTTCACTGGCGCTAATTTTCAGACCTTCATTTTGCAGCGTTAGTGTGCATGGAGCCTCTACCTGCCCACTCTCCGCCCATTGACCACTTCTCTCCTCCCTCTGGGGAGCCTTACTCCACCCTCTGTGTGCCTTAATGCTGCAGGAGATGTGTTCACGCGAAACCTCACGCTATCGCGCGATAATGTTACTTTATCGCGCACTGACATTAC
The DNA here is from genome assembly GCA_033557465.1 of Ichthyophis bannanicus. NCBI lineage: Eukaryota > Metazoa > Chordata > Amphibia > Gymnophiona > Ichthyophiidae > Ichthyophis > Ichthyophis bannanicus. The sequence continues at coordinate 1,605,946,201 of CM066031.1, forward strand.
ATATTGCGCAATAACGTTACATATCACGCGCAAACAGCGCCGCTGCAACGTTATCGTTGTTTAGTAAACATGCCCCTTAGTTGGGCACTGGGTAAGTGCTGGGGGGGGGGGGGAGATGCCAGACTGGGTTTGAATCCCACTACTGCTTCTTGTGATCTTGGACAAAACTCCTAACCCTCCATTTCCTCAGGAACAATTGTAGATTGTAAGTCTTTCAGAGACAGGAAAATACCTACTGTATCTGAATGTTTCTCACCTTGAGCTACCATTGAAAAAAGGCATGAGCTAAATCCAAAATCCCCATCCCCTCCCCATTTCAGGCATGCTCCAGTGGGCTCTGAGGACAAGACCTTTTGTAATGTTGTGCTTTCACTTGGTTTGCAGCTTGTCGTGCTGTGAGGGCTTGCGTGCATCAGTGATGCTGAGAGCTAAACTATCGGTAGTTTAACTACTGGCAGGGTCTCCCAAGATGGACAGGTCTCAGCTGAGGTGCCAGACGAAGACAAACCACCCATCTGGGCAGCAGCAGAATGGGATAGTGTTGACGGCGGAGGATCACATTTCTGTGACAACGGCAACAACACCAAACTTAAACTGCGCGGAAGGAAGGCCCGGCAATCTACTTCTGTATCTTGCCATGAAAACCCAATGGATAGTTACAACAAAACAAATTGTGCTATGGTGCTGGAAGATGAGACTCCCAGGTCGGAAGGCACTCAACTAGCTACTGTGGAAGAGCTGAAGACTTTTCAAAGTAAAGCCAGCATTTATGATGTGGTTGGATCAAAGCCCTCGGGAAGTCTGACTGCTGATGTAGCTGCGCATGAAATGAGAGTCAGAAGCTGTAAAGATGTCTTACACATTGGAACATGGAACGTACGAAGCATGAACCAAGGGAAGTTGGAGGTGGTCAGGAATGAAATGGAACGTGTACAACTTGATTTGTTGGGTGTCAGCGAACTGAAATGGACTGGCATCGGGCACTTTTCATCAGATGATCACATGGTCTACTATGCTGGAAATGAAAGACAAAGAAGAAATGGTGTTGCATTTATAATAAAGAAGAAACTTGCAAGAACTGAAATGAAATGCAATGCAGTCAGTGAACGCTTAATCTCTAATCGTCTACGAGGATTGCCTATCAACACAACTATAATTCAAGTATATGCCCCAACCACAGCTGCAGAAGAGAATGAAATTGAAGAGTTCTATGAACAAGTACAAGCTGAAATTGACAGAACATGCAAACTGATAGTCATGGGTGACTGGAACGCAAAAGTTGGCAACAAAGAAGAAGGCAAAGTAGTTGGAAAATATGGACTTGGCAACAGAAATGAAGCTGGAGAAAGATTGATAGAATTCTGCAAGACCAATGATCTATTCATCTCAAACACCTTCTTCCAGCAACACAAGAGGCGACTGTACACATGGACTTCACCCAATGGATTGTATAAAAATCAAATTGACTACAGCTGTGGAAGTCAACGATGGAAAAGCTCTGTAACATCAACAAAGACAAAACCTGGAGCTGACTGTGGTACAGATCATCAACTACTAGTATGCAAACTCAAGCTAAAGTTTAAAAAGAGCAAACCACTCATGAATGCAGCAAAATATGACCTTGAGAATATACCACTGGAATTTAAAGACTGCCTGCAAAATTGATTTGCTGCTTTAGATACAAATGACAGAGCTCCGGAAGAGTTATGGAATGACATCAAGAAGGTTGTGCTGGAAGAAAGCGAGAAGTCTCTACAAAAGGTGAAAAAGCAAAAACGGCCAAAATGGATGATGGAAGAAACTCTGAAAATTGCCCAGAAACGCAGAGAAGCTAAAGCCAAAGGAGAAAGAAAGACAATCGCAGAATTCAACAGAGATTTCCAAAGTGCAGCAAGACAGGACAAGGAAAAGTACTACAATGACACTTGCAAGGAAATAGAAGCAGAAACTATTAGAGGAAGAACAAGATCGGCTTTCCTAAAGCTGCAAGAGTTAAAGAAAACGTTCCAGCCTCGAATTGGAATGTTACAAGATGCTCAAGGTTCTATGTTGAATGATGCTGAGAAGATCAAGAAAAGGTGGAAGGAATATACAGAGTTTTTATATGATAAAGATCAAGTGGACCAACAGCCGTTTCAACCTATACCTTATGATCAGGAACCATTGGTGATGAAAGAAGAAGTTGAAGCAGCATTGAAAGCCTTATCAAAGAACAAAGCACCAGGCATTGATAGCATTCCCATAGAAGTATTGCAGCAATCTGATGCAGCTGTTACCGTACTTACAAGGCTCTGCCAAGAAATATGGAAGACAACATCATGGCCAACTTACTGGAAAAGATCTGTGTTTATACCAATACTAAAGAAAGGTGATCCAACTGACTGTGGAAATTATCGCACAATCGCTCTGATCCCACATGCCAGCAAGATTCTACTGAAGATTATTCAAAAGAGACTACAGCCATACCTAGAACAAGAACTACCTGAAGTGCAACAGGGTTCAGGAAAGGGTGAGGAACGAGGGACATCATTGCGGATGTGAGATGGATCCTTGAAAAGACTAAAGAATACCAAAAGGATATCTATTTGTGCTTTATCGACTATAGCAAGGCTTTTGACTGTGTAAACCATGAGAAACTCTGGGCCACATTAAGAAGCATGGGTATACCAGAACACCTGATCGTTCTCTTGCGCAATCTGTACATTGATCAAGAAGCAACAGTTCGAATGGAACAAGGAGAAACAGAATGGTTTAAAATAAGCAAAGGTGTAAGACAAGGCTGCATACTTTCCCCCTACCTGTTTAATTTATATGCAGAACAAATCATCAGAGAAGCAAGACTGTATGAAGACAACAGAGGTGTGAAGATTGGTGGAAGACTCATCAACAACCTTCGCTATGCTGATGATACCACATTACTGGCTGAAAGTGAAGATGATCTGAAATATTTGCTTCTCACAATCAAAAAACATAGTCTCAAAATGGGCCTGCACCTTAATGTAAAGAAGACAAAGATTATGACAACTGGCATAATCAACAGGTTCATCGTTGAAGGAGAAGAAATTGAAATCGTGAACAACTTTAACCTACTTGGATCAACTAGCAATAAAGAAGCAACAAGCAGTCAAGAAATCAGACGACGCATTGCTCTTGGCAGAATGGCTATGAAAGACCTAGATAAGATTCTCAAGAGCAGAGATATCTCTCTCCATACAAAGATTCGACTTGTTCAAGCCATGGTATTTTCAATAACATCATATGGATGTGAAAGCTGGACAGTGAAAAAGACAGACAGGAAGAAAATTGATGCCTTTGAATTATGGTGCTGGCGGCGAATACTGTGTATACCATGGACTGCCTGAAGAACAAACCAGTCGGTACTAGAGGAGATCAATCCTAAGCTTTCTTTAGAAGCTCAGATGTCAAGACTTTGACTTTCATACTTTGGACACATCATGCAGAGAGATCATTAGAGAAAGACATCATGCTTGGCAAGATAGAAGGTCAACGCAAAAGAGGAAGGCCAGCAATGAGATGGATCGCTACAATAACAGCAGCTACGGGTACCAGTCTGTCAACAATGAGCCGCCTGACTGAAGACCGAACACAATTTAGGATAGCTATCCAGAGGGTCGCCATGAGTCGACTCCGACTCGACGGCACTTAACAACAACAAATGTTGTGCTGGATAAGCTAAACTTTTCTGCTGCTTCTGTAGTATAATGAAGAAGATCCCTCTGTTAAGATCTTAGCACTAAGATCTTTGGGGTGGGGGTGGGATACTGAGCAGTGGCGGCTAGCAGGGCCGGCCCGTCCATTGAGCAAGAATGTTTTTTGCACAGGGCCCCGCGTTTCAGGGGGCCCCGCACAAAGAACATTCTGCTTTAAAAATAGGGGGGCTAGGACTGGTGATGGGTTGTGGGGTTGCTAGGACTGGAAATGGGCTGAATGGAAGGGGAGGCTTGAACTGCAAATAGCTGATGGGGACGGGGACTTGGAATGGAAATGGGCTGAGTGGAAGGGGGGCTTGAACTGCAAATAGCTGATGGCGAGGGGAGCTTGGAATGGAAATGGGCTGTGAGGGGAGGGAGCTAGGACAGGAAATGGGCTGATGGAGCATCTAGGATAGGACTGGAAATGGGCTGTTGGGGGAGCTAAGATTGGAAATGGGCTGTGATGGGGCTTGGATAGAAATGGACTCATGTAGGGGCTAGAACTGGAAGTAGGCTCATGGGGGGCTTGGATTGGAATTGGGCTGAGTGGAGGGGAGCTAGGATTTGACATGGGCTGATGGTGGGGCTAGGAAAGGAATAGAAATGGGCTGATGGGGGGCTGGGATTGGAAATGAGCTGATGGAGGGACTCGGATAGGAGCGGATGGGGAGCTAGGACTTGGAAATGGATGGGGAGCTAGGACTGGAAATGGGCTGATGCAGGGACTAGAAGGGAGCGGATGCTGGGTGAGGCTGGAACTAGAAGGGAGCTGATTCTGGGGGAGGATTAGAATGGGATGGGGCTGAGAGAGTGAAATGGAGAGGGGAAAAATATTTTGTGTGGGAGGGATGAAAAATCTACAATTGGCTGGGTATTGAGAGAGTAAGTGGGGATTGAGGATGGAGGGGTAAAATTTGAGTGGATGAAATAGGAATGAGGAAAGAGCAAAAGGAGAAAGAGTAGTATGTTAAAGCAGATGTAGAGAGAGAGAATGGAAAAAAACTAGAAGGAGAAGAAAGGACAAATGGACAGCAGACGATGGAGAGTTAGCAGAAGACACGAAGAAACCAGAAGAAAGTGACTAGAGCAATTGCAACTGGAAAAAAAATGCACAAAAGGTAGAAAGATATCTCTTTATTTTGAATTTATTAACTGGAATATGTCAGCTCTGGGAAATGTGCATCATTAACGTCTGTGCTTTGTTTAGTACAAGAGGAAATTAATTTATAGTTTTATTTCTACAGTGTTGTTGTACATTCCAAGTTTGGCTTTTGGGGTTCCCAGTTTAATTATTGCCTTCCTGTTTCTAAATTGTGATTCCTTGTTTGGTGATGGTCTATGTTCTGCATGTGTAACTGAGCTGAGGTATTCTGTTTATGTAATTCCTATTTGGAATGGAGGAGTGGCCTAGTGGTTGGGGGCAAGGTACTTCAGGCTGTAAGGTTGGGGGTTCAAATCCTACTAGAGAACAGCAACCTTGGGCCAGAAGGACTGGGGTTTCTAGTCCCACAGGTGATCCTTGTGGTCTTGGGCAAGCCACTTAACCCTCCATAGCCCATGTTCCCTGTAAAATTGTTATCTCCAAGTTATAATGCCCTGTTCAATGTAATTTCAGTTTGTTCATTGTAAACCACACTGATGCAGAATAGCACGGTATATAAGAGAATATAAATAAATAAATATTTGACATTGCCACTTGTTCGCTTTCCCCAGTAGGTTATGTATTGTTGTTCTCTAAACTGTATTTATTTAATATTTGCAGTGTTGCCTTTTGATAGGTAGGGTCTGGTGTGTTGTGAGTCCTGGTAGTGCTGTTATGATACGGCGGGTTTGCTATGGGTTCTAAATGTTGATTTCTATTTATTAATCCTACAGGAACCAATTAAACCCTACCCCATCCAAAATATGTATGAAAGTGTCTTCTTTTTTTCTTTTTTGTTGGATCACTCACCATAAGAAGGAATCCTTCCTCTCTTGAAGTGAGCCCTCCATTTTAATCATTTATAAAGGACCTAAAAAGATCCTGTGTGCCACAGAATCGACAGCACCTTCAGCTGCCATTCAAACCCAAATACTTTTAAAATGGCAATTGCTTTCTCCACTTGCCTACAATATCAAAGTACTTAACTGATGAAACCCCCAGTGATGGCGACCAAGCAGTAGGATTCTCAAGCCACAGCAGACCGACTCTTCCATCAAGCTACTGTTCACAAGTCCATTATTTAACTACTACCAGATCATCTGCTCTCCAAGCCAATAGGGTTAGTCACACTAGCAAGGTTCACGCTACACCAATCAGTGTTTCAAGCCGTGCAGCTCTCCAGCTCTTCCTCAGGTGAATGAACCTCACCCACTTCTGGTTCCAGTTAAATAATGAAGTAAGAATGACGTCAAGGACAAATTATCTCCAAAGCGCACCTGATAACCACCTCACAAGATCACATTCTTAATCCCCACCAATCAATCTCTGCATTCATGCCATTGGGGATAATGGATTTTAACTGAAAAATCCACCACTGCTTCTTATGTTGTAATTTTGCCTTACGATCCCCCCTCTAACCGAGAGGGGGACCCAATCCAAAATCCACCATTTCAATTCCCAAAATTGATGACCCAATTGCTAGCAATGTGGGACCATAGGTGCTGACATCAAGCTTGAATTAATCCGGTGCTCTAACAGGCTCTTCCTAATCGGACGAATTGTTCTGCCTACATATTTGAGATTACATGGGCATAGCAATAAATATACAACGAAAGATGTCTGGCAATTAGAAGCATGTCATGATGAGTATTGGCAACCCATGGTTGGATCCTTCCATATGTCACCTTGTAAAGTAGTATCACAAAAATCACATTGACCACAAGCAAAATGACCCCTCCGCTGGGTTTAAGACCCAAACTTTGTTTGTTCACCAGTATGTAATATCCAATCCCCTATAGATTGAGACCGTTGATAAGCAATCATTAAAGGTTTCTGAAAGCATTGATGTAAAGACAACATCGACCAATGTTGTTGAAGAATGGCTACAACCTTTGTGGCATTGGGTAAAAATGCTAGGCACTTATTACCTAGATTGGCCACTGTTGGAAAGAGGATACTGGGCTTGATGGATGTTGGTCTGACCCAGTATGGCATATCTTATGTTCTTATGTTCTTATGACTTCTCTCCGGGAATCAGATGCTACAGGTGGGGTACTCTCATGCGCCTCCACATGGTACTTGTTCACAGCCAGTTTGTTTGTTCTGCCAGGACCCGTGGGCCCTGTCTCAGCAGGTAGCAGAGGTGCTTTTGTGCTACCTGATAAGGCAGGGAACCAGACTTGTATGATGAGTCTGCCTGTGCACTAAATGTAGAGAGGATGCTGAGCACAAACCCTATATTTACCTCACACCTTTGCAGTTAAGGTGCAGTACGGGCAAACACTTAGTTCACTTTAGTAAAAGAGCCCTATAGATGCCTATGTGTCTTTATAAAATAAGCATAAATATGTCTTTTCTTCACCCTAAGCCTCTGCACCCCTTTTACAAAATATCCACTAAGTGAGTAATTTTATAAGGGATATGTACTTTCAGGTGTAACATACATGCCTACTTTGAGATTATTTGAGTCAATAAGGAATGTATGAGACCAACTGCATGCATTGATGATCTTTTGTAAAATTTCAGCCAATGTAAAGTACACGCATTCGCTGGAGGTGTGCGCATGGGCGAAGCATGGGCAGAGTGTACAAGTATGCATGTAGGTTATAAAATCTTATAATTTACACATGTTCTTGAAATTTATAGGCACGGGTTTGTATAACAGCTCTAGGGCTGTGTAAAAGTCTGGCTTTAATTTAAGGCACAGGGCCCAATAGCATTTTTAAAAAATCTGGCCACCATGGACAAAACTGAAACCAGGTATTCAGTGCCATAGTCCGGATATCCTCCTGCACTGACCAGTGTGATTCTCTGGACAATGGTGATATTCAGCCATTCTCCAGATTGTCGGACCACATAAAGTTAGGGCAGCTTTTTTTTTTTATCTAACTCTATGTGGCAGACTGAAAATTGGATAAGTGCTGTAATTGCCCTCGCCCTGCCCATGGACCACCCTGGTGCTCTCCAGACGTGCCGGGGCAGTTAGAGGGGATATTCAGCATCGCCGTTCAGTTACTGCCGCTGAATATCCCTCTCAGTAGGGTTTATCCTGTTAGCAAACTGGATAAACCTTTTTGAATACTGGCCTGACAATTTCTGCCACATGTTGGTGTTGTTGTTAAGTGCCGTTGGTGTCAGATCATAGCAACCCTCTGGATAGCTCTCCTAAACTGTATCTGATCTTCAGTCAGGCGGCTCATTGTTGATAGAGTGGCATCCATAGCTGCTGTTCTTGTATTGATCCATCTCGTTGCTGGCCTTCCTCTTTTGCAATGACCTTCTACCTTGCCAAGCATGATGTCTTTCCAGTCTCTTTGCATGATGTGTCCAAAATATGAAAGTCAAAGTCTTGTCATCTGAGCTTCTAAAGAAGCTTTGATTTGATCACCTCTAGTATTGACTGGTTTGTTCTTCGGTCAAGCAATGGTATACACAGTATTCTTCGCCAGCACCATAACTCAAAGGCACCTACTTGTTTTTATAAAATAGGCTTAACATGGGTGTCTTAAAAGCACTTTAACTAGGCACCCCCTTATAAAATTACCCTCCACATATATAATATGTAAAAAGTATAAGTATCTAAAAATATAGGGCCCAATATTGAACTGTGACAGTTATGTACCTCTAAGGCACTTACCCATCGCTGCCGAACATTAATCCTGGATATTCAATCCAGGGCCATATCCAGCCACCGGCATTGAATATCTGGGGTTGCCCCACAGCCACACACGGCACAGAAGCTAACTGTGCAGCGGTGATATTCAGCCTTGCAATATTGGGCCCATGGACCTTAAAAATACCATTAAAACTTATTAAATAAAATATTCTGATAAGTTAAACTCAGGCACAAAATTAAGAGATAACAGATTTAAAGTAATCAAATTGAACGATCCAGCTAGTACTGATGCTTAAAGCATATAATAATCCCTGTATTTGCAAATTACAATTTGCCGGCATTGATTAGAACCATACAGTCACCATATTAAATTAATCTCTGGCACTAGAAGAGCCTTTTGTAAAATACTAGGAAAGGTGAATGTCCTGACCGGAATGCCCCATTTGCCACGTTCAGCCACTATGCAAAATGGAGCTTCAAATTACAGTAACCTATATTCTGTGAAATGCAGAGATGTGATAGAATTCTGCATTGGAGTAATTGTCTATTTGGCAGGGTTGATTATTTCCAGAGTCACTTCAATTATCTTTTCTTTTCAGCATGATTAAACATGCAGCTTACTGCATATTTCCAGATATTAAACCATTTTAGAACCACAGGAATTTAGCAAAACTGAGGCCAGTTTGATTGAAATATACTGTACTATAAATCACAAAAAAAGTCCATGTTGTAGAAATGTAATTTTCAGCATAGCATTTATTGTTTTTCTTTTATTCTGGGCTATGGAGTAGTAAGGCTTGGCATCTGACATTTGGGATTGTTCATAGTAACATAGTCGATGACTGAAGATAAAGGCTGAAATAGTCTGTTAGTATTGATCCATTAGAATCTATTACCGTGGGTGTTCCCACCTGTTTATTTTGTCACTCTTTAATTATGTGTAACCCCTACTGGTTTGGAGATCCTCATAGTGACTATTTCTGCAGTATGACAAGTCAGGGATACAACATCAGGGAGATAACACTGTCACTTTTAGGTTTAACACTCTGGAATTTCTGGGTTCTAGACTGCGACCAACTTAACTGGAAGGCCTTTCACACCAGAGATACACTCATTCTATACCCCACCACTGCCAATAACTTAGTTTAGAACATTTTGTGTTCTGCACCTGAAAGGTTTACTAAAGGCCCGATATTTGAAAGGCATTTACATGGTTTACAGCCCAGTAAACCGTATAAAAACCTTAAATGGAGATATTCAATGGCATTTACACAGTTAGTGCCCTTGGATATCCCCTCCTAACTCCCCTATACACCCCGATGCTATCCAGTAAGCATCGGGGCATGTCGGGGGCATTCCGGGGAGAATCAGAGGCAGTGACAAGTGCTAACTGGGCAGCAGCGATATTGCATACTGCCCAGTTAGCGATCCGTGCCTTATCTTTAAGGTGCAAGAGCCAACTGGGCAGCATGCAATATCACTGCTTCCCGGTTAGCTACTGTGGCTTCCGGCTTTTGCGGCGATGCCTGGATATTTAATGCCAGGGCCGCATAGGACCCCAGCATTGAATATCCGGGGTTAAGGGTCGGCGGGCATGGCTATGCACCATAGGGGTGCATAGCCTGCCCAAATCGATATCGGGCCCTAAAAGTCTGTAAGGGTAACTAAGTGACTGGCAGAACATTAAAATTGGAAAATTACAGCCAGATCACTATTTTGGGACTCTCCATTGTGAATATCTTATAGAACTTGATGCTGGATTCAGATGTGATCACAGGCACTGCAACCCTATAGAATCTATTTCTCCTCGTCTCGGTTACAAGGGCCATCCACTGTAACCTTCTTCCCTTTTTCTAGGATTAGTGGCACCCCTTTCTTTATGGATCTTTTTTTTTTTTTCAAGATTTTATGATAACAAAAAATCAACAACGTAACACTTAACATTACAGAAAAGCAATAACCCCATCCCCCCCCCCCCCCACACACCCCGGTTCTCTGAGGCAGCTATCTTGTTTCATTTGTACTTACAGGACAACTACTAATGGACAGATCAAGAGTCTATAGCTTGTGCATAGGGCAAAAAAGAGTTGGGTGCGCTATCACGTTACAGTTCGAATCCCCCATTATGAAATTGTCGCTCGGGCAGCGTATTGGTCCAGCAATGACCATCCCTTTAAATTTAAATCAACTTTAGCAGGGTAGTGTATCTTACTGTACAATTTCTCGAGTTTGGAATTTTGACATACCAGATTCCACCACTGCTCCTCATTCAATGACTGAAAGTTTTTCCAATTTGGAAGAATGAGCTTTACAGCAATGGCTATTATAAAATTCAGTAGGAAGGCTTTCTCCTTGGACATACCCTGACAGTACTCTAGAGATCTTAAGGTAACAATATTCAAAGAAATGGTGGCTGAGAGATCTAAACTTTTCTGGATTCTAACCCAAATTTGCCTCCAGAATCTCTGGACAAAGGGACAATCAAAAAACATATGTGTGAAGGTGCCAATCTCTTTCTGACAGGACCAACACATGCCCAATAACAAATTATCCCATTTGGACAATTTCGCAGGTGTGATGTATGCCCGATGCAAAAAAAAGTACATCGATTGTATGATCGTGGCAGATCTGGAAACCCTAGTTATGGGACCCCATAAGAATTTCCATATATTTGGAGGTAGCGGGCGGGATATGTCAGACTCCCAGACTTTTGTCAATCCCAGCAATTTATGGGGGACATGATTTCTAAAGTAGTCATAGAGCCTAGACACAGCTCCATTCTTCCCTATTAATTCTTTGATATTTTTAAGGAATGGCCCCTCCTCTGCCAATCCGTTTATCTCTATGTTGGACGCATCTAGACTGTGTCTAAGTTATATCCATTGCAAATAGCTAGCTCCTGGAAGAGAGAACTCTGGTTGTAGCGAGGGGAAATCTTTCCAGCCATTTTCTCCAAATAAATGACCTAGCGTCCAAATGCCACAATCTTGCCATCTTTTCCATGCAAACGTTTTTCCTCTGATTTTAAACAATGGATTCCACCAAAGTGGTGTCAATCTTGAAGGCGGGTTATCCTTACCTACCATCTGAGCCAGAATTAAATAAGCTTCTTGCATAGCCAAAATAACTTTTCCTGCAGCTGCCCACTCTGGATGCTTCATTCCTAACAGGTAAGACAGGGGGTATGGGGTGACTGCTCGGCTCTCCACCTCGAGCCAAGTTGGTCTCTGATCAGAGCCATCAAAGTCCAGCCACATCACCCCGTTTTAAAAGGAGGGCATGGTGGTACCACTGGAAGTCGGGGAAGTGGACACCTCCTATTTCTTTGGAGGCATTTAGTTTCCCTATGGTAATCCTCGGTTGCGAGCCATTCCATAGAAAGTTCATCAGGCTTCTTTCCAAGTCAGCATATAGCCCAGCCGGAAGAGTAAAAAGTAGCATTCCTAACACATAATTGATCTTAGGGGTTAAGGACATTTGATAGTTTCTAGCCTTCCCCACCATGTGAGGTGAAGAGGAGACCATGATAAGGTCATTTTACGTATCATATTTAGTAACTCTTTTGTATTGATTTGAATGGTTTTGTCTGTCGAGGCCTCATACTTTATTCCCATATATTTGATATTTCCAGCCTCCCATCAAAATGGGTATGCCGCCATAGATTCCGAATTTGATATATTATTTAATGGGAAGTCTACCGACTTAGACCAATTGATTTTATAACCCGAGATCTTTGAATAGGAATTGATCAGCACTAGGATTGCCGGCACCACTGAAGGTTGCGTGAAAAGGAGGTCATCTGCGTACGCCGATAATTTCACTTGGAGATCACCTAATCTAAATCCAACAATATCTTTGTTTTGTCTAATGGCAATGGCTAAAGGTTCCAGTGCAAGGTTAAAAAGTAGCGGGGAAAGGGGGCAACCCTGTCGCTTACCTCTATGCAGAGAGAAGGAATGGGATAAAATGCCATTGGCAAATATACGGGCTCTAGTTCGCGAATACAACACCTGAACTTTATTTATGAAATCCGCACCGAGCCCGAACTATTCCAAAACTTGAAATAGGAAGGACCATTCAAGTCTATTGAATGCCTTTTCTGCATCAAGGGAGAGACCAAGATAGGGGGAGTTTGCAACTGAAGTCCTCTCTAACAGATTGCAGAGCAGCCGCGCATTGTCGGAGGTCGATCTCCCTAGGATGAAACCGCATTGGTCGGGGTGTATTAAATCCCTAATAACTTTAGCAAGCCTATTTGCTAAGACACTTGCGTAAATTTTATAATCTTGGTCTGTAGTTTATGACTCGGTTTGGGTCCTTTCCAGGCTTTTCCAAAACTATTATCGTAGCTTTTGAAAAGTTCCTTATGCATCCCTGAGCACCGGCAAGCTCCTCATAATACAGCATTAGGTATGGGATCAAGTCGTCACCAAACACTTATAAAATTCTGCAGGTATCCCATCCGGGCCTGCTGCTTTTCCCGGGCCATGGAGTTGATTACCATGCAAAGCTCTTTGCCAAAGAAGGGCTTGTCCAACTCTTTAGCTTGCTGAACCCCCAATTTAGACTGATTCAGATTTCCCCAAAAAATAATAGAAGTATCAAGATCCAGCATTGATTCTGAAGAGTATAGGTTATCATAGTATCTGGAAAATTCATCTAGAATTTGCTCATTGTTGGTTAGACTAATTTGTTTGTCATCCAGAATGGAGACAATTCATGATCTTTCCTGTTTACCTCTTAAGGCAGGGGTCACCAACCTGCGGCCCGCGAGGTCCCTTGGTGCGGCCCGCGAGGCTCTACCCCGGTGCGGCCCGCCAAGGATGCTGCTGAAAGTACCGGCAAATTCATCAACTCCTTCTTCTGCAGCCGCGGCTCCCTGCCTCTTAGGGAACCGCGGCTGTGCTTGTAAAATCATCGCGGAGCCCTTCCTGTCTTGACGGGCTCCGTGCAGCATTGTCCCGCCTCCAAAGGAAGTTGTTTACCACTTCCTTTGGAGGCGGGACAATGCTGCACGGAGCCCGTCAAGACAGGAAGGGCTCCGCGATGATTTTACAAGCACAGCCGCGGTTCCCTAAGAGGCAGGGAGCCGCGGCTGCAGAAGAAGGGAGGGAGCTGACATGGAATAAAAGTACAGGTATGAGCAGTGTTTTTTTTCACGGGGGGGTGTGCGGCCCGCGAGTCTGCCGGTAGTCGGCTGTGCGGCCCGCGGCCCTCTGGAGGTTGGTGACCCCTGTCTTAAGGCGTTCGCAAGGAGCTTACCCACTTTGTTTTGTTCAACATAATTGCTTCAGCATTACTTGCTCTACTTCTGAACTTAAAACTTCGTTATATTGAAATCTTAGTCTCTGAAGTCGCAATAGTATATCTGCCTCTGGATGTTTGATCCATAATCGCTCTCCGGCTTTAATTTGCTTGTCTATGGGGTATGTTTACTAAACGGCGCTAACAGCGCAGCTGAGATGTTATCGCACGATATGTGATGTTATTGCGCGATAATGGCACATTACCGTGCGAGAACATCACGCATCACGTGATAACATCTCCAGCGGCGTTAAGGTGCGCAGAGGGTGGAGTAAGGCTCCCAAGAGGGCTGAGTAAGGCTCCCCAGGGGTGGAGATAAGGGGTCAGTGGGCGAGGAGAGGCTCCATGCACACTAATGCCGTGAAATGAAGGTCTGAAAATTAGCGCCAGTGAAAACCTCGCGCTAGAGGCACATTTGCATGAGAGAGAAACCATTTCAGTTAGCAATGTACAGCAAAGGCAGGGAAACCAAGAAAAGTTATAGTAGTGATACATGTGCAGCACCAGCATAGTGGCCAAGTACGAGAGGGCACGACGGTGAGGCTGCAAATGGGGCACAGGGGGCTGAAGGCGGGACATGCATTGGGGAAGCTGGGGCACAGGGTGGACCAGGCAGATGCCTAGGTGGCCCATAGGAACACAGAAACAGAAAAACAGCAAGACATCAACTGACCAAGGGCAAACATGCCCACGAGTGTGTGTCATACATTGCCCCAATGGACATCAACCAGCAGGTACCCCAAAGGCCACAGAACATTGGCAGGCAGTGTGGTGGGGAAGCGTGCATGTCCATGTAGGCACCCTCACCCAAGAAACCACACCATAGGCAGCTGCCTAACGGCACACTAGATGAGCTGCGACTACGCACCACCAGCACAACCTGCAGAAGGGCATGTCAGCATGGTGGCATAGGGGTGCTGGCGGTGGATGGGGCAGTGTTATCTGCCCACAGCAGACCAAGGCCAAGCCCTGTCCAGGTGGGTGGCGTGCAGTCCAACAGACAAGGTCTGTCAGACAAACAGCAATGGTACCCCCTGGGAAGGCACTGCCACTGTGGCAATAGTTTGGTGCAGTACACACAGTCAGTGTGCACAGGGGCAGAAGGTCACAGGTTCAAGTCCCAGCTGTGGCTCCTGCAGACCATGTCCCAATATTTTACCCTATAGAGCAGTGGTCCCCAACCCAGTCCTATGGGGCCCACCGGCCAGTCAGGTTTTCGGGATATCCCTAATGACTCTGCATGAGATATATATGCATTAGAGATATCCTGCCAACCTGACTGGTTTGTGGCCCTCCAGGGCTGGATTTGGAGACCCCTGCCTTACACCTCTATCATTTAAGATTGTGAGTGGGCAAGGTGCAGATGTCCAAGACATCAAAAAGGTTAGATAGAATTTGTCACAGTCCTCCTCACTTCTCACCACCACCAAAAAATTGTCTATTAGACAACTTTTTGGTGGTGGTGAGAATCGAGGAGGAATGTGACACATTCTATATACCCTTTCGATGTCTAGGACATCTGTACCTTGCCCACTCACAATCTTAAATGACAGAGGTGTAAGGCAGGGGTCTCCAAATCCAGCCCTGGAGGGCCACAAACCAGTCAGGTTGGCAGGATATCTCTAATGCATATATATCTCATGCATAGTCATTAGGGATATCCCGAAAACCTGACTGGCCGGTGGGCCCCATAGGACTGGGTTGGGGACCACTGCATAGAACACATACACAATAATAATGTGCACTCCCCAGAGCAGATAGTGGCAATCCCAGTTCCGGAGGGCAAAGCCCATTCAGGTTGTCAGGCTGTCCATACTAAAAATATGCATGAGATGCATTTGAAGGAACTGCCCCATTGTATGCAAATGTACCTCATGCATATTCAGTAGGGACAGACTGACAACCTGAATCCTGTCTGAACCACCAGGACTGGATTTGTGAACCCCTGCCCCAGAGCATCGCTCAACAGGGGCACAAACACACCCAACCACAAGCTCCACCATCCAAAGTATAATGAAAAGGCAGACTGTTGTGTCCTGCGCATAGCACCAGCCCCCACTACTAGCACTTGCATACCTTAGCAATGCCGTCATAAACATGTAAACACATCCTATATACATCAAAATGTAGCTATGACCAATGTTAGATAACAAATCGTAACTTAAACACAACTCTCTAACAGAGAACCATTATAGCATCCTTACTGATTTATGTGATGTATGCTCCCTCATCCATATCTGACAGTGTTTACCACCCTGAAGAGTGTCCCTAACAGTATTGATTATCCTACCAATGCCTGCACGAAGTCCATAACTGGTGTTGCGCACAGGGCTGCCAACCACCGCTATCTTTGCATAATGCTCAAATAGGTGTGGTAATCTGTGTATGTGTGTCCATTGTTTTGTGGCCGCCCACACCCCACTGAGCCCCCAATGTTGTTGCTGTTTCCACTGTTCCGCCTCAATGTGCATAATGATGAGCAAGTTATTGTTGTTATGGCCCCTACAGGGCCATTTATCCAGGCTGCATCTGCATAGGGCATAGGGCAGTGACTGGGATATTGTAGTGGGCAAACGCCATCTGCACGGACAGGGTGGCCACAGC
This sequence comes from Ichthyophis bannanicus, assembly GCA_033557465.1. Taxonomy (NCBI): domain Eukaryota; kingdom Metazoa; phylum Chordata; class Amphibia; order Gymnophiona; family Ichthyophiidae; genus Ichthyophis; species Ichthyophis bannanicus. The sequence continues at coordinate 1,605,962,579 of CM066031.1, forward strand.
AGGTCATGCTGGGAGGGCAATCTCACTCTGATTGAGCAGTGACCATGGCATCTCAACCTTCCCACATAGTGCCATACAGTGCATTCAACAGTGATATATGTGAGTTCCCATTTCTGGGGCCCATTGTCTGACATACCTGCTTGGTGTTGGTGTGAATATCCCACATCTGGGTGCGCATTCTTCCTCTGGGAACATGCACTAAGTATGGGCTAGCACACTGTGTGCAGTCAGCATGTGTTTGGCTGCAACACCTTGCAGGGGGCAGCCGCTGTGGCTTTTGCTGGTGAATGGCAGATTGTGGTGGGGGGCAGCTGAGCTGATCATGCCTATCACCTGTATGGCTATGGCCTTGGTACAGGTGCCAACCCGCATCAACATTTGGGTTCCCCAAAGGAATGTGTTTGCTGGTCCCATAGCCTGTCATCATGGTGCAGTACTGCCCCATCTGGGAATGTTCAGAAGGTGGGTATGTTGGTGCCATATCATGTCCCCTACCCTGACAGGCCAGTTTGATATGTATATCATCATGATGTGAGTCCACATACACACACCCCTGCTCCGAGAACAAGTGACATGGCAAGCACACTGGCTATGCACCAGTTTGGTTGCATCATGGTCTACAAGGGGCAGAATGACTGTCAAATACAAACAGAAACAGGGCATTCACAGGCATCTCTGCAAATACCTCTCACACACTAGTATTGATGATGACCTTCAGCCAAGTTAGCACAGGCAACTCGGGTACTGCGGACCTGGTGCTGGCCACCCCACCTCACCCTCAGGGTGATCACAGTACACGCTCAATGGCAGGGACTGTAGGTAGTCAGTGGCAGTAACACACACGGTCAGTCCCCCCTACCAAGCTGACGTGCTGTAGAGGTGCATACCCCATCTGGGAAGCAGATGTAGACCACTGTTCTGCATGTGAATTGCATTATGGGTACTGTTGTCTCTATCCTATCCTGGTTACCACAGCAGACAGTATGTACGGTGACCTCCATCCTGTCTGTGGCCAGCCATTGGTATGAAAAACCCCATAGTGATGTAGTACAATGGTTAATAGAATGTCCTCAGTGGCATACATCATGGTTTCAATCCCACAGTGGGCTCCCTGTATGTTTGGGTCTCCCCTATCCCGTGCAGCACCTCATAAGGTTTGTGGGATGACCTGCACTCTTTCTGCAGCCAGTCATTCATGGGATAAACACATGTTGATGTAGCATAATGGTGAAGTCAATGAATTCAGGGTCAGACGTCATGGGTCCAATCCCTCAGTGGGCTGCCCTTAGTAAGATTGTCAGAGGCAACTCCCTTGTAGGCCTGTAACAGACACACATATGGCGCTAAACATGTTTTAATGGGAATATTGTTTTAATGTGTAAATGAAAACAACACCCTCACCTCATTTGCCTACGTTAACGTGGCCTGGAAACTGCCTTAGCTGTGGGTCTCCCCTATCCCAGTAAGCACAGCAGAATGTATGTGCGTTGACATGCAGTTGTTGTGTAGCCAGCCCTAGCTAAGACAATGGCCATAGAGGCATAGCACATTGGTTAGTACAATGACTGTGCGGCCAGCTCTCATGGGTTCAAATCCCCAGTACAACAACATTAGGAAGAGTGTCTGAGGTGCCACCTTTTTGCATGGCTGTAACAGTTAGACACATCTCTGTAGTGTGCGGTAACACCAATATACCCACTCACCCTAGTCCTGTAGACTACGGTGGCGCTGAGCATGGGCCGTAGAAGGTGAGTCACAGGGTGCCGCAAGCTAAGGCGCCCTATGATGTGCCCGCTGGCCAATGCCGGGGAGCCTCACCGCTGTAATGTAAACAGCAATTCACCAATTAAATTAACAAATGGTGGTGTGGCGGTGAGATCAGGTGTATGGGGACTGGTAAAGCGGCCCATACCATTAACGGCGTGTTTCACTGTTCTGATAAGAATACTATGACGTGTTCTGGCCATCAAAAATCCCACATGTGCTTTGCGCTGTAATTGTGCCAGGTAGTGCGTCGTAGCGCGAGATAGCGTGTGTACGTGCATGACACGGCGCATGCACCATGTGCGTCATCGAGCCGTCGCGCATGCACCGTGTCGCGAATGTACAAGTGCTATCTCTAGAATGAAAAAATGGACAGCCAATCACGGAAGCCCGCATTTACCCAGAGGGAGCTTAGGATCCTGTGTGAACTAATCTGTACCAGACAGAGCCATCTGTTCCCGGGCGCATCAAAAAGGCAGGACCTTGCACGGGTGAGGAGGGCATGGGTGCGCCTCACCAGGCGGTATAACCGATCTGTTGACTACCCACATGAAGTAAGTGTATGGGGACAGGTCACACAATGGCGGTTGTGCAATACAATATACAGCAAGCATCACATATCATACATGCAGAACATGGTGGAAATACCAGCCTGTGGGCCAAGCTGTTGCCACTGTAGATGTGTATGGTGTTGATTGCAATCCTGCCCTATCCCCAGAAGGTCCCCAGACCTGATCACACGGGTCTATTACACATCCTGGTGTTATGTTACCTGCGTGTGATGCGGTCTCAGATGTCTGCTCTATCCCCAGGAGGCATCACACATGGTCACAGAGGTCTATCATAGATCCTGGTGTTAGGTAAACTGCATCTGTTTCAGTCTCACAGCTCTGCCCTAACTCCAGGAGGCCCTGGACATGATTACAGAGGTCCATTAGAGAACCTGGTGTTAGGTTAACTGCATCAGTTGGGGTTTTACAACTCTACCCTAACCCCAGGAGGCCCTGGACCTGATTACAGAGATCTATTATAGATTCTGGTGTCAGGGTACCTGCATCTGTTTCATTTTCACAGCTCTGCCCTAGCTCCAAGAGGGCCTGGACATGATTACAGAGGTCCAGTATAGATCCTGGTGTTAGGTTAACTGCATCAGTTGGGGTTTCACAGCTCTGCCCTAACCCCAGGAGTTCCTGGACCTGATTACAGAGGTCTATTATAGATCCTGGTGTCAGGGTAACTGCATCTGTTTCATTTTCCCAGCTCTGCCCTAGCTCCAGGAGGGCCTGGACCTGATTACAGAGGTCTATTATAGATCCTGGTGTTATGTTAAGTGCATCAGTTGGGGTTTCACAGCTCTGCCCTAAGCCCAGGAGGCCCTGGACCTGACTACAGAGGTCTATTATAGATCCTGGTGTTAGGTTAAGTGCATCAGTTGGGGTTTCACAGCTCTGCCCTAACCCCAGTAGGCCCTGGACCTGATTACAGAGGTCTATTATAGATCCTGGTGTCAGGGTACCTGCATCTTTTTCATTTTTACAGCTCTGCCATAACTCCAGGAGGGCCTGGACCTGATTACAGAGGTCCAGTATAGACCCTGGTGTTAGTTTAACTGCATCAGTTGGGGTCTCACAGCTCTTCCCTATCCCCAGGAGGCTCTGGACCTGATTACAGAGGTCCATTAGAGATGCTGGTGTCAGGGTACCGGCATCTGTTTCATTTTCACAGCTCTGCCCTAACTCCAGGAGGCCCTGGACCTGATTACAGAGGTCCATTAGGGATCCTGGTGTCAGGGTACCTGCATCTATTTCATTTTCCCAGTTCTGCCCTAACTCCAGGAGGTCCTGGACCCGATTACAGAGGTCCAGTATAGATCCTGGTGTTAGGTCAACTGCATTAGTTGGGGTCTCACAGCTCTGCCCTAACCCCAGGAGGCCCAGGACCTGATTACAGTGGTCTATAGCCCAGCTAGGTGTGTTGGTGCATGCTCCTGTTGCATTCGGCCATAAATACCCTATTCACAGAAGGCCCTAGTTGTGACTACAGAGGTAGAGTAGACATCCTGGTGTTATGGTAGTGGCTCCTGGTGATGTGTTCAGGGCCACCCAATCCCCGCGCGACCCCAGAACACATCACACATGTTCCAATACAGATATCATGGTGGCATGGCGTGTGTGTCTGTGGATGTGTGTAGGTCAAGCAAACACACAGGTGTGTGCCGGACCCCACAGGGGGTTAAGAAACACCTCCCCTGTAGACCAGCATGCCTATCCCACACATGGCATGGTGCTGCCATGTCATGCAAGGAGAGCGTAGGAACTGGGTAAGGGTGGTCCGGGGGGTTGCCCAAAGGACACGTAGGTGGCACCCCACACATGCCCAGACCCACAGCCACACATGCAAGCGGCACTGGCAACAGGTAGTAGAGGACCCACTGGCATGAACAGCAGCAGCACACTGCTGCTCACAGTGATGTGTGATATGCATTGGGCACCCACCAGAGATATCTGGCCCTTAATGTTCCCACCCATTGCATTACCTCCCAGGTGGAGGACCTATGGAAAAAGGGACGGGAGTTGCAGCTGCGCTGCCTGGATGTCCTCAACCAGCTACAAAGGAGAGCGCTGCAGCAACGTGGTGGTGAGTGTTGCGGCCCCTGCAGCGCAGTACAGCTTGTCACAGTGGCCCAATGGCCTGTGGGAGGCCACACTATGTTTATGTGGCATTGTAATTGCCTGATGGTTTGCTAATGACTGTCTTCTCCCACAGAGGATGCTGCTGTAGGTGAGGAAAAAAAATCGCTCATTAATTAACTCAAAATGGCTCCAACTCGATCTTCCATCAAATACAAATGAAAATCATTCAACCAAACTCGGTTATGTCACTGGGTCTCAGACTCTAATGGTACTGCTTCCTGACTCACGTCCACAAAAGCTCTGTACCGGATTGCATCAATGACCCAAAGAGTGCTCACAACGAGTAGGTCGGTCTGATCCACACTTAAATGTACTTTAAATATATACTCTCATGAACTTCTGTGCTCTAAATCCGACTCCTCGTTGTGACTCAAAATGCTTTCATGATCCCGACGCAAGTTCCCTAGACACAGTATTAGTTACCACGGAGCAACGCTGGATTTTTCGATTAAAGACAGTGCAACCAGACGGGCTCAACGTAGGGATAGATTGGGCTGTGTGTCTCCAGTAGGTCCGTTGGTTTATATGGCATATGGGTTCCACCTTTGTTAGTAGGTTTTAAAGTGTGAGAATGCTTTAGTTATGAGCCATTTGTATGCATGGGAGGGCATTTTATGAGCCACAATAATGAGTTTCAGAGAGTGGGTTGGTCCTTTATGGTGTTTCTTGTGATTGGAGGAGAGTAAGGGGAGTCCCTGGCATGACGTCGTAGGAGGTGGTTCCATAAAGAGGTTTGTGGTTTTGATTCCGCATGCGCGGCGTCTCTTCCGCCCAGGATTGAAATTCACAAGAAGTTTGGAATGGCGGTTAGCGTGAATTAGAGCGTTTGCAGCATAGACGGTATGAGTTTGTTTGTTAATTGTGGTATGAGGTATGGAGTGATTAGGAGTAGGTGGCTGTTAGTATAATATGTGTATTTGTTTGCTTGTTTTCTATACAGCGAGGTTATGAGTGCATAGATCCCCTGAGGAACCAAAATTGTGAAACGCAGAGATGGTACCTGTGGCGAGCGTCGGGATCATGAAAGCATTTTGAGTCACAACGAGGAGTCGGATTTAGAGCACAGAAGTTCATGAGAGTATATATTTAAAGTACATTTAAGTGTGGATCAGACCGACCTACTCGTTGTGAGCACTCTTTGGGTCATTGATGCAATCCGGTACAGAGCTTTTGTGGACGTGAGTCAGGAAGCAGTACCATTAGAGTCTGAGACCCAGTGACATAACCGAGTTTGGTTGAATGATTTTCATTTGTATTTGATGGAAGATCGAGTTGGAGCCATTTTGAGTTAATTAATGAGCGATTTTTTTTCACTATAGAGCAAAGCTAGTCGTTCTGAAGTAGACCGAAAATTTTTTTTGCTGTAGGTGAGGAAACATCAAGCTCAGGGCCCCCCCACAACACGCCCCACAGCTGCAGTCCATCCAGTTGAGGAGGAGGAGGAGGCAGCAGAGGTGGAAGAGGGCAATGGGGACATGGAGGGGGTGGAGGGTGGGGTGGGGTGGGATGGAGGGTAGGGTGAGGGTGCGTGTGATGTTTTGGGGGGTGAGGAGGAGGAGGAGAGCAGGGAGGGTGGCAAGGGTGGGTGGGAGGTGCCAGGGGGGAGGAGGTAGGTATGGAGGGTGTGAGGGAACAAAGGACAGCACAGGGCACTATGGGTCCCTGCCAGCTGCCGTATGTGTGCGGCGATGGTGCCCATCTGTGTGTAGCTACACCACCCATTGCCACAGACAGGGCCCACGCACATGCCACCACACAGACACCGGGCACCTTGTGTGTATGTGGTGGCAGGTGCATCCGGGACCTGTATTTGGCATTGGATGGTGTGCTGCAACACCAGCGGGCCCAGGACCGCACCATCCGGTGGCTGGCAGGTGCCATTCAGTGGATGGCTGCCGAGATGCACATGCAGCATGCGGCTGGTATGGGCGGTGCATCTCGACAGCCATCCCCTGATGGGCGTCCCAGGAGTGTGTGAGGGTCCCTGTGGTGCCCACACATGTGCCCTGTGCTGTCCTGACTCCCGGGACCCAACATGTGGGTTACAGATGACTGTACCTGATCTACTTTGTGATATAAATACATTTTTGTTAATACATCCCAATGGTCATGTGTCTCCCTTACAGACAGACTGGTGAAGTGAGCATGGGACATGTGTGTAGATCCCTATGTGTATGTGTGGTAGACAAAGGTAACATACATGGACTGTCTCCACACTCAGGTGCAGGGGCTGACAATGTGCGTAGGCGTCTGTGTCCCCTGGCATCCCTGTGATGTACCGTGGTGCTGTGTGTCCCAGCAGCTATGGTCACATGCATGCTGCCTGTGATGTGTAGGCTGCATATCTGATGCATCATACTCGTTGGAGGATGAAGGGAAAAGCTAGCAGTGGGTATGTGGCAGGAAGGATAAGACGGACTGCTGTACCCAGGAGCTGCCCACGAGGATAGCTGGTGAGGCCAAGACAGGTGGATGCTCGTCTGGAGGGGGAGCAGCTGCTCACTACAGGCTCAGGGGGAGAGTGAAAAAATGACTTTAGCTAGTTACTTTTGTCTACCTGTGTCTTCCTCAAGCTTCTGTGGCTAAACAGCCACGTAGGCCCTGGTGTGGGTCAAAGAGAATGGTCATACATGTAGGTGGACCAATGGAGAGGATATGGGATGTGAGAGAGTGACAGATCCGTAAAACATACATGGACCACCATAAGCATATTCCTGCTTGACGGGAGAGGTAGGGTATACCCCCCACGCATAGGTAGAAGGGTGCACACATGGCATGGCGCATGGCATACAGGGCATGGTATAACGTATGTGCATTGATTGGTGGTAGTGCAGACTCCCCACCCCTAAGGGAAATGGGGAGGCACATGTGACCAGGTTGACAATATGGGGGACAGGGTACTCAGGGGAGCACAGTAGCAAACACCAGAGACGTGCACATAGGTATAATCAGGTTTAGTCATCTTTATTGGCACACAGTGACCTGTTCCCCGCAATCATGACCTGTGTGGCCGCCCACATCCACGGCAACCATGGCCCAAGCCATGCCTTTGTTCTGGTTCCGCTGGTGCTACCTCTGGGGCTGGGGCTGGCTGCTGGGGATGCCCAGCCATGGCCTCCTGGGCATCCGCAATCCACAGTAGTGCCTCTGCCATCACCTCAGCTGTCTCACAAATATACAAGTGGTTTCTCATTCAGAGCAATATATTTTGTCAAGTTATCTCACACCGCTCTGATGTAATTCATGAAAGTAAAACATTTATACCATGGCTTTATCCTTCATATCTTACTAAATCTTATTGTAGCAACAAAGGTGTCAGATTCTCTGGGCAACAAAATATTCAGATTTTTAATGGCTTCTGAATCATGCCCCAATTGCATCAATGACCTTTTTGTGTGTATAGTTGCTTAAGTCCCATTGTTTAGAATAAATATAAACTGAAAAAGTGCTTAGCTTGCAGTGTTGTCCCCAACCGAGTCCGGGTGAAACGCAGAAAAAGTGTGGAATGTGGCATTGGGGACAACACTGCAAGCTAAGCACTTTTTCAGTTTATATTTATTCTAAACAATGGGACTTAAGCAACTAAACACACAAAAAGGTCATTGATGCAACTGGGGCATGATTCAGAAGCCATTAAAAATCTGAATATTTTGTTGCCCAGAGAGTCTGAGACCTTTGTTGCTGCAATAAGATTTAGTAAGATATGAAGGATAACGCCATGGTATAAATTACGTTTTACTTTCATGAATTACATCAGAGCGGTGTGAGATAACTTGATCACCTCAGCTGTGGCACACAGCTGACTCACCTCCTTCCAAATGGCCATCAGAGCCTAAGTGCCTGTGAGTGAGACACAAAGTGATTTGTGAGACATGTTTTGCACCTCCCACCGTGGCTCATGCACATGTCTGGCGTATCACAACAGACCAGTCCTCAGAGCAATCATGCACGCGACAACTATCAACACAGTACCATGTTGACATCTGTGTGTCCCATGATGCATCCGCAGACTAGGAAATGATACTGATGGAGGGTCGAGGGAATCCCAGATAGAACACATGGTGCAATGTCGCAGGTCAGTGGTTCAATGATTGAGTTGCGTACTGGTCGTATGAGATAGGCCGGAGACCGTGGGGTTCATGGCACACAGATATATATCTGGGGGGTGCTGTTTGCTCTGAGCCTGATGCACAGTACTGATTACTACGACTATATACGCTAGGTACTATCACCCAGAAAGAGGGGTCCACCACATAAGCTGTCTAGGTGATCTGGGATAGGTGTTGACTGCTGTACATCTCCTTGGGGTATATGGAGGTGAATAGTGGGTGGATGTATGAGCTCATTAAAAGGATGACAAAGACGACCCATGCTACCAGAGGGGGGATCGCACATGGCACAGACTCCCACATAACATATGAAAATACATGCTATGGTGTCATTATATTGGGGAGCACATGGAATGTCATCGTGACTGTTACGCCAACTCCCAGGGGGTATGCTATTTATTCTGTTACCCACCTTCAGCATCTTGCCTTGATGAGGCTGTATGAGCCCGCAGCTCTGCCAGGATCACATCCATGCTGGTGGGTGGGGTGCCTGATGTCCCCGGTGCCTGCAGTGTGTGCCAACTCCCCTCCATCTCTGTGCACTCCACAGCCATTGTGCTGCTGCTGGAGGACCCCACTGGTGTGTGGACATCCTCTGCCCCGTTCTCTGCCTCGGCCACCACATTGGTCCCTGGGGTCTCAACACCATTGCTGGCCGCGACCTCAGACTCATCGACCCCTGGCCTCTCAGCATCCTCTGGCTCTGGCACATACGCCTCCTCATATGCCTCCATGGCCTGGATGTCACCTGGGGGGTGTAACAGGGTACACATCAAAGATGGCTTTGCGCAGAGCACATATGTACACCTGTGTAGTACATCCCCACCAGCAGCAATGTGTTGTCCACCTGTAACTGCTGTCCCTGCACCTACACTGGGGAGAACACATGTGCATACAGTGTGCTGCACCTGGCCTGGGGGGGAGGGGCAGCCTTTTGCGCTGTTGGAGCTGTGCCACATTCGATGTTGTGTTTGGGGGGGATGGGGTGGCAGGTGCCATGCCCACTGTGAGCAGCACTAGGTATGCACTGTGTGGGTGACCTGTGATGTGGGCACAGTGCAACATGTGCCCGGGGTGTGTGTGGGAGCTCTGACTGTGAGTGTGGCCTGTCATGGTATGTGTGAGTGATATCTATGCATTGGCCTGTGTGGTATGCACGGCATGTGATGCAGCATGTGTCTGGGTCAGGCAGATGTGTGTGGGGACTGCTGCTGTGGTAGCCACTGTGTGGTGTGGGTGGACAGCTATCCAGTACTCTGTGGGGGTGGTGGATTGTTTCGGGGATGGGTGAAGCGCTGCTGTGCATGGGGTTGCACCGTGGGTGGGGGTCATGGGAATATGTCTGTGGCACTGTGTTACCTGTATTGGGGCTGGCCCCAGGTGGTGTGGGGGTTGGGATAGGTGCAGTTGTGGAAGGTTTGAGGAGGTGCACCCCAATGTCTTGCGATGGTGGATGGGGGATCCCTACTGTATGTTGGCCACTGACAGGGTAGTATGTGTCTGATATGTGTGTGATGTGGTGGTTGGCATTGGTTTGCATCCTCCTCATAATCTCAGTGTGGGCGGCTATTCTCTGTCACTGTTCTGGGATATGTCTATGGATACGTAATGTCAGACACATGTCAGAGCTGTTATAGGTGGAGGGTGCGGGGCCCCCCCAGATCAATGTATGTTGGGCTAAATGTATGTCTGTCCTGTACACTCCCCCGTGTCATATTGTGCTGCATGACTGGCTGCAGATGTATGTTTCTGTGTGACCTATATGCCAGGTACAACTAGCTGCTGCATGTGCAGAGATAATAGGGTGGAAGGTGTTAGGCCCTCGCCGTATGTACAGTGCTCATTTCCTCTCTTGCACAGTGGAGGAGGGGCAATCCACCTGGGTGACGGACTGCCCCCTGCCCCCCCCATGGTGCTTCTCACCTGTTCAGTGTGCTACTACGTCCAGGACTGTGACTGTCATGGACACAGCCCCAGGTACCCGTCACAACCACCCTGTAGAGACCATGCCTGGATTTGCTGTTGGTGTGGCCCCCAGTTGCCTGTGTTGGGGCACATATTTTCACAGGACATAGGCCCCCACCATCCCATCCATGGGCAGCATGTGCTGGGCCATGAGCTGTACGTGTGCTGCATATCTCAGACCTACCTGCCTGTGGATGGGCGGTGTCCAGCATTTCAGGACATCCATGCAGGTAGATGGGACCAAGCCTGTCTGCCAGCTGCTGCTCCAGGGGTTACAGGGTTAGGACAAAGGGGGCACCCCCACCGGTGCCCATGGCATGTTGCCTCTCTGCCACCATGTGCGCACAGAAACCATGCTTGATGTCATTAAATCTTTTTCTGAGGCTGTCCAGGTCCCTGGGTGGGCCCCCAGCCAGAGCTATGGCTTCCTGTACCTCCTCCCACACATGTATGTGTGTCCCCACCATGGTGCTGGAGCTCAGCCTCCCATAGAGCACCTCATAGTGCTCCAGCACACTGGCCAGCAGCATGTGATTCTCCTGCTGGCTGAATCTAAATGCTCTCCTCTGTTCCTACGCTGGCACTGGGACATGCCTCCATTTGGCACTGGGTAGTCTCTCAGGCTGCCTCTGTGTGGGCTGTGACACACCCGATGACCCTGCAGCCTCAACCTCAGGCCCACCCATCCCTGCCACCCCTGTGGACCGCTGTTCAGGGGTTCCCCCTCGTCCCCTTCTGCCATGGCCTGTTGCTCCATCCCCCTACTCCCTGTGGTGTCTTCCTCCCTGTCACACATTCCCACCTCTCCCAGTCCTTGCCTACTATTCCCTCCCCTGCTGCTCACCTGCCCTTCACTCCCTCTCCCCTGCTCCCCACCTCACCTCCTCTCCCTCTCCCCTGCTCCTCTCCCCTGCTCCTCTCCCCTGCTCCTCTCCTCTCCTCCTCTCCCTCTTCACTGCTCCTCTCCTCTCCTCCTCTCCCTCTCCACTGCACCTCCCCTCCCCTCACCTCCTCACCCTCACACCTGCTCCTCAACACACCTCCTCTCCCTCACACCTGCTGCTCTACTTACATTTCCTCTCCTCTCCGCACCTGCTATCACCCTGACCGATTGCTCTCCACGCCTGCTCTTCACCTCGCCTACACAAAACCCTCGGCGTTTATCACGTGTGGAGGCCTTTTTATGCATTTTACTTGGGGGCGTGGGGTTACATGCATTGCACATGCGCTGCAGCGCATGTATGCTATGTGCACATGCACTGTGGCGCGTGTGTACTATGTGCGTATGTGCTGTGGTGTGTGTGCGCTATGTGCGCATGTGTTGTGGCACATGTGCACTATTTGCACATGTGTGGCTTCACACGTGCACCACTAATGCATGGACAGTGGTGCGTGCGATGCACGCATTATGCACGCACCATGCTAGGGGCTGCTGAATGAGGGGGTTTCCATGCATGATGCCTGTGATTAGCGCCACCAAAACTCGCATGCGCATGGCCCCACGCATGCACGCTGCATACGCCGTATGTGTGCATGGAGCCCCGTGCAACACATGTGCATGGGTCACGGTCAGCCCTTACATGCATGCGCAATGTGAACAGACACCATGGTGCGATGCATGCGCAATGCGTGCACAGACGCACATCGGATAAAAGGTGCTTAACCTGTGATGCATACATGGTACATGCTGAGGGTTTTGTGTTGGTGACGTGTAGAGCAGGCGAGGTGAGGTATTTGTTAGGCATACAGAAGGTGAGGTGAGGTGAGGTGTGGTGCGGTGCAGTGGGGTGAGGTGAGGTGAGGTGCAGTGGGGTGCGGTGAGGTGAGGTGGGGTGTGGTGAGGTGCAGTTGGGTGAGGTGGGGTGAGGGCATTGTGGTGAGGTGAGGTGCAGTGGGGTGAGTTGCGGTGTGGTGCGGTGGGGTGGGGTGAGGTGAGGTGCGGTGGGATGAGGTGTGGTGAGGTGTGGTGGGGTGAGGTGAGCAGCAGGCAAGAGGTGGTGTTGGGGTGATGGGGGGAAGGTGAGGTGGGGGGCAGGTGAGATAGTAAGCAGGCGTAGGGTACAGGGGGTGAGGTGAGGGACAGGTAGGGGGCGGTGTTGGTGGGGCGTGGGAGAGGCAAGTGAAACCCTCTGTCTGTGGTCATTTTGTTTTGATGATGGCTGCCTTTGTGGTGGCTGCAGGTGCGTTGGGGGGTGCTCAGGACCCGCGTTTGCCTAACACAGGTGATGTTGTCCACGGTGCTGTGGCACAGGGCATGGGTGCAGACCCGCTGCAACTCTGACCTACAGCTGTGGAGGTCATGCAAGCTAGGGCTGAGCCGGCATAGCGCAGGAGGAGTGCTGAGCTGCGCCCTCACCAGGCTCGCCTCTACAGGCCCAGGGCCAAGCTCGAGGACATGCGTGATGACCAGGTGATCTCCCTGTACCATCTGGAAACAGTAGCTATTAGGGAGCTCTTTGAAGATCTCAGACCTGACCTCGAGCCCCTGACTAGTCAGTCACATGCCATACCGGGCTTGGTCAAGCTTCTGGCTGCTCTACATTTCTTTGCCTCTGGCTGTTTCCAGTCATCTGTGGCTGCAGTGGGTGGCATGAGCCGCCCCACCTTCTCACTCTGTCTCCACCAGGTACTGCGTGCCATGGTCAGCCCGGTGGGGAATTACATTGCAATTCCCAACACTAGGCAACAGTGGGGTACCCTGAACCAGGCCTTTGAAGAGGTTGCGGGGATACCACACGTGATGGGAGCTATTGATTGCACACATGTTTCCCTGGTCCCGCCCAGAGACAGGGAGGCAGTGTTCCGCAACCGCAAACACTACTATTCCCTGAATGTTCAGGTTTTATATGATGCAAATATGTGCATTCTGAATGTGGTCCCTAGGTTTGCAGGGTCCACCCATGACTTCTTTATCCTGCATCACTCAGCACTATTCGGACAGTTTGAGGCAGGGCAATATGAGGACTGTATACTGCTGGGTGGGTATTTCTCTGCTCAGACGTGCACATGGTGTTCCTCTGGGTACACGTAGGCACACATGTCTGTGTTTGCAAGGTGTCTCCAGTTATGTTTGTGTATCGTTTGTGTGTGTGTCCAGGGGGGGTACTTCTCTTCATGCTCATCTTTGGTATGGTGTTTTGTGTTGGTGGCACCTTCACCTCTGAGATATCTGGCCATTTCACATTGTATGCTTTGTATGGGCATAGTACAGGACAAATGTATGTTCCACGTATATTCAAGAGTATTTTGTTGTGTTGGACATCCTCTCGGGGCAAATCAGGGACCTTTTCCCATTCTAAACCATGTGTGTGGGCAGTCTCATGGTTATCACACGCTTGCAAATGTGTGCATCACTAACCTTGTCAAGGGTCCATTGCCATGTGTGTGGCTGATGATTTTGCAGCTGGCACAACTACCTTTTGGCTATGGGTGTTTAAGCATGTGTAATTGTGTGTTACAGATGAGGTGGTTTGTGAACCTTATCCCCACCCCGTGGTCCCTTTCTCACACCTCCAGATGCTGCCACATACATGTTGTGTGTCAGCACGTGCTGTAACATGTTCATGGGAGACCTGTCTGTGCTGTTGGTTTTCATGTACATGCTTGTGTGCATGTGTGTTTGGCTCAGCCTCTGATTTACCTTTCTACTATTTCTCTACAGGTGATGCAGGATATGGGTGTCATCCCTGATTGCTGACCCCTGTGCATCTACCGTGGACATGTGCAGAGAGGAGGTACAATGAGGCCCATGCCTCCAGCCACTCAGTCATCGAGTGCACCCTATGGCATTTTGAAAAGTCGCTTCAGGTGTCTGGATAGAACCGGTGGGGCCTTACAATACAAACCCATGACTGTGGCAAAGATTATTCTTGCCTGTTGCATACTGCACAACATTGCTCTCAGGCATGATCTCCCAGTCCAAATTAATGAGGATCTGGAAGATGATCCTACATGCCATCCTGTACGTGGCCCTGGGGACACACGTGAAGGCACGGCAGCCAGGCACCAGCTGATTGTGGCTGTCTTCTCATGTAAGTATTGTATATGCTGGATCTTACATTGGTATCTAGGCATATGTACTACTACTACTGTTGAGCATTTGTATAGCCATACCAGTCATACGCAACACTACACAGACATCTGGGGGACATTCCCTGCCCATCAGAGCATTCAGGGTAGTCCAGAGGGAACACAGGCGGGGTGTTTAGGGAATAACTGCGGATGCACAGAGGTCAGATGAGACTGGATTACCTGCCCTAGGTGGGTACGTTACCATATACAGGAATGTGGTCGGGGATTGAGGATGGTGGTTGGCCATCCCACACAGGTTGTTGGTTCCAGCTGTGGATGCAGCATGGTAAACGGAGTGTGGTGTGTGGTCAGCAGTAGGAACGTGGGACGTAGGTGGCACCATTTGCCTAGACGTGTGGATGCCACGATGGGGGATATTAGCACATTGGTCACAACATACACTGATTGGCACAGACTGTGCGTTACATGTTTGTGTACAGCGCTGTGTACGACTGGAAACAATACGTTGTCACGGGTCGTCAAGGTAAGAGACTCCGTGTGTCCACTAGGCGACTGCCTAGGGTATTGTGGATACTTAACTGCCTCCTCTTCTATACACAGAGTCAGTCAGTCAGAGTGGTAAAGTAAAAGTGGGGTTTTATTCCCGTTCCCTGGCGGATATCATTACTTTGCAAACATACAGAACGATGAATCAAACTAAACAAAAACAGCTGGAATAATCTTTCTTTCTTCCTTGTTCCTTTCACAAGACTTCAGCATAAAGATGTTATTTCATCTGACAAACATATCGTGCAATCCATCGGTTCAGGCTCAGGGTAAATGTTACTGCTTTCCCATTGTGTTAAACCTGGACTGCGTCTGTTACTCCCTGGGTCACATTCAGTACATGTGCTGGAGCTGGGTTCACTTACTGGGGGAAGATAAATTCTCTCTTCTCCCAGGCACTTATCTAAATCAGGATTGTAGAACCCTTTTGTATAGAAAGTCTCTTTGTGATAAGCCTCCCCTGGCTCCCTTGCTTGGAAGTCTGCACACCTTCCTGTATTAAAACTTTGCTCAGTGCAGGGCTTATTAAAACTCTCAGCTTCTCTTCTCTCCCAAATACAAGGCTTTAAACCTGTTACCTTATAAACGGGTCTGGTGTCAGCTGTGGAGTTTCTCTCCCCCGGCAAAGCTTCCCTGGCTTGAAGAAAGTTTCTCCGTGATTTGGGTAAACTTTCTGAGGCAGTGCACCACTTCCTGCTTGTGTGAAAAACCTCTCCGGGACTATCTCTCCAGAGATCAGTTTCTCTACTGCTCCAGTTCCCTTTCCTGGAGCTTCTCTTGAGAGTTCTGGGTCCTCCCAGACCTCCAAAGCCTCCCCTGGAGTTAGAACGTCTCCTGGGATTCTGTGTCTCTCTCTGCCTCTGAGCCTTGCTTGTCTGATGCTGGAACTCCACCTGCATCTGACTACCACTCTCCTCCTCAGAGTCAGTTTGGCTTTCTCTCTGGTTTCCTCTCAAACACCGACTTCCCTGGGTGCCTTCCTGGGTGCCTCTGGTGCTTCTGGTACCAACGCTACTTCCTCTGCTACTTCCTGGTTCTAACCAGGGCTTTTTGTACCTCCCCCCTCTGCACATTACGTCAGCTTCTGGGGACAGGTGTTTTTGATGAGATCCCTCAATTCTATCTGCGTCACTGCTAAGGAAAGGAAACCTCATTTTAAACCTCTTCTGCTCTATTTGTGCTGACGGCACCGGGTGCTCAGCCCTTCTTAAACATGCTGAATCCTCCTGCCTAGGCAAGTTTGAGGAGAGTTCTTCAGTCCCACTAACCTCCATTGGCTCCACTGTATCACAACGTACATGCTCAGTGGTAGCAGTATTGGCAGGAGTTAATATTCTGGAGGGGAGGTACAGCGTACACACACAGGTACTGCATCATTTGCTCAGCGGGGTAACCTACACCTGGATGCATACACGGATTGTGAGCAAGTGAGGTGATTTGACAGAAGCAGTATTACGGTCATGGCGCAGCTGGCAGATGATGAACCATGCAGCAGCATGTTGGTTGGTTTGGGGCAGACACAGCTGATTAAAGGGGATAACAGCAAGGTGTAGAATACAGTTAGCAGATCGGGGGGGGGGGGTGACTGAGGGGTGCATTCACATTTTAGTTGTGTGTTAAGGGAGGATGGGGGGGATTTAGCTCATGTTACCTGAAGTGACACTGCATGTGTTAGCTACATGATGCGTATGTGTGGGGGAGGAGAGGGAGGGGTCAGAGACAACCCGTACATTGTGTGTCAACGTGTGGCAATGTGTTTCAAGCTGTAGACAGATCCCTAATATGGGGATGTGGTTTATGGTGGGAGCTTAGATGTTGGGTCGTGGCCAGGTTCCATTTCAGGCAACGTGGATACATCAGGCCAGCATTGTCAGACACGCAAACATAGCTCTGCGTCTGGATTGGCAGGGGCTGTTCAGGGATGTTGGGATATATTTGGCAATCATCAGCATACAGTTGGCACTGAGCAGCAGGGGATCAGGTAGCCCCAACATGGCATTTGGTATGGAGCTCTGGAACATGCAGACACAGGACATATCCCTGTGTTCCAGCATATGGTTGCAGGCATGCAGGGGAGGTGGGACCATCACAACGCACACTGAAGGTGTGACAGGTGAGATATAGGGTGCAGGGGGTTGGTATGGAGCCAGTGTTGACACGTGAGGACAGTATATCAGGGTGAGGGTTGTAGTCAGCAGTGTCTGGGGAAGCAGAGAGGTGATGAAATGGGGCATATGGGGTACAGGCCCTTTATTTTTAGCATTAACATGTCATTGGGGAATTTGGCAGGGGCAATTCTGTACAGTGTAACGGACAAAAGCCAGACTGAAATGGCTTTGTGGAGCAGGAGGGGTGATGATGTGATGGTGCTGTGTGTGTTACACAGCTGAAATATGACATATGTATGTATCTGGTGTGTTTATCACTTGACAGGATATGTTGTGTGACCTCCCTGGTGCTGTGGTTCACTGGCAGCTATCTGTACCCCACTCAACGTGTAGGAGAATGGGGTAGATGGACAAACAGGTACATGGTGTGTGTGGACAGTCAGCCACAGATCATGTCTGGGGTCATCTGTCCAATGCACATATGTTGTGGTTCACCCCTTTGGTCTGCACCCCCAGACCCCATATGTTATTGTTGTCACACACAGGCACATGTGTTCCTGCCCAGCTCATCTGCTCCAGCACTATTTCTGGAGCACATCCCAAAGAGCTGCGTGTGTCTACACGTCCTAGGTGTTCTGGTGGTGGACCGCACGTACACCCCTCCGTGACATTGTAACATCAACCAAATGCTGTGTAGCATTGCTTTGGCCAAGAGCTATCTTCACTGATATCAGGTTGTCCACAGACAGGCTGTTTGCTACTGGTGGCATGCTCACCTTAATATACTGTGTATGTGTGTTTCTCTAGCGTGGGTGTGTAAGGGTACAGTGTGCATACAGTTTGTATTATCATGTGGAGGGTGGTGTTTTGACACCTGTGGAGGGTTGAGGACTCTGCTATCTGTAACCTACTGCTGTTGACCATGTATACATTGTGCGCATCTGTTTTATGTTGTGACCTGACCTATCTCTTGTGTGCCCTCAGAACACCATCCATCAGCATTTCAGTATCACAGATGACACCCTAATTTGGACATGCACCAACAGCAGCTGGAGATAGGGATATGGTGATTCTAGACATTCCTCTGGCATCTTCTGTATTCACTGTGATGTGGTGTTTCTTTTTCCTGTCTCAGACAGTCCCTAGCAGACACTTTCTGCAGACAGATGGTAGGTTGCATCGTGGATCTTTTGGAAATGACATTACCCGTTCTATGCCTGCGTTTTATTGTATTTTTCAGGGAGTTATCCTGTGGGGTAACTGTGCACCAACGCTGATGGACATGGGGTGGAGCAGTGAGGCGCCTGTGTGACATGTGCATGGACATGACCATATCCATAGGACACCCTCGTGTATGGTTCAATGGCCACATTTCCACAACATGCACTGTGTTATGTGTTGTGCTAATTTCATGTTTGCATGTCTGGCATTGCATTCTATACATATTGCTGTCTGCCTACCTGCAATGTTCCCTGGTGTTCTTTACAACCTTCCATGACAGTGTTTCTCCTTCTTCTGATACAGGGCAGAGCACACACACTGTACTGCATCTGCAGGCACCATGACCCAAGTGTCTGTAAGCCACAACAGGACCATGCAGCTATCCCTGGGATATGGTGGCATAGGATAGCTGACCTCTGCGTGTGGCCCACATGCCTATGATGGACATTGATGTTGGACTGCTACATTGGGCATAGGCGTCCTGTCCTACACAACGTTGATGCCGTGCTCTGGCTGGGTGTGGGGTTCATCGCAGGGGACATACATGACCTTTTGTGTGCTGTGGCAGATTGGGATGTACCACTTGCGTATGCAGGACCAGGGATTCATGGACAGTCTTCATGGGACATGTTGGTTTGCAGAGACTATTTTCGCTATGGACACCATGTACAGGCCCCTACGTGTGCAGCAGGGACTGACATACTTGCTGCATGTTGTACATCCGTCTGACATTGTGTTACTGCATGTTGCCTATGTGTGTGACCTGCACCGCAGGATATCCTCATCTGTTTAGTTCACCAAGAGCATACAGCCATGCGTGTGGTACAGGGGTGACATTGTATAGGTCCTCTGGTATTTGTGGGGCTACCCTGCAGTTGAACATGACACAGTAATTAGCACCACACCACTTTATGTATGCCAACATCTTTGATAATTATTTGGCATCACCATGTGTGCTACTGTGCATGTGGAACATCACTGTGTCATTGTTTAAGGTACACATTCCAGGTGCATGTGACTGAATATGTTGGTGCACCAAGGCATGTGGCAGTGTGGCTTCTGTGCCAGTTACCGGGCCATGTTTGACCTTTCTTTCAACCTCTATGTACAGATTACTGTGTTTGGTTAGTGTACAGACATGCCACTCTACATTGATTTATACACATAGCAATGCATGTCTGCACAGTCTTCTTTATCTCATGATATTCCGGGACTCACATTGCACCAGTAATTTGGCAGTGTGGCAGTGTGGGTGTGTGTTTTCATCTTTCATGGGTGCATTCCATGTGCCGTGTCATATGTATACGCATACTGTCTTCACAACACCCATTGCAGCAGACCTGCATAGTGTTATCTCTGTATGTGTGATAATTTGCATTTTCTGTATTATCTGGCATCATGTTCCTCTTGTACCTGTTACCATATCCGGGTTTGACATTTGCACAGTGTTGTTTTGGACGTATGTGGCACTTTATTTGCTATATTACACATTATGCAACATCTGTGACGTGTATATATGTATGTGTGTGCAGTTTCAGAGATTTTGAGACATATGCTTTGTCAGGTTTGTGCCACCTGTTTTTTGAGGGCAGATATGTTTTGGTTATACCTTCATGACTGGTGTGCGTTGGCCTGTCATCATGCCCTGCCTACTGTCTACATGCACACAAGCTGCCAATCACCAGGCCAGCACAACGGCTTTAAAACTGCTGCTTCTGAGGCACCTGGCAGAACGGGGAGAGCAGCGGCCACGATCGGAGGGTGCGGGCGGGAGCTCCTCCTCACTTCTACAAGCTGCCAATCACCAGGCCAGCACAACGGCTTTAAAACCGCCGCTTCTGAGGCACCTGGCAGAACGGGGAGAGCAGCGGCCATGATCGGAGGGTGTGGGCGGGAGCTCCTCCTCACTTCCACAAGCTGCCAATCACCAGGCCAGCACAATGGCTTTAAAACCACCGCTTCTGAGGCACGCCTGCGCCCTGCGGGCCCACGCCTGAGGGCCTAGCCAGAGTGCCCTTTGGCGTGGCACTTAGGCGTGAGACCGTGGCAAATGATCAGTAGTTAAAAATCATGAGCATAATTGTTTTGCTGGTATCTTGTGGATGAAATCTGCTATTTCCTCCCTTCCTATATCTTCTTTCTTTTCTTTAACTGTCACTGTATCTCTTATTCTGTCCTATCATATAACTGGCGTTCCTTTCATATTTTCTGTGACATTATTATATTATTGTAAACCGCTCTGATGCTTAGGCCTGAGCGGTATATCAAATGTAAAGAATAAAGAATATGTGAAAAAGGCATTTGGGGCATGCAGCAGCATGTGGGAGGTGTAGGGATACTGCATAGTACACACCATGCACCTAATGCATATTATCTGTACTGCTCATCATCTGGGGGGGGGGGGGCAGTGACTTGTACGCAACATGTGGGTAGCTGGCCTACTCAATGTGGTTTCAGTTTGTTCACTGTAAAACAACTAAATTCATATCATGACACACAGTATATAGGATATGTCCAATAACTTTCCAAAATAAAATATATGTCTTTAACGCACATTTGTCTCTGCTGCTGATTCAACACACTGACGCGCATATTTTTTGGTTTACTGGTGATGTACATGGCCCGCCTGTGCTCACATCCTTGTACAATGGCAGCTGTCTGACATGTCAGGGTGTTATGGGTTCCCATACACACATTCCCTTTATGGAACATATTTGCATGGTCCCTGTAGTGGTGGTTTGGGATAGTGGTTACAGACGTGTATTAGAGCACCATAGGTTGCAGGTTTGATTCATACATGCTTTTCCTTTTACCTTGTGCTGTGCTAACCTGACCTTGAGCTGGCTGAAGCTTCATCAGCACTCCTTTACACCCTTCCATTGCTTCTTTGTACAGCACAGTGTGCCTTTCCTGCAGCCTATGTACCACATATTAGCTATTACATATGGCTGCTCCTTTGTACTGTCCATGTGGCTGGTATGCTTGGGTGACTGTTATTGCTGTTGTTGAGCTGATCTGTCCGAGCTTCTGTTTGCCAGTCCAATTCTCACATGCTCCTTTTCAGTACTATCCCCCATTTTGCCCTGCTACATACAGCATCCCCTGCCGCCCTTTAGGTTCCTTTTCCTTGCTCTTTTGCATGCTGTTTGTATTGCCTAACACTTTATTATGTGGGTGCATTTGTGTCTATGTGGCTGTTGTCCCAATTGCAGACTGTGATATGCACTGTACACAGCTCTTCTACATGTGCATTACATCATGGTTACTGTTGGGGTTGCCTTTTCCTGGCACACAGCAGGCTTTTGGTGTGGTGCCATGCAGTGTTGTTGTATGCAGCCTTTGCTATTTGACTCACGTTGGTGGGGTAGGCATACCGTTTTTTGCATTAACTTATGTGCTAGTTGTCATGGGTTCCTTCCCACAGAGAGCCTCCTTTAGTCAGAATGTGCAGCACAACTCCCTTTTGTGGCTGTGTCAGGCAGACATATATCGGAGACCATCCTTACCTCATTTGTGTGACCTATGGTGCCCTATACAGTACCTTGCCTGTGCTTTTACCCTGCCCCAGTATGCACAGCAGATTGTTGGTGCGGTGACTTGCAGTTGTTGTGTGGCCAGCCATTGCTCTGATGGCTACCATAGAGGCATAGCACAGTGGTTAGTACACTGACTTTGCAGCCAGTAGTCATGGGTTTGATTCCTGTGTGTTTTCAGTTTTTCTGCCTGTCCTACACAACTATTTTTCATTCCTCTGACAGTCATATCTGTGCAGATGTGTGTAGCTGCACATTATAGCCTCATCACAGTTGCCAAGCATCCTTCTTTCCATCTATCTGTCTCTGCCAGCTGTGTGGCATCATGCCCTAATGTGCGGACTACCGCCCCATGTCCTGCGCTGTGACCCTTTTCTGCATTGCGGCTCTTCATGATTGCCTCTCGTGTGTATGCTCGGCATGGCACTGCTACTCCTCTGTCTTCCTGTTATGCTGCCACCTCTACCTGCTCTGGTGGACACGTTTTTGCATCCTCTGCCACACACTCTCATGTTGGCACTTTACATCACCATCACCCTATGCATCAGTCCAGCTACCTCCGATATGTTTCTGCACTTTTTCAGCTGCCACATGAGCTGCACGCAGATTTGACAGGTCCATCAGCTTCGCCATGTGGTACACTCCAGACGTTGTTGTTTGGCTTTCCTTGGTACTCTGTGCAGTGGTAGGGTTACATCTGTGTTTGGGGCCATACATTTTGTGCTATTCAACTTGGGGCTCCTTACTGCAACTGGCCACCTTTTCAGGCATCACCTTGCCCTCCTTTGGGCATCTTTCGATGCACCTTAGTTTGCACCAGCTCATGGGATGCCTTATATGGTGCCTTGGAGGGTGGCAAACTACGGCGCATCATAGGGCGCCTTGGGGTGGGCTCCCTAATATGTGCATTTGGTTACTGCACTGCAGCATAGGTTTTTCGATCGGCAGCACACACTGTTCAGATGTGTCCATTACACGCATTAAAAGGAATTGTCTCGGACTGCCATATTGTATGCACCAAGAGGTATTGAACGCATGACCGCTGTCTTGGCAAGCATTGTATAAACCAGTGTATTACACCTCTGTAGCTATTGTTGCAGCGCTTATACGTACTTAGGCTTACAACGCACAAATGTGCAGCACCGCACACTCACACGAAAACGGCAAGGCGCCCTCTATCGTGTGATACACGGCTTAATGCCAGAACGCCCACTTCCTTATATGGGATTCTTCACGTTAGTGCTACAACTAGTGCCGGTAACATTAAGACGGTTTAGTAAACATACCCCTAAGTCTGTTAATTGGGCCTTTCTCCTTCTACTCTCCTTAATACTATAACTAGTGATTGTTGCCCAGAGCGTGGCTTTAAAAGCCTCCCACCATGCCCAGCTTGCGGAGTCCTCTAATTTATTTATGCTGAAATAAGACCTAATAGAAGACCTCATTTCTTCTTGGAACGAGGGCTCTGCTAGCCTGGATCTAGACCATGACAGGCTAGGTTTGTCTATACCTGGCAGCAGGATTTTTAAGGTAATAGCTGCATGCTTACGATATCAGTGGCACAGTCGTCTGAAACTAGGGACTTGGATATTAAAAAGAAATCTTTTCGAGAGAGGAAGTTGTGTGGAGGGGAGAAAAAGGTGTGATCTTTATCTGTAGGATGGAAAAGCCTCCAAATATCTACCAGTCCATTGGATTCCATAAGGGCCTTGAGGACAATTTCCGCTCGGAAAGATCTCTCCACTCTACCAGGGTTGCGATCTAGGAAGGGCTCCATGACCAAGTTATAGTCACCTCCCAAAACTGCTGGGAGCATGCTATCCATCTGCAAAATACCGGCTAGATCTTTAAAGAAGTTAGGGTCATCATTATTAGGACCATAGATATTGAGAATTATCAATTTAGATTCATCAATCAAAATAGATGACTTTGCACATTTCCCTTGTGCATCATTGCTGGCGCTTTCTACCTTGATCCCCAACGATTTGCGTACTAGAGTTGCCACGCCATTTCTCTTTTGGACTGCAGGGGAGGAGCCAATTAACAAAAATTGATTTTCTAGTGTCATCCAGGGACAGGTGGGTTTCCTGCAGTAGAATTAGATCAGCTTGCTGCCTCTTACAATAAGTTAGAATCTTTTTCCTTTTTAATGGGGTCTTAATGCCCTGGACATTCAAAGATTAGATCTTCAAGTCTAGTGGGGTAACATCTACTACAGCCTGTGACATACAATGATTAATTAGAGATCTGTCTATCATCCTCAGAGAACCAACCAATGCCCCCCTAACCAAAAAACAATATATTGGGTGAGACAGCGAATATATCAAAACATGGCACAGCCCGGACCCTCTAGATAGCCCCTCTTTATTTATTTATTTATTATTTTCTTTGTTTTGTTTTGTTTTTTGTCACAGTCATGAATTGCATACTATTGCACCCTATCCAACCAAATAGTAAGCCATTTGAGCAAAGCAAGGATATCCTGCACAGACTAGGGGTTGATAGCAACTCCCCTTTACTATAGTGTTAACTCAGAGCATTTTCCCCAAATTGGTTGCACCAACTCCCAGTCTTACCCCTGTACCACCCGTAGGGTAGATACAGGCCACTGGATGACTAAGTCTTGATTAGCCAGCAGCAAAAGTGAATTAGGTCCAAAAGAGTCCTGAAGCAAATGCAGACTCGGCGACGCTGCAGGGCCGCTACAGCTACCAGCCATGATCTCTGAAGACTCTCCAACGATGCTGTGCCGAAGGCGCCACACACAGCTTGATAGGTTAGGTCCTAATTTTGGTGCATTAGCAAAGCTTCTTGTTCTTCTATGAACAGCTGTAGTGCCGCTGGGTCCTCAAAAGATTTGGTAGCATTATACAGGGTGACTTTGAAGCGAACAGGATTAAATAAGCCGTATCTTGCCTGAAGACATTGGAGCCTTGTTCTGAAAGCAAGGAATTGTTTCCTCTCCTCCACTGAAGATTTGCTAAAGTCAGGGTAAAAGGCAATTTTCTGGCCTTCGTACAGAAGAGAAGGGCAGGATTTTGCCGCCGTTATTATTTGTATGGCTTGTTGGTGCCATTACACACAAAGGATCATCGGTCGTGCTCTCCTGACTTGTGGGTTGGGTGAAGTCGGTATGCGATGCGCCCTTTCGATCTCCAATGGGCGTGTGGGAAGCCAATTTTTAATAGCTTTGGTAACCGGGCTTCTAAAAAGACAACTGGGTCTTTCCCTTCTGCGCCTTCTGGTAGCCCAATTGTATGAATATTATTGTGTCTTGCTCTGTTGTTCATATCTTCCATGCTTTGTTCCAACCATTCCATTCTCCGTGACGATTTTATGAGATGTAGAATGCACTCCTCATGGGCCTCAGTGGTCATTTCCACCTTTTCCACTCTGGTTGTTAAAGTTTGCATTTGTGCTCTTAATTCTTTCAAGTCCATTTGCATTTCGTTCAAAGACTCCCCATTGAAGTTGACACGACTGCAGATCGCCCATACCTCCTTCAGGATCTCCTGCATACCCTCGACCGGTTCTTGCTGAGACGCCATTTTATGCAGGGACAAAGGGGCTGATTTAGACCTTTTTGTGCCGGTTCCTGTCGGATTCGCAAAATCCAAACGAGTTTGCTTGCTGCAGGACATGTTCGCTTTCCACAACGCGACCTTCACCAAAGCTGTGAGGCTATCCTACGATGATGAGCAGGATTAAATGCCAGGGTCAACGGGAGAGATTCTCTTACGTGGCCATGCTGGATCTTCGCTGGCTCTGCCTCCTTTCTTTATGGATCTTCACAGACTCTCCTCCTGCAATGCAGCTCTTAATCTCCTTCAGAAGTAGTGCAAGGTGTTAACTGCTCTTGTGGCCACTTTTATTTTGGTTTAATGGCTAAGTTAGCTAGTGGTCATCTCTCTCCTCTTATGGTAAAATGGCCATTAGAGCCAGAAACATCTGCCACAATAATAGACATCTTTGGTATAGGTGTTAATACTAGTCCAGTTTCCCTCCAAAATGAGGTCACCTACTACCTTTTTCAAACTGGTCAGGAGAGCCTTTCCATGATCTGGAAATGCTGGGTATCATAAAAGGTACAATGTAATATTTTAGTAGGGCCACTATAGGACTTTGCCATCTAAGAAAGGCAGAACCTTAAGGGGTATGTTTATTAAACGGCGCTAACATCGCAGCTGTGATGATAATAGCGCATTACCATGCGAGAACATCACGTATCGCGTGATAACGTCTCCAGCGGCGTTAAGGTGTGCAGAGGGTGGAGTAAGGCTCCCCAGGGGCGGAGATAAGGAGTCAATGGGCAGAGAGTGGATGGGGAGAAGCTCCATGCACACTAACGCCGTGAAATGAAGGTCTGAAAATTAGCGCCAGTGAAAACCTCGCGCTAGAGGCACATTTGCAGGAGAGAGAAACCATTTCAGTCAGCAATGTACAGCAAAGGCAGGGAGACCAAGAAAAGTGATAGTAGTGATACATGTGCAGCAACATCATAGTGCCCAAGTACGAGAGGGCAATACGGTGAGGCTGCAAATGGGGTACAGGGGGCTGCAGGCGGGATATGCAGGTGGGCAGCTGGGGCACAGGGTGGACTAGGCAGATGCCTAGGTGCCACATAGGAATGTAGAAATGGAAAAACAGCAAAACAGCAACTGACCAAGGGCAAACATGTCCACGAGTGTGTGTCCCACAGTGTCCCAGGGGACAGTACCCAGGCAAGTACCTCAAAGGGCACATAACATTGGCAGGCAGTGCCGGGGGAAAGCGTGGATGTCTATGCAGGCACCCCTACCCCATATCATGCACCATAGGCAGCTGCCTACTGGCACACTGGATGGTCTAGGACTGTGCACCACCAGTACCATTGGCAGAAGGGCATGTCAGCATGGTGCCGGAGGGGTGCTGGTGGCAGAGGGGGCAGTGGCATCTGCCCACAGCAGACCACGGCCAAGCCCCGTTTAGGTGGGTGCACTGCAACAGACAAGGTCTGTCTGATGAACAGTCATCATATCCCCAGGGAATGATCTGCCTCTGTGGCACCAGTTTCATGCAGTACACACAGCCAGTGTGTTCAGAAGCAGAAGGTCACAGGTTCAAGTCCCAGCTGTGGCTCCTGCAAACCATGTCCCTATATTTTACCCAGTACTAAATCGTGGTAATAAAGATGGAACCTTTATTGCAGATAAAATAAACATACCATAAACACCTATATCTTACCCTACAGAGCACAGACAGCATAAACATGTGAAATCCCTAGAGCAGAGTTTCCCAACTGCAGTCCTGGAGGGAAAACACCATTCAGGTTTCATGCAGTCCCTAATAAATATGCCTGTGCTGCATTTGTATGCACCGCCCCCATTGTATGCAAATGTATCTCATGCATATTCATTAGGGGCAGCATGAAAACCTGAATAATGTTTGGCCCACCAGGACCGGAGTTGGGAACCTCTGCCCTAGAGCAGCGGCCAACAGGGGCACAAACACCCACACCCAAAGGCTCCACTATCCAAAGCCTCATGGAGAGTCAGGGTGTTGGGCCCTGCGCGGAGCAGCAGCTACCAATACTAGCACCTGCATACCTTAGCAATGCCGTCCTAAACTTGTGAACACGGTGCACATCTATCAAAAGGTTGATATGATTAATGTCAGATAACAAATACTAAGTTAAACACAATTTGTTGACAGAGATTCACCATAGCAACCTTTCTGATATCTGTGGAGTGTGTTTCAGTTTTTGTTTCTGACACCCCGGGGAGTGACCCCCAACAGTATTGCATACCATAGCAATGCCTGCACTGTGCCCAGGACTGGTGTGGTGGCCAGGGCTGCCAAAAGCCTCTATATTTGCACAATGCTGACATAGGTGTGGGAGTGTGTGTCTGTCTATCCAGTGTGTTGTGGCTGCCTACACCTTACTCAGCCTATACTGCTTGCACTGTTTCCAGTATTAGCCTGCCAATGTGCATAATGAGGAGCAAGGTACTGTGGGTATAGCCCGGACAGGGTGGCCTGGGCAGGATGCATCTGCACAGGGCATAGGGCAATGGCTGGGACATTGTAGTACCCAGTCACCACCTGCATGGACAGGGTGGCCACAGCATGCCCTGCTGGGAGGTCATTCTCATCCTGACTGAGCAGTGACCACGGCATGACTAGGTTCCCCCATAGTGCTATGCAGTATTTATCTTAAGTGGTATCTATGAGTTCCCTTTTCTGGGGTCTGATCACTGACATACCTGTGTGGCGTGTGTGCTCACATCCCATTTTTGGGTGCACAACGTTCTTCTAGGAGCATGCACTATATGCTAGTTAGTAGGTTGTCTGCAGTTAGCATGTGTATGGCTGGAACACCTTGCAGGGTGCAGCGGGTGGAGACTGGCTGTGTTCTCTGCTGGTGAATGTCAGATAGTGGTGGGGGCAACTGAGCTTTTCCAGGCCAACTGCCTTTCTGCCAGTGCCCTAGGTGATGTGCACAGATCTGCATTGACTGCCCTGTAGGGTGCCTAGTTTCCAGCAGGACTGGGGCTGATGGTCCCCTCTACTGCCACCACTGCAGAGATGTAGAATCTAGAGTTATTGGTGGGAGATACTGTTCCCCACCCTGACCCACAGAGGGCAGGTTGGGTGGTGTGACATAATCCACTTTTGGGTCCGACCACTACCCTTCTCTTATAACATGTGACCATGACAACCACACAGGATATGCACTACTCTGGGTGCATCATAGTCCACAAGGGCTAGTTGTGACTGGGAAGCACTGATGGACACAGGTGTACCCTAGGTGCATCTGCAAGGACTACCTATCACACACTGGTACTGATGGGGACCTGCAACACAGCCTATCTCAGCCAAGCCAGGTGCTGTGAACCTGGTGCTGGGCGCCCCACCTCACCCTCAGGGTGAGCTCAGGAACCACACAATGTGATGATCTGTAGCTACTCTGTGCCAGTAACACACACAGTCAGTTCCCCCTACCAGGCCGGGGTGCTATAGAGGCGCATACCCCATCTTGTGAGCAGATGTAGGCTTCTGATCTGCATGTGCAGTACATCATGGGTACGGGTGGGTTTACCCTATCCTGGTAACCACAGCAGACAGTTTGTATGGTGACCTGCAGTCTTTCTGTAGCCAGCCAGTGGTGTGTTAGATGCTATAGAGATGTAGCCCACTGGTTATTTCAATGACTGCAAAGGCAGAAGTCATGGGTTTGATCCCACAGTGGTATTATTTAATAAGGCTGTCTGAGGTTTTTCCTTTTAATTTAAATCAGTGATTCCAGCAAAAACACCCTCACAGTGCCGTAGCCCAGGGGTGTCCAACCCTGTCCTGGAGGGCCGCAATCCTGGCAGTTTTTTGGGATAGCCCTAATGCATATGCATGAGATATCTATGCATTAGAGATATCCTGCCAACCTGACTGGTTTGTGGCCCTCCAGGACTGGATTTGGAGACCACTGCCTTACACCTCTGTCATTTAAGATTATGAGTGGGCAAGGTACAGATGTCCTAGACATCAAAAGAGTAGATAGAATTTGTCACATTCCTCCTCTCTTCTCACCACCACCAAAATGTTGTCTACACCCCTGCCTTAGCCTAAGGTGCCTTATACATCGCCCTATAGGGCACATTATAAGATGCCTTGGCGGACAGGGCACTTTGTAATGTGCCTTAAGGAGTGCCTTATAGGGTGCCTTATGCTGCACCTTAGGTTACCAATTATCCAAAAAATTACCAGAGTGCCTCTTCCCAAAACGACAGACCAAAATATTAACTTCTTCTTGTCGGATAAGGTCAAGGGAGGCTAGGAAATTACCCTAACCACTCCAGATGGCCACATCCATTTTATTAAGTTATTTTATAAATCAGTCTTTTGATAAAAACTTAGCTTTTAGTACGATGAAATAATTCTCACAGACCCGCAGAACACAGTCTTCAATGAATAATGCACAACGCGCACTTTTTGGAACACAGTCCTGTATCAAGTGCAATGCTCATTCATCTGTCACCTTAGGTTACGGCACTGTGAGGGTGTTTTTGCTGGCAACATTGATTTTGCTGGCAGAATTGGAGTGGAGGAGTGGCCTAGTGGTTGGGGCAAGGTACTTCAGGCTGGAAGGTCGGGGGTTCAAATCCCACTAGAGGACAGCAACCTTGGCCCGGAAGGACTGGGGTTTCTAGTCCCACAGGTGCTCCTTGTGGTCTTGGGCAAGCCACTTAACCCTCCATAGCCCATGTTCCCTGTAAAATAGTTATCTCCAAGTTATAATGCCCTGTTCAATATAATTTCAGTTTATTCAATGTAAACCACACTGGTGCAGTATATAAGAGAATGTAAATAAATATAAGAGAATGTAAATAAATAAAAAAGGAAATGCCTCAGACAGTCTTCTTACATAACAATACTGCAGGATCAAACCCATGACCTTGCCTCTGTAGTCATTACAGTAACCAGTGGGCTACACCTTTATAGCTTCTAACACTGTGCTGGCATGAACTTAGTTAGGGTTAACGCGCGCTAATGTGCCACAGCGCCCACTATTGCATGATACCGTTTCGGATTGCCCATGTTGCATCAGCTGAATTTTAGATTCTAAGATCAACAGATCAGATCTTTACATGGGCACACACAACACCACCCTGGAACTCCACTAAGCACTGTATGCCCTCCTGCCAAGAAAAACGCTTAAAAGTGCACCTCGTACCTCAAGGCTGACGACAACACTCCTTCCAAAATGCCTACGAACAAAAAAAATACTTCTTGCCTATTAACCTCCAGAACAAAAGCCAGCTGCACAGAGCTCCCCCCTGGTTCAATAAGCCCTAGAGTCTACCAAGCTTAGCAACGTATAGTCACAACTGCCCATTGCTGCCACGATGATCTGATACCATTCTGCCATGCTCAGAACTGACATTAAATAATAAACGTCCTAAAACCTGCCCTTAACCTAAGAGCTGAAACCAAAGGCAGAAAAGCACCGATTCAAAATTCTCAAACACCCCAGGCTGACCCTGAGTAGAAAACTAGTGAACACCTAATAAGGACAAGAGATGGCAGGTGCAGGGACTGATACTCAGCAGCTCAAGAAGACCACATATTTCATTATATTCTATAGCACTTCATATAGCTATGCCAGTAAACCTATTTAAAATGCTTATAAATAAATCAAATTAAAACAATATAAAATAGGGATAGAATTCATTTTTTGATGACTGTAAAATTCAATAAATAAGGCATTTTCAGTTCATATATCTTTAAATGAACCCAGTGACCACAGGGCTGTTATGAGCCAAACCCTTGTTCATTTGCTCACATTTACTTTCAGCACCATTGCAATAAAACATATGGGCCAGATACAGTGGAGAACGTTTGAGAGAGAAAAAGGAAGGTGTACAAGTAATTTCATCAACCATGATGAAACCTTTAGACATGCAGCTAAACAAACCTCACTTCTCCCAAATCCAATGGTTTTTGATGTCAGCAACTCAACAGTAATTTGAAATCAAATACCAACATTTCAGCATGCTGGAATATGGATACTGAATAGTATGGGTGGATAATGTGGATAGTGTGTTTTGTGTGGATTGGGGTAAGGAGGCCAGGGTATGTGTTTGATGTGTGCTGTGTAGAGATGGGGAAAATTACTGTTGGGAGGGTGACCTGGGGAGCATGATGCTGATTAGAGGACGGGAGGTTAGGATAGAAACATAGAAACATGAAACATAGAAACATGACAACAGAAAGAGACCACATGGCCTATCTAGTCTGTCCTTGAATATCAACCACTACAACATTCCCCTTTTTTCTTTTTTTTCATGACATGAGAGTTGGGTAGTTTGAATGTGGGTGGGTGTGCCAAGGGAGGGATATTGGTAGACGTAAGGATGTGTATGATTTGAGCAGTGCCTAGGCTAGGGTTATTGCCCTCTAGAAAAAAGTTACAGCAGACTGACAGATTTTCATATCATATATGCCAGTCTGTTATGTATAGGCCCTAATTAGTGTGACTGTAAGTACATGGAATGCAGCCAGTATGAATTTTCCAATTAAGAGAAAAAAAGATTCTGGCTCTATGTAGTAGGTATAAACCATAAAAGACAGTGCCCCAACTGAGTGGAAAGCATCAATAACCAGAAAACCCTCTCACTCTCTCTCAGGATCAGAGCTTCTTCAGCACTCTCAAAAATATAAACTGAATTCAACACACTATAAATAGAAGAAAAAAGAATTCAGTATTTTTGGAACATCTCTCTCAGGCTCTGCATTTTTATACCTATGAGTTTGGCTCCCCAATTCTATATCAGTGGAATTAAAAAAAACCCTCCCATCATGTTGATGGCTTAATTCAGCTTTAGAAATTTCACACTGGCTAACAGGTTTAATTTAAAACATATGTGATGTTCTAGTGGACTTCTCTTGTGCAGTTAATTTCTCTCTTCCTCCTTCACTCTTCTCACTCTGGTTTCTCTCTCACTTCGATGCAGACAGCGTTTCGCTGAAAGCTGCTTCAAGGAATGATCTGCTTATAGCTTCAATTAAAGCCAGAATACAAGCTATGTCTCTGTCATCAACAGACAAAAAGCATTTTCTCAATCCTCTTTCTTAATCAAACATGCTCACTCTCATCACCATTAGTGCTGATCTCAACTCTTTGTTAAAATCAAATTCTCCTTCACAATCATATCTAAATCACTTCTAATCATTGACTTTAGGCTATAATAATATAACTTCATTAACTAAAAAATCTGTGTTATAAAGGCAAATCATTAGTTTTATACTCTCTCAACAGAATCTACTATTGCAGTTTTGCCGCCTAACTATAACCAGATATGCAAGTAGAAACATGCACTGCTTTCCATAGGCAGCGTCAAAATCTCAGTATAGTATGGATTGATTATAAGAAAGCTTTTGAGAGCATCCCACACTCCTGGATAATAAATTGCCTTGAGATGTATAAAATAAATCCTGGTTTGCGAGAATACATTAAGTTCCCCTTGACAATGTGGCAAACTACCCTATTTCTCAAGTATGAAGATAGTCAGTACATCATTCCTAACATCCAGATCCAGCGAGGAATATCTCAGGGAGATTCCTTGTTGCCACTTTTGTTTTGTATAACGCTTAATCCAATGAGTACTCTCATTAACTCTTTGGGATACAGATATAGCCTGAATCCTAAAGAAGGTAACAACCCAGACGTAACATCCCACTTATTATTTGTAGATGATAGTTCCAGTGACCAACAATTAGCAGAGTAACTCCATGTAGTGAAAAGCTTTTCTGATGACATCAGAATGACTTTTGGCCTAGACAAATGTGCTAAGGCAACTTTTTTTTTTAGAGGAAATTGAGCAAAACAGAAAACATCTCTCTGGCTGAGGGCTGTGTGACATTAAGGAACTTGAAAAGGAGGGCATATATACATATCTTGGAGTAGAGGAAGGGCAAAAAGTCAAGCAAAAATTATTGAGAGAAAAGATCACTAAAGAATACTATAGAACAGGGGTGGGCAATTCCAGTCCTGGAGGGCTGCAGACCAGTCAGGTTTTCATTATTATTATTATTAAAGACTTATAAAGTGCCACAACATATGAAGCGCTGTACAAACATAGAAGAGAGACAGTCCTTGCTCATCAGAGCTCACAATCTAATAAGACAGAAAACAAAATAAGTTACATAATACAAATAACAAAAATTTACAGGACAAAGTAAGCAAATGTTGATAGAGAGATCAAATAGGGTAAGACAGGAACGGAAAGCAATAGTGAAGAGGTGGGATTTTAGTCTGGACTTGAAAATGGCCAGGGAGGACGCCTGGCGCATAGAGATAGGAAGACTATTCCAAGCAAAGGGTGCTGCCAGTTGGAAGGAGCGAAGTCTGGAATTGGCAGTACGAGTAAAGGGCACAGATAAACGAAGACTGTTAGAAGAGTGAAGCAACCGAGAGGGGGTGTAAGGAGAGATGAGAGATGAAAGTTACTGGGGGGCAGAAGAGTGAATACATTTATAGGTCAGGAGGAGAAGTTTAAATTGGATACAGAGATGGATGGGAAGCCAATGAAGCGACATGAGGAGAGGAGTGATGTGGGAAAAACGAGACTGGTGGAAAATGAGTCGAGCAGCGGAGTGTTGAATTGACTGAAGAGGAAAGAGGTAGCTTGCAGGGAGGTCAGCAAGGAGAACGTTACAATAATCAAGACGGGAGGTAATTAAGGAGTGGACAATCAATTTAATGGTGTCAACAGAGAGGAAGGGGAGAATTTTGGAAATATTGTATAGAAAGAAACGACAAGTTTTAGCAATGAGCTGGATATGTGAAGAGAAAGAGAGAGAGGAATCGAAGTTAACACCAAGGTTAAGTGCTGAAGAAACAGGGAAGAATACAGA
This sequence comes from Ichthyophis bannanicus, assembly GCA_033557465.1. Lineage (NCBI taxonomy): Eukaryota > Metazoa > Chordata > Amphibia > Gymnophiona > Ichthyophiidae > Ichthyophis > Ichthyophis bannanicus. Next base: position 1,605,996,940 of record CM066031.1, read on the forward strand.
GTTATCAACAGAGAGAGAGAAAGGGGAAAGAGGAGGGGAAGCATTCGGGGGAAAGATAAGAAGCTCAGTTTTGGCCATGTTCAGTTTTAAGTGGCGGTGGGACATCCAGGCAGCAATGTCAGAGAGGCAGAGTGAGATCTTAGACTGGATAACAGGAGAGATAACAGGTGCAGAAAGATAGATTTGAGAGTCGTCAGCATAGAGATGATAGTGAAAGCCATGGGAAGAGATAAGGGTGCCAAGGGATTGGATAGAGAGAGAGTAGAGGAGTGGACCTAAGTCAGAACCCTGAGGAACTCCTATAGGTAGTGGGGTTGAAGAGGAGGAGGAGCCATTGAAGCACACACCGAAAGAGCGATGGGATAGATAGGAAGAGAACCAAGATAGTACAGAGTCTTCCATTGTATGGAAATAGGTCCATGAATATTCATTAGGGACATCATGAAAACCTGACTGGTCTGAGGCCCTCCAGGACCGGAATTGCCCACCCCTGCTATAGAAGGTTATAATCATTATTAAAAATTGCCTTAATATCACAGAATAAGATAGAAGTCATCAATCAGCTGGCAATTCCTGTACTTTCAAACAGCTTTGGGATTGTAGACTGGCCTCTTAAAAATCTTGAAAAACTGGATATGCAAACAAGAAAACTCCTCCATGCCCATGAGATAATTTACAAGAATCAGTGTATGTCATGACTGTGTATTCATAGAGATTGATTACACATATAGAACTACTATCATAGGCCTCTGGCCTACCTAATAGCATCATTAGATCCAAATACACAAAAAGTGCTGAAATATGAAAGCAAATGCCCAGAATCTGTCTCCATCATAAAACTTGGACAAGTATTCCGATGACTAGAGGGAATGAGTGAAAATCCACAAGCACATATAGGAAAGGACGTAACAGAATTTGCAAAACAAGAGAAAAAGACTTTTCAAAGAATTAGATCAGCAAATGAGAAAAAACAAGTGACAAATACAGAAATGCAGTGGGAAATGCAAAGTGTTACTCTAGAAACCCTGTGTTGATCACAAATGGACACATGAATGGTGAACTGAAACTGAAGGATGAGAGACTGATAGTTGCAGCCCAGGACACTGGATTACGGATGAGATGGTTTACAGTGGACGTTGAAAAAACTGGCAATATAGACATATGTCAATTCTGTAAGACCTGGAAATAGTGATTCACCAAATAGCTGGCTGTAAAGTTGTGATGGCAGAAAATACAGAAAGGCACAACAAAGTAGTATGCCTCATCCACTGGAAACTCTATAAACACTACAGCATCATTGTGCCTGAAAAGCATTGGGATCATGATCCTAAGATAATTACAGAGAATGAAGAGCTTATGATCACCTGGGACATTCCCATACTGATGGATAAGAAACTGGATGCAAGGAACCCTGACATAGTGGTAAAGGAGAAAAACACCAGAATGGCATTGATAATAGAGGTATCAGTTCTGAGTGATTATTCTGTGAATGGCATGAAGAGGCAGAAAATCCTGAAGTACCAAGAAATGCAGTCAGAGACCAAGAAAATGTGCAGAAAGATACAGAAATATTTCCCATCGTACTGGGAGCCACAGGCTTGATAAAGAAGAATTTCCAAGCACGTCTTGACAAACTACCTATGCATGTTACATCTTACGAACTCCAGAAGGAAGCTCTCTTAGGCACTATGCAAGTACTATGCTGAGTATTAGCAGTAAATTTGAGAGACTGAGTTCATTCTCCACATACCCTTGTTTAGAAGAGAGGTTCACGACCTTCATGGTATGCATAAAATTAACCTATTTGGAGAAACTGCCCTGCAGCTTCCTTACTCTTAAATAACATTTCTCTAGAAGTGAACCTTTAATAACTCACAGCTCCCATGATACTTTGTACTTGCCATTCATAGATGCACTCAACAGCTGGCTTGGTTAGTAGATGTTAACCTATGCTTTAATCCTGAATCAGGATCATAGAATCAAAAGAGCCACACCAGCCTTACCACTTAAAGCTGTTTTGTTGACTGACAGTCTTGCAAACGAACCTTTCCAATTATTATCATATAAAAAAATACTTTAAAACATTCTGCATGCAAAAAGATATTCATGTCTATAATAATAAGGGAGATGGGCCTATGGGCTTGATATCGTCTTGTTCCCTAACATTCTTAGGAATAAAAACAACTATGGCTGCCAAAAGATTGCCCACACTGCTCACACTGGACTCCACAAGTCCTAATATCTCTTCCAGAAAAAGGGCAAACTCTTCCCAGAAGAAATTATAGAACTCTATAGGGTAACAATCCGGTCCTGCACACTTTTCAGATTGTAACCTGCAGATTAGCATGCTGCAGCTAAAGCAGGGAGTTGGGGTAGGACAGCACCACACTGATCAATGGACAGTACCACACTGATCAATGGACAGTTGAGACAAAGAGACCCAACCCAATAATGCATTACCTGCATCTAGTGTGGGTCTCCCTCCCCTGCATATAAAGCCCAAAAATGGGACAGCAATACATCAGCGCCCCGAGGCGGGAAGAGGAAACGCCGCACACACCGGACCACTGCGGCTGACCTGATTGGCATCGGGGAGTTGAGAGGGAAGAAGTGCTCCTCCCCGATTACCACCTCAAGGCCCAATCAGGTCTCTGGACTGCCCTTTAAATTTCTAAGTGCCTCGAGGCGCGCCCACGCCCAGTGGGCCTGCGCCTGAGGGCCTCACCAGATGGCCCTTTGGTGTGGCCATTAGGCATGGCACAAAGGCATAGAAAGGACTCTAAGCAACCAAATGTTTGAAGAGAGCTCTAGTTGATCTGAATCTTGTTATGATAACTGCCCATCCTGATGACATACCACTTTGAACCATACTGTCATATTGTAAGTTATATACAAATGTTTGACTATTGTGCTACCTAAATCGCTTTCTCAATTGCATCCCATCCCCCTTTTGTTATTGTACTAGCATTGTCATATTGTATTGCAGCTCAACCTATATGTATCATAACTATTATAGACATGCTTTTACTCCCTTTGTATCATCTTTGCGATACCTACCACTCTATTGCTAGTGCTTAGACTAAGGCAACTCTCCTATCCTTGCACTCCATTATACTTTATATACTGTTTAAATTTCTCTACGTAAGACATTCTACACCCTCTACCTCCTCTATAAAACACACTGTCCCAGAGCAACCCTATAAATCCAGTTCTCCTACAACTAGTGCTCTCTCCACACTATAACAATGCCTGACTTGATTCCATTCATGCTGTTGCAATATTGTCTGGCCCACTCCATTATAGCTGTGGAGCTTACTCACTCCAACAAGGCCTAATCGTCATGATACATGGACATGGCCGTAATACACAAGATGATGGATTCTCCTCATTAAGACCACCACACCCACTAAGACATGATCATCTCATTCACATCATATGCCAGCCCCCAGTAAAATCTCCCACACAGAAGTCTCCAGAAGATAAACTTCTAACTTGTATGCTCATAAATCCAAGATCTATCCGGAACAAATGGCTGATTATTTAGTGACTATATTGAGAATCATAATCTAGACATTCTCTTTATTACTGAATCGTGGCTCTCTGACACTGACACAGACCTTACAAATCAAATCAAGCTTCTCAACTATGATATTTTTAACTGTCCTAGAGTCGGTAGAAGAGGGGGGTGGCACTCTTATCCTGGCCAGATCTATACTACAGTTCCAATGCCTATCTGTACAGAACTACAACAGCCTTGATACCATCATGATTGCAAATAAACACCTAGCAACAGCACTTTTTTATCGTGCTCCATCCGCTGATGCAGATGACCTCCCCATAGCCCTTGATCTTGCTTGCAACCACTCCCCAAGGACTACACCACTCTGGATGTTGGGCGACTTTAATCTCCCAACCTTGTCTAAGAAAAACTCCTCAGCTTTTCTGGATGCAATGTCTATGCTAAACTATGACCAGCTAATGCATACCTCAAAGCACATGAAAGGAAATGCATTAGACCTTATTTTCGCTCCTTCCTATGCACTGGAAACTAACAACATTCCCGAACCATAAATTCTTCCAGTACCTTGGTCAGACCACATGGCCATTTTATTCCAAATCCCATCCACTCTCCCAAACTCTAAGGTCTCTTCCACCACTACATCACCACCAGCGCGTCGCTTCAGACTATTCAATAACGAGGCCTTCCTTGAGGAAGCTCTACCTAACCTTAACCCTACAACCTTTGAATTATCTGACCTTATACTCAATTGGAACTCCATGCTAAGCAAAGCTGCACTCCTAACTCAGCCCATCCAATTCAGTAAAAGATCTCATACTGCTATCTGGTTCACAGCAGATCTACGTAACTCCCTACTGAGACTTAGGAAACTAGAGCGTAAATGGCCCCACTCTAGGCTTCCCCATGATCGTGAAATATATATGAAGACCTTGCAAGAGCACCATATTAGTATCAACCAGAGAAGGAAGGAATACCATACCAACATTCTTATGCGCTCCCTCAACAGGCCCCTTGAGCTATTTAGACTAATTCAGTCCCTCACAAAAGACACATGTCAACAATCTGTAAGTTTACCACACCCACAAGACCTGGGCTATCCACTTTTATAATAAAACCAACTTGCTCTCCCATAATATTGGAAGCACCAGCATTAACAGTCCTTATAGCGAAAACACCAATATTCCTGCCTTAAACCCCTTCCAACCATACTCCTCTGAGCAGATTGAAGACATAATTAGAGAACTCAACTCTACCACCTCACCTGCTGATCCATGCCCTTCTCACTGGATCAAATCAGCATGTTCTGAATTAAGTCCTCATATTTCAAGAATCGCATACCTCTCCTTCTCTAAAGGCCTGGTTCCATCACCATTGAAACCCGCTACTATCTGACCCCTCTTAAAAAATCCTAAACTGGACCCTCAGGACCTAAATTCCTATCACCCCATAGTTAGCCTCCCCTTCTTGGCCAAGATATTGGAGAAGATAGTCCAACAACAGATCCAAGACCACATCGATTCCTACTCACCTTTGGATCACAACAGCATGGTTTCCATCAGCAACATTGTGTAGAAACATTGCTTACGTCACTTATTGACAATCTAGTTAAAGGCATGAATAAAAAACAAGGCTTCATTTTGATCTTCCTAGATATTGCTTCAGTCTACAACACAGTCTGTCACAACCTCCTGCTTGAACAACTATAGCTAAAGGGCATCAAGGACTTAGCACTTGAGTGGTGTCATTCATATCTAATGGACTGCTAACAACTAGTTCGCTTAGGTATGCAAATATCTTCAAAATATCAGCAAACCCAAGGAGTACCACAGGGCTCCTCCTTATCTGCTTTATTCTTCAATTTTTATATCCAACCAATTTGCACAATCATCCAATCATTTGGCATACTCTTCCACATCTATGCTGATGATATGCTGCTCTATTCCCCATTTTCTACAATCAACCCTAACTACACGAAAATCACTGATTGCTTTAACACAGTCACTGACTGGTTAAGTTCACACAACCTGAAGGTGAACTGCAAAAAGACTGAGGTTTTATTCATCTCTAAGGATCCAATCTTCATAACCCCAGACACCCTACAGGTTAAGGACACCAAAATGAAAACTAAACATGAGGTTCGATATCTAGGCATCACGCTAGATCAGCACCTGAATATGGAAGCGCACATAAGCAACATCACCAAAGCTGTTTATCTCATGGTAGTCTTTAATCCTATGATCACACTGCCATGTACTCTACTGTTGTATTGTTCTAATTGTTAAGCTCTGTTACTGTTCAATGTAAACCTGTTCTATGTACTGAGTTGTTACACTGTAAATCGTGCTGATTTAAAATAGCACGGTATATAAAACCAAATAAATAAATCAATAAATCTGCAATAGTTGCAACAGCAGGCTGGATCCTGCCTGCACAATAATGCAACCTCTCTTCAGCAGCTTCCACCACCCATCACCATATCACCCTAGCCAGTAAGGCCTCCATTTTGCTGCCATGTTTATAATAACGATAGGACATTTTGATCTTATCGATGTCCAGGTCCCTCAAGCAAACCCTAAGCGAACCTAGTCAGTGGTACACCCAGGATGAACAAATCAATTTATGCAACTGCTCCAAGGCAGAAATCTGCTGGTCTATGTATGTGTTCTCCTTCCAAATGCGCTGAGCCTGCTAACGCACATATCCAGTAATATGACCCTGAGAACCACTTGAAATGTCTGCCAACAAAGGATGGGGTCATACTCCTGCAGGTCATGCACCTCTTGGAATTCTGCCAACACATGCCTAACAAAACCCTCAAAGGCTTTTCAGCCCAAGAAAGACGTTTTAAGTTTCTATGTGCTACCCTGTGGAGGAAGTCTCCCCCAACCTGCTAAAAATCGAAAGCAAAACCAGTTAATGATTGGAAAGCTAGTAGGTGAGCATATCACTCTAAAATGGAAACATTTGGGAATCCCACAAACAAAGTCCAGTTGATTGTAAGATTGGTGACTTGGGGAGAAAAATGTATAATCCCGACAGCAGGATTGTCTATACACAAACATTCTGCAAGCCGAGATGCTCCACAATGGCACACAGTGTCCAAGATTCCCCCTACCTCCCTATGGGTCAACCATATAGGTCCACTTTATTATTCATGTATATATTCCAGTCCCCTCCCATAATGGCAGATTTGACCAGTCATCCAGCGAATGAGTCAGGCAAATGAAAAACTCATCTGACTCCACATTGGGACCAAAAACATTTACCAATGCAAATTCAAAATCTTATAATTTACAATGCAAAATCAGGTATCTGCCCCCATCATCTGACTCCAACTGTATCACCTCTAGAGGCAGAGATTGGACACTAATGCAGAGATCCACCCATGGTGGGAGCTGGAAGACACAAAGAAAACCTGTCCCACCCAGTCCTGACACAGCTTGCCGTACTCACATCTGGTCAGATGGGTCTCCTGCAGAAGGGCAATATCAGCCGTTCCTTCTTAAGATACTGTAACAGAGTGTGTTTGATGGGGCTCAAAATCCCCCAAATGTTAAGTGAAACTATACAAAGCGTAATACCCATCCAGACCAGATAGCCAGATAATCAAGCATACACAAGCTGAGTAGATAAAAATAAATATGGTCAACAACACATTTTAGCAAATAAATCATACAGAGTAATCACCATACAGGACCAATAATATAGGCAATAAAACACAGTGCATAAAGGGACATTCTTCCAGTGAAGAGTGTTCTTTTGGTATTTTCTACAAATAGAACCCCCAAAACACCTTCCCCTCACTATCCACCCTTTCTACACTCCACCTCAATTGTAGGCAGGGTCCCTTTACTCTGAAACCTATAGGGAAACTTCCCACCCAACAACCAATCACCCCTGCACCTGGTCCACAGGTGGGAACCAAATCAGGACCCTTGGACCATATGTGAAATGCAACCGCATCACCTTTCCCCCAAACCCCCCTTCATATCTCACCTCTCCTATTGCCCCACATTCTTCCCCCAATACCCCAGGCCCTAACCCCCTCTAAACTATCTCCACTATCCACCCTACCACCTACCCAACAAACATACAACCTCAACAGAACATCAAACCACCACCATCTACACAAAAATCTCTGGGTCCCAAACAGCCTCCCGCCACTCCAATTCACTCCCAACACCATATAACCCCACCCCCTCCACCAATACAACATCAGGCCTGCTCAAAAACTCACCATACCAACCCACCCCCAAACAGATCAAAAGCCCCAGCCAACACCATGTTGTTATTGTTGTTAAGTGCTGTTGAGTCAGTGCCGATTTATGGCGACCCTCTGGATAGTTGTCCTAAACTGTGTTTCATCTTCAGTCAGGAAGCAAATCATTGATAGAGTGGCTTCTGTAGCTGTTGTTAATGCATCCATCCTTTGTCATCCATCTCTTCCCCCTCCAAGCAAGAACTTGGTTGCAAGCAAGGTAATTCTGTGTGGCTTTTAGCTACAGTCTATCTGTCTGAAAGCTCTTAAAGGGGTTTTGGTAATCACCTGTAAAAGCCAATTGTTTTGTTTGTTTTTCTATACTGCAAAGGGGGATTTTTTTGTGCTGTTGGGCAAAACGCTCTGTCAGTGAGAGTTCATTGTTTTTGTTCCATTCGCACCAAGTTCTTTGAAGCCGCTGACCTCATCAGGTGTTAGTGGTCCTTAATTAGCTTGCAAAGGAGCTGGCTAGATTAGTGCTGTATAAAGGTCTATAGGGCCTTGCAAACACTGACATTCCAAGCAGGAACTTGGTTGCAAGCAAAGTAATTCTATGTGGCTTTTAACTACAGTTTGTCTGCCTGAAAGCTCTTAAAGGGGTTTTGGTTATCACTTGTAAAAGTCAATTGTTTTTGTTTTTCTATACTGCAAAGGGGGAATTTTTTTGTGCTCTTGGGCAAAAAGCTCTGTCAGTTAGAGTTCATTGTTTTAGTTCCATTCACAGCAAACTCTTTGAAGTCACTGACCTCATCAGGTATTAGTTTCCTCACTACCCACCCCAGCTCCCACCCACCCCAGCTTCCACCCACCCCATGTGAGCATTCTTGCTTTATAAGGCAGCTTCCCAAATAGCTACACTTTTATAGGGCAACTCCCCAACTAGCTACACACAGGGACTCTGAACAGCACTGTTAGAACACACTTAAAATAGGTTAACTGCTTTTTCTCTGATAACCTGTAAATAGTTACCCCGGTTATCCTTATGTTTTTTTTTCTCCCTGTTCTATGTAAAACTCAATGTTGCTTGTATGCATTGTAGTATGTTTTGTTCGATGTACACCGCGCTGATTGTAATAGCGCGGTATAGAAGAAATGTTAAATAAAATAAATAAATAAATAAGCACAGCTGAGGAACAGGCAGGTGCTTTGGTAGATCTCTCTCTTTCTTTTATTTCAGGAGCTACCATAGCTCCACTAACTGGCACATGGCAGGGAAGAATCATATTGCCAGAGCTCCAGAGCTGTTGCCACCATTACAGGCTCTGTCTCTGTCCAGGCAGAGATCCCTATGCCAGTTGAAGGACAGGTTCCATGTGCAGGATGCCTGCATGCTGAACATCTCAGAAAAGAAGTGGAGGAGCTGAGAGAAGAGATGGTGAAGCTGAGGAGCATTCAAGACAGTACATTGATGACATGCTTCTTGAAGCATCCAAGCTCCTCAACAGAGGTGAAGAGGGGAGCCTGTAGAATGATAAAAGCTGGACATGAGTCACCAGGGCTTGCAGAATCACCAATCTATCTTCTCCAGCCCTTGAACTGAAGAGCCATTATGCAGTCCTAGAAGTGGAGGAGGTGAAAGCATCCCAGGAAAGGGAAGAACCAGAGCTCGAGCACCCCAAAGTTGCATAATCAGTGACCACAAGGAAGCAAAGGGTAGTGGTGGTTGGTGACTCTCTTCTGAGGGGTACTGAGGCGTCCATCTGCTGGTGAGACTTGATGTCCAGAGAGGTGTGCTGTCTACCAGTTTCCAAAATCCAAGATATTATGGAGAGTTTGCCGAGACTCATCAAGCCTACTGACTATTACCCAATGTTGTTCATCCGTGTCGGCACTAATAATACTGCCAGGTATCCCTCTGAGCATACCAAAAGTGACTTCATGGCTCTGCGACAGAGGGTGAAGCAGATAAGTTTGCAGGTAGTGTTCTCTTTAATCCTCCCTCTTGAGAGCAAAGGCGGAGGCAGAGAAGCTTGTCTTCTGAAGATAAAAGCATGACTTTGTACATGGTGTCATTGAGAGCGTTTTGGTTTCCTTGATCATGGGATGATGTTCCTAGGGCTGCAGAGCAGAGATGGCATCCATCTGTTCAAGAAGGGTTGAAGTGTCTTCAGTAGCAGACTGGCTAACCTACTGAAGAGGGCTTTAAACTAGATTCATTGAGGATAGGTGAAGAAAGCCCTCAGGTAAGTGAAACATTAAATTCCTCTATATAAATGGGCAAACGGGGCAACATCTGGAAAGTGGTGTGTATAAATGCCCATACATGGGAAATAAGATCCCAGATATCGAGGCTTTAATGGAACAGGATGACTTGGATTTAGTGGCAGTTACAGAGACATGGTTCATGGACAACCATGACTGGGATATAATTATACCAGGCTATACCTTATTTAGGAAGGATAGGGTAGCAGGAGGAGTGGCACTATTTAAAAAATAGCATTAAAGCTATAGAATTACAGGGCTTAAAAGGGAGAGAAGAGACACTGTGGGTAAAAACTAGAAAGAGGAAAAGAGAAATCCATTTGCATTGGCGTCACAGGGAAAAGAAGTAGATGGAGATTTAATAGAAGACATATGCAGCATTGCTAGGAAAGGGGAAGTGCTATTGATGGGTGATTTCAATACGCCGGATGTTGATTGGAACATCCCTGCTGCAGTGTCATCTAGAAGTAAGGAGATCCTGGATTCTCTCCAGGGAGAACTATTCAGGCAACTGATAACAGAACCCACATGTGAAGGGGCCATACTAGATTTGGTGCTTACCAATAGTGAAAGTGTTTCTGAATTTATAGTGGAAGATCATCTTGCAACCAGTGACCATCAGATGGTGTGGTTCAGCATTTGGACTAGGGCTGATAAAATCCATTCAAAAGTGAGGGTCTTAGATTTTAGGAAAACTAACTTTGCCAAGGTGGGCCAATACCTTAAGGAGTCGTTAGTGGGATGGGAACAGCTGAGGGATGTAGAAAAACTGGGTAAAACTCAAAGGGGATATTTTATGAGCAACCAATCTTTTTGTTAGAAAGGTAAATAAAGGTAAAAGGCAAAGGAGGCTGCTATGGTTCTCAAAAGAAGTAGCTGAAGAGGTGAAGAAGAAGAGGGAGGCCTTCATGAAATACAAGAGATCACAGAGAGAGGAAGACAGGCATCTTATATTTGGAAAAATTTAGATAAGCCAGCAAAGTAATCAGGAAAGCAAAGATACTAAAAGAAGAAGAAATAGCCAAAGCAATAAAATAGGGGGATAAGACATTTTTCAGATATGTTAGTGAGAATAGGAAGGGCAAAAGTTGTATTGTCAGACTCAAGGGTGAAGGGGAGGAATATGTAGAAGCTGATGAGGATAAAGCGGAATTGCTTAACAAATATTTCTGTTCTGTGTTCACAGATGAAAGACCAGGAGCAGAACTTCATAAAACACCCACAAATAGGAACAGAAGTGATTGGGATCTTGAACATTTTTCAGAAGTTGTGGTTCGAGAGGAACTAGCTAAACTAAAAGTAGACAAAGCGATGGGATCGAGAATACTAAAGGAACTTGGGGATGTTCTAGCGGCTCCACTGACTGACCTTTTCAATGCCTCTTTGAAGTTGGGAGTGGTGCCAGAGGACTGGAGGGAGACATATGTGGTCCTTTTACACAAAAGCAGAAGTAAGGATGTGATTGAAAGCTACGGGCTGGTTAGTCTAACCTTTGTGGTGAGTAAATTATTGGAAATGTTGCTCAAAGAGAAAATAGTGAAGTTTCTGGATTCTAGTGGATTACAGTATTGGAGGCAGCATGGATTCACCAGAGGCAGGTCTTGTCAGACAAATCTGATTGATTTCTTTGAGTGGGTGACCAGGGAGTTGGACCGAGGGAGAGCCCTAGATGTTGTGTACTTGGATTTCCGTAAAGCCCTTGATACCGTTCTGCACAGGCGACTTATCAACAAACTGAGCACCCTAGGGATGGACCCTAAAGATACTGATTGGATTAGAAATTGGTTGAGGGGGAGGTGACAAAGGATACAGGTAAATGGAACTCACTCTGAGGAGACGGAGGTTACCAGTGGTGTGCTGCAGGGATCTGTCCCTGGTCTGATTCTTTTTAACATCTTTGTTAGTGATATTGCAGAAGAGCTGTCAGGTAATGTTTGCTTCTTTGTGGATGATAACAAAATCTGCAATTTGGCAGCTGAGATTTAATGCTAAAAAATGCAGGGTCATGCATTTGGGCCACAAAAATCCAAGGGAGTGGTACACTGTAGGGTGGGAAGTACTTCTGTCAACAAAAGAAGAGCAGGACCTGGATGTGTTTAGGTTTGACGATCGTAAAGTAGCTAAACAGGTAGAAAAGGTGACAGCAAAAGCTAGAAGGATGCTTGGGTGCATAGGGAGAGGAATGGCCAACAGAAAAAAGGAGGTGATAATGCCTCTGTATAGGTCTTTGGTGCTACATCATTTGGAGTATCGCGTGCAGTTCTGGAGACCGCACCTTCAAAAGTATATAAACAGTTTGGAGTCGGTGCAGAGGGAAGCTACTAAAATGGTTAGTGGCCTTCATTATGTAGCATTATAAGGACAGACTTAAGGATCTTAATTTGTATACTTAGTCCTTAGCGGAACACCAGATATGGTGCAAGAAATAAGGGTGTTGGGACCACTTGGCAATAGTGATCATAGCATGATCCTGTTTGATTTAGTTAGTGGAGGAGGGATAGTAAAGAAATCCACAGTACTACCTTTTAACTTTCAGAAGGGAGACTATGATAAAATGAGGAATATAGTTAAGAAAAAACTAAAAGGAGCGGTTGGAAAGGTTAAAGACTTACATCAAGCTTGGGTGTTGTTTAAAAATACTATCTTGGAAGCCTAGACCAGCTGTATTCCACTCATTAAGAAAAGTGGAAGAAAGTCCAAAAAACTGCCAGCATGGTTTAAAGGTGAGGTCAGAGAGGTTGTTGCTGCCAAAAAAGCGTCTTTCAGGAAATGGAAAAAAGAGCCAAACGATGAAAACTGGAAACAGCACAAGCACTGGCAAGTTAAATGCAAAGCATTGATAAGGCAGGCAAAGCGAGAATTTGAGAAGGAACTTGCTACGGAAGCAAAAACACAAAATAAAGACTTTTTCAAGTACATTCGTAGCAAAAAGCCTGTGAGAGAGTCAATTGGACCATTAGATGATAGAGGCGTAAAAGGGGCAGTAAGAGGAGATAAGGCTATAGCAGATAGACTGAATGAATTCTTTGCTTCGGTCTTTACTGAGGAAGATGTAGGGATGTTACCCAAGACTGAAGTGATATTTAAAGGTGATACGGCAGAGGAATTGAGAGAAATATCGCTACACCGGGAAGATGTATTACAACTATTTGATAAACTGAATAGTAGCAAATCACCTGGACCAGATGGTATACATCCAAGAGTATTGAAAGAACTGAAATATGAGATTGCAGACCTGCTATTAGTAATCTGTGAACTTTCATTAAAATCATCTGTAATACCTGAAGATTGGAGGATTGCCAATGTAACGCCAATTTTTCAAAAGGGTTTCAGGGGTGATCCGGGGAATTACAGACCGGTGAGCCTGACGTCAGTACCGGGGAAAATGGTGGAAACCATCATAAAGAACAAAATTACACAGCATGTAGATAGTCATGGCCTAATGGGAGACACCCAACATGCCTTTAGACAAGGAAGATAGTGTCTTACTAATCTGATATGTTTTTTTGAAGGTGTGAATAAACAGGTAGACAAAGGTGAGTCAGTCGATATAGTGTATCTGGACTTTCAGAAAGCCTTTGACAAGGTCCCTCATCAGAAACATTTGACAAAACTAAAAAGTCATGGGATAGGAGGCAGTGTACTGTTGTGGATCGGGAACTGGTTAAAAGATAGAAAGTAGAGGGTAGGGCTAAATGGCCAATTTTCCCAGTGGAAAAGGGTGACTAGTGGAGTACCCCAGGGATCTGTACTGGATCCACTACTTTTTGACATATTCATAAATGACCTGGAAAAGGGAATAACGAGTGAGGTTATCAAATTTGCAGACGACACAAAACTGTTTAAAGTTGTTAAAACCCAAGAGGACTGTGCAAAACTGCAGGAGGATCTGGATAAATTGGAAGACTAGGCATCCAAATGGCAGGTGAAATATAATGTGGACAAGTGCAAAGTTATGCACCTAGGGAAGAACAACCCAAACTATGGTTACACGATGCAAGGTTCCACATTGGGAACCACCACCCAGGAAAAAAATTTAGGAGTCATCGTGGATAACATGTTAAAACCCTCCACCCAGTGTGCAGCGGCAGCCAAGAAAGCAAATAAAATGCTAGGTATCATAAGGAAAGGAATGGAAATAAAACAAAGGATATTATAATGCCTCTGTATCATTCCATGGTACGACCGCACCTTGAATATTGTGTACAATTCTGGTCGCCGTATCTCAAAAAGGATATAGCATTATTAGAAAAGGTACAGAAAAGAGCCACCAAAATGGTAAAGGGGATGGAAGGCTACTCCTATGAAGAAAGGCTACAAAGGTTGGGGCTCTTCAGCCTGGAAAAGAGATGGCTGAGGGGAGATATGATAGAAGTCTATAAATTAATGAACGGAGTGGAACGGGTAAACGTAGATCGATTGTTTACATTATCAGAATATAGAAAGACTAGAGGACATGTAATGAAGCTATAGGGTGATCTATTTAAGACAAATAAGAGAAAATATTTTTTCACTCAACGTGTAATCAAACTCTGGAATTTGTTGCCGGAGGATGTAGTAAGAGCAGTTAGTGTAGCTGGGTTTAAAAAAGGTTTGGACAAGTTCCTGGAGGAAAGGTCCATAAACCATTATTAAAAAGGGATCGAGGATATCAATGCTTGACCCAATACAAGCACTGTGGAACCTGTGTCTCTTGGGGATACTGCTAGGTATGTATGACCTAGATTGGCCACTGTTGGAAACAGGATACTGGGCTTGATGGACCTTGGTCTGATCCAGTATGGCATATCTTATATTCTTATGTTCTTAGAGGAAAGGTGGGATAGAGGAAATATGATAGGGATGTTTAAATATCTCTGTGGCATTTCTGCACAGGAGGAGAGCCTCTTTCGATTGAAAGCAAGCTCTGCTATGAGGGGACATAGAATGAGGGTGAAAGGGGATAGACTTAGGAGTAATATGTGGAAATATTTCTTTACGGAGAGTGGTAGATGCGTGGATTAGTCTCCCAGTTAAGGTGGTAGAGATGAGGACAGTATCTGAATTCAAAAAAGCAGGGGACAAACAGAACATTTTTAAAGGATTAAAGGGGACTATTTCAGTAGTCGATATAGAAGGGCACAACTCACTCAGTCGGTCTTTTTTTGCACAGAGTATTTATGGCCAAAAATATATAGAATAAACTCTGTATAACAACTAGAAAGTAGTACTAGTCAAACTCTGGACTGACTACACTTATATTACTTAAGCTTAAGCTTGTTTAGAATCCTTATCGAGTGGCCGCGTGGTCTCAGTATCATCGGGCTAATGTCAGCAAAACTAACTTATCGCCCAGAAAGTAACATCAGGGACCACTAAATTGCAGCCCCCGTATTTTTGTATTTTTGCAATAATGTTGAACAGTAAAAAGAGGCTTAGCTTTAAATATCTTTGCAAATATTAAACAGTGAAAAAATGAGGAAAGACATTCAAAGCTAAGCATTTTTTCACTGTTTAATATTTGGAAAGATATTTAAAGCTAAGCCTCTTTTTACTGTTCAACATTATTGCAAAGATACAAAAATACGGGGGCTGCAATTTAGTGGTCCCTGATGTTACTTTCTGGGCGATAAGTCAGTTTTGCTGACGTTAGCCCGATGATACTGAGACCACGCGGCCACTCGATAAGGATTCTAAACAAGCTTAAGCTTAAGTAATATAAGTGTAGTCAGATATAGAAGGGCAGACCAGATAGGCCATGTAGTCTTTTTCTGCCGTCATGTTTCCATGTTTCTCTCTCTGCCTCTCAGCATCATCTGATGAAATTCCTGATACACTCCTCTGAAGGGCAACAGAATATCTATTAGGTTGGAGGGGCCAAAGAAATCAATGTCCAACCATGCCCCAAGTTCTCTAGCTGCTGATGCTATCTTGGGCAAAATATTGGTGGAGCCGTCACCCTTGTGGCCTACCCCATTTAGCTGCCCATGACTCCTCTCTCTGGTTCTGCATGATCCAGTTTCATACCTGGAACTTGCACTGCCTTCACTGTTTCCTCCCAAAGGAGTATGATTTTAGAACTGCATTTGCTGTGGATGGGATCCCCGGCTGAGTAAGATGAGTTAGAATTAAGCAGCAGGGCATAAGCAGTACTGAGATACAATTTTGATAAAGATACCTAATGCTAAAGTACGCAAGTATGTTCATGCTCCCATACCTTTAACAAATTCTCAAGAATATCCACCCAGATATATTTTGGAATATTCAATATAGAGAAGCAGTTTTCTTCTTTGAACAATTTGTGCCCCTTGGAATTCCTTTTGGACCAGCTAAGTATAGCCAACTAGTAAAACAAGGTGGCTAGATATAATTGCAGAGCAATGGGGGCATTTTCAAACAAGAGATCTTTCTAGCTAACTCCAGAGAGGGTAGTTTTATAGCAGGCCTCCTAATCTGCACCTACTTGTCTTTATAAAATACTAGCTTAAGTGGCATTGCAGGTGCAGACATTCATACCAGCCCAGGAGCAGTTCTTAATGCCTGCCTCTATAATTGCTATGTATACAAGTAAATTATAGTGTTTTATAAGTTGTGGATGTACACGTGAACCCCGGCCACATTCAGCCCAAACTCTGCTCTTGTGCTCACATACTGGCAAAATACACCCTGTCATGTCAAACTGTATACTTCTACACTAGTTGCTGTTTTATAAAAGGTAATTTTTGTGTGTATGTGACCCTATTCATGCGGAAATGACCTCATGAAATTACCTCCATAAGGGATAAATTATGCTTATTCTATAAAAGGGAATGTGTGTGCACTAGTACCATTATAAAATTACCACACAAAAAGTAACATTTACATATGCTCTGAGACCCATGTTGCAGCCACTTTTATGTGCCTCTGAGCATATTTTATATCATGCCTGAATAAATAGATGCTCTGCTCCTACTCAGACTCCATTTGCCTGAGGAAAATAATGTGCTAAGAGGCGGTTAGCTCACATTTTTTAAGTGTGTATAGTCTAGGGAATTTTTTTATGTTTATTTCTGTTCTTAAATTTTCTTTTACAGTGAAAATGACTTATAAAATTAGCCCTGTTGGCAAGATCCATTTGAAAAATTCCCTCTGTTGTCACCAAAAACCATCTCCCAATCAGCTCCTAGGCTTTAGCAACAGATTATCTAAAAGTAAATTCTTCGGAGAAAGAACAAAATATCTGATTTAGTTGAATGAGAATATCATTCAGTTATGCAGTTACAGTCAACACTTAAAATGCTTTACATCAAGGGTTAGAGGAGGGGTTAGGAAAGAGATCAGAGCAACCTGCACACTTGAGTATTTTCAAAAGCAAGTGTTGCTAATTGGAACCAATACCTCCAGAGAAGTGTCTGTTAATAATTTTTCCTTTGAAAATTGATGCAAAATCCTTAAGTAATGGTCTTTGCAGCTATCCAGGCGCCATGAAAAGTATTTTAGGTCCTATCAAAATTGGGGAAAATTTGTTGAAACACATCATGGCAGAAAGGTGACTAAAAATGGACAAACAGAAAATGAATAAAAACTAAGCTAAACAATGTCAAAAATAGCGAACTTCTTCAGGCAGCATTGGTGTTTATGTTTATTAAAAACTTAATATACTGCCCATTACAAATGCATCTGGGCGGTTTACAATAAAAATCAAATGCTGCTAGAAAAGAAGATAGGAAAAGGAACACCATTAAAATATTTTAACAGGATAGAGAGAGAAAGATAAGAATAGAAAAGGAAGAAAAGACATAGGGATAGCAGGGTATCAAGCAGGACAGAAAATGAGTTTGATGGTAAGGAGGATAGGGCAAGGTGGACATCAGTGTGTGGGGAGGGGAGAGAGGGGCAACGGAAGGGGGTAGGTCATAGTCTAAACAAAAAAGGTGGGTTTTTAGTTTCGCTTTAAACACAGAGAGGGACGGTTCCAGATGGAGGGCAAGGGGGAGCGAGTTCCAGAGCCTCGGGCCAAGGAAGTAGAAAGCTGAGGAGCGGGTGGATTCTAAATGAGCCTGGGAAGGGGATGGAAGTGACATGCGATTGGAGTGAATGGGAGGCAGTGAGGAGTGTGGAGACAGACCTGGTCAGCAAGATAAAGAGGAATATCTGTGTGAATTGATTTGTGAACAAAGATAAGGAACTTGAATTGAATTCGAAAATAAACAGGGAGCCAATGCAGGTGGTGAAGAAGAGGAGTGATGTGATCGATACGGGAAGCATGAGTGAGGATGCGGGCGACAGTATTCTGGATGCACTGAAGGCGAGAGAGCTGGGACTAAGGAAGACCAGCTAGAGTGACATTGCAGTAGTCAAGACGAGACATGACAAGGGAAAGAAGAAGTGTGGCCAGTGAGGAAGAGGAAAGAAAAGGGCAAACTGCACGAAGTTGCTTCAGGGTGAGGAAACAGCGCTGCACAATGGAGGAAATGTGTTCTTTGAAAGAAAGAGAAGAGTCAAGGGTGATGCCGAGGTAACGAAGGGAAGAAACAATAGGGATTGGAGAAGCGGAGAGTAGGGGAGTGAGAGGAGGAGTGGGGGAATTCCCAAAAGTAAACCAGATAGCAGAGGTTTTTGAAAGGTTGACATGGAGAAAATTAGAAGAAAGCCAAGAAGCCACAGAGGAGAGACAAGAGTTGAGGGGGGTAATGTCGGGAGCAGAAGAGTCAGTATGATGGAGGAGAAAGATATCATCAATGTAATAATATGCTGAGATGCCGTTCTGTTGGACCAGAAGAGCGAGGGGGGCAAGAAAGACATTAAAAAGAAGGTGCGCAAGAACAGAACACTGAGGGACACCACAAGGGAGGGGGGTGGGGGGAAGAGGAAGTCCCTGAAAGAACCGAGAAAGAGCGACAGGAGAGAAAAGAATGAAACCACTGAAGTACTGAGCCAGCTAAGCCGGCTTCACTGAGACGAGACAGCAGAGTGCGATGGTCAAAAGCAGCAGAGTGTGATGGTCAAAAGCAACAGAAAGATCAAGAGAAACAGCAAGAGAAATAGAACCATGACCATGAGCAGCATGCAGTTCATTAAGAAGAGATAGAAGGATCGGTCACGTGATGTTGTGAGCCTGAGAGGACGCAAGTTGCTTGGGCTCCGAGCCCTCCTCCCCTGAAAAGTTGAAATATTGCCGTGTTTTGCAGTGAATTTGGGTCAACTGGAGGTCTAGTACATTGGTGAAGGATCGGCGACCCGTCTGAGACCAGTGAGTGGGGAAGGCAGCCATGGTGAAGGCAGGGCGGCGAGATAAGGAGCGTGCTGCCAGTGCCCTAAAAATGGCAGAGTCCCCTCCGAAACACAGTGCTGCGGTCTCCCCAACCATGACAGATGAGATATCAGCGGCGGTCACCAGCGCTTTAGCATCACAATTTGAGGCGCTACATGCTAAGATGGATGCGCTCCAGAGTTCCCTTGGCACGTTGGGTGTGCGGGTGCAAGAAGCCGAAACCCGCCTTACTCAAACAGAGGAGGAAGTGGAAGGCCTCAAGCGTGAGCTTCTTGTGCTGCAGAAGGAGTCAAAAATCCATGAGATGAAACTGGACGACCTAGAAAATAGGTCTCGATGCAACAATCTGCGTTTTCTGGGGATTGCTGAATCTGTCCTGGACAAGGACCTGAGAAGCTATGTGGAGAACTTGGCTGCCTTTTTGAGAGAGGGGGCTGAGCCGAGTGGGCCTATTGTAGTGGAAAGAGCCCACAGATTGGGACCTAAGCAACAATCCGGAAACCACAGGCCTAGGGTGGTTTTGGCCAAGTTTCTGTGCTATACACAAAAGGATGCAGTGCTCCGAGCGGCGAAGCGCAAGGGAGTTGTCGAGTGGGAGACTGCAAAGATCCGGATAACCCAGGACTACTCTGCTGCCTTAAGTCAACGCAGGAAAGCCTACGCCCCGCTGTGCCAAAAGCTAATAGAGGCTGGGGTTCGGTTCAGCGTTCAGTACCCCGCCCGGCTCCACGTGCTGCATCAGGGATCGCATCGGGCATTCGAGTCAGCGGCGGCGGCGCGTTCC
This sequence comes from Ichthyophis bannanicus, assembly GCA_033557465.1. Lineage (NCBI taxonomy): Eukaryota > Metazoa > Chordata > Amphibia > Gymnophiona > Ichthyophiidae > Ichthyophis > Ichthyophis bannanicus. Next base: position 1,606,016,936 of record CM066031.1, read on the forward strand.
TATGTGGAGCAATTGCTGGCATCGGGGTCCTCGACTTTGGAAGAGCAGTGAGACTGCTCCTTATTACCTCTGCTTAGGGCTGGGGCCTGCTGGTTACTGTGCGTGCTAGAGGGCCCGAAGAAGATTCCTGTTTGGTCCATGGCCCCTACCGTTGTCGGTATGGGCCCAGGAAACTCTATGTCTCTGTGTCCTGGCCCGTGCACGAAGCTCCAGGGGGGACCGGGCTGAGCACGGCGTGCTATGCTGGTGGCTCTTCGATGCCTTAATAGTTGTCTGGGGGCCTCGTGCATCAGCTCCGGCGGGTGCTGCGGACTGGTGGTGCCGGCTGGCCTTGCGGAGTCCTGGCACCTGGGTGCACCCTTGATATTCCCGGGCTGGTTGACCTCCACGGAGCCCCGATTGGATTACAGCCCCAGCCCAGCCCCCCTTGGCCTACCTTGCTACTCACAGTGAGAAGTTTGGACTTGCTATGAGTGTGGTATATGACTTTTGTTTTGTATTGCTGTATGCTGTTTGTGTGCTGTAAAGTAGTTTGTGGGGCTTTACTGTTGCGGGTGGGGGATGGACTGCAAGGGGGGGAGTGAGAGGGGTACAGTTCGGATAGTAATTTGGGGACTGGAGTGTCTTAATGTTGTGGACTTGGTTATAATATGTGAATGTTTTTGTGTAGGGGTGGGGGCTGAGGAGAAGATGATGCTGATGGGCACTTGGGGCCTTGGAATGTCTTGCTGGGGATATTTGGGGGTTGGAATGGGTGGTGAGTGTTTGTAGCATCTCCGGTTCTGGGGGGAGCCATCCCAGTTTGATCTGGTCGGTAGCTGAGGGTTTTTTTTGGGTGAAACACTCGGTTGAGCTGGAGTGGTTGCCCCCCCCGGGGAGGTTATTCCCTATGTGTTTGAGCGGGGTGAGACTACTTGGCTCCCTATGACACTGTGTGAGGATTTTGGAGTGGGGGGGGGGCTCGTCTCACATCCTAAGTGACCCCTGATGGGAGTGGGATGGAGGTTAGTGGTTTAGAGTTGGGGAAGGGTAGAGAGGATAGAGGGGGGTGTAGGTAGGGTGGGTAAAGGGATTGGGCAGGGTTGTGAGGGGAAGGGAGGTAGGAAGGGTAGGGGAGGGAAAAGGGGTGGGGGGTCGCAGGGAGCGCAGCGCTACTGTTGCTTGATTGAATGTGGACACTATGGGGGCATTATAATGTCTAGGGGGGGGCCCAGGCTAGGGGGGGTCTTTCCTCATTATTTCAGTCTGATTGGTACAGAAATCTTGTTCATTAATGATCCGCCCTGAAAGTTATCTCTTGGAATGTCTGTGGGATAGGCAATCCCATTAAACGATATAAAGTGCTGCAGGCCTTAGCTAGGCTGAAATGCGATATAGCTATGTTGCAGGAAACCCACCAGACGGCTGAGGAGCATGTTAAATTGCAGAAGATGTGGGTGGGGCAGAGTTGGGGCTCTCCGGCTAAGGGGAAAAAGGGTGGAGTGGTCATATTGCTTAGTAAGCAGACTCGTTTTGAACTACTTAAGGAGTACTCCGATCCAGACGGCCGGTATATTTTACTCTATGGTAATCTTGACGGTCGGTCTGTCGTGTTGGGTTGCCTGTACAGCCCTAATGTATTGGATCGGGCGCTTTATGCCCGATTAACTTCTAGAATCGAACAGCTGCCTGATGTTCCCTTGATATTGGCCGGCGATTTGAACGGGGTGTTGGATGTTGAACTGGATGTGTCCGGCAGAGGGGGGGAACGCATGCGAATCCCGACTACTAAGGCACTGCAGGGCTTATGTACCCGCCTGGGCTTGGTTGACCCATGGCGGCTGCTTCATCCGTCCGAGAGAGACTTTACCCATCAATCGCAAGCTCATGGAACTAGTGCTAGACTGGATTATGTTTTAGTCTCGGAAAGGTTGTTTGCACAAGTGGGAGATGCACAGATTGGCCCTTCTGCAGTGTCGGACCATGCCCCGGTTTGGGTGGAATTAGGCTGGGGGGGCTTGGCCATGTCGATGAGGCTCTGGTGGTTTCCTATGGGGCTGTATCATGATGGTGAGTTTCGAACGCGTATTGTTAAATTTTGGCAGGAATTTATGGTTCATCACGAGCGACACCAGGATGATCCGGAGCTGCTCTGGGAGACGGCCAAAGTCGTGTTGAGGGGAGATATTACTGCCTATGTGGCACGCAAGCGGAAGCTTTTGGCTTGGCAGATTGTTCAATTGGAGAAGCAGGTGGTGCGAGCTCGGTGGAGGTGTGCCGGGGATCCTAGTGTGACCAATAAGCGACGGCTTTGGGAGTTGCAAACGTCTCTTAATGAACTACTCCACCAGTGGGCGAAGAAATCGTATATGTACTATCGGTACCAGCTATTTTGCTTTGGTGATAAGCCTGGGAATCGTTTGGCGCATTGCCTGCAGGGTCACCGGGACCCTCTGTTGGTGGCAGCACTACGGGATGGTCAGGGTGTCCTGCATAAGGATAATGTAGCCATAGCTAGAGTGTTTCGCTCTTTCTTTCAGAAATTATATGCCCGGACGGAGGGAGCTCCGATCGAAATGCAGAAATATTTGCGGGAAATACCTTTGCCGAAGGTGTCGGCAGAGCAGCGGGCGTACCTCGATGCCCCGGTGACAGTGGATGAGGTTTATAGGGTTATTCAGAGAGCTAGCTGTTGCAGAGCGCCTGGTCCGGACGGGTTTGGGGCCGAGTTTTATAAACTGTTGGGTGATTTAGTGCCTCCAACACTGGTGGCTATGTACCACCAAAGGGTGGCTCAAGGGAAGTTTAGTTGGGGCGCCAACCATGCGCATATTACCTTAATCCCTAAACCAGGGAAGGACCCTACCCAAGCAGCTTCTTATCGGCCAATTTCTTTATTGAACTTTGATTTGAAAATACTGGCAAAGGTTTTGGCCGATAGACTGGCTCTGGTATTGGGGGATTTGGTCCATGAATCGCAGGTTGGGTTTGTTAAGGGGCGTTATGCTGTGCGGAATTTGCGACGACCTCCAATCACTGGTAATTAGTTTTGATGCCGAAAAGGCGTTTGATCAGGTATAGTGGGAGTATTTGAAATCTCTTTTGCCGTACTACGGGCTAGGTGTCCCTTTCTGTCAGATGGTGGATTTGCTTTATTCGGACCCCACGGCTGGGGTTCTATGTAACGGGGTGCTCTCCCCTTTACTTTTTGTACTGTCTCTGGATCCGTTGATACGGAGGATTGAGGAATCCCACGGTATAGGTGGCGTGCGCATTGGTTCCCATGGCTTTAAGGTGGCTGCGTTTGCAGATGATATCCTTGTTCACCTTACTTCTCCCCAACAATCCCTCTCGCGTTTACTTGAGGAGTTCTCTCTATATGGCCAATTTGCGGGGCTGCGTATCAATATGAATAAATCGGAGGCCTTAGATGTGGGGGGCGCGTTGCGGGGAGATGGCTTGGGAATTTCCCACTCCGCTGGGCGGATGAGTCCTTTGTTTATTTGGGTATTTTGTTAACTAGGACGCCGGCACTGCTGTATAAAGCTAATTTCGAACGTGTCTTTTCCAAGGTTCGAGCGCAGCTGCGGGCTTGGGCCTCCCTCCCCTTGTCTCTTTTGGGTAGAGTGGCCGCCTTGGGGATGGTGATCTTTCCGCGCGTGCTCTACTGGATGCAAACACTTCCAGTGTATAAATTACTGATAAATATGGCTTTTGAAGCGTGATGTGCCACGTTTGGAGAAGGAGATCCGGGGCTTTCTTTGGAAGGGTCTCAGAGCCCGTATACCATTGGCTAGGATGCGCAGGGGATGGAAATCAGGTGGGGTCGGGGTGCCAGTTCTTTGGAAATATGCGCTGGCGTGCCAAGCACGACATTTAAGTGATTGGCTGGGGGATACTGAGATTTATACCCCGCGAGGGCTTGAGGCAGCCTTTGTTGCGCCCCACTCTTTGGAAGCGGTCTTGCATTTGAAGCGGACTGCCTTGCCGGCTCGTTTGATGAGTAGTGTTTTGTTACAGGCGCCGCGGCGCACGTGGTACCAGTTAAACAAGTGTTGGGGCAGCGATGCTGTGGTTTCCTGCTGGCTGCCCATACAAGGTAATGCCTGCTTTCTGCCAGGTTCCGACTCGGCTTCCTTTCGTCAGTGGTGGTGCGTAGGTCTACGGCGTCTGGGGCATGTGGTGGATCTTGAAGGTCGTTGTAAGGCTTTGGGGGCGCTTTGTGGAGAATATGGGCTGCCTATAGGGACATCCGCCTTTGCGTATGCGCAGCTATCTCATTATGTCGGCTCCCTGCCGAGGCGTGAGCTCATTGCGGAGCACTCGGAGCGGATCATTGAGTTTTTTGCTCTGGGGCGGAGTCCCCACCGACAATAGCTGACTTGAAGAAGCGCTTAGACCGATTGGATACGCCTCCTGACTACTCGGTGTTGGAGAGCCTATGGGCACGAGAGTTTGGTCGGGAAATAGCCCCGGGTTCCGTTTGGGCTGCTTTGGGCCGGATTGTGCAACTAGTGGCTGGGGCCCACTGGCGAGAGGTGCAGTTCAAATGCATCCTTCGTGTCCACTTCTCTCCGAGGCGGGCATTTAGAAGCCATCTTGCCCTGCATGGCGGGTGCCCTAAATGTTCTTGTTCATTGGCAGACTTGGGTCATATGTGGTGGGGCTGCCCTTCCATTCACAGGTATTGGCGGCACATTGAGGCATATCTTAGTGGCATACTGGGCCAACGGATTTGCTGGTTGGGGAATTTGGTAGTGTTGATCAGTTAGGACCACTCCACCCGAAGGGGAGATGGGAGAGGGTGTTGGTGCGCAAGGCTTGTCTGGTGGGTAAGGGTCCTATTCTTAGTCAACGAGAGAGCCTGTGGCCCCTACCTTTTGTGAGTGGCGCAATAGCCTACACCAACTTATGCTTATGGAAAGGCGAAGTGCACTGGGGCATCCTCAGAAGTGGGCTACCTTTCTGTTGATTTGGCTGCCCTATATTCAGAGGTTGGGACCCAAGGCCCGTAGTGACGTGCTAAAAATTGGATAGTTGTGGCCTGGGATGCAGGTCGCTCCTGGCATGAATCCTGTACTGCTGCGCTCCCTGTGATGGGTGGGGGGAGGGAGGGGGGAATGGGATGGGGGGGAGGGGAGGTCTTTTAGGTCAGATTGGATGTATGGAGTATCCCTTTGACTGTTTTTGCCTTGTTCCCAGGGTGGTGGACAAGACACAGCCCTGCCCGGGACATGTTTCTTTTATGTAAAACTGTAAAGTGGATTTGTCATTTGTTGTTTGTACCATGTAATCATTAATAAACAGAACTTTGAAAAGAAAAAAAAAAAGAAGAGAGAGAAGAACAGATTCCCTGCTGTGACTGGGACAGAAACCAGATTGACGTGGGCGGAGGGTGAGAGAGGCTTCAAGGTGAGAGGAAAGTTGAGAGAAGACCAGTTTCTCTAATAGTTTAGAAAGATAGGGTAGATTAGAGATAGGGCACCAGTTGGAAAGAGAAGAGGGGTCCAAGGAGGCATTTTTCAGGATAGGGCAGACAGAGGCATGCTTCCAAGATAAACGAAAGATCCCAGAAGATAAACTACAGTTAAAGATGGAGAGCAGAAAAGGAGAGAGCACCAGGGAGGGTTCCAAAAGCCAATGAGAAGAAATGGGATCAGCAAGGCAGGTAGTTTTACGGGAAGAGGAGAAGGCTTTGGAAAGAACTGGGAGGGAAATGGGTGCAAAGGTGGACCAAAGATGAGAAAGGGAGGGCGAAGCTGAAGAGGGAGGGGAAGGTAAGGGAGAGGGAGAACAAGGAGCCATTGGAGGAGGGGAAAGAGGGGGAGGGCCAGAAGGGAAGGTGTGGCGAAGGGAGCGGACTTTGGAAGCAAAGTAAGAAGCAAGTGAAGTGGGATCTGGGTATGTGGGATCTGGGTATGGAGTGGAGGAGTGGCCTAGTGGTTTGGGCAAGGTACTTCAGGCCAGAAGGTCAGGGTTTCAAATCCCACCAGAGGACAGCAACCTTGGGCTGGAAGGACTGGGGCTTCTAGTCCTACAGGTGCTCCTTGTGGTCTTGGATCAAGCCACTTAACCCTCCATTGCCTGTAAAATAGTTCCCTGTAAAATAGTTATCTCCAAGTTATAATGCCCTGTTCAAAGTAATTTCAGTTTGTTCAATTATAGACCACCTTCATATCATGAAAGGAGAAGGATGGAAAAACTTGTTGAGCAGAGAGAGAATAGAGTACAGTTGATGGGAGGAATTAGCTGAAGTAGAAATGAGACTAGAATAGTATGACTGCTTGGCAGAGTGAAGTAGAGAACAATAGTGATGGTGACAGAGACAAAAATGAGTCAGGTTAGATGAGGAAGGGTGTTTATACCAAAGCCATTCAGCACAGCAGAGATACCTGCAGTGAAGAGAGACCAGAGTGAAACCAAGGGTGACAAATATAGCAGCAATGAGGAGGACAAGGTGGACTGAACAGTTGGAAAATTGGGCAGGGCCAAGTAGGGGCGGCCCAAGGGGGGTGCGGGGCCATGTGCGGAGACTCGGTGCAGGGCCTCATTTGCATAAGGGACCTAATTTGCATAAATATTTGCATAATGTTACCATACACTAACTTTTAGTAAACATGCCTCTTCATGAGTGTATGAATAAAGAAAGACTAAAAGATTTCTACATTACTATAATCCAGTGCCAACCGCCAGGCACATTAGGAACTACTACAAACACTGCCCATTTAGAACCCAGAGCAAACCCGCCGTAGCCTAACAGCACTACCAGGACTCATAAAGCACCATACCATACCTATCAAAAGGCAACACTGCAAATATTAAACCAATACATTTCAGAGAATAACAATACATGACCTACTGGGGAAAGAGAACAAGTGGCAATGTCAAATAGGAATTACATAAACAGAATACCTCAGCTCAGTTATACATGCAGAACATAGACCATCACCAAACAAGGAATCACAATTTAAAAACAGGAAGACAATAATTAAACTGGGAACCCTAAAAGCCATACTTGGAATGTACAAAAACAATGTAGAAATAAAACTATAAATTAATTTCCTCTTGTACTAAACAAAGCACAGACGTTAATGATGCACATTTCCCAGAGCTGACATATTCCAGTTAATAAATTCAAAATAAAGAGATATCTTTGTACCTTTTGTGCATTTTTTTTCAGTTGCAATTGTTCCAGCCACTTTCTTCTGGTTTATTTGTGTCTTCTGCTAACTCTCCATCATCTGCTGTCTATTTGTCCTTTCTTCTCTCTTCTAGTTTTTTTCCATTCTCTCTCTACATCTGCTTTAACATACTAATCTTTCTCCTTTTGCTCTTTCCTCTTTCCTCATTCCTATTTCATCCACTCAAATTTTACCCCTCCGTCCTCAATCCCCACTTAGTCTCCCAATACCCGGCCAATTGTAGATTTTTCTTCCCTCCCACACAAAATATTTTTCCCCTCTCCATTTCACTCTCCCAGCCCCATCCCCATCCCATTCTAATCTCCCCCAACATCAGCTCCCTTCTAGTTCCAGCCACACCCAGTATCCGCTCCCTTCTAGCCCCGCATCAGCCCATTTCCAGTCCTGGCCCCCCATCAGCTCATTTCCAGTCCTAGCACCCCCATCCATTTCCAGTCCTATCTGAGTCCCTTCATCAGCTCATTTCCAATACCAGCCTCCCATCAGCCCATTTCTAGTCCTTTCCTAGCCGCACCATCAGCCCATGTCAAATCCTAGCTCCCCTCCACTCAGCCCATTTCCAATCCAAGCCCCCCAATAAGCCTACTTCCTGTTCTAGCCCCTCCATGAGTCCATTTCAATCCAAGCCCCCACCACAGCCCATTTCCAATCTTAGCTCCCCCGAACACTCAATTCCCAGTCCTATCCTAGCTCCTCCATCAGCCCATTTCCTGTCCTAGCTCCCTCCCCTAAGAGCCCATTTCCATTCCAAGCCCCCCTTCCCATCAGCTATTTGCAGTTCAAGCCCCCTTTCCCCTCAGCCCATTTCCATTCCATGCCCCCGTCCCCATCAGCTATTTGCAGTTCAAGCCTTCCCTTCCACTCAGCCCATTTCCAGTCCTAGCAACCCTCCCAACCCATTACCAGTCCTAGCCCCCCCATAGCCCATTACCAGTCCTAACCTCCCCATCAGCCCACTCCCAGTCCTAATCCCATCAGCCCATTTCTAGTCCTAACCCTCCATCAGCCAATTTTCAGTTTAAACCCCCCATAGCCCATTACCAGTCCTACCCCCCCCATCAGCCCACTTCCAGTCCTAACCCGATCAGCTCATATCCAGACTTAGCTCCCCCATAGCCCATCACCACTCCTACACCCCCCCCCCCAGTCCAGGGAAATTTTAAAATAAAAAAAAGCTGTCTGCTGCCGCGGCCGCCACAGCAGAATCGAGTGTGCCGCGGGGCCCCCCCCTGCCTGGCAGAGCCTGCCCTCCCCTGCATCAGCTCCCTCTCCACAGTCACACGCACCGGCTTTCAGAGCGCGAGGGGAGAGTTTCTCCCTCATGGCTCTGTTAAGGCCGCGGGCGCTGATGGGAAAGTTCCCATCAGCCCCTGCGGGCTTAACAGAGCCACAAAAGGGAAACTAGTCCCTTCGCACTCTGAAAGCCGGTGCGTGTGACTGCGGAGAGGGAGCTGATGCAGGGGAGGGCAGGCTCTGCTGGGCAGGGGGGGCCCGTGGCACACTCGATTCTGCTGCGGCGACCGCGGCAGCAGACAGCTTTTTTTTTTAATTTTAAAATTTATTTTAGATCAGAATGTTCTTTGCGCGGGGCCCCCTGAAACGCGGGGCCCTGTGCAAAAAACATTCTCGCTCAATGGACGGGTCGGCCCTGGTGACAAGGACTTAGAGCAATAGGGGGCCCACTCTCTACTAGCCTCCATCTAGCATGTAAGAATGCACATTCATACACACAGATGTACCACTCTACACACACAAAACAAACTTTGTGGTTAGAACTATACAATCTATCCTTGGCAGTGACATCTCTGATGCGGTATCATGATTGCTTCATTTTATTCCTCTTTCCAAACCAATGGAATGCTTCGGTACCACTCCATTCTAACTCTCCCTCCCAAGTCAGATGCATACACACATGAGCCGTTCTCCTCATGCTTTTCCCATTTGCCTTGAACTTATACTGTCTACAGCACAAACACAAGGAGAATATGAGAGTACGTGCAAGCTGCCTGTGAGCAGCAGAATACAACCCTTGATAGACTCATTATTACCTGCAGCAGGGAGGCCAGGGACTTAAAATCGGGAAATAAATGCACAGTTAATAATACCTGTATAATAGACAAGGAAGGGACAGAATGCTAGAGGGTTTAATTTAAAAATATTCTGTTATAGACACAGAAAAGGAAGAAGCCTCGGTAAACCAAGTCCACAGTTACTCCATGCAGGAAACAAAAAAAAGTGGAAGATCTTTACAGGTCTTCCCTGCCATTTGATATTGGTACAGTCTAAGAGGCAGAGGGGCTAGAGTCGCTCAGGCTATGTCCACTTCCACTGCCTATAGCCGGAACCCAAAACAGTCCCAGCTATGGGCCAATAATATGTTTTGAGTATGTATTAACATGCAGGTTTCTTTGGCCTGGAAAAATTAACTGTGGCAATGAGAGCCCACTTCACTCTTCCATCTGCAAATGTTGCTCCCATGAAATAAGCACTTTTTCACACCTCATTTGTGGTTAGGAGCAGGTATAGGCACGGAAATGTCAACGACCAGGGTCAGACATGCTCATGCTGTTCTGAAATTGTATCGCCATTGCGCCACCCAGGCCATGCCTCCACCGTGCCCCCATGCTACATGGACGTGCTCATGCCAGGGACATCCATATACCTGGCTTTCTATAATAGGTTTAGTGACATCTCTGTGATTTGCAAGTCTGCTTGACCCTTTTTATATGTCCAAATCACGAATAAAGCTTCTAAAATGACTCCATAATGACAACTGTAAAATGTTTTCTATTCACAGTGAAATATATATTCAAGTCTAGCATGATTTAATAACTTTGTTTATTTCTACATTAAAGTTTTGTCTATAGTGAGCCTTAGAAATATTAAGACAGATTCAGAACCAGTAATTTATGTTGGATGGGTGGTTAGGGACCAATGATTCTTATTGCCCAGAAGCACAGCTCACTGTCAGTCCATCCTTGTTAGACAGTCTGAAAATACTCACAGGAAGTATTATTGCTTTATCTAGGCCCACTCAGAATTCTTTGGATGTCTGTAACATTTCAGCAGTCTACGCATAAAATCACTCTGTCTCAGCCATTGTTTCATTAAAGGACAGACTGGGCAGTACCATAGAGATATGATAAGAGATCTAAGGGGCTGGTGTTCAGTGAAGATTATACAGTTATCAGATAGTGTTGCTGAATATTGCCTTTGATCGTCGCAGCACTATACAAATACTATTAGGGTGGTTCATGGATGGAGCAAAGGAGTTCCCTGGGATTATCGGCCAGCAGCAATAAGAGCATAAGAGATACCATATTGGGTCAGACTAAAGTTCCAACAAGCCCAGTATCCTGTTTCCAATCCAGGTCTGCTAACTGGATAACATAACGCATAAAGTTATGCAACAAAAAAGCAGTTCTAATTGTATTCGGTTTTCCGAAACGGGATATTAAGTGCCGGTGGATATCCAGATATTGAATATAAATACCCTGTTTCATTTTAAATGTTGCAACTGATGTTTAAAAAAGACACAAACCGCAAAGTTTGAATACTGACCCATAAGTTTAATTGACATGTATTGCATCCATTTTCATACTTTAACATTTGGTTGACAGAATACTCACGTGCTTTTACCCTATGTTGACCTTTATTCTTCTATACAGAACATGTACTGCCCTTTAAACCATATTTGAGAGGAGAGAAGAAAAGTGCTTTGATGAACAGATGCGTGATCAGAAATACAGTAACATAGTAATATAGAAAATGACAGCACAATAAGACTAGCTTGGTCCATCTAGTCTTCCCCGTCTATTACTCTGTGCAGGTGTTCCCCCCGCCCCATGCCTTTTTATAGAGTTGTGGAAGCCTCTCCAAGCAGGTTATCCCCTTCCTTTGTTTAGTGTTTAAATGCTGCTCTGTGTAGGTTAACCCTTTATGCCATTTTGATATTTGCATCTACTACTACTACAAGGCTTACCCAGCACTGTACATATAGATGTACAGTAAGACACAGTCCCTGCTCATCACAGCTTACAATCTAATGAAGACAAAACACATAGGAGGTCATTCCAGAACGCGAATAAACCTTTGAGATATGTGTCTCAGATGTCTTCTCATGAAAAACATCCAGGACCGTATTCTGAAACACTCACGGCCTGCACATACACTGCACTAAAACAGGGATCACAGAACGTGGGTGGAAGGGGCAGAACAGGGACGTGGCCAGCCATGGAGACATATAATACACTAAAAATTATTCCTCCCCTCACTCACTTAAACTATATGTGTCTCCCTACAAACGAGTGACTCAAAAGTGACTAATGTATATCTAATGTGCAATTTTTTGTCGGAAGTTATTGCCTTGAGAGATTGCTCCCTCCTGAAGCGTGACTTCCCTTTTAATTACTTTTATGGTAATCAAACCACCGTATAAAAACCTGTGAAGCAATTGCATTACCCAATGCTACTACACAACCAAATTCTTAAAATTTCCACTCTGAAAATTCTGTAACTGCAGATTTCCAACGGACACAGTACTGCGTTTAGAACCGCACTTTTCAGTCCTGTTTCAACGCTTAATATCTGCTCATATACTCATCTGAAGTAGTAGCTTCTTCCATTCAGGTGAGCTCCTTCCATTAATGCTATCGAAATTTATATTCTCAACTGGATCGCTCCGTTGATACAGCCATACTTATGTGAGTGCCAAAGCCAAATGAAATATTGATTTAAAGCTAATTGAGACCACCTCTCATTGATGATGTCACTCATAGGTGAACCAATCAGGATGTTTAAACCAAACTCAACCAATCCTGTTCAGCATTCAGTCCATCCGGTTCCAGACAACCTACCCGGAAAATCCAGTGTTGTTCAGTCCATTGGAGGCGTTGTTCCCTATCGCCTCCTCTAGGACTCGGAGGCACATGATCTAGTACACGCCACTGAAAGTCCGCAAAAGAATGACCCAATTCAATGCAATGCTGTACTAGTGGCGCTGTTAAAACAGCATTCCGTATTCTAGAGGCATGTTCTTGAAGCCGAAGTTTTAATTTTCTGGTTGTTCGCCCAATGTATACTTTAACACAAGGGCAAATCAGAATATATACCACAAAAGTGGTAGAACAGGTCATGAAACTTTTAGACCTATGCATGATTACTGTATGTGGAATCTGCCATTGTGTTCCTTCTATTGACCGTTGACATAAATCGCATGCTATTCCTTTAGAGCATCGAAAATGCCCAATAAGATGATCATCTAAATTATGTTGAACAGTCATTTGTTTAACAGCTAGGAAATTGCCAATGTTTCGGCCTCTAGTATATGCTATTCGTAAAGGTTTTTGAAAGCAATTATGAGGAGATAAAACGTGCCAATATTTCTTCAAAATAGATGTAATTTTAGCACTATTCAACATATATGGTAATATTCCAGTGATAAATTCATCTTCTAATCGCGAATTGTCTCTCAAAGGGTCATTGGGAACCACATGGTCAGTAGTAACATGTAACCATTCTCTATGGGTATAACGTGCTCGTATCTGGGCTTGTTTGACAATGAATAAAGGATAACCCCTTTTCAACAATCTAGCTTTTAAATCCTGTGCATGATCTTCAAATTCATGTATAGAGGAGCAGATCCTGCCAATAATCTGACAAAATTAGAATGGCAGGCGTTAAAGGAACTTAGACAGATGTCCTCTATTGTAGTGAAACGTGCTGACAAAGGGGGTGCGACAGTAATACAGTCTAAAGATCAATATATTCAAGGAGCTCTTCAACAACTAAATGATTCAAAGTTTTATCGTTTGATAGATGCAGACCCGACAGCGGAGATACAAGCTACCATTTGGAAGCTGATGCAGGAGGGATTAGATCGGGGTTGGCTGACTAAAAAGGAATTTACATTTTTGACACCTAAAATTGTGAGAGCGGTTCCAATATAGAGCCTCTACACGAGACGATGGGTCTCCCCGGTGGATTTAACAAGGATTTATGCACTTTAGGTACCGTATAGAAATATGGAGTCAAAGGATGTTTAGGTGTCAAAAATGTAAATTCCTTTTTAGTCAGCCAACCCCGATCTAATCCCTCCTGCATCAGCTTCCAAATGGTAGCTTGTATCTCCGCTGTCGGGTCTGCATCTATCAAACGATAAAACTTTGAATCATTTAGTTGTTGAAGAGCTCCTTGAATATATTGATCTTTAGACTGTATTACTGTCGCACCCCCTTTGTCAGCACGTTTCACTACAATAGAGGACATCTGTCTAAGTTCCTTTAACGCCTGCCATTCTAATTTTGTCAGATTATTGGCAGGATCTGCTCCTCTATACATGAATTTGAAGATCATGCACAGGATTTAAAAGCTAGATTGTTGAAAAGGGGTTATCCTTTATTCATTGTCAAACAAGCCCAGATACGAGCACGTTATACCCATAGAGAATGGTTACATGTTACTACTGACCATGTGGTTCCCAATGACCCTTTGAGAGACAATTCGCGATTAGAAGATGAATTTATCACTGGAATATTACCATATATGTTGAATAGTGCTAAAATTACATCTATTTTGAAGAAATATTGGCACGTTTTATCTCCTCATAATTGTTTTCGAAAACCTTTACGAATAGCATATACTAGGGGCCGAAACATTGGCAATTTCCTAGCTGTTAAACAAACGACTGTTCAACATAATTTAGATGATCATCTTATTGGGCATTTTCGATGCTCTAAAGGAATAGCATGCGATTTATGTCAACGGTCAATAGAAGCAACACAATGGCAGATTCCACATACAGTAATCATGCATAGGTCTAAAAGTTTCACGACCTGTTCTACCACTTTTGTGGTATATATTCTGATTTGCCCTTGTGTTAAAGTATACATTGGGCGAACAACCAGAAAATTAAAACTTCGGCTTCAAGAACATGCCTCTAGAATACGGAATGCTGTTTTAACAGCGCCACTAGTACAGCATTGCATTGAATTGGGTCATTCTTTTGCGGACTTTCAGTGGCGTGTACTAGATCATGTGCCTCCGAGTCCTAGAGGAGGCGATAGGGAACAACGCCTCCAATGGACTGAACAACACTGGATTTTCCGGGTAGGTTGTCAGGAACCGGATGGACTGAATGCTGAGCAGGATTGGTTGAGTTTGGTTTAAACATCCTGATTGGTTCACCTATGAGTGACATCATCAATGAGAGGTGGTCTCAATTAGCTTTAAATCACTATTTCATTTGGCTTTGGCACTCACATAAGTATGGCTGTATCAACGGAGCGATCCAGTTGAGAATATAAATTTCGATAGCATTAATGGAAGGAGCTCACCTGAATGGAAGAAGCTACTACTTCAGATGAGTATATGAGCAGATATTAAGCGTTGAAACAGGACTGAAAAGAGTGCGGTTCTAAACGCAGTACTGTGTCCGTTGGAAATCTGCAGTTACAGAATTTTCAGAGTGGAAATTTTAAGAATTTGGTTGTGTAGTAGCATTGGGTAATGCAATTGCTTCACAGGTTTTTATACGGTGGTTTGATTACCATAAAAGTAATTAAAAGGGAAGTCACGCTTCAGGAGGGAGCAATCTCTCAAGGCAATAACTTCCGACAAAAAATTGCACATTAGATATACATTAGTCACTTTTGAGTCACTCGTTTGTAGGGAGACACATGGAGACATTATAAAGCATATTCAGAAAAGACCTTTGTACGTCATCGGTGTTTCACCCATACATCCACGTTATACCTACGGAAATTTCAAATACGAGTAGGACTTGTAATATTTTCTGCTCTGCTCTCCAATGTTTCCTATATTGAAGACAGGTTCTGACAAGTATTTATTTATTTAACAACTCTTATATACCGCGCTATTTGTTATCAGTGCGGTTTACATACAACAAGGGTACACAGTCAGAAGCCTGTTCTGTGCTTACATTGTAACAGGAGTTTAAAACTTGGATCTTACATTGTAACAGGAGTTTAAACTTGGAGCAACAGGGAAACTATAAACATATGTACAAAATACAATTAGATTTGGCTTGTATATACACGGATGGCTAAAGCAAGCCCAAAATACTTGTTACAGGGAAGGGTTCGTAGACATTGGTGAGTGGGTGAGCAGAGGTGGGGTGGGTGCTTGAGAAAAGTGAAGTAGGAAAATGTGGTGTTTGATTGCCTTACGGAACTGAATAAGGCCTTTGATGGATCTAATTTCTGGTGGAAGGTCGTTCCAGCATTTTGGGGCATAGAAGGCGAATGTTCTTTTCTTGAACTGTATGTCTTGAACTGATGTGTCTGCAGTCATGGAGAACACAGGTTTCAGTTTAAAGAACAGAATGCAGAGATGAGGGAAGTATGAAGGGTAAAGAAACATTAATTAACACTCCAACAGAATCATAAAGGAGAGCAATAGTGTTTATTCTTGCTATGCTGACAATTGCTGTTTGTGCGAATGGAGCTAATCTAAGATTCCTCGACATTTCCCATGTCCTGAAAATGGAACCACTTATGTAGGTATAGTATGTGCTTGTCTATGGCAATGCTGCCCGTGTGGCTGAGAAATTTGGATCAGATATGTGCTGCTGGAGATGGTGCATTTGGGCATGTAGTAGTGCTTTTCACACTGCTGCATGCCCTCAATCTAAGGTCCCATATTATTTATAGAGCTATGTTGAGGCTAGTAGCTATAGGTGAACTTCTCTGATTACTACTGGTCCATATGTTGCAATGCAAAAGACTGTATTCAGAGTTGACCAATGCAAGAATAACTCTGGTGTTCCTCTACTGCCATATATGTTGAGATGCAAGGTGCATCTGGACACACATATTATTTAAGACATGCTTTTGCAAAGTTTTGCAGGTCACCATCTGTATCCATGTGTAGTTTGCATGAGCACACGCCTACATCTATCACTGTACCCTGGCAAGAGGAAACATGCAGTGAGTGAAATCAAGGTCTGTGATGTGTCTTGTGAGCATCAGAAATCTCCCTTGGAGCCAATGGTAGTGTCTATAGAGCACAGAAATGCTGGCCACACTGTACCTCGGTCAAACCCAAGGAGCCATAGACATGACAGTATGTGCATCCAGAAATGTGCACATTTCCAGCACCGTACAGTATTGTGGATTGCAGTAGGATCACCCATCACAGTCTAGACCATGTATGGGACTGGAAGATGACCCACAGTTCATCACCATGCTGCAATCATCAGTAGTAAAGTCAATATTGCATCAGCAACATACTGACACTCAGCACAGCAGCATAGATGCTGCACGTATTCCTGTTGTGGAATAGAGGAGATGCACGTAGTGACAGTGGAGGCATGGTCATGCTGAAAACGGGCACAATCGGAGACGTGCATCTCAACAGAATACAATGAGCATGAACACATCCCAAAGAGCCAAGCACCATTTGGCCGTCTATGATCCTGTTTCCACAAATGTGGGTAAGTCCCAAAAGCCGATCACCATCTAGCCTTCTACGAGCCCGATTCCACAAACCCATCTGCATTCATGTGTATGAAAGCAGGTGTGCAATGAGCTCCACAGAGCCCTTGACAGACAGAAGTAAGAAACAACAAGATCAGAAAAAGATCCACTATTATGTGACAGCTTCAAAGGTCCCAGCAAAGGATTGCCAGATGACAGACACAAGCTCAGCCTGACTGTGCAATCTCCCACCAATGCAACACTGTGCCCCCCCAAGCAAAAGCTCTGTGCTAAGCAGGGAGAGTGAGAGCACAGGATGCAACTGCTTACCAAAGGGGGTTTATTTATTTAACCAGTTTTCTATACTGCCTTACCCTTCAATCAAAGTGGTTTATATTATGCAATTACTTCAAACAGGTACTGGATATATTTATTTATTTATATTCTCTTATATACCGCGCTATTCTGCATCAGTGCGGTTTACATTAAACAAACTGAAATTACATTGAACAGGGCATTATAACTTGGAGATAACTATTTTACAGGGAACATGGGCTATGGAGGGTTAAGTGGCTTGCCCAAGACCACAAGGAGCACCTGTGGGACTAGAAACCCTAGTCCTTTCGGCCCAAGGTTGCTGTCCTCTAGTGGGATTTGAACCCCTGACCTTCCAGCCTGAAGTACCTTGCCACAACCACTAGGCCACTCCTCCACAATATTATATTCCCTTGTCCCCAGAGTGCTTACAGACTATGTGCGCCTGAGGCAATGGAGGGTTAAATGGCTTGCCCAAGGCCACAAGGAGTGCCTATAGGACTAGAAACCCCAGTCCCTCCAGCCTGAGATTGCTGTCCCCAGGTGGGACTTGAACCTCTGGCCCTCCAACCTAAGGTGCCATTTCCTAACAACTAGGCCACTCCTCCCTTGTGGGGCTGTAGAATGGACCTGACATACAATAAGAAACAATACCATGCACTCCATGAAAGGGCAGAGTCCATAGCAATGAACCCTAGAACAT
This sequence comes from Ichthyophis bannanicus, assembly GCA_033557465.1. Classification (NCBI taxonomy): domain Eukaryota; kingdom Metazoa; phylum Chordata; class Amphibia; order Gymnophiona; family Ichthyophiidae; genus Ichthyophis; species Ichthyophis bannanicus. The sequence continues at coordinate 1,606,034,569 of CM066031.1, forward strand.
TAGAAACCACCACCCAGGAAAAAGATTTAGGAGTCATCGTGGATAACATGTTAAAACCCTCCACCCAGTGTGCAGCAGCGGCCAAGAAAGCAAATAGAATGCTAGGTATCATAAGGAAAGGGATGGAGGATAAAACAAAGGATATTATAATGCCTCTGTATCGCTCCATGGTACGACCGCACCTTGAATATTGTGTGCAATTCTGGTCACCGTATCTTAAAAAGGACATAGAGTTATTAGAAAAAGTACAGAGAAGAGCCACCAAATATGTGAAGGGGATGGAAGGCTACTCCTATGAAGAGAGGCTAAAAAGGTTAGGGCTCTTTAACCTAGAAAAGAGACGGCTGAGGGGAGATATGATAGAGGTGTATAAATTAATGAATGGAGTGGAACGGATAAACGTGGATCAATTGTTTACGCTATCAGAATATAGAAGGACTAGGGGACATGTAATGAAGCTACAGGGTAAACTATTTAAGACAAATAGGAGAAAATATTTCTTCACTCAACGTGTAATCAAACTCTGGAATCTGTTACCGGAGGATGTAGTAAGGGCTGTTAGTATAGCTGGGTTTAAAAAAGGTTTGGACAAGTTCCTGGAGGAAAGGTCCATAAACCACTATTAAAAAGGGACCCAGGATATCAATGCTTGGCCTAGTACAAGCACTGCAGAACCTGTGTCTTTTGGGGAAACTGCTAGGTACGTATGACCTAGATTGGCCACTGTTGGAAACAGGATACTGGGCTTGATGGACCTCGGTCTTACCCAGTATGGCATTTCTTATGTTCTTATGAGGGATACTATGGATGGCACCCCTACAAATGCACATGTGTCTTCCTATTTTGATGCCGCTCTTCCCTGATCTATGTGCCACCATTGCACTGTGAGCAATTGCTGTCCACACCCACACATACCATAGAGTGGAGGTATAGTACAATGGTAATGACACTGCTTTGGAACCTGAAAAATATAGTTTCAAGTCCCAACAACACCCAACATGGCCATGTGTAATCCATAAAACTTGTATATGCCCCAGAATAATGGCTATGTGTAATGAACATGACCAAGTGTAACTTGCAATGTACCCTGCTGACATGGAAACCTGTAAGTGGATGAAAGAGTATGTCTATCAAAAACACCTAATGCTCTACTCTGTTCCCAGCTATGTCTAGGCAGGTATAACACAACCTCCTCCCCCCCCCCCTCCCCATAGCAGCGTGAAAAGATTACCCAATATCATACCCTGTATTTCAGCCTAGGAACAGCACAACTGTGTGCACAGTGCAACATCTGGAGTCAGGAAACACATGTGGTGTACTGTAGAGCACCACCTCTGTCAGGATTAGTGTGGTTGAAATGACCCCCCAAGTGGTTGCCAAGGGCAGAAGAATCTGTGTGAGCCTCCACAACTATGTCACAGAGTAGAGGCCATATTCTGTCCAAGATCTCAGGGCCACCAATGGAGACAAAAGTTACTGAAAGTCAAGCAGGTCCAACACTGTACAATTGCCATGGTGTCCTGAGGGGTGTGGTCATATGTAAAAACATTACCTGCAATCATCTCTCCCAGTGTCAGAAGGTGATGTCTATGAGTGGTGAAGGAGGTAGATAATTCAAGAAGTACCTCTTAATACAGAGAATGTGATAGTTTTAAAAAATATACCTGACATATCCTGCTAATATTGCACTGACATCTATTGATCCAGCAGCCCCAGGGTTGGTATAACAAGTTGTGGAAGCCAATGCAAAGGCAAATGAGATATCAGGGGGATGAGGGGTGGCTGATAAGTCTTTGGCCTTGTAAGGAAACAAAAACCTATGTGCACAAATCAGGTCTGGAGGACTGAATGATCTCTCTACAGTGTCTGCTATATTTAGTATGGAAGAAAATAAAAGTGCAGAAAGATCATTCAGTCTCTCGGAACTAAAATGTCTGTTTCCAAACAAGAACAATGAATTATCGGGGGGGCGGAGCCCGATGTCCAGCGGGATGGTCGCATAATGCTGAGGCTCCCGAGAGGCCTACTCAGAATCCTGAATTAACACCGGACAAACTTGAATTTCTGCTCTGATCTTGCCGGGGCACATTGGTGAGATGGCGGGGACCAAACCCACGCGCCTGGAATTTGGCTCTTCAGCGGCTTCTCACGGTAAACGCTCCAAAACCGAACCCCCGTCCCCGCAGAAGGGGCTGGCTTTGCGCGAGGGCCCCGAAATGCAGCAGGAAATCCTCGCAGAAATTAGAGGGGTTAAGGACCTCGTGCAGTCAAACGGTGAAGCACTTCGAGCGCTGAGGGAAGAGCTTGGTGTACTGCAAGGCAGGCTAGAGGGACTCTCTTCGCGTCAGGACAAAATGGAGAATATATTAGACTCCCATGCGGTCCGGCTGTCCAAACTCGACAAAGTTGAACGTCAGGTGCGGGCTTTGCAGAAAGAAGTGGAAGATGGCAATAATAGAGCGCGCCGCAACAACCTGCGCCTCGTGGGCCTACCGGAGGGAGCGGAATTGGGTGACATGAAGGAGTTTTTAAGTAAAATCCTCCCTTCCTTGCTCCAAATCACCTTTACCAAAGAATTGGAGATCGATCGTGCTCATCGTGTACCCACAAACATAACGCTCAATAGGAAGACCCCGCGGCCTATCATCTTTCGACTTTTGAGATATCAACATGTGGAACAAATTCTCAGTGCCTCCCGGGCAAAGGGCCATATGGAGTTTGAGAGCCACAAGGTCTCCTTCTATCCTGACTTGGCTAAACCCACGGTCGACCGCCGAAAGCGCTTTCTGGAATTTCGGCCGAGGCTTCAACAATTACAAGCGCGCTATGGTCTGCTGTACCCGGCCAAGCTCCGAGTCACACTTCACAATCAGACAAGAACATTTGAGGACCCTGAGCTACTAGCGGAGTTTTTGGACTCTAAAGAAGCCGACTTGATGCGCTGATTTCCAGAATATTCCTGCCAGTACTCTCATATCCGCTGTGCCTGCCATATTGGATTTACCGCGGCTCAGCGAAGAGTTTATCGAAGGAGGTCTGTCGCCTTATTTTGAAGATATCTGGGACCCGACTCCATCTACCCATTGTAGCCTCGACGAATATCAGGGACAGTGTTTCTTATGGACTCTGGTGTTTCTTTTCTATTATTATGTCTTATCTCCTCTCTGGGGCCTCCTCCCGCAGACATCTGGTCGCCATATTCATTGGGGGTTTGCTTCTTCTCTAAGTTACTTTGGTACATACTTTTCAATATGGTGTATTGGCCAGCATATTTGGTGCTTATCTCATTAGTGTATAGATTCTGATTATGTTGTAAGTTTTCAAGCGCTTTTACCTAGAAATGTCTAGTATCGACTGATGGCACCATGTAAGATTTTTCATTGAACGTACAAGGAATCAATAATCCGATAAAAACGGAGGAAACTCCTATTCTATCTAAATCATGAGGCTGCGGACCTGATTTTCCTCCAAGAAACACATTTCAATTCGAAGGAAACTTTCCACTTCAATACTAAACCTTACATGGTGGCCGCTTACTCCCCAGCTGCTTCTAAGAAATGTGGGGTTGCTATATTGGATAGGAAATCTCTGCATGCTACTATTGTAGCGATTTGCTTAGATACACCCCAATGAGCTAGACTTTACCTTTTCTCTTCCCTTCACAAATTCCAGTTTCGCATAGATTTCTTTCTAATGTCAACATTGTTAGCTCCCCAGGTGGACGCTGTAAAGATTCACTCCTCGTATATTTCAGATCATGCTGCTACTCCTTTTCACTACCATACTACTGCACTTCAAGGGAATCTGGGGGCCTGGCTCCTTGATAGCGCCCTATTAACTCAGCCAGAGTTTCGGTTTGAAATTTGAGCAGCCATGTATGACTATTTCCAGACCCTGGTCCTCCAGGGGGATCAGGACACCCCAACAGCTCTTTCTGCAGCTCGTTGGAAAACCTTTTCTGATCTATACAGGGGATTTGCGTTCCTAGCGAAACATTATTTTCAATTGATGCAGCTTATATGCTGCCTCAAAAGTGCTCCAATCATGCCGCCCCCTGTCCCTACTAAGGATGGGCTCTTAGAACTAATTCACTCTATTAGTAGTACACATGGAGCAGCCTTTACCTTTTATAACCTATTATGTCAGGGTACAGATACTGTTACTTGTAGAATCCAACCAGCCTGGGCTTGCTAACCGCAAACCACTTTAACCCCTGTGCATTGGAGCGTTTCTGGAGCAACATAATGCGGGTTTCCCGATCTGCTTCAGCTATCCAAACTCAACTCTTGTCCTTTTGCACAAAGATGTTCTTATATTCCAGAAAATAGTCAAATGGAACACAATTGCCAGGGGCCCGTGCAGGTCTCGCTATACAGATGTGGGAACCTTCGTTCATGTCCTTGTAAATGTCCTTAACTACAGATTTACTAGGGGCGGGTCTGGGGTCGTTCTTCCTTTATCTTGCACCTTCACGAGTCTCTTTCTCGGACGACTGTTGGACTCCGCTCAGTGGCGGGGGTCCCCTCTCTTCCTAAGAAGGGTCGTTTTCTCCTGATTTTATGCTGGGTATAGCCATGTGTTTGATCACGGGGACTTGGAGGGATAGCTCTCGACTTGCTGTCAATGAATAGTGGAACCTTGTCTGCTTATATAGTAACTATGCGCAGATATCTTGGAGGGCTATTTTCCATACCCAATTTCATTCTTGCTTGTCTAAATGGCAGATGCTCAATGATCATGTACCATCTGCTTATTGCTTCGACATGTCTGTTTAATGCACACCCATCATGTCTCAGATCGCTGTAAAGTTTTGTAACATAATAATGTTTCAGACCGCTGGACGGTTTTGTAATACAATAATGTCAGTACACGTCCGCTCCGAGAATGTTTTAGTTTCTAGAGAAGAAGCAGGGGGGAGGGGGGTGGTGGGGGTTTGCTTTGGTGTATGTATCACATTACATGTATGTATTTGTCTCTTAGTTGTATGTCTTCCTTTCCTTTGTTGTTGCAAAACGAAAATAAAGAATTTAAAAAAAAAAAAAAAAAAGAACAATGAATTATCAACCCCTCTCGTATAATGGGATCTATATATCTACTACACCACAGCAATATAGCTGCAGCCATCCATGTGATGAAAGGTGCAGGCACCATCACCCAATGGAGACTAGGCAGTCCACAGAGGCTATAGCCCCATCCACTGCACCACCATCCTGACCCACTGATACCCCCATACCCCTCACAGCTACACATACCACAATGAAGTGCATGGACACCCATAATGCGCCACGATAACCCAGAACCCACCATACTTGTGTCCTCCCCCCCTCCATCCCCCTCAACACAAAATGTTGTTCCCCTCTCACTGGAATACATTGGCACATCCCAAAACAGGGCTACATGGCCCCTGCTCCTGGTCTATCCCCTGCGCCTCCCCTTCTCAGAGGGCACATGCACCTGGGCTCGTGTTACCACAGTCACAGAGATGGATGGTGGTGTATCATTGGAATCAGATGAGTCACCATTGTGATCGCGGGTCTCCCTGATCCTTTCATGGAAGGGGGGGGGGGGGAATGTCATTCCAGATCCCATGCCTGGAGGAACAGGCCCAAGAATATGTGAGACCTGTGCAGTGGCAGTGTTCCTGCTTGGATGTCTCCTTGTAGATGCACAGTTGTGATACCAGTGGAGTTGGGGCCAGATGTTGCAGCATTGCTTGCAGCAGAAGTGTCTGATGTTGCAATGGAACTATTCCCAAGGGCCAGGCCTGTCCTCAAAGGATGTACATCACAACTGGCTTGTGATGGATTGTGGATTGGCCATATTTGTACCCTGCGTGGCTCCTGCAGGACCTCCACAATGGTAGTGTGCAATCGGTCTATGGAGGTGTTCAGCCGCTCTGTGGGCACAACCTTCCTCTCCTGCAGTGCCATGCTTTGCTGGAGCATCTCAGCTGGACCCATCCCCTTGCCTGCTGGACCTTTCTGTGTGTGAGCAGCTTCTCTGCACACTGAATTGTATGCTGTGATCTGCAGCTGGTGCATCCCTCCTGTCCATCTGTGTCTTGTTGAGGTAGGGACGGAGCTAGAATCTCTAGATCATCAGGTCCACTCTCAGCCAATGCCTGCAGCTCTGCCCCATTGTCCAAGTCAAGCTGCTGTTCTGTGTCCTGTGTAGTAGTTAGCAGACCTGATGCTATATCCCCTGACATGGGATCCTGTTCGGGAACAGACCCCTGTTGTGTACCAGTAGCAACACCTCTGAAGACATAGACAAAATAGGTTTGTCAACAATGTAACCAGTGACCACAATCCCCAAGGGGTGTCTTTGTGGCAGCCATGCAGATGACCCAGTTGGCCACATAGGAACAGAGTAACAGTCTCTGATGGCGGCTACAGTACCAATGTCCAAGGCAGATCAAATATGTAAAAGTGGCCAAGAGCACATTTCACCACACAGATGCATGGTGCTGCCAGCCCTGTGGCCAGCAGCCTGTGAATAAGTGGCTGTGTATGTGGACAAAATAACACCAATGTACCAGATACACTCACATGGTGTGTGTCATGCAGTGGTATCACTGCATACAATACTAGGCAGTAGGTACCAATGGAAGAGTGCACACCAACACATACACACAGAGGGGGACCAACAACAGGGTGCTAGGGCATGACACTACAAGCACCCATGTACCTGGTTCCTGGGAGGTCTGTGACCAGGCAGTAGTCTCATGGTGCCTCATGTAGTTCCTGAGAGCATTTATGAGCTTTATGGCACAATACATAGCCTTCCCCCCCACACAGCAGCAGCCGCACCAGATGATGCAGGATTTTCATGATGTGGCTGCCTTTCCATCAGTGCTGGGTGTGGTCAATGGAACACATGTGGCTCTCTGTCCCCCAAGATGGTACGTGGCACCCTACCGCAACCATAAATCATACTACTCTATGAACATTCAAGTTGTTGCCAAATACCCAGGATTGTGTCATGACTCATACATCCTGAGCCAGTCTGGAATCCATGGCCTCTTCAGGAGGGGCGAGATCATCGGAGGGTGGCTATTAGGTGAGCTATCACACTGATACCCCCTACCCTGCCCATACAGCCCGAAACACAGGACAACATGCAATGGGCAGACAATGAGAGGGCAATTGCCCCTGTCTTTCAGCTTAAACATGTATACAGTGCAGAGGATGGCTAGACTGTGAGCAGACATTATGCAGACCATGTGTGGGGACTCTAGAGAGTTCCTGAAAGATATGTCTATATCCACATATGTGTGCAATCCAAAACCATGGAGAGATATGGTAACAGAGGCAGACCACTACGGTGACCCCTGATGCCCAGTGGGCTGACACTGGATACTAAGCCAATACCTCCCTCTATGCACATCTGTTATTGTCTACCAAGGAAGGGTCCAGAGATGCACTGCTGGTGAACAGGCACGTCCACTGACATAGGGATACCACTGACTCATACGCCCCAACTCTGTGGCACAAAGGGAATATTGAGCACTGGTTGCACAGTCTCTCCAAAGGGGTAGGGGGAGTGTCTTACAGGTCCCACAACCAACTTTTCAACCCTGCCTCCCATTCAGTGGGTTCCCTTGCTGCAGGTTGGTGTGCTCAAGCACATGTACATTCTAGGGGCACACATATCTGACCCGAGAACTGTGGGCCCATGTCTCTGACTGCCACAGCTGAACACAGCCACATACATAATGATTCTGCAACATGTGTTATGCATACTGCTGTCTCCTGCCACTATTACCACATCAGCATTGTACAAGAGACAAACTTGAGGACAATGACATGCATAAGGGGTTTCATATTGTAACAACTTTTGGCCCTGTAATCCAGACAGCTACAAATTGCTGATTCAACACTACAAATGCTAGATTCTTACAGCACAGTATGCTTAGATGTGTGAATCTGTGGAGGGCACATTATAGGTGACATACAACATGTGTAGCAATGAATGATATTTGAGTGTGACATAGTAACATAGTAACATAGTATATGATGGCAGATAAAGACCAGTATGGTCCATCTAGTCTGCCCAGCAATGCGGCAAGAGTAGCTGTACTTGCCGCTGCATGCAGGTCACCTCTCCCCATGCCTTTGTTTAGGGGTGTACCCACCGCTCCATGTAGATCACCCCTATTTGTTCAGATGTCAGAGATAGTTATGCTTATTTTGATTTTATCCTGTTGCTATAAAGGGATCCACTGTGTCTGTCCCATGCCATTTTGAATTCTGTCACTGTATTTACTCCCACCACTTCTATCGGGAGAGCATTCCAAGCATCCACCACCTTTTCAGTGAAAAAGTATTTCCTGACATTGCCTTTCAGTTTACCCCCTTGCAGCTTATTGTTATGCCCTCTAGTTTTACAACTTTCCCATCTTTGGAAGAGGTTTATTTGTCCATTAATACTCTTTAAGAATTCAAAGGTCTGAATCATATGTTCCCTGTCCTTCCTCTCCTCCAGAGTGTACATATTTAGGTGTTCAAGTCTATTCTCATAAGTCTTCTGATACAGACTCCAAATCATTTTGGTCACCTTCCTCTGAACTGCTTCCAGCCTCTGCGAGATACAGTCTCCAAAACTGAATATAATATTCCAAGGGATGACTCACCAGCGACTTGTACAGAGACATTAGTACCTCTTCCTTTCTGCTGGTAATTCCTCTCTTTAGGAGTGGAGGAGTGACCTAGTGGTTGGGGCAAGGTACTTCAGGCTAGAAGGTCGGGGGTTCAAATCCCACAAGAGGACAGCAACCTTGGGCTGGAAGGACTGGGGTTTCTAGTCCCACAGGTGCTCCTTGTGGTCTTGGGCAAGCCACTTAACCCTCCATGGCCCATGTTCCCTGTAAAATAGTTATCTCCAAGTTATAATGCCCTGTTCAATGTAATTTCAGTTTGTTCAATGTAAACCACACTGATGCAGAATAGCACGGTATATAAGAGAATATAAATAAACCCAGTATCCTTCTGGCTTTTGCCACCGCCTTGTCACAATGTTTTGCCACTTTGAGATCATCAGAAACAATCACACCGAGGTCCTTCTCTTGGTCTGTTCACACCAATCTCTTGCCCCTATCACAAACAATTCCTTTGGATTGCTGCTTCCCAAGTGCATGACACTGCACTTCTTCACATTAAATCTTAACTGCCGAGCATTAGACCATTCTTCCAGCTTTTGTAGATCTTTCCTTATGTTCCCCACTTCCTCAGGGGAGTCCACTCTGTTGCAAATTTTAGTGTCATCTGCAAAAAGACAGACTTTTCCATTCAGCAATATCACTCACGAATATATTTAACAGTACTTATCCCAAGACTGAACCCTGGAGCACACCGCTAAGCACCTTCCTTTCATCTGAGTGAGTTCCATTTACCATCACCTTCTGTTGTCTGTTTGTCAACCAATTTCTGATCCAGTTCACAATCTTGGGACCCATCCCCAAGCTGTTGAGTTTATTGATAAGCCTCCTATGAGGAACAGTATCAAATGCTTTGGGGAAATCTAGGTAGATCACATCCTTTGCATGCCCTTGATCTAGTTCTCTGGTCACCCAGTCAAAGGACTCAATTAGATTTGTTTGACAAGATCGTCCTTTGCTAAAATTATGTTGCCTTGGATCATGCAAGCTATTGGTTTTGAGGAAGTCCACTATTCGCTCTTTCAGGAGCACCTCCATTACTTTTTCCGCCACCGAGGTAAGGCTTACTGGCCTGTAGTTTGTCACTTCTTCCCTATTACCACTTTTGTGGTGAGGTACCACATCATCCCTTCTCCAGTCCTGTGGAACTTCTCCTGTCTCCAAGGATATATTAAAAACATCCTTTAAAGGCCCTGCAAGAACCTCTCTGAGCTCTTTCAGAATCCTGTGGTATATCCCATCTGGTCCCATAGACTTGTCACTTTTAGTTTTGCAAGCTGTTCTAACACATCTTCTTTTGTGAATGGTGTGGTATCTCCTTCATTCCCATTTGTATATTTGTCAATCACAGGGGGTCCTTCTCCAGGATTTTCTCTAGTGAAAACAGAGCAGAAGTACATGTTTAGCATTGTCGCTTTTTCAATGTCACTTTCCACAAATCCGTTCCCAGCACTTTTGAGTCCTGCAATTCCACCTCTGATTTTTCTCTTCTCCCTAATATACCTGAAAAAAGTCTTATCGCCATACTTCACATCTTTAGCCATCTTTTCTTCTGCCTTTGATTTTGCTATCCTTATTTCTCTTTTTGTCTGTTTTAGTTTGATCTTGTATTCTTTTCCGTGTTCCTCTATTTGCGAGATTCTGAACTTTGTGAAAGCTGTGGATTTTGCCTTTATTTGTGCAGCCACTTCTTTAGAGAACCAAATAGCTTTTATTTTTCTCTTGTTTTTATTTACTTTCCTTACATATGTATCTGTTTCACCTTTTATTGCTTTCTTTAGTTTAACTCATTGCAATTCCACTTCCCTTAAACCCTCCCACCCTACCAGCTCCTCCTTCAAGTACTTGGCCATTTTACTGAAGTCAGCGTTTTGAAGTCTAAGACTTTGAGTATGCTGTGATTGGATTCCACTTTGGCTTTTATATCAAACCACAATATGTGATAATTGCTGCTACTCACACGGGCACCCACGTGGATATTCGCCATGCTATCTCCATTGGTGAGCACCAAATCCAGCACAGAGCTCTCGTTGGTCAGTTCCATCACCATTTGTTTAAGTAAAGCATCTTGGAAGGCATCCACAATTTTTTTACTTCTTTCCAGATTTCCAGAAGGAATACTTCAATCCCTTTGATATCCATACACGATGATACAAATGGCCAGTATGCCTGCCACCCTTACTGCTCTTCAGTCCCTCCAGCTGGAGGGCCGGGGCAGGGGAGATGTGTGGCTGTTGGAGGCAATACACCTGTTCTTGCAGGCTATGCATCTCCTCTCACAGACCATGTATCTCCCCTCAAAGGTGCTCAAGGTGCCTGACGAGGTGGTCCAGTGGCCTGCGTAGGTCAACAAGACCACGTTGGATAGCCTGCTTGATGGCACCAGGACACCAAGGGGTCTCTCTGCTTCCACTGGGCACTGTTGCCTCTTTATCATGCACCGCAGCTAGAGGGGAGGTGGACAGCGGCATCCTAGTGCCTGCATCCCCCACCTCCCCACCCCCATCCCCCAGCACCATCTTGGTCTCCTCCCCCTTCCCGCTCCCATCTCCCTGCACTACCACAGCCTCATGGCCCCCTCCAGCTCCCATCCCCCTGCCCCACCTCTGCCTCCTCCCCGTCACCACTCCCATCCCCCCACACCTCTACTGGCTCCTCCCTGTTCCCACTCTCATCCCCCAGCCCAACCACAGCCTACTATCCATCCCCACTCTCATCCTCCTCCCTACTCTCGATCCTAGAAAACAATAACACTCTCAATCCAGAGCAACATTGATTCCGCCCCTCCCATGGCGTCAAAACCCTTATGGTCACTCTCTTAAACACTCTCACCAAAGAGATTCAGGTCAAACAGGCTGGCTATGTGCTTATCTTCCTGGATATTTCTGTGGCATTTGACACAGTTGCACACGACATCCTCCTATATAGACTACAAGAGACTGGCATACAAGACAAAGTATTGCAATGGTTCCAATCATACCTGACCAACAGATATCAACTCATTCAAATCAGCTCTACTACCTCCCCCCCCTTTAAGCAAACTCAAGGAATACCCTAAGGATCCTCACTCTAAGCCACTCTCTTCAACATCTATCTTCAACCCCTCTGTGCAATAATATGGTCACACAATATCAACTACCACCTGTATGCGGATGACATCATGCTGTAATGACCCATCACAACCACCAATCTGACAAACCCCAAGCTAATGGACCACTTTAATGATGTCTCCAGATGGCTACAAGAAAACAATCTCATCATAAACCTTAAAAAAACAGAAGCGTTGTTTGTTACCAAGGATCTATCCTTTGCTCCTCCACCATTCCTCACCCTGCAAAAATGCAATGTGGGCCTTTGAGTCAGTCCTGACTCCTGATGACCCAGAAGCTCCTGGGTTTTCTTGGCAGTGTCACTGGAAGTAGATTGCCAGGCCTTTTGTCTGAGGCAATGGAGGGTTAAGTGACTTGCCCAAGGCCACAAGGAGTGCTAGGGGAATTAAACCCTGGTTGCTTGGTTACCAGGCCAGTGTTCTAACCACTAGGCTACTCCTCTACTCTACACTCTAGGCACAACTAAAATAAAAGTTCAACCTCAAATAAAATATCTGGGAATCATCCTTGACAGGACACTTTCATTTAAACAGCAGATTGCAAAAACCACAAGAGCAGTATTCTACAAAGCAAAGATGGTACAAAGACTCAGACCGCTCATTGACCCACAAGACTTCCGTACAGTTATGCAAGCAATGACACTACCCCACTTAGACTATTGCAATGCGATCTACCAAGGACTCACTGCCACCACCATCGATCCACTACGGACTGCCCTTAACACAACAGCAAGAATCATACAGAGGGTAAAGAAACATGATCACATAACCCCAGTCCTAAGAGATCTTCACATTCTTCCACTTGAAGCACGTATAAAATATAAAACACCGGTTCTCATACATAAAGCCCTTCACCAACAGCCACCATCTCACCTGCAAACCCTGCTATCCCGGATGAACTCTGGAAGACCAACACAACAGACCACAAACAATACACTCATGGTACCACATGACAGAACAAAATTTAATCTGCAAACTTGTAACCGTGCATTCGACCTTTATGCTCCTTCACTTTGGAACTCACTCCCAACCATAGTCCACAACAACAAGGACCTCTCTGCATTTAGAAAGCAGATAAAAACTCTCCTCTTCAGGGAGCACCTGGGATCAACACAGAACAGTACTCAACAAAATTCCACAAGGAAGGCTGAGACAACGGAGAAAGCCTGAAAAATAAATGAACTGCAAATGTATCTGAAATAAGAGACAGGAATGTTATCTTGGATTTTCTCTCTCCCACACCATTCAAGAATGTAAATATGCTACAGTATACCCCCACATTATGTCAAGAATGTCTCCCTGGTGATGGTATCTCCCTCTCCCACCTGTGCATGCAAATAAGCCCTGTTCATTGTACCCCCCCCCCTTGTTTATTGTAAACCGCTTTGATCTGGTGAAAAGTGGTATATAAGCACGGCTAAATAAATATACTCTCATCCCCCTGCACTGCTGATGCCTCCTCTCCCTTCTTGCTGTCATCTCTTTGGCACTCCCCCTCCTCTAGGGGCTCCAGGACAAGGGTCCAGACATGCTTCTCCTTCACATTCTCCTCATCATGGCCCTCAGCATGCCCCACGTCCTCCATATCCCACTCCCCCATCTGTGCCAGGAGACCTGGTCCCTCATGTCCACTGATATGTGGCCCCTCCCTTTCAGAGGAGGTAGACACCACTGCCACATCTGACACACTCTCCTCTTCATCACCTCCCTCCTCTGAGGGGGAGGGACTTGACAGCATGATGGGGCTGCTACTACTGCTCCTACTGGGCTTGGAGGGGGGGGGGGGGTGGATTCCCCTGGGTTCTCCGTGGTGTCAGCTTCAGACTTCTCAGGGGAGGGTAGCAGGGAGTCCTCTTCAGGAACAGCTGTAAATAGGAGGAAAAGAGGTTGTGGTTAGCTGCACCCCATGGTATGTGTGATAGCTGTATGTCAGCTCTATATTGGACTGCTGGTGGCTGGGAGTGGTGGAGGGGCTAACTGACGTAAGCACCGATGTTACATCAAAGTTTTGATTTCCTGCCAGTGGATACCAGCAATATATATAACTGTGTGAACAACAATACACTTGTCATGGCGTGGACTACAATGATATGCTGGTACAGGTAACCTGCTGATTCCCGGACTAGGATGCTATTTTTGGACCTCAGGGCCACTTCATCCAGATTGAATTCTTGATCTGAATTCCAAACAGTCCATCTTACATGTGAAATACTGTGTGTGTGGATTTCCTTTCCGGGCTTTCATGGACAGTTACCTTCTGTATCTATTGTACCTCGCTATGTGGGAACAAAGTTGCCATTGAAATGTTGGAGCTGACTGGCCACTACTGCCATCTACTGATCCCTAGGTGGCATAGATGTGCATGTGTGGCTCTGACATCAATTCTAACTATGTGAACTATATCATAGCTCACTACAGCTCGCTTGTCTATGATACTTGTGCTGGAGATTTATACGGAACATTGCTGTAATGTGCTTTTCTTCAGTTCTAGAAAGCATACACTGGATACCTGTGTCCAGTCGAATCAGGATGTGTAACCATTGTGCATTGTATCTGGTGACTGCAATGACCGGTGTTATGTGTTGTTGTGGCATCTGTCTCATGCTCCCTGCCCTCTTTGGCCCACATGGTCATGTGACTAATAGGGCAGTGGCACACTTGTGCAGTGGCCACATGGCTCAACATGTGCCTTGTGGACAGCTACATCATGGGATTGGCTGAGGGGATTGCCTGAGGCAGGCAACTCAGGCTGGAGTCCTATTAGGATCACCAATAAGTTGCCTGGGACAACTCCACGTTGATCTCGTGCTGGTCCCAACCCTGTTCCTGCGTCTGTCCTTCTCATGTCAATACAGGGTCTTTATATGATTCCATGGATGAAGTGCACAGTGATCTTTCTGAGCAACGTTTGCATATATTCAGCAACACATAGCACCCTTAGCTATTCAATATCTGTGTGTGCATCCCTCCTTGGGGATTGCACTCTTGTGTCAGACTCAGTTTCTGCATGTCCTTCTCTACAGATGGCACCTGCATATATCCTTACTTCCTGCTTTGTGTTCCCAGGATAGCATACCATTTTGAGTGACTCAGACTCCCTCTGTGACCTACAAATGCATAGAAACATAGAAATATGATGGCAGAAAAAGACTACATGGCCCATCTAGTCTGCCCTTCTATATCAACTACAACAGTCCCCTTTTTATCTTTAGAAATCTTCTGTGTTTGTACCATGCTTTTTTGAATTCAGATACTATCCTTGAGTCCACCACCTCCACTGGCAGACTATTACATGCATCTAACACCCTTTCCATAAAGAAATATTTCCACATATTACTCCTGAATCTATCCCCTTTCACTCTCATCCTATGTCCCCTTGTAGCAGAGCTTGCCTTCAATTGAAAGAGACCCTCCTGTGCATTTATGCCACGGAGGTATTTAAATGTCTCAATCATATCACCTCTGTCCCACCTTTCCTCTAAAGTAAGATCTTTAAGTCTGTCCTCATATGCTACATAATGAAGCCCACTAACCATTTTAGTAGCCACCCTCTGCACCGACTACATCCTGCTTATATCCTTTTGAAGGTGCAGTCTCCAGGATTGCACACAATACTCCAAATGAGGTTGCACCAAAAACTTATACAAAGGCATTATCACCTTCTTTTTACCATTCCTCTCCCTATGCACCCAAGCATCCTTCTGGCTTTCACAGTCACCTTTTCTGCCTTTTTAGCTACTTTAAGATCATCAGACACAATAATGCCCAGGTTCCACTCTTCTTTTTTGGACAGAATTACCTAACCCCCTACAACATACTGTTCCTTTAGATTTTTGCAGCCCAAATGCACGACCCTGCATTTTTTAGTATTAAATTTTAGCTGCCAAATTCTAGACCATTCTTCAAGCTTAGCTAGATCCTGCTCATGTTATCTATTCCTTCCGAGTGTCTGCTTTATTGCAGATTTTGGTATCATCCACAAATAAGCAAACCTTACAGACAGCCCTTCTGCAATATCACTAACAAAGATGTTAAAAAAAGAATCGGATCAAGGACAGATCCCTACGGCACATCACTGGTAACCTCCTTCTCAGAATGAGCTCCATTTATCTGTACCCTTTGTCACCCCCCACTTAACCAGTTTCTAACCCAAACAGTAACTTTAGGTCCATCCCTAGGGTGCTCAGCTTGTTTTAAGTCACCTGTGAGGAATGGTGTCAAAGGCTTTACTGAAATCTAAATACACCACATCTAGGGATCTCCCTCAGTTCAACTCCCTGGTCACCCAGTCAAAGAAATCAATCAGATTTGTCTAACAAGACCTGACTTTGGTGAATCCATGCTTCCTTGGATCCTGCAATCCATTGAACTCTAGAAACCTTACTATTCTCTCTTTTAGTAGCCTTTCCAATAATTTACTAACTACAGGGGTTAGCTAACTGGCCTATAATTTTCAATGTCATCCTTGCGTCCACTTTTGTGTAAAGGGGACCACGTGTGCCTTTCTCCAGTCCTCCGGCACTACTCCTGACTCCAAAGAGGCATTGAAAAAATCAGACAGTGGAGCTGCTAGAACATCCCCAAGTTCCCTCAGTATTCTTGGATGTATCTCTTCTAGACCCATGGCTTTTTCTACTTTTCATTTATTTTATTTTATTTATTTAACCATTTTTATACTGCTTTATGCTTTATTCAAAGTGGTTTACATTATAACTCAACAGTATACAAAGAACACTTAACCAGTATACAATGAATGCTTAAACAGGGGAGGGAGGAAGGATAGACCAATAACAAGTTAACTTATGTACAATGTTGTATATATATTTGACATAAACTATGTACAATTCAGTCCGTGATGTTAAAGAGAAGTTGTTGGTACATGGCCTGGGGTCAACAGTTGGTAGTTTGGGTCTTTTCGTCGGTCAGGTGGTTCAGTAATGTGTCCCAGGCGGTTTGTGTAGAATAGAGTTTTCAGCTTCTTCCTGAAGGTTTTGATGTCTGTCCTCACTCGCATGTTATTTATTTATTTAACAATTTTTTTATACCGCCTTATCTTATAATCAAGGCAGTTTACATTGTAACTTCCATTTTTACAGAGAACTTGCGAGAAATCCAGATAACAATTTAAACCATTACTGAACAACTTTCTTAGCATGCAAAGGGGAGGGGGGAGGGGAAACTGGGCGTGCTAAAACATAAGTTATGTACAAGGTAACATATATGCAATTGGTCATGTGGAGTGGGCACGAGATCCAAGTAATGCTGTGGAGTTAGGTGTTTTCATTGAAGTGCTCAATGAAGAGGAGGGCATTGAGCTGTTCCGAAAGTCCTTTAAGTCTGAGGTTGTTCTTAGTTTTGTCTGGAAGTGAGTTCCATATTGATGGGACATATAGTGAGAGTGCTCTTCCGGATATGGATTGTTTAGTTTTTTGGTACTCATGGGGTGTGATGATCATATGCTTGTTGTTGTTTCTCCTGGGTTGGGTGCTTGCATTTCTTATTATGATGTCTTGCAGGATGTTGGCCGATGATTGATGGATGATTTTGAAGATGTTTAAGGTTGTCTTGAGTCTGATGAGGGAGTGTATTGGGAGCCAATGTAAGTGGTTGAGTATAGAGGTGATGTGCTCTTGTTTGGGTATTCCTGCGATGATTCGTGCTGCCGTATTTTGTGCTATTTGGAGTGGCATAATGGTTTGTTTTGGGAGCCCCTGGTAGAGTGAGTTGCAGTAGTCAAGTTGATACCAAAATCTGCAATAAATTACTGCCTGGAAAATGGTGCAGAAGTGACCTTGGACCAGGATCAGTTTTAGCCTCCTGGTTACTTTCATTTTATAGTAGGCATTTGCAGTGGTTCTCTTTATATGAGGTTGCTTGGTGAGGTGCTGGTCCATGATGATTCCTAGGTATTTGATCTCTTTTTTAAATGTTATGGGCCTTTGTCATATGTTGATTGATTGCATTGGGACAAATGAGGTATGCCTTGTGACGAGGAGTGCCTCTGTTTTTTTGTAGCTTATAGATAGGTTGTTGTTGTTGAGTCAAGTGATCATATCTTCCACGTACGCCGCTATAGTTGAGAGGTCAGGCTTGTTTATTTAGAGTGGGGCATATACCATGATGTCATCGGCATCATGGTATATGCCTAAGAATGTACATACTGTAGATACATATTGTAGTTATTTCTTTAAATATTGTATATAGCTCCCTTGTTCAAGTCCAAGTTTCATTCCCCTGTTTCATTGTAAATGTCGACCGGCACAATATTCGTTTTATGTAAACCGCGCTGATTTTTAAGAGTGCGGTATATAAGAACAATAAAATAAATAAATAAATAAATAATAAATATAATCTGTAGCGAATTTTGTGTTTCTTGATGATTTCACTTATGGTTGAATGTAGATGTTAAATAAAATTGATGAGAATGATGAGCCTTGTGGTACTCCTTGATGTGTGGGGAAAGGTGTCGATCTGTTTGTTCTGCATTTGACCTGCTGTTGCCAGTTGCTGAGGTAAGATTAAAAACAAGCTAGTGTATTGTTATGTAGCGTTATTTTTAGTGGGTCTCCAGTAAGTGTCTGCATGATATTGAATAATTCACTTGGTCTGTTAGCTGATTGCATTATGAGATTTGTATAGTGTTGTGGTTTACATCTATTGATTGTGTTGGTGTTTTCCATTTGTAGGATTTTGTATTGATGTAGGATGTTTGGGGCTTTTGTATGTCTCCATTTTCCTTCAAGTCTTCTTAATAGTCTTTTGGCTGTCCTGATTTCCTTAAAGTACCAGGAGGAAGGTCCTAGTTTAGCCAGTTCTTCACGAACACAGTCTTCTGAAAATTGTTTGAGATCCCTGTCACTTCTGTTTCTATTTGTGGTTGTTTTCTGAGGTTCTGCTCCTGGCCCTTCATCTGTGAACACAGAACAGAAATATTTGTTAAGCAGTTCTGCCTTGTCCTCATCATTTTCTGCATATTCCTCCCCTATCTGCCGTCATATACTATGTTACTATGTTACACCCTTGAGTCTGACAATATCACTTTTGCCCTTCCTCCTCTCACTAACATATCTAAAAAATGTCTTATCCCTGCATTTTATTGCATTGGCTATTTCTTCTTTTTGTACCTTTGCTTTCCTGACTATTTTGCTAGCTTCTCTTTCTAAATATAGCTGCCTGTCTTTCTCTCTCTGTGATCTCTTGCATGTCATTCCAACAGCTCTATTGTGCTCATGCAGCTCTTTCTCATATGCGCTATGTCTGACACTCTAGCCCCATGTGTGTCAGCGGTGTTCTTGTTGGTTAGATTTTTTCCCCAGCTACCCAATGATTCTATGTGACATCACAGTAGAGAGCACATAGATTGGGTTTTACCCATGTTGTTGCCATTTGTGCTGTTGCTTGTGATAGTTTGCCTCTGTGGCGGATACCTGTCAGCCTTTCACCTGGCCTAGGTCTCTGCCTAAACACTCACCTTGGTTTCTATAGGACTGGTCATTACTGAAACCTCTGACAATACATTGAATTGTCAACACAAGGGCTGCTGGGTCACCAGGGGTTTACCTCCCCTTGCTGTGTATATTGCAGGGCTGCTGGGTCACCAGGGGTTTACCTCCCCTTGCTGTGTATATTGCAGCACAGAATTTTGCTGTACATGGAACACTAGCATTCTTTCAGCTGCTGTATCTGGTATCCTCTCTGCCATGTATGTTCAGGGTTGTGGGTAGCTCTCCTTTAATTCTTTTTGCTCTGTGGGGTCTTTTAACATCCTGTTTTGCATTGGGTTGTAT
Source organism: Ichthyophis bannanicus (assembly GCA_033557465.1). Lineage (NCBI taxonomy): Eukaryota > Metazoa > Chordata > Amphibia > Gymnophiona > Ichthyophiidae > Ichthyophis > Ichthyophis bannanicus. The sequence goes on from CM066031.1 coordinate 1,606,054,121, forward strand.
CTTCTGGCTACTCATTGTGATGCCACACTATGCATTTAGGTGGGGGGCTACCCAGACTGCAGTAACAGCTGGCTATGATAGGTTGGGGTGCTGGTCTAATGGTTAGGGCTGTGCCTTCAGAGGACAGAGTTCAAGTCCCACTTATGATCATGCCACTTTATATTACATTACTTTTTTTTTTGTCAGATTGAACTTCTCAGAGGTCCTCTCTTATGTGTATGACAATTTTTAGGTGGCGGTGTACGGCACTGAGCATACATGCTGATGTGCTGCAAACACCATGCATGTTGAATGCGGACATTATGGGATGATTTCTCCATGCCTTGCCCAGTCATGCTTTGCTTTGCATTGTATATGCTCTGTTGGCCAGCACTGTGCAATGGACGCAGGTATAACTATTTTTGTGACTTCATGTTTCATATATCTGACATGTGTGTTTTAACTTTCTTGTGCTGCGGACTGCACTGTCTCCACCATCACATCTATATCTGTGTCCACATTGGGCCTTCATGGTGTGCCTGCATGCATTTTGTTCTCCCTAGTTGCATTGTTTACTTGTGCTACGTATTTGCCATGCTGTTGCTGTGCTGCCTGCATGCATCCTGCACATGACAAATCGTTGATATTTCTAGACTCCCTCTCTCACTTTGGTAATGCCTCTTTCAGTTTCTGCATGTGTGTTACTACTGCCTGCCTGCTTCTCTCTATTCCCATGTCTGTCTGTCTTTCTGTGTTCTAATGTACTTACTGGGTAAGGGTGGTTCTGATCCTTTCCCAGCCCCCTGCGTGCTGCTGCATTGGCTGGCCTCCTGTGCCCAGAGGGCAAGAGCACCTCCTGCTCCTGCAGCACCATAGTGACTAGGAATCTCATCTCTGCTTCACTAAAGTTGGGCAGCCTTGTTGCCATGTTGTGTACTTTATGGCTTTCAGCAGGGGGAGGGGGGGCACACTCCATCCTGTTTCCTATTGCATGTGGACTGAGCTTCATGGAGGTGGAGCCATTTTTGGGGATACATGTGGATGAATGGCCACAGGGGTCTACGCAGGCATGATTTGGATATCCTGCTAATGCACAAGCACCAGACATCCGGAAGAGTCTTGAGTAGCACGTGCAGCTCCATTGACATCTCTGCCCTGATTCCAGAGATGCATGTGTGTCTACAGATGCAGTTACGGAATCGGGTTTAGAGCAGGTTGTCTTCATTTTAGAGATGTCCACAGCACAGACATGTATGTTCTGGAATCACACTCCATGTGAAACTGGTAAGATACACATAAGTAATGGAGAACAGAGAGGAGCATCAGGATTTAAACGTGGCTTCAAAGAGGTGGGTTTTTAGCCTAGATTTGAATAGGACACATTTACGTTTTACTTTGATCAGAAATGCCCTTTGCTTTGATTCCATCCTCTTGCTATATAGAAATCCTCTGTGTCTGTAGCATGTCTTTTTGAATTCTGTCACTGTTTTTGTCCCCATCCCCTCTACTGGAAAGGTATTCTAGGCATCCATCACCCTTTCCATGAAAAGACATTTCCTAATGTTGCAGCTTCATTTTATATTCTCTAGTTCTATAGCTTCCCTGCATGGGCAACATTTTTTGCTCATTAATACCTTTCAAGTATTTAAATGCCTGTATCATATTTCCCAGCCCCTCTTTTCCTCTATGCTGTACTTATTCAGTCTTCTCATATGTCTTCTGGTGCACGATCCCATACCATTTTGGTTGCTTTCTTCTGAACTGCTTCAATACTTTTTATATTTTTAGTGAGATATGAAGGAGGTTTTTAAAAAGAATGCAGAGAAGCAAATTCCCATGTCTATCTCTGGACATGAAGCATTATGGAGAATTAGGACAGCATTTTACAAGAGGATCTTTGAAAAGTAGAACCCCTTGTAAGGACTGCATGGGCATACCCCTGCATGTCTGGCAGAAGCAGTGATTTTAGGAAGCTGCACATAGGGAAAAAAGGACATGGAAATCCACCCCCTCCAATTAGTCATGGGAGCAGCCACCTAAAATTGCTGCCTTGGCACAGGGGGCATACCAGTGCAGCACTAAAGGTCTGCCCCCCCCCCCCAACACCTACATCCTCAAACCCAGTAACCCCCCCTCATCAGTTCCAGACCTGTGTCCCCCTTCCCACATAGAGCTGATCTCCCTTCCAACCCCCCTTTCACAACCAGAAGCTGATCCTCCCTGCCCTCCACCCCCCCCCCCCCCCCATTGAGACAGTTGGAAGGTCCCTCTTACCTCCAAGGCACCAAGAGCATAAAGACAGGAGCCTCCCCTGCACCAGATCAGGCTGACCCTCTACCCCCCCCCCCCCCATGACTGACATCCCCAGGCTTACTGGGATCGTTGGGGCCAAGAGGGAGCAGGAGTGTGGGCATGCCATTATGGCAAGATTACCACCGGGGGCCATCATTGCCATTTTGCCATGTTGCCTTCTGTCAAGCAGGAGAGAATGGGCCACTCTCCTGCTCCCAGTTTACCCCAAAGACCCCAGTAAGCCTGGGATGTCAGGGTGGGTGTGAGGACAGCCTGATCTGGTGATGGGAAGTTCTCAGGGGGAAGCACCTGTCTTTATGCTCTGGATGCCTTCGAGGGAAGGGGAGGATGTCCAACCGCTTCAGTGGGGGAGAGGCAAGGAGGGAAGGGGATCAGCTTCTGACTGTGGGGGTGGAGGGGGATTGACCTCTGGTTGTGGAAGGGGAAATGGAAGGGGGATCGTCCCTGTGCAGGAGGGGGCCCAGGTCGGGAGCTTCCAGAGGGGTTACTGAGTTTGGGGGGATGATGCTGATGTCAAAATGGGCATCTGCACCTGTCAACAAGCATTAATTCATGCCTGGGGGCAGGTGTAAATCCACATTTTCTTTGCGAGACATGGATTTCCCTTTTAAAATCAGGAATCCATGTATGCATGGTGGGCCCTGTTCACTTCACTTCCTCTTTCCACCCCAACAATTCCCCCTGGCAGCATAGACATGATGAACATTCTCACATCTACAAAATGCATGATCTAAAGTGGCATTGAGCTGTGTATTTTGATCTACACACCACAATGCTGTATTTTGGACATGGGAATGCTTCTAAAATAACACCCTAGCTTCCAAAACTGAAACAATACTCCAAGTGAGGTCTCGCCAACAACGTGTATGGGCATTATCACTCCTTTCTGCTGGTTATGCCTCTCTCTATACAGCTTAGCTTCCTCCTTACTTTGACCACCACCACTTTATCCCATTGTTTTGCCACCTTGAGATTCTAAGACACTATCACTCAGGGCTTAATTTATGCGGGAATGATCTGGAACATTATTCTGTGACTTTGATCTTGTTGTCTGATCACCTAGTCAAAGAAATCAATCAGATTGTTTTGGCATCATTTGTCTTTGGTAAAATAATGTTGCTTCAAGTCTTGCAAACCCTTGGATTATAGAAAATTCACTATCCTTTCCTTCAGTAGTGTCTTCATGATTTTTCCAACCACCATGTTGGAAACTACAGACTTACCTGTCTATAGTTTACCAATACTTCTCTGTTACCACTTTGGTAAACTGGGGCCATATCAGTCCTCCAATCTTGTGTAATCTTCCCTGTCTCCAAGGTTTTATTAAACACATCTTTTAGAGGACCTGCCAGAAATTCTCTGAGTTCCCTCAAAATCCTGAGATGCATCTCATCCAGCCCCATGGTTATATCCACTTTTAGCTTTTCAAGGTGTTCATAAACACTTTCTTCTATGAATGGTGTGTTATCTACTCCATTTCCACAAATACCTTTGTCAGCTAACTGTGGTCTTTCTTCAGGATTTTCCTCTGTGAACACAGATAGAAGTATTTGTTTAGCATGTCTGTTTTTAACTTGTCACACTCCAAACAGCAGCCTTCAGCATCTTTCAGTCTTATAATTCTGTCGCTGGCCTTTCTCCTCTCCCTGACATACCTGAAAAGTATTGTCACCTCACTTTACATCTTTAGCCACTTTTAGCCATGTTTCACTTAGGCATAGGACATATTGTTAATGGTTAAAGAAGCAGGCAAATTGTGTCTTTCTGCAGGGTTGGTGCAAGGATTGGAGGCAGCCTAGGTGGGCCCCTCCAACCTGCTGCTCCCTGTAGCTCCCATGCCCCCATTGCCACTGCTGCCACTCTCACTGGGTCCTGCAGAGGTGGCAATGGCTCAGAAAATGCAGAGAAGCACTTACCTCAACTTGCCAGTGTTGCCTCACAGTTTCTGCCCAGTAGTATGTCTCTTCTGCCCCCTCCGACGCAACTTCTGGTTTTGAAATCTGTGCCAGAGGGAAGTGCAAGAGGCATACTACAGGGCAGAAACTGTGGGGCAGTGCCAATGAGCTGAGGTAAGTGCTTTCCTGTGTTTTCTGAGCCATTGCAGGCCCCAAAAAGGGATAGCAGTGGCAGCAGTTGGTGCCCCCGGAGAGCTGGTGCTCTAGGTGACTTACCAAGTCACCTAATGATAGTGCCATCCCTGTCTGTCCATACACGTTTGTTTGCACATACTTACTCATGTTCAAAAAATCTTGTATATCTGAGCCCAATATAAAACTCCGTGATTCACCTTCCCCGACTGCGATCAGCTCTGCCGGAACTGCAAATTGGAGGAAGTTCTGGCTGATCTTGTGGTTTGAAGTCTCGTGAGACTAGAAATCAGGAAATCAGCTGAACATCCTGCACCATGCAGTTCCACCATGCAAAGAGCTGATTGCAGTGGGGGAAGTGTACCATGGAGTTTTGGGTTGAGCTAGGATCTGCATTTTTAAGGATCTGGAGCCAGGGCATTTGTGAGTGAAAAGAGGACTGGATGAAAGGGAGAGTTGGGTATGAGAGAGAGAGAATGGAAGACACTCAATGAAGCTGGAGGGGGGGATTAATAGCGAAAGAGAAAGATGGAGTCTAGGTGAAGAGTTCAGGGTTATGAGAGATAGAGACATGAGGAAGTATGGGTGGGGGGTCAAGAAAGAGGGAGAGATACACATAAACACACACATACACAACCTCTGATACTCCCCTGACACGCACATACACAACCTCTGATACTCCCCCGACACACATACATATGCAGCCCCCAACACATTCACACACACAGGCCCTGACACCCCCATGACGTACACACACACAGACAGACATACACACATACGCAGCCCCTGACATTCGCCATCACACACACACACACACACACACACACACATACACACACACACACAATGCATGCAGCCCTTGATTCTCCCCATGACACATACACACACAAACACTTCCCAGACACATACACACACACACACACAGGGCTTTTGCTACCATTGGTCAAACTAGGCTGCCGCCTAGAGTGCCAGACCTTCAGGGGCACTCATTTCCGCCACTGCTCCTCTTCTTGCAGCAGTGTCAATGGTCAAAAACAGCCCTACCCATCTTACCTTACAACTTCAGTGTCACGGATTTGTTTGCTTTTGAGGCTTTGGACTGCCCTTTCTCCACCCTCTGTGTGACTTAATGCCGCCAGAGAAGTTATTGCGTGATAAGTAACATCGCATGATAATGTTACTTTATCATGCGATAATGTTACTTTTCACGCAATAACTTAGCTGCTGCTACGTTATCAATGTTTAGTAAACATTCCCCTTAGATTTGTGAAAAACTGGGGTGGGGAGTAGGTGGGGGGTGGGCGGAAGGGGGGTGGGGGGTGTTTGGACCCATAGGCGGATTATGTACCACCACACAACACAACCTCAGGGGCTCAGGGTGGGAAACAGGATCACCCACCAACAGATCCACATTCTACCTCCCTGCAACAGTGGCAGTAGAGGGGACCATCAACCCCAGTCCTGCTGGGGAAAAGACACCCTACAGGGCAGGCAATGCAGAGCTCTACACATCCATAAAGCAATAGCAGACAGACAGTAGGCCTGGAAATGCACAGCTGTCCCCCACCACTATCTGACATTCTCCAGCAGCAAGCCTCCAACTACTGCACCCTGCAAGGTGCTCCAGCAAGACACATACTAGCTGCAGACAATCTGCTAGCTAGTCCATAGTGCACGGTCCTGAAGGAGATGCATGTACCCAGAACTGGGATGTCAGCATACACACCAAGCAAATAAGTCAGTGATTGGGCCCCAAAAGAGAACCCATAAATATCACATGAAAAAATACTATATAGTACTATGGGGGAACCTAGCTATGCCGTGGTCACTGCTCCATCAGGGTGAGAGTGACCTCCCAGCAGGGCATGCTGTGTCACCCTGTCCGTGCAGGTGGTGGCCGGCCACTACAATGTCTGAGCCATTGCCCTATGCTATGTACAGATGAATCCAGGCCAGGCCACCCTCTCCTGGCTATTCCCACAGTACCTTGCTCCTCATTATGCACATTGGCAGGCCAATACTGGCAACAGTGTGGGCTGTGGAGGGTGTTTGCAGCCACCACACACTGGATAGACAGACACACACTCCCCACACCTATGCCAGCATCATGCAACTATAGAGGTGTTTGGCAGCCCTGGCCACCGCACCAGTCCTGGGCACAGTACAGGCATGGCTATGGTACGCAATACTGTTGGGGTCACCTCCCAGGGTGGTAAACACTGTCAGACACAGACCTGTAGCACACTCCACAGACATCAGAAAGGTTGCTATGCTGCAGCTCACTCAGAAAATTGTACTTAACCTCGGAATTGCTATCTGCCAGTAATCATCACAACCTTTTGATAGCTGTGTACCCTATTCCCAGGTTTAGGGTGGCATTGCTAAGGTATGTAAGTGCTAGTATTGGGAGATGCACGCAGGACCCAACATCCTGCCTCTCCAGGAGGCATTGGATAATGGAGCCTGTGGGTGCGGGTGTGTCTGCCCCTGTTGGCTGCTGCTTTAGGGCAAAGGTTCCCGACTCCAGTCCTGGTGGGTCAGACACTGTTCGGGTTTTCATGCTGTCCCTCATGAATATGCATGAGATACATCTGCATACCATGGGGGCGGCGCATAGAAATGCAGCACAGGCATCTTTATTAGAGACAGCATGGAACCTGAATGTTGTTTGGTCCTCCAGGACTGCATTTGGGAGACTCTGCTCTAGGTAATGCGCATGTTTATGGTGTCTGTGCTCTGTAGGATAAAATCTAAGTGTTTTGGGCATGTTTACGTCATCTGCAATAAAGGGTCTGTCTGTATTAGCACGTTTTAGTAGTGGGTAAAATACAGGGATTGGGTTGGCAGGAACCACAGCTGGGACTTGAACCTGTGACTTTCTGCTTCTAAACACACTGGCTGTGTGCACTGCACCACTGTGCTGCCATAGAGACAAGGTGTTCCCTGGTGATACCATGACTGTTCCTCAGACAGGGCCTGTCTGTTGCAGTGCATGGCACCCACCTACACAGGGCTAGGCCACGGTCTGCTCTGGGCAGCTGCCACTGCCCCCTCCACCACCAGTATCCCTCTGCCACCATGCTGACATGCCCTTCTCCTGGTGGTGTTGGTGGAGCGCAGTCTCAGGCCATCCAGTGTGTGGGTAGGCAGTTGCCTATGGTGCGGGTTCTGGGGTAGGGGTGCCTGCATAGCTGTCCACGCTTCCCTCCAGCACCGCATGCCAATGTTCCGTGCCCTTCGGGGTACCTGCTGGGTACTATCCCCTGTGACACTGTGGAAAGCACACTCATGCCCATGTTGGGCCCTCAGCAGTTGCTGTCTGGCTGCTCTACTGTTTCAGCATTCCTATGGGCCAGGTAGGCATCACCCTAGTCCGCACTGTGGTCCAGCTGCACCGCAGCATGTGCCGCCTGCAGCCCTCTGTGTCCCCTTTTCCAGCATCTGTCCAGTTGCCTGTTCTGACATGCCTGCCCTGCTGTTGTGGAACATGTGCATGCCATAGGAAACCTGGCCAATAGAGTCGGAAACCCTGCTCAGCGCAATTACACTGTGGGTTCATTCATCTTGTATGAGGTCGGAACATAGACCCTTCCAAAATTCATATCTTTTTTTTTGGAGCTTTCTTGGGAGTGTTTTGTGATGTTTCCATTGATATCACTATTGGCCAGCTTGGTTATTTTATTTTTACATTTTCCTCTGTACATTTTCAAGGTTTATTTGCCCTTTTGTTCCGTGCACATGTATCACACTTATCACTTTGTGTAGGTTTCCCTGGTTTTGCTGTACATTGCTGACGGAAATGGTTTCTTTTCCCTTTTAATCAGCTCTAACGCCAGGGTTTCACTGGCGTTAGTTTTGAGCCTCGGATTTCACAGCGTTAGTGTGCGGGGAGCCTCTCCCCTCCCACTCTCCACCCATTGACCCCTTCTCTCCGCCCCTTGCATGCTGTGGCCTGTGCTGATTCATTAAAATCTATTTGTTACTTCTGCTGCTTTGGGACTGATTGCAGGTGAGCAAGCAGGCTCAGGAAGAGAGGAGCAGTACACTTTCCTCCTGTACCCCCCACTGGCAAAGAACAGGCTGGAGGGAAGGGGGAGCGGTGCACCTTACCCTTCCCGCCTTTGCCTATAGGCACTGAGCAATTATTGCCCTGCACCAAATGATTTTTCTGCCAAGTCTGCAACTGCAGGAGAATCTTCTATGACAGAGGTCACCTTACAAGCTATTCTATAAACAATTGAAATTCTTGAAAAAATCTTAACCTGAAATTTGATTTAATACAAAAGGATAATAAAACAAATTCTAAAGGGAATGATAAAGTGGTAAAATAACTGGAATCTGTCAAATTGGTTCTTACTGAGGTTGCTGATGTAGCTGAAAGTAACATAGCTGTTTCATCTGCTCTGATAAAGGAAAAGATCTTTCTGTTTTTAAAGAATGAAGCTTTGTCAAATGTGATTAGAGTTAATAATGTTCATTTCGTGGGCTTAACAGAAGGAGCTGTTTTGGATGTTTCTGCCTCAAATGAAATTAAAATCAAAGCTTTATTATCCAAAATTATGGACTCACAATTTGATCTACTCCTACAATTTAAGGAATCCTACCAATTTCCACCTGATAAATTAAATGGTGCCGCTGTCATAATGCATATTGACATGCATTAAAGTGTTTTATTAAGTGCATTTCACTCTAGTGATGGCACTCCAGACCTGTGCATATTTTTGCTATCTGTGCCTGTGCATCGGTTTCTTTGCACTTGTGCAAACAAACTTACTCAGGCTGCCGCAAAGAACCATGGAAATGAAATGCTGAGAGGCTGCCGCTGTGTCCTTAATCAGCGGTGGATCTGCCCCATCCCTCGCTGACAGAACTGTGTATTGTGACGCGCCCCGGTCGCACAGCACCCCCTGGTGGCGGCGTAGTGGTTCCACCGAAGGGCTGGGACCGGGTGTCACCAAGATGTTTGTGATCAGGGTTGGCCAGGTGCGAGGGTCAAGGGCCAGGGCCTTGTGCCAGCCTCGTTGCCAACTCCCAAAGAGACTACAGTCTTGCACAAAAGTGGAGGGAAAAGAAAAAGGCTTTATTTTCCCCTTTTAGCACTAAGGGTTCATAACAAAGGATAAACACTCCGGTACGCAGCAAAACAAGTCTTTACAGCAGATTTTGAAAGTAAGAGATGGAATAAGCAAAAACTGTTAACTTCACAGTGTCAAAAACATCCAATAGCAAATTACTTCATTCACTCAATGAGCTCTGGAACGCTTCTATATCACTTCCAGCACAGTATATACATTCCATAGGACTATCAATGTCCTCCTGTACAGATTCCACCTGCATGGCCTCCTCTGACTGCTCTGAGGGATCAAGGTAAGTGTCCTTCATGTGAGTTCGTCTCACTGCTTCCCAAGGCTTGGCAGTTTGTTTGGGCCCACGGTTCAGCGTGGTGGAATACCAAAATGGCATTTCTTGCTCTAGGGGTTTAAAAACATTCTCTCTATAATGTTTTCCTCTAAAAGTTCTTTTCTTGCTCAAACTATCTTTTAACTTTTGCTTTGGCTCTTGTTTTAGATAAGGAGAACCACCTTCCCAGGATTCTTCTCTTAGCTTGACTTCAGGCACACAATAACAAAGGTTAAAAGCTTTACCTTTAGGTTTCCGTTTGGTTCTCTGGGGTGAGGCTGGAGGCCTACCTTGGCTGCTGCCTTCAGTATCAGTGTTCTCAGGTATATTCCTCCTGCTCTCCCAGTCTTTCCTCCTCTGGCCTTTGAGGCCTGTTCTCTTGTGGGCTTCAGGGCCCGGTCTGACTTGGCTTTGGTCTTCTCGGCCTGTCCTCTCTCTTACAGGACTGGTTTTCCTTTCCCAGCCTGTCCTTTTACTCAGGCTTGCTTGCGGCCTAGATCCCACTCTTGGGCTAGTACCTTCATAGCATCTCTTTGGTCCTTCTCTGGAACATGCATTCGCTTGGTCTCTCCCAACTGGTGAGGGTGATCTTTCCACAGCTCCCTGAGTAGTAGCTCTCCAAGCAGACGAGGTTTTAGCAGCTGAGCTTCTCGCAGGTAAGCTCCTAGCAGATGAGCTTCCTCCTGACTCTTGCTTGCTTCCTCTTAAATGTGAGCTTTTGGAACATGAGTCCTGCCCACTAGGGCGTGGTTCTGTGGTCTCTGTCCTAACTCTCCTGCTCCCTCTAGGTGAATCCTCTGGAAATTGCAGGCAATTTCTTTTTCTTTCAGACTTCAAAACTATTTTTCTCTCCAGAAGAGGGTCCGCTGTATCACAGTATGAGGGTGTGATTGTCAATGGTGCCTGCCAGCGAGGTTTCTATCCTAAATAGGTAGTGAAGGGCTGTGAGGTCATGGCTGTGACTTTAGTTGACGGCACATGTTTATGGGACCCCACCCTCTGCACAGTGTGTGAGGCCTCAGTGTCAGTGGTGCTTGCTGCCATGGACCATATTTCTGATGGACAAAGGAAGTCTGGATGCCACGGCTGTGCAAAGAACTATTTTAATACTATCCTGTACTGTGCAATTAAAAAAAAAGGTTAGACGCTAGAGAAGAGGAAGGTGGGATGGGGTATCCAGGAGCCAGTAGTAGTCACTGACTACTGAACAGAGGGGGAGAAAGTGGGGGAAGGAAGGGAAGGATGCAGGAAGGTGGGAGACAGAACATTTGAGAATAGTGGTGAAATGGGCTAAAATGTCTCAGTATACAAGGGGAACATACACATAGATCAAGCCCCTCAACTCCCACATTTACTCACATACACACACACCATTCCCCTCAGCATACCCCACTCCCCCAGAGATATATGCATGTACAAACATACCTACCAACCCAAACTCAGATCCTCATTCTACCCCTACTCTCACACACACAGTCTCTCACCCCATAGGTATTCTCACATGTTAAACACACACAGAGTTCCTCACCCCATTCATATCCTCTCACACACACAATCTCTCACTCCAGCCATACCCTCTAAGCACACCCACACCAACAGTCTTTCACCTCTCCCATACATATCTCCACTCACATTTTCTTACCCCACCCCTACGCTCTCATTCACATACACATATACACAGGCCCTCACCACAACCCAGCTCTCACACACACACACATCTTTCACCCCACCCCACCCTCTCATGCACACACATACAATCTCTCACCCAATCCCCACCCCCACCCCATACTCCAACTCTCATACGCACACACAAAAACACACATACGCAGGCCCTCACCCTATACCCACCCTTTCAAGCACACACAGTCTCTCACCCATAGCCTCACAAATCTTCTTCTTCTTTAATCCCTAGCTGGCAGTTGGAGAGAAGGCCGTCCTCTTAGCCAATGCACTGCTGTAAGTGCCACTGGATTCTGTGTGTTGCTCACAATATGCTTCCAACCTTGGTGATCAGTGGCGACATTTCTGGCCTCATTGATGGTCAGTCGCTGGTTCCTTAGGTCTTCCTCGATGTGTTTGAGCCACATTTTCTTTGGTGCTGCTTGCTGAGTCCCCCAGTGGACAGGTTGCTCTTGCCAGAGGAGTTTGTATCTAACAAGCCACCAAGTAGGTCACTTTTCAGAGCGAATTTTCTGCTAATTTTTCAAAGTACCACGCTCCAATATTATCTACAAGATTGTGATGTTATACAATGACTTATAACCAGAATAACAATAGTGGTTAATATAAGCGACGAGGTCTCAGACTTATATGGGTGCTTTTATTCAGACTTTAACATATCTGAGACATATGCACCTATTTTTTACATCAATGACCTCAATATACACCTATTTTTTACAGCAATGGGAGTTGGGGATGGGGATTACGGATAATAAGCTAAGCATTTTGAAACAGTTGCTTAAAAAAATCAGTTGATTAAGGTGGATTAAGAAGCTACAAGTTCTAACATTAAGCGACATGTTAGAGGTCATTGATGTAAAAAATAGGTGCAAATGTCTCAGATATGTTAAAGTCTGAATAAAAGCACCCATATAAGTCTGAGACCTCGTCGCTTATATTAACCACTATTGTTATTCTGGACATAACATCACAATCTTGTAGATAATATTGGAGCGTACTTTGAAAAATTAGAGGAGTTTGTATGGCAGCCGACTGGTGTTCATTCTGCAAACGTGGCCAAACCAGCGCAGTCTGCATTTTTTGGATTTGTTCACACATACACACGCAGTCTCTCATTTCACCTCCACCCTCTCACACACATAGTCTTTCTCTCATAAGTGAGTCTCTAGCGAAAGTGAACCTGATGAGTGGACACAGTAAGTAATTAAGATAGCATTAGTGGCAGTTCTAAAAACAAATGGTTCCAGTAACTTAAAAACTGCAATGTTTGGTATCATGAATAGTTTCTCTTGAGACAGCCTGAGTGGTGAACCAAGAGGCCTCCAGTCTAGTTCATTATGGTTTAACAATGAGTGAAGATCATCTTTAAATCGTATGCCAGGAGCCAGACAGAGTCTGCAGCTGGTGACGTGCAGCCCTGGGTTGAGCTGTAAAGTGAAAGTGCTGCCAATCAGGTGAAATTGAAGAGCTGAATTGGAACCACAAGAGGAGAATTACATCTAGTTGAAGTTTGTGGTCCATTAAAAGATAAGTATCTGTTTATAAGTATTTAATGAAAATGCTTCTTAGAAATGAACTGTGAGCTACATATTCAACGCAAACGCTGCTAATGAACTGAGTGACACTGCAGGAAGTTTGATTTTGGATTAATTGCATTGATTAGAAGATTGTTTTAAACCACTATAAAAGTGAACGTTTTAATATAGCACAATGGAATATATCACTTATAAAAATGAGGTTTTGACCATTGATGCCAACAATGTTTACTGGGTATTATACCTAGGTCACACTAGTCTGAGGTCTTTTATCATAATTAAAAAATATATATTATACTGAATCTGTGGTTGACAATTATAATAGCAGCAGTTTGAAGTGTTTGATTGGTTATTGAAATCACCCATTACTATTGTGTTGCCAATTCTGCTGCTTCCTAATGTCTGATAATATTTCTTCATCTGTATGCTCATTCTGTCTGGGCAGATCATAGTAAACACCTACTACTATCTCCTTCCCCTTCCCACATGAAATTTCTATCCATATTCAATGGTGCATTTTGTTTCCTGCATAACTTTTATTCTTTTTGACTCAAAGCTCTCTTTAACATGCAAGGCCATACCTCCATTAATTCGATCTATCCTATCACTGTAATATAATTTGTACCGTGGTATCACAGTGCCCCATTGGTTATCCTCCTGCTACCAGGTTTCCGAGATGCCTTTTATATCTAACTCTTCATTAGTGTTATAAATTCTAACTCACCAGTCTTATTTTCTGGGCTTCTAGCATTTGAATAGAGACATTTCAAGGGATGTTTGTTGGAATTTGCAGCCCTCATAGCAGTTGACAGTGGTAATTCACAATCATTCAACTCTTTCTGCTCTTTATTTAAAGGTATCTGGGCTACTACAGCTTTTTTTGCAACCTCTCTAAGGAGAAGTCCTAACTTTCCTGAGTGACTGTTGGCTTTCCCCTAGGTTCTAGTTTAAAAGCTGTTCTATCTCTTTTTTAAATGTTAGAACCAGCAGTCTGGTACCATACCATCTTGGTGAAATAGGCTCCCCCTTTCCCAGAATATAACCCAGCTCCTAACAAATCTAAAACCTTCTTCCCTGTACCTTCATCTCATCTACATATTGAGACCCTAGAGCTCTGCATGTCTCTTAGGTCCTGCGCATGGAACAGGAAGCATTTTTGAGAATGTTACCTAAGGTCCTGAATTTCAACTTTCTACCTAAAAGCCTAAATTTGGCTTCCAGAAACTCCAGGACAGCTAACTCTCCCCAGCACTGTCTAAAATCCTATCTAGGTGATGCATGAGGTCCTCTTCCTTCACATCAGTCAGGCAAATCACCAAGTGTTCCTCACACCCACCCAGCTATCTACATGCCTGATGACTGAATCACCAACAAGAACAGCCCTCTTAATCCTTCCCTTCTGGATAAAGGTCCCTGGAGACACATTCTCAGTGTGAGAGGATATTGCATTCTGGCTACAGGATCACTTCCTGTCTTACCAAGGTTATGTTGTCCTTTCAGGTGATCTCTCTCCTTCAAGGCAGCATAGAGGTGAGACTTCTCTGCTAAGTCTCTGCAGGTCTCTTCTATGTACTTATCTGTTTTACAAATTGTGAATGTAATCAGGAAAGAAAAAGACAACTTTCTGAGACCTGTGCTCACATCATACAGATTAGGAGTAGGCCATCTTGGATCCAAGTTGCCATTTCCATTGGTGGCAATGCCTTTAAAGAGTAAAAGTATGTGGGATTATTGCCAAGCTAATAACACATGTTTTAGGGAGGTTATCCATTTTCTCTAACCTCTCTAAAGAAGCTGTAATCTTGATGGCTAAGTTGGATTGATGAAACAGCTCCTGAATTGCATTGTTAAAGGTGTTCTGCTTAATATCAGACAAGTGAATTTCATCACTCCTATGGAATCCTTTACAATCTGATGTTGCCCAGTCATGCTGGAATTGGCATCTGCCTAAATGTGTGATCTGTAGGCTTATCTGTTGACTTATTGCAAACTTCTATCTCACAGTTCTAGGTATCATCAGCAATGATGAGAGACAATGTTTGGATAGAGAGTCCTTATCTGTTGCCACAATCAGCTAAGGCAATAATGTCACATTTCACTACTCTCATTAGCTGAATACAGAACATGTCATTCAAGTCACTGTCACCAAGATTCTGCAGGAGCCAATGGGGTTTTCTATTTCAGGGCCCTTGGAACTGATCTCTGCTCATTTTGTAGAAAGCCTACCTGTTCCTCCTGTATGCCAGCCATATGTGACTCCCCCCCCCCCCCCTCCTTCAACATTATCTATGACTGACATTTGAATCTGAACTGCCAAACTCTCTGGGAGCTCCTTCAGGAGATACCATGGGGAATGGGTCTTCTGGTGTTCAATGAGAGATTGATTATGAGTGGGTTTATAGGCAGTTTGAAGGAATAATCAGGATGGATTGTTATTAGAGTGAATTTCCTACTGCTGTGTTTCTTGTTTATTTATTGGCATTTGTTATACTACTATTCAAGCATAAATATGGACAGCAAGATTATTTACATAAAAAAGAATAAAGGCTAAGGGCCAATTGGTACAAACAAAAATAACAAAGAGAATGACCCAGAAGTTACACCAAACCCAATTAGGGTCAAAGGAAAGCATGAGGGTTGGGAACACAGTAGCACAACAATATAAAATCTGAGAACAATGTGAGATAAGCAACAGTTACTGGGATCACAATAGAAAGGAAGAAAGAGAAAAGGGAGGAGTCAAAGGCATGTCAATGAGTGAGCTCTTAAGTAGGCATGTGTTCTCTAAAGGATTCAATAGTTTGTTTAACTGCTGTAAGAGCTTTCAATTCGAACATCAAGGGGAAGGGAATTCCGCAATGTGAGGGCCCGATAAGCAAATGTAGCCAAACAAATCCACTCACTCGCAGTAGGAGAAAACTACTAACAGAGAATAAGAAGAGGAACGAAGCAACCTAGCTTGTGATTAGGAAACTAAATATGGAGAGAAATACAATGGGAAGTTAGTATAAAATGCACAATGAGCCAGAAGAAGGATCTTATACTTAATACGACTAAGAATAGAGAGCCAATGTTATTCAGTCATAAACGATGCTGCATAATCAATGGGCTTGACATAGTAAATAAATTTAAGACCTGTGGTTTGTATGATCTGCAGCCATTTCAAGGAATATTTAGGGACACCAACCAGAAGCATGTTACACTAATCCAACCATGTTATTGAAAGTGAAAGAATAAGTACTTTTAGGGACCTAGAGTCAAGAAAAAATGCAATGGTCTTATAAGTCGTAACATATACAACGATTTCTACATTGAGTGTGGAAATGTGAGGTGCAAAAGTGAGACTGCTATCAATGATGACTCCAGAAGAAGTAATTTTTTTATAGGAATAGAGATTCCAGCCACCCGAGGTTAGAAAATGTAAGAATCAGAGGATTGTGAAAACCAAATAGCAGATGATACTTTGAATAATGTGGATGCATAGTCCTGTTTATCACTAGTAAGAGTGATGTCTCACTGGGTTATGTTTTCTGGATGAGGTTATACACTATCCCAGTCATGCATTTTGACGGTTGTATTTTATTGATATATTTTGACTGTATTGAGTAATTTATAATTTGATGTATTTAATCTGATTGACTGGGTGACCAGAGAGTTGGACTGAGGGAGAGCCCTAGATATGGTATACTTAGATTTCAGTAAAGCCTTTGACACTGTTCCGCATAGGTGACTTATAAATAAATTGAGCACCATAGGACCCTAAAGTGACTGACTAGGTTAGAAATTGGCTGAGTGGGAGGCGAAAAAGTGTACAGGTAAATGGAACTCACTCTGAGGAGAAGGATGTTATCAGTGTTGTGCCATAGGGATATGTTCTTGGTCCGATTCTTTTTAAAATCTTTGTTAGTGATATTGCGAAAGGGCTGTCGGGTAAGGTCTGCTTTTTTGCGGATGATACCAAAGTCTGCAATAGATTAGACACCCAGGAAGGAGTAGATAACATGAGGAAATGGCCTAGAATTTGGCAGCTGAAATTTAATGCTAAAAAATGCAGGATCATACATTTGGGCTACAAGGTCCCAACATCCAGAAGGCATTCACACAGTTTACAGTCCAGTAATCAGGATATTCAATGGCACTTATAGAGTTAGCGTCATTGAATATCCCCCTGCAACATGCTCCAATGCTATGCGGTTAGCAACAGAGCATGTTGGGGTATTCTGGAGAAGAGGCGGAGAATGGTGCTAACCAGGCAGCATGCAATATCGTTGCTTCCCAGTCAGGGCCGGCCCGTCCATTGAGCCAGAATGTTGTTGGCACAGGGCCCTGCGCTTTAGGGGGCCCCGCGCCAACAACATCCTGCATGCTGTCGGCTCACCTCCTAGCCCCCCCCCCCCCACTCAGTCCATTTCCATTTGTAGCCTCCCCCCAACTCAGCCCATTTCCAGTCCTAGCCCCCCCCCCAGCCCATTTCCAATCCTAGCCCCCCCTCCCAGCCCAATTCCAATTTTAGGCCCCTCCACTCAGCCCATTTGGAATCTTAGCTCCCTGCCCCGACTCAGCCCATTTCTAGCCCAAGCCTCCCCTCTCCCTTCCTCTCTCCTCCCCGAAGAGCCCCGTGACAGGCTTTAGAGGCCCCGGCTTACCTCCTTTAGAGGCTTGCGGCTCCCGGCAGGCTCAGCAACAGCTTGTTACAGCCGCCGAAGTGAAGAGCGTTGTTTCCTTCACTTTGGTAGCTGTGTTGTAATGAAGATCGCAGGTGCGCTGAGAGCCGGGACACAGGAAATGTCCTTTGACCTCCTGCATGCCAGCGCTCTTCATTACAGTACAGCTGCCGAAGTTATGGAAACAACGCTCTTCACTTCGGCGGCTGTAAAGAGCTGTTGCTGAGCCTGCCGGGAGACGCAAGCCGCTAAAGGAGGTGAGCCGGGGCCTCTAAAGCCTGCCGCGGGGCTCTTCGGGAAGGGGAGAGGAAGGGAGGGGGAGTTTCGGGCTTGAAATGGGCTGAATTGGGGCAGGGAGCTAAGATTTTAAATGGGCTGAGTGGAGGGGCCTAAAATTGGAAATGGGCTGGAAGGGGGGGGGGGGCTAGGATTGGAAATGGGCTGGGGGGCTAGGATTGGAAATGGGCTGAGTGGGGGGGAGGCAACAAATGGAAATGGACTGAGTGGTGGGGGGGCTAGGAATGGAAATGGGCTGAGTGGGGAGGGTGGCTAGGACTGCAAATGAGCTGATGGGGAGGACTAGGACTGGAAATGGGCTTTTTGGAGGGGGGTAGGATTGGAAATGGACTAATGTGGTTCTGGAATAGGCCTGGAAATGTCTGATGGAGGGACTAGTTTTAGAAATGGCTGAGTTGATTGGGGGGGCTAGAGCTAGGATTGGAAATGAGCTGATGGGGGGCTTGAACTGGAAATGGACTGAGTGTAGGGGAGCTTGGACTGGAAATGGGCTGAAGCTCCCCCACATTTGGCCCAATTTTCAGTCCAAGCTCCCCCCATCAGCTCACTGGAATAGGGTTGGAATTAGTTTATGGGGGGGGGGGTTGTATTGGAAATGTCTGATGGGGGGGCTAGGATTGCAAATGGGCTGATGGGGGGAGCTTGGACTGGAAATGGACTGATGGGGGTGGAATAGGACTGGAAATGAGCTGATTGCGGGGTTAGGACTGGAAATGGGCTGATGCAGGGGGGACAATGCAATTAGAAGGGGGCGGATGCTTAGTGGGGCTAGAACTAGAAGGGAGCTGATTTTGGGGGAGGACTAGAAGGGGATGGGGCTGGGGGAATGAGGATGGAGGGGGAAAATATATTTTGTGTGGGAGGGAAGGAAAATCTACGAGTTGTTGGATATTGGCAGAGTAAGTGGGGATTGAGGATGGAAGGGTGAAATTTGAGTGGATGATAAAGGAATAAAAAAGAAATTGGGGAAAGAGCAAAAGGGGAAAGATCAGTATGTTAAAGCAGATGTAAAAGATAGAATGTAAAAAATCTGGAAGAGGGAAGAAAAGACAAATGGAGAGCAGACAATGAAGAATTAGTAGAAGACAGAAGAAACCAGAAGAAAATGACTTGAGCAATTGCAATTGAAAATAAAATGCCCAAACAACAAAAGGTAGAAAAATATTTTTTTATTTTGAATTTATTAACTGGAATATGTCAGCTCTGAGAAATGTGTATCACTAAAATCTTTGCATTTTCGTTTAGTATAAAAGGAAATTAATTTATAGCTTTATTTCTGCAGTGTTGTTGTATATTCCAAATTTGGCTTTAGGGGATCCCAATTTAATTATTGTCTTCCAATTTCTAAATTGTGATTCCTTGTTCTTTGTTTGGTGATGGTCTATGTTCTGCATGTGTAACCGAGCTGAGGTATTCTATTCTTGTAGTTTCTGTTTGACAGTGCCACTTGTTCTCTTTCGCCAGTAGGACATGTATTGGTGTTCTCTGAGATGTATTGATTTAATATTTGCAGTGTTGCCTTTTTAATAGGTAGGATTTGGTGCTTTGTGAGTCCTGGTAGCACTGTTATGATACGGCGGGTTTGTTATGGGTTCTAAATGGTTAGTATTTATAGTACTTCCTAATGTGCCTGGTGGTTGGCACTGGAGTATAGTAATGTAGAAATCTAGTAGTCTTTCTTTATCCAGACACTCATTAAAAGGCATGTTAACATTGTGCTGATATTTATGCAAATGAGGCCCTGCAATGAGCCTCCGCACATGGCCCTGCACCCCCCTTGGGCCGCCCCTGTTCCCAGTTAGCTACTATGGCTTCCGGCATGTGTGGCGATCCCCGGATATTCAATGCTGGGGTTGCATATGACCCCGGCATTGAATATCCGGGGTTAAGGGTTGGTGGGCAGTGCTATCCACCATAGTGGCGCATAACCTGCCCAACTCATATTGGGCCCCAAAACTCCAAGGGAGTGGTAAAGTCTAGGGGGCAAAGTACTTCTGTTTACAAAAGAAGGGCAGGTCCTGAAGTTATTGTTTGTGATGAACTTAAAGTGGCTAAACAGGTAGAAAAGGTGAAAGCCAGAAGGATGCTCAGATGAACATGGAGAGAAATGGCCAGCAGAAAAAAGGAGGTGATAGTGCCTCTGTATAAGTCTCTGGTGCGACCTCATTTGGAACATTGTGTGCAATGCTGGAGACCACATCTTCAAAAGGATAGAAACAGGATGGAGTCAGTGCAGAGGGAAGCCACTAAAATGGTTAGTGGTCTTTGTTATAAAGCTTATGGTGACAGACTTAAAGATCTTAATATCTATACTTTAGAGGAAAGGCGGGAAAGAAGAGATATAGAGACATTTATATACCTTCATTGCATAATTGCACAAGATGATAGCCTTTTTTGATTGAAATCAAACTCTGCAATGAGGGGACATAGGATGAGGGTGAAAGGGGTAGACTCAGGAGTAATATGTGGAAATATTTCTTTATGGAAAGAGTGGTATATGTGTGGAATAGTCTCCCAGTGAAGGTAGTAGAGCAAGGACAGTATCTGAATTCAAGAAAGCATGAGACAAGCACAGAAGGTCTCTAAATGAAAAAAGTGACTATAGTAGATATAGAAGGGCAGACTAGATAGGCCATATAGTCTTTTTCTGCCATCATGTTTCTATATGTCTAATTATCCTCTTTTGCTACAAATCACCTTTCATTCAAAAAGGTAGTATATGCGTGGAGTGCGATTTCATAACGTGCATGTCTGGCCTGTGGACATGTCTAAATCAAAAACGGGCCCTCTTTGAACCTAACTCCACATCCACAGTTCTAGACCTCCCGCTGGCCCAGGATCAGAGATAGACATGTTCAGCATGGCACATGCAAGTGCTATTCAGCCGGCCCATGCCTCAGACGCGGATAAATGTTTTGGACATCCCCGCGCCCACCATATTTTGAAAAATTACACATTTCCGATCCTGCTCATCCCTGCAATGTACCCACAGATGCCACGCCCCTTGTGAAAAACATGCATCTCCTCAGCTGCCCATCACAGACAGTAGTTTGCTGATGCACACTAGACATAACTACCAATGAGAAATGATGGCTGCTGCAACCTAGACCATATACCAGTCCCCTACATACCCTGAAAGTGCTAGGTAAGCCCAGTGCATCCCAATAAGGTATACCAAAATGTACATGTAAATATGAATGTGTATGTCAGGACATACCTTGCATCAAATGGTATGTGGCATTAGGAACCGGCCCAAGTGATTCATGCCCTTCTAATCTCTACAAAAACGCCTTATACTGCTAGGGATGGACCCTCACCAAGTGCACAAAACCCCCGAACTAACATTGTAGGTCCCCAAAGGATGCATAATATTGTTCAGCAACAAATGTAAGCCCTTTTTGTGCCTATAGCCTATAAATTCACTCATTCTGCTGCTCTGCACTACCATTCCCCTCTTATCTCTCCCTACACCCCCTCCCTGTGAACTCTGCTCTTCTGTCAGATTGCTTCTATCTGTGCCCTTCCCTTCTACTGCCAAATTCAGACATTGCTCCTTTCACTTTGCTGCGCCTTATGCCCGGAACAAACTACCTGAGTATGTACGTCGGGCTTTATCCATGGCCCTCCTGAAATCCAGGCTGAGTGCTCACTTCATCGTTCCCACTGCTGGATCTGATCCGCCTAAGCTCCCTTGTGTTCCTGACCATTTCCCCTGCATGTATCCTCTCCATAGCTGCTGTGTTGTCTGTCCCAACCAGATTTTAAGCTCTGCTGAGCAGGGACCTTCTTTTATGTGTCTCAGTACAGTGCTGTGTGTGCCTTGTAGTACTATATGAATGAACAGTAGTAGTTGTAGTAGGGCCTTCTGGCTATGGCATCTGAGGCCCATCTATCTGGGTAATGGCATTCCTCAAAGCAAAGAATATGGAGTGGAGGAGTGGCCTAGTGGTTGGGGCAAGGTACTTCAGGCCGGAAGATCGGGGGTTCAAATCCCACTAGAGGACAGCAACCTTGGGCCAGAAGGAGTGGGGCTTCTAGTCCCACAGGTGCTCCTTATGGTTTTGGGCAAGCCACTTAACCCTCTATAGCCCATGTTCCCTGTAAAATAGTTATCTCCAAGTTATAATGCCCTGTTCAATGTAATTTCAGTTTGTTCAATGTAAACCGCACTGATGCAGAATAGCGTGGTATATAAGAGAATGTAAATAAAAAAATATTAATTTTGGAAGGGTCTATGCTCTGTCCCCATACAAGGTGAATGATCCCACAGTGAAATAGCGCTGATCACGGTTTCCCCTTGTTATTGGACAGGTTTTCTATGGCGTGCACATGTTCCGCAACAGCAGGGTGGGCATGTCGGAAGGGGCAACTGGACAGATGCTGGAAAAGGGGATACAGAGGGCTGCAGGCAGCACATGCTGTGGTGCAGCTGGGCCACAGTGTGGCCCAGGGTGATGCCTAGGTGGCCCATAGGAATGCTGAAATAGTAGAGCAGCCAGACAGCAACTGATGTGTCTGTGTCTCTTGGGGAAACTGCTAGGTACATATGACCTAGATTGGCCACTGTTGGAAACAGGATACTGGGCTTGATGGACCTTGGTCTGACCCAGTATGGCATATCTTATGTTCTTATGTTCTTATGATGAGGGCCCAACATGGGCCTGAGTGTGTTTCCCACAGTGTCACAGGGGATAGTACCCAGCAGGTACCCCCAAGGGCACAGAACATTGGCAGGCGGTGCTGGGGGGAAACGTGGACATCTATGCGGGCACCCCTACCCCAGAACCCATACCATAGGCAGCCGCCTCCCGGCACAATGGATGGCCTGCAACTGCGCACCACCAGCACCACCAGCAGAAGGGCATGTCAGCATGGTGGCAAAGGGGTACTAGCGGTGGAGGGGCAGTGGCAGCTGCCCACAGCAGACCATGGCCTAGCCCCTTGTAGGTGGGTGCCATGCATTGCAACAGACAGGCCCTGTCTGACAAACAGTCATGGTATCCCCAGGGACTGCACTACCTCTGTGGCAACACAGTGGTGCAGTACACACAGCCAGTGTGTTCAGGAGCAGATCATAGGTTCAAGTCCCAGCTGTGGTTCCTGCCAACCCAGTCCCCATATTTACCCACTACTAAAACTTGGTAATGAAGACAGAACCTTTATTGCAGATAACATAAACATGCCTTAAACACCTATATTTTACCCTACAGAGCACAGACACCATAAACATGTGCAATACCTAGAGCACAGTTTCCCAACTGCAGTCCTGGAGGGCCAAACACCATTCAGGTTTCATGCTGTTTGTAATACAGATGTCTGTGCTGCATTTCTATGCACCGCCCCCATGGTATGCAGATATATCTCATGCATATTCATTAGGGACAGCATGAAAACCTGAACAGTGTTTGGCCCACCAGGAATGGAGTTGTGAACCTCTGCCCTAGAGCAGCAGCCAACAGGGGCAGACACACCCGCATCCACAGGCTCCAGTATCCAAAGCCTCCTGGAGAGGCAGGATGTTGGACCCTGTGTGCATCTCCCAATACTAGTACTTACATACCCTAGCAATGCCACCCTAAACCTGGGAATACGGTACACATATATCAAGAGGTTGCTATGATTACTGGCAGATAGCAATTCCTAAGTTAAGCACAATCTACTCAATGAGCTGTATCATATCAACTTCTCTGATGTCTGTGGAGTGTGTTTCAGGTCTGGTGTCTGACAGTGTTCACCACCCTGGGGATTGACCCCAACAGTATTGCATACCATAGCCATCCCTGCACTGTGCCCAGGACTGGTGCGGTGGCCAGGGCTGCCAAGAGCCTCTATAGTTGCACAATGCTGGCATAGGTGTGGGAGTGTGTGTCTGTCTATCCAGTGTGTGGTGTCTGCCAACACCTTCCTCAGCCCACACTGCTTGCACTGTTGCCAGTGTAAGCCTGCCAATGTGCATAATGAGGAGCAAGGTACTGTGGGTATAGCCTGGACAGGGTGGCCTGGCCTGGATGCATCTGCACAGGGCATAGGGCAATAACTCGGGGATTGTAGTGCCTGGCCACAACCTGCACGGACAGGGTGGCCACAGCATGTTCTGCTGGGCGGGGGGGGGGGGAGGGGGGGTCACTCTACCCCTGACTGAGCAGTGACCACGGCATAGCCAGGTTCCCCCATAGTGCTATATAGTATTTCTCTCAAGTGATATTTATGGGTTATTTTTTGGGGGGGCCTAATCACTGACTTAGAAGCTTGGTGTGTGCGCTCACATCTCTTCCAGGAACATGCACTATGGACTTGCTAGCAGACTGTCTGTAATTAGTATGTGTATGGCTGGAACACCTTGCAGGGTTGAGCAGCTGGAGAATGTCAGATAGTGGTGGGGGGCAGCTGAGCATTTCCAGGTCTACTGTCTGTCTTCAATTGCCTTATGGATGCGTACAGATCTGCTTTGTCTCCACTGTAGGGTATCTGTTCCCCAGCAAGACTGGGGTCAATGGTCCCCTCTACTGCCACCATTGCAGGGATGTAGACTGTGGATCTGTTGGTGGGGGATCC
Organism: Ichthyophis bannanicus; assembly: GCA_033557465.1. Lineage (NCBI taxonomy): Eukaryota > Metazoa > Chordata > Amphibia > Gymnophiona > Ichthyophiidae > Ichthyophis > Ichthyophis bannanicus. The sequence goes on from CM066031.1 coordinate 1,606,078,631, forward strand.
TGTTCCCCACCCTGACCCACAAGGGCGGGTTGGATGGTGCTCATATAATCCGCTTTGAGGTCTGCATACCACCATTCACGTATTCTGTGACCATGGCACCCACACAGAATATGCACTATTCTGGGTGCATCATAGTCCACAAGAGCTAGACATGACTGGGGAATACAGATGGACACAGGTGTATCCTAGGTGTGTCTGCAAGGACTACCTATCACACACTGACACTGATGAGAACCTACAGAACAGACTATTTCAGCCATGCCATGTGCTGCAGACCTGGTGCTGGGCCCCCCACTTCACCCTCAGGGTGAGCACAGGAAGTGCATGTTGTCACGGTCTGTAGCTACTCTGACAGTAACACACACGGTCAGCTCCCCCTACCAGGCCGGGGTGCTATAGTGGCGCATACCCCATCTTGTGATCAGACATAGGCTGCTGATCTGCATGTGCAGTGCATCATGGGTATGGGTGGGTCTACTCTATCCTGATAACCACAGCAGACAGTTTGTGTGGTCACCTGCAGTCTTTCTGTAGCCAGCCAGCAGTGTGTTAGACACTATAGAGCTATAGCCCACTGGTTACGTTGATGACTGTGGAGGCAAGGTCATGGGTTCAATTCCTTGTTGTTCCATCCTGTCCAGGGCAGATATTTTGCTTGCCTGTGACAGTCATATCGTTGCAGATCTGTGCTGCCAGCCACACAGTACCCTCTCCACAGCTATCAACACTCCTTAAAATACGTTACAAGACTCCTAATTAGGCACAGCTCGCTTTAAAAAAGGTTTGGACAAGTTCCTGGAGGAAAGGTCCATAAACCATTATTAAGAAGGGACCCAGGATATTAATGCTTGACTCAGTACAAGCATTGTGGAACCTGTGTCTTTTGGGGACACTGCTAAGTACGTATGACCTAGATTGGCCACTGTGGGAAACAGGATACTGGGCTTGATGGACCTTGGTCTGACCCAGTATCGCATATCTTATGTTCTTATGTTTTTATGTTCACAGTACAAGGTGCCTTATAATGCACCTTATACGGCGCGTTACAAGGCACTTTATAGGGCACATAAGGTACGTAAGACACGTAGGCACATGCCTTCTATGGTGCCTTCTAACGCGCCTTTTAACGCGCCTTATCTGGCACACAGCTTTACTGCTGCCCCACCCACTCCTTTATATGGGCATCTCTACCTTTACTGCGGAATGATATTACCGCAGTTTAGTAAACATGCCCCTAAGCGCGCGATAACGCGGCTGCGGCATTAAGGCACACTAACGCTGTGAAATCCGGCTCTGAAGGGTGGAGTAAGGCTTCCCAGAGGGCGGAGAGAAGGGGTCAGTGGGCGGAGAGTGGGAGGGTAGAGGCTCCAGGCACACTAATGCTGTGAAATCTGGGTCTGAACACTAACGCCAGTGAAACCCTCGCGTTAAGGCACATTTGCAGGAAAGAGAAACCATTTCAGTCAGCAATGTACAGCAAAGCCAGGGAAACCCTAAAAAACATGATAGTAGTGATACATGTGCACAGAATAAAAAGGCAAATAAACAGAGAAAATGACCTGAACCACATTTAAAATCCCAATAGCAAAGCTGACCAAAAGTGATATTAATGATAAACATAAAGCAACACCACTGACAAAGCTCAAAAAATAAGATATCATGTTTGGAAGGGTCTATTCTCTGTCCCCCTACAAAGTGAATGATCCCACATTGAAATAGTGCTGATCAGGGTTTATTCACATCTATATTGGGCAGGTTTGTTATAGCGTGCACATGTGCAGCAATAGCAGAGTGGGCACGTAGGAAAAGGCAACTGTACTGATGCTGTATATGGGATACAGGGGGCTGCTGGTGGTACATGCTGTGGTCCAGCTGGGGCACAGTGCGGGCTAGGCAGATGCCTAGGTGGCACATAGGAATGCCGAAACTGTAAAGCAGCAAGACAGAAACTGATGAGGGTCCAACATGGGCACGAGTGTGTGTCCTACAGTGTCACAGGGGAGATTACCCAGTAGGCACCCTCAAGGGCACATAACATTGGCAGGTGGTGCGGGGGGGGGGGGAAGCACGCATGTCCATGTAGCCACTCCTACCCGAGAACCCACACCATAGGCAGCTGCCTACCGGCATACTGGATGGCCTGGGACTGTGCACTACCAGCACCACTGGCATAATGGCATGGCAGCATGGTGGCGGAGGGGTGCTGGTGGCGGAGGGGGCAGTGGCATCTGTCCACAGCAGACCATGGCCTAGCCCCGTTTAGGTGGGTGCCGCACACTGCAACTGACAGGGTCTGTCTGACAAACCATCATGGTATCCCCAGGGAATGAACTATCCCTGTAGCAACAGTGTAGTGCAGTACACACAGCCAGTGTGTTCATGAGCAGAAGGTCACAAGTTCAAGTCTCAGCCATGGCTCCTGCCAACCACTGTTCCCTCTAAGCTGTGCGCGTGTGCGCGCGCACATACCTCGCCGAGCGAGTGCACATACTTTACAACAGAGCGCACAAAAAATACGGCTCTGATTCTGATAGAAAACAACACAGACGTCTTAAAATTTAAAAGTTATGATTGCAATTACTAGAAATTTCCCGCTTCATTTAGTAATCGTCTATATTCATTTAATTTGATTAAAATCAATGTGCTGTACATACTGTATTCTGACGTGTAGTCAAATTTTAAAGTATATAACTCCGAGTGTCGTTATGTGGCGCACAAAAATTTAACCTTCCTTCAAAAGCTGCACACAGCTGATATTTTATGCGCACACAGCCTACAGAAAATTAGAGGGAACATTGTTGCCAACCCTGTCTCCATATTTTACCCAGTACTAAACCATGGTAATAAAGACGGATCCTTTATTGCAGATAACATAAACATGCCTGAAACGCCTATATTTTACCCTACAGAGCTAAGACACCATAAACATGTGCAATAACTAGAGCAGAGTTTCCCAACTGCAGTCCTGGAGGGCCAAACACCATTCAGGTTACATGCTGTCCCTAATACATATGCCTGTACTGCATTTGTATGTGCCGCCCCCATGGTATGCAGATGTATCTCATGCATATTTATTAGGGACAGCATGAAAGCCCGAACAGTGTTTGGCCCAGCAGGACTGGAGTTGGGAACCTCTGCCCTAGAGCAGCGGCCAACAGGGGCATAAACACCCACACCCACAGGCTCCACTATCCAAAGCCTCATGGAGAGTCAGGCTGTTGGGCCCTGCGCGCAGCAGCATCTACCAATACTAGCACCTTCATACCTTAGCAATGCCGTCTTAAACGTGGAAACACGTTCCACATATATCAAAAGGTTGTTATGATTAATGACAGATAGCAATTCCTAAGTTAAGCACAATTTGCTGATAGAGCTGCATCATATCAACTTTTCTGATATCTGTGGAGTGTGTTTCAGTTTTGGTTTCTGAAAGTGTTTACCACCCCGGGGAGTGACCCCAACAGTATTGCGTACCATAGCCATGCCTGCACTGTGCCCAAGGCTGGTGTGGTGGCCAGGGCTGCCAAAAGCCTCTATATTTGCACAATGCTGGCATAGATGTGGGAGTGTGTGTCTGTCTATCCAGTGTGTTGTGGCTGCCTACACCTTACTCAGCCCATACTGCTTGCACTGTTTCCAGTGTTAGCCTGCCAATGTGCATAATGAGGAGCAAGGTATTGTGGGTATAGCCCAGACAGAGTGGCCTGGGCAGGATGCATCTGCACAGGGCATAGGGCAATGGCTGGGACATTGTAGTGCCCGGCCACCACCTGCATGTACAGGGTGGCCACAGCATGTCCTGCTGGGAGGTCACTCTCACCCTGACTGATCAGTGACTATGGCATGGCTAGGTTCCCCCATAGTGCTGTATAGTATTTTTTTCAAGTGATATTTATGGGTTCTTTTTTTCTGGGGCTCAATCACTGACTTATCTGCTTGGTGTGTGTGCTCACATCCCAGTTTTGGGTGTACGCATCTTCTCCATGAGCATGCACTGTAGACTAGCTAGCAGACTGTTTGCAGTAAGTATGTGTATGGCTGGAACACCTTACAGGGTGCTGTGGCTGGAAACTAACTGTGCTTGCTGCTGCAGAATGTCAGATAGTGGTGGGGGGCAGCTGAGCATTTCCAGGCCTACTGTCTGTCTGCCATTCTTTCAAGAAGCTTTTAGTTCCCTTGCTGAAAAATGTTTGTAAATCAACATTAAACAAGGCTATGACTTTTAGAGATCTATTACACTGACATTAATTGATTACATGGAATTTGCATAAGTATTTATCATTTACAAAACAACTCAAAACCTGGTTATTTCAAAAATATATTTATTAACTGGGTCGTATAAATGGTTATTTGATGGGAATTTGTGTGAAGGTAGTATTTATTATATTAGTTAGTTTCGTATTAATTGATTTAGCATTGTATGTAGTTGCTGGGGATTTACAGTAATCGTCTCAAACAGTGCTTTTAGGCCTTGGACTTAATAAGGTGCATCAAACTATAAGTAACCAAATTAAATTAAATTAAATTAAATCTGCAGCTGCTAGTACACTCTAAAAATATCTCTGTTCATCTTCCCTGATAGATTACTGGACTTTGGTTACCTAAGTCTCTGATCAGCACCACTAATGCAGCTAGCAGTCTCTCTAGAGGATTAGTTCCTTTTCCTTCTCTTCATCTCCACTTCCTATTTAGTTTAGATTAGTTTAGTTACTGTATTTTGTGATTTGATATGATCACCTTTAGACCCTTTAGGACAGCAAAGCAGTTTATAATTTCTGACGTAATAGCACAGGAAATTAGGGAAGGAAAAAGAAAAAGTGCACAATTTCTACTATAAGTTAAAGAGTAATGAAAAGGAAAGGAAAGGTAGCACCGATTCAGCTCTTGAAACTTCTGGAAAGTATAGTAATGGAAATCTGAGAAGAACTTTGACGTTAGAGCACAAGACTTATTAAAGGTAGTAGAGCGGTGGGGTCCCCTACTGCGCTGCGTTCAGTTATTCCCAGACTCTGGTTGTTAGGAACTGCATGCTAGAGTGAATTACAGAACACTCAGAGAGGTGTATAATAATATAGAAATATAGAAAATGACAGTAGATAAAGACTATATGGCCTATCCAGTCTGCCCATCCATAAAAACTATTAAATTCTATAATTCCTTCCTCTCCCTCAGATTCTTTCTACTTTTCTCATGCTTTCTTGAATTCAGATACAGTTCTTGACTTCACCACCTTCACTGGAATGCTGTTCCATGTATATAACACCCTTTCCATAAAGAAATATTTCCTCAAGTTACTCCTGTCCATCCTCTTTTACCTTTGTCCTATAACCCTTTGTTCCAGAACTTCTTTTCAATTGAAAGAAGGCCACTTCCTCTGCATTTATACCATGGAGCCATTTAAATGTCTTTTATCACATCTCCCCTCTCCTGCCTTTCCTCTGAAGTATACAGTACATATTGAGATCTTTAAATCTATCACAATATGCCTTATAATGGCTGCTACTGACCATTTTATTAGGCACCCTCTAGACTGACTCCATCCTGTTTAAATCCTTTTGTAGTATAACATGAGGGTTAAAAATAAAATACATTTGTGCCTTGCTAGGCTGGGGAAGTGCTGTCCAGCTATCCGTGGCAGCTGAATTTGTTTTGCTTTCAGCTCCAGGGGAGCTCTGCAGACTCTGGAGCTGTGTGTTTAGGTAGGGATGGTGCAGGGAGCTGAGTAGGGAGCAGCCTTGCTGGGAAAGGAAACTGCAGAAGCTTAAGAGAGAGGGAAGTGTAACAAAAGCAGGAGTGTGGGGCTGAGCTGTGAACATAAGTGTAAAGATAGGGCTGTGTATGTGTGAGCCTAATTTGAGGTTTTAAAGTACTGATGTAGAAAGGAAAATAGTTGAGAAGACATTGACTGTCTGTAGGTTGATTTTGGTGAGAAAAGCTGTTGTTAAAACTGCCTGTTACAAGAACTGCTGCCTGGAAAGGAATCCTACTCACTCTGATTTAACTGAGCATTGGAGGTGAGTGCTTGGGTTTAGCCTTGAGAACTTTTGTGGGAATATTTTGACTTGATTTATTGATGGAAAAATCTGAAACTCCTGTGTATTTTAAACAGGAGTCTGTGACTATAGGAAAAAACACCTGTGTGCTTTAAAAATTGCTGCTCTTGGACAAAAGAAAGAGGTTTAACTTTTATTCTGGTGACAATCCTGACACTGTATCCTAGTGACCCAAGGAGAAAATTGGTTGGAAAACCTGAAAAACTAAGTAGGAGAGAAATAGAAGAGGCTCTCCATCCTTTTTGAGGCCTGGAGCTGTGGACCTTTTGTAATAAAAACAAAGCTCACATCCAGAATGTGGAGGAATATTTTCTGAATAAAACAAAATAACTTTAAAAACTTGTCTGAGCTCTGACTAGGCTGAAGCCAGAAGTAAAGGGAATGTTGATGAGTTGACTGGCAGGTACTGCTGTGTGATTCTCAGAACCTTTGAATTTAAAAGTAGGTGCTTTCATCAGACTGCACTAACCAACTAGTAGCTTCCTGGCAGGAAAATATTAAGGATAAGGATTTCTCTCCAGAAATGGTGAATTGTTAGAATACCCAGGAGAGTGTTTGAGTGAGGGTGAGTGTCAGGGTAAGAGAAAAAAGATAGGGAATTTTAATTATTGTTTTATTTCCATCTAGTTAGGGACCATGCCTGGTTCTAAACACTCTGAACTTAAATACCTTCTAGGCTGCTGAGAGGCCTCCACCCAGATAGGGTTTTGCTTTATTGATTTTGGTAAAGAAAGGGAGTAGGAATTGAAATCCCGGAGAGAGCTTCACTGAATCTGGGGAGCTGAAGAACTGACTTGGACCCCGAGGAGTCTGCAGTCACTGAATTCATTGGGCCTCAATGCAAGAGAGTGATGAGGAAGTGTGAGACACATGTGCACCAACACCTGGAATGAGAAAAACATTTGTGAGCTCATGACACTTAACTTCTTTTTAAAATTACAGAGTACTCTGATTTAATGGTGTATTGCCTAGGATTCTATTAATTTCAAGATCATTCAACCACTCATGCATGATATTTAATAAGCTATTTAATATGACAATTAGCTTGACAATAACTTAGTGACATTACAATAGAACAATAAGTTAGTGATATTACAATGACAATAAAACAGATAACTAGAAAGCAAGTAATTGCAGGAAAATAATACAACAGCGATAGAGTTATGAGATATTGCATCTCCAAACTCCCTCTCCCTTACAAGAATAGAACAATGCGTCACCAAACTGCCATCATCACAGCCCATTTTTAGCATCAGCTGGGAGAGCCTCAGCGAAGGCTGGAATAAAATCTGGGATTCTTCACACGTTGGCACGCACCTGGCCAAGCGGATATCTACTCTCTCCATGTTCTGGATTTTCTCTCTATATATATAGGCTGTAAGTGTGTTGCAGCTGGACCACATGATTCCTCACATGAGCTTTTCTCTACAGATATTCCCCACCCCATACACCTTTGTTCAACAGTAATTTGACCAGTCTTTTTCCAGCCTTTGTTCATTCCCAGTCTTTGTTTGTTCTACAACTGGTCAGTCATTCTCCACAGCTTCTGTCTCCTGGCTAGTAAGCTGTAAACAGCTGGCTCAGCATGATTCCTCACAGGATGGCTCTGGCTCAGCATGATTCCTCACAGGATGGCTCTGGCTCAGCATGATTTCTCACAGGATGGCTCTGCATGATTCCTCACAGGATGACTCTGGCTCAGCATGATTCCTCACAGGATGGCTCAAAAGTTCAATATTCCTTGCTGATCCAAATACATTTTTAATTAGTAATACAAATGGAATACTTACCAACAGGTTGCATGATCTGAGGCAACATGGTTTTACCAAAGGATGATCTTGCCAAACAAATCTGATTGAATTCTTTGACTGGGTGACCAGAGAACTAGATCAGGGGCTTGTGATGGATGTCATCTACCTGGATTTCAGCAAAGCCTTTGATACTGTTCCTCATAGGAGGCTTATCAATAAACTCAAGGTGGTGAACTGGATCAGAAATTGGTTGATTGACAGATAACAGAAGGTGATGGTAAATGGAGCTCACTCGGATGAAAGGAGGGTGATTAGTGGGGTGCCCCAGGGTTCGGTCCTGGGCCTGGCACTGTTCCATGTATTTGTGAGTGATATTGCTGAAGGGCTGAATGGAAAAGTCTGTCTTTTTGCAGATTACAGGAAAATTTGCAACAGCGTGGACTCCCCTAAGGGAGTGGATAACATGAGGAAAGATCTACAAAAGCTTGAAGAATGATCTAATGCTTGGCAGTTAAGGTTTAATGTGAAGAAGTGCAGTGTCATGCTCTTGGGAAGCAGAAATCCAAGGGAAATGTATGCTATAGGGGGTGAGAGGTTGGTGTGCATGGACCAGGAGAAGGACCTTGGTGTGATTATTTCTGAGGATCTCAAGGTGGCAAAACAGTGTGACAAGGCAGTGGCAAAAACCAGGAGGATGCTGGGTAGCATACAAAGAGGAATTACCAGCAGAAAGGAAGAGGTACTAATGCCACTGTATAAGTCACTGGTGAGGCCTCACTTGGAATACTGTGTTTGGTTTTGGAGACCATATCTCACAAAGGACGTAAAAAGACTAGAAATGGTTCAGAGGAAGGCGACTAAAATGATTTGGAGCCTGTGTCAGAAGCCTTATGAGAAGATACTTGAAAACCTAAATATTTACACTCTGGAGGAGAGGAGGGATAGGGGAGATATGATTCAGACCTTTAAATACTTAAAGAGAATTAATGAACAAACAAACCTCTTCCAAAGACGGGGAAGCTGTAAAACTAGAGGGCATAACATGAAGCTGTAAGGGGGTAAATTGAAAGGCAATATCAGGAAATACTTTTTCACTGAAAGGGTGGTGGATGCTTGGAATGCCCTCCCGATGGAAGTGGTGGTGGCAAACACAGTGACAGAATTCAAAATGGCATGGGACAGACACAGTGTATCCCTTTACGGCAACAGGATTAAATCAAAATAAACGTAACTATCTAATTTCTCAACAAACATGGGTGTACTACATGGAGCGGTGGGTTCACCCATATACAAAGACATGGGAAGGAGTGACCTGCACGAAGCGGCAGGTGCACCTACTCTTGCCATCGTACTGGGCAGACTAGATGGCCATACTGGTCTTTATCTGCTGTCATTTACTATGCTACTATGTTACTATGTTATCTGTTAAAAGACGGCTTCTGTGAAAAGAAAATAAAACTTCTGTGAGAAATAAATTTCAATAGTTAGAGAAAGGAAGAAAAAGTGTTTAAACCGGTATGTACCTGAATTGTAAAGAAGCTTTCCCTTTTAAAGACAGCAGTAATTTGGAAGAAATTCTGTATGAAAAGACTTGTGAAACAGCAATAGAGAAGTATTGTCCTTGAATGTTAGTTGTAATAGGTTTGGAGGGTCCTAGTGAAACAATCCTAGGATTCTCAATTCATTTCTGTTAGTTGTAACTAATTGGAACCTGGCTTGGCCCACAACCCTGTCTCTCTGTGCAGACACACAACTTTGCCTTTCAGAGTGCGTGTGACCTAACATGGTGCTCAACCCCCCTCACCCGTTGAGGCCTTTTTACCTGCACAGTTGGAGTTGGATGCCCCTCCATATGGCTGTAGACTGCCGCAGGTTTGGACACCAACCTCCCCTGGGATATAGCACTCCCTCATGCCGCAGCATGGATTGGACAAGGGTCTCACTCTTATTGGGGCTGAAATTCATGGTCCTCCTTGCCACCATGCCATTTGTGTCTATTCGCCCAACCACAGGAAGCTTTTGCACAGGCAGCCCGCGGGGCCTGTATGACAGTGTCATCTATGCATGGGTATGCCAGAAGGACGATACGCAGGTTCGTGCATATTTGCCGTCCCACTTCTCTGGCCACTGGTTTGTCACATACATGGGTATTGTGGGTCAACTTTAGGTGCAGAGCCCGGGTTCCGGGCCCAGTGCCTACCCATCTATGCCATGATGGGCACCTGTTGTTGTGCTCGATTTCTGCTGCATTTTCATTGCTTGCCAGTTTTGGAGGCAAATGATTCACTTTTCAAGCGCTTTTCATGAACGGTAACTTTTTGTGGCTATGGCAGGTCTTGGCACCTTCTTGAAAATCGGACCCTTAATCTACAGCTACTCTTTGGATTGGGAGCTTGAATATTTAACTATATTTTGCTATATCATTCAACTTGTGTAACATCACCTTAGCAATGGGTCCTATATCCAATCCTCTTTTTGAATTTAATTCCCTCTTATGCTTCTCTTCACTTCATGGTGGAAAAAGATAAGACGAGGTTAGGGTTTTTCTGTTCATCCCTCACCTGAGAGAGAGAAACAGACGCCTCCCTCGGCTACCTTGACTACACTTGAATTACATCTATACTATTGTAGGAGTCTGATGGCATATATCCACTCTCTCCTGGTAGGAGGTTGTTTACAGTAGGTGTGTACTCCAGAACTGTACACAGTACTCCAAGTGAGGTCTTACTAAATACTTACACAAACGTACTATCACCTAATTTTTCCTGTGGCCATTCCTCTCCTTACACACTATAATTGAAAAAAGCTGAAAGTGAAAGATCATTGACAAGGAAAGATGTAGGGAAGGAAGTGAAGACAGGAGTTGAGAAAAGAAATGGCAGATGGATAGGAGACATTAGAATACCAAGTTAAGAGGACAAACAGAGCAAAGCAGAATAAGAGACTGGGATCAACATAATTAGAAAAATGAAATGACCAAACAATAAAAGTAGAAAAAATATTTTTATTTTCAATTTTGTGAATAGAACATTTCAGTTTGGAGAATTTTACACAGTACAGGAGGAAGTACATCTCTTTATATTTCCCTATGTCTATCCTTCACTAGCGATTCAATCATTTTATCTGAATCATTTATTTTCTTTTCCAAAATCCATCAATTTAGCATTCGTTTCTTGATAGAAGCTATCTTGCTTCTGAGTGATCTGCCTGACTGTCTGCACAAGCAAATTCAAGTTCACTGTGCTCTTAGAGACAGTAACTTCCAGCTTAAGTTACATATTCCAAATAGTAGTTGAAACATAAGAGCATAAAAACAAAAGAAATGCCATACTGGGTCAGACCAAGGTCCATCAAGACCAGTATCCTGTTTCCTACATTGGCCAATCCAGATCAAAATTACCTGGCAGGTTGCCAAAAATGCATACAAATTCCATAATGCTTGTCCTGGGGTAAGTAGTGAATTTCCCAGATCCCCTTTAATAATGGTTTATGGACCTTTCCTCCAGGAACTTATCCAAGCCTTTTTTTATCCAAGCCTTTTTTAAACCCAGCTACACTAACAACTTTTACTACATCCTCCAGTAACAAATTCCAGAGTTTGATTACACATTGAGTGAAAAAGTACTTTCTCTTATTAGTCTTAAATAGTTTACCCTGTAGCTTCATTGCATGTCCCCTAGTCTTTCTACTTTTGATGGCGTAAACAACCAATCTATGTTTACCTGTTCCACTCCATTAATTAATTTATAGACCTCTATCATATCCCCCCTCAGCTGTCTCTTTTCCAAGTTGAAGAGCACTAACCTTTTAAGCCTCTTATTGGAGTATCCTTCCACTCCCTTTATCATTTTTGTTGCTCTTCTCAGTACCTTTTCTAATTCTTCTATATCCTTTTTAAGATATAGTGATTAGAATTGCACACAATATTCAAAGTGCAGTTGCACCATGGAACTATACAGAGGCATTATAATATCCTTGGTTTTATTCTCCATTCCTTTCCTTATGATTACTAGCATTCTATTTCCTTTCTTGGCTGCCACTGCACACTGGGCGGAGGGTTTCAATGTATGTATTTCAATGTATGTAGGCATCCACAATGATGCCTAATTCTGTTTCCTGGGTGGTGGTTTCTAAGGTGGTACCTTTCATCATGTAACCAAAGTTTGGGTTGTTCTTTCCTGGGTACATAATTTTGCACTTCTCCACATTAAATGTCATCTGCTATTGGGACATCCAGTCTAGCCATTGTAAATAATTTGTAATAAGTTATCTCTGGAATTATGTAAATTTTTGATTGCCTTTTTCAGCACCAGTTCTATTGTCAAAACGTTTAATTTACCTGTTGGTTTAATTTGATTCCCTGATATAGCGGTATAAAACTCTCACAAATAAATAAATAAAGGTATCCTTGCAATTTTTCACAATCCTTTTGCATTTTAAAAACTTTGAATAATTTTGTGTCATGTGCAAATTTAATCACCTCACTCATTTTTCCCATTTCCTGGTCATGTTAAAAAGCAGCGGGCCCAGCACAGATCCTTGGGGTACTCCACTATTCACCTTTCTTCATTGAGAAAATTGGCCATTTAGCCCTACTCTCTGCTCGCTATCTTTTAACCATTTCCTGATCCACAATAGTACATTGCCTCCAATCCCATGACTTTTTAATTTTGCCAAGAGTACCTCATGAGGGACCTTGTCAAAGGCTTTCTGAAAATCCATATACACTATGGGGTATGTTTACTAAACTGCGTTAGTGCAAATCGCGTTAGGAGCCGCGTTAGTGAAAGGAAAGCCAAAAAAGGACATGGGCGGGACATCGTAACGACTAACGCGCGTTACAAAAACTAACGAGTGTTACAGGGCGCCGTGGCACGTTACTGCACGTTAATCATATGAAGGCGTACAGACACAAATCATTAACACAGAGCTGTAGCACAATGGTTAGTGTACTCACCGCTGTTATAGGCAGCATGGGTTCGAGTCCCCAGTGTGCCTAACGCAGAATGCTGTCCCAGGCAGCACCCTGTACATTACATAGGGAATGAGGAGGCATGTTTTTCTTTACGTTCAGTAGTTGTTAGTGAAACACACTCTCGCAGTGCGCATAGCCATGTACGTTGTTACGGGCGTAGCCCCGTGCGTCGGTATGTGCGTTGGTACGTGCGTACAATCGTGCGTGGGTACATGTGTTTTTACCAGCGTGGGCACCTTATAGTACAGACACTTTAGGGTGTCTTGCACCTATGCACTATGCTAACAGATGTACGTGTGATGGCCTATGGTTTATCAGAGCCTGAGAGCAGGCGCTGGATCTTCCCAGGGTTGGATTGTGCCAGTCACACCCATGATGCACTGCACATGCAAATCAGCTGTCCACAGATACACACCATGGGGAATGCACCCCCACAGCACCTTGGCCTGGTAGGGGGAAGTGACCATGTGCACCCCCACAGCACCTCGGCCTGGTAGGGGGTACTGATCGTGTGTTGTAATGGCACAGAGTAGCTACACACCGTCACATTGTGCGGGTACTGTGCTCATCCTGAGGGTGCAGTGAGGCGCCCAGCACCAGGTCCACAGCACCGTCCATGGCTGAAAGAGGCCATGGCGCAGGTCCAAAGCAGTGTTAATGTGCGAGATAGGTAGTTTCTGCACAAACACCTTGCAGTCAGGTGTAGCCCCCATGGACCCCCCCCCCCAAGCGCAGCAAACAGGGTCTCCTAACAATAGATCCACCTTCTACCTCCCTGCAAAGGTGGCAGTAGAGAGGAACATCAACCCCAGTTCTGGTGAGGAACAGACACCCCACAGGGCAGGCACCACAGCTCTGTACACAGACAGACATCAGGCCTGGATATGGTAAGCTGCACCCCACCACTATCTGATATACTCCTGCAGCAAGCCATCAGCCACTGCAACCTGCAAGCCACTCCATCAAGACAAATACCAGCTGCAAACAGTCTGCTAGTTAGTCCATAATGCATGTGCCCAGTGGATATGCATACACAGCAAGCAGATAAATCAGTGACTGGGCCCCAAAAGGAAACCCATATCTATCACATGAGAGAAATACTATATAGCATTATGGGGGTGCCTAGCCATGCTGTGGTCACTGCACAGTCAGGGTGAGAGTGATCTCTCAGCAGGACATACTGAGGTCACCCTGACTGTGTAGGTGGTGGCCGGGCACTAAAATGTGCCTGTCACTGCCCTATGCCCTGTGCAGATGCACCCTGGCCAGGCCACCCTGTCCGGCCTATACCCATGGTACCTTGCTCCTCATTATGCACATTGGCAGCTCAATACTGGCAACATTGCTGGCAGTGTGGGCTGTGGAAGGTGTTTGCAGCCACCACACACTGGATAGACAGACAGCCACCCCCACACCTATGCCAGCATTGTGCAACTATAGAGGTGTTCAGTAGCCATACCCACCACACCAGTCCTGGGCACAGTTCAGGCATGGATATTGTACGCAAGACTGTTGAGGGTCACTCCCCATGGTGGTACGCACTGTCAGAGACCAGACCTGCAGCACACACCACAGACAGCAGAATGATTGTTATGGTGGAGCTCACTGAGCAAACTGTGCCTAATGTAGGAATTGATATCTGCCAGTTATCACAGGAAACGTTTGATAGCTGTGTACCATATACCCAGGTGTAGGGTGGCATTGCTAAGGTATGCAACTGCTAGTATTGGGAGATACAGGCAGGGCCCAATGTCCTGCTTCTCCAGGAGGCATTGGCCAATGGGGCCTGTGGGTGTGTCTGGCCCTGTTGGCTGCTGCTTTATGGCAGAGTTCCCCAACTCCAGTCCTGGTGTTCCAAACCTGTTCGGGTTTTCATGCTGTCCCTCATAAATATGCATGAGCTACATCTGCATACCATGGGGGTGGTGCATAGATATGCAGCACAGGCATCTTTATTAGAGGCAGCATGGAACCTGAATGGTGTGGGACCCTCCAGGACTGCAATTGCGAGACTCTGCTCTGGGTAATGCGCCTGTTTCTGATGTCTGTGTTTGGTGTGGTATAATATAGGCGTATTAACCATGCGTATGTTCTCTGCAATAAAGGGATGTCTTTACTATCACTGTTTAGTGGTGGGTAAAACTATGGGGACTGGGATGGCAGGAGCCCCAGCTGGGATTTGAACCTGTGACCCTCTGGTTTTACAGGCACTGGTTGTGTCTGTTGCACCACACTGTTGCTACAGAGATAGTGCAGTCCCTGGAGTTAGTTAAAGCGGCCTGACGAGTCAGAAACCCTGCTCTGCTCAGGTTTACTGTGGGCTCATTTACCTTGTATGGAGACAAAGGTGCACATAAACCTCAAAACAGACCTCAAAAAAAGGGGCAAACACCCATAACCAAGCTGGGCAACAATGATATCATTGGGCAACATTACACACCACTCCCAGGAAAGCTCCATCACAATGAAATGATCTTTGAAAGGGTCTACGGAGCGTAGACCCTTCCAAACATCATTTCTTTCTTTGGTGCTTTCCAGGGAGTGTTGTTCATTGTTGCCCATTGCTATCACTATTGCCCAGCTGAATTGTGCTTTTTACAATGTTTCTTGTGGTCATTCTTAAGGTTTTATGTGAACATTTGGTCTTTGCACATGTATCACACTGCTCACGTTTTGTAGGTTTCCCCGGTTTTGCTGTACATTGCTGACGGAAATGGTTTCTCTTCCCTTTAATATGCCTTTAACGACAGGTTTTCATTCGCGTTGGAATTGAGCTCAGAAATTCAGCACGTTAGTATGAGGGGAGCCTCTCCCCGCCCACTCTTCGCCCATTGACCCCTTCTCTCCGCCCACTCTCCACCTTCTGCGCTGTTTTAACGCGCCACGGAGGTTTACGATCGTTAACTGCGGTTAACGCGCGTAAAGTACGTTTAACGATCGTTGGCTCGTCAGAACGCGCGTTCGGACGTGCGAACGATCGTTAAACATACTTTACGCGCGTTAATCACGATTACCGCACTTTAGTAAACATCCCCCTATATCAACAGGCTCACCTTTGTCTACCTGTTTATTCACACCTTCAAAAAATATAACAAATTAGTAAGACAAGACTTTGCTTGGCTAAATCCATGTTGGCTTTCTACCAGTAAACCATGACTACCTACATTTTTGGTAATTATTTGCTATAATTATTCGCATGGAGGAGTAGCCTAGTGGTTGGGGCAACATACTTCAGGCCAGAAGGTTGGGGGTTCAAATCCCACTGGAGGACAGCAACCTTGGGCCGGAAGGACTGGGGTTTCTAGTCCCACAGGTGCTCCTTGTGGTCTTGGGCAAGCCACTTAACCCTCCATAGCCCATGTTCCCTGTAAGTATTAGTGTATGTGTCTCATATCCCCAAGTGTTAAATGTATCCCCCAATTGTGTTGTGACCGCTTTGATTGAAGGATAAGGCAGTATACAAAACTGTTTAAATAAATAAATAATGGTTTCTACCACTTTTCCTGGTACTGACGTCAGGCTCACCAGTCTATAGTTTCCTGGATCACACCTGGAATCCTTTTTAAAAAATTGGTCTTACACTGGCCATTCTCCAGTCTTCCAGTACTACAGATGATTTTAATGATAGTTCACCAGTTACTACAGTAATTGTAGGTCTCAAATCTCATATGTCAGTTCTCTTTTTTAAATTTATTATTTTTTCAACTTTGCACATTAAACAAAAAAAATATTACACCCTGTTAGGAAAACAGATGAGGACTGAAAACAATCAGTAAGGAAATGAACCCAACAACTGAGGCAAAAAAAAAAAAAAATAAAATAATCACACAGACAAGCCCAAAAACTTGAGGGAGAGAGAGTACAAACATATTATACAGAAACAATGAATAAGACAGAGGTGAATCCAAAGGGAAAGCAAACTCCTACTAATTAAGTGATATTATACAGCATCCTGCACAGTACAGTAGCTGTTCTAATTTGGTGTGAACTAATTACAGAGGAAAGTTGTGTGGGCTCGTAAAACACATTATTGACTGAGAAAAGATTAACCAAGCATTTGCAAGGAAATAAAAAAAAGAGCCCCCCCAACTGGAGAACAGTGGGTTTTAGCAAAAGGAATTCCCTGCACCTCTTTTGAGTTTCATGAGAAAAATCCAGAAACATACTGATTGTTAGAACACGAAAAACTGCTTTACATTTATTAAAGTACATTCAGAGTAACCACTTACGATCCATGGTCAAAGCAAACAATACCAGTAAAGTAGCAGAAACAATTGATTGGGAATTAGCATTGTAGATAGATAATAAACCTGAGTCAATGGCAGGTGAGATTCTGTTGGGACACCCAAAATCTCCACAAGGTAGCTTTTAAACATATTGCAAGGTGAAATTAACGCTTCTTTGGAAAAGATGACAAGACATAAATTGGAAGATCAGGAGACATTCTCTGGACTCACCAGCTTACATTTCACCGAGTAATGGGCCTGATTTTTGAAGGCATTTACACGGGTAATGGCCCTATTTAAGAGGGAATTTTCGAAGGCACCTATATGGGTAGTGCCTTCGAAACTTCCCTGGCTTGTCCCTTACATGCCCTGATGCTATGCGGTTAGCATCAGGGCGTGTCGGGGGTGTTCCAGGGCAGTGCGGATGCAGGCCAAGGCACTACCCATCTAGCACCAATTTTCAATGATACACAGTTAGCGCTCAGCGCCTTAAAGATAGGCGAGTGAAACCCTCACCTATCTGTAATGCACCAGTTCTAACCGTGTATCATTGAAAATTGGTGCTTTTAAACAAATCCATGCTTGATGTAAATCTTTAACCATTGCAGCTGCTCCTTTTAGTTTTTCTTATTTAACTTTTTTCCTCATTTTATCATAGTCTCCCTTCTAAAAGTTAAAAGGTAGCACTGTGGATTTCCATGTTGTTATTCTTCCATTTATTAAATCAAATGTGATCGTGCTATGATCTCTATTGCCAAGTAGTCCCCAAACCCTTGTGTTTTGCACCAGATTCTGTGTTCCACTAAGGACAAGTCCAAAATAGCTTCCCCTCTTGTTGATTCATGAGCCAGATGCTCTAAGAAGCAGTCATTTATTTCATCTTGAAACATTATCTCCCTAGCATGTCTGGTTGTGACATTGACCCAGTCGATACTGGGGTAATTGAAATCACCCATTATTACTGTGTTGTAATTTTTGTTAGTTTCTCAGATTTCCTTCAGCATCTCATCATCCATCTATTCATTCTGGTTAGGCGGTCATCACCTTCCCCTTTTTACATATAATTTCTATCCATAGAGATTCTACAGTGTATTTTGTTTCCTACAAAACTTTAATCCTACGTGACTCAATGCCCTCTCTAACATAGAGTGCAATCCCTCCACCAATTTAATCTACCCTATGATTGCAATATAGGTTGTACCCATGTATCTCAGTGTCCCATTGGTTGTCTTCCTTCCACCAGATCTCTGAGATGCCAATCATATCTAACCTTTCATTTAGTGCTATATATTCTAACTCTCCCACCTTATTTTTTAGACTTCTTGCACTTGCATAAAGGTGTTTTAGAGCTTATATTTTATTCATATTAATCTGGTTATCAGTTGATGGGGTAATTTGGAATCTTTCAACTCTGTACTTAAGGGCATCTGGGTTACTTTTATCTTTATTGTAACCTCTCCATTGGGATGCCCTAACTTCCCTCTTTTGCTAGTATCCCTCAAGGATACATCCTTCCGAACCATGCACTCCTGGACGACTGTTGGCTTTTCCCTATTTTCTATTTTAAAAGCTGCTCTATCTCCTTTTTAAAGGTTAATGTCAAAGGGTTTTTCATCTTCTGATAAACAGGTCCTAGCTACAGGATCACTTCCTGCCACACCAAGGTGATTCTCTTCTTTCACATGACCTCTCTCCTCCATGGCAACTGAGAGGCTGCCAGACTGGAGGTAGGACTTCCGTACTACGCCACTGTAGGTCTCGTCTATGTACCTCTGTCTTCCTTATGTCTTCCATTACTCTAACCTCCAGAGATTGGACTCATTTCCTGAGGGCAAAGAGCTCCTTGCACCTAGTGCACACGTAAGACCCCTCACCAACTGGAAGAAAATCATGCAAGTGACACTCAATGCAAAAGACTGGATAGCTCCCGCCTCGCTGCTGGACTTCTGTCTGCATCTTAGTTTGAAGTTTTTATTTAGCTATGTAAATTGTTTAAAGCTATTATGGATACTTGTACTCATACCAAATAAGTTTAAGAGACTTTGTTCACCTCAAGATTAATTAATTTGAGGTCCTTAATTAATCTATTCCTGGTGAGGATAACTTGCTGAACCTGAAAGTGAAATTTATCACCTCTCCTCATTTAATAGGTCTAAGAGCCTATAAAGCTAAGATTATGCCTAGGGTGGGTAGGAGGGAATTAACACTTAGGGGCATGTTTACTAAACTGCGGTAATGTTACAGACCGCGCGTTATGTAACGTTAACGATTGTTCAGTAACATTAACACGTGGTATGTAACGTTAATGCATGTTAACATTACCTAATGATCATTAACGTTCCCGGCCGCGGTAAACACCGCAGAGGATGGAGAGAAGGCGGGGGAAGGGGTCAATGGGCGGGGAGTGAGCGGGGAGAGGCTTCCTGCACACTATCGCACTGAACTGAAGGGCTGAATCCTACCGCGAATGAAAACCTGCCGTTAGGTGCACATTTGCAGGAGAGAGAAACCATTTCAGTGTCAGCAATGTACAGCATAGGCAGGGAGCCCAAAAACGGTGATAGTAGTGCTCCATTTCCAGCAACAGCATAGTGCCCAAGTATGAAAGGCCACTATGGTGATGGTGCAAGTGGGGCATAGGGGGTTGCAGGCAGGACATGTAGCAGAGGCAGCTGGGGCACAGGGTGGACCATAGTTTCTCTGTGAGCATGCACTATTGACTGGCTAGTGGACTGTCTGCAGTTAGACTGTGCATGGTCCCAACACTTATATGGTGCAGTCTGACTGTACTGTCTGCTGGTGACTGGCAGACGGTGGTGTGAGGCAGTTGGGGTTTTCCAGAGCTAACCCCATCATTGCTGCTGGTCTGCCCCAACCACAGGTATGCCTCTGGCCCACCAACCCTGGAGGGCTGTTGTATACCTGCAGGATGGAGATTGTTTCATGGGGGCTTGGGCACCTGTCCCTTACCTACAAAAAGGGTGATGTGAGCCTTTTGGGGTATGTAGTGTATACCACTTTGACCTATAAAGGCAGTGCTACACTAACCTCATGCAAGTCTGGGAACCCCTCTGTCATGATAACAGGTGCCATGTCAGCTAGACCCTAATACAGGGTGCACACTAATCTGGGTGGTGTCTGGTCCCAGAGGGCCACATGTGACTGCAGGATAAAGATGGACACCGAATTACCTTTAGCTGCACTGCAAGGAACACCTGTCACACACTAATAGCAATGGGGATGTACTGCAGGGCCTATCTCTAGCACCACATGTACTGCGGACCTAGTGCTGGGCACCAATCCTATCCCTCAGGGAGAACACAGGACCTGCACAATGGCATGGTCTTTAGCTACTCTGTGCCAGTATCACGCACTGTCAGTTCATCTTTCTAAGCTGAGGTACCGGAGAGGTGCAGACCCCATTTGCTGATCAGCTGTAGACAGCTATTCAGCATGTGCATTGCATCATGGGTACTGGTGGGGTTACCCTATCCTGGCACTCAGAGCAGACAGTTTGTGTGGTGACCTGCAGTCCTTCTGTACCCAGCCATTGCTGTGACATACACCACGAAGGTATAGCCTACTGGTTAATACAATGCCATTCTTGGCAGTGTTCATGGGTTCAGTTCGTCATTGTTCCCTCCTCTCATGCCTGTCCTACTCAAATAGTGTGCATGCCTGTAACAGTCATATTTTTGCCTCGGTCCGTCTATCTGCATCTGTCAGCTGTGTAGAGTCCTGTCTGCCTGTGCGGGCTGTCACCCCATGTCCTGCACTGCTACCCTTTCCTGCCTTGCGCCTCTTCATGCTTGCCTCACCTGTGCCTAATCTGCATGGCACCACCACTCCTCTGTCCACCCATCATTGTAACTGTCCTGCCACCTCCAACTCCACTGGGGGACACGTATTCCCATCGTCTGCCACCAACTGTCTTTCCAGTACTTTGCATTGCCAACACCCTGTGCTGTGGTACAGTTGCCCCCACCATGTTTGTCATCAGTACAGGCAGCCACATGGGATGCCCGCAGATATGGCAGTTCCAGTGGCTCCCAGCTCTCCCTCCTTCACTCACCTGTTCATTGCCTTTCCTGAGTGCTCTATCTAGTGTTAGGGCTACATCTGTCTCTGTTCCTCACAGGTCATGCATGTCATCCTGCAGCACCTTGCAGCCCTTAGGCCACACTAACCTAGGGCACCATAACCTTGTTAGGCCACCTTAACCTATGGTTCCGTAACCCAGGGTGCCTTCTAAGGTGCCTTGTCCAGGGGTGCCTAGTACGGTGCTTAGCCTAAGGAGCCATACTATATAGGGCACCTTACAAAGCGCCTTATGAGGCATCTTACAATGCACCTTATAAGGCACCTTATAGGGCACCTAACAAGGTACCTTATAGGGCACCTAACAAGGCACTTTATAAGGCACCTTACTTATAAGATGCCTTGTAAGGTGCGTTATAAGCTGCCTTGTAAGGTGCCTTATGAGGCGCCTTGCAGCGCGCATTAGTTTGTAACATGCATTATCTGATACAGCTTGCTGTAACAATGCACCGCCCATGCCTTTATATGGGCATCTGTACCTTTACCGCAGAACCTAACATGAATGACATTACCACAGTTTAGTAAACATACCCTTTAGTAAAGGCTGACTTGCTACACAGATCCCAGAACCCATGCTTCTAAGGTATTCTGTTAACAAGTTCCTGGGTGATTCACACAGCCCTTGGTTTGATAGAGGGAGCCTTTCAAATTGAATCTTTGATCTGTCACTTGGATTTAACACCTATTTAAAACAAATTCACAGATATCTTGCCTCCTAACTGGAAAGCCTCTTTATAATGGTTTCTAGAAACTACGTATGTCTTTCTACTCAAATAATATTTACCCTATTCTTCTTTCTATGCTAAACTATACTCTGATTTGCTTTAAATTAAAAGCTCTGTGCTGATACTAGGCCCTCACTGAGTTTTAAACTTAAACTCAAAGCTCTCTGCTGAGTTTTAAACTAAAAATAAAGCTCTATGCTGAGTTTTAAAGTTAAACTAAAAGCTATCTGCTGATACCAGGGTCTGACTGAATTAACAAATACACTGGATTCTAAAAATATACAGATTAATCAGCTTTAACCCAAAGAAATCCCTTTCGCCAAGATTTAGAGAATTTCACAGAAGTAAATACTTACAAGTTCAGATTTCTTTCCAGCAGTAGCAGTCCCTTTTGGTAGTCCTTCAAGACTCAATTAAAGATATCTCTGGCACCAAATCCTTTACCTTGATTAGAGGGGCATGCTAGAGGGCCAGGGAAAACATTGACTTGCCTATATCCAGTCACCAAAGAAGCTGGTGAATCGGTGCTCTAGTTCCTGCCATCTGTTGCCACTGTCATATTCATGGGGTTGGGCGGGGGGGGGGGGGGGTAGATGTCTACAATTGGGCAGCCTGAACTTCACTTCTGCTGCAAATCAGAGAGCCTGGGGTGTCAGCTGCCTCCTCTCTCCCAGCTGGAACCACCTGCTTCTCAAGTGGTGTGGAGTGTTGCCACAGGGACAGAATGGCATCCACCCATCAGCGCCTCAGTGGAGGAACCGCTCTTGGTCCTTGTGTCAGAAGTGTTCTTACACAGCTGTTCAACCACTGTCAGGATCAGGGAAGCTTGGAGTCTTTAGCTCCCCTTCTCTTTCTTTTTCAGCACCATAAGACTCATACAAGAAAAACTGGTAAGAAGAAAAAAGAGTATCTAGCCACAGAATTCAGTTGCCCACCACCATTTTGGAAACACCCCTTTAATCAGTGTCATTCCTAATTTATAAGCTGTCTCATCTGAGGTTCTCATTATGGGCAAAGTGGATAGAGTCTTCATTGCTCTTTAAGAGCTAGAATGGCAAACTTAGAGGCTGCAACGTCACTTGTGATAAGCATGAGAGAAAAGAGTGAATTAAAGCTCACCAGAGGACCACGAAGTATACCTTGGGAGTGTACCTTTGGAATACATTCTCATCAAACGCCATTATGGTGATGGATCTTTTTTATATGGTTCCCTTCCTATTTATTTTACCTTCTATGTGCAATGAGAGGAGTGAGAAATAAGGAGTCATTTGAGCCTGTTGAATTTAGAGAGAAAGACAGCCTCAGAGCAATTATACAGGCAATAAGGCTTCCAACCACTAAGATGATCGAATCGGAAATAAACAGTTCTAATGTACAACATAATGAGTGCACAAGCCATAACCGGTATCAGAGTTAGAAACAGCGGACACTGCAGAGCCAGTCACTTTCCATTCCATATGGACCCATAGAATGTGATGGACTTTCTTCAATCAAAATGACTTTTCTTACATACATAAACTCAAATGGTATATGCTCTTCCTCATCCCTGTCTCTGCTGTGCTCTTTTCAATTGTTTAGGTACAATTCAATTTATAGATATGTTAAAGTAGTATTTTTCAAACTTTTATCACATCTGACCCCATTTTAACAAGTGAAAATTCACAGGACCCCAGATTAAGATGAAGCCCAAATAGCAGACTCCAGGCCCCCTTCCCCTCATCTAAAGCAGGAAGGTGGCAGCAGCAACAGTAGTGGCAACAGCAGCAGCAGTCAGCACAGAGTCTCTTATGTTAGAGTGCAGTGTGTGTTAGAAACCCCTGTACTCATAATGGGTTTCCTGCCTAACAGAAAGCTTACCCAGGAGCGGCAAGGGCCTATGAATGTTCACTGGCACACAGACCATATGCTGACTGATGACTGCCACTACTTGGCATATGTCACAGTGAAAGTCTGAAGAGAAGGGGAAATGGCCATGTCTCTGTGACCCCAACAACTGATGAAGTAATCCTATTTGTGGTCCCTACCCCAAGTTTGGGAAGCACTGGGTCAAAGGGTCCAAAAGTATGTTAGTTTAATTCATTTTACAACCCTGGAACAAGAAAATGTAGGTATAAAATATAGTTAAAGCATCTAAAATTATTTTGTCTTAGCATTTTTTTAGAGGTTAATTGCCTTAAACAAAAACACTTTTCTTTTCTTTGCCATAAGGTGAGAAAACTGTAATATTGAGATGAATGAGTGTTAACTAAGGTATTGTTAGTAAGGCAGAACATCCGGAAAGGTCAGTATAGCAGAGTAATTCGTGTTCATCATAAAAGAGGGCTATTAGAAGCATTTCCCCTTGAAACAAAGATATATAGTAAGGGACAATCCCAAGTATCCTCTTTTCTGAGAAGGTACTGACAGCAGGGGGAGCTTCTATGAGAAAGTGAACATTACTTTGCTAGGAGATCTGGTAACTTAAAGCTTAGGATAGAAGAGACTTGGTTTGCTGATTAAAATCAGTTTTAATGCCTTTCAAAATAAATATTTGCTTGTTCAAGAGTTAAAATACTTTTGCCTTAGCCTAATTATTACAAACCTTTGAATAATATAAAGATAGTTATTAGAGAGGTTAAAGAGTCAAAATTCCTTTGCTTTAATTTAGGGTTGTTGTTTTTTCACTCACTCTCCCCAACTCCCATGCACCCCAGGCACATTTCTTATGTTTTAGTCAATTCACTCAGTTAAGAGGACAAGAAGGAAATTTGTCATCATAGGGTATTTTCAATAGTTAATAGGCTATAGTTTATTTTAAAATTTGATATACCGCCATTCATACATATTAAGGTGGTTTACAAAAATGACAAATGTTTTAAGTTAAAAAATCAAAAAAAGGAGAGAGGGGGAGGGATAAAGTAAATCTCAGGAGGAAAGTTTACAATTTAATGGTGTAATGGGGTATATATTTTTCACTCAGGCTTGAGGTTGATAAAGCAATTCCAAAATCCAGACCAGGAATTCCTTATTGACTCCTTCTTGTAAAGGAGAAAGAGGACTGGTCTCCCAGGCAATATAAGAAAGGTGGGGCCAGGAGAGGTGGGGTAGTCAGAGTATAAAGCCAGGGAACAAACCCAGAAGCTCAGACTCCTGTAGAGACTCTACTGGTGAAAAATTGCTGGAACCTCTACTGGCCCAAGGAGATAATGGAACTTTTACATGCCAAAACTTTGCTAGACAAGGTAAACCTCCATCTGTATCTTAAAGACTCAGAGAGAATTTGCTTGTGAACTGGAACAGCTGCCAAGAAAGTTTGGTGTGTTAGGTCTTGAAGAAAGCTTGGTGAAAACCTTTTGCCCTGGGCTATGAAGTACTGTGATAACCAGATATTAGAGTTTAAACAAGAAGGCAAATCCTAACTGGATAGTGGTTGGTGATGGCGCCGTATCAGAGGCCAGTCAGGAAGCCCTCTGACTTGGGAAAAGCCACGAGGAAGATGTCAGGAGGGCCCCATGGGGAGCCCTAAAGTGAACTGTTTTGAAAGGAATTATTGTGTATTAATACTCACTAGTGAGAGACTGGCTGTGGAATTGCCAGGTGGGAAGACTCTAAAGGCCTTTGTGGACTTTTAAACTATATAGAACTTGGACCTGTGGACCTGCACGGGGATAGGGACTACTGAGGTGGGACGCTTACAGGCCTATTCTGTCCCGGACGTATATCCCCTCTGTATGTCTGGTCTGAGACAGGTGGGTTTCCCTCAAGAAGCACTTACCTTTCATAAATAAATACATATATAAAATTGTACGTATACATATGCACAAGCAATTTGTGCTCACTTTTAATTTTTAGGCAGCAATGTTGTATTATGTTCTCCTCCTTTACTTCTATACATTGCATGTTGATCATCTGTTAGCCATTATTTTCTGTTGTTTTTATGTTTTTCTTATAATAACCATATTTATGTATATTTTTAAATTTAAGGTTTATATGGTTCTATAATTTTTTTATATATTTGTGTTTTTATGGTTTTCTGTCACTTATAATTTTTGTATGCTAGAATCTAAATCTATTTTACTTTTTTATATTTGTTAAAACAATTTTCTATATATATCTGTTTTTCTAGACCCCTGATGCAAGTATGCTTTCCAAAACTCAGCTGAGTTGGGTCCATCAATAAATTGCTTTTCAATACATCATATTGTTTAAGGTTGTGGTCCTCTCTGCTTATCTTGTTTGCTGTCAAAAACGTCTACATAATAGATCAAATGACTCCTGTTTCATTCTAACCTTTCCCCTCCCTCCCCTGAGTTGGCCTCAACCTGAACAAACAAAACAGGTGTTTTCCTGACTATATAGAGTATAATGTGCTGAAACTAAATGGGGAAAAACTAGGGATTGTTTTGAGGAAATACTTAGTGGTACTGAATGTTGTTGTTGTTGTTAAGTGCCGTCGAGTCGGAGTCGACTCATGGCGACCCTCTGGATAGCTATCCTAAATTGTGTTCGGTCTTCAGTCAGGCGGCTCATTGTTGACAGACTGGTACCTGTAGCTACTGTTATTGTATCGATCCATCTCATTGCTGGCCTTCCTCTTTTGCGTTGACCTTCTATCTTGCCAAGCATGATGTCTTTCTCTAATGATCTCTCTCTCCTCATGATGTGTCCAAAGTATGAAAGTCGAAGTCTTGTCATCTGAGCTTCTAAAGAAAGCTTAGGTTTGATCTGCTCTAGTACAGACTGATTTGTTCTTTGGGCAGTCCATGGTATACACAGTATTCGCCGCCAGAACCATAATTCAAAGGCATCAATTTTCTTCCTGTCTATCTTTTTCACTGTCCAGCTTTCACATCCATATGATGTTATTGAAAATACCATGGCTTGAACAAGTCGAATCTTTGTATGGAGAGAGACATCTCTGCTCTTGAGAATCTTATCTAGGTCTTTCATAGCCATTCTGCCAAGAGCAATGCGTCGTCTGATTTCTTGACTGCTTGTTGCTTCTTTATTGATAGTTGATCCAAGTAGGTTAAAGTTATTCACGATTTCAATTTCTTCTCCTTCGACGATGAACCTGTTGATTATGCCAGCTGTCATGATCTTTGTCTTCTTTACATTAAGTTGCAGGCCCATTTTGAGACTATGTTCTTTGATTGTGAGAAGCAAATGTTTCAGATCATCTTCACTTTCTGCCAGTAATGTGGTATCATCAGCATAGCGAAGGTTGTTGATGAGTCTTCCACCAATCTTCACACCTCTGTTGTCTTCATACAATCCTGCTTCTCTGATGATTTGTTCTGCATATAAATTAAACAGGTAGGGGGAAAGTATGCAGCCTTGTCTTACACCTTTGCTTATTTTAAACTATTCTGTTTCTCTTTGTTCTGTTCGAACTTTTGCTTCTTGATCAATGTACAGATTGTGCAAGAGAACGATCAGGTGTTCTGGTATACCCATGCTTCTTAATGTGGCCCAGAGTTTCTCATGGTTTACACAGTCAAAAGCTTTGCTATAGTCGATAAAGCAGAAATAGATATCCTTTTGGTATTCTTTAGTCTTTTCAAGGATCCATCTCACATCCGCAATGATGTCTCTCTCGTTCCTCGCCCATTTCTGAACCCTGCTTGCACTTCAGGTAGTTCTTGTTCCAGGTATGATTGTAGTCTCTTTTGAATAATCTTCAGTAGAATCTTGCTGGCATGTGGGATCAGAGCGATTGTGCGATAATTTCCACAGTCAGTTGGATCACCTTTCTTTAGTATTGGTATAAACACATATCTTTTCCAGTCAGTTGGCCATGATGCTGTCTTCCATATTTCTTGGCAGAGCCTTGTAAGTACGGTAACAGCTGCATCAGATTGCTGTAATACTTCTATGGGAATACAATCAATGCCTGGTGCTTTGTTCTTTGATAAGGCTTTCAATGCTGCTTCAACTTCTTCTTTCATCACCAATGGTTCCAGATCATAAGGTACAGGTTGAAACGGCTGTTGGTCCACTTGATCTTTATCATATAAAAACTCTGTATAATCCTTCCATCTTTTCTTGATCTTCTCAGCATCATTCAACATAGAACCTTGAGCATCTTGTAACATTCCAATTTGAGGCTGGAACTTTTTCTTTATCTCTCGTAGCTTTAGGAAAGCTGATCTTGTTCTTCCTCTAATAGTTTCTGCTTCTATTTCCTTGCATGCGTCATTGTAGTACTTTTCCTTGTCCTGTCTTGCTGCACTTTGGAAATCTCTGTTGAGTTCTGTGATTGTCTTTCTTTCTCCTCTGACTTTAGCTTCTCTGTGTTTCTGGGCAATTTTCAGAGTTTCTTCCGTCATCCATTTTGGCCGTTTTTGATTTTTTACCTTTTGTAGAGACTTCTTGCTTTCTTCCAACACAACCTTCTTGATGTCATTCCATAACTCTTCTGGAACTCTATCATTTGTATCTAAAGCAGCAAATCAATTTTGCAGGCAGTCTTTAAATTCCAGTGGTATATTCTCAAGGTCATATTTTATTTTTTATTTATTTATTTAGCTGTATTTATATCCCGCTTTTCACCGGGTCAAAGCGGTCAATTGGGAGATACATTTAACACGAGGGGATATGACACACATACGCTAATACGTACAGGGAACATGGGCAATGGAGGGTTAAGTGGCTTGCCCAAGACCACAAGGAGTGCCTATAGGACTAGAAATCCCAGTCCCTCCAGCCTGAGATTGCTGTCCCCAGGTGGGAGTTAAACCCCCGGCCCTCCGGCCTGAAGTACCTTGTCCTAACCACTAGGCCACTCCTCCTGCATTCATGAGTGGTTTTGCTGCATTCATGAGTGGTTTGCTCTTTTTCAGCTTTAGCTTGAGTTTGCATACTAGTAGTTGATGATCTGTACCACAGTCAGCTCCAGGTTTTGTCTTTGTTGATGTTATAGAGCTTTTCCATCGTTGACTTCCACAGATGTAGTCAATTTGATTTTTATACAATCCATTGGGTGAAGTCCATTTGTACAGTCGTCACTTGTGTTGCTGGAAGAAGGTGTTCGAGATGAATAGATTGTTGGTCTTGCAGAATTCTATCAGTCTTTCTCCAGCTTCATTTCTGTTGCCAAGTCCATATTTTCCAACTACTTTGTCTTCTTCTTTGTTGCCAACCTTTGCGTTCCAATCACCCATGACTATCAGGATATCCTGTTTGCATGTTCTATCAATTTCAGCTTGTACTTGTTCATAGAACTCTTCAATTTCATTCTCTTCTGCAGCTGTTGTTGGGGCATATACTTGAATTATAGTTGTGTTGATAGGCATTGCTCGTAGACGAATAGAGATTAAGGGGTATGTTTACTAAACTGCGGTAATGGCGAACAATGCGCATAATGAAACAATAACGATCGTTCGCACGTCAGAACGCGCATTATGACGTGCGAACGATCGTTAACGTTTCATTACGCGCGTTAACCGTAGTTAACGATCGTAAACTCCCGCGGCACGGTAAAACACCGCAGAAGGTGGAGAGAGGGTGGAGAGAAGGGGTCAGTGGGCGGAGAGTGGGCGGGGAGAGACTCCCCTCACACTAACGCGCTGATTTTCTGAACTGAATTCCAACGCGAATGAAAACCAGCCGTTAACTGCAAATGACAAGGGAGAGAAACCATTTCAGTGTCAGCAATGTACAGCCCAGGAAGGGAAACAAAAAAAAAGTGATAAGTGTGATATATGTGCACAGAACAAAAGGGCACAGAAACACTGAAAATGACCCCAACAAACTGGAAAAAAACAATAACCAAGCTGGCCAATAGTGGTATCAATGAGAAACATCAACCCCTCCCCACCCCCAAGTAAGCTCCATAGAACAGATATAAATCGTGGAAGGGTCTATACTCCATCCCCATACAAGGTGAATGAGCCCACAGTGAAATAGTGCCGCTCAGGTTTTTCCCCACAATCGGACAGGGTCCCTATGGTGTGCACATGTCCCGCAAAAGCAGGGCGGGCATGTCGGAATGGCAATTGTATAGATGCTGGAGAAGGGGATACAGAGGGCTGCAGGCGGCACATGCTGTGGTGCAGCTGGGCCACAGTGTGGACTAGGGCAATGCCTAGGTGGCCCATACGAATGCTGAAACAGTGGAGCAGCCAGACAGCAACTGCTGAAGGCCCAACATGGGCACGAGTGTGATACCCAAAGAGTCACAGGGGATAGTACCCAACAGCTACCCCCAAGGGCATGGAACATTGGCAGGCGGAGCTGTGGGGGAGCGGGGACGTCTATGCAGGCACCCCTTATCCCAGAACCTGAACCATAGTCAGCCGCCTACCTGCACACTGGATGGCCTGAGACTGCGCACCACCAGCTCCACCAGCGGAACGGCATGTCAGCATGGTGTCTGAGGGATACTGGTGGTGGAGGGGGCAGTGGCAACTGCCCAGAGCAGACCATGGCCTAGCCCTGTGTAGGTGGGTGCCATGCACTGCAACAGACAGGCCCTGCTGGACGAACAGACACGATATCACCAGGGAATGCACTGTCTCTGTTGAAAAATGGTGGTGCAGTGCATACAACCAGTGTGTTTGGAGGCAGAAGGTCACAGGTTCAAGCCCCAGCTGGGGCTCCTGCCAATCCAGTCCCCATATTTTACCCACAACTAAACCGTGATAGTAAAGATGAACCGCTATTGCAGAGAACATAAGCATGGCGCAAACACCTCTATTTTACCCTACAGAGCACAGACACCAGAAACATGCGCATTACCTACAGCTGAGTCCCCCAAGTGCAGTCCTGGAGGGCCACAAATCATTCAGCGTTTATGCTGTCTCCAATCGAAGGATGGAGCAGTACTGGTGGTGGAGGTGGCAGCGGCTGGTGCCCACAGCAGACCATGGCCTAGCCCTGTCCAGGTGGGTGCCGTGCACTGCAACAAACAGGCCCTGTCAGATGTACAGTCATGGACTCCCCAGGGAATGCAGCCTATCTGTGGCAACACGGTGGTGCAGTGCACACAGACAGTGTGTGAAAGAGCAGAAGGTCACAGGTTCAAGTCCCTCGCTGGGGCTCCTGACAATCCAGTCCCCATATGTTACCCACAACTAAACCGTGATAGTAAAGATGAACCTTCATTGCAGAGAACATAAGCATGGTGCAAACACCTCTATTTTACCCTACAGAGCACAGACACCAGAAACATGCTCATTACCTACAGCAGAGCCTCCCAAACGCAGTCCTGGAGGTCCAAACACCATTCTGGTTCCATGCTGTCTCTGATAAAGATGCCTGTGCTGCATTTGTATGCGCCACCCCCATGGTATGCAGATGTATCTCATGCATATTCATGAGGGACAGCATGAAAACCCGAACAGTGTTTGGCACCGCAGAACTGGAGTTGGGAACCTCTGCTGTAAAGCAGCAGCCAACAGGGGCAGATACACCCACACCCACAGGCCCCATGATCCAAAGTCTCCTGGAAAGGCAGGACTTTGGGCTCTGTGTGCATCTCCCAATACGAGCACCTGCATACCTTAGTAATGCCACCCTAAACCTGGGAATATGGTACACAGCTATCAAAAGGTTGCTATGATTACTGGCAGATAGCAATTCCTAGGTTAAGTAAAATCTCTGAGTGAGCCGCATCATAGCAACCTTTCTGATGTCTCTGGAGTGTGCTACAGGTCCTGTGTCTGACAGTGTTTACCAACCTGGGGAGTGACACCAACAGTATTGCGTACCATAGCCATGCCTGCACTGTGCCCAGGACTGGTGTGTTGGCCAGGGCTGCCCAACACCTCTATAGCTGCTCAATGCTGGCATAGGTGTGGGGAGTGTGTGTCAGTCTATCAAGTGTGGTGGCTGCCAACACCCTCCACAGCCCTCAGGGCTAGCACGTTTGCCAGTATTGGCCTGCCAATATGCATAATGAGGAGCAAGGTACTGTGGGAATAGCCTGGATAGGGTGGCCTGACCTGGCTGCATCTGCACAAGGCATAGGGAAATGGCTCGGACATTGTAGTACCCGGCCACCACCTGCACGGACAGGGTGGCCATAGCATGTCCTGCTGGGAGGTCACTCCCACCCTGACTGAGCAGTGACCATTGCATGGCTAGGTTCCCCCATAGTGCTATATGGCATTTCTTCCATATGATATCTATGGGTTTCCTTTTGGGGCCCAATCACTGACTCATCTGCTTGGTGTGTATGCTGACATCCCTGTTCAGGGTGCCTGCTTCTCCTCCAGGACCATGCACAATGGACTAGCTGGTGGACTGTCTGCAGCTAGTATGTGTCTTGCTGGAACACTGTGCAGTGGCTGGAGGCGTGCTGCTGGATAATGTCAGATAATGTTGGGGGGAAGCTGTGTATTTCTAGGCCTGCCATCTGTCTGCCATTGCATTGTCTGTTCCACAACAGGACTGGGGATGATGGTCCCCTCTACTGGTACCATTGCAGGGAGGTAGACAGTGGATCTATTGGTGGGTGCTCCTGTTCTGCACACTGAGCCCCAGAGGGTGGGTTGTGTGGTGGTACATAATCCCCTCTCCCCCCCTCTCCCTCCCCTCCCTCCCCCTCCCCTCCCCCTCCCCCTCCCTCCTCCCCCCTCTCCCTCCCCCCCTCTCCCCCCTCCCCCCTCCCCCTCCCCCCTCCCCCTCCCCCTCCTTCCCCCTCCCCCCTCCCCCCTCCCCCCACCCCCTCCCCCCTCCTCCCCCCTCCCCCTCTCCCTCCCCCCCTCCCCCTCCTCCCCCCCTCCCCCCCTCCTCCCCCCCTCCCCCCTCCCCCCCTCCCCCCTGCTCCTGTTTGTGATCACAAGGGCAAACTATATCCCCAGGATGCAGCAGGCCTCACCTCAGAGCCCTTCCCCCCATCCTGGTGCCATGGGGAATGCCCCTGTTTGTGATCACAAGAGCAAACTATATCCCCAGGATGCAGCAGGCCTCACCTCAGAGTCCTACCCCCCATCCTGGTGCCATGGGGAATGCTCCTGTTTGTGATCACAAGGGCAAACTATATCCCCAGGATGCAGCAGGCCTCACCCCAGAGTCCTACTCCCCATCCTGGTGCCATGGGTAATGCCCCTGTTTGTGATCACAAGGGCAAACTATATCCCCAGGATGCAGCAGGCCCCACCTCAGAGCCCTACACCCCATCCTGGTGCTATGGGGACTGCCCCTGTTTGTGATCACAAGGGCAAACTATATCCCCAGGATGCAGCAGGCCTCACCTCAGAGTCCTACTCCCCATCCTGGTGCTATGGGTAATGCCCCTGTTTGTGATCACAAGGGCAAACTATATTGCACACTGAGATATATATGTGTTGCGGCAGAGGCCCCTAAAGGGTGTCTCTTCGCTAATGTCAATATGTGTTGTCACTCAAATAGGTGGAGGATCTCCGTAAGAAGGCGCGGGAGCTACGGGCATAATACCCCCGCTTTGTAGCAAGGGTACAGAGGGAGCGGATGGCGCAACGAAACGGTGAGTGATGTGACATGGCCCTGTGGGGCAATGGCTGTCAGAACCACAGGATGCATGTGACTGCCATGGCTGATGTGAGACCATGGAGATGACACATGTTTCCCCTCCCACAGCAGATGCATGTGTTGCCGTGAAGCCTGTGGGGCCAGATGCTGCAGCGGGGCTGGAGGAGGTGCATGGCGACAGTGGCCAGGAGGTGGAGGACGCCCCAGTGCCCATGGAGGCAGACAACGGCGGGGCACAAGATGCCGAGGATGCTGCAGCCGACACCGAGGGGGAGAAGGGGGACTGGGAGGGAGGAGGGGGAGGTGGTTGGGGTGGTTGGAGCGGGGGAGGAGATGGGGGAGGGGGAGGCGGCGGAGGTTGCGGGAGGGCAGGGGGTGGAGTGGCCGGTGCAGGCGGAGGGGGAGGGGAGGGGCCCTGTGGTGGGGGCCAGGGGCAGGAGGGGGAAGAGATAGGCGGGCCGGAGCTGGAGGGGGATGGGGCGGGTGAGGGGATGGGTTTGGCGGCTGTGGCATTTGCTCATCGGCATGGGCTGCCACAGGGCTATGGGGGCGCCAGCCATCTGCTCCATGGTGCTGGCAATGCGTCCCCCCTGGATGTGGGCCTGCCACACATAGCCGCTGACAGGCGCACCGTGCATGCAGCCACACAGACACGGGGAGATCTGTGTCTGTGTGGCTGCATGTGCGGGCTGCACGTGGCTGCGGCTGTGCATGTGCAGGCACATGCCCAGAGGCAGCACGCACTCATCATGGGGCAGGTCCTGGTGACCCTGACCATGGTGGCTGACCGGCTGTGCGTGCTGGAGGAGCGTGTAGCCGGTGGCACGCCTGGCCAGCCACCATGTGACGGGGGTCCCTGGGGTGTGTAGCATGCGGATGCGCATGGCACACCTGCCCTGTGACAACCCATGCCATGGCCTGCCACACTCACCAGGGACAGTAGGCGTTGCAGACAAAAATGTCAGCATGAGTAGCCATGGCGAATGTATTGTCAAGTGGCGAATGTAAATAAAGTTTAACAGTGGTTCCAGATAACTATGGTGGTCAGATGTCCCTCGTTGCTATGTGTCAGTGTTGTGTGAGATACAACGGGAGGATGCAGGGTACTGTACCCATGTCAGGGTTGGGGCGATATTAGGGGCATCACATGGGGCAGTGCCACACATGGCCAAACCCACACACGTTAAACAGTGGGTAGGGGTCAGCTGTGGTGGACCATGCAAGGCTATGTGCAGCAGTGGCGATGGGCACAGACCAGGGTGGACGCTGGCATGGACACAGCAAGGGGGCTAATGGACACAGAGCCGGCCAGTGCACAGGGCTAGGGGTGGACCGAGTGGCCATGTCCGCAGGGGGACAGGAGATGGGGTTTTTATTTGGCCTAGTATTTGTTTATTTCATTTGTTTGGAGGTGTTTATTTTTGAGGCTCAGGGGGTTCCTCAGCATTAAGGGGGTCTGTTGTCAATCCTCTTTATATAATACATAAGAATAAACATAACGCAGGACAGCAGTTTTGTCATTGATCCCTGATACCACTTGGTCATTCCCTCCCAATCATGTCTTTGAGGGGCATCTCGTAAGGCCCAGGATATTATGCAAATTGCCAGCTTTTAGGTTGAAGGGAAGAGCCTAACCTGTAGTTGGCAGGTGGGAAAGCCTAGACGTGTGCTTTCATGGATTCTATAGTGAGGGTTGCCCAAAAATCACAGGGACAGGCTTAGGAAACCTAAGGATATATAAAAGAATAGACTGGCAGTTAGACTGTCAACCAAGACGTGCCTGTGCTATGCTCTATGGCCATCAGAGGGCAGCTTGTACACTTAGTAGTGCCTTTCTATGACTGTGGGTATGCAGCCATTATTGCAAAGCTATGGTAGCAGTTTGGGTAGGTTTAGCTGATGTGCTTTGACTTCGTTGGAGTTGGCAGAAACCTGGATTTGTGCAGTCCTATCCTTTTCAAATAAAAGAAGGAATACCAAAGAAAAAAGGGCATAGCCATCCCATTCCTGTCCGAGTGCCTTCATCAGCTCGTTATTGTTCCCAGGCCCCCATCAGGCCATATATAGTCATTTTCTGTAACCACCTTCGGCCCATGCCATATCCTAGCTCCCCTCCACTCAGCAACATACCAGTCCAGCCCCCCCCCATGGGTCCACTGTATTCCAAACCCCACCACAACACATTTCCAATCAAAGCTCCCCCAAACTGCCCAATTCCAGTCCTAACCCCATCAGCCCATTTCCGGTCAGCCCCCCAATAGCCCATTGCCAGCCCTACCCCCCCCAATCAGGCCACAGCCCATTACCAGTCCGACCGACCCCCCCATCACCCACAGCCCACCTCATGTCATGCCCTAGCCCCCTCTGTAGCCCATTACCAGTCCTAACCCACCCACCTCGGCTCACGGGGAATGTATAAGGAAAACAGATGCCAGCTGCAGCTGTTGGGTAGTGTGTGCCTGTGGGTGGGTGTGCAACAGCAGGTGGGGCATCCCATGCTGACCACAGCAAGGTCGGTGGGTACACCGGCTGGCTGAATAATTTGCATGGGGCTGGCCCCTGGTGCAGACACGGGTGGGCTGTGCGTAATATGGCCCCCCACAAGCAACACAGGACACATGACATCAGCTACAGACACTTGTGTGGCAGTTTATTTCCCCCTCCCCCTGCCCCTGCCACGCCTTGCGTGGCCCCTCCCACCCTGTGTTGATGGTGGTATGCCTGCCGCCGCCTCTAATGCTGCTGTCGCTGGTGGTGGTGGTGGTGGTGGTGGTGGCGGTGGTGGTGGCGTCGGCCCTGTGTGTGCCGCAATAAGCTCCAGGCTGGCAGTCATGCATTGTGCAGATGCAGCCAGGTCCTGCACCCCTGCCAGGACTCCTGACATTGTCCGCTGCAGGCGCCATTGTGCACGGTGTTGGCGGCGCTGTTCCCTCACCCCCACTCGCAGTAAATGCTGTATACCTGTGGGGACAGCAGGTAGTGCATTGTAAGACAGGGAAACATCCACCACCTGTACAGAGGCATTGCCACCCAAACACAGTTTGACACTCACCCTCTGCATCCCTCTGTGCTGCTGCTGAGTGCGCCTGCATCTGCAGGATTACCTCCGACACAGCGGACAGCGCCTCCTGCCTGGTCTGCTGTTCAGCTTCAGCAGCCACTTACCCCGTGGCTGCATTGGTGGGTGGTGCGCCGTTAACTGCAGGCTGTGTGCCTTGCCTGCTGTCCTCCTCCTGGGGTGGGGATGGACCACCTGCTCCCACCTGGCCCATCTCAGGCACAGGGTCCATGAGGGTGCACAGCCCTGGCTCGTTGTCCACTGGCGCCTCCTCTGGTGCGTCAATGGAGCAAATGTCACCTGTAGGCCACAATGTTACATTGGTAAAATTAGGCATGACTGCCTGTCTACACCCGTCCAACTCCCCTAAGGGCACATGTGTGTGGGTGAGCCGCATGGGTCCGGGCCGGGGCCCCTTCCTCCCCCCACATTCCTCTTTATCCATGCCTGTGGGCCCTGTGCCCTGCAAGTGCCACTGTCCTCTCCCCCCCTTGCATGCTGCCACACACCCCATGCAGCCCCATCACCGCCTTCAGCCCTGCAACCACAGACCATGTTTGCCACAGGTGCATTGTGCTGTCCCATTGGCCACGATACTACCCGTGTGGCCCTGCTGCCTCCGCCAACCCTGCACCATATCCCCTGCAACACATTGGAAGCCTCTGCTGGTACTGTGGGCCTCTCCTCTTTGCCACCACACCCATCCACTGTGCTGTGCCGCCCCCTGCCCACCAAGGACACATCCCCCCCATGGGTCATGGGCCAGAAGCTGCCCGTATGCCTGTGCCGCCCCTGGTTCCCAAACAGCCACGTCATGCCACCCACACCCTGCCCCACCCTTGGTCCACCCCTACACATGTGCGTTTGCTGTCTCACACTGATGCAGCTCACTCTCACACTTACCGGCACTTGAGTGCACTGTGTCCAACGCAGGGGGCAGGCCATGAATGTACATAGGCCCCAGTCAGTCAGCCAGGTGCCGCTCCAGATGACTTAGGTTGGCCACCTGTGCTGGGCCCCCTCCAGTGCCCTGTGCCCCTCGCCTCTCCCTGGCGAGCTCATTACGTATGTTTCTCTTGATATCACAGTATCTTTTACGTAGACTCTCTATGTCACGGTGTGGGCCATCAGCAGTTGCCACTGTGCCCTGGTGCATGTGGCAATTGTAGTTGTTGAGCTGAGGCGTCTGAAAAGTAGCTCGTAGTGTTCTAAGATGCTTGCCAGGAGGAGATCATTCTCCTCCTGGCTGAACCGCACTGCCCTCTTACGGACCTCCTCTGGCAGTGTGGGCCTGCGCCGCCTTTGCCCCTGTGTGCCACTGGCCTGCTCACGTGGGTGCTGCTGTTGCCCAGATGGGCCTGGCCTCTGCTCATCTTCATCTGGGTTTGGCAGTGGTGTTTGCTCCAGTCCAGCATGCTCACGTCCCTGGTTCGTGAACTCCATACCAGATGTGTGCTGAGGTGAGTGCCATTTAGTGCTCACAATATATATATAGGTATATTTTGGGTGTGGCTCTACGCGCGTTGCGTACGCGCCCAGCGCCGTGCGTTCCCCCTGTGCATGCAAGGACGTGCCGTGGTTATGTACCCTACATGCCTTACTGTGCATGGATTGCAGCGTTGCAGTATTCCTCCAAATCAGCCCTGTGTGTACACACTACACGCGCCCTCCTCCTACAATCCACTTTTCTGCTGGTAAGTGAATCAAATGTTATATGAGATAGTAATCGTATATTCTTTTTCTATGCGCTACCACGCGCGTTGGGTGATGGTTAACTTTCCATGATGCACATTACATGGGACATGCGTTGCGTGTACGTGCGTGCGAATGCGTTTAGCGTCCCTGTACCATCTTGGCGTTTTCCATATTTGGAAAGGGGTATACTTCGCAGTAGCTTTACACCCTGCTGCGTCACAGGGACACACGTTGATGGCTTTTGTCGGATGCAATGTGTGGAACGCGCGCTCCTGCGCGCGCTATGTGGATGCGTACAGGGTGTTGGCTGTGATGGATATTGCTAGCTGACCAGGTGTGTATCATTATCGTGATTTCTGTGCCCACCCCGCACCCTATTTCCCAACCACCTGTCCTCCATCCTGTGTCTATCATGGCTCAGACTGTGAATGCAGGTAGTGCAGTATTTGCATTGCTGGAGCTAGCTGGGCTGCGCTTTCCGGAAGAGGGAGATGATGTTCCTGGGGCTGCAGCACTGGGCATGGGTGCTATCCCGCTGCAACTCAGGCCTGCAGCTGTGGGGGGTCCACAGGCAGGTGTGGGGGAACAACGGCGCCGTAGGCATGCTGAGGCACGGCCCCGCCTGCAACGCCTCTACAGGCCCAGGGCCATGCTCCAGGACATCAGGGAGGACCAGGTAGTCTCCCTCTACCGGCTGGATACAGGGGCTATTAGGGAGCTCTATGAGGATCTACGACCTGACCTCGAGCCCCTGACTGCCCGGTCACATGCTATACCGGGATTGGCCAAGCTCCTGGCTGCCCTACATTTCTTTGCCTCTGGCTGTTTTCAATCCTCAGTGGCCACAGTGGGTGGGATGAGTAGGCCAACATTCTCTCGCTGCCTCCACCAGGTATTGCGGGCCATGGTCAGCCAGGTTGGGAATTACATTGCCATTCCCAACAGTAGGCAACATTGGGTGGCCCTGGGACAGGCATTCCAGCAGATTGCAGGGATACCACACGTGATGGGAGCAATAGATTGCACACATGTTGCCCTTGTCCCACCCCGCGACAGGGAGGTTGTGTACCACAACCGCAACCACTTCCATTCCCTGAATGTGCAGGTGGTTTGTGATGCAAGTATGCGGATTCTGAATGTGGTTCTACAGTTCCCAGGGTCAGCCCATGACTCCTATATCCTGCATAACTCGGCACTGTTTGGCCAGTTTGAGGCCGGACAATATGAGGACTATGTCCTGCTGGGTAGGTATTCCCCATATCTTACGTGCGCCTACCATATATGATTTGCGGGGGCACCATTGTCACCTGTGTCCTCTGCAAGCCTGACATTGTGGTGTTGTTTCCTGTTGCAGCCTATTCTGGGCCTGACACTACATCACACCCTGTCACCTGGAATGTGGTCACATACCTCTGTGCGCTACAACACGTCTCTCTGCCTACCATGTGTGTGTTCTTGCTCATCTGGGTGTCCCCGCACACATGTGGTGTGGGCTGTACCCTGCATCTGCTGTTCACTTAACAAGCTCCCGTGTACAGGGGCACTCTGGACATGCATGGTGTGTCCCCTCCATGGATGTGGCTCCTGCACCTTGCCCAGGCCATAATGCATGGGCAGTTGTGCATATGTCTGCCTGTGGGGGGTGTCCCTTTCCCACCCCATGTGCCACAGGTTTGTGCATGTGCCATCCAGGGGGGGAAGGGGGAGGATTGGGGGCACAGAACCATACACATGGTGTAGTGTGTATGGGCCTCCTCATTTGCCATGTAGGGGGAGACACGTGTCTTGAGCTGTGGACGAACCTGCTATCACACATGTATGCTGCATGACTGTTCACTTTGGCCTCTCTGCACTGCCACTCCCACCTGGACCCCCCCGGGGATGTGTTCCGTTGACCTATGCCCTGTGTGCAATGTATCATGACGGTCCCCGACTTGCACAACTGCGCATCTCTGCCCCTCCAAGTATGCTTTGGACTCCCAGCATCAGACTCTGGTGCACTACCATCATGTGCAATGCTTTGACGTCAGATGTGTGTGTCCGTGCTTCTCTGCTGTCCAGTTGGGCATTGCTACATCAATGATTCCATAGGTCCATCATCTCACGTGTGATGTTATGCCATCTCTGTTTGCAGGTGATGCAGGATATGGGTGTCGTGCCTGGCTGCTGACCCCTGTGCGTCTCCCTCGGCCAGGTGCAGAGATGCGGTACAATGAGGCCCATGCCTCTAGCCGCTCAGTCATTGAGCGCACCTTTGGTGTTCTCAAGAGTCGCTTCAGGTGTCTGGATAGGACCGGCGGTGCCTTACAGTATGGAACCCCTGACTGTGGCAAAGATCATTCTGGCCTGTTGCATCCTCCACAACATTGCTCTCAGGCACAATGTCCCAGTTGATATTAATGAGGATCTCGGGGAGGATCCTGTGTGCCCTCCTGCACATGGCCGTGGTGACACATGTGAGGGGATGGTGGCCAGGCAACATCTGATCGAGGAACTCTTCTCCTGTAAGTTCTTCATGTGGGGGGATGTGCTTATGGGTCGCCATGTGTGAGATGGTATGTGTGTTTCACAGCACTGTACTGACATATCTCTATTTGTCTCTTGTGTTTCAGCTCACCAGGATTGGCTGCTGTGTTCCTGCCTCCCAGGGATAGGCTGCCAATACTTCCCACTGCTGTGGTTCATGTGAGGAGTGTGTGTATGTCACAGCGGCATTAAGGTGGCTGGGCTGGGAGGACATACAGCTAGGTGTGCTGTGGTGGCAGCATCACTTGACACATATGTGTTTCCCTCTCCACCATTCCTCTGGTGTTGCACATGTCTTTGGCCTCACACTCCATCCGCAATATGCTCCGTTTGACACACATGTGACTATTGCCTGTGCACATCTAGGGGGTCTACATACTTTGCCTGTGCACATGTTACCAGGCTGAGTGTGTCTCTGGACACAGGCAATTGCAATGCTTAGGTACACGTAGAGACCTCATTGCCATTGCTGCATTATAGAGCCTAGGTGCACACAGGTCTCCACTTGTCCCTGATTGTCTGCAGTCCAGCCAACTACAGCTTGCAGCATGCTTACCTTTTCTCATGGTGTGTGTCTCTGTGTCTTTGGGACGTGTGTGTCTTCCCACCTGTCAGGCGATGTTCATACATCTCTCTATGCCCTTCTGTTTCTGCCCTTCTGTACATTGTGTGCATGTGTCATATTATCTTCCCTGACATGTCCCATGTTTATTGGCAGGACACTTCATGTAACCAGTATGTTTCCACGCAACACAGCATTCCTAGGCCATGCTCCACTGACAGCTGATCATGAGGTTGTAGTGCTGGATGCAGTTCATTGACGTCAGCAGCCTCTCCTGGGGCCCCTTGTGCCCTTGCCTGACTCTGGCTTTCCCCATCAGTCCAATGCTGTACCTTTCAGGTAAGCTTCACCTTCCCTCTGCTGGGTCATAGGCCACATGCTGATGCTGCATTTGGCCTGTTCGTTGCAATGTGCATTTCTGTGGTATCTCGGTGCACCACCACTGCTGGACATGCTTTAGACCTCTGGGATGCCTGTGTGCCATGGGCATTCACATGACCATGTTGGTATTGTGTCATGGTCTGCAGGGCCATCTCCTACTGTGGTCCATGTGCACTATGCTGTCTGTTATGATCATGTCATGTGGTGTTTCAGCATTCCTGATGCACATATTCTGCTGTCAGCGTGTCGTTTCTGACCTGATGGTGGGTGTGCACCTCCCTTACCTTCTTTCTACCCCTTTTCACACAGGACACAGCCCACAGACATGGCACATCTACCACACTTCCTCTGGAGCCCCATCTTCCATATTTGTTTGGACGCAGCACCTGTGTGAAATTGTCCGTGCCTGTTGTTGCCACTGTTAGATGTACCTCTACATCTTGGACACAGCCTTTTTTGGTCCTTCTTGTTGGCCTGCTTTGTTGACTGTCACTCGGATACCTGACACACCGTCACTGACATGACATGACATGACATGTTCTCTGCCAGTGAGAAACACGGTCAGTTCCCTCTACCAGGCCGAGGTGATGTGTGGGTGTATACCCCATATTGTGTTCATCTATGGACTGCAGATCTGCATGTGCAGTGCACTGTGGGTTTGTGTGGGTTGACCCAGATCCTGGACACCACAGCAGACAGTTTGTGTGGTGACCTGACACCCTTCATCTTCCAGGCAGTGATTTGTTAGAGCTGGGGGAACAGGCATCTGGCTAGTCTGTCTCCATGTATTCATCGTAGTTTGGGTGTTTCTTTGGATTTTATTTATTTATTTATTTAACATTTGCTTCTATACCGCGCTATTAAAATCAGCGCGGTGTACATCAAACAAGCATACTACAATGTATACAAACAACATTGAGTTTTACATTTTGACAGTAGCTCTCCGTATTTGACAAGGTCAGTGATGTTAT
The DNA here is from genome assembly GCA_033557465.1 of Ichthyophis bannanicus. Lineage (NCBI taxonomy): Eukaryota > Metazoa > Chordata > Amphibia > Gymnophiona > Ichthyophiidae > Ichthyophis > Ichthyophis bannanicus. Next base: position 1,606,121,085 of record CM066031.1, read on the forward strand.
TGGGCGTGTTGTTTTTGGTAATGGTCTAGACCTTGGTCTTGATCGTGTTTGCCATATGCCCTTGTTTGCTGAGACCTTGGTTTGTTTGCTTGGCAGGCATTTCTGGTTTGTACTTAGCTAACCTGTTGTTGCTCTGGTGTGGGAGCTTTGACCATCTGTCATTTATACTCCATAGGTTGGCCACATCGTTATTAGGACATTGTTGGTCACACTGGCAATATAGCCCACATATTACTTCACTGCCTGTGTGGCCAGTTGTCATGGGTTGGAACCCACAGTGGGGTTACTTGGTGGGGCTGTGTGAGGCATATTCTTTTTGTTATTTGCAGTGGTGCTGCCAGCTACCTCACCTTCACAGTGCTGTCTCCTTACGGTACCTCATCAGGCACCCTTTCACGTGCCATGTGCAGCACCCTTTGATGCGCCCTGTGGGGTGGCCCATAGGGGGCATTCTAGGGTGCCTTGGTGGGCAATGCACCTTATGATGTGCCCTCTGGGGTACATTATTGGGTGCCTTCTCCGTCGCCTTAGGTTACATCCCCGTGAGGGTGTGTTTGCTGGCAGCATTACTTATGGTTAACATAATAAATGCTTCTCTCGGCACTGCTAGAATGTACACAGTGCTGTCTCCGCCAGCTTTACTCATTCGACCCACAGCGGTATTGAACTCACAACCACTTCGACAATGGTCGGTGTATTAACCATTGTGCTGTAGCTCTGGATGCCTTGCTAGTCACCTTTTCATGCACTGTATGGGACACCCTGTTGTATTACTGTCTGTAGGTGCTCTGTGCCAGTGGGACACACGATCAGTTCCCTCAACCAGGCCGAGGTGCTGTGGGGGTGCATACCCCATCTTGTGTTCATCTATGGACTGCTGATCTGCATGTGCAGTGCACCATGGGTTTGAGTGGGTTGACCCTGATCCTGGCCACCACATCCAACAGTTTGTGTGGTGACCTGACAACCTTCATCTGCCAGCCAGGGATTTGTTCATAGCACTAGCAATGTGGCCCATCGGTTACTTCACTGCCTGTGGGGCCAGGGGTCATGGGTTTGATCCCACAGTGGGGATATTTGTTAGCGCTGTCTGTGTCATTTTGTTTTTTTAAGTTCAATTGGTGCTGCCAGCATGAGACCCTTATAGTGCTGTCTCCTTACAGTGCCTCATCAGGCGCCCTATGCAGTGCCCACTGCAGGACCCTGTACTGCGCCCTGTGGGGTGACCCATAGGGAACATTCTAGGGTGCCTTGGCGGACAGTGCACTTTATAATGTGCCCTCTGGGGTGCCTTATAGGGTGCCTTCTGCAGCACCTTCGGTTGCGGACCTGTGAGGGTATGTTTGCTGGCAGCACTAATTAATCTTAACAGACAAACTGCTTCATATAGCACTGATTTTGAGTAAAAGGTGATGTCTCTGCAAGCTTTACTCATTGAGCTCAAGGGGGGATCGAACTCACTTCTCTTGCACCATTTGTCAGTGTATTGGCCAATGTGCTACAGTTCTGGATACCTATATAGTGCCTTATAAGGTGCCTTATATGGTGTCCTATGGGGGACATTATAGGGTGCCTTGGCACTTTATAATGTGCCCTATGGAGTGCCTTCTAGGGTGCCTTATGTGGCACCTTAGGTTACACACTGTGAGGGTGTGTTTGCTGGCAGCACTATTAATGTACTACTAAACTTCCTCACAGCCCAATACTTAACCCTTTCCAGGCCAAGCCCATAACTTTCGGGATCCTAACATCTGCTTAAATATTCCTATCACATGGTATATAATACATGACTATGGCAGGGGGTACGTCACTATTGGAACATATTGAATAAGACGGGTACAATTTTCCTGCCATATGCAAACATAAACTCGGCTGCAGAATGTGGATTAAAATATTATAGTAGGCTTTCAAAGGGTTACACATGACGCCTCAGCCAGCCTTCTTCATTAGGCACACTGGGGAATCGAACCCATGACCCTTGTACCATTGGTCTGTGTAGTAACCATTGAGGTACAGCTCTGTTTCTGTATCTGGGTGTCTGCGCGCCTTCTTACGCTTAACGCGCAGTAACGTGCCCTGTAACAATCGTTGCTGCGCGGCACCTTACAACGCGCGTTATTGCGCATTATCGGTAACGATGTACCGCCCATGTCCTTTTTTGGCTTTCCTTCCACTAACGCGGCTCCTAACGCGAATCACACTAACGCAGTTTAGTAAACATACCCCTAAGTGTTCGCTGACTGCATTGTATTTCATTACAGTTCTTGCAAGTTTCTTCTTTATTATAAATGCAACACCGTTTCTTCTTTGTCTTTCATTTCCAGCATAGTAGACCATGTGATCATCTGATGCAAAGTGCCCGATGCCAGTCCATTTCAGTTCGCTGACACCCAACAGATCAATTTGTACACATTCCATTTCATTCTTGACCACCTCCAACTTCCCTTGGTTCATGCTTCGTACGTTCCATGTTCCAATGTGTAAGATATCTTTACAGCTTCTGACTCTCATTTCATGCGCAGCTACATCAGCAGTCAAACGTCCCGAGGGCTTTGATCTAACCACATCATAAATGCTGGCTTTACTTTGAAAAGTCTTCAGCTCTTCCCCAGTAGCTAGTTGAGTGCCTTCCAACCTGGGGGTCTCATCTTCCAGCACTACAGCACGATTTGTTTTCTTGTAACTATCCATTGGGTTTTCATGGCAAGATACAGAAGTAGTTTGCCGGGCCTTTCTTCCGCGCAGTTTAAGTTTGGTGTTGTTGCCGTTGTCACAGAAATGTGATCCTCCGCCGTCAACACTATCCCATTCTGCTGCTGCCCAGATGGGTGGTTTGTCTTGGTCTGGCATCTCAGCTGAGACCTGTCCATCTTGGGAGACCCTGCCAGTAGTTAAACTACCGATAGTTTAGCTCTCAGCATCACTGATGCACACAAGCCCTCACAGCACGACAAGCTGCAAACCAAGTGAGGGGGTACTGAATACAGGCACCTTTTTCATTGCCTGCTAAAGTTGACCCATGGTCCTCATGTACAGTATTAATGAAAGAACCCTGCATATGAGTACCACCACCTTTTTTTGCTAGGAAAAATGCACTGGAAACAAATTATATTTTGGGCCTCTAGAATTCATGCCTATTGGGTTCATTTAAAGGGTAACAAACTGAAAATGGCCTAATTCATTGCTTTTTACCATTTTTCCAAAACAAATTCACATCCCTGATTGCATCCATCTAGGTTGTCACATCAGTAAATCTACCTAAATCGATTTCATGTCCTGAAGTTGTGAAATCCAGGGCACTAATGCAATGACTATAGCAATCTGGTGCAATTTATGCAAATGGAACAAAAAATAGCCAGTACAGTAACATGGGGATAAGACTTTTTTTTTAGATATGTTAATGGGTAACCAGGAGTCAGCGTTGACTCTACAGCCCACACTCAGCGACAGAAAGAAGTTGAAAGATGGCATCATAAGGGTGAAGGGGGTGAATATGTAAAGGGTGATGTGGATAAAGCAGAATTGCTTAACAAATATTCTGTTCTGTGTTCACAGATGAAAGACTGGAAATAGGACCTCAGAAAAGAAACACTAATCAGAATGAAAGTAAGGTAGACCTCAAATGATTTTCAGAAGACTGTGAGGACCTAGCATAAATAAAAGCAGACAAAGTGATGGGATCCGACAGGATACATCCAAGGATATTGAAGGAAGTTAGAGAAGTTCAGGTAGCTCCACTGTGTGATCTTTTCAAGCTGCTTTAGAGACAGAAGTGATCCTGGAAGACTGGAGATGGGCAGATGAGGTTCCTGTCTGCAAAAGCGGAAGTAAAACAGAGGTTGAGAACTACTGTATGGTTAGCCTGACCTCTGTGGTGAGTAAATTAATGGAAACATTGCTAAAGCAGAACATAGTGCAGTGTCTGGAATCCAAAGTATTATAGGATATGAGAAAGCATGGCTTTACTAAAGGTAGGTCTTGTCAGATGGATCTGATTTTGTTTGGTGGTGAAGAAATGAATAGTGGAAGAGCATTGGATGTGAAATTCTTAGCTTTCAGCAAGGCCCTTGACACTGTTATGCATCAACTTATAAATAAACTGAGCAGCTTGGCATGGCCCCTAAAGTGACTGACTGGGTTAGAAACTGGTTTAGTGGGAGGTGGCAGAAAGTAGTGTAGATGGAGTTCACTCTGAAGAGAGGAATGTTACCAGTGGGGTGATACAGGCACCAGCCATGATCCAGTTCTTTCTAGCATTTTTGTAAGCTTTATTGTGGAGTTTGTCTCTTTGTAGATAGTTCCGAAATCTGCAAACAGTGTAGACACCTTGGAAGATGTGGATTACAAGAGGAGGGATATACTGTAGAAACATCTGAAGAATATTCAGGAGTTTAGCAGCTAAGATTTAATGCTAAAACATGCAAGGTAATGCTTTTGGGCTGCAAAAATAAAAAAAATAAAATGCAGCAGTACAATAAAGGGAGTGAAATAATTGTGTGCACAAAAGAAAAGTGGGACCTGAAGCGATTGTATCTGATCTTAAAGTGGCCAATCAGATAGACAAGGTGACAGTAAAAGCTAGGATGATTGGGTGCATAAGGAAAGGAATGATCAGCGAGAGATAGTGCCTTTGTGGGCTTTATAAAATTATCCTTCGCAATATCTCCATGATAAAAAATGCACAGGAAGTGGCTCTCTTCCAGTTGAAAGGATGCTCTGAAACAAGGGGGTCATAGGATGAAGGTGAAAAGGAAGATTCAGGAGCCCTCTGAGGAAATATTTCTTTATGAAAATGATGGTGAATATTATGGAATAGCCTTCCAATGAATGTGTAAAGATGAAAACTGTATATGAATTCAAGAAAGCAGGGGACAAATCAAAGGTAGAAGTGGTCTAGTGGTTGGGGCAAGCTACCTCAGTCCAGAGAGCCAGGAGTTTGAATCCCACCAGGAGACAGCACCCTTGGGTTTGAAGGCTGGGGTTTGTAGCCCTATGAATGTTCCTTGTGGCCTTGGGCAAGCCACTTAACTCTTTGGGGACAAGGGGGAAAAATGTATATACATTACCTGAATGTGCATCGCTTTGACCAGTATAAAAGCATAGTTAAATAAGTGGAGGCCAATTCTGAACTGAAGATGTTTGCTCTGATTCTGCACCTGTGGGATCTAGCCTGGACATCCTGATTCAAGCTTGCTGTATGTCTGGAACCCCTCTCTATATAGGCTGTCCTATGTTCCTGCATGGAGCCTTAGGGGTATGTTTACTAAATGGTGATAATGTAGCAGTGGTGCAGTTATTGTGCGATATGTAACGTTATTGCATGATAAATTAATGTCATTATGCAATAACGTGCTGTATCGCCTGACAACGTCCCTGGCGGCGCTAAGGCACAGAAAAGATGGATTAAGGCTCCCCAGAGGGTGAGGAGAAGGGGTCAATGGGCAGGGAGAGGCTCCAGGCACACTAGTGCCGCGAAATGAAGGTCTGAAAAATAGCACGAGTGAAAACCTGGCATTAGAGGCAAAAGTGAAGGAGAGAGAAACCATTTCAGTCGGCAATGTACAACAAAGGCAGGGAGACCAAGAACAGTGATAGTAGTGATACAAGTGCTGCACCACCAGATAGTGCCCAAGTACAAAAGGGCACTATGGTGTGGCTGCACATGGGGTACAGGGGACTGCAGGCGTGACATGCAGTGGGGCAGCTGGGGCATAGGGCAGGCTAGGCATATGCCTAGCTGACACATAGAAAAAGAGAAACGCAATATCAGCAACTGATCAAGGTCAAACATGCCCATGAGTGTCTTTGTCCTTCAGTGTCCCAGGGGACAGTACCTAGCAAATACCCCAAAGGGCACAGAACATTGGCAGGCAGTGCTGGGGGGAAGCATGGATGTCCATGCAGGCACCCCTACCCCAGATTACACACCATAGGCAGTCGCCTACCGGCACACTGGATGGCCTGGGACTGCGCACCACCAGCACCACCGGCATAAGGGCATGTCAGCATGGTGGCAGAAGGGTGCCCGTGGTGGTGAGGGCAGTGGTATCTGCCCACAGCAGACCAAGGCCAAGCCCTGTCTAGGTGGGTGCCATGCACGGCAAAAGACATGGTCTGTCCGATGAACAGTAATGGTATACCCAGGGAATTACCTGCCTCTGTGACAACAGTTTGATGCAGTACACACAGCCAGTACATTCAGGGGGCAGAAGGTCACAGGTTCAAGTCCCAGCTGTGGCTCCTGCAGACCATGTCCCTATATATTACCCAGTCCTAAACAGTGGTAATAAAGAAGGAAACTTTTTGCAGATAAAATAAACATGCCATAAATGCCTATATTCTACCCTGCAGAACACATTCACCATAAACATGTGCAGTCCCTAGAGCAGAGGTTCCCAACTGCAGTCCCGGAGGGCCAAACACCATTCAGGTTTCATGCTGTCCCTAAGAAATATGCTTGAGATGCATTTGTATGTACCGCCTCCATTGTATGCAAATGTATCCCCTGCAATAAAACAAAGGATATTATAATGCCTCTGTATCGCTCCATGGTACGACCGCACCTTGAATATTGTGTGCAATTCTGGTCACCGTATCTTAAAAAGGACATAGAGTTATTAGAAAAAGTACAGAGAAGAGCCACCAAATTGGTGAAGGGGATGGAAGGCTACTCCTATGAAGAGAGGCTAAAAGGTTAGGGCTCTTTAACCTAGAAAAGAGGCGGCTGAGGGGAGATATGATAGAGGTGTATAAATTAATGAATGGAGTGGAACGGATAAACGTGGATAAATTGTTTACGCTATCAGAATATAGAAGGACTAGGGGGCATGTAATGAAGCTACAGGGTAAACTATTTAAGACAAATAGGAGAAAATATTTCTTCTCTCAACGTGTAATCAAACTCTGGAATCTGTTACCGGAGGATGTAGTAAGGGCTGTTAGTATAGCTGGGTTTTAAAAAAGGTTTGGACAAGTTCCTGGAGGAAAGGTCCATAAACCACTATTAAAAAGGGACCCAGGATATCAATGCTTGGCCTAGTACAAGCACTGCAGAACCTGTGTCTTTTGGGGAAACTGCTAGGTACATATGACCTAGATTGGCCACTGTTGGAAACAGGATACTGGGCTTGATGGACCTCGGTCTGACCCAGTATGGCATTTCTTATGTTCTTATGCATATACATTAGTGACAGCATGAAAACCTGAATCGTGTTGGGCCCATCAGGACTGGAGTTGGGAACATCTGCCCAGAGCATCAGCCAGCTCCACTATCCAAAGCTTCATGGAGGGCCAAACTTTTGGGCCCTGCATGGAGCAGCATCTACCAATACTAGAACCCGCATACCTTAACAATGCCGTCATAAACCTTGAAACACGTTCCACATATATCAAGTGGTTCCTATGATTAATGTCAGATAACAAGTCCAAAATGAAACACAATATGTTAACAGAGATCCATCAGAGCAACCTGTCTGATATCTGTGGAGTGTGTCTCAGTTTATGTCTCTGACAGTGTTTACCACCCTGGAGAGTGACCCAACAGTATTGAGTACCATAGCAATGCCTGCGCTGTGCCCAGGACTGGTGTGGCGGCCAGGGCTGCCAACCACCTTCTATATTTGCACAATGCTGAAGTTGGTGTGGGAGTTTGTGTATGTCTATCCAGTGTTTTGTGGCTGGCCACACCTTGAGGAGCCCACAATGCTTGCACTGTTTCCAGTGTTAGCCTGCCAATGTGTATAATGAGGAGCAAGGTACTGTGGGTATGGGCCAGACAGGGCAGCCTGGGCAGGATGCATCTGCACAGGGCATAGGGCAATGGCTGGGACATTGTAGTGGCCGACCTCCACCTGCAGGGACAGGGGGACCACAGCATGTCATGCTGGGGGGGGGGGGGTCACTCTCACCCTGACTGAGCAGTGACCATGGCATGGCTAGGTCCCCACATAGTGCCATACAGTGTTTCTCTTAAGTGATATCTGGGAGTTTCCCTGGTTAGGGCCTAATCACTAACATACCACCTCTGGGTGCACACAGTTTCACCAGGGACATGCCCTATGTAGTAGCTGGCAGACTGTCTGCAGCTAGTGTATGTATGGCTGGAGCACCTTGCTGAGAGAAGACTGACAGTGCTCTCTGCTGGTGAATGTCAGATGGTGGTGGGGGGCATCTGAGCGTTTACAGGCCTTCTGCCAGTGCCCTGTGTGATACAAACAGATCTGCATTGACTGCCTTGGAGGGTGCCCCTCTCCCCTGCAGAACCGGGGTAGCTGGTCCCACAGCCCTACATCATGTTCCTCTACTACTGACATTGCAAAGGTGTAGAGTGTGGGTCTGTTGGTGGAAGATCCTGTCCCCCCACCCTGCCCCTGAGAGGGTGGGTCGGTAGGCGTTGCCCCCTAATCCGCATGTGGGTCCAGACACCTCTCCTGCCCTATAGGGTGCAGTAGGTGATGGCAATGAGGTGAGGGTGTTTCTGCTGGCAGCACAGATTCTAGAGATGTGTCAGACTGTTACATGCAGCAAAATAGATTGCCTCAGACAGCTATATCAGATGAGACCCCTGAGGGATCGAATTCATGACCTCTGGCTTCTTGGTCATCATATTAACCCATGGGCTACAGCTCTATACACCTTCTCACAGCACTGCCACAGAGTTAAGGTTACTGTGCATAAACAGCCAACGCGCCTCCTATTGGGCGATACACAGTGCATCTTACATGGATGCTGGCACGTCCACCCCCCTATATGGCATTGCTCACATTATCGCTGGGAGTTTAACCGGTAACATGAGGGTGGTGTAGTACACAGACTCCATAGCAAATATCAGTGTGTCCACCAAAAATAAACCATCACCTCAGCTGGAAAACCTAAGGTACCCTGTAAAGTGCCTTAGCTGTGGGTATATTCAATCCCGGTAAGCACAGCTGACATTTACTGGGTTGACCTGCAGTTGCTGTGTAGTCAGCCCATGCTTTGAGAAAAGGCATAGCATACTGGTTAATATGATGCCCTCAGAGTCACTGCTTATGGGTTTGAATCCCCACTGCACCAACAGCAAGATGAGTGTTAGTAACAGTCAGACACATCTCTACAATCAGTGACACAAGCCTAATACACTATAACCTTTGTCCCATGCCTCTAAGGCATTGCGTCGGTGAAAGCGTGTCATAAGGTGCCTAAAGCTAAGGTGCACCAGATGCGGTCCAGGCCAAACAGCGGAAGTCATGTGATGTTGTAAACTAAAGCCAGCCACCATGTCCGCCAATCTCCGTATCCGACATGTATACATGCGGCCCCAGAGATAGCTTTCCATGTGGCATCCATGATACATGCACGGTGTAGTAGGGCACGGCACAATACAGCACATGCGTGGCATACATGTGTGCGGCATCAACACATGGGCATCCCCCAAAATGGCAACGCAATCCCACAAGCCAGCATTTAGCCGCCACGACCTACGACAGCTGGCAGCCTTAATCTGCACCAGGCAGCCGCGCCTCTTCCCAGGCGCCTCAAAATGCCAGGATCTGGAATGCGTCAGGAGGGCGTGAGTGCGCATAACAAGGTGCTTCAACTGTGTAGCAGACTACCCACATTAGGTAAGTGTATGGGGACAGGTTACTAAATGGAAGGTGTGCAACACAATATCCAGCAATAAAAACACATAAGACATGCACCACATGTGCGAGACACATGTATGTGGGCAACTCTGTGATCAAGCTATCTATTTATGTTGCTGTGGGCACATATGCCAATCCCCGGGAGCCACAGACATGAAAACAGAGGTGCAGAGGTTAGCGCGGTGTGATGTAAGCTGCCCCTGTTGCAGTGCACACCTCTGCCCAACCCCCAGGAGCTGCAGCCCCCATGACAGAGCTCTATTAGGCATACCTGTGCCATGATGGCTGCTGCTAAGACACATTACCAGCTCTGGCCACTGCCAGGAGACATTGGACCTGATCACAGAGGTCAAGTAGTCATCATGGTGCACTGGTAGCTGCTGCAGTTGGAGTACCACAGCCCTGCCCCATCCCCAGGAGGCATCAGATCTGATGACAGAGGTCCAGCAGTCATCCTGGTGGTGTGGTAGTTGCTGCTGTTTATGTGTGGAACATCACCCTTGGACCCCAAGGCTCCCAGACCTGCACACAGAGGTGTATCAAACATCCTGGTGTCGGGGTGGTTGCTGTTTTTGCAGGTTCCCAGCTCTGCCCCAACCCCAGGAGGCATCAGACCAGACTACACAGGTCTATTCTCCATCCTGGTGTTATGGTGGTTGCTGTTGTTGCAGGTTCCCAGCTCTGCCCCAACCACAGGAGCAATGTTCCCTCTAATTTTCTGTAGGTTGTGTGCACATAAAATATCAGCTGTGTGCAGCTTGTGAAGGAAGGTTAAATTTTTGTGCGCCACATGACAACACTCGGAGTTATATACTTTAAAATTTGACTACACATCAGAATACAGTATGTACACCACATTGATTTTAATCAAATTAAATGAAAATAGATGATTACTAAATGAAGTGGGAAATTTCTAGTAATTACAATCATAACTTTTAAATTTTAAGACGTCTGTGTTGTTTTCTATCAGAATCAGAACCGTAATTTTTGTGCACTCTATTGTAAAGTATGTGCGCTCTCTCGACGAGGTGTGTGCGCGCACACACGCGCACAGCTTAGAGGGAACAGTGCACAGGAGGCCCCAGACCAGACTACACAGGTCTATTCTCCATTCTGGTGTTATGGTGATTGCTGTTGTTGCAGGTTCCCAGCTCTGCCTTATCCCCAGGAGGCCCCAGACCAGACTACATAGGTCTATTCTCCATCCTGGTGTTATGGTGGTTGCTGTTGTTGCAGGTTACCAGCTCTGCCCCAACCCCAGGAGGCATCAGACCAGACTACATAGGTCTATTCTCCATCCTGGTGTTATGGTGGTTGCAGGTTCCCAGCCCTGCCTTATCCCCAGGAGGCATTAGACCAGACTACACAGGTCTATTCTCCATCCTGGTGTTATGGTGGTTGTTTTTGTTGCAGGTTCCCAGCTCTGTCTTATCCCTAGGAGGCATCAGACCAGACTACACAGGTCTATTCTCCATCCTGGTGTTATGGCAGGCGCTTCTGTGTATGCGTGGAACATCACCCTATCCCCGGGAGGCCCCCCAGACTGATGACAGGGGCGCAGTACACATCTTGAGGTCATGGTGGTTGCTGCAGTTGCCATCTCACAGCTGTGGCGCACCCCCAGGGGGGCCCCAGCCCACAACACAGAGCCCTATCAGTCACCCTGGTGTTATGGCTGCTGCTGCTGTTGCAGGCTCCGAGCTCCGCCACATCCCCAGTAGGCTGCACACCAGATTCCAGTGGTCCACCAAGCATCCCGGTGTAATGGTAGCTGATGTTGGTGCAGGTACCCAGCTCCCCCACACCCCCAGGTTCAGAGCCTGCACCACAGAGGCTGGAGCAGCATTCAGGTGGCATGGTGATGGCTCCTGTTGATGTGAGACGGGCTGCCCAACACCGAGGTGTGTGCTGGACTGCACTGAGGGTATGGAGTCACACCCCATGTAGATCAGAATTGGAACGCCCCACATGCCATGTTGCTGTCATGTCATACCATGAGATGACAGGGACATGGCATGGGGTGGGTGTGAGGCAGCGCACAGGGCACATAGGTGTCACACCACATATGCCTAGCCACACGCCCACACATGCAGGCAGATCTGACAACAGCTCATTGCACGCAGACATGTGTGCCATGTGGTTCGCCATGGGCAGGGAGACAGGGCCCTAATGGTTGCAAACATTGCTTATCCCCCCCCAGGTAGAGGACCTACGGAAGAAGGGTAGAGAGATGAGGCTACACTGCCCTGGATACCTCTGCCGCATGCAGCGGGAGGCAATGGCCGGGGGTGATAGTGAGTGTCCCAGCCTATGCATTGCACCACACCATGTCCCAGTGGCACGGCAACCTGTGATGCCACATACATTGTGTCTGTGCCGTAACAAATGCATGATGTCCTGTTCATACCTGCTTTCTTCACAGAGGCTGCAGATGCTGGGGAGGGACCTCTGCACCCACACCACCTGGTGGCAGCCCCCCCGTGACAACTGGAGGTACCAATGTGGAGGACATACCTGCAGCGGTGGTGGACGCCATAGATGTGGGGGAGGAATACATGGATGGTGGGAAGGGGTGGGAGGAGGGTGCTGGAGAGGTGGAGTGGCAGGGTGAGGAGGTTGAGGAGGGTGGCGGGGAGAGTAAGGGGAATGGCCAGGGTGGGGAGGCCATGGAGGGTGTGGAGGGCGGGCCTGTGCCTGAGGGCAGACGCAGGTCACCACAGGGCATTGGGGGCCCCTGCCACCTACCTCATGTGCATGGCCAAGGTGTCAGGCCGGGTGTGGGACCCCCACACATTGCCACACACAGGGCCATTGCAGATGCCATCACCCAGACCACAGCCACATGGTGTGGATGTGGTGGCAAATGTGTGGGTCTCCTGTGTGGCGATAGGCACCGTTATGCAGACCCTGAGCGACCATGGCCATGCCATCAGGCAGCTGAAGCTGCTGTTGAGGGTATGGCTGAGGTGATGCGCCGCCAGCATTATCATGGTATGTTCACGGCACATCCCCAGCCATACCCCCACGGCGGGCCCCCGGGTGTGTGATCACCATATATATCTGTGGCCATTTCCCAGTGTCTGCAAGGTAGTTAAGGGGATGCACAGATGGCAAAGGTAGCAACCCTAATAGCCAAATGTATCCCCACTAACGTGTGAGATGGATGTACATGCTGTGCTAATGCCAAATGTGAACCAGTGTTAATGTTAACCCGCCTGTGGGCGGAAGTTGTTCTGTTGTACATTCTAAGGTTTGTATGGCACCTACCAACACATATTTGTATTAAAACATTGTGTAGGCAGCCACATCTTGCAATGGTCATGTGTCCTTTATACATACATGCTGTAGCAGTGTGTTTGACACCTGTGTGCATGTCCTAGTGTGTATTTGTGCCACAGACATTGCCCCTGCCACACAACAGGCTATGTGGAGTGCCATGTGCAATGCCGGATGTATCCCCTGATAACATCGTAATGTAACTATGTGCTGCACCGTCCAACAGACATGGACACATGCACGTTGTCACGGATAGTCAGTCTGTAGCATGGATGCAGCACATGATAGGATGGTGAGGAGGTGCATATGTGGTATCCATGATGCAGCCTAGATGTGATGTACGTGGGGATCCACGTTTCTGACAGGGTGTCAGTCAGTGTGTCTCACCAAGATGGGGTCTGGTGGGGTGAAGGGGCAGCGGTTCACTACAAGCGCTGTAGGGGGGTAAACACCTGACAGCAGCTAGGTATATCTGTACGTCATGTCTGTCCACCAAGCATGTGCAGTTAGTATGCCACAGTGACCCTGGTGTGTGTCTGACAGATGGGTCACCCATGTAGATAGCCTGATATGGATGATATGCAGGTACAGAGGGGAGATATACCCCACAATGTTGGTGAACAAGAAGACATATACAGCAGGTGGCAGGGGGAGGGAGGGTGTAACCCCAGGCATATTTATGGCCATTAACACATGGCATGGTGCATGGAACACAGGGCATGTGTGGACCACTCTGTCATGACTGCTGCTGGTGCATACACCCCACCAGCCTGTGACATGGTAGGGAATATGTGACCATGGTAACCCCAATTGGGACAGCCCACTCAGGGAACCCCTGACACAGAAATGGACACGTGCACATCGGTGACCAAAGGTAATGCTTTAATCAACGTGGTGGACTGTCCAACGTACAGTCACAGACCTACGGCCTGTGTGACCACCCACGCCCATGCCCGTACCCCCTCCCATGGCTCCCCACACCCCTTGTTGCTGCTGCTGCCTTTGACACCACCTCAGGCCACAGGATACATCCCTCCATGGCCTCGAGGGCATCCACCACCCGGCCTATTCCAGCTGTGATATCCACGGCAGTCCCTCGCAGCTGCTGTATCTCCAGGCTGTGCTCCCTGATGTCCCTGTGGATCCCACACACCGCCCTTATGAGGGCCCGCACCACCTGGAATTGGGCATGCTGTACCTGCTGCTGGCCACGCATCTCCGCCATTATAGCAATCAGCGCCTGGTGAGTGCCTGTGGGAGGGGAACAGGGTGACCTGATGAGACATCTGTTGCCTATACCCCAATGTGTATGACCTGCCCATTCCCCACTGAGCCACACCAAACACCACAGACATGGCCAGGGGGGGCATATGTATGTGTGGAGACCCACTGTTATCGTGCATGTCTGTGGCCCCACCGCTGTGGCTGGGGGTTGGTGTGCCACACCAGCACATGCAAGCATCCTGTCAGTTGCCTACCTGCAGCATCCCTGTGTACCAATGCCATATGTGCCTGCAGCTCCTGTAGGACGACATGCATTGCGCCAGTTGTTGCAGTCGATGACCCTGGCAGTTGCAGTGTGGGGCTGACCCCCACATCCTTGGGCCCCTTGCCAGCCACTGTGGTGCCTGTGTACCCACTCCACTGGGGTGACTGTTCATCCTCTTGGGTGGCCATCTCCTCAGGCAGCACATCAGCCCATGGTGTGTCTGGGGCATCACTGGTGGCAGCCTCTGCATGCGGCGCCTCCTCAACCTCCGCTGGCTCGGGCTCACTGCCATTGTCCTCCTCGGCCGCCTCAATGGCCTGGAAGTTACCTGGGGGGGGGGTGGAGAAAGGTACACAGTAGATATAGGGTTGTCACAGACACAGACGACAGACGGAGAGCATATTGTAACGTGGACACATATTTGTTTATGTACGCCTTGCTTTCCTCTGTCTCTCTTACTTGGTCAGCCCCAGGGACAGAAACTCTGCTGCTTGCCCCTTCTATACCCCCAGTCCCTCCTCCACCACACATGGTATGCACAAAACTAACCCATTTGAGGAGATTGCCCCATTTTGTAACCCACATCTGGGTGAGGACATCCATGTCTGACTGGAAGTGTGGAGTGAGCATGTGTGGGTACACCCAGAACTTGGATGTCCTCACCAGATTTCAGATATGCCCAGGATGTCCTGAGCTGTATCCCAGCCTACATTTGCCCAGGGCATGAATAGGTAGTAAGAAATAGCTCATGTTGTCAGACAGATATCTGGACGGTGTTGAGAAGAAGGTTAGATTCTAGCCCATATATGTTCCACAAAGAAACACTAACGGGGAATGCAGACTCAGGCTTCTATTTTTCTTGGTTTGGCCACACCTGCTCCCAGGACATGGGCCTGCAACAGCCCGTGGCATGCTCAGCGTGTGCGGTATGTGTGCTGCATGTCTCAAACATACCTGTTTGTGAGTCAGCCATGTCCAGCGCCAGGGAGAGGGGTATGTAGATCGGGACTAGGCACTCAGCAAGCTGCTGCTCCAGGGACATGAGGCTTGGGATGAAGGGGCTGCCCCCTCCAGTGCCGCTAGCATGTCGGCATTCTGCAGTCATATGTGCACAGACCCCCCGGCTGATATCGTTGAACCGCTTACGGAGACTGTCAAGGTCCCTTGGTGGCCCCTCAGCCTGTGCCACAGCCTCCTGCACCTCCTCCCACACCTGGGCCCATATGCTAACAGTTGTGTTTGGGCTCATGCACCCATAAAGCTCCTCATAGTGTTTGAGGACACTTGCCAGCAGGTTGTGGTTTTCCTGCTGGCTGAATCATATGGCCCTCTTCCTCTCCCCATCTGGCAGAGGTGTCTGCCTAAACTTGCCTGTGTTATGCCCCTCAGGCTGCTCCTGGGTGGGGTCAGATATGCCCGATGGGCCCGAAACCTCGGACTCAAGATGACCCATCCCTCCCATCCCTGGGGACTGCGGCCCTGGTGTTTCCCCAGAAACCCCACCTATATTGTGCAGCCACAGCATGTCCCTACTCTTCCTGTCCTCCCTCTGCATCCCGGACCTGTCTGACCTACTGTGGCCCTTGTCCCCTCCCCCGTCACCTTCACCAGCCCTAACCACCCTAGCCACTCACCAGCCCTGCCTCCTGTCACCCCGACCATGCACCATCCCAGCCACTCACCACCACCGCTGACCACCCTTGCCACTCACCAACCCAGCCACCCACCTCCCCCAGCACTCATCAAGCCTGCTGCTCACCTCTCCCACCACTCACTAACCAAGCCACCTACCTCCCCCACCGCTCACCAAACCTGCCACTCTCCATGCCTAACCTGCCTCTGACCCTCCGTTTGCTTCACCATCAATAAATCACGCCTTTCACCTCACTCGCCAGCACTGATCCCCTCATCGTGTACCAAGTGTGCACGTTCATTTATGGTATGTTTAGACGTCTGCGCGTGTGTGCGCAAGTTGTGCATGTGCAGAGGTGATGCATAGAGTGCATACATGGAACCATGTGCGGCACATGCGCAAGACATGTATGTGTCTGCGCATGTTTGGTGCATGGTTTCGCTGACCCCTGTCACCAGTGGGATGGCTGCAGAACCATGCACCACACATGTGCATGCAGGCAACGTATTTGCATGGGGGGCATACGCATGTGCGGCAGCAGCTCACACCATGCCATTCATTATCCAGGTGCAGCACATGCACAGACACGTACACATCTTGCGCATGTGTGGCACATGGTTCCACTGACCCCTGTTGCCTGTGGGACGGGTGCGTATCCAGGCACAGCACATGCACAGACACGTACACATCTTGTGCATGTGCAGCGCACAGTTTCGCATATGCATTCTATGCATTGCCTCTGCGCATGTGCAATGCACGCACACACACGCAGATGTCCAAACATACCATATATGAATGTGCACACCTGGTACACGCTGAGGGTTTACTGCAGGCGAGTGAGGTGGAAGGCGAGCGTCATTGGTGGTGAAGCGAACGGAGGGTCAGAGGCAGGTTAGGCTTGGAGAGTGGCAGGGTTGGTGAGCAGTGGGGGAGGTAGGTGGCTTGGTTGGTGAGTGGTGGTAGAGGTGAGCAGCGAGCTTGGTGAGTGCTGGGGGAGGTGCGTGGCTGGGTTGGTAAGTGGTGGGGGAAGTAGGTGACACGGTTGGTGGGTGGTGGGTGAGGTATGTGGCAGGGTTGGTTTGTGGTGGGGAAGTGGGTGGTATGGTTGGTGGGTGGTGGGTGTGGTGTGTGGCAAGGTTGGTCGGTGGTGGGTGTGGTGTGTGGCTGGGTTGGTGAGTGTTGGGGGAGTTGTGCGATGGGGTTGGTGTGTGGTGGGGGAGGTGAGTAGCAGGGTTAGTGTGAGGTGGTGGTGAGGAGGTGAGGGGGAGGTGAGGGGGGTTGGGTTACTAGTGTCCGCTATGGCGGATTTTGTGGTTGCTTCATGTACACTGGGGGATGTGCAGGGCTTGCGGTTGCCTGATGAAGGAGATGATGTCCATGGGGCTGGGGCACAGGGTGGGGGTGCAGGCCCACTACAACACTGACCTTCAGCTGTGGGGGCAGGCCAGGCAGGGGCTGTACCGGCACGGCACAGATGGCGTGCCGAGATGCAGGCTCTCCAGCCTCACCTCTACAGGCCCAGGGCCCAGCTCCAGGACATGCGTGAGGACCAGGTCATCTCCCTCTACCACCTGAGCACAGGGGCTATTAGGGAGCTCTATGAGGATCTGAAACCTGACCTCGAGCTCCTGATTGGTCGGTCACATGCCATACCGGGTTTAGTCAAGCTCCTTGGTGCCCTACATTTCTTTGCCTCTGGCTGTTTCCAGTCATCTGTGGCCACAGTGGGTGGCATGAGCCACTCCACCTTCTCACGCTGTCTCCACCAAGTACTGCGTGCCATGGTCAGCCAGGTTGGGAATTACATTGCCATTCCCAACACTAGGCAACAGTGGGGGACCCTGACCCAGGCTTTTGAGGCATTTGCCAGGTTACCACACATGATGGGAGCTATTGATTGCACACATGTTGCCCTGGTCCCGCCCAGAGACAGGGAGGCAGTGTTCCGCAACCGCAAACACTATCACTCCCTGAATGTTCAGCTTGTATGTGATGCAGGTATGCGTATTCTGAATGTGGTTCCGTGGTTTGCAGGGTCCACCCATGGCTCCTATATCCTGCATCACTCGGCACTGTACAGACAATTTGAGGCCGGTCAATTTGAGGACTGTATACTGCTGGGTGGGTATCTGTCATCTCTGACATGCACATTGTATATCCCTGCTAGCCGTCTGCACACATGTCTGTCTGTGACGTGTGTCCCGAGTTGTGCGTTTGTGTCATCTGTATGTGTGGGAACTGATGTGGGGAGGGGATGACTCCAGGTCTTCTGTGCTGCAGTGCTGTGTGTTGGTGGAAAACTGACATTTGACATTACACGCCATTTGACATTGTGTGTTTAGGTTGGCACGGTATGGCACACATGTATGCTTCCTGTTTATCAACAGTGTGTTATTGTCTATGCCATCCTGCCTGCCATGGTGGGGTACCTGTTTCTGTTGCACCATCTGTGAGTGGACAATAGCATGACCATCACATGCTTGTACATGTGTGCATCTCTGCCCTTGTCCAGGGTGCATTGCATGTGTGTCTCTGATGTGTTCAGGGCTGGAGCTACTACCTTTCGGCCTCTGATGTCTGCCCATGTGTCTGCTGTGGTTCTGGATAATGTTGTTTGCACTCCTTCTACCTCCCCCGTGCTCTGTATCTCACACCTCCGGACACTGGCACTTAGTTGTTGTGTCACATCATGTGTTCCCCTGTGTTTCTGTCTGATCTGTAGGTGCTGTGGGTTTGCACATACATTCATGTGTGCATGTGTGTAGACGTCAGCTCCTGGTTTAACATTCAATATTTCTTTCTACAGGTGACACAGGATATAGGTGTCAGCCCTGGTTGCTAACCCCTATGCGTCTACCACGGACATGTGCAGAGATGAGGTACAATGAGGCCCATACCTCCAGTCGCTCTGTCATCGAGCGCACCTTTGGCATTTTGAAAAGTCGCTTCAGGTGTCTGCATAGGACCGGCGGGGCCTTACAATACCAACCCGTGACAGTGGCAGAGATCATTATTGCCTGTTGCATCCTGCACAACATTGCTCTCAGGCATGATGTCGATGTAGAAATTAATGAGGATCTGGAAGACGATCCAACATGCCCTCCTGTACAAGCCCGTGGTGACACAAGTGAGGGCGCAGCACTCAGGTGGCAGCTGATTGAGGAGCTATTTTCATGTGAGTACTGGATGTTTGGGAATAACATTTGGATAGATATATGTACTACTACTACTACTACTGAGCTTTGGTATCACATTACCACTCATATGCAGCACTGCACTGACATTGCTGACACAATGCCTGGCCATCTGAGCTTACAATGTAGTCCAACCGCTAACACAGAAGGTGTGGGCAGGGGACAACAGTGGGTGGAGGTGATTAATGTAGTCAGGATTATTAGGCTTAGGCGATGTGGTAGGCTGTCACACAGGGTTTTTAAATGGTTGGTGAGGGTGGCTGCCCTGCAGCCATAGGTAGTTAGTTCCAGGCATTAGATGCTGCAGGGTGACAGGTGTGTGGTCACACATTAACAGTGGGGGAGCGGCCCATAGATAGGACCAGTTGGCTTGATGTGTGAGGATGACATTTGGGGGATATGATGGGATTGATTGGATTGTATGTTCTGATGAGCAGAGACTGTGTGTTACATGTTTTGGTATGGCGATGCATTCAGGTGTTAGCACTGTTTACATGCTCAGTAGTAATAGTATTGTTATGCGAGTCATGGTACAGGGCAACCACATTGTGACTGCATGTATAGATCAACTATATTATATAGGGTATCCCTCTAAGGAAATTAATCAAAGCCGGTGTAGCAGAATCCACAAGGTGCAATTAGAAACCTCTTATTTAATATGCCAATTATTATTTAACCACTGGTCTCAGCCTATAGCGTGCACTGCTCAGGATACATATCGCAAGAGCTATGTGCTACAATAACATCAATGACCAGGTATAATTTTTAGAGTATGGCTTAGAAAGTGTCATATACCAAATTTTGGGATTCTCAAAGAAAACCAGACTTATCTTAAATATTGATCCAGTTTCAGTTTTTGCCAATATTGCAGTTGCCCCAACGCCACCACTTCGGTATCCGATGCACGTTTCGTTGCTTCTTCAGGGGGCTTGCAAACAAAAATTGGCTCTGAACTGGGATATCTCTGATTCAGGCTTGTGCGGGTATCAGTGTACTTGATGCGGCTGCCTAGCCCTCTCAAAAGACGCCGCGCATGCCTGAATCAGAGATATCCCAGTTCAGAGCCAATTTTTGTTTGCAAGCCCCCTGAAGAAGCAACGAAACGTGCATCGGATACCGAAGTGGTGGCGTTGGGGCAACTGCAATATTGGCAAAAACTGAAACTGGATCAATATTTAAGATAAGTCTGGTTTTCTTTGAGAATCCCAAAATTTGGTATATGACACTTTCTAAGCCATACTCTAAAAATTATACCTGGTCATTGATGTTATTGTAGCACATAGCTCTTGCGATATGTATCCTGAGCAGTGCACGCTATAGGCTGAGACCAGTGGTTAAATAATAATTGGCATATTAAATAAGAGGTTTCTAATTGCACCTTGTGGATTCTGCTACACCGGCTTTGATTAATTTCCTTAGAGGGATACCCTATATAATATAGTTGTTCTATAACTACCCTCTGTAAACAGACCAAACACTTTCAGTGCATGTATAGATCAGCAGGTGTGTCATGACAGGTAGGGTGATATTGTCATATTGAGGCTGTCGGTAGAATAGCCATGCAGCACAGTGTTGCATACATTGTGGCAGACAGAGATGATTTTGAGGCAGATCAGCAAGGTGTAGGTTACAGTGACCAGGATGGCAGGTTATGAAGGGGGGCATTAGCATTTTATTTGTGTGTTTTGGGGTAATGGCAGGAATATTGCTGATGTTATTTAGGGGGACACCGCAGGCCTTAGCTACATGATGTGTGTGTGGGGGGAAGGGGAGCGAGGGGTCATAGAGACCTGCTACCTTGACGACCACATCGACAGAAGGTATATCCACCTATACACAGACACTGTAAAGGTTGGAGAGGGTTTAGGGGCGATGCCCAGATGTCCGGTCTTGGCCATGCTCAATTCATGCAGCGTGGGAACCTGCAGCCAGCAATGTCAGGGGGCAAGCTGAGGTTAGGGTGTGGATTGCCAAACATAGTTCATGCATAGAGAGATATCTTTGGGACACATAAGCGTACAGCTGCTACTGATAGCCAGGGGATGTGCCTGCTGTACCAGAGAACTGGGTATGGGGCCATGGGACTGTAGCAGCCCCTGCATATATTCCTTTCATACAGCACCTGGGAGTGGGTTAACAGGGGAGGTGGACCCACAGGAACACACACTGAAGGTGCTATGGGGGACATATGGGGGACGCAGGATTGTACCGGGACCTTTGGGCCAAGCATGTACAGGGTAGCGCAGTGATGGTTGTGGTCAACGGTCTCGAGGGCAGTAGAGAGGTCACAAAGGGGACGGACAGGCTACAGGCCCTTGGACCTGGCCAGGAACATGTCAGTGGTGGGTTTGGGTGGGGACAATTATGTACAGTGTCATGACAAACTGCCAGACTGTGATGGATCTAGGGGGTTATGAGAGGTGAGGACGTGAAGCTTGTGTGTTTGTTGCACAGCTCAAACATGACATATGTATGTTTCCCTTGTGTTTCTCAATCCACAGGACATTCTTGGTGATGTTCCTGGTGCTGTAGTGCAGTGGCAGTTGTGTGTACCTCATTCAACGTGCAGGACACTGGGGTAGGTGGACATAAAGGTAATTTGTCTGTGTGGACAGTCAGGAGCAGCACATGTCAGAGGTTATCTGTCTAATGCACATATGTTGTGGGTGACCTATTTAGCGTGCTCCCCTGTACCCCATATGTTGATGTTTGGGCACACATATTCACATGTGTTTGTGCCCAGTTTCTCTTCTCCAGCACTGTCTCTGGGACACATCCAACAGGACTGTGTGTGTCTACAGGTCCTAGGTGTTCTGGTGGTGGGCCGCATATACACCCTTCCCTGACATTGTAGCATCGGCCAACAGCAGTGTATCATGGCATTTGCAAGACCTTTATCTCCACTATTCTCCAATTGTGCACATACAGGCCATATGTTACTGTTGGCACGCTCACTTTCTCATACTGTGTGTGTTTGTGGGTGGCTCTTTTTTGATACAGTGTGCATGCTGTTTGCATTAACATGTGGTGGGCGAGGTCTGCACACCTGTGGAGCGGTGGTGAGTGTGTTATCTCTACCTTACTGGTGTTAACCGTGTGCACCGTATACGCGTGTGTTGTGTGTTGTGAGTTGACCTATCTCATGTGTGTTGACAGACCACTGCACAACAGCATTTATGTATCCCAGATATCACCATAATTTGGACATGCGGCAATGGCGGCTGGACATGGGGACATGGTTATTTGGCACATTTTGATGACTTCTTCTGCCTTTACTGAGACATGCTGTGGACTTTGCCTGCCTATGAGGATCCCAAGCAGACATTTGCTGAAGACACACAGTAGGTAGCACCTTGGATTGTTTGGGTGTGACATCAGCCTTTATATGTTTGTGTTTTGCTGTTTGTTTCATGGACCTTTCCTGTTGGGTCTCTTTGCACCAACGCTGATGGACATGGGGTGCAGCTGTGATACGCCTGTGTTACTTGGGCATGGACATGACCATATCCATGGGACACGCTCGTCTGCAGTTGCATTTCCAAATGTCCACAACATGCACATTGTTCTGTGTTGTGATCATGTTAAGTTTGCCTGTGTGACATTTAATTATGTCGGTACTGATGTTTGACTCCCTGAAATATGCCCTTCTGTTGCATCTAGCATACCAAGACAGTGTTTGTCATTATTCTGACACAGGGCAGCGGACACACACAGCACATCTACTTACATGCATCTGCGGGCGACATTACACACCTGTTGGAGGACACAACAACACCATTCAACTATCCCTGGGAGATGGTACCATAGGATGTTTGACCTCTGCGAGTGGGACACATGCCTATGATGAACATTACCTTTGGACTGCTACTTTCCGTATAACAGGCCCGATCAACACACCGTTGCAACGGTGGGCTGGCTGGGTGTCCTGTTGATTGCGCGAGACACACATGACCATTCGGGTACTATGGCACATTGAGATATCACACTTGACTATGCATGCCCAGTGATTCACGGACAGTCTTAACGGGACATGTGGGGTTGCAGATGCCCTTTGCACTGTGGACACTGTGTACTGGTCCGTATGTGTGCATCACGGACTGGAATAGTCGCTGTATGTTCTACATCCATCTGACATTTTGTTAGTGTGTGTTAGCCATTGTGTAACATGCACCGCACGATATCCTCATCTGTTGAGGTCATAGGGGCATACAGCCATGCGTGTGGCACGGGGCAACATTGTATACATACTCTGGTATATGTCATCCTACCCTGCACTTGGACATGACACTGTTGTTACCACCACACCAGTTTAATGGCCACCAACATTTTGGATTGATGTTTGCCCACACCAAGGGAGTTACAGTGCATGTGGGGCATCACTGTGTCATGGTTCACAGTACACGGTGCATGTGCATGTGACTGAGTATGTTGGTACACAAGAGCATGTGGCAGTGTGGCTTCTGTGCGGGGTACTGGCCCATGTTTGAGCTTTCTTTCACACTCCATCTACAGGTTATTGTGTTTGGCTACTGTACAGACGTGCTGCTGTACATTGATTTACAAACATAGCATTGCATTTCTGCACAGTCTTATTTATCCACTGACGTTCCGCCACTCACCTTCGCCCATGACATTTGCAGTGTGGCAGTGTGATTGTCCGTTTTCGTCCTCCATTTGTGCATCCCATGTACCGTGATCTATGTGTACAGTTCATGTATTCACAAGACCCAACAACTCATCAATACCACCACCATGAACCTTGAGGACCTAGTCTCTCACTGGAACAGTAGTCTCAGTGCTATTGCCATGTGGCCTCCAAACAACAAACACTCAAGGAAAAGAGAGAATGCTCCTTGGTACACAGCGGACCTTAGAGAATCCCTCATCCAATTACGGAAGCTCGAAAAACGATGGCGTCGCACCCATGCTATTGATGACTTGACAGCATACAATTCCCACCTAGCTGCTCACCGCAAGGCAATCTCCGAGTCAATGAAACGGTACTACTCGGATACCTTGATGAGATCTCTATATAAGCCACATGACTTATTTGACCTAGTTAAGTCTCTATCTAAGGAGCCATCCGCTGGGCCTCAAGTTGAGATACACCCTCAAGACTTTGCAGCCTATGTACAATCTAAGATGTGCCTGACCAACAGAACCATTACAACAACCAACACCTTTGTGCAGGACGCCTCAAGAACCTTTTCTTCATTCTCTCTCCCCTCTAAGAAAGGAATTGAAGACATCATCACAGCCCTCAACATCACTACATCCCAGTCTGATCCATGCCCTGCCTTCTGGATCAAGGAGCTTCGCAGTCACTTCAGCCCAGCAATTTCCAATATAATGAACCTCTCCTTTTCAACAGGATCATTCCCCTCAGCCCTTAAGCATACTTCAATTAGACCCCTGTTGAAAAACTGCAAGCTCGACCCCCTAAGGGTAGATTCCTACAGACCCATTTCTAGCATACCTCTACTTGCTAAGATTATCGAAAAGGAGGTTCAACGACAGTTACAGGACCATATTGACACCGCTGCACCGCTAGACCCCTGCCAACACGGCTTCAGGGAATACCATGGAGTCGAAACTCTTCTCACCATCCTCTTCAGCAAGATTATCACTGGCATTGATAACATCCACCAAGGATTTGCCCTCATCTTTCTTTTTTTTTTTTTAAACTTTTATTTTCATTTTGCAACAAACAAAAGAAACAACACACCAAAGGAGACAAAACAAGTATACAATAAAGAAAAGTAAACCCAATTACCCCCCACCCCCACGCTTCTTCTCTAGCTGATTATGTCAGCATGTGAGCGCTTCCAAACAACAGTGATTATACATCAAAACAATCAAAAGAGGATCTGCGATACAGAATAATCATGGGACAAAGATATATACAAATTTAGACAGTCAGATGAGAGCATTGAGCAGAATGTACATAGTCATTGAGCATCTTCCATTTAGACCGATGATGAGGAGTCTGAATGGGGGAAGCAAACATACGAGGTATTTGTTCATATTTACTGTAGAGACAGACATGATTCCACCATTCATTGGGGCTCAGCTGAGAGCTATTTTTCCAGTATTTCGTGATTAGGGAAATAGCAATGCCAAGCATAAAGTCCAAAAGGAAGTAAGCCGTTTTTGGAAGAGAGGGGATCCCCGCAGCTGAGCGAAGTCCCACTATCCTCCAAGAAAGGGGCTCTTGAAAGTGCAAAATAGACTGGATACGACCCCAGACCCGACGCCAGTAATCCAGTAATACTGTAGTGCTGGGCATTCATACATAACATGAGGTAGTGAACCAATGGCCGCATGGCATGTCCAACAACTATTGCCCTGAGTAATGTTCCATTTGGCTAATCTGTCAGGAGTGTAAAAACACCGGTGGGCTAGAAAGAAGAGTGTCTGAGTGAGTGAGGCGGATCGGGAGACCCGTGTCACTCTACTCCAGACAAGGCTCCATTGCTCCGGGGTCAAAGTCACATGCAATTCTCTCTCCCATGCTTTCTGCGCTATAGGGGTATCTCTAATTATAGCATTACATAAGGTTTTGTAGAAATTGGATGCTACACCCGGTGAACTACCGATAGATCGGATAGTCTCCAACCAACCTTGTGTAGGGGAGGCCGATGGCGGGAGCACCTTAGCACTCCGAAGGCAATGCTGAAGTTGTACCAGCTGAAAATAGTGTTTCGCTGGGAGACCAAATTCAATTTGCAATTCACTAAAAGTTTTCCAGCGACCTTCATGGAACAACTGACTAGGGATCCAAATGCCCCTAGTGTACCAGGGGCTCCACGCCATCGGCTTATTTTGTATTCGAAATCGAGTGTTATACCAAAGTGGGAGCTTGTCTAACGGACAGAGTCGGGAGTCTAAAGAGTGCATACGATTATTAAAGGCACCTAAGGTGTCTAAAAGCATTGGTGGAAAGTGGGAGTCTGATGGGAGAGTCATACCAGGGAGAAAAGTAAGAGGAATCGGTTTGCAAAGGTCCTCTTCTATGTCTAGCCACACAGGTCTACTCGGTACTGGATCTTCCAGCCAGCGAGCGCCTTGTTTGAGAAGAAAAGATTGATGATACTTCAGGAAATCAGGGAATCTGACACCCCCATTTTCCTTATCTGCTTGCAGCTTATGTTTCGCTATCCTAGGTGTCTTGTTTTGCCACAAGTATCTAGTCAGAAGGCCCTCTATATCTTTATATATACGTCGAGGGAAGAGACAGGGCAACATTTCTAAGATATAATTCACTTTCGGAACAATCATCATTTTTATGGTTTCTAATCGACCCCACCAGGTAAGTGTTAAAGGAGTCCAGCGGTGAGTAAGCGCCCGGACTTTAGAGGTTAAGTCTTTGGCATTGAAGGAGATAGTGTCTTCCAAAGGAGAACAATAGTGAACCCCAAGGTATTTAACCATGCGAGGTTGCCATAAAAAGGGGAAGGGTTGCATATCTGCCTGATGAAGCAAAGGATTTAATGGAAAGGCTACCGACTTGGTCCAATTTATCTTATAACCGGACAATTGTGAGTATTTACCAATTTGCTCTAGGACAGCCGGTACTGAGTCTATAGAGACAAAAAGCATAAGGTCATCAGCATACGCTGAAATTTTGATTTCCCTATGGGTGAAGGGGACTCCATGAATCTCCTCCGATTGCCGGATTAGTAAAGCCAAGGGTTCAAGTGCAAGATCGAAGAGAAGTGGAGACAGTGGGCATCCCTGGCGAGTGCCGCGTTGAAGGGGAAAAGGCTGAGACTTTAAAGCATTGGCACATATACTGGCTGTAGGCTGTGCGTACATGGTGCGAAGACAACGGAGAAAACCTTCCCCGAATCCGTACCAGCGGAGGACTGCAAACAGGAAGGGCCACTCTAAGCGATCAAAGGCCTTCTCAGCATCAAGTGAGAGGCCAACAAATGGGCGATCAAGATTAACTGCGGTAGTCAGTACATGGCATAGAGTCCGAGCATTGTCGGCAGTTGATCTACCAGGAATAAAACCGCATTGATCTGGGTGTATTAAGGTAGGCATCCTATCCGAGAGCCGGGTAGAGAGAATGGTGGCAAATATTTTATAGTCCGCGTTTAGGAGGGAAATTGGACGATAATTAGCTGCTAGTTGCGGGTCTCTCCCCTCTTTCTCAAAAACTACTACATTGGCCATGGAAAAGGACCCAGAAGGAGAACCCTCCTCGGCCAGAGCAGAAAAATAAATTTTCAAAACTGGAGCTAAGTCAGCGTGAAAAGTTTTGTAGAATTCAGCAGGGAGACCGTCTGGGCCAGCGGCTCGACCTGAGGCACATTTCTTGATAGCAGAATGAATTTCTGAGACAGTAAATGGTGTGTCCAAGGCCACTCTATCTTCGTCAGATAGGGTCGGTCTTTGTACCCCTGAAAGTAAGCGTTCAAATACATCTGGCTCAAAATCACATTCAGATTGATAAAGCCGAGTATAAAAATCACGAAAGAGTTCTAAGATTTCGGTATCTTTAGTGACCAAGCCCCCCCCCGACGGATTACGGAGGGCGGTAACACGCTTGGCTTCTTTTTGACCTTTTAGGGCATTTGCTAATAATTTGCCAGCACGATTATTTTCCCGATAATATAGCCCTTGTTGTGATTCGATATTTTTAACAGCGGCAGTGTACAAAAGCTGATTGTATTGAAAACGCAAGCGTTGTAAACGGAGTAAAATACATGGGTCAGTACGAGACGTGAGGAGACGCTCCCCAGCTTGTATCTGCTGCTCTAGAGTCAGTAAATGCTGCTTTCTTTGTTTCCCCTGCCGAATTTGATAGCTAGTTATAGTGGCGCGGATAGATGCTTTAAAACCCTCCCACCAAGCCCAGCTCGCTGTGTCATGGGGTGAGTTAAAATGAAAATAATCTTGGATAGCGGCCTTTATATCAACCTGAAAATCTTTTTGACCCAGTAGGGATCTATCAAAAAACCAAGCTCGGGGAGAATCGTCCCGCGCAGTGACACGTAATGATAAAGATATGGCAGCATGATCTGAAATATGGAGAGGATGAGTCCTAGTCGTGTCTACTTGAGAAATCAGTGCTTTGGAAATGAGAAAGAAATCTATTCTAGATTGGGAGTGATGGGGGGCAGAAAAGAAAGTGAACTCTAAGTCGGAGGGGTGAAGTAGCCTCCATATATCTACCAGCGCAAGATCTTGCATCAGAGCTGTAAGGGTAGCAAGACTCTTGGGTGGACTACTCGTTCTAGGCGGCTGTCTATCTATCAGAGGGTCTAACACTTGATTAAAATCACCACCAAGTATTAAGGGAGTATTGGCAGAGGCCTGTGCCAACTGCGCAATACTTGCATAGTAAGCAGGGTTGTCCACATTCGGGGCATAAATGCAAATACATGTAAATTCACTATCTCCAACCTTAAGATGTACGCGGGCCCATCTACCCTCCTTGTCAGCGCTAGTATCAATTACAGTAGCTTGCAAAGATTTCTTAACCAGAATGGCTACCCCGCACCGTTTGGAAACGGCGGGAGAATAGGCAGCCACCATGTAAGGCTTAACATTGAGTTTCAGTGTTTCAGCAGAGTTTAAGTGCGTTTCCTGAAGAAACGCTAAATCAGCATGCTCATGGCTAAGATAGCTAAGGATTTTCTTTCTCTTGATTGGACTATTAATGCCCTTTACGTTGAGTGATAAGATTTTACATAAAGCCATTCAGACAAGTTAAAAATTCTGAGCATGATAGCGCACATAATTTCACAATGTCCCTCATATTGACTGTATCTGGCTGTACATATGGCATAAAAGAAAATAAGCTTAGATAATACAATGAAGCGCCCCACATGAAAAAAGAAAAACCGCAGCGCGGTAGAGAAGAAGCAGAATCCCAAAAATTACTGGCGACCATGTGTCTGCGGGGAGAAGCCCCGAGAAGGCCGAAATTGAAAAAACACATAACCTGTAGGACTGTGCGTGCTCCGAATCCGACCGAGGCACACATCATGGAGGGATAGGAGACCACATAACAAAAGTCATAGAAAGAAAGAAAGAAAGTCCAGGCAGTCTCTGTACTGAACTATGACCGCCGCATCGGGCCCTTCAAAATGGCGGACAGAGCCGGCAAATAAAAGTCCAAGTCGTTAGATTAGCGCATCTGCTCTGCTTCTTTGGAGTCTAAAAATGTTGATAGTAGATCAGGATCTTCGAATGTCCTGGTTTGATTGTGGAGAGTCACTCGGAGCTTCGCGGGATACAACAGGCCAAAGCGAGCCTGTAGCTGTTGAAGTCGAGGGCGAAAAGCAAGGAGTTTCTTCCGTCGGTCGACTGTAGGCTTTGCCAAATCAGGGAAGAAGGAGACTTTGTGACCTTCAAATTCCAAATGATGGTTCGCCCGGGCAGCATTTAAAATTTGTTCCACTTGTTGATATCGTAGCAAGCGAAAGATAATAGGCCGGGGGGTCGTTCGGTTGAGCGCCATGTGGGTAGGAACACGGTGTGCTCGATCGATTTCCAGTTCTTTATGAAAGGTGATCTTCAGCAAGGAGGGAAGAGTTTTGAGCAGGAATTCTCTCATATCTCCCGCTTCCACCCCCTCCGGTATTCCAATGAGCCTCACATTGTTGCGACGGGCTCGATTATTGCTATCTTCTAACTCCTTTTGAAGATTCTGTATCTGGCGCTCAGCCTTGTCCAGTGTGCCCAAGCGCACCGCGTGCGAGTCGAGGACCCCCGCCATATTGTCCTGCCGTAATGAGAGACCTTCAAGTCGGTCCTGGAGCACTCCAAAGTCTTCTCGCATGGCTCTAAGCGCTTCTCCATTGGACTGCACCAATTCCTTCACGCCGCGTATTTCCTCTAGAATCTCCAGGTGCAGTTCGGGGTTCTCCCGAAATGGAACCATCTTCTGTGGGGAGGACACCTCTGTTTTGGAGCGTTTTCTGTGAGAAGAAGAAGGAGACCCGAAGTCCAAGCGCGCTGGTTTATGGGCCGCCATCCCCCCCGAGGTACCCCGGTCAGCCCGGAGCGAAATAGTAAGTTTGTATAGGTATTATGTCAGGATTCTAAGTAGGCCTCTCGGGAGCTTCAGCGCGAAGCGTCTTACCTGCTGGACATCAGGCTCCGCCCCTCTTGCCCTCATCTTTCTGGATATCGCCGCAGCGTTCGATTCAGTGAATCACGAACTACTTTTAGCGAGACTAATTGAGAAGGGCATCACTGGAACAGCGCTTGAATGGTGCAGGTCCTACCTATCCGGAAGATGGCAGCACGTCCGCTCAGGAGGCAGAACCTCAGAACCCTTCCACCTGGATCAGGAAGTCCCACAGGGTTCCTCACTTTCTGCCCTTCTGTTTAACATCTACATGCAGCCAATCTGTAAGATCATCCAGTCATTTAATGTCGACTGCATGCTTTATGCCGATGATGTTCTTCTATACATCCCCTTCTCCACTGATCTTTTAGATCTCTCCCCTCTAATAAACTGTTTCAATGCAGTATC
The DNA here is from genome assembly GCA_033557465.1 of Ichthyophis bannanicus. NCBI lineage: Eukaryota > Metazoa > Chordata > Amphibia > Gymnophiona > Ichthyophiidae > Ichthyophis > Ichthyophis bannanicus. The sequence goes on from CM066031.1 coordinate 1,606,151,791, forward strand.
TGACTGGCTTCTCTCCCAAAACCTCCGTATACAACATAAGAAAACGGAAGTCCTCTTCATCACGAGGAACCCCAACTTCACCCCACCACAAGGTCTCAAAACGAATGAAGCTGAATTGCAATCCAAGCCTTCAATACGTTACCTGGGAGTTACGCTGGATCAATGCCTGGATATGAAATCCCACATAGGAAACACAGTCAGAACTATATACTATAAGATCCGTACACTGAGACATCTACGCTCCATGCTCGAACCAAATGATTTCAGGACAATCTACCAAGCACTTATCATACCCCACTTCGATTATGCCAATGTCATCCTTCAAGGTCTTCCTCAATCCACCTTGAACCCGTTACAGCTGGCAATGAATGCTGCAGCAAGGGTCCTTCATGGAGCCGCCAGGACCGACCACATTACACCTCTGCTGATTCAACTACATTGGCTACCCATCCAGGCTAGAATTATCTTCAAAACTCTACTCCTCACGTTCAAAGCTCTTAATAAGCTCTCCGCCACATCCTTATCTGCCCTTATTAACACTACTATACCAAACAGAGCAAGAAGATCCACGTCCATTAACTCCCTGAAGCTCCCAAAGGCCTTAACAAGCTGCACTACTTCTACAGCCAACAGAGCCTTTATCCTCTGTGCCCCAAGGTGCTGGAATGCACTACCCCCTGGCATCCGGGCTATCAACAGCCTAACACAATTTAAGAAAGCTCTTAAATTCCACCTCTTTAACAAGTACCTTATAGAGTCAACGGCACCCATAGACCTCAGCGATTCCACCCATTAATACAGTTCCTTGGTGTCTCAATTAACATGCCAAATCTGATTCTCTATAAGTAAAGATTATGTTCATAGTAACTGCTCCTTGTAACTGATACCGATACAGTAATGTTTTCCTTGTAAATAGATTGTAGATAGTTACCCTTGTTATCCAAGTTCCTTCCCTTGTTATCTGTAAACTCATGCATGTTGACTGTACTGAGATTTTTTTTGTTCTATGTGAACCACGCTGATGCTGAATAGTGCGATATATAAGAGAATTTAAATAAATAAATAAAGGGGACCTGCTCCATGGTGATATCTCTGCATGTCTGTGAGGTTCCTTTTTTGGTCTTCTCTGGGATCATGTGCCTCTTGTACCTGTTACCTTATCCTCATTTTGCATTTGGCCTTTGTTTTGGGTTACATTGGTGACACTTTCATTGCTATATCATGCATTCTGGGGCAGCTGTGACATATATATCTATATCTGTGTGTACACTTGCTTACATATTGCTACTTATGCTTTTTCAGGCTTTTGCCACCTGTCTTGGCAGACGGATATGTTTTTAGGGACAATTCATGACTGATGCGTGTTGGTCCCTCATCATGCACCGCTCAGTGTCTACATGCGACTAGGGCATCTGGGACAGGCAGCAACGTGGGGGGTGGAGGGATACTGCATAGTGAACACTATGCAGCTACGGCACATTATCTCTCCTGCCCATCATCTGTAGACGTGCCAGTGACTTTGGGGTGACATGTGGGTAGATGGCATGCTCAATGTGTTTTCAGTTTGTTCATTGTAAACCAACCACCTTGATATGATGACAGGCGGTATATACGATATGTCTATTGATTGACCACAATAAAAGTATGTGTTTGACCCACATTTCTCTCTGCTGCGGCTTGACCACACTGACACATGTCTTTTGCTATGTTCTGGTAATGTACATGGCCCACCTATTTTCACATCCTTGTACGGTGGCAGCTGGCTATGTGGCAGCCGTCTGACACATCACAGGGTGCTAAGGGTTTCCATACTGACAATCCCTTTGAGGGGACATATTTGGCTTGGGCTTGCTGTGGTCATTTAGGATAGTGGTTGCAGACATGTGTTGGTGCACCATAGGTTGCAGGTTCAAGTCCCATGTGTTCCTTGTTTTGTGCTAACCTGACCAGGAGCTGCCTGACAATTAGTTACCTCTCTGCACACCCTTCCATCTCTTTGCTTTACACCACAGTATGCCCTTGATGCAGCCTATCCGTCGCATATTAGCTGTTACATATCGCTCTTTCTTTGTACTGTCCATGTCGGCTTGGGGGATTGGCATTGCTGTTGTTGATCTGATCTGGTCCATGTCTGTTTGTAGCTTCATGTCTCACATGCTCCTTTTCCATTCTGTCCCCCATTTTGCCCTGCTCCACAGAGCATCCCCTGCCGCCAAATGGGTTTAGGTTCTTTGCTCTTTTTCATGCTGTGTCCACTGCATAACATTTAATTGTGTGTGTGTATGTGTTTATATGTGGCTGTCGTCCAAATTACTGACTGTGATATGAGCTGTACACACCGGTTCTGCATGTGCATTGCATCTTCGTTACTGTTGGGGTTGCCCTATCCTGGCAGCCAGCTGTGTTTTGGTGTGGTGCCCTCCAGTGTTCTTATATGCAGCCTTTTCTGTTGCACTCATGTTGGTGTTGTAGCCTACTGGTTTGTGCATTGCCATTTATGCTACTGGTCATGGGTTTGACTCCTCTCTGTTCTAGTTATTTTATGTCTCTCATCCACACATACTTTGCATTTCTGTTACAGTCCTATCTGTGACGATCTGTGCTGCTGGCACATTATACCCTCATCACTGTTGCCAAACATCCTTCTGTCAGTCTATCTCTGTCTGCAAGCTCTGTGGCATCCTGCCCTACTGTGCAGGCTGCTACCCCATGTCCTGCACTGGCACCCTTTTCTGCATCGCGGCTCTTCATTCTTGCCTCTCCTATGTCTGCTCTGCATGGCACTGCTACTCCTCTGTACTCCTGTCATTGCACTTCTCCTGCCACCTCTGGCTCCTCTGCTGGACACGTATTCCCATCCTCTGCCACACACTGTCATTGTTGCACTTTACAGTACCATCACCTTGTGCATCGGTACAGCAGACCCTGATATATTTGTCCACTTTACCAGCTGCCACATGGGTTGCTCGCAGATATGGCAGGTCCATCACCTCAGACATCTACTTTCTTGGCGTTCGTTACTGCTCTATGCAGTGTTAGGGTTACATCTGTGTTTGACCCATACATTTCATACTTGTGAGGTTGGTGCACCTTACTGCCCTTGGCCAATGTTTCTTTGGTCACCTTAACATCCTTGGGGCATCTTTTGCAACATCTTGGGTTTGGACAGCTTCTGGGGTGCCTTTTGTGATGCCTTGGAGGGTACCACCCATTTGTGCCGCCCTCTGGGCCACATTCTGACCCACCTTGGTTGCTGTGGCACTTAATGATGTGCCTTATGGTGCGCCTAAAAGGTGCTTTAGGTTAGGGCACAGGGATGAACGTTTTTTGGAGGGACACTGCAGATTGTTGAGATGTGTCTGACTGTTCAGGTGGGAAAAGGGATTGGCTCAGGCAGCCTAATCACATATCACCACTGTGGAATTGAACTCATGACTGCTGTATCAGCAGTCATTGCATTAACCAGTGTGCTACTCCTTTGATCACAGCTCAGTGCATGAACTTAGGGTTATCAAGCGATGATGTGCCACGGCACGTCTATCGCGCGATGTTGGCCAGGGTACCCTCTATCATGCGATACCCCACCATTGCTTCCTTTATGCTGGAATGCCCACCACCTTATATGGCATTCCTCATGTTATCGCTGCAGCTAGCACCGAGAACATTAGGACCTTTAGTAAACATACCCCTTAGTGCTTTGGTGTCCTCTAGCCATAGCACCAGGATGCCATGCAGATGCACGGTGACTGGGTCAAACAGCTTTTCAATGCTACCTGACCCCTGGAGTGGCCTGCCTGGTTCAGTGGGTCCATGGGTGTTGATCCCCTTCCTTGGGAGGACTTATTCCATCTCTTATGACTGAATAAGTTCTTCATTCATTGTCTGCCTCCCTGGATGTGCAGAGCTGTACCCAGAATTGACCCTGTATGTCTGGGGCAATGATCCTGCCTCCACTCTGCCCAAGGCTCCTCCTCCAGCCCTCCCATCCCCATTCAGAACTCCCTGCATATCACCTTGTGGGGAGCTTTGGGCACTGAATTAGCCCTAGGTGTTTAGTGGAGGTTTTACATCCAAACAGGACGTACATCCCCATTAAAACACTGTCTGGAATGACTCCCATGATATTTAATGGAGAGGAAGCAATTGTTGAGCTTAGAAGTCAATGGGCAGACTGGATAGGCCATGAAGTCCTAATTTGCCATCTCTGTTTCTATTCCATGAAATTGATGGGCCATGAATTGGCATACCAGGAATCCTGATGATAAAAACCAAAGCCTATGTTGTCTGAGATATCATAATTGAAATCTAAAACCTGGTGGGATTCTGCAGCTTCATGCCATGTCACTTGTTGTCAAAATTTACTACAGAGGATGCTAGCCTCCAAAAGAAAACCTTCCCCATAAGTATAACTTGCACTGCTGGTGCAAGGGTATTGGGGCCCTAGGCAAACTTTCAGCCTTAGCCTCTCCCTCCCCACCCCCAAGGTTGTGGACAAGTGCAAAGTTATGCATTTAAGGAAGAACAACCCAAACTATAATTACACAATGCAAGATTCCACATTAGGAATCACCATTCAGTAAAAGGATCTGGGCATCATCATGAACAGTATATTGAAATCCTCTGCCTAGTATGCAGCTGCAGCCAAGAAAGCAAATAGAATGCTAGGAATCATAAGGAAAGGAATAGAAAATAAAACCAAGAATATTATAGTACCTCTGTATCTCTCTATGGTGTGACTGCACCTTGAATATTGTCTGCAATTCTGGTCACCATATCTTAAAAAGGATATAGTAGAATTGGAAAAGGTATCGAGAAGAGCAACCAAAATGGTAAAGGAGATAAAAGGACATCCCTATGAGAAAAGGCTTTAAAAGATTAGGGCTCTTCAACTTAAAAAGAGACAGCTGACAGAGGTCTATAAAATAATGAATGGAGTGAAACAGGTACATTTAGATCAGTTGTTTATTCCTTCAAAAAGAAGAAAGACTAGGGGACATACAATGAAGCTACAATGTGGCACATTTAAGACTAATCAGAGAAAATATTTTTTCATTCAGTGCATAATCAAACTCTGGAATTTGTTACCCGAGGCTTTAGTAAAAGGTGTTAGTGTAGCTGGGTTTAAAACAGACTTGGATGAGTTTCTGGAGGAAAAGTTAATAAACCATTATTGAAGAGGATTAAGACATCCACTGCTTACCCCTGGGACAAGCTGCATGGAATGTGTATACTTTTGGGAACTCGACAGGTACTTGAGACCTAGAATGGCCACTGTTGGAAACAAGATACTGGGCTTGATGGACCCTTGGTCTGACGCAGTATGGAATATCTTATGCTCTTATTTTCTGAAAATTTGGTAATTAAATTCAGCAGTTACAATATGTTCATCCTAACAGCATCTTTCCCACAACAGTCCTGTAAATATACAAAATTGCACATCATACTTTTAAAATATTAAACTTTGCTTTGTATGTATGTCTGTGCCCCTCTCCCTACAGGACCAGATTGAGTCTGTGTGGCTGTCAAGATCTATTTCACTTTGACTGCTGCTGCTCTTTGTTGTTCCTCAGAAATGTCTTCCCTAGGCAACTGCCTAGTCTTGCTTAGTGGTTGAGCTGGCCCTGAAGGGACTGCACAAATGTCAAGCTAATCTTTATTACTGTGCATGTCTGTTGGCTAAGTAATTTTAACCTTTTAAGTTGCTCATGGGGCATGCTAGATGCCATCTTAGTTGAACTGAGCTCAAAGCTCAGGAAAGTAATTTTTTGGAAAAGTCACCATCTTTTCCTGTGACAATGGGATTCTGAATTGTGCATCTACTTTCAGAATATATTGCAGAAGATCAATGCATAATTGATGTTATATAGAGCTTGTAAAAATATCATTCAGGTATTGGGCAACTTTCCTGTTTCAAGGTGCTTTGTCTTTGCCCTGACCCAGTGTATGAACAGAGCATTTCAAAATATGTGCACAAGATGGAATAGCCCATAGTCTTACATTTATTGAAAAGGTAATGTTTTTGGAGCTGAAAACCAAGTAGTGAAAAGCTGCTTGGAATGGCCTGGAAGCAGAGATAAAGTGGATTCAATGTTTTCTTTCACCATACAGGTATCATGCCTACAACCTCAATTGCACTTAACAGGTTTTCTGTCTTAAGCCATTATTTACTACCTGGATACAAGTTGTGTATCAGATTGTATTTGCAAAGATCCTCTTGGGAGACCACAGCAAGTGGAAAGAGGGGGTATACAAATTCTATATGGGACAGAGGGAAGGGATTATGCTAATTGGTCTTCTTAGTTTGGTTTAGTTAGCATGAGGAATTTTTCAGCACTGGGCCTGATGAAATTAACACCTGGTCTAAGGTAAGTATTAAAGCTAAATAAACATGTGAGGAGAGCATAATACACTTTTTACATTCCCACATTAAAAATTCATTAGCATGTGATGCATTTGTCGTTATACTAATTTTTATATACAAATGTTAATGTATTAGGCTAGGGTAATGCCTTAAAGTGCACACTAATGCCTTTTCCAGGGCACTCTGTTTTTGGCATGCAATATAGGGATAATTTTATAAGGAATTGCTCAGACTTATGCATGCAAATTCCATTATTTTAGTCCTTTACCTGTGCAAGTGGTGACTTGTGTGCATAAATGGTCTCAAAATGCTGACCAGCGTCAAAGTACATGTACAGTTTGCATCACGTGCACTTTCATTGTGGGCGTGCACATAGGTAAAGTTTGGGCAGAATGTGAGAAATACAAGCAATTACATGTCTAGATTTTAAAATTCTTTAACACATGTGATTACAAAAGGTAAGCATGGTCATTTACACCATCTCTAGGGCTTGGGTAGCTTTTACACTTTTATGAAGTCCAGTACATGTGTACTTCGCATTATAAATTAGGCATAACGTATTTGCGTATAGCACATGTTAAGTAAGTGCTAGTTTATAAAATTACCCTCAACAGGTCCTTATCAGGCAGGTAATCTGTATTACATGACCCTCTTTATAAATATATTAATACTATTTGAGCTTTAGTAATGTTGCACTTGATTCTATTATTTTATCGGGAGGGGGAGATTTTTTTTTTCTTCAATTTAGCAAAAATATTTCTGCTTTACTCCAAATGCTGGTTTTGGACTATATTCTCGAACAGTATTGAAATTGTACTTACTGTATCTATTCTGAATACTCAATGTATTGACAAAATGTTTGCTGTAGTATTTACATGACTGGCATATCACCAGATTTGTTATAGCATTTCTTTACAAAAAAAGTGCTTAGCAACAGCTGCTGTAATTTTTTTTTTTTTGGCAAAGATTCAGTCTAAATAGAAATATTAGATTAAAGAGATTGAATTATGACCATGTTGTAACATCTGAAAATCAAACAGTCTGAATATTTTAATTCCAGTAATCTATCTATAGATTTGAATGACGTTCTTCCTCTGGGTCCGATTGTTTGCATCTTTGAACACTGAAGAAAATTACCTCCATATTGCATGCCAAAAAGAGCGCCCCACAAAAAGGCTTTAGTGTGCACTTTAAGGAAGTGCCCCAATACATTAAGATTTGTGTGTAAAAATTAGTATGAAGACAGATGTAAATAAGTATGCATCGTAGGCAAATGAGTTTTCAGTTTGGGCATAGTAAAAAGTGTAGTATGCTCTCCTCACATGCTATTTAGCCTTAATACTTATCTCAGATCAAGGGATATGTTTACTAAACAGTGGTAAGGGAGCATGTGTGCCGTAAATGCCCATTATTGGCACACTTGCACCCTTAATGCTGCTAAAATGCTGCATTACCGAGCGTTAAAAACTCCAGCAGTGTTAAGGGCGCAGTAGGCAGAGAGCGGGCATTAACAGGGTTGATAGTGGGTGTCAACAACATGTGTTCCCTTAACACCTGTTGCACAATGTGTTTAAAAGCTCTTTAATACTGGGAACCCTAACACCAAGTAAAACCTCATGGAAAGGGTGTATGTGGAGAGAAGAGAGCCTATTTTTCTGTCTGCAATGTGATCCACACACAGGGGAGCCCTATACACTGATAGAAGTGCTCAATTAGCAGTAACACCATAGTGCCAAAGTATGAAAGGGCAATATGTTGATGGTGCAAATGGGGCAAAGGAGGTGGCACATGGGTTATGCAGTGGGGGTTGCTGATGCCCAAGGAGGACCAGGCAGCTGTCCATGTGACACATACGAACATAGGATCATAAGATATGACATATTGGGTCAGACCAAGGTCCATCAAGCCCTGTATCCTATGTCCAACAGTGCCCAATCTAGATCACAAGTACCTAGCAGTTTCCCAAAAAGACACACAGGTTCCACAATGCCTGTATTGGGGCAAGCCGTGAATTTCCTGGGTCACCTTTAATAATGGTTTATGGACTTTTCCCCCCAGGAAACCCTGCTACACTAAGGGGTATGTTTACTAAACCATCTTAATGTTACCGGCGCTAGTTGCAGCGTTAATGTGGAGAATGCCATATAAGGTAGTGGGCAGTCCGGAGGGAAGGTTGCAAGGAATCGGTATCGTGTGATAGTGGGCGCCGTGGCACATTAACGTGCGTTAACCCTAAGTTCATGCCAGAGCAGTGTCAAAAGCTATAAAGATGTAGCCCACTGGTTACTGCAATGACTGTGGAGGCAGAGGTCATGGGTTTGATCCTGCAGTGGTATTATGTAAGAAGGCTGTCTGAGGCATTTCCTTTTAATTTAAATCAGTGCTGCCAGCAAAAACACCCTCACAGTGCCGTAACCTAAGGTGCCACCTAAGGCACCCTATAAGGCACTCCATAGGGTACATTATAAAGTGCCCTGTCCACCAAGGCACCTTATAATGTGCCCTATAGGGTGCTCTATAGGGCGCCTTATGAGGCACCTTAGGCTACGGCACTGTGAGGGTGTTTCTGTGGGCAGCACTGATTTAAATTAAAAGGAAAAGCCTCAGACAAACTTATTAAATAACACCACTGTGGGATCAAACCCATGACCTCTGCCTTTGCAGTCATTGAAGTAACCAGTGGGACACATCTTTAGAGCAGCTAACATGCTGCTGGCTGGCTACAGAAAGACTGCAGGTCACCACACAAACTGTCTGCTGTGCTTACCAGGATAGGGTAAACCCACCCGTACCCATGATGCACTGCACATGCAGATCATCAGCCTGCATCTGCTCACAAGATGGGGTATGCACCTCTATAGCACCCCGGCCTGTTAGGGGAAACTGACCGTGTGTGTTACTGGCACAGAGTAGCTACAGACCGTGATATTGTGCGGTTGCTGTGCTCACCCTGAGGGTGAGGTGGGGCACCCAGCAACTGGTCCGCAGCACCTGGCTTGGCTGAGATAAGGTGTACTGTAGGTCCACATCAGTGTCAGTGTGTGATAGGTAGTCCTTACAGACACACCTAGAATACACCTGTGTACATCTGTATTTCCCAGTCAAGTCTAGCCCTTGTGGACTATGATGCACCCAGAATAGTGCATATCCTGTGTGGTTGCCATGGTCACATGTTGTAATAAAAGGATGGTGTTTGGACCCAAAAATGGATTATGTAGCGCCACCCAACCCACTCTCTGTGGGTCAGGGTGGGGGAACAGGATCTCCCACAACAGATCCACATTCTACATCTCTGCAATGGTGGCAGTAGAGAGTACCATCAACCCCAGCCCTGCTGGGGAATAGGCACCCTACAGGGCAGTCAATGCAGATATGTATGCAACACATAGGGCACTGGCAGACAGGCAGTAGGCCTGGAAAAGCTCAGCTGCCCCCCACCACTATCTGATATTCACCAGCACAGTCAGTCTCTACCCATTGCACCCTGCAAGGTGCTCCAACCATACACATGCTAATTGCAGACAGTCTGCTAGCTAACACATAGTGCATGTTCCTGGAGGAACTGTATGCACCAAAAAATGGGATGTGAGCACACACACCAAGCAGGCATGTCACTGATTATACCCCAAAAAAGAAAACTCATAGATGTCACTTAAAAAAATGCTGTATAGCACTATGGGGGAACCTAGCCATGCCATGGTCACTGCTCAGTCAGGGTGAGAGTGACACCCGCCCCCCCCCCCCAAGCATGACATGCTGTGGTCACCCTGTCCATGCAGGTGGTGGTCAGGCACTACAATGTCCCATCCATTGCCCTATGCCCTGTGCAGATGCATCCTGCCCAGGCCGCCCTGTCCGGGCCATACCCACAGTATTTTGCTCCTGATTATGCACATTGGCAGGCTAACACTGGAAACAGTGCAAGCATTGTGGGCTCAGTAAGGTGTAGGCAGCCACAAAACACTGGATAGACATACACACATTCCCACACATATTTCAGCATTTTGCAAATATAGAAACATAGAAACATAGAAATATGATGACAGAAAAAGACCACATGGCCTATCTAGTCTGTCCTTCCATATCAACAACTACAACAGTCCCCTTTTTACCTTTAGAGATCCTCTGTGTTTGTCCCATGCTTTTTTGAATTCAGTTACTGTCCTCATCTCTACCACCTCCACTGGGAGACTATTCCACGGATCCACTACTCTTTCCGTAAAGAAATATTTCCGCATATCACTCCTGAATCTATCTCCCTTCACCCTCATCCCATGTCCCCTCGTAGCAGAACTTGCTTTCAATTGAAAGAGGCTCTCTCCCTAAACATTTATGCCACGGAGGTATTTAAACATCTCAAATATATCACCTCTATCTCGCCTTTCCTCTAAGGTGTACATATTAAGATCCTTCAGTCTGTCCTCATATGCTTTATAATGAAGACCACTAATCATTTTAGTAGCCACCCTCTGCACCGACTCCATCCTGTTCACATCCTTTTGAAGGTGCGGTCTCCAGAATTGCACACTATACTCCAAATGAGGTCGCACCAAAGACTTAAACAGAGGCATTATCACCTCCTTTTTTCTGCTAGCCATTCCTCTCCATATGCACCCAAGCATCCTTTTAGCTTTTGCCATCGCCTTTTCTACCTGTTTAGCTACTTTAAGATCATCAGACACAACCACACCTAGGTCCCTCTCTTCTTTAGTGGACAAAAGTACTTCACCCCCTATACTATATTGCTCCCTTGGATTGCTGCAGCCCAAATGCATGACCTTACATTTTTTAACATTAAATCCCAGCTGCCAAATTCTAGAGCATTTTTCAAGCTTAGCTAGATCCCTCCTCATGTTATCTACACCTTACTGGGTGTCTACTCTATTGCAGATTTTGGTATCATCCGCAAAGAGGCAAACCTTACCCGACAGCCCTTTCGATATATCACTAACAAAGATGTTAAAAAGAATCGGACCAAGGACAGATCCCTGGGGCACACCACTGGTAACATCCTTCTCCTCAGAGTGAGCTCCATTTACTTGTACTCTTTGTCGCCTCCCACCCAACCAATTTCTAACCCAAGCAGTAACTTTAGGGTCCATCCCTAGGGTGCTCAGTTTATTTATAAGTCACCTGTGAGGAACAGTGTCAAAGGCTTTACTGAAATCTAAATAAACCACATCTAGGGCTCTCCCTCGGTCCAACTCCCTGGTCACTCAGTCAAAGAAATCAATCAGATTTGTCTGACAAGACCTGCCTCTGGTAAATCCATGCTGCCTCGGATCCTGTAATCCGCTGGACTCCAGAAACCTCACTATTTTCTCTTTCAGCAGCGTTTCCAATAATTTTTGAACCACATCCTTACTTCCACTTTTGTGTAAAGGCACCATATGAGCCTCTCTCCAGTCCTTTGGCACCACTCCCGACTCCAATGAGGCATTGAAAAGGTCAGTCAGTGGAGCTGCTAGAACGTCCCCAAGTTCCCTCAGTATTCTAGGGTGTATCCCATCCTGTCCCATCGCTTTGTCTACTTTAAGTTGAGCTAGTTTCTCACGAACACAGTATTCTGAAAATTGTTCAAGATGTCCCTCGCTTCTGTTCCTATTTGTGGGTGTTTTCTGAGGTCCTGCTCCTGGTTCTTCATCTGTGAACACAGAACAAAAATATTTGTTAAGCAATTCCGCTTTATCCTTATCAGCTTCTACATATTCCTCCCCTGCCCCTTGAGTCTGACAATACCACTTTTGCCCTTCCTCTTCTCACTAACATATCTGAAAAATGTCTTATCCCTCCATTTTATTGCATTGGCTATTTCCTCCTCCTTTTGAATCTTTGCCTTCTTGACTACTTTGCTAGCTTCTCTAAGTTTTTCCAAATACAGATGCCTGTCTTCCTCTCTCTGGGATCTCTTGTATTTCATGAAGGCTTCCCTCTTTTTCTTCACTTTTTCAGCTACTTCTTTCGAAAACCATAAAGGTCTCCTTTTCCTTTTACCTTTATTTACCATTTTAACAAAAAGGTTGGTTGCCCTTAAAATATCCCCTTTCAGTTTTGACCACTGTTTTTCTACATCCCCCAGCTGTTCCCATCCCACTAATGACTCCCTGAGTTATTGGCCCATCTTCGCAAAGTTAGTCTTCCTAAAGTCTAAGATTCTCACCTTTGAATGGATTCTAACAGCCCTAGTCCTAATACTGAACCACACCATCTGGTGATCACTGGATGCAAAATGATCTCCCACTACAACATCAGAAACACTTTCACCATTGGTAAGCACCAAGTCCAGTATGGCCCCTTCACATGTGGGGTCTGTTATCAATTGCCTGAATAGTTCTCCCTGTAGAGAATCCAGGATCTCCTTACTTCTAGATGATACTGCTGCAGGACTGTGCCAATCAACATCTGGCATATTGAAATCTCCTATCAGTAGCACTTCCCCTTTCCTAGCAATGCTGCGTATGTCTTCAATTAACTCTCTGTCCACCTCTTCCTCTTGTGAGGGAGGTCTGTATATCACACCAATGCAAATATATTTCTCTTTCCCTCTTTCTAGTTTAACCCACAATGCCTCCTCTCTCCCTTTTAAGCTCTGTAATTCCAAAGCTTTAATAGTAGTTACCCCTGTTACCCATTTCCATAAAGGTATTTAATGCATCACCTACCTGGGGGCTTTCACTTACCTGGGGGCTTTCTTCAGCCATCCCCAACAAATCTAGTTTAAAGCCCTCTTCAGTAGATTAGCCAGTCTACTACCGAAGACGCGTTGACCTTTCTTGGACAGATGGATGCCATCTCTGCTCTGCAACCCTTGGAACAGCATCCCATGGTCTAGGAAACCAAAACACTCTCAATGACACCATCCACGCAGCCATGCTTTCATCTCCAGGATGCGAGCCTCTCTGCCTTGGTCTTTACCCTCAACAGAGAGGATTGAAGAGAACACCACCTGTGCACCTAACTGCTTCACCCTCTGTCCCAGTGCCATGAAGTCACTTTTGATACGTTCCGAAGTATACCTGGCAGTATCATTTGTTCCAACATGGATTAGCAACATTGGGTAATAGTCAGTGGGCTTGATGAGTCTCGGCAAACTCTCCGTAACATCTTGGATTTTGGCACCAGGCAGACAGCATACCTCTCTGGACATCAAGTCTGGTCGGCAGATGGATGCCTCAGTACCCCTCAGAAGAGAGTCTCCAACTACCACTACCCTTCGTTTCTTTCTGGTCACTGATTTTGCAACTTTGGGGTACTTGAGCTCTGGTTCTTCCCTTTCCAGGGATGCTTTCACCTCCTCCATTTCCAGGGCTGCATAATGGTTCTTCATTTCAAGGGTTGGAGAAGTTGGACTGGTGATTTTGCAGGCCCTGGTGACTTGTGTCCAACCATCGACATTCTGTTGGCACCCATCTTCTCCTGTGCTGGAGAGCTTGGTTGCTGCAAGAAGCATCTCATCAATATACTTCTCACTGTCTTGAATGCTCCTCAGCCTCACCACCTCCTCTCTGAGTTCCTCCACTTGTTTCCTCAGAGCTTCAGCATGCAGGCACCCTGCACATGGAACCGGTCCTTACATACACACATTCCCACACCTATTTCAGCATTGTGCAGATATAGAGGTGATTGTCAGCCCTGGCTGCCACACCAGTCCTGGGCACAGTGCAGGTATTACTATGGTATTCAATACTGTTAGGGTCACTCCCTGGAGTGGTAAACACTGTCAGAAACCAAAACTGAAACACACTCCACAGATATCAGAAAGGTTGCTATGATGCAGCTCTATCAGCAAATTGTGTTTATCTTAGGATTTGTTATCTGACATTAATTATAGCAACCTTTTGATATATGTGGAACGTGTTTCCAAGTTTAAGACGGCATTGCTAAGGTATGCAGATGCTAGTATTGGGAGATGCTGCTCCACGCAGGGCCCAACAGCCTGACTCTCCATGAGCCATTGGATAGTGGAGTCTGTGGGTGTGGGTGTGGGTGTTTGTGCCCCTGTTGGCCGCTGCTCTAAGGCAGAGGTTCCCAACTCCAGTCCTGGTGGGCCAAACACGGTTCAGGTTTTCATGCTGTCCCTAATGAATATGCATGGCTATATTTGCATACAATGGGGATGGTGCATACAAATGCATCACAGGCATATTTATTAGTGACAGCATGAAACCTGAATGGTGTTTGGCCCTCCAAGACTGCAGTTGGGAAACTCTGCTCTAGGGATTGCACATGTTTATGGTGTATGTGCTCTGTAGGGTAAAATATAGGCGTTTATGGCATGTTTATTTTGTCTGCAATAAAGGTTCCGTCTTTATTACCATGGTTTAGTACTGGGTAAAATATAGGGACATGGTCTGCAGGAGTCACAGCTGGGATGTGAACTGGTAACCTTCTGCCCCCAAATATACTGGCTGGGTGTACTTCACCAAACTGTTGTCACAGAGACAGATCATTCACTGAGGATACCATGACTTTTTCGTCAGACAGACCTTGTCTTTTGCAGTGCACGGCACCCACCTAAACAGGGCTTGGCCTTGGTCTGTTTTGTGCAGATGCCACTGCCTCCTCCACCACCAGTACCCCTCTGCCACCATGCTGACCTGCCCTTGTGCCGGTGGTGCTGGTGGTGCACATTCCCAGGCTATCCAGTGTGCCGGTAGGCAGCTGCCTATGGTGCGTGATATGGGGTAGGGGTGCCTGCATAGACATCCACGCTTCCCCCCGGCACCACCTGCCAATGTTATGTGCCCTTTGGGTTACATGCTGGGTAATGTCCCCTGGATGAGACACTGTGTAACACAGACTACTGGGCATGTTTGGCCTTGGTCAGCTGCTGTCTTGCTGATTTCCATTTTCTGTGTTCCTATGTGCCACCTAGGCGACGGCCTAGTCCACCCTGTGCCCCAGCTGCCTCCACTGCATGTCCCGCCTCCAGCCCCATATGCCCCATTTGCACCATCACCATAGTGGCCTTTCAAACTTGGGCACTGCGCTGTGCTTCAAATGGAGCACTACTATCACTTTACTTGGGCTCCCTGCCTAGGCTGTACATTGCTGACACTTAAATGGTTTCTCTCTCCTTCAAATGTGCATCTAATGACAGGTTTTCACTCCCGGTAATGTTCGGCTTTTCATTTCCCCGCATTAGTATAGCAGGAGCCTCTCCCCGCTAACTCCCCACCCATTGACCCCTTCTCTATGCCCTCTCTCCACCCCCTGCAGGAGTTACCGCGGCCGGTGACGTTAATGCACGTTCATGTTACATCTGCTGACGTTAACATGCGTTACCAATGCTATGTTACCGTGCTTTAGTAAACATACCCCTAAAGGTCTCTCATGAGAGGCCTTGTCAAAGGCTTTCTGAAAATCCAGATACACTATATCAACCGACTCACCTTTGTCTACTTGTTTATGCACACCTTCAAAAAAACATAACTGATTAGTAAGACAAGACTTTCTTTGGCTAAAGCCATGTTGGCTGTCTCCTATTAAGCCATGACTATCTACATGTTCAGTAATTTTTCCTTTTATGATGGTTTCTACCATTTTCCTGGTACTGACATCAGGCTCACTGGTCTGTAGCTTCCTAGATCACCCCTGGAACCCTTTTTAAAAATTGGCATTACATTGGCCATCTTCAGGTATTACAGATAATTTTAATGATAATTCACAGATTACTAATAGTAGGTCTGCAATCTCATATTTCAGTTCTTTCAACACCCTTGGATGTATACCATCTGGTCCGGGCGATATGCTACTTTCAGTTTATCAAATAGTTATAATACATCTTCCCAGTCTATGGATATTTCAATTCTTCTGTGACATCACCTTTAAATACCATGTCAGTCATGGGTAACATCTCTACATCCTCCTCGGTAAAGACCAAAGCAAAAATTTCATTCAGTCTTTCCACTATGGCCTTGTCCCCTCTTAGTGCCCCTTTTAACCCTCTATCATCTAGTGGTCCAACTGACTTTCTCACAGGGTTTTTTTTGCTATTAATGTACTTGAAAAAGTGGTATGCGTTTTTGCTTCCCAGCAAGCTTCTTCTCAAATTCTCTTTGCCTGCCTTATCAGTGTCTTGCATCTAACTTGACAGTGCTTATCTTGTTTCCAGTTTTCGTCATTTGGCTCCTTTTTCCATTTTCTGAAAGATGCTTTTTTGACAACAACAGCCTCAGCCATCTGTTCTCCAGGTTGAAGAGCCCTAACCTTTTTAGTCTCCTCTCACAGGAGTATCCAACTATCTCCATTACCATCTGTGATATCCGGCATAATCCCAAAGTGACAGTGGTGGCACATAGACATGCTGCTTCTGTGGAAAGGTGATGTGCCACATGGGGCTGTCCGAGGGTTCTGGCACCCTAGGCAAAGTTCCCAGATAGTCCCCCACCCCCCACTGCCACTGAAGCCAACTCTGGAGGAAGACACTGATAGCGCCAGAATCTGTAGCCCTTCAGGTAGCTGCAAAATGCAGGTGCCTGAGGAAATACCACAGCTGTGGCTGTCATCCTCCTCCCAAGATGTACTGATGGCAAGAGAAGATGGGGTCCATGCAGAGGCAGATGGTTGGGAGGCAACGTGGTCATCCATGTGTGCCTCTGCTCCCCCATCTGGACCTTGCACCCTAGGCACTCACCAAACCTGCATGTTGGATGGGCTTGGACTATGCAACACAACCACTCACAGCACGGGGCATGTCAGTATGGTGTGGGGGTGTTGGCGGCAGATGCAGCAGTATCCACCTGCAGCAGACCAAAGTCATGTCCTGGTCCTGTGTGCCATGTGCTTCATATGTGCCAAGGTCTGTCTGATGGGGAACATGTCAGCCCCAGAGTCTGTTATATCTGTATCACAGCACAGTGGCTCAACATACACAGGCAGTGTGAATATAAGCAGAGGGTCATAGGTTTGAGTCCTGGCTGTAGATCATGTATTGAATGTCCCTGTGGCTAAACCTTAGCCTTCAGTGCAAGTACAGCACCAGCATGTGCAACCTCCAATGATTTGACCAGCAAGGGTACAAACACCCATCAGCCACACAAACAGGTTCTGCTATCTACAGCTGGGTAGAAAGACTGACTGAAAGCACTGATACAATTAACAGGCATGAATGTCAGAGTGTGCACAATGAGCACACATTAACAGTGCTTGAGCTGAGATGGAGACCAAAAAGGCAGGCAGGATTGCCAACCATTGCCAGTTTTGTACAGTGTGGAGCTGTGTGTGTGTATCTCCCCAGAGTTCTGTGGCTTTCTGAAAATCACTGTGCCTCACATTGCATAAGCTGTTGCCACTGTTAGTCTGCAAATATGTATGATGAGGAGCAGAAGATTGTGAGTATGGCTTGATACAGAGTGGTTTGGCCAGGAGGTGCCTGCATCAGAGGTAGGGTCAATGGCTGTGATGTTGTAGTGCCCATCTGCCATGTGCATGGCCTGTGTGGCCAGAACATTTCATGCTGTATGGGTACTCTCACTCTGACCATGGCATGGCAATGTATCTACATAGTGCTCTATAGTATCCAGATCCAGTGATGTGAGTACAATCCCTTTCCTGGGAGCCCAATCACTGAACTACAGGAGAGATATGCATTGTGTAATTACCAATAGACTGGTCACAGTTAGTATGTGCATAGCTGAGACAGCTAGGGGGTGGGCAGCAGGTATAGTCTGACTATGCATGTTGTGGTGGATTGGTATTTCCAGATGGTTGGGGTAGGAGCTGTACCTGGCCTGCTTTCTGTGTTCATGACAAGATGCTGCCAGCAGTCCCACACAGACCTAGTCAGCCCCCCTGAATTCAGTATCCATGGCAGCAGCTGCTGCAACACTAGGCACTGTCATGTACTGTTCTAGGAGAGTCCCTATCCATCAGGTCCAGGATACAGGGACTAGATGTGCTAGGTATCTATGACATAGTACAATTGTAGAGGAAACAAGGTGACAAGCATGATACATTGCAGACCATACTTGCAGTGCCA
This sequence comes from Ichthyophis bannanicus, assembly GCA_033557465.1. Taxonomy (NCBI): domain Eukaryota; kingdom Metazoa; phylum Chordata; class Amphibia; order Gymnophiona; family Ichthyophiidae; genus Ichthyophis; species Ichthyophis bannanicus. Next base: position 1,606,170,132 of record CM066031.1, read on the forward strand.
TGGACCTGTGGCAGAGCCTGCAGAAATCATCTCTAGCAGTGCAAGATCTATGAACCATGTGGTAGACGCATGTCCTCTCCCTCAGGGTGACCGCTGAAAGTACTCAGTAGCATGGTTTATAGCCCTTATGTGCTTGTAGCACACATTATCAGTGCATCTTACAGAGCAGAGGCGATGGATCAGTGTATTCTCCATTTGGTGATCAGTGCAGACTTTGTTTTGCATGTGCAATGCACCATGGGTACTGGAGGGGCTAATCTATTCCGACACATACAGCAGACATTTTAGGCAGTGCTATGTCAAGAGGTATGGAGGTGTAGTCTAGTGGCTAGTGCAATGCTTCCATGGGCAGGGGACAGGGATGCAATACTGTTTTTGTGACTGTGTGCTACTCAATGCATTTTCATGCCTGTAATACTCTGTCCTCTGCTGTGATTGGAAGTCACACATCCTTATAGTTTGTTATGTGTTATGCGCACAAGATGGTTCAGCAAACATACTATTCACCATCATGCCCTCTATTGACTCTGCTGTAGCCCATTGCAGGGGTCAAACATGTTCACCCTGCAGACATCTGCCACCTGCTTGGCAGTGTGGTGCAATGGTCATGGCAATGGCTTGATATCCATTTTCAAGGTCCATAGCACTCCTTATGCGACAATTATAAATGTTTTACAGTGGTGTTTTATGTATGCCACAGCCTTCAAGGATTGCCCACACCTCCTTGTGACCTTGGGCAGATCACCTAACCCTCTACTGCCTCAGCTGACTGCAGGTTATAACAATCCCTTTTTGGTGACAGACATTACCGCTTGTCAGTGCAAATGCATTGGTATGCTAACAGGCAGTTAAATGCAGAGAAATGTAGCCTCTTTGTGAAAGATGAGTCAGGTATGACATCATGACTGAGACTGTATAGCTTTCGCTCTATCACATCTCTGCATTACATGCAGACACATTCTACCCCTTGGACTGGCACCACAAGGTATCACCTCATGTCTGTACGTGCCCCTTTTGACCAATTTGGGTGTCTCCTGTCCAGTTGTTGTATGTACATTTATCTGGGGTGTTGTATGGTGGTTGGGTAGCAGGGACATGTGAGACCCACATGTCTGGTAGCAGGCCTTCCACGTGGCACTGACACATGTCTTTCCCACACAGCATCCAAGCATTGGATGACACCTATAGTATATCTGTGCTTCCAGCCCATACCATTCTCTCCTCTGCCACCATCTTTCCTTCAGCCCATCCATCAGGCTCTTTTGGCTATGTGCAGTCATGTCTTCCTCTGGAAGCTACTACACCATGGCCTACACAGGTACAAATTTCCCTAGTTGGACGCTTCACTCACCCCTCTCCTATGCCTGATGTGTATGTCATCACTCCTACTCCGTCCTCCATTCTCTGCACACATCGTGCCACTTCTGACTCCGCTGGGGGACATGTCTCCTCCATCCTATGCATCATTATGGCATTTTATGTGGGCACCTCCCAGTGCATTGGTACAGATGCCTCTCACAGGCTTATTCCACTTACTGGTTGCCACTTAGGATGCCCACAGATCTGGAAGGTCCATCATCTCCCTCCTGTCCTTCCATCTATCACCTTTATAATGGCTTTCACTGAGTTTCCCTTATCCAGTGATAAAGTGACAGCCATTTTCAGGCATTAAGGTGCATGCTTGACACCTTAACCCCTGACATCTGGGGTGGAGAGAGCCAAAGAATCAATAGCTTGAAGATCTATAAAGAGGTTGGAGGGGACAGAGCAAGGTTGAGGCTGCAGGTGATCAAGAGTGAAGCTTAACAGGTGATGGTCCGATACGGGACAAACAGAGGTACAGAAGTTAGAAGATGAGCAATTAGAGAGGAACACAAGGTCACGGCAGTGGTCGTGCTGGTGAGTGGAGGCAGTATTACAAAGCTGGAGGTCGAATGAGGAGGTAAGGGAAAGGGGTTGTAAAGTAGGATATTGGCGGGTTTATCAATATGAATGTTACATTCCACAAGAATAAGAGTGGGTGAAGAGGACTCAGGAAAGAAGGCAAGCTAGAAGTTTAAGTCAGTAAGAAAGGTAGAGGTGGACTTGTCAGGAGGTCAGTAAATAACTTCTAACCAGAGAGGTAGAGGAGTGAAAGGGCAGATGGTGTGGACAAAGGAAGCAAATAAGACTGAGGCAGCAGGAGGTACTTAAATTGGATTAAGATAGTAGAGTCCCAACACCACCACCACAACCAGTGTGGTGAGGCATGAAGGAGAACTTATAACCAACATGACAGAGAGCAGCAACTTACACCGAGTCTTCTTGGAGGAGCCATGTCTCAGTTAGACCAAGATGATGGAGAGCATTAGAGATTAAGAGATTATGAGTAAAGGCAAGTGTATTCAAGATGGAGTATGCATTCCACAAGGCAAATGAGAAAGTGAGAGAGGAAGGGAAAAGGTGAGGGATATGAATAAGATGTGAAGTGTTGCATGCTAATCTCTTTTCAGAGTGAGACAAAGATCTAGGGGGGCAAGGGTTGTGGTTGATATTTCCAGATGAGAGAAGGAGGAGTTGAACAGTATGAGGCACAGAGGAGATAGCATGGTGGAAACTAGGTTGAGGTTGTTTTACAGAGAAGGTGGAGATGGCTGAATGAGAGTGTGAAGGTAGGGAAGCTCATGAGCTGATGACAGGGTAGAGGACAGGATGGAGGGGGAAGTGAGGTTGGTAAAGGGGGACAAAGGAGGGGAGGTGTGAAGGTGTGGTAGGAGGGGTGACACTCTCTCACTTCACCCCTGTCAATCCAGTTTCCAGTCCGATCATAGAACCAAATCCATTCTTCTTGCACTCTTGAATGAGGACCACCAATCCCACGACCGTGGTGACCTCTCCGTCATCTCCCTGGACTTATCCTTAGCTTTCGACCTGGTCGATCATCACCCTTTCTTACCCATCTCTCTGACCTCAGGATTCGTGGTACTGTTCTCCGATGGTTTCGCTCTCTCTCATCTCGCACCTTTTCTGTTCAGACTGCTCTCACCTCCTCCCCACCACATCCCCTTCATAGTGGTGTTCCCCAGGGCTCCGTGCTTGCTCCCCTTCTCTTTAACGTTTTTCTTGCACCTCTTGCTCTCATTATTCAGCAGTCTGGGATTTCCAGGTACTATTATGCTGATGATGTTCTCCTCTTGCATCATACTGACTCCCTCTGTCCTGACCTCACTGCTCTCAACGCCTGCCTTTCCCATGTTGCTTCCTGGCTTCAGAACAACTTTCTCCACGTGAATCCCTCCAGATTTGCAGCCCTGTCATTCTTATTTGGTGCCCCCCTCCCTCTCCCCCACCCTCTTTGCCAGCCACCTGGTTCCCTTGTCCCCACCCTTCGCTATCTTGGTGTCACGTTGGACTCTTCCCTCTCTTTTAATTATCATATCTTCTCGCTTGTCCACCACTCCTTTCTTTCCTTACATCAGATTTGCACTGTCTGCCCTTTTCTCTCCCCTTCCTCCCTCATTACTCTTGTGCTATCCCTTGTTATCTGTAGGCTCGACTATTGCAATATCCTCCTCGTCGGCCTCCCTCAGTACCAACTTCGCCATCTGCAACTTATCCAAAATACAGCAGCTCATCTTCTTACCCACTCCTCCTCAACCGACCATATCAAGCCCAAAATGCACATGCCTATTAAGGAGCATATCTACTAAGTGCCACTAAGAGTGCAGAGGTTCTGTTAGTGGGCATTATTAGTGCCTGCTAGCAGTTAATGTGGTAGAAAGAACCAATAAGGCCGGCTTAATGGCAGGTAGCCTGTTACTAGGCATGAAGGCATAAAGGGATGGAGAAGGGGTGTTAACTGTGTGGATCATGGGCAGAGACAGCATGCATTCCCTTAATACCAGGTGTTATTAGTGTGCATTACAGGAGCAGCTGCCAGGAACTTTAATGCTTGCTCAGAGCAGGCATTGAGGGCTCCCTTGCAGGGAGAGAGCTGTTTTTGTGCATTAAACACTACACAGGAAGCACATTAAGATGTATGCAGTGCGCCTCTTCCAGATTCTAGCTCTGAAATGAGTGATAGTTGTGGCCCATTGGCAATAACAGCATGGGGGCCTTTTACTGTCACTACACAGTCATGTTAGCATTGTGTGGAGGTGGGGGTGATGACGGCAGTGGCTTCTGCCTGATGCAGAAGAAACCTTTGTCCCAGCCCTGAATGCCAGGTGCAATGCTCCTGTGTCTACTGTAAGGGACATGCCAAGCATGTCACTGGCAGGTAAAGTGGAACCCATACTGTGTGTAATATTAGCATGGGTGCATGTAATGCCACCTACTGAACTGCCGGTAGGTGATTCTGTGCTAAGGCAGTTTGTGAATGGTGAGAACTATGTGCCAACTATGCAGATCCCACCATGCCTACACTGTGCCCCACCTTCTTCACTTGCAACCTAAACATTAGGGGCCCGTTATTCAACTGGGCAGTGCTAAGCGCTGGAGCTGCTTAGCCATGCCTGCCAACCCCCAACCCCCAGATATTCACTTCCGTGGCAATGGAAGTGAATATCCAGGTCTGGCCACGCTGCCCGGAAGCCGCTGATATTGGATGCTGCATAGTTAGCCTCAGTGCCTATAAGATAGATGCTAACCATACAGTTTTCAATATTGGTGCTGCACAGTTAGTACTAGTCTCTGCCTCCGCTCTGCCCCACAATGCCCCTGGCACGCCCCGATGCTAGCCGGCTAGCATTGAGGCATGTAGGGGACTTAATTGGGGATATTCGATGATACTACCTGTGTATGTGCCACGAATATCTGGTTAGCAGGCATTTACACAGTTAACTGGCTGTTAATCATGTAAATGCCTTTTGAATATCGGGCCTTAGATGTACAGTATATGTGAAAATATCCTGCACTGTCAGTGGCCCATGCTAGCTGTCAATGCGTGTTCCAATGCAGTCAGCATGCACCAGAACATGTGCACTCAGCAAAAGCCCTGTAGTCAAATGGTCCCTATGGCAATGCACATAGCAATGCCAATGGTGCTAGTCCATTGCATGGGAGTCAGACAGTGACCTGTCTCTACAGGGACAGCAGGGTTGCAGGTACAGTGGTTCACCATGTGCAGGGTCATCTGTTTGCAGAGTGGTCATGCTTGCATTCTTGCAGAAGTTAAGTCCAGTGTAGAAGGCAGTGTATTATATCAGATACAGCCACCCTCCCTGGCCATCCCCAGGGCCAAGTGTTCATCGTTCATCAGTCTAGTTTGGGGGTTACAAGCAAGCTGTATGAGCATCTGAGGTCTCACCTTGACCCTCTTAATGGCCCATCACATGCCATATCAGGACTCGGCAAGCACCTCAGAGCTCTACATAACTTTGCCTCTCCCTTCCTCCAAACATCATTGGCTGCAGTAAGTGGAATGGGCCACACCCAGTTTTCCAGCTGCCCCCGATTAGGTACTTTAGAGCCAGGCCAAGGGTTTCTGCTCCCCTAAGCAGACCCCACCTGTGCAACCTTCCCCCACTGCTGCCTTGAGGCTTGCCACAGCATGGAAGGGAGGATACCCCATGCTTCCCACCCTTTTCTGGCATCCATTGTCTTACCTGGGGAGGAGGTCAGCATGGAAGTTCTTCCTTTCCATGCTGCAGCACGTGTGTTCACTGCATGCTGCTCCTGCCCCCTCTGACACATGCTGTGACTACCCACACTGAAGCAGTTGCTGTGCCATGCCTGCAGGGAGGGAGAGATCAGCTGACATGCTGTGCACCAGGATCTGTGGACTTAGATGCCTGCCTAGTTCACCTAGTGGATGGCCCAGCCCTGGATACTGTGAGCCAAGAGTTGCTGTGTTACGACTGGCCATGAATTTCCTAATGAGGGACAACAAAATGCTACCCAGAAGACAACCTAGACATTGGCAAAACTAGCACCTCAATACAACCAGAAAAGGGCTAGTTGGTCAACCTTCTCTCTAGTCCTATTGGCAAACCAACCAAAGAGCACAAGCATTCATTCAAACGAGTTTTATTTTACTGTATATAGCATTAAGTTAATCTGTACATGGTTCCCCCGGTTGTCCTCTGTTAAATTTCCCTGTTCATTGTAAACTCAATGTTACTTGTATGCATTGTAGTATGTTCTTGTTCAATGTACACCGCACTGATTGTAATAGCGCGGTATAAAAGAAATGTTAAATAAATAAATAAATAAATAACAGTGCATGACTCTTATCCTGCAGTGTGAGAGAATGTGCGGGCAAGCACAATTGATGGTACCTATACATAGTACACATGTGGCACCTATAACACCCAGAGACTGGGAAGTGGTGTCTGCCAACAGCTATTGCCTTCATGCCCTGAATGTGCATGAGGTGTGTCCTTGCTACATCATCAGTCCCAAAGTACTGGCTAGGTTGGCTGTGTCCACACATGACCCATACATCTAGCTGTAATCGGCAGTGTCATAGCACTTTGACAGGTGATGGTTGGATCAGGATGCCCCCCACATGCACATATTGACTGGATATGTGCATGTGGGGGGAAAAATATGCCAGTGAGGTAGGAAGATTAAGCAATTTGATAACACCCCATGTCAGAGGAAAAATACCCATACTGCTTTCTTAATTGCCAAATGATGACCAGAGGTTGTACATGAACTGCTGACCCTTTCATGAGTAAGCACCCAGTTATGTTCCATATCTATCTGAGCCATATAAGAGTCTAAACTGCTCATTGTGGGCTGTAACTAGACAAACTATGTGAGACACTATTTACAGGCAGAAGACTAGTTTTCAGCAAGTAGTTACAACCTGTGGGAGTCACTGACTGACTAGTTGTCCCTGTACACATGTTGTCTCCAAAACTGTGAGCCTCAAATGCATTCCCCAGTTACACCATCCTCAAGCCACATCTTCACAGCATGCCCCTCCACTTACCTTTGAACATGACACTGCTGTATAGCTTCCATATCGCCTGTTGGTTTGACTGGAGTGAGCTAGGAGGACACAGTCTTACCAGGGAGAGCTCCATCACATGTGCAGCAATCCTCACCTTTGACTGAGCCTCCAGGCCTCAGGACATTCTTTTTTGCACAGGTAAGAGGCCTGATTAATGGCAACTGCCATAATAGCTGTGTCCACGCCAGCACTGTCAGCCCTCTTGGGAGCTAGATTCACGTGGAGGGCTGGCTTCTGTGAATGTCCAATTGAGTCACTTAGTTTGTGAGACAGGAAAGATTCTGTGATATAGCTGCATGCAGTTTGCTCTTTTCTTAAGTTGCAGTCAGAGAGTGCAATCTGGGGGTCTCTAAGTTCCATGCACAGTATGCACATACAGGCATGTCCATCTCATACATATCTGCACACAATGGACACTATCTCAACACTGTCTACTGATTATTAACCACAACATTCAGCAGTACATTATGTCTTACTCCAAAAGAACAACCTGCTTTATATTTACAGAGACAACATACATTTGTTTGCCTGATTGCAACAGTGGAACACTGACCTCTGAATGGGTGCATGCACAATTCCAGCAGGAGGAATTAGCCACAGGATGTCATGTTGGTCTCTGCAATGTCTGCCACCATGTGGGAAGATAGTGCCTGGAGCTGAATGTTGGGGGGGGGGGGGGGAGAGCAGTCCTATTAGGGTTACCAAGTTTTTCACCGAGAAAAACCCGACACCTGTGGCTCGCCATGCTCCACCCATTCTCCGCCCCTAGTCCCACCTCTGCCCCGCCCCCAGCCCCACCCACAAAAATTACCGAGGATACGTGTAGGCTAACTTCCTTGGTCAGATAATAATTAAACTGGGAACCCCAAAATCCAAACATGAAATGTACAACACTGGAGAAATAAAACTATAAAGTAATTTCCTCTTGCACTAAACAAAAACGCAAAGATGTTATCAATACACACTTCCCAGACCAAACATATTCCAGCTAATAAATTCAAAATAAAAAGCATTGCCTTTAACCTTTCCCACCAATCGCGGCTTCACAGGAACAGCCGCCAGCGTGAAGGTAAAGGCTCTTCACGCTGGCAGCTGTACAGAGGGAGCCGGGGCCTCGCGCGGGCTTCCCCGGCTCCCTCTGAAGCCCTCCGGGTTGGGAGAAAAGCCAGGTTTTTTGCTCTGGCCGCTCCCGATCTTGCGGCCAGAGCAAAAAAACCGGCTTTTCAGGGGCCGGTTTTGCCTCTGCGCCGGCAGCCGGCCTGGCCATGGAAAAACCGGCCAGGCCGGCTGAAAACCGGCCAGTTGGCAACCCTAAGTCCTATACATATTTTGAATTTACCCCTGGTAGGTGACATTGCCGGACAGAGGCTATATTCAGATGCACAGAAGCTATAAGGGCCTACTCATTCTCTGCATGTTTCACATCAGAGGTCCTGCATGACAGCCTCACCTACTCTCCATGGGCACTGAGTGTGATAGCCACAAGGATGTTGTTAGAGTACAAAGAGGCTGAGGATGGTGGCGTATGTGCATCCAGCAACTGTACCAACATCTTACCCCATGTACAACCTGTCATGCCTCCACGTACTCTTGGGGGGGGGGGGGAGGAACTGTGTCCAAAGCGTGGGAGAGCGCATGAGCTGCACTGGCCATTTTCACAATGTCCATGGCCATGGACTTGACATAATATGGGAGTACGAACATAGCACTGTTTCTATTCAACCATTTCTTACATTCTGGGTGGATTACAGATTACAGTACAACATTTGAAATTATAATGTACATAAAACATAAGACAATAGAACAGCTATAAATGGTTAAACCCCCATGTAGATACATTCATTAAATTGCAAATCAATTTACAGACCTGAAGTATTTATGGTTGATTGCACTTTCTATACCACTTTTTAAGGTGAGGCAAAGCAGTTTACAAACAAAACAAATTAGTAAGAAATAGAAAGAAACTAAAATGTAATTGACAGCGAAGAGGAAAGAGATAGAAAGGACAGATGCAATCACAAACATGAGGGATGATAAGGAAATGGGCGTGTTTGTGATTCATTCATAGCAGGGACAGGGAAACAGAAGTCACACAATCTACAAAATCTTAAAATCAATTCCCATATCGGTACCAGGCAACTACAGTAGGCTACTAACCAAATTAAATCTTAGCAACAGGTAGGGTTTGGGTTTTTTTTTCGAAAAACAAACTGATCTAATTCATCTCTAAGAATAGCCAATAATATATTCCAAAATGTTGGACCTGACACTGAACAAATCTACCCTAGTATTTTTGCTCTTGGTACACAGTACTGTGTGCAATTTTGGAGATTACATCTTCAAAAGGGTATGAACAGGGTGGAGTTTTTGGAGAGAGCGGCTACTAAAATTGTCTGTGGTTTTCATCCTAAAGCATATGAGGAGAGACTTAAAGATGTCAATATGTTTACTTTGGAAGAAAGGCAGGAGAGGGGAGATATGATAGAGACATTTAAGACCCTCTGTGGCATATTTTCACAGGAGGAGACCCTCTTTCAGTTGAAAGAAAGCTCTGAAACAAGGGGGCATAGGGTGAAAGTGAAAGGGGGTATACTTATCAGTAATCTGAGGACATATTTCTTTAAAAAAAGAGTTGTGGATAAATGGAATAGCCTCCCAGTGGAGATGGTAGAATCAATGACTGTTTCTGAATACTAAAAAGCATGGGACAAACACAGAGGATCTCTAAAGGAAAAGAGGAGATTTATAGAGCTTAGTAGTTGCTATGGATAGGCTGTCTGCTCTTTATCTGCCATAATTTTCTATGCAGTTATATTTTTATGTTTCAAAGGGATATGTTTACTAAATAGCATTAAGGGCGCAGTGGTTAGCAAGCGGTAATGGCAGCAGTAAGGTTGCCATCATGCAGGAAAAGCGGGGGCGGGCAGTAGATGTTCCAGTGGTAAGGGCGTGTTTTACATTTTGAAGCAGGGCCTAGCCAGCAGCCCGAAACGTGGCTCACGTTGTGAGTAAAGTCCATTCCATCTTGAGCGCTTCTTCTGAAGATAAGTCACATTTCAAATGTAATTAATAAAAATGATTAAAAAGCAGATGCCACTTGCTGTGGGGATCGATTTGATCTCCCTCTCTTTGACGGTTGCGCCTACAAAAAAAATGAGTATATTGTTTAAAGACACTTAAAGCCTGCGTCTTTAGGTTGGTGGTCTGCAATTATATTGGAATTGTGTACATGGCAATCTCAATGTTCCAATTCCAATTGCCATGTACTACAGTATCTAAAATTTGCCTTCACATCATCTGCATAAAATCTACAGTCAACTCCATACAATATTTTTGTAACTCCCTAACAGGAACAGATAATGCATCCTCCTGAGAGCACAATAGTTTAACTGGAACAAAGGGTGCAAATTAGATGCCAGATACTTGGATCCTAACCTGTGCAACACCTTAAATGCTAAAAACATATAGGGGTGTGTTTCTAAAGCAGCGGTAATGGCCTATGTGCAATATTGGAGCCACGGCCCCATTGAATTCAATGGGGCCATGGCTTCAATATTGCATGGAGGCTGCTACCGCTGCTTTGTAAACATACCCCATAGTAACAGTTTACATGAAGGCCAATGAAAATAGTACTTTATTTTGCAACTGAAACCTAACAAGAAGCCAATTCTGGGACTTTATTCAATTATCCCATGGGGTGCTTGAATACAAATCCATGTGCTGACAGGAACATGCATACTTGCAAGTGACACACATGTAGGCATGCTCTTGGATGGCGTTTCGGTGGAGTATGGGCAGAATTGTGAAGTAACTCATGATAAAATATGCATGGTCGCCTGTATTATATAAGCATACATTTACACCAGCTCTGTACCTTCAATTTAGACATGATTTCTACCAGTTTAGCCCTAGTAAATTATAAGGACATATAGGAGCATATTTACTAAGCTGTGCTAGCTGTTATCACAGGCCTGAGCGTGCAATACTGGCTTGCGGTAACAGTGCAGGGAAAAAACAGCACAGAGATTTTCTGCACTATCTGCAGAGTGTGCAATAAAGGAGGAATGGGCAGGATAGGGATGAAGAGTGGGCACATCCGCAATGCGCAGTTCCTGCAGGCATCAATAGTGGATTGTCACCATCAGTTTTGCAGATAACGAGGGAGAAAATAAGACCACCTCAGTGAGTGGTGCTATTTGCATTCACGGTGCTGCTGGGCCACACATTTGCAATTTCAGTGTTCTATCTGCTAGAGAAATGCTGTGCATGCCTCCAATAGACAGCATGCTGCTTTGGCAGGTAACACGGCACTCTTTGCACTATAATGGCACGATACCTGCAAAAGCCTACTGCTATTTAGTAAATATGCCATATACTGTAGGCAGCCATGTGTCTTACTCTCCTAAACTAGCCATCCTGTTTTGAATGATCCTAAAAAGAGTATAAAAATGAACAATTGTTGAAATGAGACCACAAAAGACTACATAATTATGCAAAAAAACCCATATTGACTTAATCATGTTTCATTTTTGTTCTGGGCAGGATGAGATCAACAAGATCTACATCGCAAAAGAAAAACAAAGGGAATGGCAGACTGTTAAGGTACTGCATACAGCACTGGTCTTACTAAATAGATTTGCCATCGTTTGTGAAACATCCAGCTTAAGTGAGGACATCAGGAAACCGAGGCAGAACGAGAACGTGTAGATTTCCAATTATTAATGTATGGGGGGGGGGGGAGGGAGGGGGATCTACTTGTGTTTACGTGTACTGCACGTGTCTTAAAAGTTCAAAATTATGACAATATAAATGAAGCATGTAGAATGTTTAATTAAATTTTTAAGTAGAGCCACCACTGTAACCTTGACCTCTTTCTTATTAGTCATCATTTCTTATGTTCCAATTATCATTTCTTATATAATGAAATAGCTGCAGACTTTTTCCTTATCAGTTCTCAACAGAACCATGCCACTCAGCCTGATTCTCTAATACATTTAAATTATCTGAGCAACCAATTGCTTCATTATTTTTAATTCTTAGATAAGGCTCAGTGTTCTCTACATGTTGGAAACTGACAACTGTAGCCGTGATAAGACCAACTATTAGTGCTAGGGGAAAAAGAACTTGTGCAGATTCCCTGACAGGATTTCTCTTGTTCATGCCTCAGGGCACTCAGTCGACACAAGGTGCTTCTTGTTCTGAATTTTGACAAATGTGTGTGGCATTTATGTACTGTTTGCAAATATCTACTGTGTTGCTGACATAAATGCCAAAGTTGAAATGGTACATTTATAATATAATCCAAATGAGTACGCCGGTAATTCTTTAAGGGGCGGCTGAGATTAACACATATTTTTATGCATGTTAATTGCACCTTTCCAAAAAGTCAAATCCGCACAGATTTGACTTTATAGAACAGCAGTGTAAATGCCTACTAACATATGTAAATAAAGCCATGGTCACCTGCACCATCTCTAGAACTGGTGTAAATGATAGCGCCTATCTTACGCATGTTTGGCCGTATTCTAAAAAATATGTGCATAAATATAAGTTCCACCTATGTACATGCACTCACTGTAAGTACACACGATCGACTAGATGTGCACACTTTCAGAATGACAACCAGCTACCTTACACGCATAAGAGGTGATTTACATGCATAAACCACTAGAATAAAATAATTTACATGTATCAGCAAGTGCATAAATCCAGCCATTCCTTTTAGAATTATCGCCTAGGAGTGTAATTTTATAACAGGGCACCATGGGTAGGTGCTTACCGAGGCACCTACATAGGTGCTATTTTATCAAGACAAGTAGGTGATGACATGTCTCTACACAATACTAGTGTATGCGGGAGAGAACATGCTCTGAATATAAGTGAAAACACTTCCACCTGCTCACGGGGGAGTATAAAGGATCACATGGAGCTTACATGCATATATGCACTTTGATTAAGATATTTTATAATCTGCGTGCCTACATAAAATCTCCGTTTACATTCTGCCCAGACCATTTCCCTAGGTATGCCTACCGGCAAAGTATGTGCTTTCATGCCAAAGCATGTACATTAGCGCCAACTGGTATTTTAAGTATTTTATAAGACATCTTTTACATGCATAGGAGGTCATAAACTAGTGGGGATGACTTTATAAAATTATAGTAACTCGTAAAAGTGAAAATGATTAGTTTAATATTATCTTTGGTTTCTGTTTATTAAAATAAAGTATGATTTGAATGTAATTAGAGATAATTTGATACATTCTATATTGTGATTGCTTACAGCATTGTCAAATAATTCTATAGTGAACTCATTGTTACACATTAGACCCATTGTCTATCCACTGCACCGCTGAGTTGGTTGTACAGCATGAGATGTGCCAATAGTCGGAGAAAGTGCTAAAGAGAATCTACATGATGTTGCTGAAGGAAGAATGAGAACTGTTTCCTCTAGAAAGTCAGGACAAGAAGGCATTTTAACAACCTTGAACCTTTAGAGAAGATAAAACGTCACAGCTTTGCAGTGCTTGGTGTTAGAAAAAAACAGTGGGGGTAAGGGGGATATTCAAAGGGATTAACACGGTTAGTAGACCTGCTAACCACGTTAATCACTCTATCCAGGATATTCAGCAGCACTAACACGGTTAGCATCGGGCATTTCTGGGGCAGCATCTGGCCACAATGGGGCAGCAGAGATATTGAGCCGCAGCCTAGTTATGGCAAGGTAGCAAAAGTAACGTGCAGCAAAGACTAGCCAAACATTTGCTGTGAAAGCTAATTGAGCAGAAGCTGAATATCACTGTTGCCTGGTTAGCTTCCTGCCAGTCCATGCAACCCAGATATTCAATGCCAGGTTTGGATATGACCCTGGCATTGAATATCTGGATTTAGGTTCCAGCAGCAGTGGCTATCTGCATTAGACTGGCTAGCCGCTGCCGCTGATTATCTCCCCTCCATGAATAAGAATGATAAATAAAATCAAATACTTTATGTAGACCATAAGTAATTCAGAGAGACTAGTATATTATGGCAATTACAATTGCAGCAATAACATTGTATTTCCTACACAGAAAGGAGGAGTAGCCTAGTGGTTAGAGCAACAGCCTAAAACACAAGCAATCTGGGTTCATTTCCCACTAGCACTCCTTATGATCTTGGACAAGTCATTTTACCCTCCATTGCCTTGGAAGAAAAGGCCTGGTAATCTACCTCTGGTCATAACTTGCCAAGAAACCCCAAGGGCTGCTGGGTCACCATGAATCAGCTTTGACTTCACAGCACTTTAAAAAAAAGAGTATACATTACAATTTTGCCAAAATTGGACACAGAAATAACCAATATCGACATGCTAATAAATAACTGGAACGCGATCATAAGCAAAACTGCACTAGTAGCATAAACTACAGGAATCACAAAAAAACAACACACTGCCACATGGTACTCTACAGAACTAAGGGAATTCAAGCAAAAACTCAGAAAATTGGAATGAAAGTGGCATAACACAAGAGGCACAGGACCAAGCTGCAAGAATATCGCAATGTGGTTGATAACAAAAGAAAAGAATACCATTAGAAGCTCACTATGAGTTCACTAAACCAACCAATAGAGCTATTTGAAATAGTTAAATCCTGGGGACAGAATGGCCATATGCCAAAGCTCCACCCTGAATCTGCCTTAAGCTCCGCCTCTAGTTCCTACAGCCTTCCCCTCCTGTTCTGCCTGCGGGCAGGGCTGTCCCAAGGGTTTCTGCCACCCTAAGCAGAAACCCTGGCCTCCCCGCCCCCCCTGCTGATGTCACCACCCAGTTGCTGTTGCCACTGCAGCCCCGCCCCCTCCGCTGCAGCCGATTCCGTCTTGATGGGGGAGGCAGACAATGGCAGTATTTCCAAAAGCAGCAGCAAAAATCCTCCCTTCCCCCAAATCGAATTGGCGGCAGCTGCAGGGGGTAGCGTGACAACCCATGTGTGCCACTGTCACCACCCATGTGTGCCATTGCCACTGGCACTACATGGGTCATCCTTCCTAGGCGGCCGCTTAGTTTGCTTAGTGAACGGGCTGGCCCTGCCCGCAGGGATCTGATTTCCCACAGGCAGAAGAGAAGGAAGATCGCAACAAAGACTCCTTCTGTCTGCCCCAATCTCCCATAGGCAGACAAAAGAGGTCTTTACCGCAATCATGGCCATTCCCTTCTCTTCTGCCTGTGGAAGATAGAATCCCTGCGGGCTGACATCCTGCATGAGGGCCATGATCATGGCCTTTCCCTCCTGTTCTTCCTGCAGGGATCTGATCTCCAGTGGGCAGACAGAAGGCGTATTTGCTGCAATCACAGGAGATGGGATCCCTTCAGGTAGAACAGGAAGGGACAGCCAAGATCATGGCCTCCATGCAGTTTGCTAGCACCTGGCAAACAAAATGTTGCTGGGGCCAAGACCCATGCGGCCACAACATTCCAATGCCTATGGTTAAATCCCTATTGAAAGACCCCAATGAAAACAAAAATATCAATGCTTTCTGCCCACAAACATTCACATACTTCTACCAAAGTGTGCAGAAATTGCTTATACATGTGTATACCAATGAATTAATGCATGGACAATCGTGAACATTTTTAAGTTCTTGCACGCATACTATGTGGATCAGAAACTGGTAAAAAGATAGAAAGCAGAGGGTAGGACTAAGTGGCCAATTTTCCTAATGGAGAAAGGTGAATAGTGGAGTACCCCAGGGATCTGTGCTGGACCCGCTGCTTTTTAACATATTCATAAATGACCTGTAAATGGGAATAACAAGTGAGGTTATCAAATCTGAAGATGACACAATACTATTCAAAGTTGTTAAAACCCATTAGGATTGTGGAAAATTGCAAGAAGGATCTTGATAAATTGGAAGTCTGAGCATCCAAATGGCAAATGAAATTTAATGTGGACAAGTGCAAAGTTATGCACCTAGGAAAGAAAAACCTAAACTATGGTTATATGATGCAAGGTTCCACATTAGGAACCACCACCTAGAAAAAAGATTTAGGCATTATCGTATCATAAGGAAAGGAATGGAGAATAAAACAAAGGATATTATAATGCCTCTCTATCGTCCTATGGTGCGACCGCACCTTGAATATTGTGTGCAATTCTGAACGCCATATCTTAAAACGAATATAGCATTATTAGAAAAGGTACAGAGAAGAGCCACCAAAATGGTAAAGGGAATGGTAGGATACCCCTATAAAGAGAGGCTAAAAAGGTTAGGGCTCTTTAACTTGGAAAAGAGACGGCTGAGGGGAGATATGATAGAGGTCTATAAATGAATGAATGAACATTTAAATGTATAAAGATTGTTTACACCATCAAAATATAGAAAGACTAGGGGGCATGCAATGAAGCTACAGGGTAACCTATTTAAGAATAATAAGAGAAAATATTTTTTTCACTCAACGTGTAATCAAACCCTGTTAGTGTAGCCAGGTTTAAAAAAGGTTTGGACAAGTTCCTGGAGGACAGGTCCATAAACCATTATTAAAGTGGACCCAGAATATCCACTGCTTGCCCCAATACAAGCATTGTGGAACCTGTGTCTTTTGGGGAAACTGCTAGGTACTTGTGACCTAGATTGGCCACTGTTAGAAACAGGATACTGGTTGTGATGGACCTTGATCTGACCCAGTATGGCATTTCTTATGTTCTTATGTGTGCCAAAAACAAAATTCAAAAGAACATGAAAAATTCCCCTAAATTGGAAAATTTTAATTTTAAATTATCACAAATCAAACCTTTTTATTAGCTGTGTATTAATGGGGCATGTTTATTATAGTGTTGTGACAGCACAGGGCAAATGTGTGGTAGGTTTGTAGTTCTACCTTGGCGGGGGCATAGTGCCTTTGGTAGGAAGTAAGGCTGAGCAAGTTACATCACTAATACAGTAGTAGGCAAAACACAGCTGGACTGCATGTGACTTATGAATGAAGCATTTCACTAGTATGGTAGTAGAGAACGTGTGGCCGGAGCGCATGTGCACTACAAAGGCACTCGCTATGAGTGCCCTGCTATTGCTTGCTACCAGTTCGATGAAATGGGCACACGAAGCTATCAAGATATCATGCAGCAATGCCTGTACCTCTACGCCATTAACAGGGCACATAATAACGCTATATCCTTTTTAAGATACGGCGACCAGAATTGCACACAATATTCAAGGTGCGGTCTCACCATGGAACGATATAGAGGCATTATAATATCTTTTGTTTTATTTTCCATTCCTTTCCTTATCATACCTAGCATTCTATTTGCTCTCTTGGCTGCCGCTGCACACTGGGCCGAGGGTTTTAACATGTTATCCAGAATGACGCCTAAATCTTTTTCCTGGGTGGTGGTTCCTAATGTGGAACCTTGCATCGTGTAAAACATAGTTTGGGTTGTTCTTCCCTAGGTGCATAACTTTGCACTTGTCCACATTAAATTTCATCTGCCATTTTGATGCCCAGTCTTCCAATTTATCAAGATCCTCTTGCAATTTTTCACAATCCTCTTGGGTTTTTTTTTTTTAATCTTTATTTAGGCTTTTAACAGACAAACAAAACAGATGTAGCCATGATCAGAAAAGGAAATTGCTAGCACAAAGAAATGTACCAAACATAACAACAACTCAGACCCCCACCCAACCCCCATCCCCCCCTCCCCCCGGTTCTCTGAGGAACTGCTATACACCATATCATCCAAATATCCAACGTTCGGAGCAGGCATAGAGCCAGGTTCTACCCTACTAGGCCTATTTACCAAGTATCTCCCCTCAGCAGGCAGAAGAACGGACACAGTATTGGTCTAAAGGTAACCATCTATTCACATTTAATTCAGTTTTGCCTGGATGATGGAGCATATTATACAATTTCTCCAGTTTAGCATAATAACACACTAAATTCCACCAACAGTCTAAATGCAGTGACCGAAAGTGTTTCCAATGAGAAAGTATAAGCTTAAGTGTGATAGCTATCATAAAATTCAACAAAAAGGCTTTCCCCTTGGACAGATCCAGTGAAGGTTCAGCGGACCTTAACAATAATGTAGTCATTGAAAGGGCAGAAGGAATATCTAGAATCCTCTGGATCCGAACCCATATACTCTGCCAAGAGCCTTGAAGCAAGGGGCAGTCAAAAAACATATGCCTGTATGTACCCGCCTCCTGCTGACAAGACCAGCACCTGCCTGCCGATAGTTTATCCCACTTAGATACCTTAACAGGGGTAATATAAGCCCTATGTAGAAAAAAATACATAGATTGGGTAAGTGCAGCTGATCCCGAAGTCCTCGTAATGGGGCCCCATAGAACTTTCCAGATATTAGGCTAAGTCTCAACTGCCAGATCAGATTCCCAAGTCTTAACCAAGCCCGGAAGATTCTGCGGGGCACAGTCTCTGATTGATCTATAAATGAAAGACATGGCACCCTTCTGGCCGATAGACCCCTGAATTATGCTAAAAGGAACCCCTACGGGGGCTATGCCTACCCTCCTCACACCCCTTGCGGTCAAGCAATGCCTAAGTTGCAGCCATTGGAAATGGCAAGAGTGTGGGAGGGAGAATTCCTCCTGCAAAGAGGAGAAATCCTTCCAACCATTCTCTCCTACCAGCTGTCCAAACGACCATATACCACAATTCATCCACTTACGCCAAGCAAACTCATGGCCCCGGATCTTAAACAATGGGTTCCACCACAATGGAGCTTGCCTTGAGAAAGAATCCCTGTCGCCCGCTAGTCTGATGAGCTGCAGAAAGGCTGCTTGGGTGGCCAAAATAACCCTCCCCATTTCAGAATCTCGTGGCAATTGCATACCCAACAAATGCCGCAAGGGATAAGGAGCCGCAAGCCTTTCTTCCACTGCCAGCCACGTCGGCCTTGGCCCCAAGCCCACTGCCTCCACCCACAAAACCCCTTGCTTTAAAAGGAGAGCTTGGTGATACCTTTGAAAATCGGGAAACTGGACACCTCCCCTGTCCTTGGAGACCTTGAGCTTTTTAGTGGCAATTCTCGGGCGTTTCCCATTCCAAAGGAAATCCAATAACGCTCGCTCAAGATCAACATAGGCTCCCCCTGGTAATTCAAAGGGGAGCATTCCTAATATATAATTGATTTTGGGAGTTAAAGACATTTTTATGGTCTCAAGCCTGCCCCACCAAGAAAGGTGAAGGGGCGACCAAGTAAGTGTCCGCTTGCGGATCACCAGCAGAAGCTCTGCTAAGTTTGAGTTAATTGTATCATCCCGGGAGGCACAGTATTGAGTACCCAAGTATGTGATTTTATCTGACTCCCACCTAAAGGGGAAGTCTGCCAAAAGACGCGAATTGGAGACACTATTCAATGGGAATGCTACTGATTTAGCCCAATTAATTTTATATCCGGAAATAGAGGAGTAGCAGTCAATTAAAGTTAAAATTGACGGTACTTCCTCCGGCTGGGTAAATAAAAGAAGATCATCAGCGTAGGCTAATAACTTCACCTGTAAATCTCCCAGCATACATCCAGCAATCTCTTTCTTTTGCCTGATAGCAATAGCCAAGGGTTCCAATGCTAAATTGAACAGGAGGGGAGAGAGAGGACAGCCTTGTCTCGTTCCCCTATGGAGCGAGAAGGAGCGAGATAGAATACCATTGGCGAATATACAAGCGCTAGTATTCGCATATAAGACTTTAACCATGCTAATAAAATCATCCCCAAGGCCGAACCATTGCAACACCAGGAAGAGAAAGGGCCACTCCAGCCTGTCAAACACCTTCTCTGCATCGAGCGAGAGGCCAATATAGGGTAAAGGACTAATTGAGGCCCTCTCCAATAGATTACATAACAGCCGTGCATTATCTGAAGTAGATCTCCCAGGAACAAAGCCACATTAGTCCGGATGTATAAGGTCTTCAATGACCTTAGTGAGCCTTTGCGCTAAGATGCTCGCATAAATCTTATAATCAGAATTTAGTAGGGAAATCGGTCTATAATTCGTCACATATTCAGGGTCTTTGCCTGGCTTCTCCAAAACCACTATTGTGGCTTCTGAAAAGTTACCTGTACCCCCCTGTCCCTTTACCAGCTCTGCATAATACACCATAAGGTGCGGGAGCAAGTCCTCACAGAACACCTTATAGTATTCAGCTGGAATTCCATTCGGGCCAGTGGCTTTACCCCCGGACATAGCACCGATGGCTGCCCGTAATTCTTTACTTGAGAATGGGTTGCCCAGGCTATCAACCTGCTGCACCGTCGCAGTAGGATGAAGCAGATCCCTCACAAAATTTGTAAAAGCGCCCGGATCCGGATTAATATCTGAGCAATATAGCTTAGCATAATATTTAGAAAACTCATCTAATATTCGCTCACTTTTGGTTTGTTGTACTAAATTATCATCCAAAAGAGAGACAATTCTCTTCTTTTCCTGTTTCCCCCTCAAAGCGGTGGCCAGGGATTTTCTGGCCTTATTCCGTTCGATATGGAATCTGGCAGATTGTTTTAAAAGGGTTTGTTCCACCTCTGAAGAAACTATTTCATTATACTGGTACCTTAACCTTTGAAGTCTAATTAATATGCTTGGGTCTGGTTGTTTGGCCCATAGTCTTTCACCAGCTTTGATCTGATTTTCAAGAACTAATAAGTGGGCTTTATTCTTTATATGCTTCCGGATCAAATAGCTGGTGATCGCAGCCCGAAGGGTGGCTTTAAAAGCCTCCCACCAGGCCCAATTTGCCGTATCCCCCACTTTGTTGGAATCAAAGTAAGAGCCGATAACCTCCCTGATTTCCGTTTGAAAGGAGGGTTCAGCTAACCAACTCCTGTTAAACGACCAGGGCAAGGCAGGCCTCTCTATCCCAGGAAGGTCAATTTTCAAGGTAATCGCAGCATGATCAGAAATACATATACCCTCTATACCTGCCTCACAGCCCAAGGCCACCAAGGACTTTGACACTAAAAAAAAGTTAATGTGAGAGAAGGATTTATGCAAAGGGGAAAAAAAAGTAAAATCTTTTCCCGCCGGATGTAGCACTCTCCATACGTCAACCAGGCCATTAGCCTCACACAGGGCCTTGAGTTCTAAGGCAGTTCTAGAAAGCTTCTCAACTCTCCCAGGGTTACGATCCACAAGCGGATCTCCCACAACATTGAAGTCTCCACCCATAATAATGGGGGCCGGTTTATCCATCTGCAGCCTACCCGAGATAGAGCGAAAAAAGAGAGGGTCATCGCAATTGGGACCATACATATTTGAAATTAGGAGCGAACCACCACCAACCTGAATTAGGGAGTTAACCCATCTCCCCGATTCATCATTACTGGAGCTTTCAACCGTAGCGCCCAACGCCCTCCTAATTAAGATAACTACCCCATTTTTCTTGTGGGCCGCAGGGGAGGAGCCAATTACCCTAAATTGTTTATTCTCCAGCTTGCACGTCTCCGCAGGCATAAGGTGTGTTTCCTGTAGCAGGATTAAATCAGCCTGTTGCCTCCCACAATAAGACAAAATTTTCTTTCTTTTGGCAGGGGACTTAATGCCCTTAACATTTAGGGACAAACGTTTTAGACCGGTAGCCATTGGGTCATATAGAAATAAATGGCAACAGCTCCCAGCTCATGCCTATACCTACTGCCCTTAGGCATACAACATACTCCAGCAGTTTTCCCCAGAGAACCAGCATTTATGCCCCATACCCACAACCAAAAATATAGGTGAGACAGCTTGACCATATAAAACATGGCACAGCCAAGACCCGATAAACCGTAGAAAACTAGACAATCTAGCTACTCGATAAAATTAACATTAGCATCTCTTAAGGAAATCATGTTAACACAATAGACAATATTATGATCTTCCCTCTGAAAGGACGAGGAAGCCATTACTACAGCCGGGCCCATTTATAAACAGCCTGAGTCCACCCTTCGCACTAAGTCTTACTAGGTATGACCCCAAAACAGAAAACGATCAGCAGGGTATAAGATAAGCATTATCTGCCGAAGTCCAGTCCGCCTCTACCGATGTAGTAGGGTATTAGCCCAGCCGCACTGACGGCTAATTCTGATGCATCATTAGGGCCTCCTGCTCTTCAATAAACCTCTTGAGAGCCGTCGGGTCTTCAGATGTCTTAGTCGAGTTATTCAGGGTGACTTTAAACCTTGCTGGGTTGAAAAGGCCATATCTGGCCTGGAGGTGCTGTAGCCTTGGCCTTAATGCAAGAAATAACTTCCTCTTCTCCACAGTAGGCTTGCTGTAATCCGGGAAGAAAAATACTATCTGCCCCTCAGGCAGGAGGAGATGTTTTCCTTTGGCCGCGGCCAAAATTTGAACAGCATGCTGATGTCGCAGTACACAAAGAATCATCGGGCGCGGTCTAGTGCTTTGCAGGTTAGGAGAGGACGGGATCCGATGCGCCCTTTCAATCTCCAAGGGCCGAGTGAAGTCCACTTTCAGAAATTCCGGTAGCCAGGCCTCCAAATACCAGATCGGATCTCTCCCTTCTAGGCCCTCTGGAAGCACAACTATTCGGATGTTATTGCGCCTGGCCCTGTTATTCATGTCCTCTATGGACTTCTCAAGGTACTCCACTTTCCGGGTGGTCTTTACATGTTGCGTGACCCCCTCCTCATACCTTGCCACCGATGCCTCTGCTTTTTCCAGTCTGAGGGTCAGGGTCTGCATTTGCGCCCGCAAATCCTTCATGTCCGTTTGCATTTCTGCAAGTGTGTCCCCGTTTGAGTCCACGCGCGTTCGGATTGCCCGAACCTCTTTTAGCAGCTCCTGTAGGCCTCCCGGTGCGTCCTGCGTTGGCGCCTGCTTTTGCAGACAGAGCGGGTCCGTCTTGGACTATTTTGAACCAGACACAGGCGGGTTCCCGAACTCCAACCGAGTTTGCTTACTCCCAGCCATAGTTGGCAGCACCAACTCAACCTCACCCTTGTGAGAGAGGGATTGCGACAGATATGCACAGGATTAATTGTCAGGGTCCACGGGAGATAATTCTTATGCAGCCATGTTGGAGTCTCGCTGGCTCCGCCCCCCCAATCCTCTTGGGTTTAAACAACTTTGAATAGTTTTGTGTCATCTGCAAATTTGATAACCTCACTCGTTATTCCACTTTCCAGGTCATTTATGAATATGTCAAAAAGCAGCAGACCCAGCACAGACCCTGGGGTACACCACTATTCACCTTTCTCCATTGGGAAAATTGGCCATTTAGCCCAACCCTCTGCTTTCCATCTTTTAACCAGTTCCTGATCCACAGTAGTACACTGCCTCCTATCCCATGACTCTAGTTTTGCCAAAAGTCTCTGATGAGGGACCTTGTCAAAAGCTTTCTGAAAGTCCAGATATACTATATCAACCGACTCAACTTTGTCCACCTGTTTATTCACACTTTCAAAAAAACATAACAGATTAGTAAGACAAGATCTTCCTTGTCTAAAGCCATGTTGGCTGTCTCCCATTAGGCCATGACTATCTACATGCTGAGTAATTTTATTCTTTATGATGGTTTCTACCATTTTTCCTGGTACTGACGTGAGGCTCACCGGTCTGTAGTTTCCAAGATCACCCCTCCAACCCTTTTTAAAAATTGGTGTTACATTGGCGATCTGCCAATCTTCAGGTATTAGAGATGATTTTAATGATAGTACACAGATTACTAATAGCAGGTCTGAAATCTCATATTTCAGTTCTTTCAACACCCTTGGATGTATACCATCCGGCCCAGGTGATTTGCTACTCTTCAGTTTATCTAATAGTTCTAATACATCTTCCCATGTATAGATATTTCCTTCAATTCTTCGGCATCTTTAAATACCACTTCAGTCATGGGTAACATCCCTACATCTTCCTCAGTAAAGACCGAAGCAAAGAATTCATTCAGTCTCTCCTCTATCGCCTTGTCGCCTCTTAGTGCCCCTTTAACTCCTCTATCATCTAATGGTCCAACTGACTCTCTCACAGGTTTTTTTGCTACGAATGTACTTGGAAAAATCTTTATTTCGTGTTTTTGCTTCCGCAGCAAGCTTCTGCTCAAATTCTTTGCCTTCTTTGCCTTGCATTTGACCTGCCAGTGCTTGTGCTGTTTCCAGGTTTCATTGTTTGGCTCTTTTTTCCATTTCCTGAAAGATGCTTTCTTGGCAACAACAGCCTCTCTGACCTCACCTTTAAACCATGCTGGCAGTTTTTTGCATTTCCTTCCACTTTTCTTAAAGCGTGGAATGCAGCTGGTCTGGGCTTCCAAGATATTGTTTTTCAACAACACCCAAGCTTGATGTAAGTCTTTAACCTTTGCAACTGCTCCTTTTTGTTTTTTCTTAACGATTTTCCTCATTTTAGCATAGTCTCCATTTCGAAAGTTAAAAGGTAGTACTGTGGATTTCCTTACTATCCCTCCTCCACCAATTAAATCAAAGGCGATCATGCTATGATCACTATTGCCAAGTGGCCCCAACACCCTTATCTCTTGCACTAGACCTGGTGTTCCACTAAGGACTAGGTCTAATATGGCTTCCCCTCTGGTTGGTTCATGAACCAACTGCTCCAAGAAGCAGTCATTTATGTCATCTAGGAACTTTATCTCCCTAGCATGTCCTGCAGTGACACTGACCCAATCGATACCGGGGTAATTGAAATCGCCCATTATTATTACCCCTCTGTAAGTTTTGTTAGCTTCCTTGAATTCTTTGAGCATTTCATCATCCATTTGTTCATTCTGGCCAGGCGGTCAATAGTACACCCCCACTGCCATCGCCTTCCCCTATTTACATGGAATTTCAATCCATAGAGATTCTATAGCAAATTTTGTTTTCTGCAAAACTTTAATCCTTTCTGACTCAATGCCCTCTCTAACATAGAGTGAAGCCCCTCCACAAATTTGATCAGCTCTATCATTACGATATAGTTTGTACCCAGGTATCACAGTGTCCCACTGGTTGTCCTCCTTCCACCATGTCTCTGATATTCCAATCACATCTAACCTCTCATTTAGTGCTATATATTCTAACTCTCCCATCTTATTTTTTAGACTTCTAGCATTTGCATACAAGCATTTTAGAGACTGTATTTTATTCATATTAATTTGACGATTGGTAGACATGGGTAATTTGGGATCTTTAAGCTCCGTCTGCTCCATACTTGAGGGCATTTGGGCTACTTTACTCTTTTTTGGAACCTCTCTGCTTTTGGTAGTATCCTTCAAGGATACATTCTTCTGGACCATCTGCTCTTGGGCGACTGTCGGCTTTCCCCTATTATCTAGTTTAAAAGCTGCTCTATCTCCTTTTTAAAGGTTAATGCCAGCAGCCTGGTTCCATCCCGGTTAAGGTGAAGCCCATCCCTTCGGAAGAGCCCCTCCTTTCCCCAGAATGTACCCCAGTTCCTAACAAATCCAAACCCCTCATCTCTGCACCATTGTCTCATCCATGCATTGAGACTCCGGAGCTCTGCCTGCCTTTTGGGTCCTGCACGTGGAACGGGAAGCATTTCGGAGAACGCTACCCTGGAAGTTCTGGATTTCAACTTCCTACCTTAAAGCCTAAATTTAGCCTCCAGAGCCTCCCTACCACATTTTCCTATGTCATTGGTACCGACATATACCAAGACAGCAGACTCCTCCCCAGCACTATTTAAGACCTTATCTAGGTGGCGCATGAGGTCCGCTACCTTCGCACCAGGCAGGCATGTTACCAGGCGATCCTCATGTCCACCAGCCACCCAACTATCTACATGCCTAATGATAGAATCACCAACTATAACGGCTGTCCTAACCCTTCCCTCATGGGCACATGACCCTGGAGAAACTTTCTCGGTGTGAGAGGGTTTTACATCACCTGGAGGACAGGTCCTAGTTACAGGATCACTTCCTACCACACCAGGGTGATGCTCTCCTGTCACGTGACCTCTCTCCTCCATGGCAACAGGAATGCTGCCAGACTGGAGGTGGGACTTCAGGACTATATCCCTGTAGGTCTCGTCTATGTACCTCTCTGTCTTTCTTATGTTTTCCAAGTCTGCTACTCTAGCCTCTAGAGAACGGACTCGTTCCCTGAGAGCACAGAGCTCCTTGCACCTAGTGCACACATAAGACCTCTCACCAACTGGGAGAAAATCATACATGTGACACTCAATGCAAAAGACTGGAAAGCCCCCATCCCGCTGCTGGACTTCTGTCTGCATCTTAGTTTTAAGTTTGTGTTTAGATCTTTAAGTTCTTTACTTACTAAGGGTTGCTATGGATATTTATACCAATAAAAGTGTACCTAATACATTTAATATACCTTGTTCACCTGAAGCTTAATTAATCTCAGGTCCTTAGTGTATGTCTGATTTGGGTAACAAGCTTCACCTGAGAGCACCTCCTGTCTTTTAAGATGTGTAATTACCTATAAAGCTACGATTATCCCAGGAGTGGGTGGGTGTGGGGAGGGAGGGAGGGAAATAACACTTATTAAAAGAGGGCTGCTACACAGTACCCTGTCCTGTGCTGCTGAGTTAAGCTATATTCTTATTTGATTTAAATTATAAATTTAAATTATTAAATTATATATAAATTTTATTTGTTATTGTACACCGCCCTGATGCTCCGGCCTGGGCAGTCTATCAAGTGCCCGAATAAAGATAAAGATAAAGATAGCTCTTTGCTGCTGCTAGGCTCTAACTTATTATGAAATTTAAACTACAAGCTCTCTGCTGGGTTCTAAATTTAACCAGAAAGCTCTCTTCTGAGTTTTAAGTTTAAACTAAAAGTACTTTGCTGATGCTTGGCCCTGAGTGACTATTAAATTTAAACTACAGCTCTCTGCTGGGTTCCAAATTTAACCAGAAAGCTCTCTTCTGTGTTTTAAATTTAAACTAAAAGTACTTTGCTGATACTAGGCCCTGAGTGACTATTAAATTAAAACTATAAGCGCTCTGCTGGGTATGAAATGTAACCAGAATGTATCTTCTGTGTTTTAAATTTAAACTTAAACTGCTGCTACTAGGCCCTGACTGATTTAACAAAAAATAGTGGGTTCACAGATTAAATAGCTTTAATAGAAAGAATTCCTTTCAGAAAATTCCCAGAAAGATATACTCACAATTGCAGATCTCTCTCCAGAAGTAACAGTCCCTTTTTCTAGTCCTTCAAGGGTACATATTTAGTGGCCAGTGAAGGATAAAAAGGGGTGATCTGGGAATAGGCACATCCCATTACATTGCTCTGAATAATGGGCCAAAGTAAAGGGAGCATGGCATGCAAATAAGGGAAACAAACTCATGCATAGAGACCATTCTGCAGTTCATTCTGGGGGAGATAGAGAGCAAATGCAGCATCTGAATGAGCCAAGGGCCTAAAAAGGATACAGGCAGGGTATCAGCATTGGCCATTATGTGAAACAATTGTATGAATCCCTTTCACCCTGAGCCAGCCTGGGTGCCTGATTTTGTAGGCTGTAGGAGTGCTCCCCCCCCCCCCCCCATACACACACCTTGGATGATAGAGAGGATTTTCAGACTCAACACAATGATCACATATATGCGGGGGATATATGGCTGAAGAACCCTGCTGCCCACATCTTCTATATGGGGTCCATAAGGAACCCATTTGGTCAACCACCTCTGTAGCCAGACCTTAGCCAGGAGAGTGGGAAGAAGTCCATAAAAACACCCATGCTCCCACCCAGGAAATACACTACAGGCAACACTAAGCAGTTTCCAGACAGAGCATACTAGTGCTCAGGGAAGTGAGGACACACATGAGCTCCCCACGACTGGGGAATATTCCATCCCCTAAGCAAGAAATTAGAGTTACAACACTTACCAAGAAGTTCCCAACCAGACAAGTCCATGTTCAGTGGTAGAAATGTAGGCACCTGTTCATGATCCAGTCAGCCATAGTCAGGTCCTCCTGTAGTTAGGATGAGGGGCTATCTGTCCACAGGAAAGGTGCCCACAGCACCAGCATAGCTCCCAGGCACACCCAGGGAGGCATTGGTCAGACTGTGCAACAATGTGCCATTCCTTCAATTTACCATTATGTGCATCACCTCATTTGCATGCCCTGCCTCCTCAACTGTCTTTAGCTATCTCTAACCCTGGATACGTGGCCCAACAGAGCCCAAGACCTAACTTCTAATCCTTCTCCAGTGCTGACCGTCCACCGATTTGTGGCTGTCCTGACATGCTTTCCTTCCCAATGTTCATGTAGAGAGGTGAGGTGGGGGGGGGGGGTGTCTATCTATGCCATAATCTGATGCTGCTACTTCTCACTCCCTCTACCATCTGTTTTCCACTTGGGGTTCTGCAATCATCTCCACTGCAAAAGATGATGGCATTGGGACTTTTCTTATAGGTGCAGCATAGCATCTCTTGTTTGCGGGCCAGTTCAGGGGTCTTGGGCTTCACATAGGCACTTTCAGCCTTATGCCCCCCTTCCCCTGAGCAATAGGACAGTAAGTGGCAATGTTTACAACATACATGAAGATCAGACTTTAAGGGCAGTTTCGCCAATGGGTTCGTTTTATGCATACCATGACAGGCTTGAACCTCACATCTAAGCCAGGGTATGGGGAGTGTGATCTCAGTCTCTCAAATTTACTGCTAAGGCTCAAAGTACTACTTTCATCAGCCGAAAAGAGCCTCCTACTGGAGTTCGTAAGATGTAACATGCATGGGTAGTTTGTCAAGATGTGCTTGGAAATTCTTCTTTATCAAGCCTGTGGCACCCAACATGATGTGAAATATTTCTGTATCTTTCTGCTACATTTTCTTAGCCTCTGACTGCATTTCCTGGTATTTCAGGATCTTCTGCCTCTTCATGCAATTCACAGTCACTTGGAATTAACACTTCTATTATCAGTGCTGTTCTGGTGTTTTCTTCTTAAACACTATATCATGTGAGCATTCTTGTTTTATAAGGCAACTCCCCAATTAGCTACACACAGGGACTTAGAACAGCACATATAGAACACACTTAAAAGAGGTTAACTGCTTTTTCTCTGAAAGGACAGCTGAGAAACAGGCTGGTACTTTGGTAGATCTCTCTCGCTCTTGCTTCAACAGGTACCAAAATTCCACCAACTGAACAATGGCTGGGAAAATTGTAAACACCAAAGCTGTTGTCCCCATTATAGCTTCTGCCTGTGTCCAGACAGAGATCCTATTGCCAGTTGAAGGACCAGTTTCATTTGCAGGATGCCTGCATGCTGAAGCTCTCAGGAAACAAGTGGAGGAGCTCAGAGAAGAGGTATCAAGGCTGAAGACATTCAAGATAGTGAGAAGTATATTGATGAGAAGCTTTTTGAAACAACCAAGTTCTCCAGCAGAGGTGAAGATGGGAGCCTACAAAATGATGAAGGTTATATATGTGTCACCAGGGCCTGCAGAATCACCAATCCAATCCTCCAGTCCTTGAATTGAAGAACCATTATACAGCCCTAGAAGTGGAGGAGATAAAAGCATCCAGGAAAGAGAATAACCAGAGCTTGAGCACCCCAGAGTTGAAGAATCAGTGACCACAAGGAAGCGAAGGATAGTGGTGATTGGTGACTCTCTTCTGAGGTATCCATCTGCCAACCAGACTTGACATATAGAGAGGTTTGCTATCTGCCAGGTGCCAAAATCCGAGATGTTACAGAGAGTTTGCCGAGACTCATCAAGCCCGATGTTGCTCATCCATTGACTATTACCCGATGTTGCTCATCCATGTCAGCAAAAATGATACTGCCAGGTATCCCTCTGAGCATATCAAAAGTGACTTTATGGCTCTGGGACAGAGGGTGAACAGATAGATTTGCAGGTGGTGTTCTCTTCAGTCCTCTCAGTTGAGGGTAAAAGTGGAGGCAGAGAAGCTTGCATCCTGGAGATAAATGCATGGCTGCATGGATAGTGTTATCAGGAGCATTTTGATTTCCTGGACCATTGGATGCTGTTCCAAGGGTTGCAGAGCAGAGATGGCATCCATTTGTCCAAGAAGGGTCGTTGTGTCTGCAGTAGCAGATTGGCTAACCTACTGAAGAGGACTTTAAACTAGATTTGTTGGGGATGGGTGAAGAAAGCCCCCAGGTAAGTGAAAGCCCCCAGGTAAGTGAAACATTAAATACCTTTATAAAAATTGGTAAAAGGGGTAACATCTGGAAAGTGATGTGTAGAAATGCCTGTAGTATGGGAAATAAGATACCAGATGTTGAGGCTTTAATGGGAGAGGCTGACTTGGATTTAGTGGCAGTAACAGAGACATGGCTCACAGACAACCATGATTGGGATGTAACTATACCAGGCTATACTTTATTCAGAAAGGATATGGGAGGAAGAGTGGCACTATATGTAAAAAATAATATTAAAGCTATGGAAATACAAGGCTTAAAAGGGAGACAGGAGGCAATGTAGGTTAAATTAGAAAGAGGGAAAGAAAAATCAATTTACATTGGTGTGATATACAGACCTCCCTCACAGGAAGAAGTAGTGGATAGAGATTTAATAGAAGACATACGCAGCATTGCCAGGAAAGGGGAAGTGCTACTGATAGGGTGTTTCAATATGCCAGATGTTGATTGGGGCATCCCTTTTGCAATATCATCTAGAAGTAAGCAGATCCTGGATTCTTTACAGGAAGAACTATTCAGGCAACTGGTAATAGAACCCTTATGTGAGCATACTGGACTTGATGCTTAATGATGGTGAAGTATTTCTGATGCTATAGGAGGAGATCATCTCACATCCAGTGATCACCAGATGGTGTTGTTCAGTATTAGGACTAGGCCTGATAAAATCCATTCAAAAGAGAGGGTCTTAGACTTTAGGAAAACTAACTTTACCTATAACGATCAATACCTCAGGGAGTTGTTAGTGGGATGGGAACAGCTGGGGGATGTAGGAAAACAGTGGCAAAACTTAAAAGGGATATTTTAAGGGCAACCAACCTTTTTGTTAGAATGGCAAATAAAGGTAAAAGGAAAAGGATGCCGCCATGGTTCTCAAAAGAAATAGCTGAAAAGGTGAAGAAAAAGAGGGAGGCCTTCATGAAATACAAGAGATCTCAGAGAGACAAAGACAGGCATCTGTATTTGGAAAATCTTAGAAAGGATGGCAAAGTAGTCAAGAAAGCAAAGATTCAAAAAGAGGAGGAAAAAGCCAATGCAATAAAATTGGGGATAGTACATTGTTAGGATATGTTAATGAGAGGAGGAAGGGCAAAAGTGGTATTGACAGACACAAGGGTGAGGGGGAGGAATATGTAGAAGCTGATAAGGATAGAGCAGAAATGCTTTACAAATATGTCTGTGCTGTGTTCACAGATGAAGGACCAGGAGCAAGAACTCAGAAAATACCCACAAACAGGAACACAAGTGAGAGACAACTTGAACGATTTTCAGAAGACTGCGTTCATGAGGAACTAGCTAAACTAAAAGTAGACAAAGCAATGGGACTGGATGGGATACATCTGAGAATATTGAGGAAACTTGGGGACATTCTAGCAGCCCCATTTACTGACCCTTTCAATGTCTCTTTGGAGTAGAGAGTGGTACCATGGACTAGAGAGAGGCACATGTGGTTCATTTACACAAAAGTAGAAGTAAGGATGTAGTTGAAAACTATAAGCTGGTTAGTTTAACTTTGATGGTGAGTAAACTTTTGGAAGCACTGCTGAAAGAGAAAATAGTGAGGTTTCTGGAGTCCAACAGATTACCGGATCCAAGGCAGCATGGATTCACCAGAGGCAAGTCTTGCTAGACAAAACTGATTGATTTCTTTGACTGGGTGACCAAGGAGTGGAACCGAGGGAGAGCCCTAAATGTGATGTA
Source organism: Ichthyophis bannanicus (assembly GCA_033557465.1). Lineage (NCBI taxonomy): Eukaryota > Metazoa > Chordata > Amphibia > Gymnophiona > Ichthyophiidae > Ichthyophis > Ichthyophis bannanicus. The sequence continues at coordinate 1,606,201,841 of CM066031.1, forward strand.
TTTAGATTTCAGTAAATCTTTTGACACTGTTCCATACAAACAAACTTGAGTACCTTAGGGATGGACCCTAAAGTTACTGCTTGGGTAAGAAATTGATTGAGCGGGAGGCGACAAAGGGTGCAGGTAAATGGAGCTCACTTTGATGAGGAGGAGGTTACTAGTGGTGTGCTGCAGGGATCTCTCCTTGGTCCGATTCTTTGTTAGTGATATTGCCGGAAAGGCTGTTGGAAAAGATTTGCTTCTTTGCGGATGTTATCAACATCTGCAATAGAATAGACACCCAGGAAGGTATAAATAATATGAAAAGGGATCTAGCTAAGCTTGAAGAATGGTCTAGAATTTCGCAGCTGAGATTTAATGTTAAAAAATGCAAGGTCATGCATTTGAGCTGCAGCAATTCAAGGGAGTGATACAGTATAGGAGGTGAAGTATTTCTGTACACAAAAGAAGAGTGGGACCTAGGCATGATTGTTTCTGATGATCTTAAAGTATCTAAACAGGTAGAAAAGACGACAGTGAAATCTAGAAGGATGCTTGGGTGCATAGGGAGAAGAATGGCCAGCAGAAGAAAGGAGATGATAGTGCCTCTATATAAGTCTTTGGTGCAACCTCATTTGGAGTATTGTGTGCAATTCTGGAGACTGCGCCTTCAAAAGGATATAAATAGGTTGGAGTTGATGCAGAAAGTGGCTACTAAAATGCTTAGTGGCCTTTGTTAAAAAGTATATGAGGACTGACTTAAGGATCTTAATATGTATATTTTAGAGGAAAGGTGGGATAGAGGTGACATGATTGAGGTGTTTAAATACTTCCATAGCATAAATGCACAGGAGAGCCTCTTTTGATTGAAGTTAAGATTTGCTACGAGGGGACATAGGTTGAGGGTGAAAGAGGATAGACTCAAGAGTAATATGCAGAAATATTTCTTTATGGAAAGAGTGGTAGATGCATGGAATAGTCTTCCAGTGGAGGTGGTGGAGATGAGGACATTATCTGAATTTAAAAAAGCATGGGACAAACACAGAGGATCTCTAAAGGAAAAAAGGGGACTGTTGTAGTGGTTGATATGGAAGGGCAGACTAGATAGGCTATGTGGTATTTTTCTGCCGTTATGTTTCTATGATGTATGTTTACTAAACTGTGGTAGCGGACTCCATGCGATATCGGAGCCACAGCCTCATTGATTTCAACGGGGCCGTGGCTCTGATATCGCACAGAGTTAGCTACTGCAGTTTAGTAAATATACCCCTGTTTCTATGTTTCCTCATATCCAGCTTTTTATTGGTTGGAATGGAAGTATCGCAGGTGATCATAACCTCCTCATTCTCTGTAATTCTCTTAGGGTCATGATCCCAGTGCTTTTCAGGCACAATGATGTTGTAGTGCTTACAGAGTTTCCAAAGGATGAGGTGCGCTACTTTATTATGTCTTTCTGTATAGAAATTTTCTGCCATCAGAACTTCACAGCCAGCTATGAGGCAGGTCCCCATTTCCAGGTCTTTCTTACAGAATTGACATATGTCTGTATTACCAGTTTTTTCAATACTCACTGTAAACCATCTCACCTTGTAGTTATATTTGTGCCCACTCTCCCTACAAGGCTGTGTATGAACTGCAGGGCTCTTTGGATTTCTGTGGCTGTCAGGATCTCTAGGTGACTGCCCAGCTATCCCCAAATGATTCCTGACCCATTGTTCTGTATGTGCAGCATGCCCATACTGCCTGTTGACAAAGTGTTGACACAGCGGCTACAACTAATGCCTGGTAGGAAGCTGGTGATAGATGCACCCACACTAGTGGTGGTGGTGGTGGTGGTGGGGGGGGGGGTTATATACTTGTCCCACATGATGGATACTGTGGACACCCAGCCTGATCCCATAGAAGGGCTGCCTGGATCTGAAGATGCCACATTTGCACCCTGTCTCTTACAGTTAGGGATGTAGCACAGACCTGCTACATGTGTCTGCTTTCCTGATTTGCATACCACACCCTCTTGCACTTATCCCCAATGCTCTAAGCTGTGCAGCCAGTTGTTCCTATTCCTGGTCATCCCTCTTTATTCTGCACTGGTCATCTGCTATTTTCCTGTAGGTGTGGCTTGGGTACATTTATTACTGTCTGCAATAGCTCCGTTGCCCACTGCCACCATAACACTGCATTGCAGCTTTCCTTTGCAGGGTGCATTCCCTACTACCATGCTAGTGATGCGACCAGCATGGTGACAGTAGGCTGCTATGACAGCACCCCTTGCATCTACTATGGCTACTAGGCTCCACTGCAGTAAAAATGTGCGCTAACCATGCATTTGTACTAAGCGATTTGTGGCTTGTTAGTAAACCTTCCCCTTTATTCCTGTTTTCAGACTGGATGAAAGCCTGGTTGTACTTGAGCTCTGTAGAAAACTCTTCCTGGATTTCTTGCCTTGTGAATCTATTGATTCTTGCCATGTCTGAGTATACTATCAGAGACATTTACCAAGTCTAATCTAGATCCTGGTTGTCCAATTAGCGATCCATATGATACATACGTAAGATACCTTAAATAAGACATTCTAAGTCTGACCAAGATTCATCAAGCCCAGCATCCTTTCTTTGACAGTTTCCTATCCTGGTCAAAAGTACCCTGCAGGCTCAAAAAAGTAAATCAGATTTCTCACAGTTCACTTCAAGGGATAAGTGATGGCTTTCTCAAATCTGCCCAAGTCACTTAACCCTCCATTGCCTCAGAAAAATAAATCCAAATTCTCAATGTTCCTGTTTAGTTAAATTTAAGTTTATAGTGTAAACTGCTTTGGCTAAAATGATAAAGCAGTATAAAAAAACCTGTTAAATAAATAACTAAAACAAATAAATATTCACCTAATCATTTTCAGTAAACATATTTTCCAGAAATGTGTTCAAATCTCTTTTGAACTCCATGATATAAATCTCCTTGACCACATCTCCAGACAACAGATTCCATAGCTTAATTATGCACTGCAAAAAAATGATTTTTACTGTTTATTTTTGAACTTATTTTAGTGTTTGAAAGGTTAAATAACCATTTGATTTGTAAAACTGTTTACTTTTTTATCTTGATGTTTGATGCTAGACTAGCATGCTTAAATCCATTGGGATTATTTTTATATCTTTAAATTTTAATAATTCTTTATTTGTTGAGGCGTCATCTTATGCTAGATTCAATAGTAATCTTGCAAAGAGGACATTGCTTATATTCCCAGTCTTTGGTCCATTTAAGAATAATTTAACTTTCTATGTAAATTCACATTTCAAATGTGCATGTGATTATTTGTATGTACAGTCTATACAAAGGGATATTTTTATATATGCCTTAATAGTCTTTGTTTTGTTTTCCTTAGAAAAAAGTGATGGCGGACGTATTACATTCTACTGGAATTGCCCCTGGAATTGGAAAAAGAGGACCACACTGGAATAAAAGAAAAACAAGTCAGAATATGATGATTCTTTAAATTACATTTCTCTGAAATTTCAATGCAGGCCAGCAATTATCACAGAACTTTTCACTTCACTTAGATCTTGTCATCTGTTCCAGACTGAAGTCTCCCATTTGCTCACAATGGTCAGTAGAGAGTTCATTGGTCCCTTATGTTATCTGCCAATATAAATGACCCTAGAAAACCTCTGCTGCCTCAAGAAATAAAATATATTGGAAAAGCAGTGAACACTGGGATCATGTTCCTCCTTTCCAGCATAAATCAAAATGAGCAGTAGTTGATTTGATATTTAAAGGTTGAATGGTGGTTTCGAGTTGTTTATATGACCAACATATTTTAGAGACTTGGAGGTATGTTTACTAAAGAGCAGTAAGGGAGCAAAGCAGGCATTATCGATGCCTGTGAGTGGTTTAACACTGCAGACAGTGCCAGTGACACTGGATTAATGTGTGGAAGCCTGGTCTGTAGAGTCAAGGTGAAAGGAGGTGGAGACTAGATGTTAATGGGGCAGAGAGTGGGCAGGGATAGTGTGTGCATCTTTAATGCCGGGTTGTGTTACCATGCGTTAGAGCTTCCAGCACTGGGAACCCTAATGCCATCTGAAAGCTCGCAGTAAGGGCTATTTCTGACGGGAGAGAGCCTATCTAAATGTATGTAATGTGTTCCACCCACAGAAGTACCAAAATTTGTGATAGTAGAGCTCCCTTGGCTGCAACAGTATGGTGCCTTGTTAAGAAAGAGCACAATGTTGTTGATGCTAAATTGAAAAAGGAAGTGTCACATGGGTGATGAGTGGGACTGGCTGGTCCACAAAGCTGACCAGACCACTGCATAGGGTGTATTCTATGATGTCTGGTATGACTCCACTGTGACAGTGGCAGCACACATACAATGCTGCCGCAGTCAAAAAGAAGGCACGCCACTCTCACTGCCACCATGCTGCCATGGGGTGGCGGTCGCAGCGGCTACAGCCTGCTGCAGGCAAAACTTTGTCCCGGCCCTGTGTGTCCGGTGCAATGCTGCTGTTGCCATTGCCAGTGGGATCAGAAGCAAACTATCAACTAGCAGACCGGAGAAAGAGTAGGCGATTGCTCAACCCCCCGATGTCTGCTGTTCCCTTGTTAACTTTTGTGTATTTATATTTTTTTATGTTATTTGATTTTTTCATATGATTACTTAGCTTATCGCGTCGCAAAAGCAATCAGGCAAGCGCCGGCATTGAATCCTACACACAGCACACATGTTTTGGGCCAAACCGGCCCTGTTTCAAGTGCAATTGCTGTGTGGTCAAAGCCGCAGGCATCAAAGACAGACGCCGAAGAATCGCGAGATTCTTATACAGTGTCCACCCAAAAGAAGGAGTGACCAATCCGATGACATCACGTTGTAGGAGGAGATTCACCAGAAATCCTGATCAGACGATTTGTGTAATCAAATGAAATTAAATTATGGCAATGCTCTAAATTGTGTTAATGATGAGTCCGACCTATAATTACATCAGAACATCAGAACAGGCTCCACCATTCTTGTTCAACATTTAAACCCTCTGGATGAACAGTTGAAAGATCCACTGTTGTTCAAGCCATTGCAAGCGGTAAAGTCTGTTACCTCCCCACGGGTCTGCAGGAACCATGTCAATTACCTGCCATCGAAAATCAGCAAAAGTATGACCATGGGAAACGCAATGTTCAACTAGCGGAGCTGTCAAGGTGAGAGTTCTAATTCGGGAAGAATGTTCCCCCAAACTAATTTTAACGGGGTGCGTTGTGTGTCCTATGTATACAAGGGTGAATGTTAGTATAGAATGATGTAACATCCAACGTTACTAAATAAAGCTGATCAATGGGACCGACATAGTCAGATAGCAACTGTAAAAAATGTGACGTGTCTCTGAGATATGAATGGGCTTTTAGTGCTTCTTGTTGCAAAAATACATCGCAAAACTGCGATAAAAGCTCCAATATAGAACCCCTGCCAATTTTGTCAAACCACTCTTGAGGGGGTTCATTGGACACATCCAGGGACCGGACGTTCATATCGGTTTGCTGGCACTAGCACATGTCAAACGGATTTTGTGGTGTATCTTCTACACTGTCCCTGTAACCTTGTATACATAGGACGCACAACGCGTCCTGTTAAAATTCGTTTGGGGAACATTCTTCCCGAATTAGAACTATTTACAGCCATCCAAGCCACACATGATTCCAAATAAGCAATGTTGGTCTACAAGATATGAGATTATTCCTTGACTACCCCACAAGCACACATCAGGAAATGGGAACATTGGTCATTCTGCTAGGACACCCATGGTCTACAATGTGTGTGTTAATATATCATGGCCTGCCTTTTGATTGGACAGATCCCATATGTAAGATATGAATGTCAGTTGAACCAGCAGCATAGCAATACAGTGCAACATACAGACCTAACAAGATGTCAAATATACCTTGTCAGGCAAATATGGCAGAGAGCTTGCAGAGATCTAAGTAGACCTAGGCATACCCCAACTCATGCCCACAGCATTCTGATAATGACCACATATATATGCATGGATTGATAAACCCACTCTGTGGCTCTAAACACATGGCCAGTGTATGAATGAAAAAAGGGTCACAGCCTGTGGATCAGAAATTGTATGTCTGGGTGTGTTAACTTTATCCTACATTTCCAGAACTGTATCAGCATGTGCAACCTTCAACATTTCATCCAGCAAGAGTCCACACACTTAGCTGCTGCTACACTGAGAAGCTGAACCACCCATAGCTGCATGGCAGAACATACTACTAACACTGGCACACTGAGTGGGCTTTGACAGTACCAGAGCATTGCAAAGAGCTCTAATAGCATCTGTACACTGTGCAGGCATTGCCAACGATGGAGCATCAAAGGAGGCCTAAGGGACAGGTAAGAATGCCAAGCTACATCACTTTAGGACAGCGGGGTTGTGTATATATGTGTCTCCAAAGTAGTGTGAGCCTCAGCAATGCATGTGGTGCCCAGGCTTTATGGCTGTGCATACTGCAGGTCAGCTATACAGTAACCTCACATACTGTGTTAGAAACCATTTACAAGCAGAAGGTTGGTTTGCAGTAAGTAGTTGCAACCTGTGTCTGTGAAGCTGTAATGCATTCCTAGTTACATCATCGAAAAGGCCCTTCCCACAGCATTCCCCTACAATTACCTCCCAACATCACACTGTTGTGCAGCTCTCAAATTGTCTTCTGGTTTGATTGGAATGAACAGGGGAGACATGTGTGTGTGTTGCAACCCTCACCTCTGGTTCAGCCTCCATGCCTTATGACACACCAATTTGCACAGTGAGAAGCCAGATTAATGCCAACTGTCATAACAGCTGTATCTGTGGCAACAGTATCAGCCCACCTGGTGCAGCTGCAGCCTATAGGGAACTCAGTTCAGAGGGTGGGCTGGCCTCTGTGAATGTCCAAATCACTCACTTAGTTGGTGACACTGGCAGGAATCAGCGATTTACCTGCATGCACGTTGCTCTTGCATTCACAGAGTGAAAGAGAGGGGACTCTTCTCTATGCAGTATATGCACAGGGAGGTACATATCAGGCAAATTCACACACGAGAAACACTACCTCAACACTGTCTACTGATCATTGGCCAAAGCATCCAGCAGTACATTACCTATTATTCCAAATGAGAATCCAAATGCATCTGTCTGCCTGATTGGGACAGTGGGACACTGACTTCTGAATGGTGCGTGCCCACTTCCAGCTTCTGAAATGTGGCACAGGATGTCATGTTGGTCTCTGCATTGCCTGCCACCATATGAAAAGGCAGTGCCTGGAAGTGAATGTTGGGGTGGGGGTAGGGGTGCGGGGAACAGTACCATACATGTTTAGTATGTGTCCTTTGTAGGTGGCATTGCTGGCCAAAGCCTATGTTCACATGGCCAGAACCTATGCAGGCCTACTCAGAGTCTACATGTCTTATATCATAGGGCCTGCATGACAGCCTCACTGGCTCCCCATGGGCATCTTGTATGACAGTCACAAGGATGGTGTTAGAGTACAAAGAGGCAGTGAATGGTGGCATATGTGTTGCTAGCAACTGTTCCAACATTCAACCCTATGTCCAACCTGCCCTGATTCCACACACCCTTGGGGGCAGGGAGAAAATGCATCTTCAGCATGGAAGAGTACATGTGCTGCACTGGCCAGGTTTGGCCTTTTTGGCTAGAGACATGACATCATAGGTGGATACCGTATTTGTGTATGTGACAGACATAGGCCACTGTAGGCCAACATGTACTCTCAGCCTATCTCTGGCCCACTTTCCACTATGCCTCGCATTGCATGAGCTGTCCCCAAGTCCAAGATAACAGCATACATAATGAGGAGCAGAGGATTCTGGGTATTGCCTAAAATAGAACGGTTTGCAAAGGATGTATATATGTCAGAGGTTAGGTCAATGGCTGAGCAATTGTAGAGTGGGTCTGCCATGGGCATGGTCTGAATGCACACATCTGTTCATGCTGAGAGGCTACTCTCACTCTGACCGACCATGTCACAGCTATGTATGCACATGGTGCTATATAAGGTCAAGCTGTAGTAATATGTGGGCTGTTTCTTTTATGGCAGTTTTTTTTTTACTAGACAGTCTGCCAGTTGTCCATGCTGTTTATACAAAGTCAATGTGTTCATGGTGGTTATGTGCATATACTGCATGGAGTGATTAGCATACTAGACATAGATGGTATGTGAATGGCTGATACAGGACAGTGTATCACAACATATGCAGGTTTCCTGGGATTGATCTGGTTTATAGGAATTCCCAGAAACACAAAATATGCCATACTGGGTCAGACCAAGGTCCATCAAGCCCAGTATCTTTCCAACAGTGGCCAATCTAGGTTACAAGTACTTAGCAGTTTCCCCAAAAGACACAGGTTCCACAATGGGTCAAGCAGTGGATATTCTGGGTCCCCTTTAATAATGGCTTATGTACCTTTCCTCCAGGAACTTGTCCAAACCTTTTTTAAACCCAGCTACTCTAACAACTTTCACTAAACCTCCAGTAGCAAATTCCAGTTTGATTACACGTTCAGTGAAAATAATATTTTCTCTTATTAGCCTTAAATAGGTTGCCCTGTAGCTTCATTGCATGTCCCCTAGTCTTTTTATATTTTGATGGCGTAAACAATCGATCTACGTTTACCCGTTCCACTCCATTCATTAATTTATAGACCGCTATCATATCTCCCCTCAGTCGTCTCTTTTCCAGGTTGAAGAGCCCTAACCTTTTAAGCCTCTCTTCATAGGGGTATCCTTCCATCCCCTTTACCATTTTGGTGGCTCTTCTCAGTAACTTTTTTAATAACGCTATATCCTTTTTAAGATATGGCGACCAGAATTGTACACAATATTCAAGGTGCAGTTGCACCATGGAACAATACAGAGGCATTATAATACCCTTTGTTTTATTCTCCATTCCTTTCCTTATGATACCTAGCATTCCATTTGCTCTCTTGGTCGCCGCTGCACTCTGGGCAGAGAGGGTTTTAACATGTTATCCACGATGACGACTAAGGGGTATGTTTACTAAACCGTCTTAATGTTCCCGGTGCTAGTTGCAGCAATAATGTGACGGATGCCATATAAGGAGTGGGCATTCCGGTCTTAAGGTAGCAATCATGAGTTATCACGAGATAAAGTGCGCCGTGTCCATTATCGCGTGATAGAGGGAGCCACGCACATTACCGCGCATTAACCTTAACTTCGTGTGCTGACCTGCAATCACAGCTATAGAGGTGTAGCACACTGGTTATTACAATGACTGCTGAAGCAGGCGTCATGAGTTTGATCTTCCAGTGGGCCTAATGAATAAGGTTGGGCAAGGCAATTCCTTTTCCTGCTTGAAACAGTACAACAATCTGTGTTGCCAGCTAAAAATACCCACACCCCAGTGCCATAAACTAATGCACCTTTTAGGGCGCACCAGAAGGCACATCCTAAACCACAACGTCAGCCAAGGCGGTTTATAATGTGCCCCAGAGGCCATGTCGAAAGGTTGCCAACTCCCAAGGCACCATAGTAGGCACCCCATAAGCTGGCTGAATCTAAGGTGTGGCTTAAGATGACCCAAGGATGTATAGGTGACCCCAAAAATGTTGGCCAAGAGCAGTAAGGTCCCCCAAGTTGAAAAGCAAGAAAGGTATGGGCCAAACACAGATGTAACCCTAACACTGTACAGAGCAACAAGGAAAGACAATGCACAAGTAATGGAAGGAAGTAGATCTGAGCTGATGGACCAGACAAATCTGCGTCCAGCCCATGTGGCAGCTGGAAAAATGGACAAACATATCGGGGGCAGCTGTAGCGATGCACAGGGTGATGGTAATGTACCATGCAACAATGGCAGTGTGTGGCAGAGGATGGGAAGATGTGTCCAGCAGAGGAGGTAGAGGTGGCAGGATAGGTGTAATGACAGGAGGACAGAGGAGTAGCAGTGCCATGCAGAGCACACACAGGAGAGGCAACCAGGGAGAGCTGCAATGCAGAAATGTGTAGCAGTGCAGGACATGGGGTAGCAGCATGCACATCAGGGTAAGACGGCACACAGCTGGCAGACACACATAGATGGACAGAAGGATGGTTGACAACTGTGATAAGGGTACAATGTGCTAACAGCACAGATCTACACAGATATGACTGTCACAGGAATGAAAAGTAGCTGTACAGGACAGGCATACAAATGAAAGAGAATAGAGAGGAGTCAAACCTATGACCATTAGCACAAATATCAATGCACAAACCGGTAGGCCACACCACCAACATGAGGTCATTAGCAAAGGCTGCACACAAGAATACTGCAGGGCATCACACAAGAAGCCTGCTGGCTGCCAGGATAGGCAAACCTCCAACAGTAACCATGATGAAATGCACATGCAGATCTGGTGTGTAAAGATCAGATCACAGTCTGTAATTGTGACCAGAGCCACATATAACTACATGCACACACACAATGAAATGTTATGCAGTGGATACAGCATGCAAAAGAGGAAAGAACCTAAACCCAAAGGGTGGCAGGGGATGCTCTGTGGAGCAGGGAAAAATTTGGAACAGAACATGAGAGAATTGAACCTGCAAACAAGTGTGTCACAGACCAGTTGAACCGCAATAATGGCAATCCCCCAAGCAGACTGCCATGTAAACAATATAAAGAAAGAGACATATGTAACAGCTAATCTGTGATGGATAGGCAGCACTGAGAGCACACTTTGGTGTACAGTGAAGAGATGGAAGGGTGTGTGCATAGTTGATGAACCTGCAGGTACCTAATGGTCATGTTAGCACAACAGAAAAAAAAAGAGTAAACCCCATGTGGGAATCAAACCTGCAACCTATGGTGTTATAACATATATATGTAACCACTATCTCAAACAACCACAATGAGCACAAAGCAAAAGTAGTACCTCAAAGGGAAGGTGTGTATGGGAACCTGTAACACCCAGTGATGTGGCAAACGGCTGGCAGATATACAGCTGGCACCGTACAAGGATGTGAGCACAGGTGATCACCAGGAAATCATTAAATACAAGTATCAGTGTGATCAAGCAGCAGCAGAGACAAATGTATGTATGTAGCTGGGCTTAAAAAAGGTTTGGACAAGTTCCTGGAGGAAAGGCCCATAAACCATTATTAAGAAGGGACCCAGGATATCAATGCTTGAACCAATGCAAGCATTGTGGAACCTGTGTCCCTTGGGGAAACTGCTATGTACATATGACCTAGATTGGCCACTGTTGGAAACAGAATACTGGGCTTGATGGACCTTGGTCTGACCCAGTATGGCATATCTTATGTTCTTATGTCAAACACATATATTTATTTTGGCTAATTATCACAGCTAGTGTAGATACCGCCATCATAATATCAAGGTGAGTGGATCCCAGGTGAAAAATGGAAAACACATTTTGCAGGGCAGCAACCCACATCTTACATAAAGGTCACTGGCCCGTCTATAAACGATGGGCAGGAGAGATAATGTGCATCAGGTGCATGGTGTGCAGTATGCATGAGGCCCCCACCCCCCACATGCTGCTGTATGCCCCAAATGTGTTAGTTACACATATGTGCATGTAGACAGTAGGCGGTGCATGATGAGGGCCCAACACACATCAATCATGATCTGTTCCTTAAAACATATCTTTCTGCCAACACAGGAGGCACACAAATGAAAAAGCATATGTTGTTAAAAGTTTGAAAGTTTAAACACACATATCGAAATTCATGTTACAGTTGTCACATAATGCCTGATATAGGAATCAAAGCTGCAACAATGTAACCCTAAACAATCGTCAAATGCACAATGAGGATATGCTAACAGGTAGCAGAGGCACATGAACACAGAGAATTCAAAAGAAATCATCTGCAGAAACATGCAGAGATAACACTATGCAGAAGGTCCCCCTGCATTGGTTGGTGTGGATACAGTGTCCTTACACATATATCACGATACATGGAATGCACAAATGAAGGATGAAAATGGACACTCACACTGCCACACTCCAAATATAACGGGGCAATGTGAGTGTCATTACCTCAGGGGATAAATAGGACTGTACAGACATGCAATGCTAGGTTTGTAAATCAATGCAGAGTGTCACGTCTGTACAGTAAACAGACACAATAACCTGTATATAGAGATGGAAAGAAAGGTCAAACATGTTACAGTAACCCACACAGAAGCCATATTGCAACTTGCTGTGTTGCACCAAAAGAGTCAGTCACATGCACATGCACCATGTACGTTGAAACATGATACAGTGATGCCACACATGCACTGTAACACCCTTGGTGGACATGGACAAGAGGACCTCTCCAGTGTTCCCCCTGTGACACACGCATGGCTGTATGCTCGTGTTAAACCAAACAGATGAGCGTATCCTGCGTTCCATGTCACACACATGGGCAAAACACAACAACACAATGTCAGAAGGGTGTGCAACATACAGTGACAATTGTGATGAAGTAGCCCCTTCAAAGCCTGAAATGCCTTAAAAGCACAAGATTCACGGCATTTCAGTCCTGAAGCTGACAGGCAAACAGACCATGTGAGCAGCTGTTGTCAGGGACAACAGAAACAAATGCAGCCACGAGGTCTGAAAAAACACTCAGCTGAGAGAAATTTCCTAGTTCCTGATAGCGTGCACCTGAGAAGGGGAAGAGCTTACAGCCCTTATAAGGACAGTGCAGGGAACACAGGGTTAGAACAGCGAGACCGAGGTCTAGGAGAACAGCATGAACGAGGAGAACTGTTAGAACTGGCAGAACAGCGTGAGCAGCGTAAGCAGAGAGAACAGGCTGTCTTACCTGAAGCAGCTGGCCAAGAGGAAGCAGGAGGAGTTTCTTACTTTGACCTAGGAAGTGAGTCAGAGACAGGAAGGATTCACCCAAGTAACTACCCAGAGTCCTACAGGAGGAAGCAGCTAGCAAGAGCCCAGAACAGGTGTGAATGTTCTGCTGATTGCAAACACTTTGGAGCACGGAGACTATGTTCAAGCCGGAGTGAATGGAAACCAAAGACAAAACTGTATGTATCAGGAAGCTGTGACCTGAGGAATGATTATAATGGGAAGTTAAAAGTTGTGAATGATAGAAATTCCTACAGTGTGAATGCAGAGCAGCCTCATGCAGGAAGTCTAAGGTGGGGGCAGGGCTGGAAGTCCCAACCGAGAGATTTAAGCAGAGAGCTAAGCAGAGAGCGTTCACTGCCTTCGGAGAAGGAGAGATATTATCCAGAGGACGTGTGTATGTCAGAAGATGACTTTGTAGAAACTCTTAAGCCACAGAGAAAACCCCGCAGGCTAAATCCTGATAGCAAGAGGGGAGAAGGACGCTATCTATCCCAACCTGAGGATAGAAATAAGGAGGGTTCTGAACACGTGCAAGAACCAATGATAATTGATACACTCAGTGAGTGTTCGTCCATCTGTGACCCAATGGACTGTACACTGATTTTATCTGACAAAATAATGTCTTTATGCTAGTCTGAGCTGAGCATAGTGTTACAGGAAAACACTACAACTGATAAAGGCTGGTTTCCACACAGTGAGACTGTGTGCTGCTGTTGAATGCATAACGTTATTACGTACTTTGAAGCAAGAAGAAATTGTTCTAATATTCTTTATGTTTTTGCCAGAGCACATGGCTTATTTCCTTTGAGTACTTGTGTTTTGTTTGTTATTGGAATAATTCGACCCCGGGAGGGGAATAAATCCTAATTTACCTTCAACCACTCGAGTCTTACAACTACTTTCATTGCCATCAGGCGCAGGCCTGCTAGCCTAGAAGCAGTCTGCCCACCTGGTGGTGACACAATGTCAGTCCCTGCTGCAAATGTGGGGACAAGTACACAGTGTCCAAAGTGCAAAGGGTGTCTGCACTCCAACAAGTTATGTTACGACTGTCCTTGAAACCCTGGGCATGCAAAGTCAAGCGTGACATCCCAATATGCCACAGTACTGGAAAGGTCATGTGTTTCTCCTGCGATGAAATATAGAAACATAGAAACATGATGACAGAAAAAGACCACATGGCCTATCTAGTCTGTCCTTCCATAACAACAACTACAACAGTCCACTTTTTACCTTTAGAGATCCTCTGTGTTGGTCCCATGCTTTTTTGAATTCAGTTACTGTCCTAATCTCTACCACCTCCACTGGGAGACTATTCCATGGATCCACTACTCTTTCTGTAAAGAAATATTTCCGCATATCACTCCTGAATCTATCTCCCTTCACCCTCATCCCATGTCCCCTCGTAGCAGAACTTGCTTTCAATTGAAAGAGGCTCTCTCCCTGAATATTTATGCTACGGAGGTATTTAAACATCTCAATCATATCACCTCTATCCCGCCTTTCCTCTAAGGTGTACATATTAAGATCCTTAAGTCTGTCCTCATATGCTTTATAATGAAGCCCATTAATCATTTTAGTAGCAACCCTCTGCACCGACTCCATCCTGTTCACATCCTTTTGAAGGTGCGGTCTCCAGAATTGCACACCATACTCCAAATGAGGTCTCACCAAAGACTTATACAGAGGCATTATCACCTCCTTTTTTCTGCTAGCCATTCCTCTCTGTATGCACCCAAGCATCCTTCTAGCTTTTGCCGTCGCCTTTTCTACCTGTTTAGCTACTTTAAGATCATCAGACACAACCACGCCTAGGTCCCGCTCTTCTTTAGTGGACAAAAGTACTTCACCTCCTATACTGTATTGCTCCCTTGGATTGCTGCAGCCCAAATGCATGACCTTACATTTTTTAACATTAAATCCCAGCTGCCAAATTCTAGACCATTCTTCAAGCTTAGCTAGATCCCTCCTCATGTTATCTACACCTTCCTGGGTGTCTACTCTATTGCAGATTTTGGTATCATCCGCAAAAAGGCAAACCTTACCCGACAGCCCTTCCGCTATATCACTAACAAAGATGTTAAAAAGAATCGGACCAAGGACAGATCCCTGGGGCACACCACTGGTAACATCCCTCTCCTCAGAGTGAGCTCCATTTACTTGTACTCTTTGTCGCCTCCCACCCAACCAATATCTAACCCAAGCAGTAACTTTAGGGTTCATCCCTAGGGTGCTCAGTTTGTTTATAAGTCGCCTGTGAGGAACAGTGTCAAAGGCTTTACTGAAATCTAAATACACCACATCTAGAGCTCTCCCTCAGTCCAACTCCCTGGTCACCCAGTCAAAGAAATCAATCAGATTTGTCTGACAAGACCTGCCTCTGGTGAATCCATGCTGCTTTGGATCCTGTAATCCGCTGGACTCCAGAAACCTCACTATTTTCTCTTTCAGCAGCGTTTCCAATAATTTACTCACCACCGAAGTTAAACTAACCGGCCTGTAGTTTTAAACCACATCCTTACTTCCGCTTTTGTGTAAAGGCACCACATGAGCCTCTCTCCAGTCCTTTGGCACCACTCCCGACTCCAACGAGGCATTGAAATGGTCAGTCAGTGGAGTTGCTAGAACGTCCCCAAGTTCCCTCAGTATTCTAGGGTGTATCCCATCCGGTCCCATCGCTTTGTCTACTTTAAGTTGAGCTAGTTTCTCACGAACACAGTCTTCTGAAAATTGTTCAAGATATCCCTCGTTTCTGTTCTTATTTGTGGGTGTTTTCTGAGGTCCTGCTCCTGGTTGTTCATCTGTGAACACAGAACAAAAATATTTGTTAAGCAATTCCGCTTTATCCTTATCAGCTTCTACATATTCCCCCCCCTGCACCCTTGAGTCTGACAATAACACTTTTGCCCTTCCTCTTCTCACTAATATATCTGAAAAATGTCTTATCCCCCCATTTTATTGCATTGGCTATTTCCTCCTCCTTTTGAATCTTTGCCTTCTTGACTACTTTGCTAGCTTCTCTAAGTTTTTCCAAATACAGATGCCTGTCTTCCTCTCTCTGTGATCTCTTGTATTTCATGAAGGCCTCCCTCTTTTTCTTCACTTTTTCAGCTACTTCCTTCGAAAACCATAGCAGTCTCCTGTTCCTTTTGCCTGTATTTACCATTTTAACAAAAAGGTTGGTTGCCTTTAAAATACCCCCTTTCAGTTTTGCCCACTGTTTTTCTACATCCCCCAGCTGTTCCCATCCCACTAACGACTCCCTGAGGTATTGGCCCATCTTCACAAAGTTAGTCTTCCTAAAGTCTAAGATCCTCACCTTGGAATGGATTCTAACAGCCCTAGTCCTAATACTGAACCACACCATCTGGTGATCACTGGATGCAAAATGATCTCCCACTACAACATCAGAAACACTTTCACCATTGGTAAGCACCAAGTCCAGTATGGCCCCTTCACGTGTGGGGTCTGTTACTAATTGCCTGAATAGTTCTCCCTGTAGAGATTCCAGGATCTCCTTACTTCTAGATGATACTGCAGCAGGAATGTGCCAATCAACATCTGGCATATTGAAATCTCCTATCAGTAGCACTTCCCCTTTCCTAGCAATGCTGCGTATGTCTTCAATTAACTCTCTGTCCACCTCTTCCTCTTGTGAGCGAGGTCTGTATATCACACCAATGCAAATAGATTTCTCTTTCCCTCTTTCTAGTTTAACCCACAATGCCTCCTCTCTCCCTTTTAAGCTCTGTAATTCCAAAGCTTTAATAGTAGTTTTTACATATTTATTTATTTATTTATTTAACAAGATTTTTATACTGCCTTTTCCTTCAATTAAAGCGGTCACAAGAAATACAAGGTATAAACAAGGGAAACATAAACAGTATAGACATGACAACATATGGTAATGTAGGAAAAATAACAAGGGTTAACGATATGGTGGATTATTATAAAATATATACAATAGATGATATCTTAGTCATTTGTTGATCCATAGTGCTCAGTGAAAAGTAAAGTTTAGTGCCACTCCTCCTCCCCTTCTTCCTACCCTGTCCTTTCTGAATAAAGTATAGCCAGGTATAGTTACATCCCAGTCATGGTTTTCTGTGAACCATGTTTCTGTAACTGCCATTAAATCCAAGTCAGCCACTCCCACCAAAGCTTTAACTTCAGGGATCTTATTTCCCATGCTACGGGCATTAATACACACTGCTTTCCATATGTTACCCCTGTTACCCATTTCCATAAAGGTATTTAATGTATCACCTACCTGGGGGCTTTCACTTACCTGGGGGCTTTCTTCACCCATCCCCAATGAATCTAGTTTAAAGCCCTCTTCAGTAGATTAGCCAGTCTACTACCAAAGATGCGTTGACCTTTCTTGGACATATGGATGCCATCTCTGCTCTGCAACCCTTGGAACAGCATCCCATGGTCTAGGAAACCAAAACGCTCTCGATGACACCATCCACGCAGCCATGCATTCATCTCCAGGATGCGAGCCTCTCTGCCTTGGCCTTTACCCTCAACAGGGAGGATTGAAGAGAACACCACCTGTGCACCTAACTGCTTCACCCTCTGTCCCAGAGCCATGAAGTCACTTTTGATACGTTCCGAGGTATACCTGGCAGTATCATTTGTTCCAACATGTATTAGCAACATTGGGTAATAGTCAGTGGGCTTGATGAGTCTCGGCAAACTCTCCGTAACATCTTGGATTTTGGCACTAGGCAGACAGCATACCTCTCTGGACATCAAGTCTGGTCGGCAGATGGACGCCTCAGTACCCCTCAGAAGAGAGTCTCCAACCACCACTACCTTTCGTTTCCTTCTGGCCACTGATTCCGCAACTTTGGGGTACTTGAACTCTGGTTCTTCCCTTTCCAGGGATGCTTTCACCTCCTCCACTTCCAGGGCTGCATAATGGTTCTTCAATTCAAGGTCTGGAGAAGTTGGATTGGTGATTTTGCAGGCCCTGGTGACTTGTGTCCAACCATCGACATTCTGTTGGCACCCATCTTCTCCTGTGCTGGAGAGCCTGGTTGCTGCAAGAAGCATCTCATCAATGTACTTCTCACTGTCTTGAATGCTCCTCAGCCTCGCCACCTCCTCTCTGAGTTCCTCCACTTGTTTCCTCAGAGCTTCAGCATGCAGGCACCCTGCACATGGAACCGGTCCTTCAACTGGCATTAGGACCTCTGTCTGGACCAAGGCAGAAGCTGTAACGGGGGCAACAGCTTTAGAAATACAATTTTTCCCAGCCATTGTTCTGTTCATGGAGCTTAGGTATCTGTTAAAGCAAAAGATAGAGATCTACCAAGTACCAGCCGGTTTCGCAGCTGTCCTTTCAGAGAAAAAGCAGTTGAATCTCTTTAATTATATACAAATGTGCTGGTCCAATTCGCTGTGATTTGTTAAAGGGGGAGGTGCCCTATAAAGCAAGACTGCTCACTAGGGGTGGGTGGGAGTCGGGGTGGGTAGGGAGGGAACTAACACCTAGGTGTTAGCAGTTTCTAAACCTGAGGAGGTTACTGGAGTTCAGCAACCTACTGTGCTCAAGGAAAGTTCCCCTAAACAGCAAAAATGAAAGTAACCTTGCTTTAAAAAATATACACAAAACCCTTTTAAGAGCTCCCAGTCAGAGAGCTAGCAATGTAATATAATAAAACAAACAAAGAAACCCTCAAATCCTTACTGTTTGATCTGTGGAGCCCTGGTTAGGACACCCAGCCAGAGCACAGCAGCAATGGTGTTTTGGACAGGCCTGTCATGCCCAAAGTAGCAGTCCAACAATAATACTGTCCATCCTAGGCATGTGTCCCACTCGCAGAGGTCAAACATCCTATGGCACCATTTCCCAGGGATAGTTCCATGGTGTTGTTGTGTCTTCCGACAGGTGGTTGATGGTGATGCCGGATGCACTGTAGTAGATGTGCTTTGTGTGTTCACTGCCCTGGGTCAGAAGAGGATAAACACCATGTCCCCATTTCCAGCCACTGTTGATGCATGTCCACATTATGGCAATATCTGTGATACATGAATGCTGTTGCGCAGTGGTCTGTCAGCACACAAGAGATAGGTCAGCTCACAACACACAACACATGTCCACAATGTCCACAAGGTAAACAGCATTAAAGTAGAAATAGCACAGTCCTCACCGCTCCCCAGGTGTACAGACCCCTCACACCACATGCTAATGCAAAATGCCTGCATGCTGTATCATCACACAACCAACCCAAAAACACACACCCACACAGTATGCTAAGGTGAGCGTGCCAGCAGTAGCATACGGCCTGTATGTGCACAATTGTAGATTAGTGGAGATAAAGGCCTGTTAAATGTAATGATACCCTGCTGTTGACTGATGCTACAGTGTTAGGGAAGGGTGTACGTGCATTCCACCACCAAAACACCTAGGGCCTGCACACACACGCAGCTCTGTTGGACATGTCCCAGAGACAGTGTTGGAGAAGACAAACTGGTCAGGAACACATGTGGATATGTGTGCCAACAGCAACATATGGGGTATGGGGGTGCAGGGAAAAGAGGTGAATAACAACATATGTACATTATTTATTTATTTTTATTTATTTAACTGCATTTATATACCGCTTTTCACCGGGTCAAAGCGGTGTAACATATAACATAGGGGGGGGGGGGCAATTTTCAGGGTGGGGCCATCACCAAGGGGCAACAATTAATGATTTGGGTAGACATAGACATGTATACTTCTGCTGAATCTAAGTATTAGATCATGCGGATAGGGTGGTATTTCTGTTCAGAGATGTTCACGGAATAGGATTGTCTTCAGCTGTTTCTTAAATGATGTGATGTCAGCGTTGTTCCTGATGTGGTTTGGTAGAGAGTTCCAGAGGGATGGAGCATAAAGTTCGAAGGCTCTGTTGCAGGTCCGTTGTGTGGATTTGGTTCTTTTGTGGGGGACGACGATAGAGTTATTGGAGGAATGTCTGGTTGATCTGTTGTGGGATGGGCGAGGCAGTAGGGGGTGGAGTGAGGTGTTCCGTGTTTGGTGGATAGTCTTGTGGATGAGTAGGATAGCTTTGTACTTGATTCTTGCTTGTATTGGAAGGAAGTGGAGGTCTCTTAGGATTGGGGTAATGTGATCCCGTTTTTTTGCATTCTGAATAATCCTTGCTGTAGTATTTAAGGCAGTTCGGAGGGGGTTGGTGTGTGAGGCAGGAAGTCCATGGTAGATTATGTTGCAGAAATCCAGATGGGGGAGTGTCACTGCTTGCATTACTGTCCTGAAGTCATGAGGTTCTAGGAGGGGTCGGAGGCGTTGAACAGTTTTAGCTTTGTGGAATATCGTCCCAGCAGTTTTGTTGATTTGTTGTTTAAAGGTGAGAGCTTGGTCAATGATGACGCCTAGATATCTTATTTGGGGCTGGATTTGGATTTGCGTGGTTCCCATGTTGAGGTGGGTAGGTGGTTTGAAGTCAGGTTCTTTTGTCACTATAAGGGCTTCGGTTTTCTTTATGTTGATGGATAGATTATTCTCCTGTAGCCAGTTGGCCACGTCGGTGACATTATGACAGATCACTGCAGACATGTGCTCCCCCTAACTGTCGTCACAGACATAGTATCTGTAGGTCCACCTACCCCAGACTACTGCATATTGGATGACATACAGTCACCTGCCAATGCACCACAGCACCAGGAGGATTACCAAGTATGTCCTGTGGATTGAGAAACACAAGAGAAACATACATATGTCATGTTGGATCTGTGCAACACACACTGCACCTTCACGTCCACAGCTCCCAGACCCCCCAAGATCCTTAACAGACTGACTGTTCCACATTACACTGTACATATTTGTTTTATGTTAAAGTTATCACTGAAGTGTCTGTGGCAAACAACAAGGGTCCGTACTCTGTCTGTCCCCTTCCTCACCTCTCTTTTGCTGTAAATAATGTGGAACAGAATTATCTCCTTGCTACCATGTCCCTGCTTGGCTCAAGCACACAGTACTATCCTGTGTCCCCCATATCGCTCTCAATGCCCCTTCAGTGTGTGATATGGTGTCTCAATGTCGTCTGCTACACCACTGTCAGTTCCTGTAACACTGGGAAATATGCAGGGGTTCCATCCTTATCCTCTGTCCATATACATTTTCCTGGTGTGTATATCTCATACCTTGACTTACATTAACAGCTGTGTGCTGATGTGTTGCAAATATATCTCTCCATGCCTGAGTTATGTCTGCCAAACCACACCCCGATGTTCAGTTTGCACCTGACATTGATGGCTGCATGTCATCCCACTGTGTGTGTTAATTGCAAAGCATGGATATCCTATATGTGCACCTAAACCCTCCCCTCCCATCAGAGTGTCTTTGTGTGTGTGTCCAAAACTTCCTCTCTCTAGGGTCCGAAATGTAGGTGTTGTTTTGGACTGCACTCTCCTCCTCTACACACATACCCAGCTTGTAGTTGAGGCTTGTGGTTTATGTCTAGTTGTCATCAGCTATATCTCCCCAGTCCTCCCTGAAAACACAACTAAAACCCAAATCCCTCCCCCCTAATCAGCTCCTGGCTTGCCTACTGTAACCTACACCTTGCTGATCTGGCCTTGAATCATATCTGTTTGCCTGCAAAGATGCAACACTGCACTGCATGGCTATTCTACAGCCACACACATAATGGCACTAATACTCCCCCTGTCAGGACACCTCACAGGTTCCCTATCTGTTTCCGCATCCATGTCAAGGCTACGTGCTGACCTATACATACAGGCACACTGTGTTGTTGCAGTAACCTCCCCTACTGATCTCAAATACCAGTAATGAAACTACTACTCATCATGTATATAGTGCTACGTATCACATGTAGCACTATGCAAAAACAACTAACACACAGTCCCTGCTCATCAGAACATACCAACCACACAATCAGCTCAAATTACAAAATGTTACACACATCTAGACAACTGGCCCCATGTATGGTCTGCTCTCCTACTATTTACTCCATACTACATGCCTTTCACCTTGCTGCACCCAAAGCATGAAACTAACTACCTGTGGCTGTACAGCAGCTCCTATCCCAATCAGCCACACATCAGCTATGTCAGCGTAACACCTCCCACAAGCCTAAAAATACAGACACACATAATCCACCTCCACCAGCTGTTGTGGCCTGCTCACATCTTCTGCGTTTCAGTCATGACTAGATTGTAAGCTGGGATGGCCAGGCAGTGTCTGTGACATGTCAGTGCAGTGTTGCATCTTACTGATATTGGTATACAGATGTTAACTAGTGGTAGCAGTACACACATATTAAAACAAATGTAGGTGGCAACATATGCAGTACTTACATGGAAAGACCTCCTCAATCAGTTGCCGCCTGACTGCTCTGCCCTCACGGGCACATACAGGAGGGCATGTAGAATCATCCTCGAGATCCTCATTAATCTGGACAGGGATATGGTGCCTGAGAGCAATGTTGTGCAGGATGCAACAGGCTATAATGATCTCTGCCAGTCTGTGGTCTGTATTGTAAGGCCCCACCTGTTCTATCCAGACACCTGAAGCGACTCTTTAAAATGCCAAAGATGCACTCTATGACAGAGCGACTGTAGGCATGGGCCTCATTGTAACTCCTCTCTGCACGTGTCCGTGGCTGACACATGGGGGTCAGCAACCAGGGGTGACACCCATATCCTGCATCACCTGCAGAAAGAAATGTAGAACGTTAAAGCAGTAGCCCATGCCCACATAAATGGACACAGGTATGTACGTGCAAACCAAATGCATGACACATCCTGACATATACACATAACATCACATGATGGGACACTACAACTATGCATCAGCGTGTGAAGTTATGACACACAAAACAAGGGGTAGGTGTACAGATTGCCATCAACATAATCTGTAACCACAACACAAATGCTACCGTCCATTCTACCATCATCACACACCACCATAGCAAGGTAGAACTGGAGGGCACCACCCCCCCTAACATTAGATCATACACAGACAGATGAGACACACACACATGTCAGAGATGAGAAATACACACCCAGCAATATACAGTCCTCATACTGTCCAGCCTCAAATTGTCTGAATAGTGCCGAGTGATGCAGGATATAAGAGTCATAGGTGGACCCTGCAAACCTAGGGACCACATTTAGAATATGCATATTTGCATCACATACAACCTGCACATTCAGGGAATGATAGTGTTTGCGGTTGCGGAACACTACCTCCCTGTCTCTAGGCGGGGCCAGGGCAACATGTGTGCAATCAGTAGTTCCCATCACATGTGGTATTCCGGCTAACGCCTCAAAGGCCTGGTTCAGGGTCCCCCACTGTTGCCTAGTGTTGGGAATGGCAATGTAATTCCCCACTCAGCTGATCATGGCACGCAGTACCTGGTGGAGACAGCGTGAGAAGGTTGGGCGGCTTATGCCACCCACTGCGGCCACAGATGACTTGAAATAGCCAGAAGCAAAGAAATGTAGGGCACCAAGGAGCTTGACCAAACCCGGTATGGCATGTGACCGACCAGTCAGGGGATCGAGATCAGGTCTTAGATCCTCATAGAGCTCCCTAATAGCCCCTATGCTCAGGCGATAGAGGGAGATGACCTGGTCCTCACGCATGCCCTGGAGCTGTGCCCTGGGCCTGTAGAGGTGAGGCTGGCGAGCCTGCACCTCTGCAGTCTCCTGCGCTGTGCCCGCACAGCCCCTGCCTGGCCTGCCCCCACAGCTGCAGGTCTGTGTTGCAGCGGGACTACACCCATGCCCTGTGCCTCAGCCCCATGGACACCATCTCGCCCGTCAGGCAACCACAGCCCCTGCTCACCTCCCACCGTAAATGCAGCAAACACAAAGGCCGCCATGAACTCCACCCGACCAACTCCTCTAACTCACTCAAACACAGACACTCACCTCACTAACCAAGCCACACACCTTTCCCACCACACACAAATCCAGCCACACAATACAACCACCACTCACAAACCCAGCCACACTCCACGATACACCTGCTTCTGACTCTTTTCTTGCTTCACCGACAACACACGCCTTCTCTCCCTCGCCTACACAAACCCCTCAATGTGATCCAGGTGTGCAGGTGTACTTATAGGGTTTCCTTATGTTGCGCGCATTGCGCTTGCGCAGCAGCACTAGCAAGGCGGCTGCACGCATTGCACATGTGGCACGGAGATGCAGTAAATGCACTGTGCATGGAGTGCGCTGTGCGTGAGCGTGAGATATGCGCTGTGCGTGAGCGTGAGACATGCACATGTGCCACGCCTCATGTGCGTGCACAGAGCGTATGTAACGGTGTCCCGCGCACGCACCTTCCATGCCTCTGCAACGCATGCACAATGCGTGCAGCTGCCACGCTAGCACCGCTGCACATGTGCAATGCGCACAACGTAAAACACCCTATAAATACACCTGCACACCTGGATCACGTTGAGGGGTTTCTGTAGGCGAGGGAGAGAAGGCGTGCATTGTCGGTGAAGCAAGGAGAGAGAAGCAGGTGTGTCGTGGAGAGTGTCTGGGTTCTTGAGTGGTGGTGGAGAGTATCAGAGGCAGGTTTGTTGTGGAAAGGTGTGTACTATAATCCAAAAGGTCAAATCTCGAGCGGAAAAGGAATTTATCTTCTTGTAACAATTTATAGCCTTAATGCCGGAACTGTAATTGTTTCTTAAGACCAACATCCCCAGACGTTTCATCAGGGGATTGGCTTCTTCTTTCACTCTTATGCTGCCCGCGTACACATGAACAGAATTATAGACAGGAGCGTTCCCCTCTAGTTATCAGGAACAGCCCCCTCCCATTCTCAGAAAATGGGAGGGGGCACGGCGTTTTTCTGAGAATGGGAGGGGGCTGTTCCTGATAACTAGAGGGGAATGCTGCTGTCTATAATTCTGTTCATGTGTACGCGGGCAGCATAAGAGTGAAAGAAGAAGCCAATCCCCTGATGAAACGTCTGGGGATGTTGGTCTATTGAGAACTGAATGGTGAAGCAGAGAACTGAATGGTGAAGCAGGAAGATATAGAAGAACACTTCGGTGGCCCAGTGCAGCAGGAGCTGTTTACAGATAATTGTCTTTCTTAAGAAACAATTACAGTTCCGGCATTAAGGCTATAAATTGTTACAAGAAGATAAATTCCTTTTTATGAAAGACTGATATATAAAATATGAGGCCATTGATGTAAAAATAGCACCCAGGGGAGCAGTTCAATGCCCGGGATCAAGTGCTAATTTTTGACTGAGGCTTCTGTTTACAAGGGAAGTGATACGTTAAGAATCACAGACCCCATTTGGTTAGTGGTGAGCGTGGTTTATTTGTTTGGTCTCTACAGTGGAAAGGTGTGTGGCAAAGCAGGGGAGAGAGTTAGGGGGGAGGCGAGGAGCAGGTGAGAGAGACACGAGCTGAGCTGAGGAGAAGATATCAGGGAGAAGAGGGGGGCCAGAAGTAGGTGTGAGGTGGAGCTGAGGAGCAAAGGAGCAGGTATGTGTGACTGGGAGGGAGAGGGCACAGAGGGCAGGGAGATGGATAGACAGGACATGGCAGGAGTGGAGGAGGGGGGCACCTGTTCAACAGGACCCAGAGCCGGCAGTGAGTGTTGGGCCTGTGCTGGTGGCTGCAGGCCCAATGGGTGTGTCCCAGCCCACACAGGGGCCACCCAGCACCAAACGAAGGTGGATACCTGTGCCATCTGAGGAAAGGAGGAGGGCTGTTAGGTTCAGCCAGCAGGAGAACCACATCCTGCTGGCCAGTGTTCTGGAGAGGTATGATGTGCTGTACAGCCACCTGAGCACAAGCACCACTGTGGGCACATGGATACAAGTGTGGGAGGAGATCCAGGAGGCCATAGCCCAGGCAGGGGGGCCATCCAGGAACCTCAATAGCCTTAGAAAAAGGTTCAATGATATCAAGCGGGGTGTCCATGCCCACATGGTGGCAGAGATGCAACATGCCATGGGCACCGGAGGGGGTGGTCCCTTTGCCCCAACTCTGACACCCCTGGAGCAGGAACTGGCAGACCGTCTGAGCCCCATCTACCTGCAAGGGCTGCCGGAAGCACTGGACACCACCCATCCACAGGCAGGTAGGTCAGAGATATGCTACACATGTAAACCACATGGCCCAGTACATGCCTGCCATGGATGGGAAGGTGGGGGGGCCTATGTCCTGAGAACACGTGTGCCCTAACACAGGCAACTGGGGTCCACATATCAAGCAAAACATGGCTGTGTAGGTACAGGGTGGGTGTGACAGGTACCTGGGGCTGCTTGCATGACAGCCACAGTCCTGGATGTTTTACAGCACTGCACAGGTGTAAATATGCGACCCGCTAACTCATCCTTGCTGTGTACCTTATTCTACCCCCCAGGTGACATCCAGGCCATGGAGGCATATGAGGAGGGGGATGTGCCAGCGCCAGGGGATGCCGAGGGGCCAGAGGCCACTGAGTCCGGGGACACAAACGGCACTGGCGGGGAGACCCCAGGTAACATCGTGCTGGCCGAGGCAGAGGACTGGGCGGTGGATGCTAACACACAGGTGGGGGTCAGTAACAGCAGCACACGGGCTGTGGAGGATGCAGATGCAGGTACCAGGAACATCACGCACGCAACACACCAGCATGGATATCATCCTTGCAGAGATGTGGGCTCATACTGCCTCTGCAAAGCACAATGTGGAAGGTGGGTAACAGAATACACAACAAGCCCCCTGGGGGCTGACGGAACATCCACAATGAGATTCCATGTGCCCCTTAATCTTAGGACACCATAGCACATAGTTCTGTATGTGTAGTGGGGGTGGGTGCCATGTGCACTCCCCCCCTTGTATCATGTGCCATCTGGTGTTGTATGATAATGGGCCCATACATCTGCCCTCTATTCACCACAAAATACCCCATGTAGACGTACAGTGGTACACACCTATCCCAGATCACCTATACAATTTACCCATCGAACCCCTCTCCCTGGGTAGTGGTACGTAGCAGAGATAGTCAGGGTGCTCAGTACTGTGCGTCAGGTTTAGAGTGAACAGCACCCCACAGATATCTATCTGTGTGCCATGAATTCACACATTATCCGACCTATCCCATACGACCAGTGCACAGTGACCCAATGAAGTGAGACACAGTACCATGTGTCATATCTGTGATCACCACGACCCCCAGTGGGATGATTTGCTGGACTGTGGATGGGTCATGGGACACACAGATGTAAACATGGTACTGCGCTGCTAGCCGTCACATACATGGTTGGTCTGCGGACCCGGATTTCACAGCGTTAGTGTGCCTTAATACCACCGCTGCGACGTTAAGACGGTTTAGTAAACATACCCCTAAATCTTTTTCCTGGGTGGTGGTTCCTAATGTGGAACCTTACATCATGTAACCATAGTTTGGATTGTTCTTTCCTAGGTGCATAACTTTGCACTTGTCCACATTAAATTTTATCTGCCATTGGATGCCCAGTCTTCTAATTTAACAAGATCCTCTTGCAATTTTCCACAATCCTCTTGGGTTTTAATAATTTTGAATAGTTTTTGTCATCTGCAAATTTGATAACCTCACTCATTATTCCCTTTTCCAGGTCATTTATGAATATGTCAAAAAGCAATGGACCCATCACAGATCCCTGGAGTACTCCACTATTCACCTTTCTCCATTGGGAAAATTGGCCATTTAGACCTACCCTCTGCTTTCTTTCTTTTAACCAGTTCCTGATCCACAATAGTACACTGCCTCCTATCCCATGACTTTTTAATTTTGCCAAAAGTCTCTCATGAGGGACCTTGTCAAAAGTTTTCCTAAAGTCCAGATACACTATATCAACTGACTCACCTTTGTCTACCTGTTTATTCACACCTTCAAAAAAACATAACAGATTAGTAAGACAAGACTTTCCGTGGCTAAAGCCATGTTGGCTGTCTCCCATTAAGCCCTGACTATCTACATGTTCAGTAATTTTTTTCTTTATGATGGTTTCTACCATTTTTCCCGGTACTGACGTCAGGCTCACTGGCCTGTAGTTTCCCAGATCTTATCTCCTGGAACCCTTTTTAAAAATTGGTATTACATTGGCCATCCTCCAATCTTCAGGGATTAAAGATGATTTTAATGATAGTTCACAGATTAATAGTAGGTCTGCAATCTCATATTTCAGTTCTTTCAGAACCCTTGGATGTATGCCATCCGGTCCAGGTGGTTTACTACTCTTCAATTTATCAAAGTGAGGCTAGCAGCTGTTCTTGGGCTGTTAGCAACTTACTGGTTACTATGGTCTTAGCAGGCCCTTCTGCCTAGATAGCACTTACTGCATTTGGGTTCTTTGACAACAACTACAACAACCTTAGGGAACAACATGAAAGGCTATAGGAGAGTCCCCAACCAAAAAGCAAAGAATAGAAATCCTACATAAAACAAGCCACTCTAGCCAACTGCAATTGCATAGAACACCAAATGCCTAGCATCACATAATAGCAATAATAGAAATCTGCTCCAAAACCTGAAGAGTCTATTGCAGGGCTTGCTCTGGGGACCAAATGATGTATGCCATCCCTCACAATCAAGGTGACTGCAGAAACAGGTAATTTGCACATATTGCAGCTGTCATATGCAGGAAGCACACATCGTCCCTACATATTATGGTACTGATGTGATGGTTCGCTGCATTTTCCATAGTGCCATCAGTTGCATATATGTGCTCAGATTTTGCAGTGCATCATGGGTAATGGCCTCAATTGCAGCTATAATGGTGACTGTGATCACTGGAGCATTGCCCAGTACCTGCTTGTCTTCTATGATGGTGGGAGACGTGTTCATGGCTCCCTGAGCAGGGCAAGATTGTCAGCGATGGACCACAGGGGTCATGAATGTGGTTTGAGTTAAGTGTATGTGCAAGTGTACCTATCTTGCAGTGTACAGCAGATGACAAGGGACTGCATGCCCTGCACATGTTCTGCCTCAGGGGTTAGTGCCACACTATCGTGCAGCGGACCTCTGCGGGTGAATGTTGTTTGGTGTTGGAGGTACAGTGGAAGGATGGGCATCTTGACCTCACATGTGGCTTGGCCTTTGGACAAGGAATGTATTCTGCATCTGTGTGTCTGTTATGCAGCTGGTGTACTGAGTGTGCAGTGCAGTGTGTACTGCATGTGCACCCATCTAAGCAGGTTCTAGGTGTGATGTACCACTGCCTCAAACTATGCCAGCCATGTTGTTTCATGTCCTGGGTTTCACACATTGCAGACAGGGATCTACAGTCTCTTTGATTCTAAACAGTGCTATGGAGAAGAGTAGGTAGGATTGTATCATTAGAAAAGCTGAAACAGCTGCCATAGCCATATAACTGGTATTGGGACTTCCCCGTGGCACAACTACACTTTTTTCACACACACTACAACTCTATTTGTGCGATCACATCAGGTACATTGGGGCAGCAAGGCCATACCACACTTTCATCTATCACCATCCATCCTTCATCCCGTTAGCATATGCCTGTTTTGTACAGTCATGTATTCTCCTGCCAGATGCAAAGCTGTTGCAAGATACCTCCAACCTTGGTCAATGCTTTCACCATATAGGCAGATTTCTTCAGGGAGATTTAAATATTACAAAGAAAGGAGCAATAAGAATGTACACAACATGGATTCTGCCCATCAGCCTCCTCCTCACCCATCTCTTACCACACCAGGCAACCAACCACACCTTACTAATAAGCACTCCATGGCAGCCAGCACAACTCTTCACACACCCACAGTACACACACTGGAACACAATAAAGATCCCCAAGCACAGGAGGTAAAACAGAAACAAACCCAACACACAAACAAACCCAAAGCGCAAATTCAACTAAGCACCCCGACTACGATCACAATCGAGCTCATCAACGCCAGATCCATAAGAAACAAAATTAACACAATAGAGAACACATAGAAGAGCATCAACCTGACATACTGTGCATTACTGAAACATGGCTCACCCCCACCGATAATGTGCTACTTAATCAGCTAGTACCAACCACATACAGAGCATTCAACTGCCCACGCACACAACGAAGAGGAGGAGGGGTCCTGATCCTCGCAAGGAACAGCCTAAGATTCAAGTCACGAAGCTCATCAAACACCAACCAATGCAACACCATCACTGTGGAAAACAAACAGATGGCACTTTGCCTCACCTACAGAGCCCCGAATGCACCACCAGACGAACTAGCATCCATTCTAGAGGAGGTCTGTGCCTTCAACACCAGCAACAAACCCCTGCTACTACTAGGAGACTTCAACCTAAAATCCTCCAATGCAAAGGACGCAGAAGCCTTCCTACAAGCTATGGGATCCTTACAATACACCCAAATGATCAACACACCAACACACAGACACGGATCATCACCAGACTTCATATTCGCACCCAATTTTCTAACAGACAATGGTAACATATCTACACCAGATGTCACCCCATCCCATGGTCAGACCATCACATAATCAAAACAAAAGTCATGCCACAAGGACAAAACCATGACAAAAACCTAGACAAAACAACAGCACAAAGAAGATTTAAAAGCTTCAACAAGGACCAATTTCTCAAGGACACGATACCGCACCTGAATACGGAAGAAGAGGATTTAGACGATCAAATCATAAAATGGAACAGCATCATCAATGCAGCCTCCAAAGCCACTGAACACAGACCCAAGAAAGATCACTGCACTAGGGCACATCACATACCCTGGTACTCAAAAACCATATGGATCAAAAAAAGAGAACTCAGGAAGTTAGAACGGCAATGGAGACACACCATAAGAACATAAGAACATAAGATATGCCATACTGGGTCAGACCAAGGTCCATCAAGCCCAGTATCCTGTTTCCAACAGTGGCCAATCTAGGTCATACGTACTGTCACCAGTAACCTCCCCAGAGCCAGGGGCATGTAGAGTAGGTCAGCCTGGGATATCCAAACTTAGGAAGCAGGGCAGTACACTTGATAATGCACTGCCTTCTGGGAGTTGTATTTCCTCGTACTCACTAAGCCAGGAATAATTGTAGTCGAGTGGTTTCAGGCAAAAAAATGACAAGGTTTTATTTCCCCTTCCGGGTGGATTAATTGCAAGTGAAACTTAGGACAAAATTACCATACTTCTGGCATAAAGAAAACATCTCAGGAACTCATAATACAAAAACAGCTTCTTTGGCTTTCAGCTTCAAACATACAGTGCTCCGTACAAACTTAAAAGTAACAGTCCCTTTTTCATACAAAGGCAGCACTTTGCTTCTTCTCTGCTGTTCAACCAGCCTTGTTAACAGCCAGCTCAGCAAAGTGATACGACGTGATCAGCTAGTGATAGCGTGCAGTCCATTTGCTCATCTGATATCTCTTCGGTAACAGACCCTGTCTGCATTTCCTCCACATCACTCTCAGCTGGGTAAGTTTGTGCACAGGTATACGGTGTTTTAAAATACAGTCCCTCTCTGTTTCCCTGAGGCCTCTCTTCACAGCACTCTAAAGAGCAGGATTGAGCATTACCGTATATATGGGATTTAGCATAGGGAGAGTCCAGCAAATCTTGGCAATCACAAGGAAAACTTTTAAACCTAGTTTCCTCTCTACATGATTTATATAGACTTCTATCATATCTCCCCTCAGCCGTCTCTTTTCCAGGTTAAAGAGCCCTAACCTTTTTAGCCTTTCTTCATAGGAATATCCTTCCATCCCCTTTACCATTTTGGTGGCTCTTCTCTGAACCTTTTCAAATAACGCTATATCCTTTTTAAGATACAGCAACCAGAATTGCACACAATATTCAAGGTGCAGCCTCACCATGGAACGATATAGAGGCATTATAATATCTTTTGTTTTATTTTCCATTCCTTTCCTTATGATACCTAGCATTCTATTTTCTCTCTTGGCTGGCGCTGCACACTGGGCCGAGGGTTTTAACATGGTATCCACAATGACGTCTAAATCTTTTTCCTGGGTGGTGGTTCCTAATGTGGAACCTTGCATCGTGTAACCATAGTTTGGGTTGTTCTTCCCTAGGTGCATAACTTTGCACTTGTCCACATTAAATTTCATCTGCCATTTTGATGCCAAGTCTTCCAATTTATCAAGATCCTCTTGCAATTTTCCACAATTCTCTTGGGTTTTAACAACTTTAAATAGTTTTGTGTCACCTGCAAATTTGATTACCTCACTCGTTATTCCACTTTCCAGGTCATTTATGAATATGTCAAAAAGTCTCTGATGAGGGACCTTGTCAAAGGCTTTCTGAAAGTCCAGATACACTATATCAACCGACTCACCTTTGTCCACCTGTTTATTCACACTTTCAAAAAAACATAATAGATTAGTAAGATAAGATCTTCCTTGTCTAAAACCATGTTGGTTGTCTCCCATTAGGCCATGACTATCTACATGCTGAGTAATTTTATTCTTTATGATGGTTTCTACCATTTTTCCCGGTACTGACGTGAGGCTCACCGGTCTGTAGCTTCCCGGATCACCCCTGGAACCCTTTCTTAAAAATTGGTGTTACATTGGCGATCCTCCAATCTTCAGGTATTACAGATGATTTTAATGAAAGTTCACAGATTACTAATAGCAGGTCTGCAATCTCATATTTCAGTTCTTTCAACACCCTTGGATGTATACCATCCGGCCCAGGTGATTTGCTACTCTTCAGTTTATCTAATAGTTGTAATACATCTTCCCGATGTATCGATATTTCCTTCAATTCTTCTGCACCTTTAAATACCACTTCAGTCATGGGTAACATCCCTACATCTTCCTCAGTAAAGACCGAAGCAAAGAATTCATTCAGTCTCTCCGCTATCGTCTTGTCGCCTTAGTGCCCATTTAACTCCTCTATCATCTAATGGACCAACTGACTCACAGGTTTTTTTGCTACGAATGTACTTGAAAAAATCTTAATTTCACGTTTTTGCTTCCGCAGCAAGCTTCTTCTCAAATTCTCCCTTTGCCTGCTTTATCAATGCCTTGCATTTGACTTGCTAGTGCTTGTGCTGTTTCTAGGTTTCGTCGTTTGGCTCTTTTTTCCATTTCCTGAAAGTTGCTTTTTTGGCAACAACAGCCTCTCTGACCTCCCCTTTAAACCATGCTGGCAGTTTTTTGGACTTCCTTCCACTTTTCTTAAAGCTTGGAATACAGCTGGTCTCGGCTTCCAAGATAGTATTTTTCAACAACACCCAAGCTATAAGTCTTTAACCTTTGCAACTGTTCCTTTTAGTTTTTCTTAACTGTTTTCCTCATTTTACCATAGTCTCCCTTTCAAAAGTTAAAAGGTAGTACTGTGGATTTCCTTACTATCTTCCCTCCACTAATTAAATCAAAGGTGATCATGCTATGATCACTGTTGCCAAGTGGCCCCAACACCCTTATCTCTTGCACTAGATCTGGTGTTCCACTAAGGACTAGGTCTAATATGGCTTCCCCTCTGGTTGGTTCATGAACCAGCTGCTCCAAGAAGCAGTCATTTATGTCATCTAGGAACTTTATCTCCCTAGCATGTCCTGCCGTGACACTGACCCAGTCGATACTGGGGTAATTGAAATCACCCATTATTATTACTGTGCTATAACTTTTGTTAGCTTCCTTGATTTCTTTGAGCATTTCATCATCCATTTGTTCATTCTGGCCAGGCGGTCGATAGTACACCCCCATTGCCATTGCCTTCCCCTTTTTACATGGAATTTCAATCCATAGAGATTCTACAGCAAATTTTGTTTCCTGCAAAACTTTAATCCTTTCTGACTCAATGCCCTCTCTAACATATAGCGCAACCCCTCCACCAATTTGATCAGCTCTATCATTACAATATAGTTTGTATCCAGGTATCACAGTGTCCCACTGGTTGTCCTCCTTCCACCATGTCTCTGATATCCCAATCATATCTAACCTCTTATTTAGTGCTATATATTCTAACTCTCACATCTTATTTTTTAGACTTCTAGCATTTGCATACAAGCATTTTAGAGACTGTATTTTATTCATATTAGTTTGGCTGTTGGTAGACATGGGTAATTTGGGATCTTTAAGCTCTGTCTGCTCCATACTCGAGGGCATTTGGGCTACTTTACTCTTTTTTGGAACCTCTCTGCTTTTGGTAGTATCCTTCAAAGATACATTCTTCCGAACCATCCGCTCTTGGGCGACTGTCGGCTTTCCCCTATTATCTAGTTTAAAAGCTGCTCTATCTCCTTTTCAAAGGTTAATGCCAGCAGCCTGGTTCCTTCCCGGTTAAGGTGAAGCCCATCCCTTCTGAAGAGCCTCTCCTTTCCCCAGAATGTTCCCCAGTTCCTAACAAATCCAAAACCCTCATCTCTGCACCATTGTCTCATCCACGCATTGAGACTCCGGAGCTCTGCCTGCCTTTTGGGTCCTGCACGTGGAACGGGAAGCATTTCGGAGAACGCTACCCTGGAAGTTCTGGATTTCAACTTCCTACCTAAAAGCCTAAATTTAGCCTCCAGAACCTCCCTACAACATTTTCCTATGTCATTGGTACCGACATGTACCAAGACAGCAGACTCCTCCCCAGCACTATCTAAGACCTTATCTAGGTGGCGCGTGAGGTCCGCTACCTTCGCACCAGTCAGGCATGTTACCAGGCGATCCTCACGCCCACCAGCCACCCAGCTATCTACTTGCCTAATGATCGAATCACCAACTATAACCGCTGTCCTAACCCTTCCCTCATGGGCACATGGCCCTGGAGAAACGTCCTCGGTGTGAGAGGGTTTTACAACACCTGGAGGACAGGTCCTAGTTACAGGATCACTTCTTGCCACACCAGGGTGATGCTCTCCTGTCACGTGACCTCTCTCCTCCATGGCAACAGGGATGCTGCCAGACTGGAGGTGGGACTTCAGGACTATATCCCTGTAGGTCTCTTCTATGTACCTCTCTGTCTTTCTTATGTTTTCCAAGTCTGCTACTCTAGCCTCTAGAGAACGGACTTGTTCCCTGAGAGCAAACAGCTCCTTGCACCTAGTGCACACGTAAGACAACTCACCAACTGGGAGAAAATCATACATGTGACACTTAATACAAAAGGCTGGAAAGCCCCCATCTTACTGCTGGACTGCTATCTGCATCTTTAGTTTTAAGTTTGTTTAGATTTTTAAGTTCTTTACTTCCTAAGGGTTGCTATGGATATTTATACTAATAAAACTGTACCTAATACGTTTAATATACCTTGTTCACCTGAAGCTTAATTAATCGCAGGTCCTTAGTGTATGACTGATTTGGGTAACGAACTGCACCTGAGAGCACCCCCTGTCTTTTAAGATGTGTAAGTACCTATAAAGCTATGATTATCCCAGGGGTGGGTGGGTGTGGGGAGGGAGGGAGGGAAATATCCTGTCCTGTGCTGCTGAGGTAAACCATATTCTTATTTGATTTTAAATTTTAAATTATAGCTCTTTGCTGCTGCTAGGCTCTAACTTATTATGAAATTTAAACTACAAGCTCTCTGCTGGGTTCTAAATTTAACCAGAAAGCTCTCTTCTGTGTTTTAAATTTAAACTAAAAGTACTTTGCTGATGCTAGGCCCTGAGTGACTATTAAATTTAAACTACAAGCTCTCTGCTGGGTTCCAAATTAAACCATAAAGCTCTCTTCTGTGTTTTAAATTTAAACTAAAAGTACTTTGCTGATACTAGGCCCTGAGTAACTATTAATTTAAACTACTAGCTCTCTGCTGGGTATGATATGTAACCAGAAAGTTCTCTTCTGTGTTTTAAATTTAAACTTAAACTGCTGCTACTAGGCCCTGACTGATTTAACAAAAAATAGTGGGTTCACAGATTAATTAGCTTTAATACAAAGAATTCCTTACAGAAAATTCCCAGACGTATATACTCACAATTGCAGATCTCTCTCCATAAGTAACAGTCCCCTTTAGTAGTCCTGCAAGACTGAAGATCACAGAGCTCTGGTTGAGCTATTTATGCCTGTGTTGCTGAGGTAAGCTGTGACTAACTTCCTGGATGATTAACAGTCCTTGCTTGGATAGAAGGAGTCTTTCAAAATGGCCTTTTGTCCTGCCACCTGGTGTTAACACCTACTGAAAAAATTTCACAGGTCTCTTGCCCCTAGGTAGAAGGCCTCTTTGAAAAGGTCTCTAGAAGACTTTATTTGCTCTTCAAGGAGTACCGACCCTGTTTTGCCTTTTGTGCTAATCTATATTCTTATTTAAATTATAGCTCTTTGCTGCTGCTAGGCTCTAACTTATTATGAAATTTAAACTACAAGCTCTCTGCTGGGTTCCAAATTAAACCAGAAAGCTCTCTTCTGTGTTTTAAATTTAAACTAAAAGTACTTTGCTGATACTAGGCCCTGAGTAACTATTAATTTAAACTACAAGCTCTCTGCTGGGTATGATATGTAACCAGAAAGTTCTCTTCTGTGTTTTAAATTTAAACTTAAACTGCTGCTACTAGGCCCTGACTGATTTAACAAAAAATAGTGGGTTCACAGATTAATTAGCTTTAATACAAAGAATTCCTTACAGAAAATTCCCAGAAGTATATACTCACAATTGCAGATCTCTCTCCAGAAGTAACAGTCCCCTTTTGTAGTCCTGCAAGACTGAAGTCTCCCAACAAACAGACTCTATACTTAGCAAAACTAAAAGAGTACAACAATCTCATCAACCAAACAAAGAGAGAATACCACACCAACCTCATACTCAAATCAAACAACAAGCCAAGAGAGCTCTTCGAAATTGTGAAAACACTCACCAAGGAGAACAAATCCGACAGTGAAGTGCAAATAGACCCACAAACATTCGCAGACCACATCCAAGACAAATTCCACTCAGCTCCACGAAGGAATACTAACACAAGCACCAAACCAACCACCACCACAAGAAAAACTTGGGACAAATTTAGCAACCCATCCACAGAGCAGCTCTCACACATCATCACCGCCCTCAAAACAAACACGGCCCCAGCAGACCCATGCCCAGTCACATGGATCAAAACGACAAAGTCAAACTTCATCCACACCATACACAACATGGTGAAAAGTTCTCTAACACAAGGTATCATGCCAGACCAGCTAAAACTCGCCACAATAAGACCAATCCTGAAGAAATCAGCACTCAACAAAAACAACCCAGCAACCTACAGACCCATGTCAAGCATCCCCCTACTGGCTAAGATTATTGAGAAAGTGGTACAACATCAACTACAAGACCACATTGACAACCACGCACAACTCGACCACAACCAACATGGTTTCCGCCCCAACCATGGAGTTGAAACACTCCTGCTATACCTCTTTAACGACATACTACACCTCATAGACAACAGCAAGAACGGAATACTCATGATCTTCATTGACCTATCATCAGCGTTTGACACAGTCGACCATGGAACACTACTAGCAAGACTACAGAACATCGGACTACATGGAGCCACACTGAGGTGGTTCCACTCTTACCTAACGGACAGACAGATACAGGTCAAGATTGGGCCCAACACATCCCGACCCATAAAAGTCATGCAAGGCGTACCCCAAGCACTATCAGCTCTCTTATTCAACATCTACATCCAACCAATATGCAACATCATAAAAGATCACAGGATAAAATACACAATCTATGCGGATGACGTAATGATATACACACCAATCACCCTCGACAACCCAGACCACACCAAGATAACAGACTGTCTCACACATATGAACACCTGATTTCAAGACAACAACATGACCATAAACTACAGCAAGACCGAGGCGCTAATCATCACACGAAACTCTGATTTCATCCCCCCCACGACATCAAGATAGGCACCACAACCATACCCATACAATCAGAAGTGAAATACCTCGGAGTGACAATGGACAAAGAACTTAACCTTCAGTCCCACATCAGCAGAACCACAAAAAATGCATACCACAGGATGAGACTAGTACAACGCCTCAAGGCCCTCCTCACTCAGGAACACTTCCGCACAGTTTGTCAAGCACTAATAACCCCAATCCTAGACTTCTGCAACCCAATCTATCTAGGTCTAACAAAACAGACACTAAGACCATTGCAACTGGCACAAAACACTGCAGCACGCGTAATTGCTGGCACCACAAGACAAGAACACATCACACCCACCCTAAAAGAGCTCTACTGGCTGCCTATCAGTGCCCGCATTAGATACAAGACAATCATAAACATTTTCAAAATCAAACATCAATCATCAGCTTTCAGCATGCACCCACTCATACAACCAGACAACAGCACAAGACCGAGAAGAAGAGGCACATCCAACTGTGTCAACACACCTAAAGATATCAACAGGGTACGCAAGGACACCGAAAAACGAGCCTTATCAAAGGCGGCACCAACAATCTGGAACGCCCTCCCTGACGAACTGCGTTCAACAATAGACCTTAAGGAGTTCAGGAAACTACTGAAGACAACCCTCTTCATAGAACACTACGGTGAAATTACTTAAACCATGCAACAGACACCTCAATTCCCCCCACATGTCACAATAATTGTAATTAAGCAAGGAACTGATACCGATAGCATTGTAAATAGTGCACGCTGTAAATAGCACCACAAGAATCAACGTCCAGACACGCTCACACGCATACACTACTCACTGCATGTACACACTATACATGTTTCTTATTGATTGTTTGCTGTTCAGACCGCCTTGATTGCAGGATAAGGCGGTATAGAAATACGTTTAAATAAATAAATAAAATGAAGAATGACTGGCAAAAAACAAGATGAACACATGAAAGAACTGGTAACTTTTATACTACTACTATTTAACATTTGTAGAGCCCTACACGGCATACACAGCATTGTCCAAATATATGTAAGAGACAGTTCCTGCTCATTAGTGCTTATAATCTAGTCAAGACAGACAACAGAACAACTAGGGATCAGCATATGTCAAGGGGAATGGAGGTGAACAGAGATCAGGATCCGAAAGCAGTCTCGAAGAGATGAGATTTTAGCCTTTATTTGAACAGGGCCAGAGATGAAGCCTGAACTACCAACTCTGGTAATTTGATCCAGGCATAAAGAACAGCAAGGTGGAAAGATCAAAGTCTGGAATTGGCAGTGGAAGAGAAGGGCACAGATAGAAAGGATCGGCCAGAAGAGTAGAGTTCCTAAGGAGGGGTGTAGGGAGAAATAAGAGAGGAAGGATAGTGAGGAACAGCTGAATGAAGGCACTTGTAGGTCAGTAGTAGAAGTTTGAACGGGATGCGGAAACTGATAGGGAGTCACTGAAGTGACTTGAAAAGAGAGGTGACACTGGCAGAAGATTAGCTGTGCAGCTTAGTTTTGAACAAATGGAAGAGGGAAGATACGATTCAGAGGAAGACCAGCAAGGAGGAAGTTAAAATAATCTAGATGGGAGGTGACTAGAGAATAGATAATGGTCTTAGTAATGTGTCCCGAAAGGAGGGGACATATTTTGCTGATATTACAGAGAAAGAAACACCAGGTTTTAGCTATCTGTTGGATGTGTGTGGAGAAGGAGAAGGAGATGGAGAATCAAAGATAACTTCAAGGTTGTGAGCCAAGGAAATAGGGAGGAGAAAGCTGATGAAACTTCACAGCAAAGTGTACCTACTGAGAAAACACCATGCATGCACATTATTTTAAAAAGGGTAACACCACCAGATTGGATCTAAAAAAACAAATGCCACTTAATGTCAGGATTTAACCCCATCAGATGAAGTATCTTTCACTTAAAAATAAATTCCTGCTCCTGTTGATATAATCTTTTTGATATATTCCCACCCTGTGTCACCCTCACTTGCTCAACTATAAAACACTTTAAGTCTTCCATAGTATGGTGTATTTCGTGCCAATGGACTACTAAGGGATGTGATTCTTTCATCCTTTGTATTACTGATAAATGTTTAATAATATGTATCTTGAAAATCCAAGTTGTCTGACTGGTATAAATCTTCTTACAGGGCATATAATAACATAAACCATCCCTTTGGTCAAACAGTCAAGATATCTGCAAAATATATTCATGTTCATCAGGCAAAACAGGCATATATTTCCACAGCTATATCCTCTGCCCCTAACCGCACTCGCCAACTCAGATCTCTCACTGCACTCCAGTCCCGAGTCCTCTCCTTTCATCCCCAGCGCTTCTCAGCTGGCCTCCTTCTTCGTCACCAAAATCACTGATCTCCAAGCTTCATTATCTTTTTTCCACCTCCACTATCCTCTCCTCCTCCGCCCTCTCCCCCCCTCTCCTCTCCACTTTCTCATTTCTGGGCATCCTTCTATCCACTCACTGCCACGGAACTCATCAAATCTATCTCTTTATTCTATAAGACCACCTGCCCCCTTAATCCTATTCCCTATTCCTGGCTCCTCGAACCTTTCCTTGCCCTTCTTCCCTCCATCCTCACTAAGATGAATGGCAGTCTGTCCTCAGGTTCCTTTCCCAACCCTTCGAAACACGCTCTAGTCCATCCCATCCTGAAAAAGCCATCTCTTAAGAACATAAGATATGCCATACTGGGTCCGACCAAGGTCCATCAAGCCCAGTATCCTGTTTCCAACAGTGGCCAATCTAGATCATAAGTACCTAGCAGTCTCCCCAAAAGACACAGGTTCCTCAATGCTTGTATTGGGTCAAGCAGTGATATCCTGGGTGCCTTTTAATAACGGTTTATGGACCTTTCCTCCAGGAACTTGTCCAAACCTTTTTTAAACCCAGCTATACTAGCAGCTTTTACTACATCCTCTCTTGACTCCCTCAACCCAGCACATTATCATCCGGTCTGCAATCTCCCTTTTCACTCCAAGATTCTTGAAAAGGCCATTTTTGCC
The DNA here is from genome assembly GCA_033557465.1 of Ichthyophis bannanicus. NCBI lineage: Eukaryota > Metazoa > Chordata > Amphibia > Gymnophiona > Ichthyophiidae > Ichthyophis > Ichthyophis bannanicus. The sequence goes on from CM066031.1 coordinate 1,606,242,512, forward strand.
CAACTCTCGCACCACCTGGATTCCACTCATTTCCTTCACCCCCATCAGTTCGGCTTTCGCTCTGGCCATAGTGTTGATGCTATTCTATTTGCTTTCCTTAATGAACTTCATACCTCATATGATTGTTGTGATATCTCTGTGGCCGTCTCCCTTGACCTTTCAGAAACTTGTCGACTACTCAATCCTACTCTCTCGCCTTCGTGATGCGGGTCTTCGGGGAACAGTACTTCGGTGGTTTCATTCTTACCTTTTTTTCCCACTCATGCACAGTAACCTCCAATTCCATCTCTTCGGACTCTTTTCCCCTTCATTGTGGTGTTCCACAGGGCTCGGTTCTGGCACCTATTTTGTTCAATATCTTTCTCGCACCACTCGCTCTCCTTATTCAACAATCTGGGATCTCTGCTTACTACTACGCTGATGACATTCTCCTTCTGCACCACACTAATCCATTACAGCTAGACCTCTCTTCCCTCAACACTTGCCTCTCCTTGGTTGTTGACTGGTTAGCCACGAACTGTCTCCACCTTAACCTTGCAAAAAACTCCACCATCTGGTTCATTCATGGAAGTACTTGTCCTACTATAACATCACTAATTGCAGGTTCCCCCGTTCCTCTAGTGCCCACCCTCTATTATCTCGGGGTCTTCCTTGACTCTGGTCTCTCTTTCAAGGATCATATCTCTCAGCTCATAAGGAAATCCTTTTACCATCTCCGCCAAGTTAGGGCTATCTGTCCTTTCCTCACCTCCCAGGTACTAATCACACTCCTGTTGTCTCTAGTCATGTCCTGTTTAGACTTCTGCAACTCTGTTCTTGTTGGTGTTCCTCGTACTCAACTGTACAGACTTCAGCTTGTTCAAAACACGGCAGCCTGTATTATTACTCATTCCACCCGCCATGAGCACATCACGCCTCTTTTCTTTCAACTCCCATTGGAATATCGCATACATTACAAGATTCTTACTACAGTTCACCAGGTTGTCTACACTCACACCCCGCAATATTTGGCAAATCTCCTCCAGTTCCACACTCCCAGTCGTCAGCTGCACTCAGCACACATAAATCGTCTTCACCTCCCCTTTCCATCCTGTGCCCATTTGCAGCCCACACATCATTCAACCTTCTGTTTCCTTGGACCTGCCCTCTGGAAGTCTCGTCCTACCCACCTCAGATTGGAACAGAACTACAGTACTTTTAAATCACTCCTCAAAACCCATTTGTTCTCCTCTGCCTTCGATCTCCCAGCTCCCGCCATGTGACCTTATTTCTCTCAGGTTGTCTTTCCCCCTGTCTTGTCTGCTTAATTATCTCTTTTTTTCTGTCTCGACTTGTAGTTCCTTTTCCTTTTCTGGCCTCTGGCCTCTCTGTACTTCTGTTTTTGATTATTGTACACCGCTTTATTGTTACGAAGGGCGATCTGTCAAATTGGATAAACATAAACATAAAACCAAGGCTTGGGTGTAAAAACGTCTGTGTCTCTAAAGCATGTGAGCAAGCAACACACTTGGCATATTTTCTATGTCCATATTCCCAGGTTATTCGTTTTAATTATTGATGGCATTCTTGAGTGAACCAACAAATCTTTTAGGCTTCAGCTTTGTTTAAAGGCATAATGTTGAGGCTCTTAAAAATATATTGAACCTGTAGCACATTCCAGTTTTTAATTACTACCTGTTTTATCCAAAATCCTGAGATGAGTAGGGCAAAACACAAGTTAGAATGTTCTTATGTTGTACTTTCTTAGGACATAATAATAAATCATGATAAACATGTTTAACCCTTTTATATGCCTGAGTAATAACCTCTCTCAGATAACTTCTTTTGCACAACTCTTTATAGTTAGTTAGGCCAATAAGAACCAGAGGCATTCAAAGACTACTACCTGAGCAATAGCTTTGGTATCAATGCCCCAAGACACTGAGAATGGAGTAAGGCAGCAGAAACATTAGGGACAATACTACCCATAGGTTACAACCCCAAGGCATTGAATAAGAGGCATAAAAGCTGAAGAAGAGGTAACAATACCCCAAGGAACAAGAAAGAATTTAATTGTGGAAATGCCTTTCCAGTACACCGGCTATAGTTTTCTGCTTAAGAAGTCCTGAAAGCATTCTGAGGCTGAATCACTAGCAGTTTGATATTGGCATAGTCATCATTAGTAGGGGTGTGCAGGCTAAAAACTTTCATTTTGAATCGTTTCATTGCCAATTTTTATATTTTTTTTGTTTTGTATTGTTTCTCATCAATAGTGTGCATTATTGACAAGAACTGTTGTGCTGAGATTGCCGCATTCATTCGTAACAAAAGCACATACCTAATCTTTACAATTACTATGCTTTGAATGTGTGAACCATGGGAAACAGTGAACCCAGCAGAATGATGCAGCCAATATGTGCTCAGATAGCATATGCTCCATGGGGTAGGCACCTGTAAGGACAACTCCAAAAGGGCACAAGGGTAGGCATGCTTAACATATGTAACCCTCCATCTTGGCTGCCCTACTGTGCAACCATGTAGTTGCATGATCAATGTGCATTGCATGCAGTACATATGATTTCATCACATGAAGGAGTGATGTCAACATAGTTTGGTAACCCACATGACAGTGTCCAGCAGATCACAGACCTTGTGCACAGTGATGATCCTACCTGTGCTACCTGTACCATTCCCTGCAAGCATAGCAGACAGGATACCAATATGCTGCATCAGAACATGTAGCCCAAAAGGCTTCCAGATCTTCTGAACTAGATCAGTTGCTGGTCATGAATCTAACAACTGCTTTGGGATAGAGCCTGGCCATTGTGGGCAGCATGACACTGAGAATAGATTTGCCAACAAGGCCAATCATATGTCCCATGATCAGAGCACCACACTGTCCCATATTAAGAGCCTAGTGGATAACGATTGAGGGATATCAGTATAGTGTATTCTTACTGGCCAGCCTACTCCACTGCCTGCGATATATTAGTCATCATGTTACCCTGAACTGTGAATCAGTCACAGCTCAAAGATACTGTCATGTGATAAGGTTATATCAGCCCATAGGTTATCTCTAGATGGCCGATGCATCATGAATAGGTTGCTGAAAGTTATTGTTCTTTGTGGCCATAGGGTGCTATTCAGGGCCATGTACATGGGCATGCTGTGTGTGGCACTGCCCACCATGGAATGATTGGTGAGGACAGCATTGTGTGACCAATATAAAGGGTCTGGTATGTGTGGGGGCCAACCTTGGAACATACAATGCTCATATGTCACCGTGTAGCATGTGCTCTTCTCAAATTATTATTATTATTTAATTGGTTTTAATATACCATTTTTCTATAAGGCAAAATGGTTTACATGAAACAGAACAAAACAGTTTACAAGGAACAAATTGAAAATATATACAGGCAACTTAAGAACAGCAATAACTAACTTATAAACATTGCTTAACATGGGGAGGGGAAGTAAACCCGGGATGGTATAAATTAGGACCTATATTACAGAATGCTATGAAATAGGGATGGATTAAAAGCCAGCATGTGAAGGTACAGGCTCCCCCTTAACTAGTGAGCCACCTTCTGTCCAAACACATACTGTATGTTGGCTGACTACCTGCTATGAACCAGTGGCTGGAGTAGGGAAATGGAAGCTCATAAGCTCCTTCCTATCCCAGAGATGATATGTGAGATGGATAAGCTCCCTCTTCAAGTGGACATGGGTATGGGCAGAGGGAAATATATGCATGATGCCCACATATGGGTGGGCAGCTGGTACTTGCAAGGGGAAGGGAATTTGTGTTTATTGGAAGAGATAAGATCTAGGATGGGTGGCCTATGCAATTCTTTGAAACATCTGTACATAGTACAGGGCTGGTTCATGTAAATCAGTTGTAACAACTACTGACTATTGCATGCGCGTCACATAATTTTGCAGTCAACACACCTCAAACACTTCTTGGGTGTCCACATATACATGCATATGTTCATCTGAGAGACTGTGTTGGTACAATGGCCTTTGGTTCTGGAAGCATGTAGCCCCTCATCCTGACCATAGGATGGGATCTCTGTGACCCCGAGGCTCATTAGGGATGATTACTTGGTGTACTTGTGTATGGTGTATTGGATTTCAGTAAAGCCTTTGACACTGTTCCGCACAGGTGATTTATAAATAAATTGAGCACCCTAGGGAAGGACCCTAAAGTGACAGACTGAGTTAAACATTGGTTGAGTTGGAGTTGACAAAGTGTACAGGTAAATGGAGCTCACTCTGAGGAGAAGGATGTTACCAGTGGTGTGACTCAGGGATCTGTCCTAGGTCAGATTCTTTTTAACATCTTTGATAGTGATATTGTGGAAGGGCTGTGAGGTAAGGTCTGCTTTTTACAGATGATACCAAAATCTGCAATAGAGTAGACACACAGGAAGGAGTAGATGGCATGAGGAGGGATCTAGCTAAGCTTGAAGAATGGTCAAAAAGTTGGCAGCTGAGATTTAATGCTAAAAAATGCAGAGTCATGCATTTGGGCTGCAAAAATCCAAGGGAGCAGTACAGTGTAGAGAGATTAGTGCTTCTGACCATGAAAGAAGAGCAGGATCTGGGCGTGATTGTTTCTGATGATCTTAAAGTCACTAAACAGGATAAGAAGGATGTCATCAGCATAGCTGATAGTAGTGGGGGGGGGGGGCAATGAAAATATTAAACAGCAATGGTGTAAGCACAATGCCCTGGGTGTACCATAAGTTGAGAGCATATGATCTTTATTGAACCAGTTGTAATCTAGCCAGGCCCGACACAGGCCGTGTTTCATTTATGCCTTCATCAGGGGCTTTTGGCTGTATATCCTATATTTGGTACTTTGCCACTTTGTGTAAACTCCTTCTACCTATTCATTAAAATAATCGTGTGTTGTCGAAGGGGATCAGAATAGATAAGGTGGTATGCAACAGTGATCCCCTTCGACAACACACAATTTTTTTAGTGAATAGGTAGAAGGAGTTTACACAAAGTGGCAAAGTACCAAATATAGGATATACAGCCAAAAGCCCCTGATGAAGGCATAAACGAAACACGGCCTGTGTCGGGCCTGGCTAGATTACAACTGGTTCAATAAACATATTCTCCTTCCTTGCTATCCACGTTTTTTGAGTGGTCTTTGGCATAAATGATACTGCTAGATATCCCTCTGAGCATATCAAAAGTGACTTCATGGCTCTGGGACTGAGGATGAAGTAGATAGATGCACAGGTGGTGTGCTCTTCAATCCTCCCTGTTAAGGGTAAAGGCCGAGGCACAGAGCTTGCATCCTGAAGATAAATGCATGGTTGCGTGGATGGTGTCATCATGAGTGTTTTGGTTTCCTGGACCATGGGATGCTGTTCCAAGGGCTGCAGAGCAGAGATGGCATCCATCTACCCAAGAAGGGTCAATGACTCTTCAGTAGCAGACTAGTTAACCTACTGAAGAGGGTTTTAAACTTGATTTGTTGGGGATGGGTGAAGAAAGCCCTCATGTAAGTGAAAGCTCCCAGGTAAGTAAAACATTAAATACCTTTATGGAAATTGGTAAAAGGGGCAACATCTGGAAAGCAATATGTACAAATGCTCCTAGCATGTGAAATAAGATCCCAGATGTTGAGGCTTTAATGGGAGAGTCTGATTGGATTTAGTGGTGATTAGAGAGACATGGTTCACGAACAACAATAACTGGGCTGTAACTATACTAGGTTATACATTAATCAGAAAAGACAGGGTAGGCTGAAGGGGAGGAGGAGTAGCACTATTTGTAAAAAATAATATTAAAGCTATAGAAATACAGGGCTTAAAAGGGAGAGAGGAGGTACTGTGGGTTAAATTAGAATGAGGTAAAGAGAACTTCATTTGCATTGATTTAATATACAGACTTCTCTCACAGGGAGAAAAAGTGGACGGAGAGTTAATTGAAGACATATGCAGCATTTCCAGGAAAGGAGAGGTGCTACTGATGGGGGATTTCAATATGGCATTTTTTGATTGGCGCACTCCTGCTGCAGTATCATCTAGAAGTAAGGAGATCCTGGATTCTTTACAAGAAGAACTATTCAGGCCACTTGTAACAGAACCCATATGTGAAGGGGCCATCCTAGACATGGTGCTTACCAATAGTGAAAGTGTTTCTGATGTTATAGTGAGAGATCATCTTGCATTCAGTGATCACCAGATGATGTGGTTTAGTATTAGGACTAGGGCTGATAAAATCCATTCAAAAGCAAAGGTCTTAGATTTTAGGAAAACAACTATGCTAAGATGGGCCAATTCCTCAAGGAGTCATTAGCGGGATGGGAACAGCTGGGGGATGTAAAAAAACAGTGGGCAAAACTGAAAGGGGATATTTTAAGGGCAACCAAACTTTTTTCTATAAAGGTAAAAGGAAAAGAAGTCCGCTTTGGTTCTCAAAAGAAGAGGAAGACAGGCATCTATATTAGTCAAGAAAACAAAGATTCAAAAAGAAGAGGAAATAGCCAATGCAATAAAATGCAGGGATAAGACATTTTACAGATATATTAGTGAGAGGTGGAACAGCAAAAGTGGTATTGTCAGACTTAAAGGTGAAGGGGAGGAATATGTAGAAGCTGATGAGGATAAAATGGAATTGTTTAACAAATATTTGTGCTCTTTGTTCACAGATGAAGGATCAGGAGCAAGACCTCAGAAAACACCCCAAAATAGGAACAGAAGCAAGGGGCATCTCAAATGGTTTTCAGAAGACTGTGTTTGTGAGAAACTAGCTAAACTTAAAGTAGACAAAGTAATGGGACCGAATGGGATACACCCTAGAATACTGAGGGAACTTGGGGACATTCTAGCAGCTCCACTGACTGACCTTTTCAATGCCTGTTTGGAGTCGGGAGTGGTGCCAGAGGACTAGAGAGAGGCACGTATGGTCCCTTTACACAATAGTAGAAGTAAGGATGTGGTTGAAAACTACAGGCCAGTTAATTTAACTTCAGTGGTGAGTAAATTATTGGAAGCGCTGCTGAAAGAGAAAATAATGAGGTTTCTGGATTCCAACTGTTTACCGGATCCGAGGTAACATGGATTCACCAGAAGCAAGTGTGGACAGACAAATTTGATTGATTTCTTTGACTGGGTGACCAGGGACCTGGACCAAGGGAGAGCCTTAGAAGTGGTGTACTTAGATTTCAGTAAAGCCCTTGACACTGTTCCACACAGGCGACTTATAAACAAACTGAGCACCCTAGGGACTGACCCTAAAGTTACTGCTTGAATAATAAATTGGTTGAGTGAGAGGTGACAAAGTATAAAGGTAAATGGAGCTCACTGTGAGGATAAGGAGGTTACCAGAAGAGCGCCACAGGGATCTGTCCTTGGTCCGATTCTTTCTAACATCTTTCTTAGTGATATTGTGGAAGGGCTGTCGAGTAAGGTTTGCCTCTTTGAGAATGATACCAAAATTTGCAAGAGTAGACACCCAGGAAGGTATAGATAACATGAGGAGGGATCTAGCAAAGCTTGAAGAATGGTCTAGAATTTCGCAGCTGAGATTTAATGTTAAAAAATGCAGGGTCATGCATTTGGGCTGCAGCAATCCAAGCGAGCGATACAGTATAGGGGGTGAAGTACTTCTGTCCACAAAAGAAGAACATTACCTAGGTATGATTGTGTCTGATGATCTTAAAGCAGCTAAACAGATAGAAAAGCTGAAGGCAAAAGCTAGAAGGATGCTTCGATGCATAGCAAGAGGAATGGCCAGCAGGAGAAAGGAGGCGATAGTGCCTCTGTATAAGTCCTTGGTACGATCTCATTTGGAGTATTGTGTGCAATGCTGGAGACTGCGCCTTCAAAAGGATATAAACAGGTTGGAGTCGGGGCAGAGGGTGACTACTAGAATGGTTAGTGGACTTTGTTATAAAGCATATGAGGACAGACTTAAGTGCATTAATATGTATACTTTAGAGGAAAGGCGGGGATATAGAATGAAGGTGAAAAGGGTAGACTCAGGAGTAATATGTGGAAATATTTCTTTACGGAGAGTGGTAGATGCATGAAATAGTTTCCCAGTGGAGGTGGTAGAGATGAGGACAGTATCTGAATTCAAGAAAGCACAGGACAGGCGGCAGAGCTTGGTTTCTGGTCAAGATGGACTTGTAAGAGCTGAGCTCCGGAGGGCAATAGGCAAGAATCCTGACTTCTGCAATCTTTAATCTAATAGTTCCTACCTACTTTGATACCATTCGATCCTGGATATGTCAAGCCCCAAACAGATGCGGCTGGATTACCAGGTATCTCAAAACGCCAGTGCGAAGAGAACCAAAATGGAACCTCTCTCTCCTAACAAGATGGCGGTCATCCGAGATTGTCCTGAGACTTTACAGGAGCTCCTGGCTGAGATTCGGGCAGTCGAAGACTTGGTCAAATCTAATGGAGAATCGTTATGTGCAATGCAGGAAGATATCAACGCTTTGCGAGCCTCTTTGGAGTCAATTACAGTTTGTTTGGAGAAGGTAGAGAATGTGGTGGAATCACATGGGAAAGGCTCAAAGCAGTTGAGAAGCAAAGAGAGGTGGAAGACGGTAATAATCGCTCTCAGAGGAATAACATAAGAATACTAGGAGTTCCTAGAATACTAGGAGTTCCTGAGGGAGCAGAGGGCCCTGATATGGTGTCCTTTTTGCAGGCCATGATTCCAGGTATGTTAAAGTTGCAGTTTGCCATGTCATTTGAGATTGAGCGCACCCATAGAGTGCCTACTCAGTCCGTGGTCACCGGGAAGTGTCCACACCCTTCATTTTGAAAGTTTTGCATTTTCAGCTAGTATCGCAAATAATGGGAGCAGCCAGAGCACTTTCAACTTTGAAATATCAGGGACATAAACTCCTGTTCTTCCCAGACTTCACGAAGGTGACGGTGGATCGGAGAAAGAGTTTTCTGGTGCTGCGTCCACGCTTGTTACAGCTACAGGCCCGTTTTGGGCTGCTCTATCCTGCCCAGATGAGAGTCATGCTACATAACCAGACCAAGACTTTTGATGATCCCGGGGAGTTATATGCATTTCTGGAAGATAAGGAGTCAGCGGTGATGCAGTGAAAATCACTTTGCAGCTTTTATTTCTACAGTTATATGGCGCTTGCTTTCATGGGCAGTTGACTGGTCTGAGGTTGTGTAAAGGCGACATATCCACACAGAAGCGACATGTAATCATGCAGTATTGCTATATACTGGGACAATCATTCTGTCTCTTTAGAAGAAGCTCCAGGGTATTATCCTGATTAAGATGTCTTTCCTGTTTCTCTCTCTTTCTTCTTTTATGTTTTATGTTGTTTGTGCTGTCTATGGTGGTTGAGAGAGGTTTGGGGCTTGGAGGAGTGGGATGGCCCTTATTCACTGTTCTGTTCTGTTCAGTATTAACATTTGCTGTTTACTTATAATATTGCTTGTGGTTATAAGATGTTACATGTAAAACAAACTCTGCTTTGTTGATTGTTGTTTGTTGTGAACCGCAACTGATCTCTGGAAGATGCGGTATATAAATGATGCGGTATATAAATCATCTCTAATACCTGAAGATTGGAGGATCGCCAATGTAACCCCAATTTTTAAAAAAAGTTCCAGGGGTGATCCGGGAAACTACAGACCGGTGAGCCTGACGTCAGTACCGGGAAAAATGGTAGAAACCATCATAAAGAATAAAATTACTCAGCATGTAGATAGTCACAACCTAATGGGAGACAGCCAACATGGCTTTAGACAAGGAAGATCTTGTCTTACTAATCTGTTATGTTTTTTTGAAGGAGTGAATAAACAGGTGGACAAAGGTGAGTCGGTTGATATTGTGTATCTGGACTTTCAGAAAGCCTTTGACAAGGTCCCTCATGAGAGACTTTTGGCAAAACTAAAGAGTCATGGGATAGGAGGCAGTGTACTATTGTGGATCAGGAACTGGTTAAAAGATAGAAAGCAGAGGGTAGGGCTAAATGGCCAATTTTCCCAATGGACAAAGGTGAATAGTGGTGTACCCCAGGGATCTGTGCTGGGTCCGCTGCTTTTTGACATATTCATAAATGACCTGGAAAGTGGAATAACGAGTGAGGTTATCACATTTGCAGATGACACAAAACTATTTAAAGTTGTTAAAACCCAAGAGGATTGTGAAAAATTGCAAGAGGATCATGATAAATTGGAAGACTGGGCATCAAAATGGCAGATGAAATTTAATGTGGACAAGTGCAAGGTTATGCACCTAGGGAAGAACAACCCAAACTATGGTTACACGATGCAAGGTTCCACATTAGGAACCACCACCCAGGAAAAAGATTTAGGCGTCATTGTGGATACCATGTTAAAACCCTCGGGCCCAGTGTGCAGCGGCGGCCAAGAGAGCAAATAGAATGCTAGGTATGATAAGGAAAGGAATGGAAAATAAAACAAAAGATATTATAATGCCTCTATATCGTTCCATGGTGAGACCGCACCTTGAATATTGTGTGCAATTCTGGTCGCCGTATCTTAAAAAGGATATAGCGATTTTAGAAAAGGTACAGAGAAGAGCCACCAAAATGGTAAAGGGGATGGAAGGATACTCCTATGAAGAAAGGCTAAAAAGGTTAGGGCTCTTTAACCTGGAAAAGAGACGGCTGAGGGGAGATATGATAGAAGTCTATAAATTAATGAACGGAGTGGAACGGGTAAACGTAGATTGATTGTTTACCTTAGCAGAATATAGAAAGACTAGGGGACATGCAATGAAGCTACAGGGTAAACTATTTAAGACTAATAAAAGAAAATATTTTTTCACTCAACGTGTAATCAAACTCTGGAATTTGTTACCGGAGGATGTAGTAAAGGCTGTTAGTGTAGCTGGGTTTAAAAAAGGTTTGGACAAGTTCCTGGAGGAAAGGTCCATAAACCATTATTAAGAAGTGACCGAAGATATCAATGCTTGACCCAGTACAAGCATTGTGGAACTTGTGTCTCTTGGGGAAACTGCTAGGTACATATGACCTAGATTGGCCACTGTTGGAAACAGAATACTGGGCTTGATGGACCTTGGTCTGACCCAGTATGGCATATCTTATGTTCTTATGTATTGTTAAATAAATAAATAAAATAAATTCACTAGGCTGGGTCTTTTAGGCCATAAACTGATTTGACAAGGGCTGCCCTGCCATGCAGCTCTGGTGTTTTGGGGTTTTGAGTACATTGTCTTTGCTCTTAGTGTGGGTGATAAGCAAAGAGCGATATTTTAAGTGGTAAAAAAGTACATATGTACTAGGTCATTTTACCCTGTCTTGTCCTGGTGAGGTCACCCGCTAAGTTTTGTGTGTTATATAGAGCCCCTGGGTTTGGTGGTTTTGGGGATATGTTTTTCAAAATTATGTGTTCTTATTGTGAGCGATCATGTGTAGGGGCCAGGGCTAAACTGTGTATCTCTTTGTTGGGTTTTCTTCTTTGGGCTATAAGTGCAGCTAACACTCTGAGGGTGCTTAAGATGTTGTTCTACAATGTAAAACTAAATACTACAGTTTTGATATGTTTTTGCAACATTTGACTGTCAATCTGAGCTATATTGTCAGTATGTCTTCCTTTAAGATAGTTTCACTGAATGTTAAGGGCATTAACAATCCCATTAAGAGGAAAAAAGATTCTTCTGTACGGTAGGAAAGAAAGTGCTGACATCTTACTGTTGCAAGAGACACACTTGAATGTAAAGGAATCATTAAAACTAGATATAAAACCCTATTCTCTTGTAGCTTTTTCAGCTGCCCATCATAAGAAAAATGGGGTAGCCATTTTAGTGAGGAAAGCTCTATCCCCCATGGTTATTCAACCTAGGTCTGATGATGATGGGCGGCGGACAATGGCTGTCATTAAAATTGGATCCACTGAACTGGCCTTAATTAATATTTATTCTTCTAACATTGACTGCCCTACTTTTTTTTGCTTCATTGTGGCCTTGGCACAGGAGGTGTCCAGATATACGACTATTGTGGGGGGAGACTTCAACCTCATGCTAGACACATTGGTAGACAGGAGTCCAGTAAGAACCATTAGGGTTCCCAGGGCTCACCCAGTTCTTGTAGCTCTAATGCAGGAATTGGGCCTGCTAGACATATGACGGTTGTAACACCCTACAGATAAAGAATTCACTTTCTTTTCTCCTCCTCATAATTCCTTATCACACATAGACTTTTTCCTAGTCTCCGAGGGACTTTGTTCTAGAATTAGCGAGTCTACTATTCATGCGGCTCACATCTCTGATCACTCCGCAATATCATTTACCCTATTTGACTCAATGAGCTATCAGTCTCACTCACGCTGGCAATTTGACAAGACTCTTCCAGCCAGTCAGGAATTTTGCGAGACCATCTTGGTAGCTATAGAGGAGTATTTTCAATTTAATCTACATCAAGACTCCTCGGGATGGGCATGGTGGGAAGGCTTCAAGGCCAGTATGCGAGCCACCATTACTAGTTTTGCTATAAAGCAGGCCAAGCAGCGTAAAGCAGAACTTGGTGCACTAGACAAGCAGATTAAAGCGGGAGAACATATTTTATGCCAGAAAACTGATCTTAACATCTTGATAAGATTGCAGCGCCTTAGATTTAGATATAATTCGATTTTGACCACTTAGGCTTCACAAAATATTCAAGGGCAGAAAGGTCGATATTACTTGGAAGGTAAAAGAGCTAGACGGCTGTTAGCTAACTTGTTAAAGGGTCACAAGGAAGCTTCACACGTTGTAGCTTTAAGGGATCCTCAGGTGCAACAATTGATTGTCAAGGACCCCGACATTGCAGAGACCTTTTGACAATTTTACGCTCAGTTATGCTCCCCAGAGATAGATTTCTCTGTGAAGGAGTTTGATAGTTTGCTAAATAATATTCAAAGGCCGGTGTTAGATCAAGAAACTGCTGTGGGACTGGATAAGCAGATTACAGTCATGGAAATTATTCAGGCTATTGACTCTATGCAAGTTGGCAAGGCTACCGAACCAGATGGCCTGCCGGTTGAATTCTATAAAACCTTTTTCAAAACTTTAGGGCCATACCTTCAACAATATTATAGACTTCTTCTGGACAATGCAGCACAGACCAGAGCATTTGCCTCTGCAAACATTGTTGTCCTAGAAAAACCTGGGAGAGACCCTCAGTTAGTTAGTAACTATCGGCCAATTTTGTTGTTAAACACAGACTATAAAATCTTTGCGACCATCTTAGCTGGTCGTCTCTCCAAATTGATCCCTTCTTTGATCCACCCAGACCAATGTGGCTTCACTGAGGGATGCTCTGTAGCTGATAATGCCAGAGTGCTTTGTCATATTTTAGAAGGCGTGGAGGAAACAGAGGTCCCTCTTGTGGGACTCTCACTAGATGCAGAGAAAGCATTTGATCGGTTGGAGTGACCTTTCCTGTTTGCTGTTCTGAAGTGGTTTGGATTTGGTGAGGGTTTCTGCAATCTAATTAAACTCATGTATGCAAGTTTGAGTGCGAAAATTTCTGTGAATGCGACTCAGTCTAGAGAATTTCTTCTGGGGCGGGGTACCCGTCAGGGTTGTCCTCTTTCTCCCATTCTTTTCAATCTGGCCTTGGAACCTTTGGCCTTACTGATAAGGCAAAGTCTCATGGTTAAGGGCGTTTCTATTGTTGGCATGGAAATTAAACTATCTGCATATCTGGATGATTTGCTGCTTTTCACCACACCTTCTGCTTGCTTTCCTCTCACCTGTGGTGTCCCACAAGGCTCAATCTTGGCTCCTTTACTGTTCAACGTCTTCTTGGCTCCCCTAGCCTTATTGGTCCAACAATCCGGGATATCAGGGTATTATTATGCCGATGACATCTTTCTTTTGCACCACACATCCTCCTCCCACCCTGATATCACTCCCTTGGAATCCTGCCTTTCTTTGGTCTTCTCCTGGCTTTCCGCTAACTGTTTGATCCTTAATGTTTCTAAGACTGCGGCTATTTGGTTTACACATGGTTCTTCCACCCCATTACCCACTCCCTCTTTCTCTGGCACCCCATCTCCTTAGTTTCCAAACTCTGCTATCTTGGTGTCATTCTCGACAGCAATCTCACCTTCCACGACCACATTTCACTGGTTTCTCAACGCTCCTTTTTCTGTCTTAGACGAATCCGTGCCATCCGATCATTTCTCTCCTCCCAAGCCCTCACCACCCTCCTCCTTTCCCTAGTCATCACCAGACTGGACTTCTGTAATTCTATCTACGCAGGTATTCCCCAATATCAACAACACCGATTGCAACTAATACAAAATACAGCTGCTCGAATGATTTTACACGCCTCCCCCCGTGATCATGTTACCCCCCTCTTACTGCACCTTCACTGGCTACCACTGAAATTCCAGATTCCCTTCAAGATTCTTACTCTCGTACATCGAGCTGTCTATCTCCACACACCTCAATATCTCTCTAATCTGTTAACTTTTCATACTCCCACCCGTAGTCTTCGATCTATTCACATTAACCGCCTGTACCTCCCAGCTCCTTCTCAAGCCCACTTGCAATCCACTCGGAAATCAGCATTTTTCTACCTAGGTCCCACCCTCTGGAATTCTCTCCCTACTGCCCTCCGCCTTGAAGATTCCTACCCCAAATTCCGTTCCCTCCTCAAGACCCACTTTTTTTTCTTAGCTTTTAATGTCCCCTCTGAACCTGTATGACCTCACTCTCCTTGTTGCACTGCTTCTGCTAACTCTGCTTTCTCATCTTTTCTTTTTAAATGATTGTAATTTCTTTTTCCTTTCTTGCCTAATGCTAGTTTGTATTTTGTAAACCGCCCTGATGTAATGGGGGGCGGTATATCAAGTTGTAAATAAACAATAAACAATAAACCTAGCTCCATACCGGTCATTTTAGAATTGATAGATAAATATTCCGGATTGTCTGGCTATAAAATTAATTGGTCAAAGTCTGTCGCCTTCCCCTTGAACTCAAGAGTATGTAGGATGGATATGGAGGATTTCCCTTTTGTATGGGAGCCTAAGATAGTGAAGTATTTGGGAGTTCACTATTGCTACCCACTTAGTGTAACCCTACAGTACAATGAAGAAGAGATCCTATGTACAGTTCGTAATATAACAGCAAAGTGGTTGCCGGTTTATCTATCTTGGTGGGGTCGTCTTGAAGCTATAAAAATGACGATCACTCCTAATTTAACGATCACTCCTAATTTGACGATAAACTTTACTTGTAAGAAAGACTGTTAGCATTTCTAATTTACATATTAGAAATGCTACCAGTCTTTCTTACAAATAAAGTTTATCGTCAAATTGAAAGGATTCTGGTTCAATTTCTATGGAAAAATAAACCACCTAGAATTTCTCTCAAGAAACTCAAATCTAAAAAAGAGGAGGGGGTGAATTTCCCTGACTTTCAGGCCTATCACTGTGCTTTTTTGCTAAAACAGGTTCACGATGGGTGGAGGGGGCCGTAGGTATACGCCCAGTATGGCTTGAACTAGAAGAGAGATTAAGTACCCCTTTCCCCTTGAATCTTCTTCCTGGCATGGTGTCTATTGGGAGGTTGAAGTCTCATAGGGTTATATCAAACACCCAGAAGGCTTTTCAACAGTTAGTAAATGCAATTCGTAAGGAGGATTGCCTATCAAAATCAATACCCATCTGGCATAGCCCTTATTTTAAGATTAATCAAAAAGCATTCGCATGGCAAAAATGGTTTAGCAGGGGCATTTGGAGCGTTGGCCAACTGATAATGGATGGCAAGTGGAAACCTTTTTCCTCTTTGCAAAGTGAATTTGATTTGCCTCAATCCCTATATTTTCAGTGGATTCAGCTGAGGCATTGTATAGAGAAATCCCAGTTGGATATTACATCGTTGTCTGACGAGTGGGGGTTGATGAGTAAGATAAGCTCAGTATATATGACCTCTGGGGCGGCCTCTCAATATTATAAATTGGCGGTTCAGAACAACACTTCTCAGGCCATTGGTGTTCAATGAATATGGGAACATTTATTTATTATTTATTTATTTAAGGATATTTCTATCCCGCCTTATCCTTCAATCAAGGCGGTAAACACATCAAACGATCATTAGCAATGTTGTGTATGTCAGGTGAGATTATGTACAGTGTTTCTATGGAGCAAAACCATTGAAAAATATTATAAGCAGTGATACAGAGCATCTGGATAGTGCAGTCACTGTGCTGGCACTATGCATTTAATTTAAGCTTTCTATTTAGCAATCCTAAACTATATGTATAAATTATTCATTAAGCAGTTGAATATCTCTAGTAAAAGAATAATTCCTAAGGCTACCTCACTCCACCCTCCCTCTGCTTCTTTCTTATAATGTTAGTGTCTGGCTGTTCAGTCAGATCTTCAGCTCAATGCTATCCATATAGGATCTGAAAATACACAGATAAGCTAATTATACATTCAAATGAGTTTAATTACTTATTGAAAAACTAATAAATAACTGAATGGTTAAGGAATAGGACTAGGAAACACATCTATTTCGTTGTACTCTCTAGTATAAAACTTATGGGGGGATTTTCAGTGGTGGTGACCAGCACACTTAAAGTTGCTGGCCATCGCTGCTTTAAATTCACCCCAGATATTCAATGACAGGGCCATATCCGGGCACCAGCATTAAATATCTGGGTTGCCCGGATTGCGTTTTTGCAATCCGGTCAGCGGTGATATTCAGCTGTTGGCCAGATTGCAAAACTGGTTAAAGTTAGGCAGCCATTCAGCCCAGATAACCCGTGGTGCCTTCCCCACTCTGTCTCCTAGAATGCCCAGGTGCTAAGCACTTAGCACTGGGGCATTTAATGACACAAGCCAGAGATATCCAGGGCACAAATCAGGTTAGTGCTGCTGGATATCCTGGTGAGTGGCATTTACATGGTTAGCAGGTATGCAAATTGTATAAAAGCCTTTGAATATCCCTCCCTATATACTTCTGCTTTTTGCTAATTGGCTCGTTGATGATTGGATCTCTTTTTGAGACTGCATATAAAATGTACTTTGCTGATTAACTGTAAGTCTCTTCAGGCATCCTCTCATGCATCTATTTGGACTTTTCTACAGCCATCCACGTTCTCTATAATGCTCACAGATACAACCATGTCTCCCCTCCTTTTTGTGAAACAGCATTGGCTCCTTGTCTTCTATAGAATAAGATTCAAATTACAGGTTTTTATTCATAGAGCCGTCTACTTGGAAACCCCTCTTTATTTGTCTAAACTTTGAGTTCCTTATCATCCAACAAGACCTTTATGCTCCTTATTGATCAATATTCTAGTCATACCTTCATTTAGAGTCATTTACTATGAGAACACATGTCAGTCCACTTTTTTCCTGCTTGGGCTCTTCCCTATGAAGCTCCTTACCACTCTGCCTTACGTAGATCTAAAGCCATGCTGTCCAAGTTTAAGGCCCATTTGAAAGCTTTATTTTTTACCCAGGCCTTTTCACACTTAATAACATATATTTCTGTACTCTGGTGCTGATTTAGTGTGACCATTGTATAGTCCAAATGGGGCTATAACTTTTCTTCTCTCTCTAATAAATATCTATCTATTTCTTTGCTTTTTATCTATAATGATTGTTTTGCTTTTATTATGGGTATACCAGAACCCCTGATTGTTCTCTTGCACAACCTTTACATTGATCAAGAAGCAACAGTTTGAATGAAACAAGGAGAAACAGAATGGTTTAAAATCAGCAAAGGTGTACAACAAGGCTGCATACTTTCCCCGCACCTGTTTAATTTATATGCAGAACGAATCATCAGAGAAGCTGAACTGCATGAAGATAACAGAGGTGTGAAGATTGGTGGGAGACTCATCAACAACCTTCGCTATGTTGATGATACCACATTACAGGCTGAAAGTGAAGATGATCTGAAACATTTCCTTCTCAAGATTAAGCAACATAGGGGTATATTTACTAAATAGTGGTAAAGGAGCAAGTGTGTCATTAGCGCATGCTGTGTACCTGCACCCTTAGCGCACCCAAAAAGCCACCTTAGTGTTCGCTAATGGTACCAGCAGCGTAAAACGCCCTGAGGGCGGAGATAAGGTGTGTACAGGACACAGCGGAGGGGTTAATGGGAGGGAGTGGGAGTGGACAAGGCGCGCTCCCTTAACACTGATTGCACAACCTGCTGAAAGGTGCCTTAACACCGAGAACCGCACCACAAATCAAAACCTCACGGAAAAGGCGCCTGTCGAAGACGAGAGAGACCATCTCATGTGAGCAATGTGGCAAACAGATAGGGGAGCCCATGTTAGTGATAGTAGTACCACCCTAGCAGCAAAGGCAGAGTGGATGGATGGGACCATCAGGCATGTCCCCAAAACTAGCCTGTCAGCTAGGACGGTTGGAGATGTGTGCATGGTTGGAGATGTGTGCACCCATGGAGGTCCAGGGTGTTCTGCGATGGACCACAAGCTGCTTAAAGGTGGTCTATGTTCAGTGTGTGTGTGCAGCTGTGCACACATTGCCTGTGTAGCAGGTCACAGGGGATAGCACACCCTGCACACATGCTGTGACACCTTTCATTAATGCACACTACAACTGCAGACACATGTGAGTAAATGTGTCTGTAAAGCTGAATCATGTCATGCGTGTAGCACATTATTTGCATGAACCTGCATCATCCCCAGTGACTGCCAGCACTGTGCCTGACTCTGTCGAGGTATGGTTAAGGGGTCAGAGACCTTCCCATTGAAGAAATGGAGAAACAGTTTGGGCTCCATGGCATGTTCAATGGTTGAGGAATACCCATGTAGGGTGATGGCTGTGAAATGTTGACTGTATCAATGGATGTAAATAACTAATTTTATCGTTCTATTATAACTCCTGAGAGAGGGGTTTGAGAATATACAAAGAACCTAGAAAGCCAGCCATTGAGAGTGATTTTGTTGAACACTGGAATCAAATTTTGAATAAGTGCTCACTTGACCTCATGGTCTTAATAGTCGAGACAGCTAAAAAAGATTTGGAAAAACTCACCGAAGATTTGAGTATTCAAGAAGCTAGTTTAAAGTCGATTGAAACCGATAGTGTATTTAGCTTGAAAATGGAAGATCATAAGAAGCAACTGGAGATATTTCACCATGAAATTAAAACTATGAAAATACGAAAGTTCCAGAGAGATCATATGGACTATACCGTTGGATATGTATATCCGTGGTTAAATGCAAATAGAAAGATGAGAAAACATCAAAAAAGAGTAAATTTCTCTGGGACTTCAGAAGAGAGTGGGTCTTCGGACTCAGGCGAATCGTCAAAAGGTAGAGTGGATTTTTTAGAAGACACAGCAAATGGAAAAAAGAAGAAAAAAGAATCGGAACGAATCAAACAGAAATTCAAAAAACAAAAATAACATCTACTACAGAGGATGAGAATTTGGTAGTAAATATTTCACGAAAAAAGTTAACAACACAGGAAATAACAGTCTTGAATAAAGGTTTCACTTTTGTACCTCGGTGTGAGTTTGATTCATTTCAATTTAGAATAGACCTTGAAGCACTCCTTAGGAAATTATGGCTTAAAACATATTTTTCCTCTAGTGATAAAAAGATAGATGATCAATCCGAGGATCCAGAAATGGATTTATCAACCAAGCGCATCTCGATACCATTTCATTCCACATGGGTTCCCCCAGGGGCTCCCCCTCCAGCTTTGGATATTTTTCGACAGTTGGTCCTACAAGATGTTAACAAGTTAGAAAAGACCAAAAAATTAAGTCGTACGGTATTATCTCCAGAGGAGTCCCGAGCATTAAAAAATTTAAAAACCCGTACAGATATTATAATAAAAAGAGCTGATAAAGGAGGAGCAGTCGTTGTAATGGCAACGGAAGACTATGTGACGGAAGCTCGATTACAACTACAGGATCCGTTAGTTTATAAACGTTTGGAAGAAGATCCTCTACCACAACTCCAATCACTAATTAAGAGGTACACCACAGAGGCATTGAAATCTAACCTAATCACTAAGAAAGAATTTTCTTTTTTAAATCCTCTAGCACCTACCACTGCGAGGCTGTATATGGTTCCGAAGATACATAAGAACATTTCAAAACCACCGGGGAGACCTATTGTGTCAACTCGAGGAAGTGTGCTAGAACCTCTGTCCATTTTTTTGGACTCATATATGAGACCTTTATTAAGTATAATACCTTCCTTCTTGAGAGACACTACCCATTTTCTGTTAGTTCTTCAAGAATACGCACAGTTGTCAGTTCAACCAGAAGTACAGCTAGTAACACTAGATGTAGTCTCCCTTTACACAAACATCCCGCAAGCAGGAGCACTTACAGTGGTGGATAGAGTTTTAAACCAACGGTCCGATATGACTGAACAGCTGAAAGGATTCCTTCTTAAATTGGCGGAATTAACCATTTCCCATAATTATTTTGAATTTGGAGAGGTATTATATCAACAGACAACTGGCGTGGCTATGGGTGCTACATGCGCCCCTTCCATAGCCAACTTTTATATGGGATTTTTTGAGGAACGTTGGCTCGAAAATTCACAATACTCTCCACATATTCTTCTATGGAAGCGCTTCATAGATGATATCTTTTTGTTGTGGCAAGGTTCCGTGACTCTACTCACTGAATTCGTAGGTTGGTTAAATTCTCGGGAGGCTTCTATACGTTTTACTTACCAACATCATACTGAAACTCTCACTTATCTGGACGTCAAAATAACTCGCGCCATGGGATACTGGACAACAACGGTTTTTAAGAAACCGACGGATCGAGTCACTTATTTACAATACAATAGTATGCATCCTCCAAAACTAAAGGCTGGGCTTCCCTTTTCCCAGTTTTTACGTTTCCGACGTAATTGTTCTGATAGAGAAGACTATAAATGTAAAGCAACGAAACTACAAAAAGAATTCATTCAACGGGGTTATCCCAAAAAAGTAGTACGCCAGGCATACATTCGAGCTCTATACAATCATAGGTCTACTCTATTAGGAACTAGTGATACAGTGAAAAAATTGACATTAAACACTCCGGTCAATTTAATTACTAAGTATTCCCCCCTGAGTGGAGCACTACAAAAAATCTTACATAAACACAATAATATAATAACTACAATTCCCGGATTGGAGAACAACCGGATTCGTTGTGTTTGGCAACGAGCACCAAATCTGAAGGACCTGTTGAACCCAGCTAGAATACCAAATGGTATTCACGAAACTCAGACATTTCCTATAGTGGGACATAAGCAGTGCGGTAATTGTGATGTCTGTGCTATCACACTTAGCTTGGACACATTTATATATAATGGAATTACATTAACCTTAAAGGACAATACTACCTGTGAGTCAAAAGGAGTAGTCTATGCGATATTATGTCCATGTGGGCTTTGTTACATAGGACAGACAACGCGCATGTTTCGAATACGAATGCGGGAACATCGCAGTCGCCTTCGGTGCCAAAGCCTCACAGCACCAATAGTAGAACATTGTTTACAAAAGTTGCATGATTTTGAACAGCTACGATGTTTTTGCTTAGCCCAAGTTCAAAGAGGTGGTCGTGGTAAAACACTAGCCCAGACTCTCCATCTGAAAGAACAACGATTTATTTTTAAGTTTAACACTCTGGCCCTAGCAGGGCTCAATAATCAGATAGAATGGCTGGCATGTACATAAGATTAAAATTTTTCTAATAGACATCATTGCTAACGCGAATTTTAGCTTTAAAGAAAAGCTTCAATTTGATTTGTGCATTCCAACTATAAAAGGAACTAGGGACACCAGATACGCATGCGCGGCGTTTTTCTACCAGCTAACAGAAATTTTCATGATTATAGCAGGAGAAGAGAGAACGCGGGCAGCACTTCTGGTATTCTAATTTTCTAATTTTCAGAAGAGTATGAATGAATTGGATTTGTGATAACAAAATGAGAGAGAGAGATGTGAGTTTTATTGTTGATTTTTCTAGTTATGTTTAGGTCCCCTGACGAAAAATGTGAAACGTCAGTCGGTACCGGGGTTGAACGTTGGGACACAGAAAATTGAAGAAGACCTTAAGCTGTCATTACGTAGAAGCTGAGTATTATACCATTTTCAATGTTGAATTGCTTTCAAGATAATATATACAGAAAGTTATCATCTAAACAGCTAAAAATTGTCTTCAAGGATTTTTAATCAGCACACCAACTGACAGAGGGTTATTGATGTTAAGAAACACCATTTTAAAGCTCTGGGCTGAGAACCCGGCAGTATAAGGTGTTATTTTTTACTGAAACCTTCTCTGTCAGTCAGAAGAGGGTGTTTTGATCTCTCAGGAGTTATAATAGAACGATAAAATTAGTTATTTAGTTTCATAATCGTTCAGTGGCCAAAAAAGTTTTGTGTATCAATGGATGGACACACAGTAGTGTGCTGCTTTGTCAACCAAGTATGTATTGGGGAGCCCCACATGCTATACGTGGACATGTTTTGCTGAAGGCCTGATTCTATTTGCCTGGTTCAAGGACATTTCAGGGGATGAGACCTGTACATGTCTCAAATGCACAATATGTGGTTGCAAATGTAGCCTAATGGTTTGGTCATGTGCAATATTAACACACAGTCTGGGTTTGAATTCCTCCCAAGTGCATTCTGACTGTAGGTCACAAATCCTCTTCTCTTGTCAGTATTTATGGTAAATATGTACTGAGAATTATCCATGGAACAGGCTGGCCACTGAACTTATACTGTAGCTGACATCATGCTTACATGTTTCCACCACTGTTCCCTCTAAGCTGTGCGCGTGTGCACGCGCACACACCTTGCCGAGCGAGCGCACAAACTTTACAACAGAGCGCACAAAAATTACGGCTCTGATTCTGATAGAAAACAACACAGACGTCTTAAAATTTAAAAGTTATGATTGTAATTACTAGAAATTTTCCACTTCATTTAGTAATCGTCTATTTTCATATATTTTGATTAAAATCAGTGTGGTGTACATACTGTATTCTGATGTGTAGTCAAATTTTAAAGTATATAACTCCGAGTGTCGTTATGTGGCGCACAAAAATTTAACCTTCCTTCAAAAGCTGCACACAGCTGATATTTTATGAGCACACAGCCTACAGAAAATTAGAGGGAACATTGGTTTCCACTATGCACTGTTGACACAGTGTGCCTAGGCACATCTGACATGATGTATGCCTGGCCTCTGCTGTAGGCCAAGGACAGAGTGTGTACATGCGAAGATAGAAGATGTAGGTTACAAAGCGTGTACTAGTTTGGTACCACACACAAGCATAGAGAATGTGCAGCTCTGCCCCTATCCCATGTCCGATGAACATGCTAGCCATATGACACCTGGGTCAGTGTCACAACAGGACATGCTAGGGAGATAAAGTTCCTAGATGAAATAAATGACTGCTTCTTGGAGCAGCTGGTTCATGAACCGACCAGAGAGGAAACAATATTAGACCTAGTCCTTAGTGGAACACCAGATGTAGTGCAAGAGATAAGGGTGTTGGGGCCACTTGGCAGTAGTGATCATAGCATGATCGCCCTTGATTTAATTAGTGGAGGAGGGATAGTAAGGAAATCCACAGTACTACCCTTTAACTTTCGAAAGGGAGACTATGATAGAATGAGGAAAACAGTTAAGAAAAAACTAAAAGGAGCAGTTGCAAAGGTTAAAGACGTACATCAAGGTTGGGTGTTGTTGAAAAATACTATCTTGGAAGCCCAGACCAGCTGTATTCCACGCTTTAAGAAAAGTGGAAGGAAGTCTAAAAAATTGCCAGCATGGTTTAAAGCTGAGGTCAGAGAGGCTGTTGTTGCCAAAAAAGCATCTTTCAAGAAATGGAAAAAAGAGCCAAATGATGAAACCTGGAAACAGCACAAGCACTGGCAAGTCAAATGCAAGGCATTGATAAGGCAGGCAAAGAGAGAATTTGAGAAGAAGCTTGCTGCGGAAGCAAAAACGCGAAATAAAGACCTTTTCAAGTACATTCGTAGCAAAAAACCCGTGAGAGAGTCAGTTGGTCCATTAGATGATAAAGGGGGTTTTAAAGGAGCACTAAGAGGCGACAAGGCGATAGCGGAGAGACTGAATGAATTCTTTGCTTCGGTCTTTACTGAGGAAGATGTAGGGATGTTACCCACGACTGAAGTGGTATTTAAAGGTGTGGAAGAATTGAAGGAAATATCGATACATCGGGAAGATGTCTTACAACTATTAGATAAACTGAAGAGTAGCAAATCACCTGGGCCGGATGGTATACATCCAAGGGTGTTGAAAGAACTGAAATTTGAGATTGCAGACCTGCTATCAGTAATCTGTGAACTATCATTAAAATCATCTCTAATACCTGAGGATTGGAGGATCGCCAATGTAACACCAATTTTTAAAAAGGGTTCAAGGGGTGATCCGGGAAACTACAGACCGGTGAGCCTGACATCAGTACCGGGAAAAATGGTAGAAACCATCATAAAGAATAAAATTACTCAGCATATAGATAGTCATGACCTAATGGGAGACAGCCAACATGGCTTTAGACAAGGAAGATCTTGTCTTACTAATCTGTTATGTTTTTTTGAAGGAGTGAATAAACAGGTGGACAAAGGTGAGTCAGTTGATATTGTGTATCTGGACTTTCAGAAAGCCTTTGACAAGGTCCCTCATGAGAGACTTTTGGCAAAACTAAAGAGTCATGGGATAGGAGGCAGTGTACTACTGTGGATCAGGAACTGGTTAAAAGATAGAAAGCAGAGGGTAGGGCTAAATGGCCAATTTTCCCAATGGAGAAAGGTGAATAGTGGTGTACCCCAGGGATCTGTGCTGGGTCCGCTGCTTTTTGACATATTCATAAATGACCTGGAAAGTGGAATAACGAGTGAGGTTATCAAATTTGCTGATGACACAAAACTATTTAAAGTTGTTAAAACCCAGGAGGATTGTGGAAAATTGCAAGAGGATCTTGATAAATTGGAAGACTGGGCATCAAAATGGCAGATGAAATTTAATGTGGAGAAGTGCAAGGTTATGCACCTAGGGAAGAACAACCCAAACTATGGTTACACGATGCAAGGTTCCACATTAGGAACCACCACCCAAGAAAAAGATTTAGGCGTCCTTGTGGATACCATGTTAAAACCCTCGGCCCAGTGTGCAGCGGCGGCCAAGAGAGCAAATAGAATGCTAGGTATGATAAGGAAAGGAATGGAAAATAAAACAAAAGATATTATAATGCCTCTATATCGTTCCATGGTGAGACCGCACCTTGAATATTGTGTGCAATTCTGGTCGCCGTATCTTAAAAAGGATATAGCAATTTTAGAAAAGGTTCAGAGAAGAGCCACCAAAATGGTAAAGGGGATGGAAGGCTACTCCTATGAAGAAAGGCTAAAAAGGTTGGGGCTCTTTAACCTGGAAAAGAGACGGCTGAGGGGAGATATGATAGAAGTCTATAAATTAATGAACGGAGTGGAACGGGTAAACGTAGATCGATTGTTTACCTTATCAGAATATAGAAAGACTAGGGGACATGCAATGAAGCTACAGGGTAAACTATTTAAGACTAATAAAAGAAAATATTTTTCACTCAACGTGTAATCAAACTCTGGAATTTGTTACCGGAGGATGTAGTAAAGGCTGTTAGTGTAGCTGGGTTTAAAAAAGGTTTGGACAAGTTCCTGGAGGAAAGGTCCATAAACCATTATTAAGAAGGGACTCAGGATATCAATGCTTGAACCAATACAAGCATTGTGGAACCTGTGTCCCTTGGGGAAACTGCTAGGTACGTATGACCTAGATTGGCCACTGTTGGAAACAGAATACTGGGCTTGATGGACCTTGGTCTGACCCAGTATGGCATATCTTATGTTCTTATGTTCTTATGTTCTGGAAACTGTTCAGAGGAAGGCGACCAAAATGATTTGGAGCCTGCATCAGAAGCCTTATGGGAAGAGACTTGAAGACCTAAATATGTACGCTCTGGAGGAGAGGAGGGATAGGGGAGATATGATTCAGACCTTTAAATACTTAAAGAGAAATAATAAACAAACAAACCTTTTCCAAAGACGGGGATGCTGTAAAACTAGAGGGCATAACATGAAGCTGCAAGGGGGTAAATTGAAAGGCAATATCAGGAAATATTGTTTCACTGATAGGGTGGTGGATGCTTGGAATGCCCTCCTGATGGAAGTGGTGGGGGCAAATACAGTGACAGAATTCAAAATGGCATGGGACAGACACAGTGGATCCCTTTACAGCAACAGGATAAAATCAAAATAAACTGAACCATCTAATTTCTCAACAAATAGGGGTGTCCTACATGGAGCGGTGGGTTCACCCCTAAACAAAGACATGGGGAGGGGTGGCCTGCATGGAGCGGCAGGTGCACCTACTCTTTCCCTCTTACTGGGCAGACTAGATGGACCATACTGGTCCTTATCTGCCGTCATTTACTATGTTACTATGTCATATGGCTCACATTGACACCTACAACCATCAGAAAGGACATTTAGGCAGACAAAGCACAGATGCATATCCTTGGACTCACAAAACACACAGACCCAACCAATATCACCCGATAGAGAGGATAAAAGCATTGGAATAGCCCTGTGGAAACCGGGTGTGAGAGGCAATCTCACAGGGAAAACACCTAAGAGTGATGTGGTAAGGCACTGAGGTACCACCTGGCACATATGGATATGCCGAGTTATACACAGATAAAGACATACATACACTTAAAAAGATATATATATATATATATATGGAGAATGTGCAGTTGTGCCCCTATCCCATCTCTGATTGACATGTAGCCATGTTATGTGCACATGCATCTGTCTTATGAAACAATGGAGTGAAATGTGATGTAGGCAGGGTCACAAAGGGTACCACCATAACTCAAACATTTAATTCTCTGTGTAGCAGGTAGTTGCAATAACCACTTGGCTAGCCCTCCACACCATATGTGCATGTATAGACACATATGCACATGTAGACATAAATATATATGTATGTGTAGGCACATTCATACATATTGAGAGAGAGAGAGACATGTACAGAGCCCATAAAAACATATATATGTGCATAGGCCATATAAATATACAGAGAGAGAGAGAGAGAGAGGTAGACATGTACAGACATTTCCATATCTCTAGAAATAGACATTCAGGGTGGATCTGGAACCCGTACACAGCATAGCAAGGGTTTGATCCTCACTGACACTCCCCGTGACTCTGGGCATGTCACAGTGGCCTCCATTGCATTGTAAGAAAAGGCCTGGTAATCTGCATCTAGTGATACTGTTCCCTAATAGCCTCAGGAAACACAGAGTTATGTGACTTGCCAAGGGACAACACAAAAAAACATGGGCCAAGATGACAAATGTAAATAGAAGACTGGTACGTGAACACCTCACAGGGTCAGGACTAGATGTTATGGTCCTGTAAGCATAAGGCGTCAGTGTAGTATTGTAAGGTGCCTTGTGATCACATAAGGTACCTTGTGGTCATGTTAGGTGCCTTGCGGTCACATTGGGCATCCAAGAGTCACGTAAGGTGCCATGAAGAGAGTCTAGGCACCCACAGTGTACCATAAGGTGCTTTGATGCAACCTGCCCTAGGGCGCTCTGTGGAGATGCTGCAAACCTCTGATGTAACAACACAGTAAAATAACCATGAGCTAAAATGGCTGCCCATTCAAGAAAGCCCCACTTCAGTGACACAGACTTGGACCTTCTGGGCAAGCAAATCTGCTTCAGGCAGGGAAAGCCTTTTCCCTCCTCAAGTGTCCGCCAGAACCTGTTTAAGGTGAAGCACTCCTGGAAACATTTGGGAAGACACTTTTAATGAACGTGCTGAATACCCACAAGATGTAAGTACATGTGGACAAGTACCACACACACTTTAACCATACATAGCAGGTTGCAGGCAACACACATCATCTACTGGGCACACCATATACACAGAAAGCCTAGTCTCTGATCTGTGAGCTGATCAGCTGTACAGGATATTGTAGCTTGACCATAGGGCAGGATTAATGGTGACATGCACAGTGCCCTTTAAAAGTATTCAGCCCATCAGTGTTTGTCCTGTTTTGGCGCATGACAATCATTCACATTAACTTTTTAACATCTTTGTTAGTGATATAGCGGAAGGGCTGTCGGGTAAGGTTTGCTTCTTTGCGGATGATACCAAAATCTGCAATAGAGTAGACACCCAGGAAGGTGTAGATAACATGAGGAGGGATCTAGCTAAGCTTGAAGAATGGTCTAGAATTTGGCAGCTGGGATTTAATGTTAAAAAATGTAAGGTCATGCATTTGGGCTGCAGCAATCCAAGGGAGCAATACAGTATAGGAGGTGAAGTACTTTTGTCCACTAAAGAAGAGCGGGACCTAGGCGTGGTTGTGTATGATGATCTTAAAGTAGCTAAACAGGTAGAAAAGGTGATGGCAAAAGCTAGAAGGATGCTTGGGTGCATACGGAGAGGAATGGCTAGCAGAAAAAAGGAGGTGATAATGCCTCTGTATAAGTCTTTGGTGCGACCTCATTTGGAGTATGGTGTGCAATTCTGGAGACCGCACCTTCAAAAGGATGTGAACAGGATGGAGTCGGTGCAGAGGGTTGCTACTAAAATGATTAAAGGGCTTCATTATTATTATTTCGGACAAAATTCAAGATCCTTACACTTGTTCATCGTGCCATTTATTCCCATAGACCTCAGTATTTAGCCGACCTGTTAACATTCCATACACCCACCCGGAGTCTCCGCTCTATTCATATCAACCGCTAACACCTCCCTTCCCCTCACAAGCACATCTGCAGGTCACTAGACAGTCAGCCTTCTTCTATGTCGGCCCCTCCCTGTGGAACTCCCTGCCGACTGCCTTAAGATTGGAAGAGTCCTATCCCAAATTTCGTTCCCTCCTGAAGACCCACCTTTTCTCCTCCGCTTTCAACCTCCCTCCTAACCCTTGACTCTCCTTCCCCTTTATTTTGAGTCCCACCACCTCCTTTTCGCTCTTTTATCTTTCCTGTCTATATTGATTGTATTTCCTTTCTCTCTTTCTTTTTCTTTGAATTGTAAACCGCCCCGGTGTAATGGGGGGGGCGGTATATCAAATGTTTGATAAACAATAAACAATAAACATATGAGGACAGACTTAAGGATCTTAATATGTACACCTTAGAGGAAAGGCGGGATAGAGGTGATATGATTGAGATGTTTAAATACCTCCGTGGCATAAATGTTCAGGGAGAGAGCCTCTTTCAATTGAAAGCAAGTTCTGCTACGAGGGGACATGGGATGAGGGTGAAGGGAGATAGATCAGGAGTGATATGCGGAAATATTTCTTTACGGAAAGAGTAGTGGATCCGTGGAATAGTCTCCCAGTGGAGGTGGTAGAGATGAGGACAGTAACTGAATTCAAAAAAGCATGGGACCAACACAGAGGATCTCTAAAGGTAAAAGGTGGACTGTTGTAGTTGTTGTTATGGAAGGACAGACTAGATAGGCCTTGTGGTCTTTTTCTGTCATCATGTTTCTATGTTTCTATGAATGTTGGGGGATAGTAGCATGTGTAGTACACAACATTGCCATGACCTAGAAGGTGCAAAGTATCCCTAACTTTGTCAATACCATTAATGAAAGAATGTGACTCTTATATAAGAAAAAAATGGTGCATGCATGTGTATACACCATCCAAGGTTACGAAGATGTTGAGGCAGCTCTTGATGCACCGTCAGCTGCAATTCTATTGCATTATGTCCCCATCAGCCCACCACATCCATCCTCTGGGAATCTCAGACAGTACTTGGGGCCAAACTGTTGCAACTCCTGAAAGTTAAATGCTTTTCATTGGGATACAGCAGTCTGCAGCCCATGGCAGTGTGTTGCAAGTGGAGTAAGGTTGGGACCTTGGCTAGTCCATCAGAAGATATGTACATATTACCCACTGAAGCAGTATGAAATGTATGTGTAGGTTCACTGTTGTGTTAGAAGGTGAACCTCTCTCCCACTCACAATGCTCAGACAGAGTAAAACAGGTTAATCACAAATTGGGCTTCCATGAAGTGGCAGCATGTGTTCCAACCAACCTGACCGGTTTGCGGGTGCATGCTGACGAGAAACATCCATACAACATGCTGTTGACACCACCATGTTGCACTGTCAGAATGTTGTTTTTGGGCTGATGGGATGTGTGGGGTTATTGTTCCACATGGGTGATATGCATGATGGAGCTGGAGCTCACCTGTTCCCCCTCAGTTTCACATATGAACAGAGACTCCACTCCCATGTGTTTGGGGGTCCACCACATGTTATTGTGTAAACCCCAAAAGAGTGTTCCCTCCAGTTTTACAGTTCATCCTCTGCAATGGCTGAGATATATATCTGAGAGCCTCAAGAAAACCCCAGTCTGCGGAGTCAATGGGCCAAAGTGTTCTTACAAACAGATGTCCCCATCTCTAATGTGGATCCATGCAGCCAGTTCTTTGTTAATGCTGCTGTCTTTGTAGCATTGTGAATGAATGACCTCCCTGCCTGGTGTGTGGGTCCTGCTGTTTTGTCCCTGTGGTCCACTTATGTGTGCTGCCACATAATTTCCAGTGCATTAGCATGGAACTAATGTTGGAGCATGGGATCATAGGAATTTGATAGATGGTTTCCCAACTCAACCGTGAATTCATATGTCTGCACAACCTTGTCTGTGATCTGTTTGGTGTGCTCAGTGGTCAACCTATAGTGTAGATGCAGAGGCAGAAGCTTGTCATAAAAGATATCCACAGATAGGTAACAAGTGACTGAGCAAGTGACACAGATTATACCTAGGGGGAGCCTAATCCCAGAAATATGTGCTTTTGGTGGACAACTGTATGGACCAGATTGTACATAGGGCTGTCATAGCAAAAGGAATGATTACTTGTGGCTTTGCAACCTTTCCATATAGCAATTTGCCAATATGCCATACAAGGTGTCTCTTTGCTCTTCCACTCCACCAATGTGGTCATAGTAACATAGTACATGACGGCAGATAAAGACCAGTATGGTCCATCTAGTCTGCCCAGCAAGATGGTAGGAGTAGGTGCACCTGCCAATCTGTGCAGGCCACCCTTCCCCATGTCTTTGTTTAGGTGTGAACCTGCCGCTCCGTGTAGGACACCCCTATTTGTTGAGAAATTAGATGGTTCCGTTTATTTTAATTTTATCCTGTTGCTGTAAAGGGACCCACTGTGTCTGTCCCATGCCACTTTGAACTCCATCACTGTGTTTCCCCCACCACTTCCATCAAGAGGGCATTCCAAGCATCCACCACCCTTTCAGTGAAAAAGTATTTCCTGACATTGCCTTTCAATTTACCACCTTGCAGCTTCATGTTATGCCCTCTAGTTTTACAGCTTCCTCATCCCTCACACCACAGCAACGGCCCACATGTCCATGTCTTTCAGAATGGGAGGGGGAGGTGTATAGACTATATATGAGAAGGACAGTTGGTGGTGTGTTGTTGGCCACCTGAGGGGAGGGGTACCCATGACATGTCTACCTAGGTGAGTACACACCCTGACCCATATCTGGTAATAGGCTTTACAAATTCATTGCCATGGTAATGGCAAACACAGACAGGTGTACATGTATTTTACTTCAATAATGCACACATGATGCAGGCATATCTGATGGGCATTACCTCTCTGGCCATCATTATTACCTGCGTGGCTGCCCACAACCATGCCATCTTGCCCTTCTAGCACCCCTTGTGGTGGCCACTGCTTCTGCTGGTGGCTGCTGCCTTGATGATATGTCAGACAGGATATGATGGACACTTTCATGGCTTTCAGCCCCTCAGCAATTGCACCTATGCCCTGGGCCAGCGTGATGTTGTCCGCTTCATGTTACCTCCCCATGTCCTAATGAAGACCATGCAGCTCCAGGCAGATACCTGTGGAATTGACATTTGTGAATAGTGAGGCAATGTTCACACAGCTGCCCTGCACCCTGTCATACCATGTGCCACAACATGGCACATAAGGGTTTGTCACCCACCTGCGAGGTCCACATGCATTGTCATGGTGTAATCATGCATCTCATGCATTATGTCCCTCAGCAGCTGTCTGCCCTGTTGTCTCTCTGTGGATGGACTGACAGATGTTGTGGCCTCTGATATATTCCTGGTGCAGGGTCTGGTCCGAACTCCCTCAGTGATTGCACTGGTGTAGTGTGGGTGCCTGCCACAACCATGCCACCACTGCTTCTGGCCATCAGGTGGTGGCATATGTCATCTTCCTGCTCCTCTCCACCATCCTTGGGCTCAGACACCCACTGGGCCACACCTCCATGTACCTCGGCCCCATCTGGGCTCAAGACTGCTGTGTGGGCAGACAGTATTACCTCACCCGCAATGCCTGGGTCCCCTGCAGCACTTTTGCTGTGCCCCTGCTCTACCATGGCACCGTCAGCTACATCTGCCACCTCCTCCAGTGTCATCTGTGGGTCACCTGGGGAAAGACAACAAACAGGCATAACAGTTCACATTCTGGTTGATGCCTACCTCCATATAGTTTGACTATGTGCAGTGCCTTGCTAATGTGTTTACCTCCATGGTATATGAGCTGTTATGTCACAGCAAGTACACAATGGCATGAAGATGCAGGATCATTTGGATGTTAAATCTTGGGCCCAACAATATTGGTCATATTGTGGGGATGTGATGACAATGATGCACCTTTTTGATATGCAGGACACACATAAATAATGAAAGTGTTTGTGTGTGTGTGTGTGTGTGCAAATGTTTCCATCCCTAGTGTTTGTAAACTACTACATAGGATCTGGCCCCGTATATTGGCCACAAACATCACCTAATGAGCTGGTAAGGGTCCACCTGTATGCAATCTATTTCACTTGATCTGTGAATATGCTAGCTTTATGAATATGCACATTCCATAAGGCCCATGATTCAGCAACATCACTAAGCAGGCAACATAGTTAAGGAGATATATAGATCACGGTGGCACTGTAACAGATCTTCCCATATGGTGATGACACCACAAAGCACCCTCACAGACATCACGGCAAGATGGAAAGAATGTGGCACCCCTACTAACCTGACAGGAGAGGCTACCCACCCAAACCCAAAGATCAGCCAAGGAGGTCAATAACCAGAGATGCTAAAAAGACACTATGAATGGCATTGAGGGAGCTGCACAGGTCCACAACAGAGATGGGGGTATGTGTCCATAGGACCACCTTAAGCCAGACACTCCACAGAGTGGGACCACATGGAACAGTGGCTCTAAGAGGGCCATTGCTCACATAGAGACATACGACAACATGTTTTGTGTTTGCCAAAAGGCATGTGCTGGACCTCCCCCCACACATGGCTGTTGGTCATGAGGGCAGATGAGACAGAACCATTAACCCTTTGCCCATAATGGGAAGCACCATGTGTTGGGTAATGTAATCATTTACCATCACCTCTGGGCAACCATTCCCACAGTGAAATATGGCGATGGCAACAGCATGCTGAGCTGATGGTATCATTGTCAGGGATAGGAAAGGTAGGCAGGTGTACCGGAACAATGGTTTCCATCAAAGATACTGCATTAATCAGGGAAGACCTGTAACAGTCTGCTTGAGACTAGAGATAGGAACAAAGATTCACCATCCAGCAGGACAATATATACTGCCAAAACCTCCATAACCTGACACAGATGAATGCTGTGGAGTGGTGCTGGCCAAAAGGACAACCTGGCCAACTGGTATCCGTACCATCATTGCAGGAGTGCTGTACACCAATACATACCAGAAATGGATTGATTTGGGGCACGGTGGCCTGAGGAATGGAGTCACATCTCATTGCCTAGATGTGCATGCCCAATAGTGCACAGCGGCAACATGCCACCATCCTCACAGTACTCTGTGCCCAAATCATTAGTCATGGCCTCCATGGCCAGGGGTGTCTCAACAATGCACCTCAACAGGTACATTGCACTACATGTGCGGTGTACAGGGCATAGCATTCCTGGGGATGATGTTGGATCATAGGGACGTCCTGATGCCGTGCATTACCATATAAAAAAATATTTTAAAAAAGAAAAATGGTGGGTTCCAAACAAGAAAAGACAACTTCCTTAGACACCTAAAGTATATTTATTGTCAGACACTAGACTCCATGCCAAAGCAAAATATTTAATCCCTTGGCTAGAAATCCATGTCCATTTTAATCAATATTTTGCAGTAAAACAATTGTGGCTAACCAGAACTCAAAAGACAAAACTTTTCCAATCATTCAGTACTCAACTCCAGCATCACGGCGGAGTAAATCTGATGGAAGTGGTCAATGACACAGTCCTGAATTTCGGGTCACTCACTTAAAGACCACCAAAAGAAAGCAACGCCATATCCCAAAGGAGAGGAAGACTAAGGAAGTGTACTTAAATCCGGCGTCTGACATCATCACCCAATCACGTTTACTGCTTAACCAATCAGGGTCAGAGAGAAAGAATTACAAACACCACCCAGAAGGTAAAAGAAAAGAGCACAGTAAATTGTGCCAACCTAGCTCCAGATTTCAACCTATTGGTGTGACCGTATCTAATCTAAAAATCCAGCGTTGTTCTGAATATTGCAATCAAAATAATCTGTTGCCCCCAATAGTAGAAGGAGGGATCCAATCAGTGATCCTCCATGAATGATCATGACCCAAAGCATGTTGTACCAGGGGAGCTGAAAGAACTTTAATACAGATTCGTGAAGCATGCTCCGCCAGTCGTTTTTTAAAAGGGCGAGATGTACGGCCTACATATTTTAAACCACAAGGGCAACACAGTAAGTATACCACAAAAGATGAATCACAAGTGGTATAAAACCTAGAGGGCCACGTTTTTTGAGTAGAGGGGTCAGTCCAAATAGCACCCACCGGGAAGCCTGAGCAGTAGGAACATCGCCCACATGGGAAATGACCAACCTGCTCAGCATCACTCTGAATCTTAGGGGCAGCATGGACTAACCAATCCCGAAGATTTTTATCTCTAGTATATGCCACACATAACCTTCATTGAAAACAGCCATAGAGGGAGAGAACATGCCAATGTTTTTGAAGAACTGAATGTACAGTCCGAATCCTATTATTAAAAGGTAAAACTCCCACTACCATCTCTTTCGAGGATTGCTTTTCCTTAGGAGTAATAGAAGGAATCAATAACCACTCCCTGTGATTAAACAGAGCCCTTTTATAGGCTCTGTTCACTATATGCTTTGGATATCCCCGAACCTGTAACCGATGATGCAATTCTTGTGCGTGAAATTTAAAGTCCCAATTAGAAGAGCAAATCTGTCGGAGTCATAACAATTGGCCAAATGGAAGGCCCCATTTTAAAGATGGAGGATGAAAGCTACTATATTTAAGGAGGGTATTATGCTGAACTGCTTTTCTAAACAAAGTGGTCAAAACATGATCTGATTGTGTAATTAATACATCCAAAAATTAAATCTTGAAAGCATCAGACTTTCACGTAAATTTGATGTGAGGGTCCTCCTGATTCAAACTTTATAGAAATTGTTGCAAAGCAACAGCATCACCCTTCCACAAAATGAAAATATCATCCAAAAATCTTTTCCACAACAAAACTTCAGAAAACCATGAAGATGAATAAATAAATTATTGTTCAAAATCAGCCCTGAATTGAGTAGCTACTGAGAGGGCAACTGTAGCCCCCATAGCTATTCCAAATATCTGTAAATAAAAAGAATCAGCATAAGAAAAATAATTTCTCTCCAACAACATCCGTAACAAAGTCAGAACAAAATGCTGTGGTAAACGTGTAGGTAAATGAAAAGTCAATTTTGAAATGACTTGTAATGCTTCTGCCTGGGAAATGTTAGAATATAAGTCCATCACATCCAAGGTCGCCATTAAAACAGGGGATGAAGGTAACACAACAGATTGCAATATAGTCAAAAAATGAGATGTATCACGGATAAAAGATGGAACCTAACTAGCCAAAGTTTGTAAAAACAGGTCACAAAATTTAGATAGGGGTTCCAACACAGAACCACAACATGAAACAATAGGACGTCCCAGAGGGTGGTCCAATGATTTATGAATTTTTGGAACTGTGTATATTAAAGAAACCCAAGAGTGATCCTGTATCAAAAAGTGGCATTCACATCGAGTCAACCATCCCTCCTCCTGTGCTTGATGACATAACACAGTAATTTCCAACAATAAGAAGGGGGTGGGATCTTCATCCAATGACTATCCAATAACTGACTCAAAATATCAGAATGATAGTCAGAAAATGATTGTAAGACTATCGCTCCTCCTTTATCAGCTGCCTGAATGACCAAGTCCCAATCTTCAGCCATTTCACGCAATGCACGTTGATGTGCCAATGACAAATTATAAACTGTTTCAACTGGCATTTGTTCCATCTTTTCTAAATCTGCTAGAACTAAACATTGGAAAGTATAGATAACAGAATCCACAGGGCCAGGTGGTATCCAATTTGAGGGCTTAGAAATCACTGAATCATCACAAGTAGTCTTATTCGAGAAAAATAAACTAACTTGAAGTTTCCTAAACAACTTTTGTAGGGCCAGGTGTACAGAGAAAGGATTATAAAGTATCATTGGAACAAAGGATAAACCCAAAGAAAGAACTTGAAGTTGATCTTGTGTTAGGGTTTTGCCACTGAGGTTGAAGACTGACGTTTGAATGTTGTCTGGTAGTCAGACCCTTCCATTGGCCCTGCTGGTAGCGGGGTCGGGTCGAGCTCCGCTACCGGCCTTCATGAAAATCCCATTGAAACCCTGTCTCTTGTTGGGAATCCAGATTGGTGGAGGGGTTGCGCTCTATGTTAGAGAGGGCATTGACTCAGAAAGGATTAAAGTTTTGCAGGAAACAAAATCTGCTGTAGAAGCTATATGGATTGAAATTCCATATAAAAGGGGGAAGGCAATGGCAGTGGGGGTGTACTATCGAGCACCTGGCCAGAATGACCAAATGGATGATGAAATGCTCAAAGAAATCAAGGAAGCTAACAAAAGTTACAGCGCAATAATAATAATGGGTGATTTCAATTACCCCGGTATCGACTGGGTCAGTGTCACGTCAGGACATGCTAGGGAGATAAAGTTCCTAGATGAAATAAATGACTGCTTCTTGGAGCAGCTGGTTCATGAACCGACCAGAGGGGAAGCCATATTAGACCTAGTCCTTAGTGGAACACCAGATCTAGTGCAAGAGATAAGGGTGTTGGGCCACTTGGCAATAGTGATCATAGCATGATCGCCTTTGATTTAATTAGTGGAGGAGGGATAGTAAGGAAATCCACAGTACTACCTTTTAACTTTCGAAAGGGAGACTATGATAAAATGAGGAAAACAGTTAAGAAAAAACTAAAAGGAGCAGTTACAAAGGTTAAAGACGTACATCAAGCTTGGGTGTTGTTGAAAAATACTATCTTGGAAGCCCAGACCAGCTGTATTCCATGCTTTAAGAAAAGTGGAAGGAAGTCCAAAAAACTGCCAGCATGGTTTAAAGGTGAGGTCAGAGAGGCTGTTGTTGCCAAAAAAGCATCTTTCAGGAAATGGAAAAAAGAGCCAAACGACGAAACCTGGAAACAGCACAAGCACTGGCAAGTCAAATGCAAGGCATTGATAAGGCAGGCAAAGAGAGAATATGAGAAGAAGCTTGCTGCGGAAGCAAAAACGCGAAATAAAGACCTTTTCAAGTACATTCGTAGCAAAAAACCTGTGAGAGAGTCAGTTGGCCCATTAGATGATAAAGGGGTGAAAGGAGCACTAAGAGGCGACAAGGCGATAGTGGAGAGACTGAATGAATTCTTTGCTTCGGTCTTTACTGAGGAAGATGTAGGGATGTTACCCATGACTGAAGTGGTATTTAAAGGTGCGGAAGAATTGAAGGAAATATCAATACATCGGGAAGATGTCTTACCACTATTAGATAAACTGAAGAGTAGCAAATCACCTGGGCCGGATGGTATACATCCAAGGGTGTTGAAAGAACTGAAATATGAGATTGCAGACCTGCTATCAGTAATCTGTGAACTATCATTAAAATCATCTCTAATACCTGAAGATTGGAGGATCGCCAATGTAACACCAATTTTTAAAAAGGGTTCCAGGGGTGATCCGGGAAACTACAGATGGTGAGCCTGATGTCAGTACCGGGAAAAATGGTAGAAACCATCATAAAGAATAAAATTACTCAGCATGTAGATAGTCACAACCTAATGGGAGACAGCCAACATGGCTTTAGACAAGGAAGATCTTGTCTTACTAATCTGTTATGTTTTTTTGATGGAGTGAATAAACAGGTGGACAAAGGTGAGTCGGTTGATATTGTGTATCTGGACTTTCAGAAAGCCTTTGACAAGGTCCCTCATCAGAGACTTTTGGCAAAACTAAAGAGTCATGGGATAGGAGGCAGTGTACTATTGTGGATCAGGAACTGGTTAAAAGATAGAAAGCAGAGGGTAGGGCTAAATGGCCAATTTTTCCAATGGAGAAAGGTGAATAGTGGTGTACCCCAGGGATCTGTGCTGGGTCCGCTGCTTTTTGACATATTCATAAATGACCTGGAATGAAAGTGGAATAACGAGTGAGGTTATCAAATTTGCAGATGACACAAAACTATTTAAAGTTGTTAAAGCCCAAGAGGATTGTGAAAAATTGCAAGAGGATCTTGATAAATTGGAAGACTGGGCATCAAAATGGCAGATGAAATTTAATGTGGACAAGTGCAAGGTTATGCACCTAGGGAAGAACAACCCAAACTATGGTTACACGATGCAAGGTTCCACATTAGGAACCACCACCCAGGAAAAAGATTTAGGCGTCATTGTGGATACCATGTTAAAACCCTCGGCCCAGTGTGCAGCGGCGGTCAAGAGAGCAAATAGAATGCTAGGTATGATAAGGAAAGGAATGGAAAATAAAACAAAAGATATTATAATGCCTCTATATCGTTCCATGGTGAGACCGCACCTTGAATATTGTGTGCAATTCTGGTCGCCATATCTTAGAAAGGATATAGCGATTTTAGAAAAGGTTCAGAGAAGAGCCACCAAAATGGTAAAGGGGATGGAAGGATACTCCTATGAAGAAAGGCTAAAAAGGTTAGGGTTCTTTAACCTGGAAAAGAGACGGCTGAGGGGAGATATGATTGAAGTCTATAAATTAATGAACGGAGTGGAACGGGTAATCGTAGATCGATTGTTTACGTTATCAGAATATAGAAAGACTAGGGGACATGCAATGAAGCTACAGGGTAAGCTATTTAAGACTAATAAAAGAAAATATTTTTTCACTCAACGTGTAATCAAACTCTGGAATTTGTTACCGGAGGATGTAGTAAAGGCTGTTAGTGTAGCTGGGTTTAAAAAAGGTTTGGACAAGTTCCTGGAGGAAAGGTCCATAAACCATTATTAAGAAGTGACCGAAGATATCAATGCTTGACCCAGTACAAGCATTGTGGAACTTGTGTCTCTTGGGGAAACTGCTAGGTACATATGACCTAGATTGGCCACTGTTGGAAACAGAATACTGGGCTTGATGGACCTTGGTCTGACCTAGTATGGCATATCTTATGTTCTTATGTTATGTTCTTATGTTTCATAATTAGACTCCTCATTCTGAAATGGAAGGAGTTTTGTTCTAAAATGAACTTTTTCATTTTGTTGCTTATCCCCTTCAGAATCAGTAATGTGCAAGAAGCATCCTCAAAAGAAACTTTCTTTATTGAAGGTAAATCCTTTTTAGACATCCACACATATACTTGATTACATAGTCAGCCTGATCCCACTTAAATTTTTTGATTTTGTAATTCCGTAAATTTTCCCGAAACTGTGACATCTTAGTTTGCATATCTGACAAGGAAGATTGAAATTTTTCCAAATCGCAAGATTTATATTTATCTTTCAACTCTGTCAACTGTAATGAAATAATCTTATCCTACGTTGTCATGCGCTCCACCAGAAGAGTCATAAGATCAAAAGTACATTTGTTCAAAATGCCATTCCATTTAGCCAAAAAATCAGGTTCATCTGAAAACAACTTCGGAGATTTATTAATCCGTAAACCTCGCAGGATAGTCCTAGTTCTCAAATATTGAGTGAGATAGGCTCCATGAAGCTGAGCACGAACAAATCTCCGAGCCTTCTGCAATTCCTCATAAATATTCAAATCCACATCAGTATGGGAATCATCCTAAAATAATGCCACATGTTGCAAAATACAGTCACACTGTTCATCAGAATAAGTAAAGGTGTCCGGTTTAGAGTCAGCCATGTTTAAGAAAAAAGGGGAATCATACCGGTAAAACCAAAGCAAAAAAAGGGCCCCCGGGCATCTATACTCCACCAGCCCAGAAACATATAAAAAAAGAAAAATGGTGGGTTCCAAACATGACAACAGAGACCCCCCCCCCAACAAAAGTGGCATGTCACGTATCCTATGCCACTGTCTCAGAGACAATGGTGATTGCTTAGCAACCCATGGTATGCTTGGTACACATTCTGCTTGGGCCAACACTGTCCTCCAGGGAATCACAGACTGTACTGTGCATATCTTACAAAAGGCACAGTCCACTGTTGCATGCACCATCATGTTACCAGTCAGAACAGGATACATAACACCCATCCTACAGCATGCCCACCTGATACCAGTCACACAGTGTCTCAGCTACAGGATACCAGAGGCCACCTATGACACAGTCACCTACACACAATGTATCACACTTTTGTGCACCAGATACCAACAAAACGAGGGCTGTAGGACACTGGTTCACAGGGCACCCTGACATTCATCAGAGTATTGTGGAGTATTGGGGAGGGTGGTTCAATCATCTGTAAATGTTACTTATAGCTTCTCAAACCCAGAGATTTGGTACACTCCACCAGCTGCACAATGTGACATGGGTGGCATATTGCCATTCTCCATGCTGAACATGCCACCATGCTTTCCTGGCTCTCAATACAACTGATGTGCATGCCAGATGCCATACACCCACATGTCTCCTGCTGCAATGACATATATGTACAGTACTCTCCTCACAGACATGGGATACATCTGTCGCCATTCACACAATGTGACAAACCGCATGTTCATCATACCACCACACAGTTCAGGACTATGTACACAGCTTAATGTACCTAACTCTGCCACGGCAGCTCAGCCAGCACTGACTGATGTGCATAATGTTTTGTTACATGACATTTCTCCCCACAATGTATCCTTGCTATTCCTGTCCGACCATCCCACCTAATACGGATTTGATGACCGCCCCCACAACCCTCCCAGACACCATGTATGCAACAGTCAAAAAGGCCATAGGGTCACACACTTACATACCGATGCACATACATGGTATATGTGTGGCCACATGGCCATCCATATCTGCAGGATGTGTTGGTTGCTTGCACAGGTCAGGGTATGTGAGGAATGAACAGGGTTGCATTGCCCTGAGTGATCCCAAATATCTGGTGTCTGGCTTGCAGGCAGTGTGCACATGGGATGGACCCAGGGGAGAGCACTTATTGATAGAGCTGTGCACTACAGGGAGGGGGGTGGTCAGTGGCCTTGGGTCTCGGTGGTGCCTGCCATATGTTGTTTGAGCATTGTATGATTGCATGTCTATATGTGACCTTGGGAGCTATGTGCAGGCCTGCGTGCACACAATGGTGGGTAGCAGAAGATGGCTGTGAGGGGAACCAGCAGGGGTATGGGACCTAGAATGGTTGCATTGTGTGGCTAGTAGGGATCGCCCCCATCACCCATGACCAATGTATCCAGTATCTGCTTGTAAAGATTATATACCACTATGATGCACCTTAGCTTAGCCAGTACATCTAGATATTGCATGGACATAGACATAAACATACTCATAAACATAACCATGAGAGCTCCAAACCTTGATGCGTTTCAACACCTACCGGCACGTGGGTGGACTGTGTCCAGTTCTGGGGGCAGTCCATGTATGTAGATGGGCCTCAGTCTCTGCGCCAGCCGTTCCTCCAGGGCTGAGAGGTTGGCCCAACTGGGTCCACTACTGCCAGTGTTCAGTGTATGCTGATGCTCGGCTGTTAGGTGTGCCCTGTCAAAGCATTTGATGTAATTGAATCTCTTGTGTAGGTCCTCACAGTCCTGAGTAGGTCCACAGACCTCAGCAACAGCCTGCCTGATCTGCTCCCACAGAGCATTTCTTGTGCTGACAGGCATCTGTGTGCTCAGGTGTCCATAGAGCTCCTCATAGTGCTCGAGTACCTGTGCAAGGAGCACATCATTCTCCTCCTGTGAGAATCACACTGCCCTCTTGTGTGACTCCTCTGGCACACGCTTCTTCTTATGTTTACAGTCACTTGGCTTGGCAGGCAGTCAGTGTTGCCATATCTCCCCAGAAGGGCCAGGTTGTTCCTCATCCGGAGCCGCGACTCCAGGCATCTCCATGCCAAGCTGCCCCTGTGACACCTGCTCCAGCCCCTCTCCCTGTGTACTCTGTCCAACAAAGGCCTGCTGCTCTGCACCATTGTCCCCCTCTGCAGAAACTGTGCATTGGCTCCATGTATGTTTCACACAACTCTGAATTGTGGTTTGCAAACACCACCCATGTAGCATCAATGCATAGCACATATGCAAGGCACCTAACAATGGTTTAACACACTTTGCACTTGTGCAGGGTGCCTTACATTTACGTTCTGTGCCTTGCGCATATGCAGGGTGCCTTACCTTTACATTCCGTGCCTTGTGCATGCACAGGGTGCCTTACTTTTACATTCCATGTCTTGCCCATGCACATAGTGCCTTACCTTTCCATTCTGCACCTTGCACATGTACATGGCACCTTACCTCTCTGTTCCAAACCTTGTGCAAGCACATGGCACCTTACCTCTATGCTCCACACCTTGCACATGTGCATAGCACCTTACCTCTATGTTCACGCCTTACACATGTGTAGGGCACCTTAGATTGAGAGCGCAGAATGGGAACATCATCCTAAAGCACCCTGCGCATGTACGTCACCCTAAGGCGTCTTGCTTATGCACCATGCGCGGATCCTCTGCACATCAAATTAGTTTGGCTGCTTGTGTGTGGTGACTGCAGCCCAGGTGTGTTGTGTTTGTTGTCATCAGCTCCCCAGCCCCACCCTTTCTCCCACACTTCCTATTTGAGGCACAGAGCTTTTGCTGTTCCTGTCATCCATGATGGCTCACTTTGGTTTTGCTGCGAGTGTTATCCAGTGGTTGCATGAGGAGGGAGAACTGTGGTTGCTTGATGAGGGAGATGATGTCCCAGGGAGTGTGGCAATGGGCTGGAGTCCAGCCCTGCAGCAGCACAGACCTGCAACTGTGGAGGGACCACAGGCTATGTATGGGGAACAATGACACTGTAGTCATGTGGAGGTCTGTCCCAGATGGCCTTGCCTCTACATATCCAGAGCCATGCTCCATGGCATGTATGAGGACCAGGTCATCTCCCTCTATAATCTGAGCATAGGAGCTATAAGAGAGCTCTATGAGGATCTTAGATCTGACCTTGAGCCTCTGACTGGCCGGTCTCGTGCTATACCAGGGTTGGTCAAGCTCCTGAGCACTGTTCCCTCTAAGCTGTGCACATGTGCGCACACACACACCTCGCCGTTCGAGCGCACATACTTTACAACAGAGTGCACAAAAATTAGGGTTCTGATTCTGATAGAAAACAACACAGACATCTTAAAATTTAAAAGTTGTTGTGTATTTACGGTTTTCACAAGTTCTACAATGTTTTCTAGTGCAATTAATGTAGTGTACATACTGTATTCTGATGTGTAGTCAAATTTTAAAGTATATAACTCTGAATGTCGTTATGGGGCGCACAAAAATGTAACCTTCCTTCAAAAGCTGCACAGCTGATATTTTATGCGCACACAGCCTACAGAAAATTAGAGGGAACATTGCTCCTGAGTACCCTACTTTTTTTTTGTCTCTGGCTGCTTCCAGACATTTGTGGCTGCAGTTGGAGGAATGAGCCAGCCCACCTTCTCCTGCTGTCTCCAACAGGTACTGCATACCATGATCAGCTGGGTAAGGAATTACATTGTTTTTCCTGACAGTAGGCAACAGTCAGAGGCCCTGAACCAGAAATTTGAGCACACTGCAGGGATATCACACATGATGGGAGCTATTGATTGCACATATGTTGCCCTGGGCCCACCCAGAGACAGGGAGGCAGTGTACCGCAACTGTAAGCACTACCATTCCCTGAATGTGCAGGTGATTTGTGATGCAAATATGCGGTTCCTAGGTTT
This sequence comes from Ichthyophis bannanicus, assembly GCA_033557465.1. Lineage (NCBI taxonomy): Eukaryota > Metazoa > Chordata > Amphibia > Gymnophiona > Ichthyophiidae > Ichthyophis > Ichthyophis bannanicus. The sequence continues at coordinate 1,606,286,762 of CM066031.1, forward strand.
CCAGGGTCCAGCCATGACTCCTATATCCTGCATTTATTTTTATTTTTTTATTTTTATTTACATTCTCTTATATACCGCGCTATTCTGCATCAGTGCGGTTTACATTGAACAAACTGAAATTACATTGAACAGGGCATTATAACTTGGAGATAACTATTTTACAGGGAACATGGGCTATGGAGGGTTAAGTGGCTTGCCCAAGACCACAAGGAGCACCTGTGGGACTAGAAACCCCAGTCCTTCCGGCCCAAGGTTGCTGTCCTCTAGTGGGATTTGAACCCCCGACCTTCCTGCCTGAAGTACCTTGCCCCAACCACTAGGCCACTCCTCCACCAGTCTGAGGATGGGCAGTATGAGGACTGTGTTCTGCTGGGTGAGTAACATAGTAACATAGTAAATGAGGGCAGATAAAGACCAGCATGGTCCATCTAGTCTGCCCAGCACAATGGCAAGAGTAGGTGCACCTGCCGCTCCGTGCAGGCCACCCCTCCCCATGTCCCTGTTTAAGGGTGAACCCACCACTCCATGCAGGACACCCCTATTTGTTGAGAAATTAGATGGTTCAGTTTATTTTGATTTTATCCTGTTGCTGTAAAGGGATCCACTGTGTCTGTCCCATGCCATTTTGAATTCCATCACTGTGTTTGCCCCCACCACTTCCATCGGGAGAGCATTCCAAGAATCCACCACCCTTTCTGTGAAAAAAGTATTTCCTGACATTGCCTTTCAATTTACCACGTTGCAGCTTCCTGTTGTGCCCTCTAGTTTTACAGCTTCCCCATCTTTGGAAGAGGTTTGTTTGTTCATTATATCCCTTTAAGTATTTAAAGGTCTGAATTATATCTCCCCTGTCCCTCCTCTCCTCCAAAGTGTACATGTTTAGGTCTTCAAGTCTCTTCTCATAAAGCTTCTGACGCAGGCTCCAAATCATTTTGGTCGCCTTCCTCTGAACAGCTTCCAGTCTTTTTACATCCTTTGCAAGATACGGTCTCCAAAACTGAACACAGTATTCCAAGTGAGGCCTTACCAGTGACTTGTACAGTGGCATAAGTACCTCTTCCTTTCTGCTGGTGATTCCTCTTTGTATGCAGCCCAACATCCTCCTGGCTTTTGCCACCACCTTGTCGCACTGTTTTGCCACCTTAAGATCTTCAGAAATAATCACACCAAGGTCTTTCTCCTGATCTGTGCACACCAACCTCTTGCCCCCTATTGCATACATTTCCCTTGGATTTCTGCTACCCAAGTGCATGACTCTGCACTTCTTTGCATTAAATCTTAATTGCCAAGCATTTGACCATTCTTCCAGCTTTTGTAGATCTTTCCTCATGGTAACCACTCTGCTTTCTAGTCTGCTGCTTTCTAGTATGTGCATAATGTTTGTGAGATATGGGTTTGTGCATAATGTTTGTGAGATACGGCTTGACGTCATTGTAAGGCTGGACCTTTAAATAAGAAGCAGATTAGTCTGCATGCGCAGCGTTGTTGAAGTTGTCCAGCCATGTTGATCTAAGTTGACACTAAGTAAGGTGGAGTAATGTGATTTGGTAAGTAGCACATGGATTTTTTATAGATTGGTTGGTTATGTGAGGGGAGGAGGTTTTGATGTTTTGGTTTTGCTTTCTTGTAGCTTTGGGAGCAAATATACCCCCTGATGAAACGTAGAGTGAAACACTCAATGGACGCTTCAGTGGGGCGTCGGGGCATCAGATTGATGCAGAATAGCGCGGTATATAAGAGAATGTAAATAAATTGTGACAGACCGAAGCAGTGTTGAAGCTAAGTCTGCTGTTATGTTCATTCTGTACACTGTACACTGCTCACCTGTATAAATTTGCCATAAGGTTGGCCATTGATGCAAAGGGGCAATTGACTTACAGAGATTGATATAATTCATATCATAGCCCAAGAGTTCTGAGACCCCCTTATAGGCTGGTATCAGGTTACGGAGAGATTGTGTGATATGAAGAAGTGACTCTCTCTCTTGTTTGTTGTTTTAAAAGTTTTAATACCAGTCTTGTTATGTTGGAGTGTTTTTTTTAATATTGGAAATATCACTCTAAAAGTTGACTAATAATTTGTTGTGAGATACGGGTAGCATGTCCACTGTCATGATATATGCAGTAAGTCAATGATATCAGCAGTAAAAGCCAAAGGGGATGGGTTGGTCTGTTATAGCAGATGTCAAGGGGGACTAGAAGGAGACTGGACACAAGTGGACAGGACAAACAGACAGTAGACAATGGTGAGCTAGCAGAGGACATGATGAAACCGAATGTAGGTAACTGGACCAGTTCACACGAACACTCACATGTCCAAGCCACAATGGGTAAAGCATACCTGCTATCTAAACATTGCTTACTGACACTTTGTCTAGGTTGGTATGTGTGCACCATTCTCATCTTTGCCGTTTGTCTACTGCCAGACTAACTTACTTATTGTTCTTATCACAGTGTTGTTTTCTGAATACCTGGTTTCATGGTTGTCATCCAGTTTCTACATTCTGTTCTGTTGTCATTTGCTTGCTGATGGGCAAGGTTTAGTATGTTCAACACAGCTGGTGTCATCTGTTGATGTAGTTTATGTGACTGTGGCACATGTTGACCTTTGCCAGTAGGTGATGTGTTGGGTTTTTTTTGCAATGACCAGCTTCAATATTTTGAGTGCTGTGTTTGGATAGGTAGGGTTTGGTTATCTCTGCATCCTGCTAATGCTTTATTGATATGGCAGGTTTGCAATGTGTTTGGAATGGCCATGGAGTATTGTGATGCCATTTGTGCATGGCAGCTACGACTGGAATGTGGCATTGTAGAATGATGCTAATCTCTCTATCCATGCACTCTTGAGGGGATATGTCCTGTACATAGTGGCACACATTCCCAGTATGCATTCATGTTACACATGAACCCCTTGTGGCCATGGTGTCCTGCAATATGTCTCCACACATGGTAACACACCACCCATTGGCCCACCCTGTATGGATGGGCCAAACTTCATAGCTGCCAGCAACACAAAGGTTTTTTTTCAGGGAAATTTGGATTACCCATGTAGTGATGCCCAACACTGGCCACATGCATATCAATGATAGGTGATCACTGGGATGTCTCTCGTTGTACAGCGATCCTGTGGCCAGAGGACACATGCCATCATAAGCTGGTGTATGTTCACTGCAATATTGTGTCTGCTAGATATCATAGCATTAGTTGTGTGTGTGATATGGAAGGGCAGGGTGCAATAGCGATGGACAGGCATGTACATCCTGACATTGTGTCTGCAAATAGTTTACTTGGTGACCTGTCATGTTTTCTTTATGCAGGTGATGCTGGATATGGGTGTCGGACCTGGTTGCTGACCCCCGTGAGTTTTCCACGGTCACCTGCAGAGATGAGGTACAATGAGGCCCATGCCTCCACCCGCTCTGTCATCGAGCGCACCTTTGGTGTGTTAAAGAGTCACTTCAGGTCTGGATAAGACCAGTGGGGCCTTACAATACTGACCCATGACTGTGGCAAATATAATTTTGACCGGCTGCATCCTGTACAACATTGCTCTCAGGCATAATATCCTAGTCAACATTAATCCAGATCTGGAGGATGATCCTGTGTGCCGTCCTGTATGTGACCGTGAAAACACATGTATGGGCATAGCAATATGGCAAGGTCTGATCGAAGAGCTCTTCTCATGTAAGTTATGTGTATGTGGGGAAATGCATATGTGTACAAAAGTGCATACTATCCTGTGTGTCTCCTGTTAGCAACCCAAAATATGTTTGTCTTCTGTATTTGTGACTGTACAGAATCTGGTCGGAGGCTGTCACTCTGATTGTTGTGGTGAGGTCCCTGATTAAACCAAAAGGATATACATGTGCCCAAATGTGGTGTGGAACATAACATGACAACACGGCAGTGATTTGGGACTGGTATCTCATAAACAGAGGCATCAGAGGTACGCAATTTACATCATCAACCTGTATATGTTCCACAAACGTAACTTTCTGCCGTGCTGATACTGTTCTGTAAATTGACCTGCATGAATTGAGGGAGCAGAGGAACATTTACATGACTGATGTTTCCTCATATTCCTAAGTGTGATTGCTGTAAACCAATCTGGCATGCATGTCTGTGATATTACATTTATATAGCTCTCTGGACTTCAGCAGGTTGACATTAGACACCATAGTGTTGATGACATTTTGAACTATAGGTGTCAGGTGTACAGATGTGACAGGAATGTCAGTAGTCCAGGTTGCATTTATCCTTTCCTTTCCATTGTTGTCCAAAAAGACACCATGAATGTGGCCTTAGATGGGCTCAGGACATTGCTCCTAGTAGCCTCATCTGTGACCCAAACTGGGGGCATGGTACATTGTGCCCATATGTTGTTTACTGCACTATGTGTGAAGTGAAATCAGCATCGTATAGTTACAATGTACAGACATTCGTTCACTATCGGCTCATAGTGTGAGTGTGATTGACCCTTTATATGTCACTGCTGTAATAATGCTACCTTTCTGATACCTCCCTCTGTCTGTTGTGGAACATGTTGTACATTTTGTTTGATGGCAAATCAGAATGCTTCATCATTCACATCTGGCATATTACAGAATATAGTTTAAACAATGGTCAATGAGGTTTGAACATGCACACACACATCTCAAATTTTTCAAACACCACCTCTGGGTCAGGATTGAGAGGTTGTACACATAGACATCTCCAGGCAGACCCTGTCCACCACATGCACTCCACACTAGCTATCTTCCACATTGGATAATGTTTGGCTAACATCATCAATCATCATATATGTTGTTAGCTCGTCTGTTACCCAGAGTTATGTGAGAATTCATTGTCCTGCGGCATTGATAGGCATGATGAGGACTATGGCACACCACAGATGTGAATGTTATCTGTACCAATCTGCTTGAATGTCCTACAATTTCAATGGTTGCTATGTTATGCCAATGTAATGGTTTCATGTATAACAATTCTCATGTGATATTTGGAACCTGCAGACACTTTGATGGTAACTCATGATGTGTGATGACAAGCATACCTACCTTTCTATTATCATTTTCACAGGGCATCACCAACCCATAGCAGCAGGGGCAAACATTGCTTCTGCAGTTACCACGACCAACAGTTTGGTTGAGACAGCAACAATAGGAGATGATACCTGAGAAGGGGCTGCAGTCACAATGCATATGTTGTGGAGTGTATACCAATGCATGATATTGAGATCCACGTGGTGGTTCAGGGCATCCAGATGGGCTACAATGACCTGGCAATCCAGTCCAATGCCAGTGTGGAGAGGCTCCTTGGCACACTCTGGTTGTCATGGTCCCTTACTATCGATTCTGCCATCATCTGCAAACCTTGAGCCTCTTTGTGGATACACATCTCTGTGGAAAGACTTGGACAGAGCTGCCATGCTCCACACACCATTACAGCCAGAGAAATAGAGGGGTCCCAGAAATCATTCCAACAGCAACAGCACTGACAACTGCACTCTGCCAATCCTGACTGTTATGTACTCTTTGCTTGTTTTACCATGTCAGTGCCATGACTCCGTCACTGACAACAAACGTTTAGGCAGGAAACTGCATCCTAATGGGTGTGTAGCAGTAGAGGCACTTTGTGCATTGGGTGTTTTATTTCTTGACACCCTTGTGCTGGCCAATATGGCCATGACAAGCTGTCACACATCCCCCAAAAGGTGCACTACAATAACATGTGCCATGTCTCTTTTCCATATCCAGAAGTGATCCTCTGCATACAAAGTGTCACTGTGTCATTTGGGGATTTACAGTGTGCACATGTGTGTGCATGAATATGTTCTGAAACAGTGACATCACATGGTGCATATTTTGGAAAATGTGCTAAACCATAATTTTCACGTTTAGCCAGTTCACAGATCATGTTGACCTGTTGTTTCATAATGAAGAAATGTTATTTTTTATTTTGATTTGGATACAGCTTACATAATCACATGTGTGCTTCATTCTGTGTCTCTCAGGACAATGTGTCACACACATGGCAAAGGCCATTTTATGTTGTAATTTTCAGTATTTGCACACATTGTTTACATTGCGTATTCCATGTACATTTTCTTACCTGTACACCTCATGGACTTAGAGGCATACTGTGACATCCCAAAACTGTTGTGTTTGACTGACTCTGTACTAGTAAGAGACAGGATTTTTACTGTGTCAACACATGTGCTTCTCATAACTACCTTCATCTTGACATTGTTGATCCTGTCCCAGATTTTGGTAGGCATTTACACAGGTAACTGTCCTAGTCACCTGTGTACATGGCTTCTTGGTGATTTTATCAAGGCACCTGCTTGGTTGCTGTTCCTCTAAGATCCCAGGTACCTCCCTAACACACCCATATGCTATATGGTTGGCATCAAAGTGTGTTAGGGGCCTTCTGTGGCAGGGCAGGGGCGGATAAGCATTATCGGATAGCAACATTTTTCTGTGCAACTCACATAGCCATTTGTGTATTACAGTTCAGCACAGATTTTCATTAGCTATCTTTCAGGCATGGGGTCTTCGCCATTAGCCTGTTAAACTTTCCCTAGCTGGCTAGCTCCTGCACCTTCTCATTTGTATATGAGGACCCTGGTTTTCAATGGGCAAATCACATATGACCACAGCATTCACATCAAGGTTAGGCAGGTGGTGGTCATACTATGAACCAACACAACGCTTTGCAGCACCCAGATGAAAATCTGGGATCCAGATATTTTAGCACATAGCATCCATACATGTGCTTGCCATTCACATCTGGCTCTGGCACCTGTCCAAGGAACTTTGCTTTCCTGATCCATAGCAGCATTTGCTTTCATGCACACTGACATGTAGCAGCAATATCTTCTGTGGATACCCCTTCTCATTGCTACCTAGCAGGTCATCAGAAGCATGCATTGACCTGAACATCCTGTGCCACATCCGAGAGGTTGTTGGCCCTGCAAAGCACAGCATCATTTTCTATAATTGCCTACACACATTCGCTAGAACTATGTTGAAACATCAGTCATGTCCCATATGTGATACAGGCATTATTGTTGGAATGCAGGACACATCAGTGGATGCCCTCCAACTCACTCGCTGCACTGTCATCCCAACATCACCAATGTCATCAGTGGCCAGTGTGGCGATATATAGCAGACATATAATCTGTGAGCAACAACGTTGGCCAAGTATGATATGCATGGTTCAAACCTCTGTGAGACAGCACATGTGTAGAAGGGCGCCCACAGCTAATGTTCAGATGTCGGAGCAACGTGTTTGTTCATAGAGTCACAGGCATTAGAGGAGGTACACCATTTGTCTCTCACCTGGTCATTTCTGCAAGGCTCATATTTCTGCACACATCATACACCAACAGAGCCTTAATGACTGATATCTGACCTGTGACTCATACAGACATCCCTTGCTAGAAAGAAAATGTGTTAAGTCACTCCTAATGTGCATCAACTCACAGAGGGTAACTATCAGCAAAACAATATATATATATCCCTCCAATAGTTTTCTGGGCTATGCAGTTCTATTATTGCCCCTTCTCATTCCTGCAAGTTGTTTCGTTTCTATACCATATCGCAGAACTTAGGGAATTTTGAGGTCTCAGACTTGACACGGTGCTGGCTATAACAGACTTCGTCCTTAGCCACAGCACCCTTTTGCATCAACGACCTCTATTTTTTATCCCTTCTATTCTTACGATATAACTATATACACAATCTCTTTACTCTTATTTAAATTCTTGTGCTTATCTTATCACTTGAAATGCCCCGACGCCACCATCCGGTTCCGTTCGTGCATTTCACAGACGTGGGTTTCTTCAGGGGGAATTGGATTTCTCAAGCACTCGATATAATGTTACATCTCGAGTCATTCAGCGTATTCATTATTCCAAAATTGCAGCACTGCCAATGAAATGGTTACAATTAATTCTGTTTGCATGCCTCTTATCAAAATGATTACTTAAAAAAATTATTGAAAAAATTATTTAAGGAATTATCCAGCCAATTCATACATAGTCCAGTTTCCATACCTTAGCATTCCTTACTGCTCCACGCTTCTCTCTGAGCCAACCGGTCTCAAAAAACGCCGCGCATGCGGATCTGTATTCCTATCGGCTTTTAAACCTCACGTCGGTACGTATTACAATGACTACGTAAAGGCTTCTGTGCCACTACTTATCTTCCAGATTTCATAAATTTACTCATGATGGTGTATTATCTCCCATACTACTCTGATCATCTTCAACAACATGCTTTCTCATGTCATGTCTCTCTTATGCTTAATCCCTAATATTTTTTCCGGTTATAGAGGTTCAGGATTTCATACATCACTTATATAATCACTACTACAGTAACTATATGTCGACTTCTTAACCACTTCTTAATAGTTATCTTCATATTGGTATATTCTCTCCCATGCTCATATAATCTTCTTCAGCCTAATGCTTTCTCATATCGTATCTCTCATACTTCTGATCACCAATGTAATTTTCTTTTTTTCTTTTATTCTTTTTTCTCCAAATGTAAAGGTCACGGTTTATAGGGCTTAATTTCAGACGGTGCTCACACTACCGCTGCAAATGTTAAATGCATGCTCCCCATTCAATCAAGTTGTTTAAGCCTTCAGGATGTACTGTATTTAATTTGCAAATCCACCTTTGTTCACAAATTAACAGCGTTTGCTGCTGCAATTTTCCTTCTCTGCCTATCATCACTCTCTCAAGACAGAAACTTCTAAGTTCCTCAAAAGTATATTGCTTTTGTATACAGTGTGCTACTATTGGGGCTTCTATGGTCTTACATTTCAATCTGCTCCGATGTTCATTCATTCTAATTTTGAAAGATCGTATAGTTTTCCCAATGTAGCGTAGGCCACAAGGACAGGTAATACAGTATACTACGTAATTAGAATTACAAGAGGTTTGATGTTTTAGCTTATACAATACTCCACGGTGTTCAAAAGCCACACTTTCATCTGATATTGCACATATAGTGCAATTTCCACACTTACTGTTAAACACTCTGGATCCGAACATACAATTTACCCACACTTATCATGCAGAAAGCATAGTTTTTCTTGATGTGACAGTTAGAAAAAGTGCCGACGGGTGGATCACCTCAGTACATAGGAAACAAACAGATAGAAATACTTTTCTGCATTACAGCAGTAGTCATCCGAAACAACTGAGGGATAGTTTACCCCTATCACAATTTATTAGATTTCGTAGAAATTGTTCCAATCAGATAGACTTTAAAAGGCAATCGCAGAAATTGATACAGGATTTTAGACAAAGTGGGTACCCTGGGCATATAGTTAGAACAGCATATAAAAGAGCGCTTTACATCAACCGTGGATTACTTTTATAGTCTCATAAGAATACAGATATGGAAGAAACTACAGTGAATATGGTCACAAAATTTTCCCCCTATAGTGGATATATAAAAAGAATTATAAAAAGGCATAGTAACGTTTTGGCCACTATACCCGGATTAGCACAATATAACATTCGGTGTGTTTGGACACGACAGAGAAATTTGAAAGAAAGGCTTAGCCCCACTACATTAAGACCAATAATAGATCCAACAGAAAGTGTAGCACAGGGCCATAGTAAGTGTGGAAATTGCACTATATGTGCAATATCAGATGAAAGGGTGGCTTTTGAACACCGTGGAGTATTGTATAAGCTAAAACATCAAACCTCTTGTAATTCTAGTTACATAGTATACTGTATTACTTGTCCTTGTGGCCTACGCTACATTGGGAAAACCATACGATCTTTCAAAATTAGAATGAATGAACATCGGAGCAGATTGAAATGTAAGACCATAGAAACCCCAATAGTAGCACACTGTATACAAAAGCAACATACTTTTGAGGAACTTAGATGTTTCTGTCTTGAGAGAGTGATGATAGGCAGAGAAGGAAAATCGCAGCAGCAAACCTGTTAATTTGTGAACAAAGGTGGATTTACAAATTAAATACAGTAGATGTTCACACATTGCAGGCAGGCTCATGCTGCTTGTTTGTTGCTTTTCCACAGTTAAATGTTGTAGGTGCTTAGCATCAGAGTTCTTGCACTGTCCTTGTATACAGCACTGCCCAGTGGAAATTGCACTTGTTGGTGTGCAGCATGCAACCGACTCTACTGCATGCAGTGCAAAACAACATGCTGCATCTGTATGTACTTGCCAACAGATGTCATTTCCTATGATCCTATTCATAATGTGCAGAGGGCAGAGACATGCATCTGAGGCCATTTCTGTTTTGGATGAGGCTTGAGAGAATGCACAGGGTTGTTTGTGTGAGGGCAACAGATGTCTGAAACATGCATTTAATATGGGTCAGGTCTCAGCCCCAATTCATGAAATCAGAAACATTTAACCATGACAGATATGTGCACAACACACAGGTCATTCATAGTCCTTTGAGAATGAGCCTACAACCTGCTGGTGCAATGGAGGTGGATACATACATACATTCCATTTATTGATACTTGCTGCCATGGCAGATACCTTATAGGTTTGGCATAGTGATTAGAGCACTGTGTTTGACTGCATGGGGATGCTGGTTCAATGCCCCCCAGTTCTTTTGTGTAGATTTTGTTCTGGGCTTGTCCAAATACCATCCAAGAGGGTGCCGGTTCAGAATAGCCCCAGGCACCCTTGTATCTATTCCTTGTGAGCTATTTCATGCATGTTCTTTTCAATCCCAGCTATCAGATGGGCAGAGGGTATTGCTTCTACTGTGGCCCATTGGAGATTGTTGGTGTGGGGCCCCAACTGATGCAGAGCCCACAAGTTGGAGAGGCTTGGGAGACTGGACCTAGACTGTGGTAGTCGGTCTTGGCCTCCATCGCATCTGTACAGACCATGCAGCCACATCCTACAGGAGTGATGTGGATGTATCAACCTATTTCTACATTGCAGGCAGATATATACATTCCCTTTATTGGTATTTGCTGCCATGGCAGATGCTGTGTAGGTTTGGCATAGTGGTTAGAACATTGTGTTTGGCTGCATGGGGAAGCTGGTTCAATGTTTGTACTGTATGTTTTTTTAAACCCTCCTCATTCTTCTGTCCAAACTTGTGCAATGTCCACATTCTATCATATACCCATGTCCCATTCTTGCTGATATATATTTCTACCATACTCATTACAATCATGACTGTTGGACAACCAGACTGTTTTTTGTTCTGCTCTGAGACCTGGGGGACTGTTCCTACTGTGACCACAGCACATGTGTGGACCACGGAGTGCAAATGATATATATATATATATATATATATATATATATATATAAGGGTGGCCCAAAAAAGTGAGAACATCTCATAAATAAAAAGCTTAAATAGTTTACTTATTTACCTTTTATAGCTATACAACGTCTTTATTTTGACAATTTCCGGTCACCATCTTTTTTTTAAATTTGTCAATCGTTTACATCTGTCTTTTTGAATTTTTAAATAACTTTATATGCTACGAGATGTTCTCACTTTTTTGGGCCACCCCATATATCCATGACTGTAACTGCACATCTTCCCCTCTATACCATGTATACACCACATGTGGACACATAGTGGTAGAGTGATTTTGAGTAGACAACCTTTAGCTGCAGTGTATGCTGCAACACACATTCCCTTTGTTGGTTTAGCATCCTCTGTGAGGTTCTGTGACTTTTTGTCATTATGCTTGAGGCACTGTGTTTCTGGTGAGTGGACCACATTTCAGATACCACATGTTTTCATCAGGGTTCTGTTACCCTCATCTGGAGATACTGTCAGCTGCGGGCCAGGGTGTGCCTTTAAAGATGTAGCCATTCCACAATGGGGCTTCACATATGTCATGCATGCACATTACATTCATACATTTCTGACAGCAATACATTTTTGCCTCCGGCGTGCAACATTGCAGGGGGCTGATGATGTTGGGGCAATGCATAATTGAACCTTGGCACCCTGACTTTGAGTGGCCATTGGAAACTCTGACACATATATTTTGTATATGCGACCGTATCCCACTCCTTCAATCCCTATCCGCTGCTATCCTCACATATCCTTACATGCTCCATATTATGACACAGAGACAGACATGTGGCTTTGTCATCCACGTGTATGAGGTAGATTGTGCGATTCTGGTACGGAGCTGAGACAGCCGCCATACCCACTGCAATGGTATTTTCGGGTTCCCATGGCACACCTACATCTTGGACAAACAGACCTAAGTGGCATGTGTGCCATCACGTTTGCAATACCTGATCACCACAGACATTACACAAACTCTGCTACCACCATCGGAAACACAGATCCACATTCACCATATGGACATCATATGCAGTCCAATATTTGACATGCAGCTGCAATACCTTGACATATGTGAGAACATGTGCAATTGCTGAACAGTTGGAACATATCTCTATTGTGACTGCTCTGCACCACCACTCATGCTCAGTCCTTTTGCTGAAGATATCGATAGCATGCTGACTGCATCCTGACAACTTTCAGGACTCTCCTATGCAAAACACTGACTGTACTAATGGTGACATGTCTGCACCACACTGCTGCATTAATCTTGGGTGTCATCTGCACATCCTACTTACTGACAACAATTTCAGATGGAAAGGGTTCGTCAGGTCCATGTGCTACCACGTGTCCATCCATCCCTCACCTTTGGATTGTCTTCCATTGCTGCTCTTTTCGCCTGCTTTGAATTTACTGCCTTTTTCGTACATTACAGTGCATGCTTGTCACCTTACCGCATCAGGTTCCTTTAGCATGCGCTAATAGACACATAGGGCAATTTAAACTGCCATGCCCCCTATATGCCCAGGGCACTTTCCGCACAAAGACGCCTTATTGCTTCCATTAGCACATGCTACTGCATGCTACCTTAATGCGCTTTAATAAACATACCCCATAGTCTTAAAATGAGCCTGCACCTTAATGTAAAGAAAGCAAAGATCTTGACAACTGGCAAAATCAATAAGTTCATCATTGATGGAGAAGAAATTCAAATAGTGGACAACTTTAACCTATTTGGATCAACTATCAATAAAAAAGTAACAAGCAGTCAAGAAATCAGATGACGCATTGCTCTGGGCAGAATGGTTATGAAGGACCTAGACAAGATTCTCAAGAGCAGAGATCTCTCTCTCCAAACAAAGATTTGACTTGTTCAAGCCATGGCATTTTCAATAACATCATATGGATGCAAAAGTTGTACAGTGAAAAAGATAGACAGGAAGAAAATCGATGCCTTTGAATTATGGTGCTGGCGATGAATACTGTATATACCATGGACTGCCTGAAGAACAAACCAGTCAGCACTAGAGATCAAACCTAAGCTTTCTTTAGAAGCTCAGATGAGAAGACTTTGACTTTCATACTTTGGACACATCATGCAAAGAAATAGATCATTAGAAAAAGACATTATGCTTGGCAAGGTAGAAGGTTAATACAAAAGAGGAAGGTCAGCAATGAGATGAATTGATACAATAACAGCAGCTTTGGATGCCAGTCTGTCAACAATGAGCCGCCTGACTGAAGACCAAACACAATTTAGGACAACTATCCAGAGGGTCGCCATGAGTCGACACCGACTCAACGGCACTTATCAATAACAAAACAATTTTTATAGAATAAAAAAAATCTGCACATATGATTATTTTCTAATTCTACCTAAAACATGCCCCTGCAAATTCTTTCCTTGATTTAATGAAGGAAGTTTCCACACAGCCAATTTACCAGGTTAAATGGTTTTGAAAATTATTCACTAAAGCAAGAGGCACTGAACTGATATTTTCTCAGCCTGTTTAACGTAATGTACCCTTGTTAGAAACATAGAAACATGACTACAGAAAAAGACCACACAGCCTGTCTCATCTGTCTTTCCATATCAACTATAATAGTCCCCTTTTTTCCTTAAGAAATCTTCTGTGTTTGTCCCATGGCAATTTTTCTGTCATGTGGTGCCGAGGCATAAGGCAGCATCACACATGCTCATGGCATGTCGCTCCTGATCGCCTCAGACACATCCTGTCAGAGGGGGGCAGAAGTGGCATACCACAATTACCCGCAATGAGCTGCTGCTCTAAGGCCACCCATAGCACTGAGGTGGTGGCTGTGCCATGTGTTCAGGGAGGGTGGGATTGAATCTAGTCACTGTGGTCTGCCAACTATGAGATTAGTCCAGGACTGGCCCACAAACACACATCAGGATATGGTATGGTCGACACTCTGCTAGGTCACCCATAACTTGGAATGTGTGTGTTCATGTATCCTGGCCTACCTCTCTGGTAGGACAGACCCCATATGTAGGACATGAATGCCATTTGAATCAACAACATATTAATGCAGTGCTACATGCACACCTAACAAGATGGTCCTCTCCCACACCTGCCTAACATATCTTGTCAGACAGGTATGACACAGCACCTGCAGACAGGTACACAGCCATAGAAATACCCCAGCTTATGCCCTCATGCAGGCTGATAATAACCACATATATACACATAGAGTGATGCACCTATACTCCTACATGGCTGCTGTGTGGCTTGTAACACATGGCCACTATGTCATGGGTTCAAGACCAGCCAGTGGATCAAGAGTTATATGTCCAGGTGTGTTAACTTTATCCTACATTTCCATATCTGTATCTGCAGGTGCAACCCTCCCTATCCTGTTCAGCATTGAGAAGCTGTACCAACACCTGCTGGTTGGCAGAACATGCTAATAGCACCCACATACTGAGTGAACTGTATCAATGATATGTGTGTGTGCACACTCAGAGCAGGTGTTAGCAAAGTCCAGGCATTAAAGGAGTCCTAGGGGCCAACTTGCACCTCTTTTGGACAGTGGGGTCATGTGTATGTGAACGTGTGTGTGTCCAGAGGACTGTGAGCTTTAGCAATGCACTGTGCATGCGTGTGATGCCCAGGCGTTATGGCTGTGCATACATCATGCTGCAGGGTCAGTTATTCTGCAACGCCACAACCTGTGTGAGACACCTTTTATGGGCAGAAGGATAGTTTTCAGTAAGTGGTTGCTACCTGTGGGAGTCACTGGCTGACTAGCTGTGCCTGTATACATCTTGTCCACAAAGATGTGATACTCAAATGCATTCCCTGTTAAACCATCATCAAGGCCCATCCCCACAGCAGGCCCTTACACTTGCCTCCCAACATAGACTGCTATACAGCTCCCATATCACTTGCTGGTTTCCCTGGAGTGAACTGGAGGGGGGGGGGGGGCATGGTCTTACCAAGAGAGCTCCATCACACCTGTGTGTGCAGCAAACATTACCTCTGACTGAGCCTCCAGTCCTCAGGACACACCTGGCTGCACAGCTGAAAGGCCTGATTAATGGTAAATGCTATAATAGCTGCATCCACGCCAACACTGTCAGCCCCCTTGCTGCAGATGCAGCTTATTGGGCGCTAGGCTCACGTAGAGGTATGGCCTCTGTGAATGTCTAATGGTATCACTGAGTTGGTTAGACAGGAAAGATTCTGCCATGTAGCTGCATGTACCTTGCTCTTGTCTTAAGTTGCAGTCAGAGAGTGCAATCTGGGAGTCTCTTAGCTCCATCCACAGTATGCAAATATAAGCATGACCATGTTCGGCACATCTGTATAAAATGTACACTTTCTCAACACTGTCTACTAATCATTGACCACAGCAGTCAGCATGACATTGTGTACCTCTCCATAACCACAACCAGCCTTATGTTTACAGAGATGGCATGCATTGGTTTGCCTGACTGTGACAGTGGGACACTGACCTCTGCATGGTGTGTGCACAAGTCCAGCAGGAGCAAGGTGCCACAGGATGTCATGTTGCTCTCTGCATCATCTGGAGGGGTAGAGGTAGGGGGAACAGTCCCATAGCTATTTTGAATGTGCCCCTGGTAGTTGGCATTGCCAGTTAGAAGCTCTGTTCAGATGCATAGCAGCTCTGCGGGTCTACTTAGTCTCTGCATTTTTAACATCAGAGGCCCTGCATGACAGCTTCTCCATGGGTGCCAAGTGAGACACTCACAAGAATGTTATTAGAGTACAAAGAGGTTATGGATGGCAGCATATGTGTAGCCAGCAAATGTACCAACATCTAACCCCATGACCATCCTGTCATGCTTCCACATGATGCTCTTGGTGGGGGGTAGAACTGCGTACAAAGTGTGGGGGAGCACATGTACTGCACTGGCAATTTTTGCAGTGTTCATGGCCAGGGACATGCCATGATATAGGGGTATGAGCATGCCAATATGATCAATGCTCATTGCCAAAATTTGTGTAGGGGGACATAGTCCTCTAGTATGTGACAAACATACATAGGCCACTGTGGGCCAACATGCACTTGCAGTCTGTCTCTGGGCCAGTTTCCAGTGTTCTTGGCATTGTATTAGCTGTCTCTAGGTTCAAACATAAAGAGTACATAAATGAGGAGCAGAGGGTTCTGCGTATTGTCTACAGAAGAGCAGGTTGCAGTAGATGAACATGAGAGGTTAGGTAAATGGCTGAACCATCAAAAGATGGGTGTGGCATGAGCTATATAGTGCTATATAGGAGTAAGCTGCAAAGACAAGGGTGCTGTTTTTTTCTTTATAGCACTCCTGTCACTGGCCAGGCTGCTAGCTGTCTATGCTGTTTGTACAGAGCTAGGATTCTCAATGTGGCTATGTGTACCTGCAGTGGGTAGAAACTAGCCAACCTGGCATAGATATAGTAACATAGTAACATAGTAAATGACGGCAGATAAAGACCAGTATGGTCCATCTAGTCTGCCCAGCAATATGACAGGAGTAGGTGCACCCCTTTCCATGTCTTTTAGGGAGTAGGTGCACCCCTACCCATGTCTCTGCTTAGTGGTGCACCCACCAGGAGCAGGTGCACCCCTCCCCATGTCTTCACCCCTCCCGATATCTTTGTTTTTTTGTTTGTTTAAGGGTGAACACACCGCTCCTCCCCCATCGCTCCATGTAGGACACCCCTATTTGTTGTGTGATGGTGTGTGGGTGGCAGATACAGTCCAGTGTTGCACAACATCTGCAGGCTGACTGTCATGGATCAAGCTGAATTGATTTCTCTGAATGAAAGGAGAGCTGCCTCCCTATGCTGTCTGTACCCTCCTGGTGGCTATGGTTTTGGCAGGCTGCCTAGGTGCCACTCACTGCATTCAGGTTCCAACCAGCAGCTCAGATGTGTCTTACGGGATGGCTTCTTTATCCCACCTTATGGCAACAGGCCTTAGTGGGCATTAATATGCACACTTTGTGCTCTAAATGCCCAATATCCACTTACTGCCCGCTAACTGACTGCTAGCACCCTTAATGCCTTAATGCCTTCTCCCTGCCCTGTCCTTGGGGACAAGGGAGTATATACAGTACCTGCTTGTAAACTACCTAGATTGCAGTATATATATACCTCAAATAAAATAAAAATAAACAAATAAGTAGCCAGGAAAGTAAAGATCCAAAAAAAGAAGAAATAGTCAATGCAATAAAATGGGAGATAAGACATTTTTCAGATATGTTAGTGAGAGGAGGAAGGGCAAAAGTGGTATTGTCAGACTCAAGGGTGAAGGGGAGCAATATGTAGAAGCTGATGAGGATAAAGCATAATTGCTTAACAAATATTTCTGTTCTGTGTTCACAGGAACAGGGCCTCAGAAAACACCTACAAATAGGAACAAGTGGCAAGGATCTTGAACGATTTTCAGAAGACTGTCTTCGAGAGGAACTAGCTAAAATAAAGTAGACAAAGCAATGGGATTGGATGAGATACATCCAAGAATACTGAAGAAACTTGGGGACATCCTAGCAACTCCACTGACTGACCTTTTCAGTGCTTCTTTGGAGTAAGGAGTGGTCCCAGAGGACTAGAGAAAGGCACATGTGGTCCCTTTACACAAAAGCAGAATTAAGGATAAGTTGGTGCAGAGGGTGGATACTAAAATGGTTTGTGGTCTTCGTTATAAAGCATATGAGGACAGACTTAAAGATCTTAATATGTATATGTTAAAGGAAAGGCGGGATAGAGGAGATATGATAGAGACGTTTAAATACTTCTATGGCATAAATGCACAAGCTGAGAGCCTCTTTCGATTGAAAGCAAGCTCTACTGTGAGGGGACATAGGATGAGGGTGAAAGGGCATAAACGCGGGAGTTATATGCAGAAATCTTTCTTTACAGAAAGAATGGAAGATTCATGGAATAATGGAGCGACATGCCGTGAGCATGTGTGATGCTGCCTTATGCCTCGGCACCACATGCCAAAAAAGCAGATACAGATATGGAAATGTAGGATAAAGTTAACACACCTGGACATATAACTCTTGATCCACTGGTTGGTCTTGAACCCATGACATAGTGGCCATGTGTTACAAGCCACAGAGCAGCCATGTAGAAGTATGGTTTGTAAACGGGGGTGCTTGTTGTGAAAGTTCCATGATCTTGGCAAGGCTATGAATTTACTTGACTTGCAAAGGATTGTGGGTCTTGTAGTTCAATCACACAAAACTAGCCGTTTAACAAGAATAAAGAATTGTAGTTGCTCGAGTGTAAAGCAGAAAACAGATTTTTATTTATGAGGTGTTATTCCCTCGCACAGATATGCTTGGTAACATCAACAGGATAATTTCTCCAGGAGTTTTATTCAGGAAACAAAACAAATAAGGCAACTGAATTACTTATGCAACAACTTAGTAAAGACCTTGATGGAACAGAAAATGTCTTTCTTCTAGCCCCTGCTAATAAACTTTCTTAGCAGTGCTGGAATGAAAAATAAACCCAAAAGGAAAATTCTCTTTATCAAAAAAAAAATCAGCTTTCTTTGTTTCACACAGAGAAGAAGCTTTTTTCTCAAAGTCCCACATGCACTTGTGCCTTGCTCTAATCACAGGTGCTTAACCAGCTGCAAATCATTGCTGGTCAACTCTCCACGTGGCTCCAACTTTCCCCAAAGCTTTCTCTCAAAGAAACCTTTCTGGGAAGCTAAAAATCAGTACAGTTCCTTTTGGTGTTTGATCCTTAACTGAGGATTATTTTAGAACAGCAGCTTAGAAAGAGAACAATCCATACATTCAACTTCCTCATCTGATATTTCCCCTTGCTCTTGAAATATCATAGGATCACTTCCATACACTGGCTCAGAGGATTTCTCTAACTGATCTCTACCAGGAAAGAAACTGTTTCCCTGCTGTCTTCCTTGTGCAAAGCTAGGGAACAGATCAGTGTTCATACCTGAGATCACGTTGTCATTAGGTTTCCTCTCTGGGTACTTTGGCCGGTAGGTAGCAAAACCTCTGTGCCCAGCTCTCCAGTCAGAATCTCTGGACTTCAGATCTCTTTTCCCATACCTCCTTAAATAGGTATTAGAGCTCCTTCTTTCTGTAGATGCAGCCGTCTCCTTTACAGGTGCTGTCTGGGGGTTCCTGATTGTATATCTCCAAGCCTCTGGCTTCCTCCAGTCCAATGAAGAATGCTTGCCCCAGGAATCTCTCCCAACATTCGTACTGCCTTGGGCTCCTTTCTTAGACCTTCTGGATGTCTTGCTGTTCTTCCTTCTGTTCACGATCAGTCTCTCCTTCTCCAGCTCCCATTGCTGTCCTTGCTGTCTTTGCTCTCCTTGCTGTCTGTATGATGAATTTCTTCTAGCTTTAAAGTGCCTAGATGGTCGCTCCACCCTAGCACACTGCAGGTGTTCTGAATTAAGCCCTGCCCTAGGAGATGTGTGATTAGGGATTACATCATTGCTTCTCTGATTAGGCACACGTTTCCCTACTTCAGCTCTTCTAGAGGCTTTCTGTAAACCAGTGCATTCTGGATCTGGTAGTCTTTTAGGTAAACACTCTGTTTTAGTGCTTTTACCAGCCAGCACAGGTTGCTTATTCAGAGCCAATTCACCTCTTGTATTATTTCTTCCTGACCTATGATAAGCTTCCTTATCACAGGTTGCATCACTCTATGTGTATTGTGGTGGCGAGACAGGTATAGAGCCCAAAGAAAGTTTGGAAAAACAGCCTTTTACCTCTGGGCAGAAGAAAGGTTCAGGGAGTTTAAGGGTTAAAGCTCTAACCAAAGAAAAAAACTCTGTGCACAGAGATGTAGAGAGTGAGCCACGCCCTAGCTCCATGGTGACCAGGGGAGGTGTCGAGGGAAGCCTGGGGGTGAAGTCTGAGGATATAGGGCAGCCCCAATCATATAAGCAGGGAGAGTCTTCCAGAAAAGGGGAAATGAAAGGAGGAACGAAAGGGGGAACGAAAGGAGGAGGAGGAGTGAAAGGAGAGAGACCAGGAAGAAGGAAGGCAGGAGGAGATCGTGTCCGTGGGTGGAGTCCAGGAGGGAAATCCTCTGAGGAGGAGACGTTCCCTAGCAGGCTGGACACTAGCAGAGAATCTCTTGAAACTACAGGAAGTAAGGAGATTAGGAGGACACGTGTAAGAGATAAGTGCTCTATCAGAAGCCTCAAAGGAGATCCTTATTGCATGCAGCATTCAGACAACTCAAGCCCTGAAGTCAGCCTAGCTGGTAGGAAGAGGACAGCTGGCTTGGAACGCAGGAGAGTTGATTCTGGGGGAAATGCTGGTGGAAGGCAAGGAACAGGAATCTCTGTGAGAGAGTCTGTGGAGAAGGTTCTACCTGTGGCACAGCCTGAGAGAAGACAGGTTGCTGGGAACAAGGTGAGCCCCTTGCAAGTTTTAAAAGGTTTATTAAAAAAGAAAGATCTCCTATATCCTTCCCCTGCAACTCAGCGTAGTGAGGATTCCCAATGGGAACAGGTTTTGAAATTGTTGGAGCAGTTGAAACCTGCCGTTAGAGACGCTGAGGCCAGCCAGGTGCTAATTGAACCAAATGAGGAAAGTATGGAAGTATAAGAATGCCTTCAGAAAGTGTATGTTCTGATGTTGAAATGGATTCCTCTTACTGTGTGAGTCAGAAGAAGTAAAAGCTGTATGGGTTTTTAAAAGTAGTGAAAAGCCAGAAGCTTTGGAAAGTTTATGACCTGCTGGAAATTTGGTTAATTGAAGCACTAATGTTGAGCTAGTCAGACAGGCTCAAAGAAGGCTATGAATGCTGGAAGTTAAAAGACAATATTTGCAGCTTGAAAGTGAAGAATGCCAATGTCTTTAAAAAGGAATGATACATGGGTTTATCAGCTTGTAACCAGGAAGCCAAAGTGCTGTGCAGAGCCCTGAGTGATACAGATTTGTGCTATACCAAGCCTGGGACCTAAGAATGTAATCTTGACTGAAGACAAGGTTGATTGCTTCGTTTAAGACAAGCTGTTTGAAACGGCTAATGCCTGAACTGTGCTGTAAAGTTTGTTTTTCCTTTTTGAATGGAGAAGTATCCCATTTTTGTTCTGGTTATATCTGAACAGCTGACAAAGAAGTTCAATGGTTAAGTAGAAAATAAAATTCCTGTTACCTTTGAAACCCTCGGCTGTTTTGGTTCTTACCACACAACTACCTTATTGAGAAGCCTCAACACTGGGAATTCAGGTGATAAGGGACATAAAGAGGTACGCCCACTACATATAGGCAACCACCTAACCCGTAGAGGGCGCTACAGTATATATGTGGTTATTGTCAGCCTGCATGAGGGCATAAGCTGGGGTATTTCTATGGCTGTGTACCTCTCTGCAGGTGCTGTGCCATACCTGTCTGACAGGATATGTTAGGCAGGTGTGGGAGAGGACCATCTTGTTAGGTGCACCTGTAGTACTGCATTAATATGTTGTTGGTTCAAATGGCATTCATGTCCTACATATGGGATCTGTCCTACCAGAGAGGTAGGCCAGGATACATGAACACACACATTCCAAGTTATGGGTGACCTAGCAGAGTGACGACCATACCATATCCTGATGTGTGTTTGTGGGCCAGTCCTGGACTAATCTCATAGTTGGCAGACCACAGTGACTAGGTTCAATCCCACTCTCCCTGAACACATGGCACAACCACCGCCTCAGTGCTGTGGGTGGCCTTAGAGCAGTAGCTCATTGCGGGTAATTGTGGTATGCCACTTCTGCCCCCCTCTGACAGGATGTGTCTGAGGCGGTCAGGAGCGACATGCCATGAGCATGTGTGATGCTTCCTTATGCCTCGGCACCACATGACAGAAAAATTGCCTTGCCAACCTCCTTCTCTAGGTGAGACAATGGATGCTGAGAGGTGGGGCAGCATGGGACTCCTCCCTTTCATGCTGCAGGGATCCTCAAGGCAGCAGTTGGGTGGGAGGGTTCCGCAGAGGGGTCTGCTTAGGATGGCAGATACCCTTGGCTTGGCACAGACAGTACAAACAGCAGCATTGCACCTAACATGCATGACAAGGGCGATGGTATCTTCTGAACCAGGCAGAAGCTGCTGCCGCCACCACCACTCCCACCCCTACACACTGCTAATATGGCTGCATGGTGGCAGTGGTGGTGGCATGACTCCTTTGTGACAGTGGCAGAAGGTATGTGTGCTGCTGCTGTCACAGCAGTGTCACACCAGACATCGCAGATGTACACCCTAGCTGGCTGTCTAGTCCACCTAGCGGCCTGACCAGCCCTGCTGAATCACATAGCACCTCTCTGGCACTTTGGCGCCAACATAGTGCCCTTTATTAATAGGGTATCATGCTGTGACTGGCAATTGATCACTACTATCACTGATTTCAGGGCTCCAGTCAGGGAGGTGCATGCTGCATACATGTGAATGGGCTCCCTGTGTGGTGTTTCACGGCTGAAAACGTTTCTCTCTCTCCAAAAAGAGCTCTGAACACCAGCTTTGAGCTGGTGTTACAGTTTCCCGCAGATGCACCTCTAACACCCATTTTTCGGATCCGCCGTTAGAGTGCATTCGCTGATGCCACCCACTCTCTGCCCACTCCGTACCCTTTCTCTGCCCCTGTTCCTCTTAGTGGCCGGCAGTGCTTGTGCACATGTTGGAGTAGCGTTAATGGTGCTTTATGCTGCACAAACTGTTCACGGGCTCCCATACCACTCGTAGATGCCTTTAGCACTGTTTAGTAATCGTACCCAAAAATGTTCAAAATGTTCAATGTAAATGTTCCTAATGTTCCATATAATTTAAACATAGAAACAGAAACATGATGGCAGAAGAAGACCACATGGCCTATCTAGTCTGTCTTTCCATATCAACCATTACAACAGTACCCTTTTTTCCTTAAGAGATCCTCTGTGTTTGTCCCATGCTTATTTGAATATAGAAACTGTCCTCACCTCTACCACCTCCACTGGGAGACTATTCCACACATCTATCACTCTTTCAGTAAAGAAATTTGTTCATTGTATTTCACTCAGTTCCATGTAAACCCTTGACTTGTAGAAAAATAGTATATCAAAATGTGTTAAATAAATAAATAAATAAATACTGTGGGGAAAAGATGAATCCCCTTCAGGTACCTTTATTACAGGTTGAATCCATCTTGTGCTAACCTCTATAGCTCAGGCCTAAGAAACAGCTTGGTCTCACTTCTTCACACTGAAACTGCAAATTCAGCGAAGATTGAACAATGAAATGACCTCATATCCTATCCCAGAGAGCTTACACAATGAGAATCTCTGGACACTATACATCTAATGAAAGGCTGCCTACATGGGCCTCTGGAATGCTCAAAGGAAAACGTAAACAACAAAGACCAACATCATTATCTATAGCTTATCTACAGGAAACATGACTCGCAAGCCAGCACACAGTCAGTAAGACTGAAAGAGACAGGATATCGAGCCAGTGAGAACAGAATGCTACAGAGGATAGGGATCAGAGGGCAGATTTTCTATAGAATAATAAAAGAATGAGAGGAAATCTATTTATCAGCAATTTTCAGTTCCTGATCGTGTTAGCCAGTCTAGTTCCGGACCTCTGGCTTCCCTATCTCATCCAGCAGCTTGGAGACTGAGAAAACTCCTCCTTTTTATGATGTCACCGGTATATCTTCACCGCATTCGCCTCCTGTCTTCAGTTACCTCAGTCTCCAAGCAGCTGGATGACATAGAGCCCGGAGAGCCGGGCTCACTGGAGAAACAATTAAGATTCATTTTATTTTAGCAATAGTTGGATAGCATCAGTTTGGATTAATTCTGTGCAGGATTCTCTGCCTTTAGGTGCTGTGCCTTTAAGTGACTGCAGGCTTCCCTCTCCTTCCCCCTCAGTTTGCTTGCTCCCCGGGCCCGGTAAGTGCTAAGGGATATCCTGAACGGCAGCTCCTTTAATCCAGTACCTCCGTTGGGGGTAGCTGCATTTACGGCGGTGGTAAGAGCCGGAGGAGAGCCCAGCCAGCGCCACACAGATGTTTGCCTGTTTGTGCGCTTGGCTGGCTCGGCCCGTTCGCACTCACAATTTAGATTGAGATTCTAACGGGGCTGTTTCCATCTCTTCGGTAAGTCCTCCGGAGCCTGTGACAAGCGTTGCTGGGGAAAGTTTGCAGCTTGCTTGTCTCCGGCGGTGCCCTAAGGTAAGGCAATCACTTTTTTGCAGCATTTCTTGGGAGACGCAATTTTGGCGTGCAAAATCAAGCAGCGGGCCTAGCCGCGTGGCAGCCGTTCGCGTTCATTCTGATGTGATCTGCAGTTAGTCAACTCGCCTTAAACAGATCGCAGCGTCTAGCTAGGCTCAGTTTTTACTTTTTTTTTACATAGCCTGGCAGTCCTGGGTTGCGCTACGGGGCGATTTACATAAAAAAAAAAAAAAAGGGGGGATCGCATTTCAGGAAAGGGCCTGTCCTGTTTTTGGGCCCTAGACTGGTGCTGCTGTGGAGCACGTTTTTCTCAGGGTGTAGGCATCCTGGTTTGGCTGGGCGTTCTGCAGTTGGTGTGATTTATCATGCCATCTAAGCCCCTCTGCCTAGTCTGTGGCATGAAAAAAGGCACTGCTTCGGGGGTCTGCAAAGCGTGTGTGAGGGAGGCAGCTTCGATGGAGCAGGCCAGAGAAGACAGAGCAGAAGGGCAGGAAGCCGAGGTGGGGGGCTCTCTCGCCCTGTTACCTGAGGGACCCCAGGGGGAACCAATCGCTGGACCGTCTTCGGCTCCAGACCCTCCCCCCCCCCTCAGACTCCATTCCCTAAAGACTTAGCGGCAATTTTCTCGCAGGATTTTGTCGCTCTGCTGCAGCGCTCTCTGGGTGGTGGTGTTCAGCCACGGACAGAGCCGGCGGCAGCGAGTAGCCTTAAGAGATCCGCGCCGCCCTCACAGACCGACGAACCATCGCATGGGGCTAAGAGGGCACGAATGGAAGGGATATCTGGGGAGCTAACTGTGGCCTCGGAGGGTCTGCTGTCCGATGATGAGGACCAAGGTCTGGAGATCGAAGAAGTGCTAGAGGAAGGCGAGTTTTCTGAAAAGGATGATCAGGCAAGAGTGGTGCAGGTCTTCCGAAGGGAAGAGCTACCGGCGCTTATAGTGGAGGCCTTGAAGGTTCTGAATGTGCCGTTACCGGGGGCTACGACAGATGACTCGCTGGAGGATCCCTTGTTACAAGTGTTTAGAAGAAATCAGAGGGCGTTCCCGGTGCATAGGGTGTTTCGGGAGATGATACAGGAGGAGTGGAACATGCCCGAAGCTACCCTGCGGGGAGCCAGAGTTATGGGCCGTCTGTATCCGTTGTTAGATCAGGATAAGGAGATTTTTAAGTCGCCCAAAGTAGACGCGGCCGTGTCGGCTGTCACCAAAAAGACTACCATTCCTGTTGAAGGCGGGGCGGCCCTTAAGGACCCTCAGGATAGAAAGTTGGATACTTTGCTACGACAGGTGTTTGATGTGAATGCGCTATCGCTTCAGGCTGCTATTTGCGGAGCTTGGGTAGCGAGGGCCTGTCTTCGCTGGTCGCAACAGGTTCAAGCGGATCCAGGAGCTGTAGAATCTAGTGAAGCTGGAGTCGGGCGCGGCCTACCTAGCTGACATCCATTATGATCTTATGCGGGGCCTGTCGAAGAGTATGGCGTCGGCGGTGGCGGCACGACGTTACTTGTGGCTGCGCAACTGGGCAGCGGATACTTCCTCCAAGACTAGGTTAAGTAAGCTCCCCTTCAAAGGTCGTTTGTTATTCGGTGAGGATTTAGAGAAGCTGGTTAAGGACTTAGGGGAAACCAAAGGGGGTAAGTTACCTGAGGATAAGCCTAAGTCAAATCGGACGTTTCCGGCTGGCAGGGGCCAGCAGCGGGATTTTCGCCGCTTTCGGTCCCAGCGTTTCAGTACAGGTCAGAGGGGGCGCTACCCCAATAGAACGCAATCTTTCCGCGGGTTTCGTGGAGCAGGACGAGGTTTCGGTCCTTCTTCCTCCTCGTCTTTCACGGCTAAAAAGCAGCAATGAGATAAGGGGGACCCGGGCGCCCTTGCCTCCGGTAGGGGGGCGGTTGCAGGAGTTCTATGCTGCCTGGGTCCGTGTAACGTCAGATCAGTGGGTATTAGAGGTGATCAGAGAGGGCTACTCGCTGGAGTTCTTGCGTCCAGTGAGGGAGGCCTTCGTGCTGTCCCCCGGCAAGTCGGCTGCCAAGTGCGAGGCTTTACGGGTGACAGTCCGAAGGCTGTTAGAGCTCAATGCGATAGTGCCCGTTTACTTCGTGGTACCAAAAAAGGATGGGGGCGTCCGGCCGATTCTAGATCTCAAGGGAGTCAATCGATGCCTTCGGGTGTCGCATTTGCATATGGAAACGCTGCCCTCAGTGATAGTGGTGGTGCGCAGGTGGGAATTCCTCACATCGCTAGATCTGTCAGAGGCCTACCTCCACATCCCGGTAAGACCGGAGCACCACAAGTTTCTCAGATTTGCAGTTCCCTTCGGCCATTTTCAGTTCAGAGCGTTGCCCTTTGGGTTGGCGACGGCGCCGCGAACTTTCACCAAGGTCATGGTGGTAGTGGCGGCGGCCCTTCGCAAGGAGGGCATTCTGGTGCATCCTTATCTGGACGATTGGCTGATCCGGGCAAAATCAAGGTCCGAGAGCGAGGCTGCCATGGCTCGCGTGGTGTCCTTCCTGGGGGAGCTCGGTTGGATAGTCAACTTGTCGAAAAGTCATTTGATTCCTTCTCAGAATCTGGAATATCTGGGTGCTCGTTTCGACACGGCCTTAGGAAGGGTGTTCCTGATGTAGGCTCGAGCGCAGGCTCTCCGGAGCCTGGTACATCACTTTATCCGACGCAGAGCGCCCTCAGCGTGGCAGTATCTTCAGTTGCTGGGCACGATGGCAGCCGCCATAGAGACAGTGCTGTGGGCGCTAGCCCACATGAGGCCATTGCAAAGAGCGTTGCTGCGCCGGTGGTCGCACCAACAGGATCCGTTGGCACGAACATTGCGCTGTCCGAAGGAGGTTCGCCAGTCTCTTCAGTGGTGTTTGCTTCCCGCATCGTTGGAGTGCGGCAAGGCACTGGATGCTTAGGCCTGGGTGTCGGTAATGACAGACGCCAGCCTCCTGGGCTGGGGAGCACACTGTCAAGGCGTTTTCGCGCAGGGGCAGTGGTTGGACCAGGAGAAGTCATGGTCGATCAACAGGCTGGAACTAAGAGTGGTTGCTCTGGCGCTGCGGGAATTTCGAAGGTTAGTCGCAGGCGAGGCGGTTCGAGTGTTCTCAGACAATGCCACGGCGGTGGCCTATGTCAACAGACAAGGGGGAACAAGCAGCGTAGCACTGGAGTTCGAGGCGGAAGCCCTGTTCACCTGGGTGGAAACAGATCTGCTGGACCTGTCAGCGGCCCATGTGGCAGGAGTGGACAACGTACAGGCCAATTTCCTCAGCCGGGTGAGAGTGGACCCGGGGGAGTGGGTCCTTCATCCTGAGGTCTTCGCGATGGTGGTCCGCAGGTGGGGATCACCAGTCATGGACTTAATGGCGACCTTCGCTTCGGCCAAGGTCAGCCGTTTTTTCAGCAGGCACAGGGAACGAATGTCCGAGGGTCTAGATGCTCTCGTCCAGGAGTGGCCGGTGGGACATCTTCTGTATGTATTTCCTCCGTGGGTGCTGATCGGCCGGCTGCTGCAGCGAGTCGAACACTTCAAAGGTCATGTGATTCTGATAGCCCCGGACTGGCCTCGCAGACCCTGGAATGGGGATCTGGTGAGGTTGCTAGCGGCGAAACCCTGGCGACTTCCATCTCGTCTGGATCTGCTTTCGCAGGGGCCCCTCTTAATGCCACACGTGGATCGGTTCTCACTTATGGCTTGGCTCTTGAAAGGGCAAGGTTAAAGGCTCGGGGCTATTCGGCAGCGGTTGTTTCTACTCTTCTCCGGGCCAGGAAGAGGTCCACGTTGTTGGCTTATGTCCATGTTTGGTGGATTTTTGAGGCATGGTGCGCGGAACGGCGGTGTGAGGCCTTACATTCCTCTATTCCTCAGCTCCTGGATTTCCTGCAGGACGGATTTGAGAAAGGGCTAGCGACTGCATCTTTGCAGGTGTAGGTAGCAGCTTTGTCCTGTTACAGAGGCAGGATAGGAGGTCAATCGATTGGGGATCAGTGCGACGTCAAACGTTTCCTAAGGGCGGTCTCGCTAGCGCGACCCCCTGCTCGACCGATCGTCCTTAAATGGCACCTGCCAACCATGCTAAACTCGTTGGAGACGAAGCCATTCGAACCGTTGGCACGGGCATCGATCAAAGATCTCACCCTTAAGGTGGTGTTTTTGGTGGCCATTTGTTCGGCGAGGAGAGTCTCGGAATTACAAGCGCTTTCCTGCAGGGAGCCGTATCTGTCTTTCTTTCCCAATAAGGTGGTTTTGAGGACGGTGCCGGCATTTCTCCCTAAGGTGGTCTCGCCGTTCCATGTGAATCAGGAGATTGTTTTACCGGTGTTTTCGCAGGACATAGAGGCGTCGGGGCGAGTACCTGGCACCGGTTGGATGTCCGTAGGGCATTGAAGAAATACCTGAGGCGAACGTCCGCTTTCTGCAAATTGGACAGGCTCTTCGTGCTCTTTGCGGGGTCCCGAAAGGGAGAGCCGGTGTCCAAAGCGTCCATCACTCGGTGGATTAAGGAGACCATCGCGTCAGCCTACATGTTGAAGGGTAAGTCTGTGCCAGAGGGGCTTCGGGCACATTCCACTAGGGCACAGGCTTCTTCCTGGGCGGAGGTGCGTTTAGTGCTGCCGGCGGACATTTGCAAAGCGGCGACTTGGTCGTCCCTGCATTCTTTTGTCAAACATTACCACTTGGATGTACAGGGGGCGTAAGAGGCCTCCTTTGGTTCGGCGGTTTTGCAGGCTGGTTTTCCAGGTCCCTCCCGTAAGTGGAGGGCTTCACTGCTCTGGTACAGACCCAGAGGTCCGGGACTAGACTGGCTAACACGATCAGGAAGGTGAAATTAGACTTACCTGCTAATTGTTGTTCCTGGAGTGTAGACAGTCTAGTCCCGTATCCCTACCCAGTATTTTTTTCGGTCTGCAGTGACCTGAAGAGCGGAGATCTTTAACAGGTAAGAGGGCCTTTTGTTCAGGGGCCTGGGTTGCTGCAGGAATGCATTGACTGATTGTTAAGGCACGGTAAATAGTAGCTAGGAACGTTAATAATTCAGTTCATTTTACGGGTATTTCCCTTCCTGGTGGGGGAGGGTGGGGCCTGTTGCAGTTGAAGTCACAGTATGTTCTGAGAGTTCAAGTTTTACATTTCTTCCTTTGTTTCTGGTTTTGGGATTTAGCAGTTAGAAGGCTTTCTTGTGTCTCCGGTGAATCTGCTTTGTCAATAGGTTACTGAAGACAGGAGGCGGATGCGGTGAAGATATACCGGTGACATCATAAAAAGGAGGAGTTTTCTCAGTCTCCAAGCTGCTGGATGAGATAGGGAACCCAGAGGTCCGGGACTAGACTGTCTACACTCCAGGAACAACAATTAGCAGGTAAGTCTAATTTCACCATATAAATATGAATAAGGAATCTTAATAGATAGACAGATGGTAGCTGATCTCACTAGAGTAAGGCTCTCTCTGTCCCAGGACCTCTTTTTTTATCAGGCGCTTTACTTGCTTGTAAATGTATTGATGTTGTGGATTGATATTGAAATTTGTACAAAAGTAAAGCTTGTGATGTTACAGACCTGATAAGATAAATAAACCTTTTTACATGCTTTTATGGTGGCACGAGCAATTTGTTTAAGGTCCTGTATATGTATGTTGAGGTTGAACACAAACAGCCAAAAACAAAAATAGAAAATCCCTAATTAGGGGAAGCCCAGAAAAGCCCCAACAATACCTCTAAGGTTTTCCAAATATAGATGCCTGTTTTCCT
Source organism: Ichthyophis bannanicus (assembly GCA_033557465.1). Lineage (NCBI taxonomy): Eukaryota > Metazoa > Chordata > Amphibia > Gymnophiona > Ichthyophiidae > Ichthyophis > Ichthyophis bannanicus. Next base: position 1,606,316,991 of record CM066031.1, read on the forward strand.
CTCTCTCTGTGATGTCTTGTATTTTATGAAGGCCTCCCTCTTTTTCTTCACCTTTTCAGCTTACTTCTTTTGAGAACCACAGTGGCCTCCTTTTCCTTTTACATTTATTTATCTTTCTAACAAAAAGGTTTGTTGCCCTTAAAATATCCCCTTTTAGTTTTGCCCATTGCTTTTCTAGATCCCCCAGCTGTTCCCATCCCACTAATGACTCCTTGAAGCATTGTCCCATCTTGACAAAATTAGTTTTCCTAAAGTCTAAGACCCTCGCTTTTGAATGGATTTTATCAGCCTTAGTCCTAATACTGAACCACACCATCTGGTGATCACTGGATGCAAGATGATCTTTATCTTTATTGAGACATTTGATATACTGCCCAAGCGATTGCATCAGATCTCCTACTATGACATCAGAAACACTTTCCTCATTGGTAAGCACCAAATCTAGTATGGCCCCTTCACGTGTGGATTCTGTTACCAGCTGCCGGAATAGTTCTCCTTGTAGAGAATCTATAATCTCCTTACTTCAAGATGACACTGCAGCATGGATGTGCCAATCAACATCTGGAATACTGAAATCACCTATCAGTAGCACTTCTCCTTTCATGGCAATACTGCGTGTGTCTTCTATAAAATCACCATCCACTTCTTCTCCCTGTGAGGGGGATTTGTATATCACTGCAATGCAAATAGTTTCCTTGTCCCTCTTTCTAGTTTAACCCACAGTGCTTCCTCACTCCCTTTTAAGCCCTGTAATTCTATAGCTTTAATATTATTTTTTATATATAGTGCCACTTCTCCTCTCCTACTTTCTACTCTGTCCTTCCTGAATAAAATCTAGTCCGGTATAATTACATCCCAGTCATGGTTGTCCATGAACCATGTTTCCGTAACTGCCACTAAATTCAAGTCATCCTCTTCCATTAAAGCCTCAGCATCTGGGATCTTATTTCCAATGCTAGAAGCATCTATAAACAGCACTTTCCAGATGTTGCCCCATTATCCATTTCTACAGAAGTATTTATTCTTTTACTTACCTGGGGGTTTTCTTCATCCATCCCCAACAAATCTAGTTTAAAGCCCGCTTCAGTAGGTTAGCCAGTCTTCTATGGAAGATACGTTGACCCTTCTTGGACAGATAGATGCCATCTCTGCTCTGCAGCCTTTGGAACATTATCCCATGGTTCAGGAAACCAAAATTCTCTCAATGACACCATCCACGCAGCCATGCATTCATCTCCAGCATGCAAGATTCTCTGCATCGGCCTTTACCTCAAAAGGGAGGATTGAAGAGAACACCATCTGTGCACCTATTTGCTTCACTCTCTGTCCCAGAGCCATGAAGTCACTTTTGTTATGCCCAGAGGAAAACCTAGCAGTATCATTTGAGCCAACATGGATGAGCAACATCAGTAGGCTTGATGAGTCTCGGCAAATTCTCCATAACATCTTGGATTTTGGCAACTGGCAGATAGCACACCTCTCTGGACCAAGTCTGGTTTATAATTGCTCTAAAAAACAACATAAATAGAAAAGATTTACATTTAAAAGACAGGAAAGAAGAAAAATTGAATCATTAAAAGTAAAATTCATCACACAGGAAAAAAAGGAGAGAGACTAAGAGGGAGGGAGATAGGTTCAAAAATGGCTAAGTCTGTCATGCTCTCATCCTATAGGATGGCCTACTGGGATGGGAACACTAGGCCATAAGTGGTCTCAAAAAAGGTATGTCTTTAACTGCTTTTTAAAATGTTTAAAATTATGTTCTGTTCGAATGGGTGCAGGCAAGGAGTTCCAAAGGGCAGGTGTGACTGCAAAGAAAGCAGACCTCTGGGTGCTGTCATATTTAATAGCAGAAGGGAAAGGAAAGTAACATAGTAACATAGTAAATGACGGCAGATAAAGACCAGTATGGTCTATCTAGTCTGCCCAGTACGATGCCAAGAGTAGGTACACCTGTGCAGTCTGAATCCATGTAGAGAGTGAAGAACCTGATCCAAGGCATGCAGAACTACCAAGGAAGAAATGTAGTCCGGTGCTGCCTCATGGATAGCTTTATGGGCCAGAGATAGTGCTTTAAATTGGATATGTAATGTTATTGGCAGCCAGTGATACCAAATTAATAGTGGGGTTACATTATCGAATCTGCGTGCATGTGACAAAGTGTGCCTGTACAACCATGTTTTGTAATGTCTGAAGCCTTTTCAACTTATATTGAGGAATGCCTAAGTAGGTTATATTACAATAGTTAAGTTTGGCAAGGATCGTGTGCACTAAGAGTGTAATTTGTGCAGATGATTACAGGAATGGCTGAATCACACGGAACCAGCACAGTGATAAGAAAAGGGATTTTCCAAGTTTTGCAATTTGAAGAGAAAAGATAATTCAGAATCTAAGGTAATATCCAGGTAACATATGGAGGAATAGAAATGTAAGGAGACTCTGTCCAGGACTGGAGATATGGCAGGGCAAGGATGGGAGCCAGAGAACCAAATGGCTGAAGACTTCAATGGGTTCAGTTTCAAAGAATTCTCTCTGATCCAGGCTGAAACAGTGAATAGTATTGCACTTGATACAGGACTGGGTTCCGAAACGTGCGCGTTGTGCATTATTTCTGGATGACTGTCTGCTGTTGGTCTACAAAAGAAAATTTTTTATCATTCATCAAATTGAAGAGCTAAGTTTTTATGCTAAAAGTCTGGGTTTGAAAAATAGCCTTATTAAAATGGATGTGGCCATCTGGAGTGGTTAGGGTGGAATTCCTGACCTCCCTTGGCCTTATCCGACAAAAAGTAATGATATTTATTCAGGTTTGTTATTTTGGGGAAGAGGTATATTGATAATTCTTGGAAGTTTTGAAACAGTGAATAAGCAATGATTGATTGTGATGAGATCAGGAGCAGCATTATCCATCAGATATAAAAGAATAGTTTCATCTGCATAAACATAAGTTGATATATACCTTGGCACTGAATCAGTATGAGAAGGGGGCTCAGAAAACCATTGAACAATAATGGTGACAGGGTTGAGCCTTGTGAAACACTGCAAGGTAACAAACAAGAATTAGACACTTTATCCTAACTATGGACTTGGAAAGTTCTGTTTGTTAAGAATGAAGTAAATCACGCAAGTACTGTTTCTTGAACATCAATACCATAAAGGCAAGATAGGAGCAAGTTATGGTCAATTAAATAAAAGGCTGCAGAAAGGTCTAATGAGATGGCAGGCATGGACTTGCCTAGACCTTGTGCCTAGCATATTTTGTTCAAGGCAGCAATGATGGTTGTCTCAGTACTATGAAATGGCCTAAAACCAGACTGACATGAGTGTAAAGAGTGAGTGTGCTCAAGATGATTGGAAAGCTGCTGAAATATTATTTTTTTCTGTTAACTTTACTATACATGGGAAATGGGAAATTGGAAATGGGGCGATAGTTTTAAGGATCTAATGGTTTCCCAGAAGGTCTTTCAGGATGGGACACGAAAGTGCGCTCTTCCAATTGTCTTAGGGTATTCATGACAAAAGGCTATTGGTGATATTGTGAATGAAGGAAACTAAATTCAGAGACAGTTTGTGAAGCCAAGATGGTATAGAATCTAATGACATGGTGGTTTTATGGGAAAATTCTATCATTCAGACAAGATCGAGAGATGAAAGAGGGTGAACTTAGCCCAGATATGAATAAGACACTGAGATGGCAGGGTCAGCAGATTCCAGAAAAGAGAACGGAGAGGGCACAAGGACAGCAAGTTTGAGCAGGGAAACTTTATCCTTAAAGAATTTTGCAAGTACTTCCGATGAATGCCCAATCCAGGATTGGTAAAACTGTGAACAGGCTTGAGTGGTAAGGCAGGAAACAATCTTAAAAACAGCCTTTGCCGAAGAAGCAGATTCATTTTTTGACTTTGGAAAAAACCCTTCTTTTTTGCAGATTGAAGATGTGCTCGATAATAAGCATGATTGCTTTGAAAACGTTCAAGGTTTAGGGGCAATGGAAACTTATGCCAGGCTCTTTCAGCTGAGCAGATCTGATGTCTGAGAAGGCGTAACTCTTCATTGAACCATGGGTGCAATTTGTGTTTAGGGCATACAAGAGTTATCATGGGCACTACAGAACCAAGAGCCTTAGATAGCAATTCCTGCCATAAGCAAGTCTGTTTGTTAACAGAGAGTGAAGAAAGGGGTTAGGAAAAATAGTATGAGCCGTAGGAAATAAGGCCAAAGTATCTTGAGAGAGATTATGATAAAAATAGGTACAACCTTGGGAAGGTGCTATAGAAGTGCCCTAATGGCAGCTGGGAGAGTTAAGATCAAAGAGTAAGAGAACATGGTCTGTCCATTACAAGGGACTATTTTCAGATTACTGAGTGAGATTTTTGCACCTCGTTGGGTCAGGATAAGATCTAAGATATGTCCAGCGCTGATGAAGACCATGATCAGTAAGAAATGCTCTATGATAAGTGTGCAAGGGATCATCATAATAAATATTAAATTTGCCAAGTCTGGATAAGAAACCAAAAGATTTAAAATAAACTGCTAAGCGTCATCCCAGGTTACCTGAGTGAGAGCCAGGGGGCAATAGAGGAAAGTATGTAGATAAAAGGAGGGATACCAGTCCTCACAAGGAGGACTTCTATGTTTTGGGGTAGAGATAAAGGGATTTTCAACAGAACCATGGGGGAGTTGTAAATAATTGCAACTCCACACCCCTTATGGGACGTTCAGGGAATGGAAATAGCCTGATAACCTGGTAAAAGGCAGCAATAAAAGTATGACTCCTCTCCCTCATGAAACCAAGGGGCATGTTTACTAAACTGCAGTAATGTCATGTGCATTAGGTTCCGCGGTAAAGGTACAGATGCACATATAAAGGCATGGGCGGGGCATCATTATGGCAAGCATGTCAGGTAACGCACGTTATAAGGCACGTTATAAGGCACAGTACAAGGCACGTGCTTGAACGTGCCTTGTACTGTGCCTAATAAGGTGCCATGTAACGTGCCTTGTACTGTGCCCAATAAGGCGCCTTATAACGTGCCTTGTACTTTGCCCAATAAGGCGCCTTATAACGTGCCTTGTACTGTGCCGAATAAGGCGCCTTATAACATGCCTTGTACTGTGCCCAATAAGGTGCCTTGTAACATGTCTTGTACTATGCCCAATAAGGTGCCTTGTAACGTGTCTTGTACTGTGCCTAATTAGGAGCCCTATAACGCCTTATAAGGATTGCTGGCAACTGTGGTGAGGGTACTATGGGCTGGCAGCACGGATCTGCAAAGATATGACTGTCACAGGCAAGCAAAATATCTGCCTTGGACAAGAGGGAACAATGAGGAATCAAACCCATGACCTCCACCTAGAATGTCAGTGTACTAACCAGTAGGCTATACCTCTATGGCCTGTTGTACAGCAATGGCTGGGTACAGAAGGACTGCAGGTCACCGCACAAACTGTCTGCTCTGTGTGCCAGGTTAGGGTAACCCCACCAGCACCCATGATGCATTGCACATACAGAACAGCGGCCTACAGCTGACCACCAAATGGGGTCTGCACCTCTCCGGTACTGCAGCGTGGTAAGATGGACTGACAGTGCTTGATACTAGCACAGAGTAGCTACAGACCATGCCATTGTGCAGGTTCCATGGGTGCCCAGCACTAGGTCCACAGTACATGTGGTACTAGAGATAGATCCTACTGCACATCCCCAGCACTGCCAGTGTGTGACAGGTGTTTCCAGCAGTGCAACTGAAAGTACATCTGTTCCAGCTGTGTTATGCAGTCACATATAGCCCTGGGGGACCAAACACCACCCAAATTAGTGCATGCCCAGTGTTAGGGTCTGGCTGCCATGGGTACCTGTTATCAGGGCAGTGGGGTGTCTAGACTCGCATGAGGGCTATGTAGCACTGCCACTATGGGTCTAAGTGGTATGCACTATATACCCCAAGGGGCCTCAATCACCCCTTTTGTAGATGAGGGTGTGGTGGGACAGGTGCCTGCACTCTTCAGAATGGCTGTAGTACCAGCAACCACAGTCCTGCAGGGCCATTGCCATACCCGTGACCATTACAGACCAGCAATGATGCTTGGGGTAAGCAAGGGAAGGCTCAACTGCCCCACACACCACCATCTGCCATTCATCAACAGACAGCACAGTCAGACTGCACCTGCAGCATCCTACAAGGTGTTCCCCCCATGCACAGGTGAACTGCAGACAGCCCACTAACCAGTCCATAGTGCACACTCACAGAGGAACCCTGTGCACCCAGAGGTGGGATGCACAGCACAGAAACCAAGCAGGCATCCCTGTGATTGAGTCCCAGAACTGAGAAAAAACAGGTAGCACTGGAAACAAACAATATGTGGCACTATGTGGGAACATAGACATGCCATGGTCACTGCTCGGTCAGAGTGAGAGTGACACCCCCCCCCCTCCCAGCGTAACATGCTGTGGCCAACCTGTCCATGCAGGTGATGGTCAAGCACTACAGTGTCTCAGCCATTGCCCTCCACCCTGTTCAGATGCATCCTGGCCAATCCGCCCTGTCTGTGTCATACCCACAATACCTTGCTCCTCATTATGCACATTTGCAGGCTAACGATGGAAGCAATGTGAGCAATGTGGGCTCAGTGAGGTGTTGGCATACACAAAACAATGGAAAGACATACGCACACTCCCACACCTATCTCAGCATTGTGCAAAGATGGAAGTGGTTGACAACCCTACCCAGCGCACTGGTCCTGATCACAGTGCCGACATTGCTAATCTGTGCAGGGGGTAGTAGTAGTGCTCTGGTGATGACTGCAGCTCTGTGCTGTGGCTAACAGTCTGACACTCCATGAAGCTGTGGATAATGGAGCCCTTGTGAGTGGGTGTCCGTACCCCTGTGCACCACTGCGTTGGGATTTGCCCATGTTGTTGTGGCTGCATTGTGGGCTAAAACTATGGGGAAATGCTCTGCAGGATCTACAGATGGGACCTGAACCTCTGACCCTCTGCTCTTGGACATGCTAGCTGGGTGTACTGCACCACACTGTTGTCACAGCAGCATAGTTGTCCCTGGGGCTACCCTTATGTTCCTCGACCAGACCTCTTCTGTTGCACTACACACCATGTACTGGTACAGGCCATGGCCTAGGTCCACTGCAGGTGGGTGCCACTGCTCCCTCCAGCACAATCACCCACCCCCTCTGCCATGCCACCATGATCATATGTTGTCGGTGCCGGTGGTGCGCCATCCCAAGCCATCCAGGGGGATGGTAGGCTGCTGCCTAAGGTGTGGGTTCTGGGGTAGGGGTGCCTACATAGATGTCCACGCTTCCCCCAGCACTGCCTGTCAATGTTATGTGCCCCTTGGGATACCTGCTGGGTAATGTCTCCTGGATGGGACACTGTGGGCCACAGACTCGGGCATGTCTGATCCTGGTCAGTTGTTGTCTTGCTGGATTCCATTTTCTGCATTCTTATGTGCCACCTCGGCAACTGCTTAGTCCACCCTGTGCCCCAGTAGCCCCCACTGCATGTCCCGCCTGCAGCCCCCATGCCCCATTTGCACCATCACCATAGTGGCCTTTCATACCTGGGCACTACGCTGTTGCTGCAAATGGAGCACTACTATCACCTTTCTTGGGCTCCCTGCCTATGCTGTACATTGCTGACACTGAAATAGTTTCTCTCTCTTGCACATGTGTGCTAATGCCAGGTTTTCAGTTGCGTTAGGATTCAGCCCTTAATTTCTCCATGTTAGTGTGAAAGGGGCCTCTCCCCGCCCACTCCCTGCCCATTGACCCCTTCTCTCCACCCTCTCTCCACCTTTTTCTGGACTTAGCGCGGTCGGGAACGTTAAGGCGCGTTATGTAACATTAAGGCGCCTTAACGTAGCCGCTGCTATGTTACCGCAGTTTAGTAAACATATCCCCAAGTCTCTGTGAGGCACAGGAGGTCCAAGGAATGGGAAAAAAGTTGATCCACTATTAGGGCAGTTTTGGATTAAATGGCTCTGAAATTAAGGAGGGCCATATGCAGTGGAGACATGACATGAGTGGCTGAAGGAGACAGAGGCTAAAAATCCTTAAGAGAGGTAACTGGACATTAAATCAGATTATCCAAATGGTGGGTCCTTAAGGGAAAAGTAAAAGAAGAACAAAGTGTAGGAGGTTTGCTGGAACATAAGATATGCCATACTGGGTCAGATCAAGGTCCATCAAGCCCAGTATCCTGTTTCCAACAGTGGCCAATCTAGGTCATAAGTACCTAGCAGTTTCCCCAAAAGACACAGGTTCCTAAATGCTTAGAAACATAGAAATATGATGACAGAAAAAGACCACATGGTCTATCTAGTCTGTCCTTCCATATCAACAACTACAACAGTCCCCTTTTTACCTTTAGAGATCCTCTGTGTTTGTCCCATGCTTTTTTGAATTCAGTTACTGTCCTCATCTCTACCACCTCCACTGGGAGACTATTCCATGGATCCACTACTCTTTCCGTAAAGAAATATTTCTGCAAATCACTCCTGAATCTATCTCCCTTTGCTGTGGCAAAGTGCAATCAATGAATAAGTCCAGGAGTCAATTGACAGGCTCCAAGTCAGTTTATTGTGCACAAGGCCCAGTCAGTCAAAGCTTCAAAAGGTACTGAGCAAAAGTTTATACAGAGACATAACCATTTATACCTCTTTTTCAGTTTGATACATGAGAACTTTCTATTGGTTCCGACGATACATGCAAACTTGCCATTGGTTATACATTCCCTTCATTTGTCCAATTAGAAATCCCTCCGGAGCCTAGCAACCGGCCCCCTCCTTTAGGATTGCTTGAACAATGGTACAGTTCTAAATCTCATTACTTTTCTACTGCAAGGTTAACTTTGGCTTCTGGAATGCATATACTGTAACATTTCTGTTCTTTCACACACAAGAGAATAAATAGAAGACTTATGAATTCATGAAAACATCTTATTAAGCATTTTAAAACAGTTTTCTTATTTTTCACAGATTTTTGGTTCTTTTCTAGCTATAATGGGAGTTAGGATCCAGGCCTAACTTACAGGCCTTTCATAGTAGCAGGCCATGCTAGGCCATAGCCTACCACATTCCCCCCTTTGATTATTCTCACCCACAAGTGAGGAAGGGTGAGAATTAAATCACTCATTAGTCAATTAACACATTATACTGGTGTAATGGCATCATCATCGTGGGGTATAGGGTAATATCGCCACATAGCTAATACTTTCGCAGCTGCCTTCCGCTCTATAGTGTTATCAATTGATGATGTTATCATGCGTAAGAAAAGGGGTAGGAGACAAGGGAGCAATAAGCACATGGCTAATATGAATAGCACGATAAACATAAGGGATTTCAGGCCACCAATCCAAGAAAACAATGAACCAAACCACCCATCCATCTTTAAACTGTGCCAAGTCTGGACAGGCACAAATGTCTGCTCTCTCATCTGGATAGCTAAATCTTCGACTACATGCCCATTATTATCAATCTGTAAACAACAATTACTTAGATTCAACTTCCCACATACCCCACCTTCAGCTGCTAACAAATAATCTAAAGCTAAACGATTTTGATAAATGGCTGTACGCATTTGCATACTTTGCTTTGCTAGAAGGGTTAGTGCTTTACTAGTTTCATTGGTTATTATTTCAACAACAGCTTGCAAACGTATTATTCGATTAATCATATAAACAGGAGTACGATATCCCCAAGTCCCATCCTGCTCCCAAGTGGCAGGTCCATAGTATGAGATGATTCTTTCTGGGGGCCACTCTTCACCATCCCATTTGTCCCATTGGCCTATTTTCAAGGCCTCCTTCAGCTATCGACTTCTGTACACAGGATATCCCAGCTGTTCTCCCTGGGACGTTGGCAAAAGGAAAAAGGAAGGTCGTATGGTTCCCAATACACATGCGCCTCCCCAATGGTGAGGAAGTCTGGCATATGCTTGGGTTCCGCAAATCCAGTACAGTCCAGGTGGTGCTTGCCAAGAATTATATGCTTCTAAGTTAGTCCAGGTACTGGCAAGTTTGGGGAACTGAACTAGAGGATTGGAAGGTTCAGTAGTGTTGACTCCGGACCACCAAGAGGTCTTCTTAGTGGTACTGTTGTAGAACTTCTGATTGAGACAGACCAGCTGCCCCACTTCCATATTAAACATTGGTCCATAGCGAGAGAAGCATAAGTTACCCACAATGGAGTGGGCCAATACCCATTCACTTGTGGTATTGCGTATATTAGTCTGATTATATGGAGCAGAATAGTTCAGTTCTTGTGCCTCCCAAGGCCATTGATCTCCCATTGTTGTTCCTCCACAAAACAAACAGTTTGAAACATGAAGACTAGATGCAACTGCTCGCGCTAATTCAAGAAATAAGTTCTGGGAGGCAGGAGGAATTTCAAACTCTGATTTCATGGCTTCATAGAAGGAGTGATGTATGCGATAGGGTGAGGATACATGGGTTTTGGTAGTCCCAGGTAGTCCCAGGATCTACACCTCCTCCTGCAATACGCAACCCAAACTTGTATCCTTGCTTCCAGTGGCTGGGGTTGGCTATGAAGAGTTGTAGAGGATTACAGGCTCCTTTCTGGCATTTCTTGGGTTCTGGTAGTTTGATCTTTGTTAGACTGCCTTTGCGATGATCTCCATCTCGTCCCGTCGGTGCATTCTTCCAGGTAGCAAAATATACACATTCCCATTTTGGGCAGAAGTAATCATGTCTCGATGAAGTGGTGTAGATGGTGGCTGCAGTACTCTTTCCTGTACACTTTCCCCATCCATAGGCTCCTTCTGGACACATGTATTTATCATCATGGTAGTATGCTCGCTCCCATGACCCACATCTGTGGTAAGCATTTCTGTTGATTGCATCGCAAGCATCAAAGTTCAGGGTGATAGGTTTTGTGGGGTTGGTGAGGGGTTTTGTCACATTCAGGATGGCTCCATCTTCATCATTCCAGCGTATCTCAAATGTATAGTAGGATGGGTTCTGTCGAGGGTTATAACAAGTCTTATTTTTCCCCTTAGTGCAAATATTCAGTTCAGTGCCATTATAAACACACCGGCTGACTGTACCAGTGCAAGTATAGTAGGAATGATAGAGCAACGTCTGAGTAATCTTTTGTCCTGTTCGGGTGGTGGTTATGCAAGCTATACAAGGGGGTAGAGCAAAGGTCTTTTCCAGGATTCCCAGGATAACCACTCCCACAAGGCAATAGTGGAAGAACATTGTGATTAGAGTCTCTGGAAGTTAACTGGAAAATTGAGGATAATGAACTGTGCTGAATCTTCTTCTGTTTCTGTGGTGATGGTCACTTTCACGTGACGTAAGTGGATGCTGAAGATTCTCTATAAAGCTGGCTGTCTCCTCAAGGTGAGTCACAATGGAGTCTCGGGATCATTCACTGATGTCCATTGGTCAGGATCAGGAGCAGCTGCCGGCTTCACTCGACTGTGGTGGATCCAGGGTTCAAATTCTGCAACTTTCACCACGGTGGGGGTTGACAGGATGACAACATAGGGTCCCTTCCAATGCGGCGCCAGCGGGGTCTTTCTCCACTCTTTCACCCACATGGATGTTCCTGACTTGAAGGGATGCAGAGGCTTGGTCAGGTTGATGGGTAGTCGGTCTTGCACCCACGTTTGGAGTTTCTGCAAAACAGAACCTAAAGCTAATAGTTCTTGTCTAGTTATTTCAGATCCTATCTGTCTCATGTCTCCCTTTATTCCCTGCACTATGGGTGGAGGTCACCCACACAAAATCTCAAAAGGGGAGACACCTAGGGATCTGGTGGGAGCTGAACGTATCCTAAGAAGGGCTATGGGTAGAACTTGGAGCCACTTCAGGTGTGTTTCTTGGCAAAGCTTGGATAACTGTGTTTTCGGGGTTCTATTCATTCGTTCTACTTTCCCTGAGCTCTGGGGTCTGTAAGCAGTGTGTAACTTCCATTTTATTTGCAAAGCTTGAGCTAACTGTTGAGTCACTTGGGATACAAATGATGGACCATTATCTGACCCTATAGTTGATGGTATTCCAAATCGGGGAATGATCTCATGGAGCAATACCCTTGTGACTTCTCTGGCTTTCTCAGTTTGGGTGGGGTAGGCTTCTACCCACCCTGAAAATGTGCAGACTAACACTAACATATAGTGATATCCATTTGCACGGGGCATTTCAGCAAAGTCTATCTGTATATCACTCATTGGGGTCACCCCTACTGACTGAACTCTTGGGGGTGGAACAGGACCTTGCTTGGCATTATTTTTGGCACATATCAGGCATTGCTGTGCCACTGAGGCGGTCAGGGATCCTAGCAATGAAATACAGAAATGGGGTCTCAGGGCTTTCTTCATGGCTGTTTTCCCATAATGTGTGGCTTGATGAAAAACTTGGACAAAGGCTGGCCCTAATGCTTCAGGGATGACTGTAGGACCTGGAGGTGGACTACCTTCTGGGGGTGGTAGCACTATCCAACCTTGTTCTGTTAAAACTCCTCCCTCCTTTTCACAATAATAGTCTAACTCTCTTGTAGTATATCGGGGTGCCCAGGAACTAAGGGGCACAGGGAATAGGGCTGCCTGCATTACAATATCTTGGGTCCTAACTTGTCCTGTGGTGGCTGCCTTTCGGGCTGTGGCATCTGCAAATCTATTCCCTCGGGTGACTTCTCCTGCTCCTGTCTGATGACCTCGGCAGTGCATGACTGCCACTTGTTTAGGGGCCCATACAGCATTTAATAACATCAATATCTCGGGCCCATACCTAATGTCCTTACCCCCTGAGGTGATCAACCCTCGCTCTTTATACAAGGCTCCGTGTGCATGCAAAGTAGTGAAGGCATATTTGGAATCTGTGTACACATTTATGCGGTGTCCTTCTCCTAATGTCAAGGCTCTGGTGAGGGCTATCAATTCAGCTTTCTGTGCAGAAGTTCCTGGGGTCAGGACTGAGGACTCAACTACCAGATCAAGGGTCACCACCAGGGCCGGATTTACCTATACGCCATGTACGCCATGGCGTAGGGCCCACAGCTGGCAAGGGCCCACAAAAATAGAACAAATTAGCTTTTATTTTTTTAAATAAAATTTTAAAAAAAACTGCTGGCTGCCGCCGCGGGGCCCCCTCTGCGGGCTTAACAGAGACGCGAGGGAAACACTCTCCCTTCGCGCCTCTCACAGCCTGCACGGAGGGAGGGAGGGACCGACGGATTCAGCTTGCAGAGGGGGCCCCCGTGGGTCAGTCCATGCTGCCGCGGCAGCAGAGGGGGCCCCGCGGCGGCAGCCAGCAGTTTTTTTTTTTAAATTAATTTTACTTTAGGCCGATGGGGGGGGGGGGTAGGACTGGTAATGGGCTATTGGGGGGGGCTGGGGCTGGGACTGGAAATGGGCTGGGGGGGTTAAGGCTGGAGGTGGGCTGATGGGGTTAGGACTGGTAATGGGCTGTGGGCTGTTGGGGGGTTAGAACTGGTAATGGGCTTTGGGGGGTTAAGACTGGTAATGGGCTGTGGGCTGATGGGGGCTGTCTGGTAATGGGCTATGGGGGGGGGCTAGGACTGGAAATGGGCTGGGGGGGTTAAGACTGGAGGTGGGCTGATGGGGTTAGGACTGGTAATGAGGTTCAGGCGACACCTGAGGAAGAGCTGGAGAGGAGCAGTGGGCTTGAAACACCTTCGGTGTCGCCTGAACCTCGTTTGTTGTGGAGTGAAGCGGACCACCTGTTGATGAACGGTGGATTCTCTATCTCCTTCATGTGGAGTGGAGGAAGCCTTCAAAGAATATATGGACAGAGTGGAACAGCTTCTATTTCCAAGCAGCTAAGTCCTCTTTCATAATACTAATTCTAGTGGGGGATCGAATGAGCTGCGGTGTTTGTTTTGGGAGCCTGTGGATCGGGGGAGACCTGATTGCCTCTATTACATTTTTAAAGAAAACGGATTGATTTTGCTGACGGCAGCGGGTGCTGTTTTTGTTAGCTGGGCTGATGAGCAGCCATTGAATTATTGATTAAAAAGGAGGGTTCACTTCAGGAGTGGAATTGTTTCCTCTCACGGTGAACGATCCGACAAAAAAAGTTGCATGCTTTAGGGGTTGTGGGTAGGTTTAGAATCTGAAGGCCATTTTTAGCTGTAGAGGGATGGTGATAAGTTATAGGGAGATCATGTAGATTTGGTATACATTGGGTTGATTTCCAGGGGTGTACATAGTTGGATGGGTTCTAAATGGGCAGTGTTTGTAGTAGTTCCTAATGTGTCTGGCAGTTGGCACTGGATTATAGTAATGTAGAAATCTTTTAGTCTTTCTTTATCCATACACTCATTAAAAGGCACGTTTACTAAAAGTTAGTATATGGTAACATTATGCAAATATTTATGAAAATGAGGCCCCTTATGCAAATGAGGCCCGCACCCCCCTTGGGCCGCCCCTGCTGGGGGCCCACAATTTTTGTTGGCGTAGGGCCTCACTCAAGGTAAATCCGGCCCTGGTCACCACTGCATATCCAGCACAACGTTGTCCATTGATGACCAGACTGCTTCCATCTACAAAGAAAGTCCGTTCTGGGTCCTCTAGAGGGACATCGGTCAGATCAGGGCGACTTGAGAATACAGTGTCCAGGGTTTCTAAGCAATTATGATCAGGTGGCCCAGGACCAATTGGGAACAATGTAGCAGGGTTCAGAGCTTGACTAACTTTCAACTGTATCCGAGGGTTTTCACACAACATGCTTTGATACTTCAACATTCGTGCATTGGTTAGCCAGAAGTTTCCTTTGTGTTCCATGAGAGTCAGAACAGAATGTGGCACGGTGACTTGAAAAGTTTGTCCTAGTGTAAGTTTGTCTGCTTCGCCCACTAGAAGGGCTGTTGCTGCAACAGCTCTCAGACAAGGAGGCCATTCTTTTGCAACTATATCCAATTGTTTTGACAGATAAGCTACTGGCCGTTGCCAGGAACCAAGAGATTGGGTCAATACTCCCAATGCGTTTCCTTGTGACTCATGGACAAAAAGATGGAAAGGCTTCTGGACATCTGGCAGACCTAAAGCTGGAGATGACATCAGGGCCTTTTTCAAATTTTGGAATGCTACATCTTGTTCAGGTCCCCAATCTAGTGGGGATTTTTCCATTCCTCTTGTGGCTTGGTATAGTGGTTTTGCAATCAGGGCAAAGTTGGGGATCCATATGCAACAATATCTCGCAGCACCCAGGAAGGCTCTTACTTGCCTCCTAGTGGTTGGTGTGGGGATATTACATACAGCTTCTTTGCATTCTGGTCCTAAACGTCGGACCCCACTGGACAACTGGAATCCTAGATACTTAACTTCAGTTTGGCATAGTTGTGCTTTGGCTCTTGAGACTTTGTATCCAGCGTCTTTGAGAAGGTACAAAAGTTCACTAGTAGCTTGTAGGCATTCACTTTCTGAGTTGGTGGCTATAAGCAAGTCATCTACATACTGAAGAAGAACCCTCTTTCCTGGGTCCACTGGGAAACTTGAGAGATCTTGATTCAGGGCAGCACTGAAGAGAGTAGGTGAATTCTTGAATTCTTGGGGTAATATGGTCCAGGTGAGCTGACCCCGCCTTCCTGTTGTGGGGTCTTGCCATTCAAAAGCAAATAAAAGTTGACTGGTGGGTGCTAGGCGCATGCAGAAAAAAGCATCTTTCAGGTCCAGGACGGTGAAGTGAGTAGCCTCAGCGGGGATCAGTCCCAAGAGAGTATAAGGGTTTGGTACTACTGGGTTTATAGTTTCAATTGCATCATTTACTTGCCTTAGATCTTGTACTGGGCGGTAGTCCCCTGTCCCAGGCTTCTTTACTGGGAGAAGGGGGGTGTTTCAAGGTGACTGGCATTCTTTGAGAAGTCCGTACTTCAGTAGTTTCATTAAATGGCAGTGAATTCCTTCTATGGCTGGTCGAGGGAGAGGATACTGCTTCACATGCACTGGTTCCACTCCTGGCTTGAGGGTGACAATGGCAGGGGCTATGTTCTTCGCTAGGCCAGGTGGATTATCTTCTGCCCATACTTCAGGTGGGGCTATAAGGTTGGTAGGTATACAGGGACTGGTTGACTTTATTGAAGGTGCACTATAGAACCGCCATTCTTCTTCTCGGGGAACAGTAAGCACCATCAATCCAGCAGGCTTTGGGTTCACAGTCATTTTCATTTCTCCCCCTTCAGCAAAGGATATTTGGGCCCGGAGCTTGGCAAGCATGTCTCGGCCCAGTAGTGGAATAGGGCACTCAGGCATATACAAGAACTGGTGCGTTATCTTCTGTCCCCCTAGTTCACACATGCGGTTCTGCAAGAATGGTTTTGTGGCTTTATTTCCAGTGGCTCCCACAATGGTGACAGATCGTGAGGACAAAGGAGCTACTGGCTTGGCTACTACTGAATGTTCTGCTCCTGTATCTACCATGAATTCCATGTATTGGTCCCCTATCTTTAAACTGACCATAGGCTCCTGGGGACCCAGGGTGAACTTGGAGCCCGGTCTGGCCTAGTCTTCATCTATGTCATCCAGCTCATAGCCCGTTGCTACTGCCACTCCCTCAATGGCTTCCTCCCTCTCCTGCTGGAACTGTGTTCGATTCATTCCGCCTCTCCTTCGAAATCTTCCTCCGGTCCTCCAGGGACTCCCTCCTCCCCTTGCAGGGGCGGAGTCCAGATGCGGGCACTCATTTCTCCAAAGTCCTTCTTCCTTGCAGTAGGCGCATTGATGTGCGCCTAATGGATGCCTGTCGCTTCCGCGGCCTCGTCCACGTCCTCTGGTCCTTTGATTAGGAATACCTCCTCCACGTCGTTCGGTTATAGCAGCAGCAAGAAGATCTGCCTTCTTCTTCATCTTTCGTTCACTTTCTCTGTCTCGTTCATTTTCACGATTCACAAATACTTTCTGAGCGACTTCCATTAACTGAGCTGTGTTCATGCCCGCAAATCCATCCAATTTCTGCAATTTTCGCTTTATGTCTCTCTGGGACTGACTAACAAAGGCCGCATTTACCATGTGTAAATTTTCCTGAGCGGCGGGATCATATGGGGTATACAGTCTATAAGCTTCAGACAATCGCTCATAAAAGGCCGCTGGGCTCTCATCTGGACCCTGGAGAACTTCCGATTCTTTCCCGATATTCATGGCCCTCTGGCCTCCCTTCTTCAGGCCCTGCAATAAGGCCTGGCGAAATCTGGTTAGGGCCGCCGCCCCCCTTTCCTCGTTCGGGTCCCACCTGGGATCTTCATTGGGGTATTCTGCAGCTGCTGCTTGCGGGGTATTTATTCCTCCCCTTTCTACAGGGTTCTCTTCTAACCATCGGAGGGCTGCTTGCCCGATTCGGCCTCGCTCCTCAGTAGTGAAGAGGATGGACAGGAGCTGGCGACAATCGGCCCAGGTAGGCTGATGGGTTTGCATAATGCTAGACATTAATTCTGTTAATTCCTGGGGCTTGGCTGTGTAGGAAGCATAATGTGTTTTCCAGTTTAATAAATCTGTGGTAGAAAAGGGTACATAAACTAAGCTGGTTGGTCCTGGCGACATCTGGCCCTGATCATTTAATACAGGTATTCCAGGTACTTGGCGTAATGGCATTAGGTGCCCTGCTTTCTCCTTTTTCTTGGGAGTTACGCTTCTTAAATCATAAGGCTCCCGGGCACTAGTCTCCTTGGTGGGTGACCCTGAACTGGCAGGAGAGCTTCCACCTTCTATTTCATCAGAGGACTCAACTCCCCCTGCTGTGCTTGGGCCTGACTCGGGACTTTCACTCGGGGTAGGGTGCTTCTTAAGCTGTTGCTTCGGTTTTTGCTGGGGCTCCTCTTCGGGCTCTACTTCAAGGTGCGGGGCTGTGGGGACTAATTTCTGTGGGTGTCGGGGTAAACTATCCAGAATATCTGAGGACTCTGGGTCAGAATACACAGGCGGCTTTGCTTCCTTAGCCTTTTTGGTTCCCCTAGTAGTAGCTACAAATATTTTACAGTGCTCCTCATAACAGCGCTTCATCCATGAGGGCTGCTGTTCACATACACTTAACCAGGAATCTATATAGGGGAACTGGTCAGGATATGCTCTCAGTATAAGCTGATGGATTCGTAAAACTGTCTCAAAATCAAAGGTGCCCCCTCGGGGCCATGAAGCAGCTAATGCGGGCCACTCCCTTTCACATAACATTTTTAATCTGGATGGAGTCATTTTTATACCATAATCACCCGAAAATCCTTTATGGAAATTCTTGATCATACATGCCAACGGAGTGTGCGTGGACTCCGTCCCTCCCATAATCTAAACGTACCTACGTACTCAACGTACCTGCGTACGTTACGTACCCTACGTCCCTAAGTACACGTAATGACGTACAAGACAACAAACAATAAGGATAGGTAGTATGGCTGTAGGTAAGGGGTCCGTACAGCCCACAGAACACTGGGGGGGACAAACACCACTCGCTTCCTCCAGTTCGCGACCTGGGCGTGGTCGCCCGGCCAGGAACTGCGCTACTTAGGAGTCCGCTCTCACTCGGTCTGTATTTCAAGACCTCTCACTCACACACGCAAGCATATTTCAACAAGATATCATATTTCAATATTTCAAGTGCCCAGGTTTTCTGACTGACTATTCCAAACAAGAAGGGTCGATGGCTTCAGCTTCCGCTTTCCTTACGCGGAGTTTACTAGGACCGCCCTTATGGGAGGTGATCAGGCTCCCTTGTCTCGCGCATACTCATGCGAGATCTCCCAGTTAGTCTATACCAAATATACCAAATCAGTCTTGCGCACGCAAGACGTTGTCCCAGGCTGTTCTTTCTGACTATCAAATCACAAAAATGTCTACTCACCGGATCTGGTACCCGATACCACACCAGCTTCTGAGTTGGAACCTGGACTCCCCCGGGTCGGAGGTGTTGGCCAGCTGGACCCGATGGCCCGCCGAGGCAGGCGGAACCCTCTCCGGCACAAAGGGGCCGGCGGCGCCTGAGGTTTCCCCCGCGGTCGGACAGACACGGTTCCAACCGGGCCAAACCTCAAGGCGAATTATGTGGATTACTCACTTGAATACCATTTACCACTCGCACTTCCCGGCCAACGCACCAAGAATATGCTGTGGCAAAGTGCAATCAATGAATAACTCAAGGAGTCAATTGACAGGGTCCAAGTCAGTTTATTGTGCACAAGGCCCAGTCAGTCAAAGCTTCAAAAGGTACTGAGCAAAAGTTTATACAGAGACATAACCATTTATACCTCTTTTTCAGTTTGATACATGAGAACTTTCTATTGGTTCCAACTCGATACATGCAAACTTGTTATTGGTTATACATTCCCTTCATTTGTCCAATTAGAAATCCCTCCGGAGCCTAGCAACCGGCCCCCTCCTTTAGGATTGCTTGAACAATGGTACAGTTCTAAATCTCGTTACGTTTCTACTGCAAGGTTAACTTTGGCTTCTGGAATGCATATACTGTAACATTTCTGTTCTTTCACATACAAGAGAATAATAGAAGACTTATGAATTCATGAAAACATCTTATTAAGCATTTTAAAACGGTTTTCTTATTTTTCACAGATTTTTGGTTCTTTTCTAGCTATAATGGGAGTTAGGATCCAGGCCTAACTTACAGGCCTTACAAAGTAGCAGGCCATGCTAGGCCATAGCCTACCACACCTTCACCCTCATCCCATGTCCCCGCGTAGCAGAACTTGCTTTCAATTGAAAGAGGCTCTCTCCCTGAACATTTATGCCACGGAGGTATTTAAACATCTCAATCATATCACCTCTATCCCGCCTTTCCTCCAAGGTGTACATATTAAGATCCTTCAGTCTGTCCTCATATGCTTTATAATGAAGACCACTAATCATTTTAGTAGCCACCCTCTGCACCGACTCCATCCTGTTCACATCCTTTTGAAGGTGCGGTCTCCAAAATTGCACACTATACACCAAATGAGGTCGCACCAAAGACTTATAGAGAGGCATTATCACCTCCTTTTTTCTGCTAGCCATTCCTCTCCATATGCACTGTAATACAGAAGCACAGGCAGAGCCTATGGAAGTAGAAAGAAAGGTGGATTTTACCTTTAAAAATGACAGTCAGCCAACACACACAGCTCGGGGTCTGCACAAGAGAAGCAAGCAGTGAGAGGGAGCAGTTGAGCTGACACACCCAAGCTCTGACGTAGCAGCAAGCTTGGAGTTTGATTACTCTCACCTGCTTAAAAAAGCCAAGCCAAGCTTCAGAGAGCTGAAATATAAACGCTGCTCAGTAGCCCCAGAGAGGGAGGAGAAGGAGGCAGAGAAGGAGGGAAGCAGAAGGCCTGGCAGAGAGCAAAGAGGTGGAAGGAATGGCAAAGAAGGAAGCAGTGGCCAAGAAGGAGAGACTGGCACACGGAGAGCTTCAGAGAGGTGGAGAGGCTCAGAGACTTCAGAAGGTTGGAGACTCTGTGAAGAACCTGGTTGTAGTTCGGGAAGTGAGGCTAACCGAGCAGAAGGAGAGAAGGCACAGCCAGTTACTAGGAACCTGCCTAGACGGAGAGAGTTGGGAGCCCTTCAGATCTTACTGCCGGAGGAAAGGTCTCAAGGTCTATACAGATGGGAACCTAACACTAAACCAGGGAAGTCAAGAGGCTCAGCTTGTACTAAAAGGCTAGGGCAGTGCTTTAGGCAGGAATTGAATGCAGAAAGATATAAAGCATTGCCTAGCAGCTGGAGAGAACTAGGGGAGAGCCAGGGAAGAATCCCCACAGCCACAAACCTTACAAGACCTCACCATCTAGAACTGTACCCAGGGGAAACGCCCCAGTTCTTAGAGAGAGGTTATTCCCAGCCTAGCAGTAACAGTTTGAAACAAAGCTCAGTAAGCCCTGAGGTTGAGGAGATGCAATGGGAATTTAATTCTGCTGACTCAGAAGAAATTCCAATGGATTGTACGCTCTGCCTCGCAGACGACATTAAATCTCTTCGCTAAAGATTTGGGTGAATGAGCTGAGATAAAGCAGAGGAAAGGAATCTTCTTCTTTGAGGAAAAAGAAGAAGCTGTTTTGATTTACTACCTTGTTGTAGAGAAAAATACCTTGTACATTTTGGAAGCCAGGAGTATGAAAATACAGCTGTTTTGTTTCTGTAAATAACCTTCAAGCAAAGCTCCTGTGAAGAGTACTGTTTGTTCTGCACTAAGTCTGTTTGGGAAGGGGAATACATTTTCTTGTCAATTTTTGCCTAACACTCGACTCACGGCTATCCTTTTCCAGAGGACTAAAAACTACCACTCCCATAAGGCATAGCGGGAGTAAAAGCTATAGTCAATTTCTGCATAAAGGACATCATGGCAGCCCCAACCCTCTGACCCCTAGGCGGAGGACTGGGGGCTTATAACAGCACCCAAGCATCCTTCTAGCTTTTGCCGTCGCCTTGTATCGGGTCAAGCAGTGATATCCTGGGTACCTTTTAAAAATGGTTTATCTACCTTTCCTCCAGGAACTTGTCCAAACCTTTTTTAAACCTGGCTACACTAACAGCTTTAACTACATCCTCCGGTAACAAATTCCAGAGTTTGCCGAGTGAACAAATATTTTCTCTTATTAGTCTTAAACAGGTTACTCTGTAGCTTCATTGCATGTCCAATAGTCTTTTTATATTCTGATGATGTAAACAATCGATCTACATTTACCTGTTCCATTCCATTCATTAATTTATAGACCTCTTTCATATCTCCCCTCAGCTGTCTCTTTTCCAGGTTGAAGAGCCCTAACCTTTTTAGCCTCTCTTCATAGAAGTATCCTTCCATCTCCTTTTTTTTTTTTTTTTAGTGCCATCAAGTCAGTGTTGACTCATAGTGACCCAGCTGCCTCTGGGTTTTCTTGGCAATGTATCACCGGAAGTAGATCGCCAGGCTTTTCTTCCGAGGCAATGGTGGGTAAAGTGACTTGCCCAAGGTCACAAGGAGTGCCAGTGGGAATCGAACCCTTGATCTTCTGGGTACTAGGCAGTTGCTCTAACCACTAGGCTACTCCTCCACTCCTCCATCTCCTTTACCTTTTCTAATAACGCTATATCCTTTTTAAGATACAGTGACCAGAATTGCACACAATATTCAAGGTGCGGTCACACCATGGAACGATACAGAGGCATTATAATATCCCTTGTTTTATTTTCCATTCCTTTCCTTATGATATCTAGCATTCTATTTGCTCTCTTGGCCACTGCTGCACAATGGGCAGAGGGTTTTATGATGTTATTCACGATGAAAACTAAATCTTTTTCCTGGGTATTGGTTCCCAATGTGGAACCTTGCATTGTGTAACCATAGTTTGGGTTGTTCTTTCCTAGGTGCATAACTTTACACTTGTCCACATTAAATTTCATCTGCCAATTGGATGCCCAGTCTTCCAATTTATCAAGATCCTCTTGAAATTTTCCACAATCCTCTTGGGTTTTAATAACTTTAAATAGTTTTGAGTCATCTGTAAATTTGATAACTTCACTCGTAATTCCTTTTTCCAGGTCATTTATGAATATGTCTAAAAGCAGCGGACCCAGCACAGATCCCTGGGATACTCCACTATTCACCTTTTTCCATTGGGGAAATTGGCCATTTAGCCCTACCCTTTGCTTTCTATCTTTTAACCAGTTCCTGGTCCACAATAGTATACTGCCTCCTACCCCATGACTTTTTAGTTTTGCCAAAAGTCTCTGATGAAGGACCTTGTCAAAGGCTTTCTGAAAGTCCAGATACACTATTTCAACCGACTGACCTTTGTCTACCTGTTTATTCACACCTTCAAAAAAACATAACAGATTAATAAGACAAGATCTTCCATGTCTAAAGCCATGTTGGCTGTCTCCCATTAAGCCATGCTTATCTACATGTTGAGTAATTTTGTTCTTTATGATGGTTTCTACCATTTTTTCCCAGTACTGATGTCAGGCTCACTGGTCCATTGTTTCCTGGATCACTCCTGGAACCCTTTTTAAAAACACAGGTACACTACCAAAAAACTGCCTCCAGTTTTGCAACTGATTCCTATAGATTTTGGGGTGCTGAATCCAGGAAAAATAGCCAAAATGTTCCATCACGTCACGTTTTCTTGCAAAATTAGATTTCTTACCCATATAAGGAATGTTCACGTAATTTCTTTTTAGCCGACTGCAGTTTATTTTCTTGGCCCAAAATAGAGGTTGTAATGGTTAACTAACTAGAAACACTCCCTAATGATATTTTAGAGTGTTTTGTATTCATTTTATACATTAACAGGACAATTGGGAGGCGGGGGGCTAAATCCAGTACTCGCGCTGGCGCATGTTCTTTCCTGTTCACCTCGCCTCATTCGCTCGCTCAAACACGGTGGTTGCGACATGAACGTTCCTGTCAAATTTCAGTTTCTTGCAAGTTCATTATTACCTTTTGTTTGCTCAGTCGTAATCCAGCTTTATTCCGAAGTGGTTCACTACAGTTGTAGTTTGTAGTGCTGTGTATTTGTGATGGCTCACAGAGCCAGAGGTTGCGTCAACTCTCCGGACAGTTTTTGTTTTATTTGTGGGGAATATACCGTGAAAAAGCGGCAGAGGAACATTTCTGCATTTATTAAAAAAGTATATTTCGCCTATTTCGGTTTGAAGTTAGGCGATCAAGACAAACCGTGGGCTCCTCACAAAGTGTGCAAGACATGTGAGGAAGATCTACGCTTATGGATGAAAGGTAAAAAACAAGCATTTCATTTCGGAATACCTATGATGTGGCGTGAACAAAGAGACCACAGCAGTGACTGCTATTTTTGCTCTTGCATTGTGAAGGGATACAACTTAAAAAATAAGAACGTAATAAGTTACCCCAACCTTCCCTCAGCAATTAGGCCTATGCCTCATAGCAACGAAGTACCTGTGCCTGAACCACCAAAATCTTTGGATCATATTTGTGTGGACGGTTCTGATCATGATGAGACTCATCAGATGGCTTTTCCCGATGAGTCCAGTACTTCCGAGTTTGAAACTGAACCAGATCCGAAACCTGAACTTTTCTCTCAAGCTGAATTGAATGATTTAGTCCGGGATTTAGGACTCCCAAAAGATGCTGCCCAACTGCTAGGTTCTCGGCTTAAACAGAAAAATCTATTGTCACCAGGAACAACTTTTTATTGGTACCGCAACCGCGAGACACAATTTTTGAAGTATTTCAGCAAAGAGGAAGATTTGGTATTTTGCAACGATATATACGGAGTGATGGAAAAGTTTAAACTCAAGTATGATCCTGCTGAATGGCAGCTGTTCATTGATTCGTCAAAAGACAGCATAAAAGGTGTTCTTCTTCATAATGGCAACACATTCGCTTCAGTTCCTATTGCTCACTCTGTTATTCTCCAAGAAAAATACGAGAATTTGGCCCTGATTCTTCAGAAGATTCGTTATGATGAGCATAAGTGGATGATTTGTGGAGACTTTAAAATTCTATCCATGCTATTAGGGCAGCAATCCGGTTTCACCAAATATCCCTGCTTCCTTTGCTTGTGGGATAGCCGGGCCCGCGACCTACACTGGGGGAAAAAAGACTGGCCAATTCGGGAGTATTTCAGACCCGGTGAGAAAAATGTTTTTCATGAGAGCTTGGTACCTCGTGATAAAATTCTATTACCACCTCTCCACATTAAGTTGGGTCTCATTAAGCAATTCATCAAGTCCCTTCCAAAAGATGGTGAGTGCTTTCGGTACCTTTGCTCAAAGTTCCCCCGACTTTCTGAAGCAAAGCTAAAGGAAGGAGTGTTTGTTGCCCCTGATATAAGGAAACTCATTTCAGATGGAGCATTCGCTGAAAACGATGTCTGAGAAGGAAAAAGAAGCCTGGGATTCCTTCAAGGATGTTGTTCTCAAATTCTTGGGGAACAGGCGGGATGAGAACTATAAGGATATTGTTGCCAGGATGCTCAATGCCTTCAAAGAACAAGGCTGTAACATGAGCCTGAAAGTCCATTTCTTGCACTCCCATGTGAACTACTTTCCCGAAAACTTGGGGGCGTACAGTGAAGAACAAGGTGAAAGGTTTCACCAGGACATCAAGGACGCAGAGAGAAGGTACCAAGGAAGATGGAACACCACTATGATGGCTGATTTCTGCTGGTTGCTGCTGCGGGAAACCCCAGATGAAAAATACGCCAAGCAGCGCACCAAGAGAAGCATTCAGGGGAAGAAGAAACAGGCCCACCAGGAGATTGATTGACCCAAGAATGACTTTAAAATCTAAACTGTGTTGACAAATATCGTGTTTTTACTAAACTTTGAAATAAAAATTTGCTAGATATTACCACAGTGTCGGATCTCATTTATTAGAATTTTATTTTCACACCATCGGGTGTTTGTCTTCATGTATTGCAATGGTGCGGTTTGCGTTTTCTATTCTTACATACATACCTGTACAACATTTTTTGCACATTTCTTTGCTTTGCTTTGTGTCTAACCTCGCTCTTATATGCTCAATGTTTGTGCACATGTATGTGGCTGTTTTAAGTGCAGACAATTTTGCTACCATCACAGTGTGTTTTGTTGACATTACTCTATTCTTATGTGCTGCCTTGTTACAATTTTCTTTATTCTTATTTGAATAACTACTAAACAATTAGTATAAAGAATTAATCCAAGAAACTTTTATCTCGATCGCACTCAATCTGAAACGTTCACCTCAAACTGCTAACCCAATGTAGCAAAAAATCTGTACGTGATGGAGCAAATTGGTTACCAGATTTGGATTCAGCGCACCAAAAAATGTAAAAATCAATCGAAACATTAGAGGCAGTTTAAAAAAAATTATTTTTAGTGTACCTGTGAAATTGGTGTTACATTGGCGATCCTCCAATCTTCAGATATTACAGATGATTTTAATGATAGTTCACAGATTACTAATAGCAGGTCTGCAATCTCATATTTCAGTTCTTTCAAAACCCTTGGATGTATGCCATCCGGTCCAGGTGATTTGCTACTCTTCAATTTATCAAATATTTGTAATACATCTTCCCAGTGTATTGATATTTCTTTCAATTCTTCCACAGTATCACCTTTAAATACCACTTCAGTCATGGGTAGCATCCCTACATTTTCCTTAGTAAAGACAGAATCAAAGAATTCATTCAGTCTCTCCACTATAGCCTTGTCCCCTCTTACTGCCCCTTTTATCCCTCTAGCATCTAATGGTCCAACTGACTCTCTAACAGGTTTTTTGCTACGAATGTACTTGAAGAAGTCTGGTGTTTTTGCTTCCACAGCAAGTTATAGGTTTTTGGTTCTTCTGGCTCTGATCAGTTGAACCCCTGTTTTTTCTTTACATCAAGCGGTTTTGATTTCTTCCTATCAAACGCTTTGATCTCTCCGCTGTCAATTTCGCATATGTGCTGTCTCCGATATTAGCAGTTATGTCATTTTTGTCAGCCAATCAGCTTTTGAGACTACTATACATTAAGACCATTGGCTTTCGGCCTTTTTTCACTGCTATTTAGCAGGCGAGTACTTGAAACAGGGTCAGTCTGGGACCCGAAACATGCATGTCATGCAGTTTTAAGCCACTGATTATGACACAGATATTATATCGCCGAAGGAAGAGATAAGTAATCACTTGTTGGGCGCAAAATTCAAATTTATAGAAAAAAATTAAAAAAAAGGGTTGTGCAGACTTATTGAGCAGAGAGTTTTCTCTCGCTGTTCCTGTCTGCTTGACCCGACAAATCTGTTTGTATATGTTTGTGTTTGTTTGTATATGTTTCTTACAGGCTACATTCACCAATTACTTTATATTATTGGATTATATTATGAGCAAGCTGGTATCTGTGGTCTGATCTGAACATTTGCCAGATCAACCCAGAAGAGCAGTTTGGTCAATTTCTTGCAGTACTATCTAGTTTCCCATGGTCGGTATTGCTTCATAGATAATAGTTTAATTTCATATGCTTGAGGCACAAGCATACAAAGCAGGCATTAAGCACAGACTGGTATAAAACCTAAGCTACAACCAAATGCCCTACAAAGCTGTCTACAGTTAATTCTAAGCCATATGGTCTTCAGAGCTTTTATAAAACTGTACCCCCTAGAATTCTAGCCTATCACAGTCTCACTCTGACTGGCACTTGCTTCCTTAGATATTCTGTGCCTCTCTTTACTTCAGCTGTCTCTTGCAATGCCTACCTGCTTGAAGTATCTTTAGTCTTTAAGAAAAAAACTGATGGAGTAAGATGACTTCCAGCAGTTTATTGCACCTGTCTGTGCTCCTAATCTAATCAAAATGATCTTGTTATGTATGCTTGTTTAATGGGCCCATGTTAGAGAGGAAGGGAAGACTGTGCACCTTCCTTTCAGAAAATTCAGTGACAGCTCTATTTGGTGTGATAGTCACTTCCATGGTAAAAGCAGGAAGTAAATAATCAAAGATGCATGGAGCTGTAAGGAGTCTACCTCACTTTTCTATTCACCAGAACAGGAATCAAGTCTGAAATTGAATCTCTCTCCCCCAGCCCACCCCACCCCCCAGCTATTGCGTGAGGTGTATCCGTGACTGAGCAGAGACAGATATCAGGCTAGGAAGGAACACAAGCTTGCTTCTACTGGGAGATAGAGCAGAGGTTCTGGAATGCATTTTTACTGGCACTCCATTAAAAGCTGAACAAGGATCTAAGGAAACAATTCATGATAAAGTAAGTTTGTCATTAGTTTGACAGTGTTTGAAATTAAACACACACTTCATCATAAAGTTGATGTTTTAGAGGGAATGGTTAGTGGTGCAAATTGTACAGATCAATGGTGGGTTAAACTGGGCTGCCCACTCAAGTGGTGGGAGTAGCATTTATGAAAGGGGGAGTTATGGGGAGGGCAGTGTCTCTCTCTTTCAAGGAACTGGATTTGTTATAAAGTTAAAACAGAGGTTGTGGACTTGAATAATTATATTTCTTATTCAAAGAAGTTGATATTAAGCTGACACAAGTTGAAATAACAGAAGATTGGAGAAAATGTATAAAAGTATGATGTACATTAGAACTATTAAGTGTTTTGATAAATATTTCACCACTTGAAGGACTGCTATTGCTGGGAAGGAATCTACACTTGCACTTACTTTCCTGCTGGGAAATTCTCATAGGGAAAAAAGGAAATCCTTTGGGTTTAAACTGACAAAATCTGTATCTATTTTAAAATCTGTGTTTATTAAGTTAGGGCATAGTTTATCAAGCTAACATTCAGTCAAATTAAAGTCAGTTAGGGCACAGTATAACAAGTCAACTTTCCGTTATTATTTATTTCCCACCCACCCCAGGCATAATCTTTGATTTATAGGCCCTTAAATCAGTTAAGAGCAAAGGTGTGATCTTATTTACTTTCACATTTAACTGTTTATCTTAATCAGACCATAGGAATAGATTAATTAAGGCCTTGGAGTTCTTCTTCAGGTAAATATTAAACAAAGTCCCTTAAACTTACTAGGTATAATTGTACTGTATTAGCTCAAGTATCACTATTCCTCTAACAATTTTAAATAACTGAACAATTTTAAATAGCTCAACAAATCTTTTAAACTAAGATGTAGACAGCACTCCAGCAGCAAGATGGGAGCTACCCAGGTTTTTGCACTGTCGCATCCATGTTTTTCTCCCAGTCAGTGGGAGGTCCTATATATGTACTAGGTGCAAAGAACTCTTTGCTCTCAGGGAATGTGTCTGATCTCTGGAGGCTAGAGTAGTGGACTTGGAAGAGCTGAAGCAGATAGAGATGTATATAGATGAGACCTATAGGAATATAGTAGAGAAGTCCCAATAACTGTCTGGCAGCCTCTCTGCTGCCATGGAGAAAAGAGGTGTGGTGTGGCAGGAAGTGATCCTGTAGCTAGGATCTGTCCTCCAGTTATTGTAATACCCTTTCACACTGAGGAGGTATCTCCAGGCCCATCAGCTCATGAGGGAAGGGTTAGGCCAGCCATTATAGCTGGCGATTCAATCATTAGGCATGAAAGTAGCTGAGTGTCTGGTGGACTTAAGGATCATCTGGTAACTTGCCCGCCCAATGTGAAGATGGTAGACCTCATGCACCACCTAGATAAGATTTTAGATAGTGCTGGAAAGGAGCCTGCTGTCTTGTTTATATGTTTTTACCAATGATATAGGAAAGTGAGGGGGAAGGGGAGGATCTGGAAGCCAAATAAGTTGAAATCCAGAATTGCCAGGATAGCATTCCTAGAAATGCTTCCATTCTACACCAGGATCCAAGAGGCAAACAGAGCTCTGAAATCTCAATGCAATAATGAGACGATGGTGCAAGGAAGAGGGTTTGGGATTTGTTAGGAACTCAGCAACAAGCTGGTGAAGGGGGGATGCTTTTCAGAAAGGATGGATTCTGCCTTAACCTGGATAGAACCAAACTGCTGGCATTAAACTTTAAAAGCTTTTCTATCTCCTTTTTAAACTAGAAAAAGGGGGAAAGCTAACAGTTGCCCAAAAGTGCATGATTCAGAATGATGTATCTTTGAAGGAAACTAGCAAAACAGGAAAGTTAGTGAATCCCAAGAGAGGCTCCAATAAAGGTAAAAGTAACCCAGATGCTTTCAAGTGAAGAGCAGAGTTGAACAATTCCAAATTACCCCTCCATTTGATAACCAGATTGTTAATATGAACAAATTACAAACTTGAATTGGCTGTTTGCCAATGCTAGAAGTCTAAAATGTAAGATGGGAGAGCTAGAATATAAAGCATTAAATGAAAAGTTAGACATAATTGGCATCTCAAAGACCTGGTGGATGGTGGACAACCAATGGGACACTGTGATACCTGAGTACAAATTATATCACAATTATAGCATATGTCAAATTGGTGGATCAGATTGGTAGATCACATTCAATTTAATAAATGGAGGGAGGACTGAAGGAAATCCATGGGGCTAGCATTCAACTTTCAAAAGGGACACTATTTTAAAATGAGGAAAATGGTTAAGAAAAAACTAAAATGAGCAGCATGGGCATTGTTTAAAAATACTATCTTGGAAGCACAGACCAGATGTATTCCATGCTTTAAGAAATGTAGAAGGCCAAACAACTGCCAGCATGGTTTAAAGTTGAGGTCAGAGAGGCCATTACAACCAAAAAAGCATCCTTTAAAAAATGGAAAAAGGAGTTATATGATGAAACAGGAAACAATATAAGCACTGGCAAATTAGATGGAAGGTACTGATAAAGCAGATAAGGAGATAATTTGAAAATAAGCTCTCTCTGGAAGTTAAAACTCATAATAAAATCCTTTTCAAGTGCTGTCATAGCAAAAAAAAAAACCCAAAAAAACCCTGCGGGAGAGTCAGTTGGACCATTAGATGATAAGGGCTAAAAGGGGCAAAAGGAGCACTAAGGGAGGCCAGGGTCATAGTGGAGAGACTGACACAAAGAATCCATTCAGTCTGACGCAGTCTTTATAGAAGAACATATAGGGAAGTTACTCTTGCCAGAAATTATATTTAAAGGTGATGTATTGGAAGAATGGAAACAAATCTCAATAAAGCAGGAAGATGTAATACTGTAACTTTATAAACTGGATTGGTTGGTATAAATACCAGGGTGGTGAAGGAATTAAATGTGAGACTTCAGACTATACTATTAGTAATTTGTGAACTATTAAAATCATCTGTAGTACCTAAAGACTGGAGAGTTGCCAATGTGATGCCAATTTTTAAAAAGGACTGATCCAGCAAACTACAGACCAGTGAACTGTCAGTATTGTGCAAAATGGTAGAATCCATTCTAATGAACAAAACTACTGAACATATAGATAGTCAAGGTTTAATGGGAGAAAGCCGGCATGGATTTATTTATTTAGCTAGATTTATATACCACTTTTCACCGGGTCAAAGCGGTTTACATTGAACACAGAATATCAGTTACATATAACGGGTAATTATGTATAGGAAATGTTTACTTATATACAAACTATATATAGGAACAGTTTAGGTGTGGTTAACTTATATCAGAGGGACTCAGTACAGGTTGGGGTTAGGTAGTGGGGC
This sequence comes from Ichthyophis bannanicus, assembly GCA_033557465.1. Taxonomy (NCBI): domain Eukaryota; kingdom Metazoa; phylum Chordata; class Amphibia; order Gymnophiona; family Ichthyophiidae; genus Ichthyophis; species Ichthyophis bannanicus. The sequence continues at coordinate 1,606,347,978 of CM066031.1, forward strand.
TAAAATGTTTGGAAAATAGGAAGGTCTTGAGGTGTTTACGGAATGAGTGGAAGTTGGTAATATTCCTTATTGGGTTTGGAAGTGTGTTCCAGAAGGATGGTGCATATGACTTGAAGGCCCTTTGGCATGTTTGCTGGTTATTCTTTGTTCTGGAGTAGGGTATGGTAAGTTTGTTGGTTATGGATAGTTTTCGAGGTCTGTTAGGGTTGAGTGCTTGGAGGAGGAATTGTAGGTGAGTAGCTGGTTGGCAGTGGAGAACTTTGTGGGTTAACAGTAGGCTTTTGCACTCGATTCTACTGGGGAGAGTAGCCAATATGGCTGCTTGAGGATGGGGTTAATGCTGTCAATTTTGGATGCTCCTTGGAGGATGCGTGCAGCGGTGTAGAGGGTGGTTTGTAATGGAAGGAGGGTGGATTGTGGTAAACCTTAATAGATTGTATTGCAGTAGTCGGTGTGTGGGAGGATAAGAGCTTGGAGTGCTGAACAGAAGTCTGATGGTACAAGGAGGGGGCAGAGGCATTGTAAGGTTTTGGACTTGTCCTGGCTGCTGTTGATATTTGTGTCTTGAATGAGAGGTGCTGGTCGACGATGATGACAAGTACCTTAGCTCTGGGCATACATTTATTTGTAGGCTGTTTAAGGTTATGGTGATTTGGGGGGGGGGGGGGTGAATGTGATGTCTCTTGTAATAAATAGATCTTCAGTTTTCTTATAGTTGATTGTGAGGTTGTTGGTTGTTAGCCAGCAAGAGACATCAGTGAAGCATTCTTGGATTTGTATGAATGATGGCTGTTTGGTGTGAAACAGACTATATAGCATGTTGTTTGGATAGATAAGGAAGTTGATGTTATGTGTTTTTACCAGACATGTGGGTCTCACACCTGTCCCAGCCACCCAGCCACCATGCAACAACCCAGACAAAAGTGCATACAACAACTGGACAGAAGTCACTCAAACTGGGCAAAAAGAGCACATACAGACATGATGCGATACCTGCAGGTGGCTATCCAAGGGGTAGGATGTGTCTGCATGTAATGCAGAGATGTGATGGAGCCAAAGCTATATAGTCACAGTAATGATGTCATACCTGACTCATGTTGCATAAGCTGGTTACAGATGTATGCATGCAACTGCTTGTTGGTATACTGCTGCATCAGTACAGTCATGTCGGGTTATGTTGTACTGAAAAAGTGGCAATGTCTGTTGAAAACAGGGATTGTAATAACCTGCAGTCAGCTCAGGCAATGGAGGGTTAGGTGACCTGCCCATGTTCACAAGGAGGTGTGGACAATCCATGAAGGTTGTGGCATACATAAAACGTTCCAAATTTTCACAAAAGGAGTACTAGTGGGCCTCAAACCCTGGATCATAAGCCAGAGTCATGACCATTACACCATACTTCCAAACAGTTTGCAGTGTGAACATGTTTGACCCCCTGCAATGGGCTGCAGCACAGCCAATAAAGCCAAACTCTCAGAAGGTCATGATGGCGAATAGTACTTTTGCTGACCCAAATTGTGGTCAGAATGCATAACAAACTATAAGGATGTGTGCCTGCCAGTCAAAGCAGAGCCCGGACTGTTACAGGCATAAAAATGAACTGAGTAGCACACAGTCCCAAAAAGGGCAGGTGGGAATCAAACCCTTCTCCCCTGTTTATGGAGTCATTGCACTAATCAGCAGGCTTCACCGCCATACCTCGCTGTATAGCAATTGCTGGATTCAAAGGGACTGCAGGTCACTGCCTAGAATGACTGCTGTGTGTGCCAGTATAGGTTAGCCCCTCCTGTACCCATGATGCACTGCACAGGCAGAACAGCAGTCTGCAACTGATTACCAAATGGAAAATGTACTGATCCATCACATCAGCTCAGCAAGATGCACTGAAAGTGCATGGTACAAGCACAGAACAGCTGCAAACTGTGCAACTGAGCAGTATCAATAGTCACCTGGAAGGTGAAGATGGACGCCCAGCATGTGGTCCCCAGAGCTTGCACTGCTAGAGTTGGTTTATGTTGCAGATCCACATTACTGCCAGTGTGTGGCAAATATTATCTGCAGTATGTTATGCTAGTCATGTTTCCTGCACAATTGCAGTATGCTGTAGGTACTAGTCACAGTTGTTCCTGTTGGATAGGGAACATCTTAGAACAGTACATGTTAGTACCTAGTATTGCAGCAGCTAGTGCCATAGACACCAACTGCAGTGAGGACTGACTAGGCCTGCTGCAAAGGTCCTGCTATGACCACAGAGCAGGAAGAAATAGCTCATGTTCCAACCGTCTGGTGCTATAAATCCACCACAGCAAGAACAATTAGACTACACCTGCCACCCACCACAGGGTTGTCTCAGTCATGCACATACCAACTGCGGCCAGTCTACTGGTAAGCACATAATGTATATGCAGAGAGCACCCATTTACACCCTGGCTTGGGACAAACAGCATAGACACCCAGCATGTGTCTCAGTGATGGGGACTCCCAAGACAGGAAGTACACCATATCACTGAAGATGCACACTATACAGCACTATGTGGATACATAGCCATGCCATGGTCAGAGTGAGAGTTCCCTCACAGCATGAAATGCTCTGGCTACTGTCATGCTGCCGCCCCAGAGGCCAAGGTTGGTATGGGCAGGTCAGATGGACATGAGAGTTTTTTTTATATATTTTTGAATTTGGTCCTTCTGTAAGAGGTCTTGGTAATGTTCCCAGGACCTACCGGGGGCCAACGTTCAAGAGAACACACTAGCCAGAATGTAGGGAAAATAAGGCTTTATTTCCCTTTAAGCACAATGGTTCAAGTTATGGGAGACTACTTCAACAAACTGAAAGAAACCTTGCTTCAGGCAACAAAAAGAAAATATATTCACACTTGCTTTGTTTAACTGTTGCTTCACAGTACTTGGCATAAACAAACTTTACAGGCATTCGCTACTGTTTTATGTTTCATGCACAGACTTTAGGCTACCTGCCTGACAGTAGCTACAGTCCATCGGGGTTTCAGGTGGGTCTTCGTTGAATTCCACCTGCATGGGCTGAGTATCAGACAGCTGTGAATCAGTGTCAGTAAACTCTTGAGGAGTGTACTGAGGTTTCTCATATAACACATTTACTAGCTTCCAATGTTCAGCATTCAAGTCAGGGCCGCGCCCATGTGAGTGTTTGTTATGGCAGTTACTTTCCCTTGCAGGCTGCCTTATGTTATACAGTCTTTTTACCAAGGGCGTGTGCCCTGTTTCACCAACAGTTTGATAGGGAGGATATACTCCAGTATCTTGTGTTTCCTGTCTTCTTAACTTATATAGCTTATCAGAATAAAAAGGTATTTTACCTTGTTTAGTTGAGTCCCACGGCCTGGTCCTGCTGTAGTTCAGCGTGTCTTGAGCAGTAGGCTTTTCCCACTCCAGCTGGCCTTCATGCAGAGTCACCACTCTCTCACATTCACACCTTTTACCATTTGAATAAGGAATATTACCATTTGCAGCAAAGACTTCATCCTGGCTCAGATAATGCTTACTGTGTCTTGCATTTACTGCTGCCGGTTATTCACAACAAACTCTGGGGTTTATTTCTCCCCTTGTGCCTTTCTTTCCAGTACCTCTTAACCAAGGACTCCTGGAACTCTGTGGCCTCGGATTCACTATGCCCTCCTGCCAGGAACTCCTTCCTCTCTGGTGCTCTGGACACTCCTTATGATGCTCTCCTTCTTGGTTCCTTTCCAGAAGCTCTCTGTGGTGTGACTCTCCGTGGTCTGCTTTTCCTTGATAAGCCTCTTCTTGGTATGCCTCCTTTTGGTAGGCCTTCCTTGGTATGCCTCCCCTTGGTCTCTCTCTCCCTGGTCTGCTTTTAACTTGTCCTAGTTCCTCCTTTTCAAGCTCCCAGCCTTTCTTCAGGGGAACTCCCCCTTTTCTCCATTGGCTGTTAGGTTGCATTACCTCATCAGCTCTGAGGTGCAGTTCTCTGGGCCTTGGAAGGTCACTCCTGCTCCCTCTATTGGGCTCCTCATAACATTGCAGCTGATGATAAAATCTTTTTTCAGGATTTAAAACCCTTTTTCCTCCCTGACTAGGCTCTGCGGTACCACATATCCCCCCTCTTAAAATATGACGGGCTGGTGAAGCCCCCTTCACACAGCACGGAATTCGTAGCTGAGCAGCAGTATTGTACTGTAGCTTGCTGTCACCGTATATCTTCCGCCTGTTATTGACTAGTTTTTCTCCTGGGTGATAAGTGTTGGCTACTGCGGCTAGCAACCCTGATCGGTCGTGCCACGATCGAAGAGCGTTGATATGATAGATTTGCGTGCGTCCTTTGGTATCTTGTACCTCGTAAGAGGTGGGTCCCTTAGGTTGAACTACCACATGAGGTCCTCTCCACCGGGCCTCGAATTTGGGGGTAGCTCCCGATACCAAGACCATTACTTTTTCTCCTGCTTGTAGCTGCCTGTGCTTTACCCTCCGGTCATAATAATGTTTTTGTTTCTGTTGACTCTTCTTCAAGTTTTCACTCGCCACCCGCGAGGTTCGTTCTAATCGCCACCGCCACTTCCACTGTCGCCCGAGTTTTCTTCCTCTTCCAACTCCTCGGGGATGGCCGTGCTGTTGGCTCAATGGGAGTTCCTCCCCGCTTTTCAGCACGGAGTCCTCCTTGTGGTCTTCCACATGGGGGCCCAGGTCTTCTTCAGGAAAATCACTCCCTATGGCCATGAGTCCTTCTAGCTCTGCCTTCCCCGTAGAGCCAAAACCATCTGCACCTCGGCTAGTGGGAGTGAGCATGGTGACCTCTTCCAAGCTGGGGAACCCGACTCGCTCGCAAATCAATTGCGCTATTCTGTCCCCAACCTGAACCACGAAATCTTCTTTAGAAAAATTGCACAGGAGAACTTTTACTATTCCCCTATAATCAGGGTCGATGACCCCTGCGGCTACATCCAAACTGTGTTTGGCAGCCAATCCTGACCGGGGTGCTATCCTTCCATAACATCCTGGAGGGATTTCCACTTGTATTCCGGTGCTGATTAGCTTTCGTCCCTGCTTCGGGATGACCTGGTCTTCCACACTATGGAGATCGTAGCCTGCTGCTTGTGTTGATGCTCTTTGGGGACTACGGGCCTTTTCCGAAGTTTTACAGAACTTCAACACGAATTTCTTAGGCGCCTCCGGTGTTTCCTTTATCAGGCCTCTCTTTGGCTTTCCCCAGAGCGGACTAGGGACCATGGAGTTAGTGGTTGCCGCTAGGCTGCTTCGCTGGGTGCTGAGGCGATCAGTAGGCTCAGGACTACCCGTGTGCTCATGCCTACTGCAGGTGGAATTCATGACTGTCTGAGGAGATAAACCCTCTCTCAGAGTCTTTTTAAATTGCGGCCAGTCGCGACCCAATACCAGCTCTTGTGGTAATCTTGGGACCACGGCTACCAACATTTGTTTTCTCATTCCCCATGCCTTAACCCACAGCTTGTACACGGGATAGCTTGTAGCTGATCCATGAACACATTTAATTTTGACCTGCGCTTCTGGACATTCAGGGACGGACCATCCTTGGTCTTGGATCATAGACCACAGCTGTTTGGACATCATGGATTGGTCCGCACCTGAATCTAGAAGTACCTTAGCATGAACTCCGTGTATTTTTACTCTCAACACAAAACCTTCTTTTGTTGTCTTTGGGACTTCTCCCACTAATGCAACACGTGAATAACATTCCTTTATTATATGGCCCTTCTTACCACATGAAAAACATCGTCTTACAGTTTCCACATCCTTAGGGTCATAATTACTCCTAGGGCTATACATTGGTCTGGAGGAACCATCTACCCTCCTAGCTTCCATCCCTAAGTGCATTTTAGGAACCGCTAGCTTTGGCTGGGACACTTTTTCTGCCTCAAGATATCTCTCTGTTAGGCTTACGGCCTCGGTAGTAGTGCAGCAATTCTGAAGAATTATAAAATTTTGCACTCTACTCGGTACTGCATTTAGAAACTGTTCTAAGATTATGGCGTCCATGAGAGTTTCAATATTCTTTCTCTCAGGCTGTAACCATTTGTACGCCAAGCTCTTTACTCTATGTCCCAAGGCTTTCGGAGTTTCATTTGGGTTAAGCATAGTGGCTCTAAACAATTTCCTATAAGCAAATGGGGTGAGACCTAGGCGATCTTTAATTGCCATTACTACCTCATCATAACTGTCTGCTAAAGCTGGAGGCATCGACCGGTAGGCGGCTAGAGCCTCTCCCGTCAGGGATGCAGCTAGTCTGACTGCCCACTGTTCAGTCGGCCACCGAGCTGACTTTGCTATTCTGCTAAATGAATCCAGAAAATCATCCAGATTATCACTGGGGCTTAACTTTCCCATTGTCAGGTCACTACATGACCACTGTCCCAACTCTGTGTTATGGAGTTCAGAGGCTCGCAATAGTTCCGCTTCCTTCTTTGCCATTTCTTCCTTCTGCTGGGTTAACCATTTGTCCAATGTGTGCAGAAGAGGTGACTGCTGTTCTTGCATGGCTTTCAGCGCTTGCGCTTGGTTCTGCAGCGCTAGTTCCGCCTGCTTGTCAAATTGATTAGCCATCCACGCACATACTTCTTTGGGATCCATGGTAATCTGTAGTAAGGAAACAAAACAACAAAACACAACCAAGTGTGGCTCTTTCACAAAAAAAATTTCCTTTCCTAAACCCTTCTTTTTTTTTTTTTTTTTCTCTATACTCTCCTCGGTATCCTACACTTTTCAGGTATATCTACGTTTTACCTGATGACAGTGTAGAATCAGCTCTGGAACAGTATACGTCGCTGTCGTTCCGCGATTCTCCGCCGACAGTTGGATACCGGATTTCTCTTTTCCAGGATTTTCTTCCAATCCGCTCCGGATTTGACTGCTCCACTCCGGGTTTTTTTTTTTTTTGTAATCCAAGTGGGTTTTTTTCTTCTGGAGACCTGTAGCTCAAGCTTCTTCTCTGTAAGCTGGACGTAGGCTCCACGAAAACATCCAACAACTACGCCATTTTCATGTCATGCTGCCGCCCCAGAGGCCAAGGTTGGTATGGGCAGGTCAGATGGACATGAGAGTTTTTTTTATATATTTTTGAATTTGGTCCTTCTGTAAGAGGTCTTGGTAATGTTCCCAGGACCTACCGGGGGCCAACGTTCAAGAGAACACACTAGCCAGAATGTAGGGAAAATAAGGCTTTATTTCTCTTTAAGCACAATGGTTCAAGTTATGGGAGACTACTTCAACAAACTGAAAGAAACCTTGCTTCAGGCAACAAAAAGAAAATATATTCACACTTGCTTTGTTTAACTGTTGCTTCACAGTACTTGGCATAAACAAACTTTACAGGCATTCGCTACTGTTTTATGTTTCATGCACAGACTTTAGGCTACCTGCCTGACAGTAGCTACAGTCCATCGGGGTTTCAGGTGGGTCTTCGTTGAATTCCACCTGCATGGGCTGAGTATCAGACAGCTGTGAATCAGTGTCAGTAAACTCTTGAGGAGTGTACTGAGGTTTCTCATATAACACATTTACTAGCTTCCAATGTTCAGCATTCAAGTCAGGGCCGCGCCCATGTGAGTGTTTGTTATGGCAGTTACTTCCCCTTGCAGGCTGCCTTATGTTATACAGTCTTTTTACCAAGGGCGTGTGCCCTGTTTCACCAACAGTTTGATAGGGAGGATATACTCCAGTATCTTGTGTTTCCTGTCTTCTTAACTTATATTGCTTATCAGAATAAAAAGGTATTTTACCTTGTTTAGTTGAGTCCCACGGCCTGGTCCCGCTGTAGTTCAGCGTGTCTTGAGCAGTAGGCTTTTCCCACTCCAGCTGGCCTTCATGCAGAGTCACCACTCTCTCACATTCACACCTTTTACCATTTGAATAAGGAATATTACCATTTGCAGCAAAGACTTCATCCTGGCTCAGATAATGCTTACTGTGTCTTGCATTTACTGCTGCCGGTTCTTCACACCAAACTCTGGGGTTTATTTCTCCCCTTGTGCCTTTCTTTCCAGTACCTCTTAACCAAGGACTCCTGGAACTCTGTGGCCTCGGATTCACTATGCCCTCCTGCCAGGAACTCCTTCCTCTCTGGTGCTCTGGACACTCCTTATGATGCTCTCCTTCTTGGTTCCTTTCCAGAAGCTCTCTGTGGTGTGACTCTCCGTGGTCTGCTTTTCCTTGATAAGCCTCTTCTTGGTATGCCTCCTTTTGGTAGGCCTTCCTTGGTATGCCTCCCCTTGGTCTCTCTCTCCCTGGTCTGCTTTTAACTTGTCCTAGTTCCTCCTTTTCAAGCTCCCAGCCTTTCTTCAGGGGAACTCCCCCTTTTCTCCATTGGCTGTTAGGTTGCATTACCTCATCAGCTCTGAGGTGCAGTTCTCTGGGCCTTGGAAGGTCACTCCTGCTCCCTCTATTGGGCTCCTCATAACATTGCAGCTGATGATAAAATCTTTTTTCAGGATTTAAAACCCTTTTTCCTCCCTGACTAGGCTCTGCGGTACCACACTACCCAGGTCATGCACGTGGCAGATGGGCACTATGACATCTCAGCCATTGACCCAAACTCCAATGCAGACACATCCTGTCCAAACTTCTCTGTTTCAGGTCAAACTCACAATTCCCTGCTCCTCATCATGCATTTGCAGACAAATGAAGGGAACAGTCCGGCAATGCCAGGCACAGTGCAGTACCGAAGGCTGCAAAACTCTTTAGGGACACACACATCACAATGCTGTGCAAACGTGGGGATGGTTGGCATTCTTGCCTGCCATTTTGGTCTCAATATCAGCTCAAGCATTGTTAAAATGTGCTCAGTGTGCAGGCACTATTAGTGCACCTTGATGTTAACACCCATTCAGTGTGCCAGTGCTATCAGCCTGCCTTTCTATCCAGCTGTGGATAGTGGAGGCTGTCTGAGTGGCTGATGGGTGTCTCTATCCTTGCAGGCTGATTAATTGGGAATTGCACATGCTGGTGCTGTGCCTGCACTGTAGGACAAGGTTTACCCACAGGGACATGCAAGATGTGACCCACAGTTGGGTTTTGCACCTGTGACCCTCCACCCATATACACATTGGCATTGTGTGTTGCACCAGAAAGCTGCCATATGAAGTAAGTAGTCCTTGTGTGGAACTATGTTCATTGACAGGGTGACTGCAGGTATGAGTAGGGGTCTTTCTCTGTCTGCTGTGATCTCTACATGCCCTGTGCCATACCTGTCTGAGAAGGTGTGTTTGGGGGGTGTTGGAGGGGGACATGTTGTCTGGTCTGTATGTCACAATGGCTTTGTATACTATATGCGGTGGCCACTGAATCCGCCACCAACACCCTCACACCATGCTGACATAACAGTATGCTGTCAGTGGGGGTGGGGTACAGTATCAACACATCTACACTGTGTCTTAAGTATGTGCCTAGGGCACCAGTTCCAGATAAAGGGGCATAGGCAAACATGAGTGGCCACACTGCCCCCCCCCCAAAAAAAAACTGCTGCCAGCGTAACCCCATCCCTGCCAGCCATAGATATGTCTCAGGGGGATGTAGACAGCCACAGCTATGGTATTTTCCTGAGCAGCTACTTTTTGCAGCTCCCTGTAGAGCTGCAGCTGCTGGCACTACTGGCCTCTTCCTCTGGAGTTGGTGGCAGCAGCAGCAGGATGGGGGTATCCAGGGTCTCTACCTAGGGTGCCAGGGAACCTTGAACTGTTGCATGTTGCACATCACCTTTTTTGCAGCAGCATGTTTGTGTGCCACCACTGTCACTGTGGGATCATGGCGGACATCACAGATGTGCAACCTGGACAGCTGCCTGGTGTGCCTTATTCACCAGGAACCCCCACTGCATGACCCCCTTTTCCCCATTAGCACCATCAACATAGTGCCCTTTCATACTTGGGCACTATGCAGTTGCTGCTAAAGGAGCACTATTATCACTATCTTGGGGTTTCCTATCTGTGAATCACATTTCAGACATTGAAATATGCCCTTTCCGGGGGGCGGAGCCTGATGTCCAGCGGGTAGGACGCTTTGCGTTGAAGCTCCCGAGAGGCCTACTTAGAATCCTGACTTAATACCTATACAAATTTACTATTTCGCTCCGAGCTGACCGGGGCACCTCGGGGGGGATGGCGGCCCATAAACCAGCGCGCTTGGACTTCGGGTCTCCTTCTTCTTCTCACGGAAAACGCTCCAAAACAGAGGTGTCCTCCCCACAGAAGATGGTCCCATTTCGTGAAAACCCCGCAATGCACCTGGAGATCTTGGAGGAAATACGCGGCGTGAAGGAATTGGTGCAGTCCAATGGAGAAGCGCTTCGAGCCATGCGAGAAGACTTTGGAGTGCTCCAGGACCGACTTGAAAGTCTTTCATTACGGCAGGACAACATGGCGGGGGTCCTCGATTCGCACGAGGTGCGCTTGGGCAAACTGGACAAGGCTGAGCGCCAGATACAGAATCTTCAAAAGGAGTTAGAAGATAGCAATAATCGAGCCCGTCGCAACAATGTGAGGCTCCTCGGAATGCCGGAGGGGGTGGAAGCAGGAGATATAAGAGAATTCTTGCTCAAAACTCTTCCCTCCTTGCTGAAGATCACTTTTCACAGAGAACTGGAAATCGATCGAGCACACCGTGTTCCTGCCCACATGGCGCTCAACCGCACGACCCCCCGGCCTATTATCTTTAGCTTGCTACGATATCAACAAGTGGAACAAATTTTACATGTTGCCCGAGCGAATCATCATTTGGAATTTGAAGGTCGTAAGGTCTCCTTCTTTCCTGATTTGGCAAAGCCTACCGTTGACCGTCGGAAGAAACTCCTTGCTCTTCGCCCTCGACTTCAACAGCTACAGGCTCGCTTTGGCCTGTTGTATCCAGCGAAGCTCCGAGTGACTCTCCACAACCAAACCAGGACTTTCGAAGATCCTGATCTACTATCAACATTTTTAGACTCCAAAGAAGCAGAGCAGATGCGCTAATCCCAAATCTTGGACTCTTATCTGCCGGCTCTATCCGCCATTTTGAAGGGCCCGATGCGGCGGTCATCGCCAAGCACGGAAATAGCCTGGACTTTCTTTCTTTCTCTATATGACTTTTGTTTTTTGGTCTCCTATCCCTTCATGATGTGTGCCTCGGTCGGATTCGGAGCACGCACAGTTCTACAGGTTATGTGTTTTTTTTTTTTCAATTTCGGCCTTCTCTGGGGTTTCTCCCCGCAGACACATGGTCGCCAGTAATTTTGGGGTTTTGCTTCTCCTCTACCGTACTGCGGTTTTCTTTGTTAATGTGGGGCGCTTCATTGTATTATATTAGCTTATTTTTCCTATGTCATGTGTACAGCCAGATACAGTCAGTTTGAGGGACATAGTGAAATTATGTGTGCTATCATGCTCAGAATTTTTAACTTTTCTGAATGGCCTTATGTAAACTCTTATCATTCACCGTCAAAGGCATTAATGGTCCACTTAAAGGAAAGAAAATCCTTAGCTATCTTAGCCATGAGCATGTTGATTTAGTGTTTCTTCAGGAAACGCATTTAAACTCTGCTGAAACACTGAAACTCAATGCTAAGCCTCACATGGTAGCTGCCTATTCTCCCACCGTTTCCAAATGGTACGGGATAACCATTCTGGTTAAGAAGTCTTTGCACGCTACTGTACCTGATATTAGCGCTGACAAGGAGGGTAGATGGGCCCGTGTACACCTTGAGGTTGGAGATAGTGAATTCACGTGTATTTGCATTATGCCCCGAATGTGGACAACCCTGCTTACTATGCAAGTATTGCGCAGTTGGCCTTGGCCTCTGCCAATGCTCCATTAATACTTGGTGGCGATTTTACTCAAGTGTTCCCTCAATCTTTTCTTCTCAAACACGGTGCTCGTTGGTTGGAAGATCCAGTACCGAGTAGACCTGTGTGGCTAGATATAGAAGCGGGCCTTTGCAAACCGATTCCTCTTACCTTTCTCCCTGGTATGACTCTCCCATCAGACTCCCACTATCCACCAATGCTTTTAGACACTTTAGGTGCCTTTAATACTCTTATGCAATCTTCAGACTCCCGACTCTGGTCAGTGCAACTTCAGCATCGCCTTCGGAGCACTAGAGTACTCCCGCCATCGGCATTCCCTACATAAGGTTGATTGGAGACTTTCCGATCTCTCGGTAGTTCACCGGGTGTTGCATCCAATTTTACTAAACCTTATGTAATGCTATCACTAGAGATACCCCTATAGCGCAGAAAGTATGGGAGAGAGAATTGCATGTGACTTTGACCTCGGAGCAATGGAGCCTTATCTGGAGTAGAGGGATACGGGTTCCCGATCCGCCTCACTCACTCAGACCCTCTTCTTTCTAGCCCTCCGGTGTTTTTACACTTCTCACAGACTAGACAAATGGAACACTACTCAGGGCGATGGTTGCTGGACACGTCCTGCGGCCATTGGTTCATTGCCTCATGTTATGCATGTATATCCCGCACTACAGTATTACTGGCGTCGGGCCTGGGGTCGTATTTAGTCTATCTCGCACTCTCAGGAGCCCCTTTCTTGGAGGATAGTGGGGCTTCGCCCAGTTGCGGGGATCCCCTCTCTCCCAAAAATGGCTTATTTCCTTTCGAACTTTATGCTTGGCATTGCTATTTCCCTAATTAAGTAATACTGGAAAATTAGCTCCCATCTGAGCCCCAATGAATGGTGGAATCATGTCTGTCTTTACAGTAAATATGAACAAATATCTCGTCTGTTCGCTTCCTCCGTTCAGACTCCTTCTCATTGGTCTCAATGGAAGATGCTCAATGACTATGTACATTTTGCTAAATGCTCTCATCTGACTGTCTAACTTTGTATATATCTCTGTCCCATGATCATGCTGTATTGTAGATACTCTTTTGATCGTTTGATGTATAATCACTGTTAATTGGAAGCGCTCACATGCTGATATAATCGGGTAGAGAAGAAGCATCGGGGTGGGGGGTAATGGGTTTACTTTTCCTTATTGTATACTTGTTTTGTCTCTTTTGGTGTGTTGTTTCTTTTGTTTGTTGCAAAATGAAAATAAACGTTTAAAAAAAAAAAGAAATATGCCCTTTCCCCTCTAACTACCCCCTTTCTGAGAGGTTTTACTTGGTGTTAGGGTTCCAATTGTTAAAGGGCGCTAACGCATCGGCATTAAGGAAGCACCCACTGTCAATGCCCACTCTGCGTCCTGCTAATGCCCACTCTCCGCCTACTGTTCACTTAATGCTGCAGGAGCTTTTAATGCTCATTAATGCCGCTTTTTTGTAGCGTTAAGGGCACAAGCGTGCTGATAACAGGCGTTAATGGCACACTTGCTCCCTTAACACTCTTTAGTAAACATACTCTTGTCAGAAATTACGTTAAACATGATGTAAATATTACTGCATTGAAATGCATCATAGGGGTATGTTTACTAAACTGCGGTAACATTACATACCGCGCATTATGTAATGTTAACGATCGTTAGGTAACGTTAACGTGCGATATGTAACGTTAACGCACGTTAACATTACTTAACGATCGTTAACGTCCCCGGCTGCGGTAAACACCGCAGAAGGTGGAGAGAGGGGAGAGAGAAGGGGTCAGCGGGTGGAGAGTGGGCGGGGTGAGGCTCCTTTCACACTAATGCGCTGAACTGAAGGGCTGAATCCTACCACGAATGAAAACCTGCCGTTAGATGCACATTTGCAGGAGAGAGAAACCATTTAAGTGTCAGCAATGTACAGCCTAGGAATGGAGCCCAAGTAACGTGATAGTAGTGCTCCATTTTCAGCAACACCATAGTGCCAAAGTATGAATGGCCACTATGGTGATGGTGCAAATGGGGCATAGGGGGCCGCAGGCGGGACATGTAGCATGGGCATCTGGGGCACAGGGTGGACAAGGCGGGTGCCTAGGTGGCACATAAGAACATAGAAACTGGAAATCAGCAAGACAGCAGCTGACCAAGGCCAAACACAATCCACCTATATCTACCTGGTTCACCCTAGCCAATAGTTGCTAGGGCACTGACCTGACATCCCCCCAGCCATTCCGTCCCCATGTGGAAGGGACATAATATTGGTAGGCAGTGATGGGGGGGATGTGAGGATGTCCATGTATGCCCCCCACCCCGGGATCTGCTCCCTAGGTGGGCGCCTACCTACACAGTGGATGGCCTGGGACTGCACACTACCAGCACCGACAGCAAATGGCCATGTCAGCTTGGCAGGGGTGTGTGTGCCTGTGCTGGAGGGAGCAGTGCCACCTCCCTGCAGTGGACCTAGGCTATGCCCTGCATCAGTACGTGGTGTGCAGTGTAACATACCAAGTCTGGCTGAGGAAAAGTACAGGTAGCCCCAGGGACCACCATGCATCTGTGGCAACAGTGTGGTGCAGTACACCCAGCAAGTGTGTCCAGAAGCAGAGAGTCACAGGTACAAGCCCCAGCTGTGGTTCCTGCAGAGCATGTCCCTATGTTTTACCCTACAATGCAGATACAACAGCAACATGTGCAAAGCCCAAAGCAGCGGCGAACAGGGGTACAAACACCCACCCACACAGGCTCCACGATCCAAAGATGCATGTAGAGTCAGGCTGTTGGCCCCAGCGTTGAGCTGAAGTTATCACTAGAGCACTACTACTACCCCCTGCACAGTTTAGCAATGTCGGCACTGTGATCAGGACCAGTGTGGCGGGCAGGGTTGCCAACCACCCCTATCTTTGTACAATGCTGCAATAAGAGTGAGCGTGTTTGTATGCCTATCCATTGTTCTGTGGCTGCTCACCCTTCACTGGGCCCAAAATGTCCCACTGTTACCAGCGTTAGCCTGAATAGGTGAATAATGAGGAGCAAGGTATTTTGGGTATGGCCCGGATAGGGCAGATTGGCCAGGATGCATCTTCACAGGGTGTGGGGCAATGGCTGGGACACTGTAGTGCCTGACCACCACCTGCATGGACAGGGTGGCCACAGCTGGAGTGGAAGAGTGGCCTAGTGGTTGGGGCAAGGTACTTCAGGCCAGAAGGTCAGGGATTCAAATCCCACTAGAGGACAGCAACCTTGGGCCGGAAGGACTGGGGTTTCTAGTCCCACAGGGTGCTCCTTGTGGTCTTGGGCAAGCCACTTAACCCTCCATAGCCCATGTTCCCTGTAAAATAGTTCTCTGTGTGCTGTGCTTTCCTGTCTAATCAATGTGTTTATACCTCAAAAATTTCCTGTCATGATTTGACAATTTCCAATCTGTAATCAAAAAAACCGCTGCTGATCTCTGGAAGTAGCGGTATACAAATGTATACTAAATAAATAAATAAATAAAAATGCTGGGAAGGCACTCACTCTGACCGAGCAGTGACCATGGCAGGTCTAGGTTCCCACATAGCGCTCTACATTATCTGCCTCCAGTGAAATATTTGTGTTCCCCAGTGCTGGGGTCCCAATCACTGAGATGCCTGCTTGCTGTGCATGGCTCCTCTGTGAGCATGCACTATGGAATGGCTGGTGGACTGTCTGCAGTTAGACTGTGTATGGTCAGAACACCTATAAGGTGCAGTCTGACTGTGCTGTCTGCTGATGACTGGCAGACAGTGGTGGGAGGCAGTTGGGGGTTTCCAGACCTAATCCCAGCATTGCTGCTGGTCTGCCACTGCCCCAGTCATAGGTATGGCTATGGCCCATCAGCCCTGGAGGGCTGTCTTATACAAACAGGATGGAGGTTGCTTCCCCGGGGTGGGGGCACCTTTTCTTTACCTACAAAAAGGGTGATGTGGGCCCTTTGGGGTATATAGCCACTGTGACCTATAAAGGCACTGCTACACATGCCTCATGCAATTCTAGGAAACCTTCTGCCCTGATAACAGCTGCCCATGTCAGCCAGACCCTAACACGGGGAACACACCAATCTGGCTGGTGTCTGATCCCACAGGGCCACATGTGACTGCAGGATACAGATGGACACCAAATTACCTTTGACTGCACTGCAAGGAACACCTGCCACACACTGGTAGCAATGAGGATATACAGCAGAACCTATCTCTAGCACCGCATGTACTGCGGACCTAGTGCTGGGCACCCATCCTATCCCTCAGGGTGAACACAGAACCTGCACAATGGCATGGTCTGTAGCTACTCTGTGCCAGTATCACACACTGTCAGTTCGTCTTTCCAAGCTGAGGTACTGGAGAGGTGCAGACCCCATTTGGTGATCAGCTGTAGACTGCTATTCAGCATGTGCATTGCATCATGGGTACTGGTGGGGTTACCCTATCCTGGCACTCAGAGCAGACAGTTTGTGCAGTGACCATCAGTCCTTCTGTACCTAGACATTGCTGTGACATACACCATGGAGGTATAGCCTACTGGTTAATACAATGCCATTCTTGACAGTGTTCATGGGTTCAGTTCCTCATTGTTCCCTCTTCTCATGCCTGTCCTACTCAAATAGTGTGCATGCCTGTAGAGGTCATATTTTTGCAGATCTGTGCTTCCAGCCCATAATACCCTCACCACAATTGCCAACATTCCCTCGGTCCGTCTATCTGCGTCTGTCAGCTGTGTAGAGTCCTGTCTGCCAGTGCAGGCTGCCACCCCATGTCATGCACTGCTACCCTTTCCTGCATTGCACCTCTTCATGCTTGCCTCACCTGTTCCTGATCTGCATGGCACCACCACTCCTCTGTCCACCCATCATTTGTAACTATCCTGCCACCTCCGCCTCCACTGGGGGAAACATATTCCCATCGTCTGCCACCAAGTGTTTTTCCGGTATTTTACATTGCCAACACCCTGTGCTGTGATACAGCTGCCCCACCATGTTTGTCATCAGTACTGGCAGGCACATGGGGTGCCCACAGATATGGCAGGTCCAGTGGCTCCCACCTCTCCCTCCTTCACTCACCTGTTCATTGCCTTTCCTGAGTGCTCTATCTAGTGTTAGGGCTACATCTGTCTCTGTTCCGCACAGATCATGCATGTATGTCATCCTGAGGCACCTTGCAGTCCCTAGGGCACACTAACCTAGGAAACCATAACCTTGTTAGGCCACCTTAACCTATGGTTCCATAGCCCAGGGTGCCTTCTGCAGTGCCTTGTCCAAGGGTGCCTAATATGGCGCTTAGCATAGGAGGCCCTATAGGGCGCCTTATGAGGCCTCTTACAAGGCACCTTACTCGGCACCTTATAAGGCACTTTACATGGCACCTTACTGGGCTCCTTACAAGGCACCTTGCAAGGTGCCCTATAAGGCGCCTTGTAACGCTTGTTAGTCTAAGGCGCCTTGTAATGCATGTTAGCTGCTACAGCTTGCTGTGACGATGCAACGCCCATGCCTTTATTTGGGCATCTCTACCTTTACCGCGGAACCTAACGCGAATGACATTACCGCAGTTTAGTAAACATACCCCATAATGGACAATAAGAGCAAACATGAATAGCCTTGTCATTAGACCATACACCTGAGAGCCAGGAGATGAGGGTTCAAATCCAACTGACTCTCCTTGTGGCCTTCAGCAAGTCACTTAACCCTCCATTGCCTCAGGTACAAACGTAGATTGTAAGCCCTCTAGGGACAGGGAAGTACTTTCTGTATCAGAATGTAAATTAGCTTGAATTTCTACTGGAAAGGAGTGAGCTATGTAAGTACAAATAAATAAATCAGCATTTCAGGTGCTGAAAGAACCCGGCTTAAGACATTTATCACGATAGCCAATCCTGTTGCTGTAATTGTGTGGTGCATCACTGTGTCTCCATTCCCAATGATGTGTCAAATGCTGCAAAAGTGTCTCCAGTCCTCTGTCTAAAAAATGTGGACCCATCCTTGCAACCTCACTGGTTCTACCAACAGTTCCTCAATTGAAAACAAATCTAATGATGTTTCAAACACAACCTTTTTCTTTGAAATCCACCCTTGAGGCATCCATGGGTAAACACATAATTTAGAATAGTCTGTCTCATCCCACAAGAATTTTCTAGACTTGACCTGATGTAAATCTACTCTAAGGGGTATGTTTACTAAATCGTCTTAACGTCGCAGTGGGGGTATTATTGCACGATAACGCAGCGGCGGCGTTAAGGCACACTAACACTGTGAAATCCGTGTCTGAAGGGTGGAGTAAGGCTTCCCAGAGGGCGGAGAGAGGGGGTCAATGGGCGGAGAGTTGGAGGGGAGAGGCCCCAGGCACACTAATGCTGTGGAATCAGGGTCTGAACACTAACGCCAGTGAAACCCTCGCGTTAAGGCACATTTGCAGGAAAGAGAAACCATTTCAGTCAGCAATGTGCAGCAAAGGCAGGGAAACCCAGAAAAGTGATAGTTGTGATACATGTGCAGGGAACAAAGAGGCAAATAAACATATAAAAGGACCCAATAACCCAAAATCCCAATAACCAAGCCGGCCAATAGTGATATTAATGATAAACATAAAGCAACACTACTGACAATGTGTATAAATTAAGATATCATGTTTGGAAGGGTCTATGCTCTGTCCCCCTACAAAGTGAATGATCCCACATTGAAATAGTGCTGATCAGGGTTTCTGTCATTTAGAGTGGGCAGGTTTGTTAGGGCGTGCACATGTGCAGCAACAGCAGAGTGGGCACGTAGGAAACGGCAACTGTACTGATGCTGTAAATGGGGATACAGGGGGCTGCAGGCAGCACAGCTGTGGTCCAGCTGGGGCACAGTGCGGGCTAGGTAGATGCCTAGGTGGCACATAGGAATGCCAAAACTGTAAAGCAGAAAGACAGCAACTGACTAGGGTCCAACATGGGCATGAGTGTGTGTCCCACAGTGTCACAGGGGAGATTACCCAGCAGGTACCCCCAAGGGCACATAACATTGGCAGGTGGTGTGGGGGGGGGGGAGCGTGCATGTCCATGTAGGCACACCTACCTGAGAACCCACACCATAGGCATCTGCCTACCAGCATACTGGATGCCCTGGGACTGCGCACCACCAGCACCACCAGCATAATGGCATGGCAGCATGGTGGCGGAGGGGTGCTGGAGGCGGAGGGGGCAGTGGCATCTGCCCACAGTAGACCATGGCCTAGCCCCGTTTAGGTGGGTGCCGTGCAATGCAATAGACAGGGTCTGTCTGACAAACAGTCATGGTATCCCCAGGGAATGAATTGCCCCTGTGGCAACAGTGTGGTGCCATACACACAGCCAGTGTATTCAAGAGCAGAAGGTCACAAGTTCAAGGCCTAGCTGTGGCTCCTGCCAACCCTTTCCCCATATTTTACCCAGTACTAAACCGTGGTAATAAAGATGGAACCTTATTTGCAGATAAAATAAACATGCCTGAAAACGCCTATATTTTACCCTACAGAGCACAGACACCATAAACATGTGCAATCCCTAGAGCAGAGTTTCCCAACTGCAGTCCTGGAGGGCCAAACACCATTCAGGTTCCATGCTTTCCCTAATAAATATGCCTGTGCTGCATTAGTATGCGCCGCCCCATTATATGCAAATGTATCTCATGCATATTCATTAGGGACAGCATGAGAACCTGAACAGTGTTTGGCCCACCAGGACCGAAGTTGGGAACCTCTGCCCTAGAGCAGTGGCCAACAGGGGCATAAACACTCACACCCACAGGCTCCGCTATCCAAACCCTCATGGAGAGTCAGGCTGTTGGGCTCTGCGCGGAGCAGCATCTCCCAATACATTCCCACTTGCATACCTTAGCAATGCTGCCCTTAACTTGGGAACACATTATACATATATCAAAAGGTTGCTATGATTAATGGCAGATATCAAATCCTAAGTTAAACACAATTTGTTGACACAGCTGCATCATAGCAACCTTTCTGATATCTGTGGAGTGTGTTTCAGTTTTGGTTTCTGACAGTGTTTACCACCCCGGGGAGTGACTCCAACAGTATTGCATACCATAAACCATGCCTGCACTGTGCCCAGGACTGGTGTGGTGGCCAGGGCTGCCAAAAGCCTCTATATTGTGGTGGCGAAGCAGTTTAGAGTGGAAGGAAAAGCAGGAAAAACAGTCTTTTTTTCCTCAGCCCAAAAGAACTGCAGGCACAGCAGGGGTTAAAACTCTAAACAAAGCAAAAAACTCCCTGCACAGAAGTGTAGAGCCAGGGACACACCCAGTTCCCATGGAAACCGAGGGAGGTGATGGGAGAGGTTTGGGGGTGGAGTCAAGTGCTATAGGACAGCCCCAAACATTTAGGCAGGGAAGTTTCAGTCAGAAAGGGAGCAAAAGCAAAGGAAGAGGAGAGTGCGTGTATGAGAGTGGGTGTGGGTGTGGCAGAGAAAAGAAACAGCGTGGAACTGGAGTAGAGAATCTCCATTGCAGTGGAAGGAGGAGGTCTGAAAGAAAGCTTGAGGAAAGGTCAGAGGCAAGCCCTGGGGAAGAATCTTCTGAGGAGGAGATATTCTCTAGAAGCTGGTGGACTGGGCAGACAAAAAGGGATTCCTCCTGCAAACAGTACAGAGACAGCTCAAGCCTAGAACGTAGTTCAGCTGACAGGAAGTCTGCAGCTAACGTGGAGCCTTGGAAAGCTGGTTTCAAACAAGGTACTGTTGGGGAGCAGAGGAGAGGAATATTCCTGGAAGGACCAGAGAGCAAAGGTACATCTGTGGCAGGATCTGAAAGGAGACACACTACTGCTAGCAAGGTGAGCCCATTACAAGCTCTTAAGAAGCTACTGAATAAGCAGGCTCTTTCCTGCCCTTCCCCCAGAACCTCATGTAGTGAGGGAACTCAATGGGAACAGCTGATAAAAGTATTACAGCACTTAAAGCCTTCCCATGCAGACGCTGTGAATAGCAAGTCACTAGGAGAATCCACTGAAGAGGATATGGACATAGGAGACAGTTGTAAAGAGAGTGATGTCTCAGATATGGAAATAGAATGTTCTTTCTGTGCCAGACAGAAATAGGAAACTGAAGGGGTTTTAAAGTGTTTGTGAAAGCCCAGAAGTTTTAAGTAAAGAACATTCTCTGCTGAAGCTCATGACTTTTAGTTGGCAATTAATGAGAGCTGGTTTGATAAGCTTCAAGAGTTAATAGATGCCTGTGAAAGCTAAAAGTGTGAAAGCACCTTTTTGAAAGAAAATGTCTTAACCTTTAAACTGTTGGTGGACCAGGAAGTTAAAGTACCGCTAAACCTGTGAAAGAAACAGATAAGTGCAGTGCTGCATCCTGGAGACCTGGAACAGATTTCTGTGTGTAAAGGATTGATTCTGGAGACGGGTTTTAAACTAAGCCGCAGAAACAAGGCCAAGCCAGGGACTGTGTGTCAAGGCTTATGTTTATGTGAATGGAGAAGCATCCTGAGTTTTGTTTGTAGCAACTGAAATCCTAACCAAAGAATTTAATTTGGTTATGTAGAACTTTATTTTTCCAAAATAAAAGAAATTTTCCTGTGACCTTCAATCTCGGCTCTAATCTGTAAAGACACAACTACATGCGAAGCCAGTTTTTATTAAGAAGGACGATCGGGCGCCCCCTTACTATTTGGCACCTGCCTGGCCCCAAGGGGGAGCGCCGACAATATATGCACAATGCTGGCATAAGTATGGGAGTGTGTGTCTGTCTATCCAGTGTGTTGTGGCTGCCTACACCTTACTCAGCCCACACTTCTTGCACTGTTTCCAGTGTTAGCCTGCCAATTTGTATAATGAGGAGCAAGGTAAAGTGGGTATGGCCCGGACAGGGTGGCCTGGGCAGTATGCATCTGCACAGGGCATAGGGCAATGGCTGGGACATTGTAGTGCCCGGCCACCACCTGCATGGACAGGGTGGCCACAGCATGTCCTGCTGGGAGGTCATTCTCACCTTGACTGAGCAGTGACCACAACATGGCTAGGTCCCCCCATAGTGCTATGTAGCATTTCTCTCAAGTGATATTTGTAGGTTCTTTTTTTCTGGGGCTCAATAACTGACTTATCTGCTTGGTGTGTGTGCTCACATCCCCTCCAGGAACATGCACTATGGACTAGCTAGCAGACTGTTTGCAGCTAGCATGTGTATGGCTGGAGACTGTCTGATAGTGGTTGGGTGCATCTGAGCATTTCCAGGCCTACTATCTGTCTGCCATTGCCTTATGGATGTGTACAGGTCAGCACTGACTGCCCTGTAGGGTGCCTGTTCCCCAGCAGGACTGGGGTTGATGGTCCTCTCTACTGCCACCATTGCAAGAATGTAGAATGTGGATATGTTGGTGGGAGATTCTGTCCCCCACCCTGAGCCCCAGAGAGCAGGTTGGTTGGTGCTACATAATCCGCCTATGGGTCCAAACACCCCCCTTCACTTAAATCATGTAACCATGGCACCCACACAGGATATGCACTATTCTGGGTGCATCATAGTCCACAAGGGCTAGACGTGACTGGGAAATACGGATGGACACAGGTGTATCGTCGATGTGTCTGCAAGGACTACCTATCATACACTGGCACTGATGACGATCTGCAGCATAGCCTATCTCAGCTAAGCCAGGTGCTGCGGACCTGGTGCTGTGCGCCCCAACTCGCCCTCAGGGTGAGCACAGTAACCCCACAATGTGTCGGTCTGTAGCTATTCTGTGCCAGTAATACACACAGTCAGTTCCCCCTACCAGGCTGAGGTGCTGTGGGGCTGCATACCCCATCTTGTGATCATCTGTAGACTGCTGATCTGCATGTGCAGTGCATCATGGGTACGGGTGGGTTAACCCTATCCTGGTAACCACAGCAGTTTGTGTGGTGAACTGCAGTCCTTCTGTAGCCAGCCAGGGGTTTTGCTAGCAGCTATAGAGGTGTAGCCCACTGGTTAGTTCACTGACTGTGGAGGCAGAGTTTGTGGGTTTGATCCCACAGTTGTGTTATTTGATAGGGCTGTCTGAGGCATTTCCTTTTTTAATTTAAATTAGTGCTGCCAGCAAAAACACCCTCACAGTGCTGTAACCTTAAGGTGCCTCATAAGGCGCCCTATAGGCAACATTATAAGGTGCCTTGTCGGACAGTGTACTTTATAATGTGCCCTCTGGAGTGCCTTATAGGGCGCCTTATGTGACACCTTAGGTTACAGCACTGTGAGGGTGTGTTTGCTGGCAGCACTATTTTAAATTAAAAAAGAAAATGCCTCAGACTGCACTGATTTAAAGTAAAGGGTAATGCCTCAGACAGCTTTACTCATTAAGCCCACTGGGGGATCAAACTCATGACCCCTGTTTCAGCAGTCATTGTATTAACCAGTGTGCTACACCTCTGTTGCTGTATCTGTAGGTCAGCGCGCCTAATTAAGGCTAACGTGTGTTAATGTGCCACTGCTCCCTCTATCGCGCGATAACAGAATTTATCGCGCGATAACCCAAAATGCTACCTTAAGACCGGAACGCCCACTACCTTATATGGCATTCGTCACAGTAAGATTGCAACTAATGCCGGTAACATTAAGACGGTTTAGTAAACATACCCCTAAATGTCTCTGTGTTTTTTCTACTAGCTTGTTTACTGAGTGAAGGAGGAGTCTGGTGGTTAGAGCACTGGCTTAGTAACCATGCAAACACTAGGATGGTTCATTTCTCACTAGGATTCCTTATGACCTTGGGCAAGTCACTTAACCCTCCATTGCTTTGGAAGAAAGGCAGGGCAATCTATTTCTGATCACACTGCCAAGAAAACACAGGGGCTGCTGGGTTACCAGGAGTCAGCATTGACTCAAAGGCACATATTGTATTTGCATTCACTAAGTGATAAAACTATCCAACAAAGTCAAACTATTGGACTTATATCCAGTATTATAAGCAGCCAGCACAGTTTGTAATTGTTCCTATAATGGTCAAAGAACAATTTTTGTACATATTTAATGAGGCTGCTATGGATGAAATAATAGTTGCTATATAGAACCAATTTCTCAGTCTGAAATTCTGCTGCTTGGGCAGCACGGAAGCATTGTTTGGGTTACTGAGCACCCCCTTTACCATAATTTATATAGAGATATTTGACAAGGCATTTTTGAGATTGTGTTTTGTCTGCAATATTGTTTTAAGAGTAATTTACAATTAAAGTGGGAATGACACATATGTTTTGATGACTTATATACAAAGGACTCAATTGTCTTGTACTGTCCAACTTTTATGTCTATCTACATAATGCTGCATATGTCCACAATTTAAAGATTCCTCACTCAATGTATGAAGAAAGGATCCAGTTCCTTATTCATATGTCAGTGACAATAAAGCAGGTTCATGCTTCATCTTTTCATTTTATATTACTGTAATATCGACAGATTCTACTACTTAATAAAATCCAGTTTTCTAGCACAAGAGCACATGCGGCTTCCCTTTTTCTCGTTCCCATGCTGAGATACAAATCCATTACATCAGATTCTAAACAGTATGATGTTCTCAGCTGGAATCGAGGGTAGCTGCAAAACAATTATCCGATGATGTCAACTTGAAATCCACAAGAGAAAAGCTGTAGGGGGTAGGAAAGATTTTATTTTGAGTCACAAGTTTGTCCAAACTCCCAAAGGGAAAATAATGTACGTCAATCATCTTAGCAGGGTAGAACTTTTGATATAACTTCAGCTTGGCTAAAGGATATTGCTTTCCTTAAAGGAATTATAAAAAGGTTGATTGTAATAACTGGAGTAGTGTCAAGTTTTTTTTTTTCTTTTTTGGAACACAGTGCATCCCCTTGAAATTGGAGTTTATGTGTTATCAAATAGCAACCTTCAATCATCATCATTTAGTTAACAGGCTTTTTATACCAGTTTATCATTTCAGTCAAAGCAGTTCACATTATAACTTAAACTTGGCAATGTACATTAAACAGGTACATTGATAACTTGGATTTTTCTGGGGTAATGGAGGATTATGTGACTTGCCCAAAGCATATTAGGGGGAACCACACCCTTGTCTTTGAGTTCCTAAGACAATGCTTTAACCATTAGGCTACTCCTCCACTCCATTCACTTTGTAAATCATTTACATCATATGGTAGACTTCTGAAATTTCCCATACCCTTTCAGTAATAAA
Organism: Ichthyophis bannanicus; assembly: GCA_033557465.1. Taxonomy (NCBI): domain Eukaryota; kingdom Metazoa; phylum Chordata; class Amphibia; order Gymnophiona; family Ichthyophiidae; genus Ichthyophis; species Ichthyophis bannanicus. The sequence goes on from CM066031.1 coordinate 1,606,372,949, forward strand.
AAGGGTCTATTTGGAAGATATTCAGAGATTCACAGACTTAATTTAATTTATATTTATATTCTGAACTAAAATGGATTACAATGCCCATAGAACAATAGGTAAAAAATAACTATAAATCTAAGTACAATAAAATTATGATAATAGAGCAGTTAGAGCAAGCATGATAGCAAACTCATGCAACATAATTCAGAATTACCCGATTGCAAACTAGAAAAGATTCAGGTCTTTTTCTGTTTATGAAAGAGCACAAAGCCCTTGAGATCCTGCAATAAAGAAGGCAGTTGTTTCCATACCAGAGAATACTAATCAATCAATAAATAAATAAATCAAAGTAGTCAGTGGTTTTTTTTGTGCCTTCCATCATGGTTAAATATAGTCTGGATTTTTAGCACCAGTATTCAGATATCAGCCATTGCTGAATGTCCAGATTCAATGGCCAGGGAGGCCACTATCCAGTTAGTGGTGATGTTCAGCTGCTATCTGCAGACCCAGTCTACAGAACTCTTAGGGCAGGGGTTCTCAACCCTGTCCTCGGAACCCACCTAGCCAGTCGGGTTTTCAGGATAACCACAATGAATATGTATGAGAGAGATCTGCATATACTGCTTATATGCAAATATCTCCCATGCATATTCATTATGGTTATCCTGAAAACCCGACTGGTTAGGTGGGTCCCGAGGACAGGGTTGAGAACCCCTGTAGGGCAACACTTTTGCTGCCCTATGGGGCTTGCTGTCTAGATCTGGGATGGCAAACTCCAGTCCTGGTGTACCACAATCCAACCTGGTTTTCAGGATGCCCCTAATGAATATTCATGAGATATATTTGCATCTACTGCATCCTATTTCATAAAAATCTATCCCATGAATATTCATTAGGGACATCCTGGAAACCAGGCTGGATTATGGTACTCCAGGATTGGAGTTCACCATCCCTGCTCTAGACGGCAGCATTGAAATGCACTGCTAAGCAAATAACATCCAACTCCATCCCAGATCCTCCTACAGACTGCTCTGCTACTAAGTAAATAGTGCCAAAGTGGTCAGAAGAAATATTCGTGGGATTATGCAGATATTGCTGCTCAGTATTGCTCACACTGGCACTTATCCTGTTAACCAATGTTGCTAACCGGATAAGTGCCTTGGAATATTGGCCCCATAAGTTTTCTAGTTGGCTCCAATCTGATCTTTCTAAATGAAGGGATCCACAACCTTTTCCTAAGGCTGGAATATAAGATCCTTGAAGGAAAGTACTGAAAAGATTCTAGTCATCAAATCCTAAAAACCCAATCCATGTTAAAATTGTAAAAACCAGAGTTAAGGTTTTAAAATCAATCCTCTGCTGCATGAGGAGCCAATCCAAAGACATCAATATTGGGGTAGTCCTTTCCCATTTACTCTAAAGAGTAATTGGTCATGCAGCAGTTTTGCGTACAATTTATAAGGTCATCCAACACATGAAACTGTAATAATCTATATGTGAAATAATCAAAGCCTGCAGTACCATTTTAAAATCAGAGGACCTCAAAACTGCACAAAGATGATTAATTATTGTAAAATGTATCAAGTGGGCTGTTCAATGCATTTTTGACTGGGCCTCCAACGAAGTCGAGGAATCAATTATTACCACAATTTGTTTTTACCTCTATTTTTAAAATAAACTATCACTGACTTTAAGTGAAGGATCTTAGAGGATTGCAGACATTTTTACTCCAATGCTGAATCCATTTCAGTTAGTCTTTGGATACAAAATTATTCATAGCTTCGTTTGATTCATCCCTATTGAAGTCCACAGGGGAAGCAATTTTATAATGCAACAGTGGGGCTTTCCATCCAAAGAAACCTGCTTGATGTTTGTTGGGAGGAATATGTAACAGATACAACAGCACTGCAAGCCATCAGGAGTGTCACAAACCCACTGCACCAAAAGAGGAGCAAAGGACACTAACAGCAGCAGGAAGACTGCAAGCCATTATCAGAAAGGCAACACATCACAAGGAACCGAAAGAACATCCCACAGTACTGGAAGAAGGAAAAACAGAACCAAAATTGGTGGAAAAACATCATGGCAAATTGATAGGCATAAAATAGCGGCATCATTGGAAAGAAGACTTTGAGGTATAGGCAGTACAGTGCAAGGTGATCTCAGTGCACGCAACGATATAATAACAGGAAGTAGAAATTGATACGTTTGTCATGACATACCTTGCATCAAAACATACATGGCAGTAGAAGAAATCCACAGTTATCCTTTCATTGATCATCTCTAAAAACAGTCTTTACAATGCTAAGTATGGACCCTTACCAACTTCACACAATATGGTGCTGTTGGGCATGTTTCAGTGCTGTTTCCACTGTTGAATGCTCTTATTCTAAGTAGAAAGTGATATGTTTGTCATGATATACCTTGCATCAAAACATACATATTCTAAGGGTCTCTTAGTATTGAAAGGGATATGATTTGACATTTAGCTATGGAGAACCTTTTGTGACTTTTTCTGCCCTAATACACTGGCACCTGGTGACACTGCGGTCATCCATACAGTCCAGGTACTGGCCAGGCATTCATGCCCCCCCCTGAATTGCAGATGAGCACACCAGATCCTCCCATCCAACCCTTAAAACACATACACTCTCACACACACTCTCACTTTCAGTCTGACCCTTTTCAAATCCAGACTGAAAACTCACCCCTTTGCTGCTGCTTTTGAATCTCGACTCACCTGATCTCCTTTGTGTTTCCTTACCATTCCCCCTTGCTGTATCCCATGTCTACAGCACTGTATTGCCTGTCTTGACTAGCTTGTAAGCTCTGATGGGCCGGGGCCATCTTTTATATGTGTCTGTGCAGTGCTGCATAAGTCTTGTAGCACTATACAAATGTTCAGTAGTAGTAATAGTAGTAGTAATAAATCTGCCAAAAAGATGTCCTGAATCTATAAACAACAGCTGGTATAACAGATTAGCATGGAGTCCCAGGACTAAAATATGATCTCTGTTTCTCACCCAAACAAGAATCCATTCTGTACTTACTCACATACTATTCCTTCATCAACAGTCCCATTTTTCAGGACAGAGGAATTGTTAGCATTCCCTAGAGTAGCTCCTTTAGCACAAAGAGCAAATATCAGCATGTCCAGAATAATCACTATTGCTCTTCTTAATATTTCTTTCAGAGTAATTATTAATGCCTCTTTAGCTTACAAGATTCCCACACCTCTGATTTCTGTTCTTTATAAATGAATCTTGTGGTATTTTTCCACCAGTTTAGAACAGACTAGTCACCACCTTTATACAAATACGCAGAATATGTTCTAAGTACTGGACTTATTCCATGTCTCTGGCAGGTATAATGGGCACATCTGCGGGGACCTCCCAAAATGTCCACGGGCCTTTCCTGAGTGCACTTTATACATCTCCATTGCAAACCACATGCCTGTTCTGCCCCTCCTTGACATGTTCTGAGATCCCCGTGTTAGCGAGATAAATGTCCGCAGGCGTTATGTACTAGAATATGCTTGTAGATGTTTTCGGTAGATAAATGTGCCTGGCACACATACATACCATTATTTGTTTTCTAGAATGACCTCCATAATGAGCTCCATAATGAAAAATTTTAGTTATTATTAAGGGATTGGACATTTATTAATGCACAATGAATTGATGGGATATTCAAGGCATAGCCTACTCCTTTCATTTCCTCAAGATAATTAAGAACCCTTTCCTGACCTACCAGATTCTTATTATTTTTAAGGATGGCTAAGACTACATAACATTCATTTTCCCAAGTACTGTAACTGAGGGACAGACTTGCAGTATGAGCCATGAGGTTAGGAAATCTCATGGCTCATACTGCAAGACTCACCCTGTGCAGAAGATAAAACAGTGCTATTAAATATGTTCCATCCTGCCAGCCATGGAGGCCAAGCTGTAGGTTGAAATATTTATTTATTTAACAGGTTTTTTTATAACACTTCATCATTTCAGTCAAAGCGGCTTGCATTGTAACTTAAACCTGGTAATGTACATTAAACAGAGACATTGAAACTTGGATTTTTCTGTGGCAATGAAGGGTGAAGTGACTTGTCCAAGGCCACAAGGAGTGCTAGTGGGAATTGAACCCTGCTTTCTTGGTTCCCCAGCCAGTGTTCTAACCAAGTACTGGGGTAAAGCCTCCAGGATGAGAAGACCCAGGAGGAAGAGGCTTTAAATTACCTTTCTTCTGCCTTTTGCTTCCCCTGGAATCTCAGCGCTCAGAGCAACCACATAGTTTACCTAATGAAGAAGCTGACCCCTGTCATTGCTCTTTTGGATTTCAGAGAGAGAAATTTGTGTTAGGAAAGGAGTAGACTTCAGAGAGAAAAGGGGTATAAACTATCAGGCTTGGAGATCAAATATAGTAGTGAAGAGGGAAAAAGAAAGCAAAGAGTATACAAAAGCCTCAGGTACAAAAGGGTTAACCACTGGTCAGGTTTATGTGTCAGAGAAAAATCAGGTTCTGTGGTACAGAGCATATGGACCCTATAGTAAGAAGCTTGATAAAATGTAAACTGAAACCAGCACAGCAGAGACAGGGCTGAGGCACAGGGATAGGCAGGATCTGGTTCTAAAGTTCAGTGGCGCTAGCTGCCACCACTGATTATCTGGCCCACTGTTTTTAGCGAGTGAATCATGCCAATGCTTATGAGAAAGAGTCATGGGAATGGTGGGAAGAGCAGAGGACAGAAGGTAAATGATACTCCAGAGAGACCAAGGACCAACAGTAGCACTGACAATCAGAGAATTGGAACTCAGAACATTTGTAGTCCACCTTCCAAGATAAAGAGAGATTTTTTAAAGAGGAAAGTACAGTTAAAAACTGAAATGCCAGTTATCTATTTCCATCTCAACACAGAAGCAAAAGGAGACAGTGCCCGTGCAGGGTGCAAAGTAAAGTTTCAGCAAAGTACAGCAGAGTGATGCACCCAACTCCTGTTTAGAGTAGGAGTGGGAAGATGAATCATCATATAAAGGATTTCCAAGATCAGAAGAGATTGAACGTTTGCAGCAGAGGAGGGTCTGGGTAATGCCAGGTTCAAGAATACACCCCCTTCCCCTGGACTACCAGTACTGGAGAGTGTGAAATATGCCCCTGGCCATTCACCTTCTGGTTCAGCTTCAGCATTGGTTCTAGCAGACCCCAAGGATGCAGAGATGTAGTCCTGTAGAAAATCAGAGATATGGAGACCATTTACAGGGCTTGAGGATCAGCGTTTTTCAGAATGCATTTGCTGTCAGAAGGCCATCAGTAGAAGGAAGGTACTGGGCCATTTTTCCAAAATATTTCATTATTTGCACAAACAACACCCATTAGAGATGGTTTCAGGGGAAGCTACTGATACTAGGGTGGGGACGCCACCCTGCCCTTCAAGTGGCAACAGCAGAATAGCTAAAACACAGAGGAAGTCCACCTCTTTCACATGTTATAATCCTATCTTTCCAAAAACTTAATTTGGGACTGACAATAATAGCTCATAAGGATGTACACGAACAAGAACATTTCAATTGCTTCTGGATTTTTTTCACAACTTTCTCTTGGTTTAGGGGTATTTTTTCAGGTAGTTTTGCATATTCATTTTAATAGGGAATTGTTAGTGTGCATTACATTGATTTAATGTGCACTAACAGACAACTTAAGGCACTCTTAAGTTGATTAGTGTGTGTTGAATCAATTCAGCCCATGCTAAATTGTTGAAGTTGCTTCAAGTGCTTTGGGGTCTTCATTCCACTGGTTTTGCCACTTTACCCTTTTCATGGTAACTTGGAATCTTCATGCCACTATTAGTGCCCCTTTGCCCCTCTTTATGCCATTCTTGATCTCTTATAAAGCTGTTGCCTTTCTGGTAGATGCCTGCCAACAAGTTTTAAACAAGTTTCATTGAAAATGAATTGAAAACTCCACTATTAGAGTACAGAATTGCATGTCCCGTTAATTTCAAGAGAAACAAATAAAATTAATAATTCAGAATTTGAAAATGAACCAAGTGGGTGACTGATACAAAAATGACCTGAACTGAACTGAAAATGTTTCCTGTGAAAGTCCCTACTGGAGCCTGTATTGAGGTGGATGAAGCTCCATTTTTCTCTGCCTCTATCTTGCTCTGTGATTTATTTTATTTATTTATTTATTTAAACTTTTCTATACTGCGCTCTTTAGAACCAGTGCGGTTTACAGGTAACAATAGTTGGTATAGCAAGTAGAAGAAGCCTACTGGTACTTACATAGAACAGGTATGGCAACTTGAATTTCAACTTGGGGGTAACTATATACAAACTTGGGGGTAACTATATACAAGATGAGCAAGTGTCACAGATCAAGTCCTGCTCTGGAGACTATTTACAAGGTAGATCACTATTTACAGGTTGTCGCAGATATGCTCTGGAACAAATTACATGAGATCACTGTTTACCGGTCGGGCAGTTGGATTAAGGGGTGCAGTTGTGTCAACAGGACATGAATGTTCTGGAGTTGTTGTCATAGTGGGTGGGGTTATGCTTGGTTGTGGTGTGTCACTGGTGTGGGAGTAGTGTGAGAGAAAAAGGTGGTGCTTCAGTGCCTTCCTAAATTGGGCAAGGTCAGTGATGGCTCGGAGGGTGGTTGGGAGGACATTCCAGCATGTTGGTGCATAGAACCCGGAGGCTCTGTTCTTCATTGCCTGAGAGCATTTCGTTATTGTGTTGGGAATTACAAGCGTGTTGGCAGCGAATGCTCTTCTGGATCTGTTTGGGGGAGTGGGGAGGACGAGATCTGTGAGGGAGGTGGAGAAACATTTGTTGATGGCTTTGAAGATCAGCAGTAGTATTTTGAAGGTGAGCGTGCAGTGGATCGGTAGCCAGTGGAGATGTTTCAAGATTGGGGTTATGTGGTCCCTTCTAGAGGCTCCTTGAAGGATGTGGGTGGCGATGTTCATTGCCCGCTGTAGTGGGTTCAGTGTGTTCTTCGGAAGTCCATGTAGAATCGAGTTGGCGTAGTTGAAGTGGGGGGTTACCAGAGCTTGAAAAACTGTCCGGAAGTCATCTGGCTCCAACAGGGGTCATAGATGGCGAACTGTTTGTATCTTATGATAGATTGCCTTGATGGTGTTATTTATGTGTGCTTTCATGTCGAGCTGTTGATCCAGAGTGATACCCAGGCAGCGGATAGTGGTCTTGCTTGTGAGCTCGGCGTTTCTCACTTTTATTGATGCGGGAGGGGTGAAGGCTTGATTCCTGGTAATGAATAGAACGTCCATTTTGTTGAAGTTGATTCTGAGGTTCTGTGTGTGGAGCCAGTCAGTGACAGCATCAAAGCAATTCGTTAGTGCTGAGAAATCAGGTTGCTCGATGGAGAACGGCGTGAAGAGCAGCACATCGTCGGCATATACCAGGCAGGCGATGTCGAAGGAACGGATGAGTGAGCAGATGGGCTGCATATATACTGTACAGGTTGGCCCAAAAAAGTGAGAACATCTCATAGCATATAAGTTATTTAAAAATTCAAAAAGACAGATGTAAATGATTGACAAATTTAAAAAAAAAAAAGATGCAGACCGGAAATTGTCAAAATAAAGACGTTATATAGCTAAAAATGGTAAATAAGTAAACTATTTAAGCTTTTAATTTATGAGATGTTCTCACTTTTTTGGGCCACCCTGTATATTGAAAAGGAGGGCCGAGAGTGAGGAGCCTTGTGGGACGCCTTGCTTTTGTTGGAACGGCTCGGAGGTCATGGAGTCAGATCGTAACTGATGCCATCTATCTGTCAGGTATGACTTGCACCACCTTAATGCTGCATCGCGGATTCCCTTCTCTTCAAGACGTCCAAGGAGCAGTTCGTGGTTGACTGAATCGAACACAGATGCAATGTCCATAAAAATTAGAGTGTATCCTTTTCTGATGTTGTCGATTCCTGTGATTAAGGTGTTGAGAAGGGTGGCTAGGAGTGTCTCGACGCCATGTGACTCCCTGAAGCCATGCTGACATGGGTCAAGAGGAGCGGTGGTCTCGATGTGATGCTGGATGACCTTTTTGAGTATCTTGGCCAGCAGTGGGATGCTTGAGATTGGTTGTGAACCGTCAGGCTATGAATGTATGGTCTGTATAAAAGAGAGGTCTGTTTTATTGACTAACATAGCAGTACTACACTTTGATGGGCAAAGCAGTTATAATTATCAAACAGTTTTGGACAACATAGGTTGAAAACATAGGAAAAGGTGTTTTATCAGCTTAATAGATGCTGACTTTCCATGCAAGCAGTTCATTATGTTTTAAACTTTGTTTAGAAGCTGTAGTTGTTAGTATTTTGGGATTGCTAGACGGCAGAGAGAAGGGCATAACTAACAGAAAAGAGGAGATAAGAATGTCCCAATATAGATGAGACCTCACTCATACTGTGTTCAGTTTTGGAGGTCGAATCTCACTAAAGATAAACAAAGTTTGAAGTGGCCCAGGAAAAAGCAACCCAAATGTCATAGGTCTGTGTAAGAAAATGCATGAGAAGAAACAGAGGAATTAAATATGCATGTCCTAGAGGAGAGGAGGGATGGAGATATAGGACACAGATGTTTAAATACGTAAACATTTTTAATGAATAAATGGACTTTTTAAAAATAAGCAAAAGCTATAGAACAAGAGGATATTATAGACAGACTTTAAAAAGTCAGGATTTTTTTTTTCATAGAAAGGGTAGTGGATGCCTGGAATGCTTTCCCTCTCCCTCCTCCCCCCCCCCCCCAAGGAAATGGTGGAGACAAAAATGGCATTGGAATTCAAAGAGGAATGGATCCCTAAATGTCAAGAGGATGTAAACCAAGTATAGAGCCTTTCCCTCAAAGCAAAAATGAAATGACTTTTGCACTTTCTGTCAACACACAGGGGAGTGACAATTACATTCCTAACCACTCTACTGGGCAGATTGAATAGGCCATGCTAGGCTTTATCTGGCATACTTTACTATCAGTCCAATATTCAAAGGGGATTATACTTTTAACTGTGGAGGCTAAGAAGGTCATTGCAAAAGTCATCGTCATGATTTGGAGGTCCGAAAACGTGCATGTGGTCATCCAAATCATGGAGACATCCCCAGACAAATGACTTTTGAAGACATCCTCAGTGTGAGGCTGTCCAAGTAGGGAAGGGTTGGAGGAAGTGTGTCCAGGGTGAGGCAATGGCCTTAGACATCTTTACTTGATTTTAGACAGGTTGAGGACGTCTGCGCCCTCATCTGAATTTAAACCTAATCCAGGCATCAATAAGCACCGGAAAAGTATTTCACTCATAAAACCTTGGGATCATATACAGAAGATGGAACGCCAGCATCCCTTCTACTCTCCATAAGCGCAATGACATTTTTGGGATAATTGTGTTGTGCTTGCACCTTTGCTGTATGTGTCTGAGATGTCCCTGGGCTGCAGACATCCATATTGGGAACTTCTATGTTTGCAAAATCATGCCTGAACTTGGACGTGCCTGCCTATTTTTGGGATGTTCTGGCTTGGGTGTTCCAGATTTCACTTGGACATCATTTCTAAAATGTAGAATTCCCCTATCCAGGAATTTTCAGTGTCACTGTACATATGAAGGCCCGTGTTATAGATCAAGTTGAGATCGGAATTGAGACATACAGATTTTGAGCCAGCAATATTTTAGAAAAGGTGCTACTGACCATAAAGCCAGTTGTAAAATACATGTAAGGATGTGCAGGAGTGCATGTGGATTTACTGCTACATACACCATGAGGAGCCATTTTACAAATATGCATAAGAAAACTGACTGTAGCTAACACAGCGACTTCCACATGTAAGTGCCAGCAGGTCCGTGTGCAGCCAAGCCATTTTGCAAGCCTATACATATAAGCAGTGGTGGGATTGGGTCGGTTTGGCCCAGTATGTGTGAACCGGTTCCTGCTGCGGCCTGCATTTGCCAAACCAGGCCAAACACGGCATTGAAACGCCGGCACTGCAATGGCGGGAATCCCCCTTCCGACAATTTGACGGCATCAGGGGATCGTGGTATCAGGGGAAGCCCCTGATGCTGTCAAAACATTGTCAGGTGGGGGATCGGGTTGCTGCACCTCGATGGAGGGCAGTGGCCCAAGCATATGGTCGCTGCAATGCCTCTATGTGAGGTGCAGCTGTCTGACCATCACAGACGTGGGAGGGCTGGAATTGAACTGGTTCCTAGTTGGTCCAGATCCCACCACTGCATATAAGTTCTGCCAGTTAGGTACTGAGGCCACAATTTGTGCTACTTTTCATTTTGGAAGAGGACATAAACACTGAGGGATTAAGGAGAATAACTCCTTTAGAGGCTTAATTACTAACATACATTATAGCAGTAACGCACATTATTTGGCCCTTAATGCACATTAAAGGGCAATAGCATGCATTTATTACCTTAACACACAAATTGCCACTACAATGTGCTTTGAATATTACTGAGATGCAAGCAAATGCATGCAAAGTACCTCATTAGTATTCAAATGAATAGCACAGACTGCAGTAATGTACCGCAAGCCACATTATTCAGGAAGAAATGACACCAGCTCAAAGCTGGCATTATTTTTCTCCCTGGAGCAGTGGGCTGCTAACACAGGCTGTGATCTTAAAGGAGCTGTGAGCTTCTGGGTCGCCAGGAGTCAGGACTGACTCAAAGGCACACATTGCATTTTGTGTTTAAATTATAATCAGTAGTCCTGGGGGCCCCACTCCCTAGCACCACAAACCCCTCTCCCCACAAATGGTGCCCATCTTCCATTCCCCAAGGACATCATCAAAGTCCTACCCTTCTCCTTGGGAATCCCCCCCCCATCTGATCCAAAGACCCCCACCCCACTAAGTGAGAAAAAGGACTAGAAAGGAAAAAATATACAAATAGTAATGATCTTGTGAATCCCAACTTGCAGCCACAATGAAATGTAAAGGGTGAAATGTCCAAGCATTGAAGCTGTCAACTAGAGCACGCAAAAACTAACTTTCAAACATGTATCCCATATTATCAAGCATTCAAAAATGGAAAGCTTTAGATATAAATACAAGAACAGCAGACACACACTGACACCCAAATGAGAAAAACCTTCTGTCACACAGCTGCATGCAGAAAGGGAAGAAAAAGGATATGGCATAGAAAGAAAGGAGAATAAATCTAGGATAACCAATGAATGAGTAATCCAGGGAGAAAAAAAACCCAGGAATACCAGCAGTTTTAAATGCTTTAGCCCTGCAGAATCACATCCCTTTCTAGGTTGGACCACTCTGGGAATGAAAGTCTAAACTTCTTCCAACCTCTTTTTCCTTTGCAGTGTCAGAGTCATCCAGTTCCTTGTATTTAGGGAGTCTCGGTGATGCCCTGCAAGCAGTTCCCAGCAAGTTTGTCAAGCAGGTCTGAACAATCATCTAGGTCCAAGATATGGTAATCCAGACCCTCCCAGATGAAATGAAGGGTGACTGGAAAGTCTTATCAATAACACATCTCTCTGTAAATGATAAACATAGATAGATTCTTTACGCCATCAAAAAGAGAAAAGAGTAGGGGACATTCAGCGAAGCTACAGTGTAACCGATTAAAGACTAATAAGATTTTTTTTTCACTCAACGCTTAATCAAACTCTGGAATTTGTTACCGGAGGATGTAATAAAAGCTGTTAGTGTAACTGTTTTTTTTTTTAAAAGGTTTGTGGGGGGGGGGGGGGAAGAGGTGTTTCAGCAGTTCTGCAGTATCGAAAGCACAGGTGTTTCCCCTGGAGAACCCCAAAGTGATCTAGGGCTTGGATAAAGCCAGCTGAGTGATCTGAGTGAGCCGGGAGGTGTTTCAGCAGCCATGCAGTCATTGAAGGCACAGGCATTTCCCCCAGACAGCACCAAAGTGATCAGGGGCGTAGTTATCTGCACAGTGTCTCAAGTCATGCGGCCGTTTGGTCCATAGCCGTGGCATATCCAAAGGGCTTGGAATGCCCCTTGTGAACCCCTTTGGAGCACTGTTGGAGCCTTAGGAGGAGTGAGAGCAAGTCCATGAAATGTGTGCAAGCATAAAAAGAAAATGTTTCCTTCTCAAGTGGTTACTGATCCCATGGACAAGCACTCAATTTCCAAAGGTGATGTGGACGCGTTAGTAGGTACTGATTTTTTGACTATTCAGGATTCTGGGGTGTCTTTGAGTTCTTCTGCCTGAATCCCTCCTCCACCTCCAGGATCTATGGATTCTCTCCATTTAGATATTGGCCAGGAGGTCCCTGAGGATCAGGGGTCCCTTGCCAACATCTGGAAGGTAGTGACCTGCACAGAGCCACTGTTTCTCGGCTATGCATGTTCTCTCAAGAGATGGTTGCAGGGCTGAGTGAGGTAGAGGAGCGGGTGAATGCTGTAAATGTGAAGGTAGTAAAATGTGAGCAAACTTGTTCCTCTCTTCATTCTGTACATGTTGCTGTGATTAAGGATAATTTATTGCTTCATAAGAAATTTGAGTTGCTTGACAATTTTCATTGTGCACATAATGTACGTTTTTGAATTTTCCAATTATTTCATTACTTTCTCCTGAGTTCTCTTACGTAAATATTTTATTGAAGCCCTTGCCCTTCTGAATGCTGATTCTATTGTTTTCAAATGTGTACTATCTCCCGGTCGACCGTGTTTCTGGGGATCCCATGGATGGCTGTAAGGTTTTGCAGCCTGGGGTGGATTTTAACTTGACTCAATTTTTGGAAGATTCTCATGACACTATTCCCACCAGGGCTACATTGCTTGTTACATTTGTTTCTCTCCAGGACAAGAAGTTCCATGTTTAAGAGTTACTTTAGAAATAAAGCTTCAGTGTTTTGTGGGGCAAGGATTCAGCATTACCATGACTTATCTAGGACTACACAGTTGAGACGTAAAGATTTATTGACTCTTAAGCCTAGAGTTTTGGCCTTTGTGGGGCCCTGTATCCCACAACAACTGTTTTTTCTAGATATCACCAATTACCAATTAGCAACAAATCACTCAGAACTGCAAATTGCTCGAATACAATGCTCTTTATTCGGGTACCAGAACAAACAAACAGCAACTGCTTTGAGCAAAAGTCTTTGTCTGAGAAAGGTGTTGGACAGTCCACTTCCCTCACCGGAATTGGGGAGCAGACTGCCCACTGAGTTATGGAGCCGTCCCCTTATAAAGGGGAGCCAGTTCAATTTCTTGTACTGCATCAGATCTGAAGTAACTTCTTATCAGACTGTTTTTTTTCTTCACTCACTCCACCACTCCAGCTGCCCGAAGTCTACAAGCACACACCTTAGATGCTTCTTTTTTTTTCTTTGATATCCATGTAAATGTATTATAAATGTTCAAGCTTCAAATTTGTATTTGTTGATTCAGATGACTTAGAAAAATGTTTGGTTGAGACAGCAGCAGAGTGCGGGTAATAAGGATAAAGCGTGTTAGAAAGTACTTTGCTGTTTTTTTGTTGTTGTTGTTGTTGTTGTTGTTGTTTGGGGGGGTTCCCTCCCTTTTTTTTTTTTTTTTTGCTATATATTGCCTGAATGTTTTCTCCTCTAGACATGGGCTAAGTTGACAATTAGTTATTTTTGGTCAGTTTTGATTTGAATATTTTCTTAAAAATGTATTTTGGTCATATTTCCTTTATTCTTCTTTGTAAGTATTGTTTAAAAATTTTTTTTTTAATTTTATTTTTAGGATAATTTTACAAATAAATCAAGAAAGCTTAACAATGCACTCTCTTGAAGAAATAGACTGGCAAAGGGAAATTACAAAAAGAAAATTCCAAATATACATGCATAGTAAATAACACAATTATCCAGTCAATCTAGTCCACAATATGGGGGGGGGGGGGGGGGGGCTATCCACGAAATTTTATATATATGCAAAGCAAACCAAATATGTAAGAAAACAGGCAGCACAGCTATTCAAACCATCACTATCTGAGCTTCTTATGTGGAGGGAATGGAATACTCCAAACACCTGGCGTAAGTATTGTTTAAAAATTTAAATAAATAAACAACATGTTTGGATAAGTTCCTGGAGGAAAGGTCCATAAACCATTATTAAAGAGAACCCAGGTAATCCACTGCTTGCCCCAATACAATACAAGCAATATGGAACCTGTGTGTCTTTTGGGGAAACTGCTAGGTACTTGTGATCTAGATTGGCCACTGTTGGAAACATGATACTGGGCTTGATGGACCTTGGTCTGACCCAGTATGGCATATCTTATGTTCTTATGTTGTCTATCAAGTGCTGTGTCAGGGGCACAAAGCTTTTCTTTACTCCATTGTAAGTCAGGAAAAATTGTGGAATATCCATACTAGCACTCCCAGAAAGTTACTGTAATGTGGTCCATATTTCTGATCTTGTCCATTGGGAAATGTTTATTGGCAAAGCTATGGAAGCAAGTGAATATGGGTAGTGTCCCAGCATGGGGGCTGACGTGTTTCCCCTGAGCCCTGTGGGAAAAACCAAACAGCAATTGAAATTCAGGCTAGGTGAACATCGGTCTTGATTGAAGACCCAGAACATTAGTGCACCTGGAGTAGAGCACCATCTGGAATTGGGACATGAATTTTCACAACTTATTGGAGGGTGACTGATTACATCACATTTTGAATGGGGGGGGGGGTAATAGTGAACAAGAGTTGGACAAACACCATTTTGGATATTCAAGTTAAACTCAATACAGTCTAATGGGCTTAAATTTGACAATGAATGGCACTCATTAGTTCATGAGAAGAAATGCCCTGGATTGGATAGTTTAGAGCAGTGTCAATAATGCCAAGATGTGTGGCAGCCATGCTGAAGTTACAATGATGCATGATTCTCTTTGTGTACTGAAGTTTTGGATATAGAATGGAGCATTTAGATAGTACAAATGATTTATTTAGGCAGTTTTGTATACCACCTTGTCCTTCAAGGAAGGTGGTCACAACACAATTGGGAGATGCATTTAACATGAGGGGATATGAGACACATACACTAATGCTTACAGGGAACATGGACAATGGAGGGTTGGGTGGTTTACCCAAGACCATGGGGAGTACCTGTGGGGCTAGAAACCCCAGTCCTTCCAGTCCAAGATTGCTGTCCTCTAGTGGGATTTGAGCCCCCAGACCTTCTGGTCTGAGGTAATGTGCCCCAACCACTAGGCCACTCCTCTCTCCCTAATGCAGACCTAATTTATATTTGATGAAGTTCGAAATGCAGCTCTGGGTCAGCAATATCATTAATAGCACAGCTTCAGTATAATTTACTTTTAAATGATGGGACATAAGGAATACTGAATGGAGTATCACAGATTTCTGGCGATTGAATACCATTTTGTATGTATCAATCCAAACAGCAATCTTCCTTACGTTTTTATTTATTTATTTATTTTATTGTTCTTATATACCGCACTCTTAAAAATCAGTGCGGTTTACATACAACGATACTGTGCCAAATAGGCAATGACAATGAAACAGGAGATTAAACTCGGAGTTCAACTGGGGGAACTATGTACAATATTAACAGATTATCTACAATATGTATCTACAGTATGTACATCCTTTGACAGTATTTCATGTGTTCCTTGTTGTGTGCATGTGTTGGGTTGGAGGTGGTGTTGGGCTGGAGGGTTGAGAGTAGTGTAGGAGAAAGAGGTGGTGTTTTATTTCCAAAGCCTGATTGAATACTAGATCCAAGGTATAATGTGCTATCAGAAGTTGGATATGCACATATCCATAGTTCTAGAACTAATCTAACAAATGGAACCATAAAAATATTAAACAAAGTGGGTGCCAAATTCCCTGTGGGGAATCTAAAAGCAGAAGAAGCTTCTGTGGATAAGTGAACTCAACTTAGTAAATTTTAAGGACAAAAGAGATTGATCTTGAACTTATTTTAAAAATCTAAATGTTAAATATTTTAAAGGTATAATCTGTTATTGGCTTGGCTTAAAATTTTAGAGGGATATTCAAAGGCATTTCCATAGTTCGCAGACCTGCAAACTGCATAAATGCCACTCGTCAGAATTTACGTTAAAGTTGGGGAAGTCGAATGGCCAGCAACTGAATATTATTGCTAAATGTATTGCAAAATCACAGTCTGGGTAACCTGGATATTCAGTGCTGGAGCCCAGATATGGCCCCAGCATTGAATATCCAGGGTGAATTTAAAGAGACAATATCCAGACACTTTAAGCCAGTAGCGCAGGGTTTACGTGCATTTGGACTGCGTGGTAGCAAGGATCATGCAGCCTAAAGGCAAGCACACCAAAAAAAATCACTCGCTAGCAATGTAGCATGTAAATAGATGGCATCAATCAGAGACTTGATGGAGAGAGAACGGAGTCATCCACGCATCTGCAGGAGTGCAATAGTCATATGCTAGGTACACAACCACATCACTAGCATGAGTGCAGCTAACACCAACCTCTGACCTGGCACTAGAGGCACTTGACATGCTCCCATGCATCAACTGCCCGGTTAAGATAGGTGGTTTAGATGTGTTAGGAAATATGAATGGCAGAAGCAGGGTAAAAACATAGGAGCAATAGCAGGCGAATAGGAGATGTGAGTTGAATACCAAAGTTCATGCCTAAGCCATCTTTTTGGGGGTGCTGCATGGTGCAGCTGATATGGCAGTGGACTACAACAGCCTGACTACAAGATCCCACAGGTCATGGGTAACCCTGCTGGGATGGTGGACAAACATCCACAAACACATCAACAGTTTTCCTGACAGACCTCAGTTAATGTCAGCATGTGCAAGGCTAGCTGTCAGAGGGTTGCTAGTGTTATGAGCTGTAGAGGTGTCAGGGCCTGTGCTCTGTGCTGCAGTCAGTACTGGACTCATAGCCAGAGATGGAGATAGCAAAGTATGGGGGGGGGGGGGAAGCATGCGAATGATGTGATGCACTTACTAGCAACATGATAGTGTGGCAGCAGAAGAGCTGTCTGGCCCCTGCACGCCCCCCCCTCCCCTGAATGAGAGGACATGTAGCAGCGCATACATGCATCTGGGGGGTCCATGCCAACGCCATTTACCATGTTTCTGTGGGCAAATGGCCCCTTACCCTGACCGAGGGAGGATGTGGCTGGGACCTACCAACTTTCAGCAGCTGCATTATATACAGGTATCTATCACTAAAGATTGGCCTGCAGTGTTGGGGCTTGCTAATCAGTGATTCTTACCTGGTCCCTTTGTCCAAGAGCAGAAGCAATCCATGGAACTGGAGAACTGTTTTGATCTTCCCTGCTCTGCTGGCCTGTTGTTTCCATGTCAGCTGAGTTACTTAGTCTGTGGGCTGTGTAGGAATCATCACCGCCATGTGATATACACTCAGAGCCCCTCCCAGAAGCAGGATTATGGTGGTCTTCTCTGGGTGGATGGCTGTGTTGGGCCTTCAGATATTTTTGTTTCTGTCAGGGAATTAGTGTCGGGGGGGCCACGGGCACCCTGACATTGTGCCAAGACATCGGGGAATTTTCCCAATGCCTGGATCATCTGAGATGAAATGTCAAACGTCATCTGAGATGATCTTTTGGTTCCTGGCTGGATCGTTATGCCTGTCTGAAACTGGGGTGAAGATCCAGCATTAAAAACAGTGTAAAAAACTGCACTGTTTCACATTGGATGCAATTAAACATGCAGCAATTTGCATGCCTAGTACACTGCAATTTAGCATCGTGGTTTTTCTGGTGGTTTTCCAGCGCTAGCTTGCTTTCTGCATCAGAGAGCAAGCCTGGCATGGGTAAAGTGCCTGAAATATGTCATGCTAAGATTTTCAGCATGGGCCTAAATATTGTTCGCTACCACAATGAACTTCTATGGTATTACTTTTCTAAATTTATATGGATAGGGAGGACTTTCTTTGAATTCTTACCTAATTTTATCTACTATCTTGACCCTTGAGTAGAAACTGATAGAAATTGTGAGCCTGATATTCAAAAGGGCTTAGCTGATTAGCAGGATCTGCTATCCAACTAAGTGCTGTTGATCCTAATATTCAGTGGATTTATGCAGATAGTGCCACTAAAGATTATTTCTGACTGCGTTAGCACTGACTAGATAGTGCCGGGGCAATCCGTGGGCAGAGCACAGGCAGTCCCCAGAGTTGTCCAGTTAGTGATGATATTCAGTCTGCTAACTCTAAGTACATAAGAATTGCCGTTTTGGGTCAGACCAAAGGTCCATCAAGCCCAGAATCCTGTAAACAGTGTAATCCTGTAAACAGTGGCCAATCCATGTCACAAGTATCTGACAATACCAAAAGTAACCAGTTCCATTCTTCTTATCCTCTGTAGTGGTTTTCTTTGGACTACATTAATACAGTAACGGGGTCATTCCGAGCTGCAAATAACAGGGACGGATGTCCAGTTGGGACGTCTATCTGCACCATTCAGCCCCCTCTGTGTCCCAGGCTA
Organism: Ichthyophis bannanicus; assembly: GCA_033557465.1. Lineage (NCBI taxonomy): Eukaryota > Metazoa > Chordata > Amphibia > Gymnophiona > Ichthyophiidae > Ichthyophis > Ichthyophis bannanicus. The sequence continues at coordinate 1,606,391,354 of CM066031.1, forward strand.
ACCTCCTCATGCAAACAAGATGTTTGTACAGGGAGGTTAGACGGGGTGGGAAAGGGGCGGTGCAGAGGCAGAGTTAGGATAGGCAGTGGGCAATCTGCGGCCCCAGACATAGAGGGCCAATTCCGATGTCAGCCCTGTACGTCCAGGGCCGGCAGACTGAAAGGGGAACCTATCCCACTTCAGAGATGGAATAAGTTCCCCTAGACAGTGGGAGAGGGCTGGCCTGGCAGCAAAAGGGATCAGAGGGGGTGAAGGTAATTTCCTGCAGCCTGACCCTGGCCTTGGGAAGCCAGATCGGGGGTTAGGCTGTGGGGAATTGAAGAACAATTTGGTGATTGGGGATCGCAGCTCCTGAATGGAGCTGCAGTGCCATGGCAACCGGACGTCATGGCGCCGCAACTCCATTCAGGAGCCCTGAATGAGTTAGCCAGGTAGAGGCCTGTACATGCAGGCCAGCCAGAATCAGGTCCCAGTCTGCATGTATAGGCCTAGTCACAATTCTTATCCCGTGGGGCTAGACGTGCCCTGTGGGATCAGAATCGTGTCTGCCCCTTGCGTCCGATTCCGAGTTCATTTATGGACTTTTCCTTCAGGAATTTATCCAAACATTTTTTAAACCCAACTATACTACCTGTTTTTACCACATCTACCAGCAATTACTTCCAAAGTCTAATTATAGTTTGAGAGAGAGAATATTTTCTCCTATCAGTTTTAAATATACTACTTTGGAGCTCAATGGCATGTCCCCTAGTCTTTGTACATTTTGAAAGAGCAAATAATTGATTCACTTCTACCCATTCCCCTCTACTCAGGATTTCATAGACCTCTCTCAGGCATCTCTTCTCCAACCTGAAGAGCCCTAACTTCTTTAGCCTTTTCTCATAGGACAGTTGTTCCATCCCTTTTATCATTTTGGTTGCCCTTTTCTGTATCTTTTTTAAAGCCGCTTCATCTTTTTTGAGACGCAAAGGCCGAAATTGCATACAGTACACAAAGTGTGGTCACACCAGGGAGCAATACAAAGGCATTATAATATCCTATGTTATTTTCTATTTCTTTTCTAATGATTCCTAGCATTCTGTTTGCTTATTTGACCGCTGCCAAACATTGAACAGAACATTTCAATGTATCGTCTATAATCACACCTACTGGTAAATCCTTTTCTTGATTGGCAACTCCTAATCTGGAATTTAGCATTTTTTACCTATAGCTTGGGTTATTCTTCCCTACATGCATCATTTCACACTTATCCACATTAAATTTAAGCTGCCAATTGGATGCCTAGTCTCACAGTCTCACAATCCATATGCTGTTTAACAACTCTGAATAATTTATTTATTTATTTAGACAGTTTTGTATACCGCCTTATCCTTCAATCAAAGCAGTCACAACACAATTGGGGGATACATTTAACACGCGGGGATATGAGACACATACACTAATACTTACAGGGAACATGGGCAATGGAGGGTTAAGTGGCTTGCCCAAGACCACAAGGAGCATCTGTGGGACTAGAAACCCCAGTCCTTCCGGCCCAAAGTTGCTGTCCTCTAGTGGGATTTGAACCCCCGACCTTCTGGCCTGAAGTACCTTGCCCCAACCACTAGGCTACTCCTCCCAACTTGGTGTCATTGGTAAATTTAATTACCTTGTTTCTTGTTCCCAATTCCAGATTATTTAGAAAGCACTGGCCCCTCAAAATGGTGACATAGTGTTTCAGCAAGTTCCTACCTGTGTCAGGAGCTAGAAATCTTCAGAACTTTATATATGCTCTCATATTTTGAGGGTGTCAAACCTTTGCTGGATTAATGAGTTGATTGTGAATCCACTTGATACTGAAGACCTGTAAAGTGTTATTACTAGTGATTTGGAGATTCAAAACAAGATTTACATTGGTGGATTAAACTAAGCTAAGAATTTTTGGCAGGAAAATGCTTTGATTATAGATGCCTGTGATACTCTACTATTCACCTTCCTCTGCTGAGAAAATTGACCATTCATCCCTATTCTCTGTTTTTTATCTCAACCAGTTTCCATTCCACAATAGGACTGGAATTTTTGACTACCTCAGGAGTCTATGATACAAGACTTTGTCAAACATTTTCTGAAAGTCTACATATACTGATATGGTCATTTTAGAAGCTCTATTCATGACTTGGATGTCTGAAAATGGGCATTCAGACTTGCAAATCGCAAAGATATTCCCAGAGCCATTTTAGAAAAGCTAAAGATTTACATGTACCATGGGCATGTAATGGATGTGCCTATGGTGTGTTGTGGGTATGCCTATGATGTGGCAGAGGTGGGTCTGTAAATATATATCTGCACACACGATTTCCCACTAGTGCTGCCTGTTTTCTATCGGCATCAGGGACATCCATTGCTATGCCTATTCCAGCACATGAATATGGATTCATAAATATGTTCTTTTCAGCAATATAATAACAGTATGATGAAGAGAGAAATGGATGTGTGTGAAGAAGGAGAGAGAGGAGTCAAAGATGACCCTAAGGTTGTGGGCGGATGAAACAGGAAATAGAAGAGTGTTATCCACAGAGATAGAGAAAGGAGGAATTGGGGGAGGTGATACTTTTCATTCCTTCATAGATACCTGCCAGTTTATAAGACATGCATTTCTCTAAGCATGCATTAGGCAACATGTCTCCATTTGCAAAATGGCAGGGTGGGATGTGTAACAGGGAGAGATCCGCGGCTGAATTATCTGATAGGGCAGTGTGCATAGCTATGTCTCCTACTTTGTGGATACATATATATAAAACATTCAAGTTTCTAAAACATGGAGACTTCCTAATGTGGCTAGCCCATAATTTTGTGTCTGCGTTTTTCTATTACATGGTGGACAAGTGTATTTTTCAGGGTGGAGAGTGGATTATACAAACGTCTTACACTTGGCCATCCTCTTGGCTGCCGCTCCTGCTGCATATCAGACATTTTGACTTGGATGTCCCATTTTAGTGCCATACATTCTTTCTAAAATGTGCCTTCATATTGACTAGCTCACCTTTATCTGTATGGTTATTCATGCCTTCAAACTGGTGAAGCTAGACTTCCCTTGGGTAAATCCTTGTTGATTTTTCCCCTTCAAACATGTCTGTCCAATCATGCAGTAATTTTGTTCTTAATTTACATCATTTTGTCCAGCACTAACGTTAGCGTTTCACCGATCACCATTGGAGCCCTTTTTAAAAATAGGAATTACGTTGGCCACCCTATAGATTTCTGGTATCATAGACAATTTTAATGATAGGTTAAAAATCACTAATAGTAACATAGTAACATAGTGAATGATGGCAGATAAAGACCAGTACGGTCCATCTAGTCTGCCCAGTAAGATGGCAAGAGTAGGTGCACCTGCCGCTCCATGCAGGCCACCCCTCCCCATGTCTTTGTTTTAGGGGTGAACCCACCGTTCCGTGTAGGACATCCCTGTATGTTGAGAAATTAGTTAGTTAAGTATATTTTGATTTTATCCTTTTTGCTGTAAATGGATCCACTTTGTCTCTCCCATGCCATTTTGAATTCTGTCACTGTATTTGCCCCCAACACTTCCATCGGAAGGGCATTCCAAGCATCCACCACCCTTTCAGTGAAAAAGTATTTCCTGACATTGCCTTTCAATTTACCCCATTGTAGCTTCAATGCATGTCCCCTAGTCTTTCTACTTTTTGATGGTGTAAACAATCAATGTGCCTATTCCACTCCATTATTAATTTATAGACCTGCATTATATCTCCCCTCAGTCATCTCTTTTCCAACTTTAAGAGCCATTTACACATGCAAAATGACATTTTATGCTTAAAAATAGTTTATATAATTATCTTTTGTGTAAAATCTTTAGAAGTAAAGACCAGCAAACTGCCAATTACATATTTTTTTTTATTGAACTAATTGAATGTACTTGTGATTCGCTTTCAGGAAATGTTTCTTCAACTAGTCATGTGCAGTTGTCGAAAGCTAGTTAATAGTAGTTCTGCGATTTCATCTTAGAGCTCTCTCAGCACTCTTGGGTGCATCTCATCCAGTCCAGATGATTTGCTGCTCTTGAATTTATCAGTTTGTTCTACTACATCTTCTAGGTTCACTGATATTTCACTTAACTCTTCTGATTCAACATTAAATACCCTTTCTGCCATGGGTAACTTTCTCAAATCTTCCACAGTAAAGACTGAAGCAAAGACCTCATTTAGACTCTGATCTATGGCCTTTCCTTCCCTGAGTGCCCTTTTTACCCCTTAATCATGCAATGGTCTAACTAACTCCTTCAGCTTTTTGCTTCAAATGCATCTGAAAAAAATGTATTGTAAGTTCTTTTCTCTATGGTAAGCTTCCTTTCAAATTCTCTTTTTGCCCTCATCAGTGCCTTGCATTTAGCTTGCCAGTGCTTATGCTGCTTCCTATTTTTCTTAATTTTGTTCTTTTTTTTACTTTTTTTTTGCCTTTAATAGCCTCTTTCACCTCACCCTTTAGCCAAGATGGGTTGTTTGACTTTTCTTCTGCTTTTCTTAATGCATGGGCTGCATCTGTTGGTGTGGAGGAATAGCTTAGCAGTTACAGCACTGGCTAGATAACCAAACGATCAGTGTTCAATTCCCACTGGCACTCTTTGTGGCCTTGGGCAAGTCACCTAACCCTCCGTTTCCCTGGAAGAAAGACCTGGCAATTTACTTCTGGTCAAATTGCCAAGAAAACCCAGAAGCTGCTGGGTCACCAGGAGTTAGCATTGACTCAAAGTCACATTTTGCATTGCACATCTGATCTTGGCTTCCGAGATTGTATTTTCAAACAGTGTCCACACTTGACGTAACTTCTTGACCTTTGCAAATGCTCTTTTAGTTCTTTCTAAGCATTTTCCTCATTTTAACAGTCTCCCTTTTGAAAATGAAACACTGACAAAGTAGATTTCTTTTACATACACGTTCCAAGTCAAATGTGCCAAGTGGTCCCAACAGAATTAGCTCCTTCATCAAATCCTGTGTTCCACAAAGGACTAAGTCTCAAATAGTTCCTTCCCTAGTTGGTACCCAAATCATTTGCTCCACAGAGTTACATTTAGGACCTTTGCCTCTCAAATATGCCCTGACATGACATTTATCCAATCAATATTGGGGTAATGGAAATCCTCTATTATTATTGTGTTGCTGATATTACTGGCTTCCCTAGTCCTGATAATATTTCATCATCGGTCTTCTCATTCTGTCCAGCCAGATGGTAGTAAATCCCTACTACCATTTTCTTCCCCCTCACATACAGAATTTCCATCAATCAGAATTCAATGGCACATTTTATTTCCAGCAGAACCTTTTTCTACTTGACTGAATGCTTTCTTTAAATACAGTGCTACCCATCCACCAATCTGATCCATCCTATCATTGCGATATAATTTATATTCTGGTATCATAGTATCCCATTTGATACCCTCCTTCCACCAGGTTTCCGAGATGTCTATTCTTATATATCTATTTCTTAATTTAGTACAATATATTCTAATTCTGCTCTCTTATTTTTTATGCTTCTAGCATTTGCATAGGGACATTTCAAGGTATGCTTGCTTGAATTTACAACCTTCATAGTTTTGACAGAGATTATTTGCAATCTTTCATCTTTCTGATCTTTATTTAAGGCACCTGGGCTATTTTAGCCTTTATTGCAACCTCTCCACTGGGATGCTCTAACTTCACTGTTATGATATGTTACTTTATAGATACCTTGCTCTGAACTATGCATTACTGAGGAACTGTCAACTTTGCCCCTGGTTCTAGTTTAAAAGCTGCTCTATCTTCTTTGTGAATGTTAGCACCAGCAGCCTGGTACCAGCCTGATTAAGCTGAAGCCAATCTTTGCGGAATAGGCTTCCCCTTCCACAGAAAGTTACCCATTTCCTAATAAATCTAAAACCTTCCTCCTGCACCATCAACTCATCCATGCATTGAGACTCCAAAACTTTGCCTGTCTCTTATGTCTTGCACATGGAGCAAAAAGCATTTCTGAGAATGCTACCCTGGAGGTTCTGAATTTTAACTTTTTGCCTAATAGCCTAAATTTGGTTTCCAAAACTCCCCTCCCACATTTTCCTATGTGATTTGTACCAACATGTACCAGGACAGCTTGCTTCTCTCCAGCACTGCCTAAAATCCTGTCTAGGATACACATGAGTTCCACCACTTTCACACCAGGGAAACAATTTACCAAGCGATCATCATGCCCACTATCTTTATCTTTATTGTTTCTTGATATACCGCCCTAGGCAGCCAAGGCATCAGAGCAGTGTACAAATAATTAAAAATAAACAGCTAAGTGAAGGAAAAGAAAAGGAATGCCATTAATGGAAAGAAAAGGTAACATATAGAAGAGAGCAGAAAGAGAGAAATCAGGAAGGAGAAGAGGGCAGATCATAGGCAAGTTGAAAGAGGTGAGCTATCTATATGCCTAATGATCAAATCACCAACTAACAAGGCTGTCCTAACCCTTCCCTCCTGAACAGTAGTCCTTGGAGACATATCCTCAGTGCAAGAGATAATGCATCCCCTGAAGGGCTGGTCCTGACTACAGGATCACTTCCTGCCATACCAAGGTTAAGGTCTCCTTCCAGGGACTTCTCTCCTCTAAGACAGCACAAATGCTGCCAGAATGGAGATAGGACTTCTATAATAAGTTCCTGAAAATGTCCTCTATGTACCCCCTCTGTCTGCCTTAGCTCCTCTAATTCTGCTACTCTAGCCTCCAGAGATCAGACTCATTCTCTGGGAGCCAGGAACTCTTTGCACCGAGGGCACACATATGACCACTTGTCAATTGGGAGATAATCATACATGCAACACTCAGTGCAAAAGACTGGATAGCCCCCATCTTGCAACTGGACTGCTGAATGGCATCTTTGTATTGATGATGAGTTTTTCAGTTGTTTAGAGTCACAAAGGGAGGAGGAATGCTTAGATTAAAGGAATGACTTCAAGGTTTTTTTGTATATTATCTGATAAAATAATGTGTTGTCTGTTCACTGAACTACTAATAATCTATTAAAGATTAATCAACTGCTGATTACAATATCCTGTGATAACCAATTTCAGTCCTAATTGGGAAAACAGGCTATAAATTAAGGGATCAGCCTAGAGTCGGTGGGAGCTGGGGAGGGTGATTGGGAAAAGATTAACTACCTCTTTTTTTTTGTTTGTTTCTTTTGTTTTTAACCTATGAGCTAGGGCAAAGTAATTCTAAAATTTGCTTACTGTACATACTTATCTGTTTTCTTTTTAATGTCTAAAAGAGCTACCTACAAACTAGGGCAAATTAATTCTAAAACTTACTTGTTGTAAATGATTATCTAATTTGTTTTTAATGAGATAGCAAACCACATACTGTAAGAGCAAGGCAATAAAAAAGCCGGCCTAACATTTTGCGGTTTGATATCCATCTAGCAGCTGAATAACACGGATAATTGGATAGCAGCACTGGCTAGTACTGAAACTGGATATTCAATGCCAGCTGCTGTACGGATATAAGTACTGAATATCCAGTTTCAATTTATATGCCACAGCTAGCATTTAAAAAAGGGCTGACTGTATTGTTTAAATATCACCCCATATATTTTCTTAAAAAGAGTTAGAGTGTTCTTGCAAGTATGTATAAAATTGTGATAGAACAGGACGCGCTACTGTCAGTCTCCAAAGCAGGTATCATAGGAGACTGGACTGCTGAGTCTAGCCATCTGATGGTCTCTGATTGCACTTCTGATTTTAAGAAAGGGATAATGTTTATTTAGAATTCCCATGAAAGATATGAAGGAATGACTTGTTTAGTATTTCTTGTAAATATATTTTAATCACACATTGTAGATATGTGAGCAATTTTACTGCCATACATTCAGAGTCTTTGACATGCTATTCAATTTCAAGTATCCTAATTCACAGCTTTATCCCCAGAACAGGAAACGTATAATAACAGCCTCCAACACTATCAAGTCTGTAATCATAAACTTTGCTCAAAAAAATCTCTCCTCGCCCTTCCGTGGGCAATGTCGCCTAGCAACCCACTCTGCAGGCTTCAGATCATACTACCTATGGCTTCTCTATCTAGAGAACACCTGAGAAAAACACCCCCACACTCCGAGGCCTTACTGTTTTATTTTTGGCTAATACTGGCATTGATAGAATTTCTTCCAATCCATCCATATTGAATTGTATGAATGAAGGAACACAACACAATAAATGAAATTAGAAAAATGCGAGATGAGAATGATTATAAAGAAGGCTCTATTTAACTCTGATCCAGAAAAGGTACCCAAAATGGGCCCAAAAGGCATGTTTAATTTGTAAAAGAAATAAAGATGATGAATTTATAAAAGAAATAAGCAGAAAACGAGTCAGGAGCAATTCTGAGGATCTATTCTGCTCTTTGTGTCTTCCAGGTGAGATACTTTCCCCTTCTTTCTCAAAAGATTTTTTAAAGTCAAATTTGGGAAAGAACATTGTTGCCTGGGTCGGGTAACTGCCATGGGTACATGGAAGCTTGCCTTTCATGTGCCCCCCACTAAGGGAACCTCTCTCTAGAGCCCAGAATTGACTGTACTTTGCTGGGTGCTGGCCTGAAGGATGGCATCCAAGATTTCATGTAAGTCATTAAGAAGCAAGTCCAGTCCACTGCCAGATAGGTGGAGCAAACCCCCATTGAAATACCCAGGCAAAAGGGGGTATGTCCATTTGTGTCGGATCTGCAGTACCCCAGCATGTAGGATGCTGAGGCCAATCTGCCTGTTGACCTTCTTGAGCTCCCTGCCCCAAACGAATGCACGCCCACCTGAGACAAGGAATGAGAACAGACCAGTTGAAGAGCGTGTGGGAGAGGTTGTGCACCACCCAGGAGAGGTCCATTCTGATCTGGTAAGGAGCTTGCTGGAGACTGCTCCAAGGTCGTTCCCTCCTAGGTGAACTATCAGTGCAGCAAGTGTGGCATGAGTCTGTATTTGCTGGTGTAGGAAGAGTTGTAAATGCTGCCACCACATGCCAGGGAATTCCAGCCATGAAATGCACACACCACGAATGAAAAGTCCAAGGTGGATCCCCACAGGCCACATTAATGCCCTTTCAGCTCCCCAGCAGATGAAGGAGTGACCCACTATCCAAACTACATGCTCTGCAAAAGAGGAGATGGCAAGGGTAATATAGGCACAACATTGTCAGTGTCAGTTTGGTCCAGGCAGATATATATTGAGGAAGCAAGGAACCGCCAGCGCCCTAGTGCCTTCATCGCTCATATTGGAAGGCCCGTCTCTGCCACCATTGTTCCAGTCCCAGTCCAGAAGGAGTGAGTTCCGAATAGTCTGGGTCGTAGTCCTAATACCACTAACAATTTATTGAACACTGCCACAAACTGGAATTTGGAGAGCAGAATGCCATGGAGGTGTATCAGAAATTGCGAGGTTGAGGGGGGTTGGGCTAAGAGGTACTGGAACATGTTGGTTATGGGACATGTACGAAGCCTGGGTACCACCTTGAGGGAGATGGTTTGCCCTTTTCTCCTGGGATGTGGAGCATCTCCTCGGACACCAGGACCTCGAAAGCTGAAAGCCAGAGGGGGCCCCTGTTTTTTTGGAGGCTGCCATCAGCTCGCTAATTTGGAAGTCATCAAAGGAAGCCAGAGTGAATACTGTCCAGAACCGGCAGGTTTCATATTCGGATGAACAAGTGGTTAACAGCACTTCCCAGTCTGTCCAATATGTCATATGTAACCAGACGTTGCATATCAGGCTGCTGGGGGAGGCTCCATGCCCATTCTTTCATCAGTGTTTTAAGCAAAATTTGTCATAAGGGTTCCCCCAGCCTTCCAATTTTGTGATGAAGGAAAACCCCAATAGGTGCAACTGAACAGCATGTTAAAAGGTATGCCACTAACAGCCCAGGGTTTGGTAGTCCCTGTCTCCATCCATGCAATGCCAGGTAGGATGAGAGAACTGTGTAATCTCGGATATATGCTGCCCAGGTGTGGGGTGGGCCACTGCCCATGAGATGAGCTGCCAATCTATTCAGACATCATGTCCCATAACCAGTCTGGCAATGGTGTGGGGTGTTCATCTGCTGTTGGAGCCAGTCACCAAAATGTGTTCCACTAAAAACGGGAATCAGCAATGTTATTAGACTATCTAGGTACATGACGTGCACGTGCCATAACATTCAGCTACAGGCACTTCAGAACAAATTGCCACAGGAGCTCAGACACCATGACACACTTGGATGATTGACTGTTCATGACAGTGATGACCCTCTGGTTGTCACAATAAAAAAGGATTCTGTGGTCATGCAGATGGTAACCCCAGACACACAGGATCACATAGAGAAGAAAGAACTTAAGGAATGTGATATTTCTGGTGAGACCACTAATTACCCAGCAATCTGGCCAGGGGGCAGCAGCCCAGGATCCCTTGAAGAAAATATCAAAACCAGAGGCCCCTGCCGCATCAGTGAGGAAGTCCAGTTCAACATTGTTATGCATGCCCTGCTGCCACATGTTCATGCCATTGAACATATTGAGGAAATATATCCAGATGTCCAGGTCTTCTTTCGGGCCCCCCATGAGAGGCAAAGATGGTGATGACTCTTGCATACTGTAGGCCAGCAGTTGCATACATAAGACATCTCAGGAACTGGCAACTTATCGGGATAACCCTGCATGTGAAGCTCAGTGAATTGATGAGGGACTGAGCCATCTGGAGGGTAATCTTCCATTGACGTCCCACTGCAGAGTGTTTCCCTTTGAGGTCTTCCAACTTATCACAGGGAAGTCAGATGATGCCTCGTCTTGTGTCAATCTCAATGTCCAGGAACAACAACTTCTGGACGGGTCCAACTGTCTTGCCCTGTGCCAATTTGATGCCGAATTCCTTTGCCATATCCTAAAAGATAGCCAAGAGCATTGCATACATGGGGGAATACTCTGTACTTACAAAGAGGAAGTCATCGAGGTAATGGACCATAGATCACAGCCCAGTCCGCTGCTGTACCACCCAGTGAAGGAAGGTGCCGAATGCCTCAAAGTCTGAGCAGGATGCCAAGCAACCCATCAGCATGCATCTGTCAAAGTAGTACATGCCCTTGAAGAGGAATCCAAGTAGGGGAAAACAGGTGGGGTGGATAGCAGGGAGCCTAAAGGCCAACTCTATTCAACCTTTGCCAGGTATGAGCCCCTTCCAGAACCCCTAACAATGTCTAAGACCTGGTCAAAAGAAGTGCACTGCACCATATAGGCCTCACCCAGTACGTTTCTACCCAGAGGGAAGGAAACGTTGTATATTAACCTGTACTTCCCGAGGTCCTCTTTAGGGAACACTGTCAGGGGGGGAGATGCGAAAGTCAGGAAACAGCAGGCTGCTGAAGAGGCCAGCCATGTGCTGAAGGTTCACCTCAGAGTTGATCTTCTCCTGCACGATGTATCAGAGATGTTGCAGTAGTTGAGTAGGATGAGCAATGGGACCCTGGATGTACCCCTGAAACAAAATTATGAAAACAAAGCGGATGCCCTCCCTGAGGCACCTTGTGTCAGTTCTTTTTGGGTTGATGTCTTTTTTGAGTAGCTGCAATAAAAATTGGTGTGGAGCTCATTGAAAAATGGAGTCAGTGTTTCTGCTGCTGTATGGTCTTTGACTACATCCTCCTGGTGCACTGAGATGCGGGGTGAGGGGCTATGCAGTGGAGGCAGGGATGATATTTGCAGTTACAAAAGGAACATGTGCCTTTGTTGTAGAATCTGCAGATGTCATTGCTGGGTGTGGGTTTGCTTGTGCTAGCCAAAATTTGCCTTTGAAAACTGTCTGTATTTCGAGCTTATCCTCCACAGCCAAATCCCCATATCATCTGCACCCCATGACATGTTGGGGCAAACTTCCATCTTGTCGCGGAAATGCTCATCATATGACAGCCAAGCATACCCCTTGTTCTCCTTCACAGCATTGATGATGGCATCCATGTATGCCAACATGTACCCAGGCTGGGACGAATCCTTGCAGCAAGGGATGTTGATCATGCAGGCATACACAATGGTCCAGCTAAGGATCTTGATGGGATACATTGCTCTCTTGGGTACAACAAACCACCCATCTTCACTCTTTTCTTGGCATTGCACCGCCGCCTCCCTTCTAGAAGCTTGAAAATGTCAAAATATCCCCTCCAGATAACCTTCTTCCAGAAAGACTGTGGGAGAATCTCCCATAATTCTGTTGTGCTGAGTGGCTATAGTGGCATGGGTGCTTGCAGCCCTGGCTCTCCTGGACTCAAGGGAGGAAGAGGAGAAGGAGGATGAGGAAGACCAGGAACTGGAGGAAGAAGATGAACGTGACTGCATGCGTCTTTTTGTACGTTTGTGTGAGGGTTTTGGGGCCTGCGCTGCAGTGGCATGCTGGGCCTTAGAGGCACTCACCAGAGGGATAGAGGGAGTATCAATGGAAAAGTCTTACCTGATGTCTCCGTCGTGATGGGTCCAGTTGGCCCCATTGGAGCTGTCCTAGATATGCTCAGTGGTACAGGTTGCTGTGACTGTGTGGGCTGAATGCTGTTCATTGGATGTACTGGCTAGATCTTGGAGTGTGACCAATGCTCAGACACAGGCTGTTAGCAGACTGTATCAGGGGAGGTCACTTCCCTCAGGAGTGAGTGATGATGCCGGTGTCTTTTCCATCTCGAGCTGCCATGGAGGGATCGACCAGAAGACCTGCTGAGCAAGGAGAGATGCCCTCCCCTGGGTGTTGGCAATGTGTGCAGTGACTCCACCTGTGTGACAATCTGCAGCAGTGCCAGCTCTGTGCAGCACTTGACGAGCTCCAACTCTGACTGCTCACACTTGAGGATGTAGAGTGACACCTCCTCCTCTGCCTGGGAGGCATCTGGAGTGTGTTGGTGTGTTGATCTCACTGGCTGGATGCGCCAGGGGAATGGGTGCTGTAGGATTGAGGATGCCTCCGAGGGGTGATCAACACGGGTGGGATGGGTGACCATTGCACTGTGTCATACTGCAGTTCTAGAGGAAGAGTCGCCAAAGGATCCACACCAGAGCCTGTGGTCGGATGAACTGGGGTAAGAGCATTGGTCGCATCCGATCCAGTGTCCCTAGAGCCATGTCCAGGAGTCAAGGGCGGGTGATGTACCACCAGGTCTACCCTTTGCGCCATGGCTGCCCCCTTCTGAGTCAAGAGGGTGTCAAGGATGCTGGCATATCTAGCCGGGAGCTTCTGGAGTCATTGGGGGAGTGCATAACTCCACCTTCAGTACCCTGGTCCTCACTGGGTTGGGGCAAGTTGTTGTCAAAGTGGTTGTCAGGTTGGTCGGGAAGTTCCTCATGCTGACAGCATCTTCTGGACATGCCGATGATTCACTTCAGCTGCAACTACTCAGTCCACTTCCCCTTTAAGGGGCAGGGCAGGGCCAGTAGGCTGCTCCTCCACTATCAGCTCCTCCATGTGCTGGAATCTTGCCACCTTTATTTATTTATTTATTTAGACAGATTTGTATACCACCTTATCCTACAATCAAAGTGGTTGTATCACAATTGGAGGGTTACATTTAACATGAGGGTATTTAACAACATTTAGACAGCACAATTGGAGGGTTACTTTTAGCATTAGGGTACTTAACAACATTATGGAGAGTTATATTTAGCATGAGAGTACTTAACAACATTATACAATGAACTTGTAAGTCTAGTTGGGATAATTGGGTATTGAGTTGGCGGGGGGTAGTTGCAATACCGTTTGGGTGGGGACGGTTGTCTGTCTGCTCATAGGTTTCTGTAAAGAGCAGGGTTTAAAGGGCCTTGCGGAAGTCTGTGATGTCTTTTAATGCCCTCAGGCTCGTTGGGAGGAAGTTCCATAGTGTGGATGCCAGTAGTGAAGGAGCTCTTCTTGAAGTATTTTTTTTAGTCTTGTGGTATCCTGCAGGTATGCCGATCATGTTGTCATTATTGGTCCTTCTTGGTCTGTTACTGATATTCCATAGTGTACTTCTCTTGTCCTTGCCTAGCTTCTTTCCAACCTCTGAAGAATGAAGCAGTCCCAGGGAAGCAGCTACTGTCATCAGGCTGACGATCACAGGGGGAGCAGGAATGCAGTGACCAAGCTCCTTGGCCAGCAGGCAGTCACACGAGGCCCTAGCAGCAGAAAAAGCTCTTGCAGGCCAGAGCATGATGCCATTCCTTTCTCTTCTGTCTCACTTCCCCCATGTCCTGCGCCTCCTTACCCTTGAGGATGGGCACCACAGCCACAAATAGGCAGTGAAGGAGATCCTGGGCAGTCCTCACATGTAGAATCTTGAGGCCAGTCTATGAATACCCAAGCTGCATTTTACCATGCCCAGAACAAGCTTGCAGCTTCCCCTTGCTGCAGAGCTAACTTTACCGGCTGCTGCAGGGGCTCTTGGCTGCTCTCCAGTGCTGATTCTCCTCCAGATGAGCTCCAATCCAGTAGTGGAGGAAAAGGAAAAACTTGAGCTTCAGCTTGCACTGGTGACTTTGCCAGTGCAACAAATCACTCAAAGTTCTGGTCTCATTTTTTAGCCCTGCCAATGAGGGTCCAGGACTGAAACAAGAAGCTGCTTGGAGATGTGGAGATCCAAGGAAGGGACAAGGCAGGAGAAGCAGACAATCCAAAGAGAAGGATCGCTCTGTTCTGCCTGCCTATATCATCGGCTGAGATTTCACCTGGGTACGTAGGGCTGGTGACAATTGTCACGATAGTTTGCCCAGAGGTGGGAGATTTTTTTACCATGACCCCGGCGAGATTCCAGCCCCCTCTACAAGGCAGGGGAGGGGACATCCAAGCTCAATGTCATGTTAAACAGTGGGCCCATCGCTCTCGCGCTCAGTCCTATATAAACTATTTTTTGTAGTCTTGAAGGACTACCAAAAGGGACTGCTACAAAGAAATAGATCTATACCTGTGAGTATTAATCTTCTGAAAAAACTCTAAATCTTGGGGAAAAAGGGAATTCTTTGGGTTAAAATTGATAGATCTGTGTATTTAGAATTCAGTGTTTTTGCTGAGTCAGTCAGGTCAGAGTACTATAAGAGAGCTTTGTATTTAAGTCAAAGCAGAATATAGCTTAGCATAGAAAGTAAATTTAGAGTACATAGACTCTGAAATTTGTTTCTTGACAGCTTTTCATTTCAATCAAATCAGAGTATAGCATAAACATAGAAAGTTAAATAGGGTAAATAGTTACTGAAATAAAGTTGTTTCTAGAGAGCATTTTATCTAAATCAAATCAGAGCATAGCTTAGCATACAGGTGGAATAGTCCTGAGTAGGAAGAAATAAACTTGTTTCTAGTGACCTTTACAAAGAGACCTTTCAGTTAAGAAGCAAAAGATCTGTGAAGTTGTCTTGAATAGGTGTTAAAGGCAAGTGACAAATCAAAGGGGCAATTTAAAAGGCCCCTTCTATCAAACCAAGGACTGCATAAGTCACCCAGGAAATTGGTAAGCCTTTATCTTAGAAGCAAGACAACTATTAATAGGTCTTCATTCCCTCCCTCCCTCCCTCCCCACTCCCACCCACCAGTGGAATAATCGTAGTTTTATAGCTCTGAAACCTCTTAAAGGTAAGAAGATGCTCATATTCACTCTCAGGTGCAGCTGTTTATCCTCATACAGTATACATTAAGGACATAAGATTAATTAATCTTGAGGTGAACAAAGTATATTAAACATATTAGATATAGTTTTATTAGTATAAGTATCCCCAGCAAAACTATGTAAGTAAACAACTTAAATACATAAATACAACAAAGATGCAGACAACAGTGAGATGGGGATTTCCAGTCTTTTGCATTGAGTGTCACATGTATTATTTTCTCCCAGTTGGTGAGGGATCTTACGTGTGCACTAGGTGCAAGGAGCTCTTTGTTCTCAAGGAACCAGTCCGATCTCTGGAGGCTACAGTAGCAGACTTGAAGGACATATGAAGACAGAGTGGTACATAGACAAGACCTAGAGGGAAGTATTTATTTATTTATTTATATTCTCTTATATACCACGCTATTCTGCATCAGTGCGGTTTACATTGAACAAACTGAAATTACATTGAACAGGGCATTATAAGTTGGAGATAACTATTTTACAGGGAACATGGGCTATGGAGGGTTAAGTGGCTTGCCCAAGACCACAAGGATCACCTGTGGGACTAGAAACCCCAGTCCTTCCGGCCCAAGGTTGCTGTCCTCTAGTGGGATTTGAACCCCTGACCTTCCGGCCTGAAGTACCTTGCCCCAACCACTAGGCCACTCCTCCACTCCAGTAATGCTGTAATACTGAAGTCCCACCTCCAGTCTGGCAGCCTCCCTGTTGCCATGGAGGAGAGAGGTCATGTGATAGGAGAGCATCACCCTGGTATGGCAGGAAGTGATCCTGTAGCTAGAACCTGTCCTCCAGGTGATGTAAAGCCCTCTCACACTGAGGAGGTTTCTCCAAGGCCTTGTGCCCACAAGGGAAGGGTTAGGACAGCCATTATAGTTGGTGATTCGATCATTAGGCAGGTAGATAGCTGGGTGGCTGATGGACGTAAGGATTGCCTGAAAGCATATCTGCCTGATGCAAAGGTAGCGAACCTCACATGCCACCTCGACAAGATAGTGCTGGGGAGGAGTCTACTGTATTGGTACATGTTGGTAGCAATGACATAGGAAAGTGTGGTAGGAAGGTTCTGGGGGCCAAATTTAAGCTTTTAGATAGGAAGTTGCAATCCATAGCTTCCAGGATAGCATCCTCTGAAATGCTTCCTATTCCATGTGCAGGACCCAAAAGGCAGGCAGAGCTCAGGAGTTTCAATGCGTGGATGAGACAATGGTACAAGGATGAGTGTTTTGGATTTGTTAGGAGCTGGGCAACATTCTGGGGACAGGATGGGCTTTTCCGAAGGGATGGGTTCCACCTTAACTGGGATGGAGTCAGGCTGCTAGCATTAACTTTTAAAAAGGAGATAGAGCAGCTTTTAAAATAGATAATAGATGAAAACTGACAGTTGCCCAAAAGTGCATGGTTCCGAATGATGTATCCATAAAGGATACTATCAAAAGATTGAAGTTAGGGCACTTTGACAGAGAGGTTCCAATAAAGACAAAAGCAACCCAAATTCCCTTAACAGAGGAGACAGAACTTAAAGATTCAAATTACTCCTGCCTACCGGTAGTTAGATTAATATGAATAAAATACAGCCTCTAAAATGCTTGCATTTAAATGCTAAAAGTCTAAAAAATAAGATGGGAGAGTTAGAATATATAGCACTAAATGAGAAGTTAGATATGATTGGAATATCAGAGACATGGTGGAAAGAGGACAACCAATGGGACACTGTAATACCTGGGTACAAATTATATTGCAATGATAAAGTAGATCAAACTGGTGGAGGATTGCATTCTATGTTAAAGAGGGCATTGAGTCACACAGGATTAAAGTTCTGCAGAAAACAAAATATGCTGTAAAATCTCTATGGATTGAAATTCCATGTTAATAGTGGAGGGCGATGGCAGTAGGGGTGTACTATCTACCGCCTGGCCAGGGGTGATGAAATATTCAAAGAAATCAGAGAAACTAACAATATTTACAGCACAGTAATAATAGTGGGTGATTTCAATTACCCTGGTAATGACAAGATCAGTGTCACAGCAGGACATGCTAGGGAGATAAACATTTGTAGATGAAATTAATGACTGCTTCTTGGAGCAGCTGGTTCATGGACCATCTTGGGCATAATCCTTAGTGGAACACAAGATGTGGTACAAGAGATAAGGGTGTTGGGACCACTTGGCAATAGTGATCATAACATGATCGGTTTGATTTAATAACTAGAGGAAAGACGGCAAGGAAATCCATGGTACTACGTTTTAACTTTCAAAAGGGAAACTATGACAAAATGAGGAAAACAGTTAAGAAACAAACTAAAAGAAGCAACTGCAAAGGTTAAAGATTTACATCAAGCATGGGTGTTGTTTAAAAATACTATCTTGGAAGCCTGGACCATTTGCTTTCTATGCTTTAAGAAAAGTGGGAGTCTAAAAAACTGCCAGTATGATTTAAAGGTGAGGTCAGAGAGGCTCTTGTAGTGAAAAAAAGCATCTTTCAGGAAATGGAAAAAGGAACTAAATGAGGAAAACTGGAAATAACATGAGCACTGGCAAGTTAGATGCAAGGAATTGATAAGGCAGGCAAAGAGAGAATTTGAAACAAAGCTTGCTGTGGAAGCAAAAATGCATAATAAAAACTTATTCAAGTAAATTCATAGCAAAAAGCCTATGAGAGAGTCAATTGGACCATTGGATGATAGATGGGTAAAAGGGGCACTAAGAGGGGACAAGGCCATAGTGGAGAGACTGAATGAATTCTTTGCTTTGATCTTTACTGAAGAAGATGTAGGGAAGTTACACATGCCTGAAATGGCATTGAAAGCTGATGCAGCAGAAGAGTCAAAATAAATATCGATAAGCTGGGAAGATGTATTACAACTATTTGATAAACTGAAGAGTAGCAAATAATCTGGACTGGATGGTATACACAGGGGCGGCCCAAGGGGGGTGCGGGGCCATGTGCGGAGACTCGGTGCGGGGCCTCATTTGCATAAGGGGCCTCATTTGCATAAATATTTGCATAATGTTACCATACACTAACTTTTAGTAAACATGCCTCTTCATGAGTGTATGGATAAAGAAAGACAAAGATTTCTACATTACTATAATCCAGTGCCAACCGCCAGGCACATTAGGAACTACTACAAACACTGCCCATTTAGAACCCATAGCAAACCCACCGTATCCTAACAGCACTACCAGGACTCATAAAGCACCATACCCTACCTATCAAAAGGCAGCACTGCAAATATTAAACCAATACATTTCAGAGAATAACAATACATGACCTACTGGGGAAAGAGAACAAGTGACAATGTCAAATAGGAATTACATAAACAGAATACCTCAGCTCAGTTACACATGCAGAACATAGACCATCACCAAACAAGGAATCACAATTTAAAAACAGGAAGACAATAATTAAACTGGGAACCCTAAAAGCCAAACTTGGAATGTACAACAACAATGTAGAAATAAAACTATAGATTAATTTCCTCTTGTACTAAACAAAGCACAGACATTAATGATGCACATTTCCCAGAGCTGACATATTCCAGTTAATAAATTCAAAATAA
Source organism: Ichthyophis bannanicus (assembly GCA_033557465.1). Classification (NCBI taxonomy): domain Eukaryota; kingdom Metazoa; phylum Chordata; class Amphibia; order Gymnophiona; family Ichthyophiidae; genus Ichthyophis; species Ichthyophis bannanicus. The sequence goes on from CM066031.1 coordinate 1,606,410,545, forward strand.
AGAGATATCTTTGTACCTTTTGTGCATTTTTTTTTCAGTTGCAATTGTTCCAGCCACTTTCTTCTGGTTTATTTGTGTCTTCTGCTATCTCTCCATCATCTGCTGTCCATTTGTCCTTTCTTCTCTTCTAGTTTTTTCCATTCTCTCTCTACATCTGCTTTAACATAATAATCTTTCTCCTTTTGCTCTTTCCTCATTCCTATTTCATCCACTCAAATTTTACCCCTCCATCCTCAATCCCCACTTAGTCTCCCAATACCCGGCCAATTGTACATTTTTCTTCTCTCCCACACAAAATATTTTTCCCCTCTCCATTTCACTATCCCAGCCCCATCCCCTTCTAATCTCCCCCAACATCAGCTCCCTTTTAGTTCCAGCCCCACCCAGTATCCGCTCCCTTCTAGTCCCCACATCAGCCCATTTCCAGTCCAGGCCCCACATCAGTCCATTTCCAGTCCTAGCTCCCCCATCCATTTCCAGTCCTATCCGAGTCCCTGAATCAGCTCATTTCCAATACCAGCCTCCCATCAGCCCATTTCTAGTTCTTTCCAAGCCCGACCATCAGCCCATGTTAAATCCTAGCTCCCCACCACTCAGCCCATTTCTAATCCAAGCCCCCCATGAGCCTACTTCCAGTTCTAGCCCCTCCATGAGTCCATTTCAATCCAAGCCCCCACCACAGCCCATTTCCAATCTTAGCTCCCCCAACACCCAATTCCCAGTCCTATCCTAGCCCTTCCATCAGCACATTTCCTGTCCTAGCTCCCTCCTCTAAGAGCCCATTCCAAGCCCCCCTTCCCATCAGCTATTTGCAGTTCAAGCCCCCTTCCACTCAGCCCATTTCCATTCCAAGTCCCCCTCCCCATCAGCTATTTGCAGTTCAAGCCCCCTTCCACTCAGCCCATTTCCATTCCAAGTCCCCCTCCCCATCAGCTATTTGCAGTTCAAGCCCCCCACTTCCCCTCATCTCATTTCCATTCCAAGCCCCATCCCCATCAGCTATTTGCAGTTCAAGCCCCCTTCCACTCAGCCCATTTCCAGTCCTAGCAACCCCCCCAGCCCATTACCAGTCCTAGCCCCCCATAGCCCACTCCCTGTCCTAATCCCACCAGCCCATTTCCAGTCCTAATCCCCCATCACCCAATTTTTAGTTTAAGCCCCCCATAGCCCATTACCAGTCCTAACCCCCCATCAACCCACTTCCAGTCCTAATCCCACCAGCCCATTTCCAGTCCTAATCCCCCATCACCCAATTTTTAGTTTAAGCCCCCCCCCATAGCCCATTACCAGTCCTAACCCCCCATCAACCCACTTCCAGTCCTAATCCCACCAGCCCATTTCCAGTCCTAATCCCCCATCACCCAATTTTTAGTTTAAGTCCCCCCATAGCCCATCACCACTCCTAACCCCCCCAGCGCCCATCACCACTCCTAACCCCCCCCAGCGCCCATCACCCATCACCACTCCTAACCCCCCCCCAGCCCAGCCCAGCCCAGCCCAGGGAAAATTTAAAATAAAAAAAGCTGTCTGCTGCCGCTTCCGGGGCCGCCGCGGCAGAATCGAGTGTGCCGCGGGGCCCCCCCTGTGCCCGGCAGAGCCTGCCCTCCCCTGTATCAGCTCTCTCTTTCCAGCGGCAGTCACACGCGCCGGCTTTCAGAGCGCGAAGGGACTAGCTCTGAAAGCCGGCGCGTGTGACTGCTGCTGGAAAGAGAGAGCTGATACAGGGGAGGGCAGGCTCTGACGGGCACAGGGGGGGCCCCGCGGCACACTCGATTCTGCTGCGGCGGCCCCGGAAGCGGCAGCAGACAGCTGTTTTTTATTTTTTTTTTCATTTTACTTTTGGATCAGAATGTTTTTTGCGCGGGGCCCCCTGAAACGCGGGGCCCTGTTCAAAAAACATTCTCGCTCAATGGACGGGCCGGCCCTGGGTATACATGCCAGGCTGTTGAAAGAAAAGAAATATGAGATTTCAGATCTACTATTACTAATCTGTGAATTATCATTAAAACCATCAGTAATACCTGAAGATTGGAGGATGGCCAATGTAACGCCAATTTTCTAAAAGGGTTCCAGGGGTGATCCCGGAAACTACAGACCAGTGAACCTGACATCACTTCGGGAAAAATGATAGAAACCATTATTAAGAACAAAATTTCTGAACATGTAGATAGTTATATTTTTTTGAAGGTGTAAATAAACAGATAGACAATGGTGGGTCAGTCGATATAGTGTATATGGATTTTCAGAAAGCCTTTGACAAGGCCCCTCATGAGAAACTCTTGCCAAAATTAAAAAGTCATGGGATAGGAGGCAGTGTACCATTGTGGATCAAGAACTGGTTAAAAGATAGAAAGCAAGGGGTAGGGCTAAATGGCCAATTTCCCCAATGGAGAAAGGTGAATAGTGGAGTACCCCAGGGATCTGTGCTGGGTCTGCTGCTTTTTAACATATTCATAAATGGCCTGGAAATGGGAATAGTGAGGTAATCAAATCTGCATATGACACAAAATTATTCAAAGTTGTTAAAACCCAAGAGGATTGTGAGAAATTGCAAGAGGACCTTAATCAATTGGAATACTGGACATTCAAATGGCAGATGAAATTTAAGGAGGACAAGTGCAAAGTTATGAACCTAGGAAAGAACAAACCAAACAATGGTTACATGATGCAAGGTTCCACATTAGGAATCGCCACCCAGGAAAAAGATTTAGGCATCATCGTGGATAACACGTTGAAACCCTCTGCCCAGTGTGCAGTGGTGGTCAAGAAAGCAAATAGAATGCTAGGAATCATAAGGAAAGGAATGGAGAATAAAACAAAGGATATTATAGTGTCTCTGTATCGTTACATGTTGCAACCACACCTTGAATATTGTGTGCAGTTCTGGTCACTGTATCTTAAAAAGGATATAGTAGAATTAGAAAAGGTACAGAGAAGAGCACCAAAATGGTAAAGAGGATGGAAGGATACTCCTATAAGGAGAGGCTAAAAAGGTTAGGGTTCTTCAACTTGGAAAAGTGATGGCTGAGGGGAGATGTGATAGAGGTCTATAAATTAATGAATGGAGTGGAACAGGTAAATGTAGATCTATTTTTTATACAATCAAAATGTAGAAAGACTAGGGAACATGCAATGAAGCTACAGTATAACCTATATAAGACTAATCAAACTGGAATTCATAATCAATGTGTAACCAAACAGGAATTCATTATTGGAGGACTTAGTAAAAGCTGTTGCTGTAACTGGGTTTAAAAAAAGGTTTGGACAAGTTCCTAGAGGAAAAGTCCACAAACCATTATTAAGGAGGACCAGTGGATCACTGTCTTCTGAGGAAACTGCTAGGTGCTTGTGGTCTAGATTGGCCACTATTGTAAACCACATACTGGGCTTGATGTATCTTGGTCTGATCCAGTATAGCATATTTTATGTTCTTATGCTCACAACTTAGCAATATTATTCACACAATAATTTTTTTGTTGGATCTTTTTATTCACAGTTGCTATGAACCAGTTGCTTTTAGCAGATTAGTCTATTTTATTCTTCTTTTTATTGTGATCAATAATAACTTCTTAAAATTTGGAAGAGATCTCTATTTAAACAATATACATAGGAATATCCAAACTTCCGACCCCGTGTTTCGACTAGATGTATCTTATTCTGCTTCAGGCTTAAGAGAATTCCTTTTTCTAAATAACACTTATCTGTGCCTTGATAAACCGGAGCTGCCATCCTCCATCATAATTTCAGTCGATACCAATATTACATCCGTGAGCATTTCAGGTTTAACAAAAATAAGCCTGTGGCATTCTTTAAATACTGCTCTTAGCTTTGCCTCTACACTTCGGATTGGTCCTTATCTTCAAATTAAAGTATACCAGTCAATTTGCTAATTCAGACCATTTGGGTTAAAAACATCAACATTAGTATTGAAAAACATATCAGAAAATGATCAAATAGTGGTTCATAGAGCAGACAAGGGTGGTACAGTAGTTGTACAGTCTGGAATGCAGTATTATATGAAATAAGATGGTAATTGAATGAATTAAAATATTGCCGGCTTCTCCCTGCCGACCCTACAAAAGAAATCATGGGCAAAGTTGAATCTGTAGTAAAATATGGATTTTCAAAGGGTTATTTAACATTTCAGGAATTTAATTTTTTGAGTAATAAAACTCCATTGATGCTGTTTTTTTACACAGTACCTAAGATATATAAAAATCTTCAAGCCCCCCTGGGCGTCCGTTAGTAGCAGGGAACAACTCACTTCTTGAACCATTGTCAATTTTTGTTGATTGGTTGTTAAATCCGTTGGCTGCCTGGGCCAAGTCCTATATAAAAGATACAACTCAGATGCCTAATTTCTTGACAACATTGGATGATATTCAAGAGGAAAATTGGTTACTAACTGTTGACCTCAATGCACTTTATACTAATGTTGATCAGCAGGAGGCATTGTCAGTATCGGCCACTCTTGATTGGCAGATTGAAATTCCATAAAGATTACCAAAGTCTTTTATTCTCCAGTTGCTTGAATTAGTGTTATGCAAGAATTATTTTTGTTATCACAATTGTTATTACCATCATATTTTTGATATTGCAATGGGAGCAACAGTGGTTCTCACTGTGGTCACCCTTTATGTTGCAGCCTTTGAAGAAAAGTGTTTATATGGTTCCTAGTGGATGCCCTTTATCCGTATATGGAAGCATTTTCTTGATGACATATTTTGTTTATAGAGGAGGCCTTTATTGTCTCTTCGAGATTTTTTATCATGGTTAAATATCCAGAGATCCAATCTGCAATTTGAATTTTCTTATGACTTATTTCAAATTTCATTTTTGGGTATTCTGATTAGGAAATTGGGGACAACTTTATTAACAACTTTATATGAAAAAACAGTGACACATAACAATTTATTGTATTATTCCAGCCATCATTTAAAATAGCACAGTATATAAAACCAAATAAATAAATACATAACTCATTCTGTTAAATTAAAACAGAGTCTTCCAATGAGCCAATTGTGACGTATTTGCTATGATAAGGAAGGGTATAAGAAGCAAGCAAAAAAGTATATATAACGTTATTTAGAAAGTGAATATCCAAGTTTAGTAGCAGAAAAAGCTTATAAATGAGGGATGAATGCCCAGTGGAATATTTGCTTTTACCCCGTCAGCAATTGGGGAACATCTCTGAAGGTCATCCATGGGGTCATGGTGGAGGATGGAGGAGTGGGAAGAGGTATGATGATGGTGGAAAAGCCAGGAAGCTTGTGCTTGGATATTAGGAAGTCGGCTATTAGCTGGGGGTGGATGGTGCCACTGTGTTGAGGTTGGATTTGACAAGGTTGAATAATTCTCTTGGCTTATTTCTTTCAACTCTCCTCCCACCTCGAAGTTTCTCTCACCCTTCACCCCCGGCAGTCTGGTTTCCGCCCCGGTCACAGCACAGAATATATCCTTCTTTCCCTTCTTAACGAGCTTCATTCCGCTCACGATCGTGGTCTTTTCACTCTTGCTGTCTCTCTTGATCTCTCTGCAGCTTTTGACCTGGTGGATCATCGCACTCTCCTTGTTCGTCTCCAAGAAGCTGGTCTCTCGGGTACGGTTCTTCAATGGTTTCATTCTTTTCTTTCCTGTTGCTCCTTTTCGGTTGTTGCTGGGTCCTCCTCTTCAGCCTCCACCCCCCTTTCCTGTGGTGTTCCTCAGGGGTCTGTCCTTGCTCCACTTCTTTTTAATGTCTTTCTAGCCCCCCTCGTCCTTATAGTTCAACAGTTTGGTATCTCTGCGTATTATTACGCGGATGATATAATTCTCCTTCACCATACTGACTCTCTTACTCCCGATATCTCTCCCCTTAATCTATGTCTCACTGTTGTTGCTTCCTGGTTCTCCTCCAATTTCCTTCACGTAAATCCTTCCAAGTCCTTTGCTATTTGGTTCATGCTTGGGAGTCCTCCCCCCACTTGTACTCCCTCTTTTTCCTCCCAGCCCATTCCTCTTGTTTCTTCCCTCTGGTATTTAGGTGTTATTCTTGACTCTTTCCTTTCTTTTAAGGAACACATTTCTTTGGTTGTCCAGCGTTCCTTCTCCTCTCTCAAGCAAATACGAGCCATCCGTCCCTTTCTCTCTTCCACTTCTTTGGCCACACTTCTTTTTTTCTTTTTTTTTTAATGTTTATTTTCATTTTAGCAAAAAACATACAGACAAACCATAACAATTAACAGTACATAAATGAAAGAAAAGGCCCACCCCCGCCCACCCCCCGCCCCCTCCTCTAGGACAGGTCAATCGTGTCGAGAAACAGATGCATTTCTACACTCTATCAAAATTGTTCAAGGCAGCGATTAGGGTCCCGGCTGACCAGCCCTAAGTGACACCACTGAACATTTGGCTACATTTACAAAGTCAGTCAACATTTTCCACTTAAGTATGTGAAGACTATTGTGGGGAAGAGCTCTCCGAGGCATCTGTTCATATTTGCTATACAGGCATACCTGGCTCCACTACTCTTGCATGCTGAGATTGGTACAATCTTTCCAATTTCGTATAACCAAGCAGATAGCCAGGCCCATCATGAAATCGAGCAAGAAGCTACCATCCTTAGGCAAGGATGGGAGCCCCGCCATTGAGCGGAGTCCCACCACCCTCCAGCTAATAGGCTCTTTAAATTTGAGAATGGTTTGTATTCGTTCCCAAACCTGCGTCCAAAATAGCTGTAGCACTGGGCATTCATAGATAAGGTGAGCCAGAGTACCAATTTCTTTTTTACATGTCCAACAGAGATTACTAATATTCTTATCCCATTTTGCCATTTTAGCTGGGGTATACAAACACTGATGTGTAAAGAAAAAGAGTGTTTGGGTAATGGAGGCGGACCTGGATACCCTGACCAACTTGCACCAAACTCTCCTCCATTGTTGTTCGGTCAGGGTTACCTTCATTTCTCGTTCCCATGCCTGCTGAGTTTTGAGCATCCTCGAGCCGTCGCTCTGACTCAGTATTTTATAAAAGCTGGATGCCACTCCTGACGTGCTCGCTATCGCGTGGACTATCTCCGCCACCCCACCCTCACCAATGTCTGCAGGAGCCGGCATGGGGGACATACTCTCTGACCATTAGCTTGAAGGAGGGCATTAAACGCCACAAGGGTGTCAACGATCATACGTGGGCATCAAGCACCCTGCGTGAGCTGCATATCAGGCAGGTTAGACAACGGTATCGGGGCGGTGAGTTCCTCCTCTATTTCCAGCCAAACTGGCCGATTATCAACAGAGGTCTCTAGCCAGCGTGAACCTTGCTTCAACAGGAAAGCTCTATGGTACAATAGAAAGTCTGGGAATCTACCCCCCCCCCCCAAGTCCTTTATCGAGTTTCAGCTTTTGTCTTGCTAATTTCGGTGTTTTGTTTTGCCATAAAAACTGACTGAGGATACCCTCTATCTCTTGATAAGTTTGTGGGGGTAATAAACACGGTATCATTTCTAGTATATAGTTCACTTTAGGAACAATCATCATTTTCACAGTCTCAACACGTCCCAACCATGATAGTACAAGGGGGGACCATCTATTGGTTAATTCTCGCACTTCAGACACTACTTCCTTAGCATTAAATCAAATTGTATCTTCCAAGGGGTAACAATAATGGACTCCTAAATACTTCAACATAAGGGGTTGCCAAACAAAAGGAAAGGCTTACATATCCTCCCTGTGAACCCACTGGTTAAGTGGGAAAGCAACAGACTTAATCCAGTTGATTTTGTAGCCGGAAAGCCGCGAGTAGCAGTCGATCTTTTCTAGTACCATTGGAACCGATGTCGGTGAGATGAATAGCATCAAATCGTCTGCGTATGCCGACAGTTTGATCTCCCGGTTGACAATTTGCACCCCCCGAATGTCCACACATTGCCGAATAATAAGGGCTAATGGTTCAAGCGCTAGATTAAATAGCATGGGAGATAGTGGACACCCCTGGCGCGTTCCACATTGGAGACTAAACTGACGGGATTTAATGGCATTGACATAGACACTAGCAGTAGGTTGAGCGTACATTACTTCTAGGTGTCGAAGAAAACCAGCGCCAAAGCCAAACCATTTAAGAGTCGCAAATAAATAGGGCCATTCTAGGCGATCAAAAGCTTTTTCAGCGTCGAGGGAAAGACCAACTAAAGGTTGCTCTAAGTTTGCTGAGCCCGCCAGCACATGACACAAAGTTCTAGCGTTATCAGCTGTAGATCTACCAGCTATAAAGCCGCACTGGTCTGGATGGATCAACATGGACATTTTCTCTGACAATCGAGTGGCTAATACTGTTGCAAAAATCTTATAGTCCACATTTAGGAGAGATATGGGGCGGTAGTTAGCTGTTAACGTTGGATCCCTCCCATCTTTTTCAAACACCACTACGTTCGCCGCTGAAAAGGCTCCGACTCGGGAATTGGCCGCAACCAGGGCGGTATAATACTGGCGTAATTGAGGGACTAGGTCTTTAATGAAAGTTTTATAAAATTCAGCCGGAAGGCCGTCTGGACCCGCGGCCCTCCCGGCAGCCACACGCATAATCGCGTGTTGAATCTCATCATCAGAAAAGGATCTATCCATAGCCTCCCTATCTTTGGCTGTATGCCAAAGGTCAATTGCTCGAAGCTTTCTTGTGCGAAAGCGCTCTCCGACTGATACAACTGGGCATAAAAGACACGAAAGAGTTCCACTATCTCTGTATCTTTCGTAATCGTCCCTTGCCTCTGCGGGTCCCAGAGAGCCGCTACCCTTTTGGCCTCCCTTTTGCCCTTGAGGGCATTGGCGAGTAGTTTCCCGGCTCTGTTGCTTTCCCGATAATAAGTCCCCTGTTGTGCCTTAATACTCTGCGAAGCTGCTGTAGATAGGATCGAATTGTACTGGAATCGTAGCCGTTGTAAACGTAGCAGAATGCATGGGTCCATTCTATTAGTTAATACCCGCTCCCCTGCTTTGATTTGTTGTTCCAATATTATTAGCTGTTGCTTTCATTGTCTCCCCAGCCGGATTTGAAAGCTGGTGATAACCGCTCTTATGGCGGCTTTAAAGCCTTCCCACCAGGCCCACCCCGCAGTGGCTTGAGGTAAGTTAAATTGGAAGTAGTCGTGAATGGCTAGCCGAACTTCTGCCCGAAATTCCTGATTGTCTAGTAAAGTTCTATCAAAAAACCATTCCCCCAATTTCTCTCCTGATTGATCATCTCTTAATATAAAGGAAATGGCAGCATGGTCTGATATGTGTAGAGGGTGAATCAACACCTCCTCCACATTAGGGACCAGCGTTTTGGATACGAGGAAAAAATCTATTCTCGACTGAGATTGGTGAGGAGGTGAGAAAAATGTAAACTCGAGCTCAGAAGGATGCAACAGCCTCCAAATACCCACTAAGGCTAGCTCTTTAATCATAGAGGCTAACATGAGGTGGCCTTTAAGCAGGCCAGAGGTCCTGGGAGGCTGCCTATCAATCAAGGAGTCATTTACCTGATTAAAGTCACCCCCTATGATCAGGGGAGTTCGGGCAGCAGCTTGGGCTTCCTGGGCTATGGTTGCAAAGAAAGCAGGGTTATCAACATTGGGAGCCTTAAGCCATATACAAGTCACTTCTAGGTTCCCAAGCCTAAGCAACACTCTTGACCACCTGCCCCCCACATCAGAGCATGTATCCATGATAGTAGCATTCAAGGATTTTCTTATCAAAATAGCTACCCCACATTTTTTTGAGACGGCTGGAGAATAGGCGGCCACCATGTAAGGTTTAATATTAAGTTTTAGGGTTTCCTTCTTGTTTAAGTGAGTTTCTTGTAATAACACCAGATCAGCTTTTTCGTGCCGCAGATAGCTAAGGATTTTTTTTCTTTTGATCGGGTTATTTATCCCCTTAACATTTAATGATAAAACTTTACATAGGGCCATTTACATAGAATTTAGCATTCAGAGTAAGTAAGCTGTACAGATTCTAAATACCATTTATAGAGCTGGGCAGCAAGAAATCCCTGTATCACATATACACTGCACAAAAATTGTATAGTAGACCATGCATCCATTCTTATCAGTTGATCCCCAGAGTGCCCTAGAGGAGAAGCAATACCCCAACAGACTATGGTGAGCTTGTGCCAGCAGGGTAGGCCAGAGAGGACCTTCTTTCCAAACCGCAAGATTCTGCGCTGCCACCCAAAGCACAGCGGCCCATTAATGACATACAGTTCTATACAGTCAGCCCGGTTCAAGACAGACATGCCGGTCTTTGGGCTACCGTTATCCTGACTGCAGTTGAGAATGCTGATAGCAAACGTTACCAAAGCGCATAAAGCGTAGTCATATTATGTTCTACCCCTCTGGACCTCAGCGCATCTGGTCTGCCTCTTTAGCTTCCAGGTACGTTGCCAGGGCTTCTGGATCATCAAATGTTCTGGTCTGGTTGTGCAACGTTACCCGCAGCTTAGCTGGATACATAAGACCATAGCAAGCTTGCAATTGCTGTAGACGTGGCCGAAATTCCAGAAAGCGCTTTCTCTGCTCCACCGTAGGCTTGGCCAGGTCCGGGTAGAAAGATATCCTGCGGCTCTCGAATTCTGTGGGACCTCTCACATGCGCCGCCATCAAAATCTGCTCCACATGTTGGTAGCGAAGGAGCCGAAAAATAATGGGCCTCGGAGCCTTGTGGTTGAGTGCCAGGCTTGTGGGAACTTGATGCGCCCGATCTATTTCAAGATCCCTCTCAAAAGTAATTTTCAATACCGAGGGGAGTAACTTGCACAAATGAGGCCTTCATATCAGTACCCTCCGCTCCCTCGGGGATACCAACGATCCTCACATTATTTTGGCGGGCCCGATTATTTCCTTCCTCCACCTCTCGCTGAAGCGCACGTAGCTGCCGCTCAACTTTGTCCAGCTTTGCTAAGCGAGCGCTATGTGTGTCGAGAATTCCCTCCATTTTATCTTGCCGCAGGGAAATCCCTTCGAACTTGCTTTGCAGCATGGCTAGGTCTTCACACACGGCCCGAAGTGACTCACCGTTGGTTTGTACAAGGTCCTTCACCCCTCAAATCTCGGCAAGTATCTCTTGTAGCCCCTCGGGCCCTTCACGAGCAGCGGCCATTTTCTGGGGGGAGAGAGGTTCTGTTTTCGAGCGTTTGCCATGATTGTTCATCGGAGTCGAATAATCCAAACAAACTGGTTTGGGCCCCGCCATCATCTGGGTCCACCGTGGCAGTCTTGAAAAGATGATTCAGTAGTTTATTGCTGATTTTAATCAGGATTCCTGACAGGCCTCTCTGGAGACTCCACGCTATGCGACCGTCCCGCTGGACATCAGGCTCCGTGCCCCTCTCTGGCCACACTTCTACTTTCCCTTGTGATATCCCGTCTTGATTGCTGTGATGTCTCTCTAGCAGGTCTTCCACAATCCCAGCTCTCCCATCTTCAGCGTATTCAGAACACTGCAGTTCGTTTATTAACCCACGCCTCCCGGTTTCATCACGTCACCCCCCTTCTTATACATCAACATTGGCTCCCTGTTTTGTCTCGAATTCAATACAAGGTTCTTACTTTTGTTCACAGGGCAATTCATACAGGTACTCCCCTTTACCTTGCAGATCAGGTCCACTTTTGCACTTCACACCATTCACTCTGTTCCATTCACCTTAACCGTATGTCCCTTCCCTCTCCATCACAAGCTCACCTTGAATCCACTCGTTCTTCAGCCTTTTACTTCTAGGCCCAAAGCTCTGGAACTCGCTTCCCCCTCCCCTCCGCTCAGAACCGTCCTATAAATCCTTCAAATCAAGACTCAAAACTCACCTTTTCAGTCTGGCATTTGATCTCCCCCCCCTCCTCACCCCTCTCTCCGCCCCCCCCCCCCCATCACTGATACACTCTGATTACTTGTTCTCTTGCCTCTTCTCCTTCTCTTTCCTATTTATTTCCTTTTTATTTTAAATTGGCGTTCTTTTACTGTTTCCCGCAGCCTTGTATTTTTTATGATTGTAAACCGCTCAGATGCCTATGGTATTGGGTGGTATAATAAGCTTTTAATAAACATAAACATAGTAGGATGTTTTCATGATGTTCTCACTTGGCTTTGATGGTGTTATTGGAGTTTGCTGTCCGATGTTCTAGATAGATAGTTTGAATTTGTGGGTCTTTAGATTTTCTCATTGTCACTTAAGTCTTCGGAGAGTACATTTTTGATCTCTGAGATGTGCTGAGTACCAGGGTGCATAGGGGCAATGAGTTTTAGATGAGGTGGGCGGTGGAGCTTTGGCAGCTATAGAGATGGTAGTGTTCCAAGAGTAAACGAGCATATCTAGGGCTGATTGGAGAAATTCTTGCTTCAGAGTGGGGATGACTTGCTGGATGAATGATGTCTCATTGAAGCATCTAAATCTTCTTGCAGAAGGAGGTTTGGGGGGAGTGAGGTGGTGGTAGTTAAGGAAAATGTTATGAGGTGGTGATTGGACCATGGGACTGGGGTAGACATATGTGAGATGGGGTGTGATGATCAAGGGCGCCACCTTTGATTAGTTGTGTGAATTGCAGATCATCCATGGCTTGAAGGAAAACATTGCTTTGGGTAACATTGGCTGAAGGGAGATTAAAGTCACCAAGGAGGATAAGATGCTGTTGGTGGGAGGTGTGAGAGCAGGCAGCTTCGAGGAGTTTGTCGAGTTGATCAGCATTATGGTGGAGTGCTCTATAGACAAGGCAAATGACAAATTGCTTATTGCTTATGGTGATGGAATCAAGACCATTGGAGGATGCTGTGCTCGTGATTGTGAAGTTAAGTTGTTTGTTGGATAGAATACAGAATCCCCCACCTCTACTGCTCGATCGGGCCGGCGGCTAGTAGTTTGTAAAGTTTGGAAAAATAAAAATCTACCCCTAAAACTGACACACCCTAGTGATGGTCATATCATTGCCTATGTAGCTTAAAAGCAATGGACACAAGATGCTGAAATCTTACGGTTGCAAAACTGGCTCAGCAAGTCAAGCATTCACACATGTCCGATGTGGCTGCACACCACTGGGAGGAATTAGACCACATAAATGAAAACCTGGGTTATTTGTTATATCAGTGGGCAATGAAATTTACTCTCTATTATCAACACCAGCTCTATAAACAGGGGAATACAGCAGAGAAATTGAAGGCAAGATTGGTTTATGGAGTATGGAAATGCCTGTCAGTTATCTTAAAGGGGAAGAGGGAAGATATATAAACATATCCCAAAACTTCATAGAATATTATCAGGATCTATATGAAGGGAAGCTCATTGATTGAGGAGCTATAGAATCCTTCTGTCAGATTCTAAATTGGCTCAAGTTGACAGCCAATCAAGTGGCTGAATTGAATTCTCCTTTGCATGATATATAGATATAATGTGTTATCTGAGGATTGAAACTAGGTAAGATGGTGGGGCTGGATGGATTTTTATATGAGTTCTATAAGCTTTTTAAGATATGCAGTAGTACAACCTCTCCAGCAGATGTATGACCATGCTCTTGTGGTGGGTTGGGATCAGACAGACATGGGTCAAGCACTGATTGTAAAAATCAATGCAATGTGTGTCAATGAGTCAATGCTAACTCCTGGCAACCCAGTGGCCTTTGGGTTTTCTTGGCAAAAAGTGACTGGAAGTAGATTGCCAGACTTTTCTTCCAAGGCAGTGGATGGTAAAATGACTTGCCCAAGGCCACAAGGAGTACCAGTGGAAACTGAACCCTAGTCTTTTGGTCAGCAGACTGCTGTTTTAACCACTAGGCTACTCCTGCTACACGAAAAGCAATTGGACCCTCAGGTAATGGTGTCCTACAAACCCATATCCTTGATCAATACTGATATAGAAAATGATATAAATATAAAAAAAGAATAAAAGGAATACTGATGTAAAAAAATTAGCATTGGTCTTGACTTCTTTCTCTTATCAGTAAGGATCAAGTTGGTTTTGTATAGGGCTGTAGTGGGGTCAAGAACATTCACAAACTGATAGCAGCTGTTATGGGGGTGCCTGGTACTTATTCTAGATGCCAAAAAGGCCTTAGATAAGGTAGTCTGGGAATACTTGTTTTGGGCTTAGAGAGGTGGGGGCTGGGGGCATCAAAGCAGAACTAGATATGGCTGTTTTATAAAGGTCTATGTGCCTGAGTCTAGCTTAATGGTTTTATTTCAGGACCATTCCACCTGAGAGGAGGATGAGGTAGGGATGCCCACTTTCACTCCTTCTTTTTGTCTTGGATCTTGAACCTTCAGCTATGAAGCTCAGAGCCTTTTGTGACTTGTGATAAGGAAGCTTATCATAGCTCAGGTAGGAGCTATAGAAAAGATGATGTGACTCTGAACAAGCAACCTGTCAGTTCTGGTAGAAGTAAGAAAACAGAGTTTTCACATAAAAGACTACCAGTCCTAGAATGCACCAGGTTTCCAGCAGCCATGAGGGAGGCTGAAGTGAGAAAACGTGTGTGCAATCAAGAGAGCTATGAGGTAATCCCTAAGCACTCATCTAAAAGGGCAGGGCCTGATTCAACACAGCTGCGCTGTGTTAGGGAGGAGCACACATTAGGACAGAATAAGAATAGAGCTTATTCGACAGACAACAGCTTCAGGAAAGGAGACAGCAACAGCTTCAAGCTCAAGCACCAACATCATCTCGAGAAGCAGAAGCCAAGCCAAGCGGATAGAGAGAGAAGGAAACTCTCTGGAAGGAAGAGAAGGAAGGCCATTGGAAGGTCTTGGAGAGTCCAAGGCAGTACCTATACTGGGAGGTATTCCAAATGCCAGCAGAGTCCATTGGGCTGGAGTCAGCCAGAGGAATGGAATGGCAGAGATAGGAATCACCAGTGGCTACCTGGAAGAGAGAAGACTGCACGTGGAAAGGACTTTCAGACCTATGCCAGAAGGTATGTGAGGAAAGATCCAGTGTCCAGGGATCAAGATTGGAAGGCTGGACATCCGAACTGGATTACATACTGGCCAGGCTATACAGAGAGGAATTATGATAGCAGGAGAGGCTCAGGTATGAACACTGATCCAGACCCTATCTATAATAGTGAATGGCAGCAAGGGAATAAGCATTCTCATGATAGTGCCTTATTGAAAGACTCGTCTGTGCCAATGTATGATAGTGACCCTATGCTGATTGATGAAGGGGGAGATACAGCAGATGAAACTATTAATTACATGGACTGTTCTCTATCTAAATGCTATTGCTAGCTTTCTGTGAGCAAACACATCAGCCATCACAAAGAAACCTAACTTTGTTCTTTATTCCACTGCAAACAGCTCCTAAAGCAGGATTTTGGGTTCACACAGTAGCAGCCAGCCAGCCAGCTAAAGGGTTTCAGCTGGACAATTGATAGTAATTAAAGCTGCACCTGATTGTGTGTGTGAGCAAGGGAAAATCACTGCTGGATTTGCGTGGAAAATAAGCAGAAGTTAACCTAACAAGCAAAGTTCATTTATTTCTTTGTGCCTTTTTATTTGGTAATTATTTGCTAAGAAAACATTAGCTAATTGCCTGACAAGCTGAAGGTTGTTTTCTGATTTGCTTTGTGACTTTATGTTATCCATTTAAACACTGCAAGCAAGTAACCTCATTTATATTGCTACCAAGCATACTTGTGCTGGGTGAATTAAACCCCATCAATAAAAGAAGTATTTTATTGGCTTTACCACTGGTTACACAACTCAATTATTGTCTTCAGCTGTGTTTGGGAGTGAATGAACTACATTACCCACAATACCTTGCAAGAATCATATGAATATATTTTTTATTTATTTATTTATTTATATTCTCTTATATACTGCGCTATTCTGCATCAGTGCGGTTTACATTGAACAAACTGAAATTACATTGAACAGGGCATTATAACTTGGAGATAACTATTTTACAGGGAACATGGGCTATGGAGGGTTACGTGGCTTTCCCAAGACCACAAGGAGCACCTGTGGGACTAGAAACCCCAGTCCTTCCGGCCCAAGGTTGCTGTCCTCTGGTGGGATTTGAACCCCCGACCTTCCGGCCTGAAGTACCTTGCCCCAACCACTAGGCTACTCCTCCACTCCTCCACTCCATATATGCATCGTCAAGATTGTGTAAGTTCTCACCCTAGGCAGCCGTATGACAAATGGCGTAGTTTTTCGGATTGCTTTTGCACCAAGAGGATTTATTTGCTGTGGATTACAAATAAAATTCAAGTTTGAAGCTGAAAGAAGATTTTTTTTCCCTCATCTGCACTTTGGAGGAGAAGTGGTTGTTCCAGGAAGCTGTCCCGGATGAAAAGACCCTGTGCAAAGCTGGATTCATCACTGAGACAAGGTAATATGTACCTGGGCATGTCTAGTGGTGGATGTGTGTAAGCACAGGGGGTAATTAAAAAAAAAAAAAAGTTGAAAAAACACACCTGGTTGGAAGGTGCTGCACTTTGGTTTTTTTTTTCTTTATTTCTTGCAGGGGTCAAGATGGATCCGAGGGAGATGGCTCAGTGGATGGCAGCCCAATTTAGCAAGCAGCAGGATCTATCACAGCAGGCCCAGGACACTGCTATGAAGGCCTTAATGGAACAGCAGAAACCAGTGCTTGATCTGGTGCAAGCTCTAGTTCAGCTGCAGAGCCAAAGTGGAACAGATGCAAGACCAGCAGTTAGTACTGGTACACCACATGTGGACAATGTGGGACTCAATCAAGGGATTGGGGCATTTAATTTTGGGAAATTAACTCCAGATGATAATGTTGATGATTTTCTAGAGTCTTTTGAAAGAGTGGCACAGGCTTTAGCATGGCCAGAGACCCAGTGGGCAGTAAGGCTGGCAGCCTCATTAACTGGAGAGGCACTTGCAGCCTACAGAGCAATGCCAGCAGCCCAGGCTTTGAATTATAAGGATGTAAAGGCAGCTATTAGAGATCGCCTAGGGTTGTCTATTTCAGAGTATAGGCGAATGTTTAGAGCTGTTACATTGAAAGTGGGTGAGACACCCATGGCTCTGAGTCAGAGAATCAGAAGTTTAGCTGTAAAATGGTTGGAGCCTGAGCAAAAGACAGTAGAAATGTTATTAGATATTATAATGCTGGAACAATTTATGCTTGGGGTACCTAAAGATTTGAATGTTTTTCTTATACAGCAAAATTGCCAAAATCTTGGAGAGGCAACCATGCTAGCAGAGAGATTCTTGGAAGCCACGCAGGCTTGCCATAGAATGGGTGGCCCTCTAAAGATGGATGCGGAGGCTAGATGTGCTGTATCAGAAAAGAGAATAATTAAGAATGTTTCTGAAAATGAATGTACTGTATCAAACCAGATGACACAGTGGAATAGAAAGAAATGTTTCAAGTGTGGGAAATTGGGACATTTAGAGAAGAGATGCCAGACACACGCTAGTTTAATGGGTCTGGATTTAAAACAGCCCAAGGAAGGATTTCTTTTGATGGTTGATGTGCAGGGAATTACCACAAATGCTTTATTAGACTCTGGGGCAGACCAGAGTATGATGTCAAAAAGGCTTTGGAAGAGGATAGAGGCCCAAGAAAGATTTGTGCCTAGAACCCCTGAAAGCCAAGTTCACATCAGATGCATTCATGGTGCTGCATCATCATATCCCACCTATAGGCTAAAGGTTAAGTGCCTAGGGAAACAAGAAGAAGTCCTATTAGCAGTGGTGCCTAGGCTACCCTTTGATTTGGTTCTAGGAAGAGACTGGCCAAGATTTAAGCAGGGTCTAGTGAAAGGGCTAGGAAAGAAGGAGGGAGAAGGTTTAATAATGGAAATAGCTCCCGGGCCTTTCTTTGGAAGTCCTCAGTCCCTAGCTAAAAAGATGGTTAAGCTTCCAGAAGGCCAAACTATGGGTAATAAGAGGGGCCTTGTATCCACCCGCTCACAGGCTAAGGTAGAGAGCCAGCAGAAGGAGGAGGGGGAACAGGCAGAGTTATTAGGAGACTTACCCTCTCATGATGATTTAATAACCCCATCATCTGGTAAAGTAAGAAAGTTGAAAGCACAAAAGAGGCGTGAGAGACTTTGTAGAGCACAGGGTAGGGCTGAGATGTTAGCTGGTCAAAGTTTACCCTGGGTGCCAGCTGAGTTGGTGGCAAAGTTTCCTAACTTTCCACAAGAGCAGCGAGCTGATCAAGCTCTCACCCGAGCTTTTAAGTATGCTCAGGAGGTCAGGGAGGAATTGCCCAGATTCAGACTAGATAATGACATATTATATAGAGAGAGTCAGGACCCCAGAAATGGTGCCATACGTAAACAATTGGTGGTACCCACAACTTTCAAAGGGCTAGTACTTAGACTAGCACATGATCATCCAGTGGGAGGTCATAAAGGTATGCAAGGAACGCTGGATCAAATACTTGTGCGTTTTTACTGGCCAGGTATCTTCAAAGAAACTGCCCAGTTTTGTGCTGCATGTCCAGCGTGTCAGCGAGTTACAGCGGCACACCCACCGGTGGTGCCATTGATCCCCATGCCAATTATCGCAGACCCAATTGGTCGCATTGCCATGGATATTGTAGGCCCATTAGTCAAAACGCCCCGAGGTTTCCAATACATCCTAGTTATGGTAGATCAGGCAACAAGGTTTCCCTGGGCCATACCATTGAGGAATGTTTCTGCAAAAACAATAGCTTTAGAGCTAGTAAAATTGTTTTGTGAAGTGGGATTCCCAAGAGAGGTGTTGACTGACTGAGGGTCCAATTTTGTATCCAAATATTTGGCCCAGGTCTGGGATGCCTTTGGCATTCGTCACGTGAAAACCTCAGCCTACCATCCACAATCAAATGGTTTGGTGGAGAGATTCAACCAAACTCTCAAACAAATGTTGAGAAGGGGGTTAGCAGGAGAGGTAAAAGAATGGGATATGTTATTACCCTTTGCCTTATATGCCTGCAGGGAAAGAATTCAAGTGTCCCTAGGTGTAACTCCATATGAGTTGATGTATGGTAGGGCTCCACGGGGTTTGTTGGATATTTTGAGGGAACAATGGATTGATCCTGAACCAGGAAGTCAGGAGGTGCCACTGTTTCTACGTGACTTGAGAGCACGTTTGAAAAGGACGTCGCAGGTTGCTGAGAGGAACCTGCAGGACAGTCAAGTTCGCCAGAAAGGGTGGTATGATAGAAAGGCCAAAACCGCCAATTAAGCATTGGTGAAAAGGTTTTGGTTCAAATAGCAGGAACTGCTCCAAAATTTGAGGTACAGTGGAAAGGGCCATGGAAGGTTGTTTAACAAGTAAGCCCAGTGTCTTATATGGTAGAAAATGCAAGAGGGCGTAGGCAGACCTACCATATTAATGTACTTAAGTCTTGGAAGGAGAGGCCTGTAGATAATGACCTTGAACCCAGTCAGGAAGTAAGTGAGCTTCAAGAAGAGAGCACTCTCGTAGGTATTACGGACTGTAGAGAAGAAGTTTCACCAGTAAAACCAGTCCGTAATAACTTAAGCAGGGGGGTATGTGATAAGGAAGCTTATCATAGCTCAGGTAGGAGCTATAGAAAAGATGATGTGACTCTGAACAAGCAACCTGTCAGTTCTAGTAGAAGTAAGAAAACAGAGTTTTCACATAAAAGACTACCAGTCCCAGAATGCACCAGGTTTCCAGCAGCCATGAGGGAGGCTGAAGTGAGAAAACATGTGTGCAATCAAGAGAGCTATGAGGTAATCCCTAAGCACTCATCTAAAAGGGCAGGGCCTGATTCAACACAGCTGCGCTGTGTTAGGGAGGAGCACACATTAGGACAGAATAAGAATAGAGCTTATTCGACAGACAACAGCTTCAGGAAAGGAGACAGCAACAGCTTCAAGCTCAAGCACCAACATCATCTCGAGAAGCAGAAGCCAAGCCAAGCGGATAGAGAGAGAAGGAAACTCTCTGGAAGGAAGAGAAGGAAGGCCATTGGAAGGTCTTGGAGAGTCCAAGGCAGTACCTATACTGGGAGGTATTCCAAATGCCAGCAGAGTTCATTGGACTGGAGTCAGCCAGAGGAATGGAATGGCAGAGATAGGAATCACCAGTGGCTACCTGGAAGAGAGAAGACTGCACGTGGAAAGGACTTTCAGACCTATGCCAGAAGGTATGTGAGGAAAGATCCAGTGTCCAGGGATCAAGATTGGAAGGCTGGACATCCAAACTGGATTACATACTGGCCAGGCTATACAGAGAGGAATTATGATAGCAGGAGAGGCTCAGGTATGAACACTGATCCAGACCCTATCTATAATAGTGAATGGCAGCAAGGGAATAAGCATTCTCATGATAGTGCCTTATTGAAAGACTCGTCTGTGCCAATGTATGATAGTGACCCTATGCTGATTGATGAAGGGGGAGATACAGCAGATGAAACTATTAATTACATGGACTGTTCTCTATCTAAATGTTATTGCTAGCTTTCTGTGAGCAAACACATCAGCCATCACAAAGAAACCTAACTTTGTTCTTTATTCCACTGCAAACAGCTCCTAAAGCAGGATTTTGGGTTCACACAGTAGCAGCCAGCCAGCCAGCTAAAGGGTTTCAGCTGGACAATTGATAGTAATTAAAGCTGCACCTGATTGTGTGTGTGAGCAAGGGAAAATCACTGCTGGATCTGCGTGGAAAATAAGCAGAAGTTAACCTAACAAGCAAAGTTCATTTATTTCTTTGTGCCTTTTTATTTGGTAATTATTTGCTAAGAAAACATTAGCTAATTGCCTGACAAGCTGAAGGTTGTTTTCTGATTTGCTTTGTGACTTTATGTTATCCATTTAAACACTGCAAGCAAGTAACCTCATTTATATTGCTACCAAGCATACTTGTGCTGGGTGAATTAAACCCCATCAATAAAAGAAGTATTTTATTGGCTTTACCACTGGTTACACAACTCAATTATTGTCTTCAGCTGTGTTTGGGAGTGAATGAACTACATTACCCACAATACCTTGCAAGAATCATATGAATATATGCATCGTCAAGATTGTGTAAGTTCTCACTCTAGGCAGCCGTATGACAGACTATAAATGGATTGTACAGGATGGACAGGTTTTGAAGGTATGTCTGTTTGATGATGATATGTATCATTTTTGGAGAACCCACCAAGAGAAATGCCCTGGGTTTTGGAAGTGTTAGAGCACTTTGTACAATTTACTGGCTTGAAGATCAATTATAAATTGTTGGCCATGGTATTAACCCCTGGTTTACCAGCACAGTAGCAGGATGCCTTCTATTTTCAGTAGGAGAATGAAAAGTAAGTATTTGGGAATATGGGTTCTCAAGGAACTGGATGCCTTGTGTGCTTTAAATATGGGTGAAGGTATGCAGGCAGGTAGTTAGCAGTTGACTGGCAGAATTTGCCCCTATATTGTATGTTTTGGGAAGGGGAAACAGGCCTGGCTGCTTTACATCTTTCAATCACTGACTTGTTGGCTGACTTGGAAAGATGAAAAGATTTTAAGGGCAGAAGTCTAGAGTTTTCTATGACATGGCAAGTGGTTGCATTTGAAATGGGAAAAATTGATCTTGCCTAAGGATAAAAAAGGAGTTAAGTGTTCCTAATTTTTGGAGGTATAAGGTAGCCTGACATCTGCACTATTTATGAAAATGGAAAGATAGGGATTAATACATTTTGTTCTGCTGGTTTGATTGAAGGAATGGTATCCCCCTTTAGTCCTTTATTCTTGATCCACCAACCCCAAACAGAGTTTGAACAGTCACGTTAAACTACTGGAGATGACATTCATGCAATTGGTGACTACTGCTTTTCAGTTCTTACAGAAACAACAAGGATGCAGTACCAAAATGTCTTGGCTGTTGCCCTCTCTATTGAGAGATGTCAGGATTGGAAGGAGGGGTCTTCAAGGATTGGAGACAAAGAAGAGTATGGACAGTGTGGGATCTGTTTTTGGATGGAGAGGTAATCATGAGTACTTTTTTCAGCAACTTAGAGAGAAATATGGTCTGGAGCAAAGATAATTTTTTGCATTCCTACAAGTCTGCCACTATGTGACTTCATAGGCTTGGGGGGAGGCTTCTTGAAAGAATAAATGGGATTCTCTGGAAGAAACATTGTTGACAAATCCCAGGGAAAAGTTATTTACCCATTGGTATCTCTGGGAACAAGTTAAACAGATTGCTGGAACCCTAGACCCTGGCCCAGTATGGGAGTAGAACAGTGGGGAAAGAGATTGTACAGTGGGACATCAACCTTTGGTTTTTGACTAATAAAAAAAATAATTTCCAGATATAGATTTTTTGGGAAATGTAGTTCAAGATCTTGCACCACTGTCACTTTGATATAGAAAAGTGGTATAAGATGGGGGTAACAAATCAGCCTTGTGACTTAAGTATCATGCTGAAGTGGGGGATATGATTAATGTTGATCCTCCAGAGAGACCTAGAGTCTGCAGCAATAGTGGTGATGATCAGAGAGTTACTGTATAGTAGGTCTCAGAACACTTGTAGTCAACCAGCCAAAGTAAAGAGGGGTTTTCTTAAAGAGGAGAATACCAACAGCTGGAAATGCAGATTCCAGTGAACAACTGAAATACCAGTTGTCTGCTCCCATTTCCACATAGGAGGAAAAGAAAGCAGAGGCAGAGAGTCAGGGGCTCTAAGACCCAGCCTGGGCCCAAGGGCAGACAACATTTCAAGGCCCCCTGCATTGTTTTGACAACTGGTTTTCAATGTAGTTGAGTAATAAATGTCAAAGCAAAGTAAATAGCCGTATTAATCATGTTATCATGAATACCATGCCAGCCATTCCAAAAGGTTAGTAATTGGAAAATCTGTAATGTGCTTAGATTGTTCATAATAAAAAATAATGAGACAGGTTGAAGCTGAGCTCCTTCAAAAACCTATGGATCCCGGGTTCACATATCCCCTATCCCCCCTCTCATCAGGTCTGTTGGTGGTGAAAGTGGCATGGTATGGGTCAGGGCCAGTGTGAGGACTAGGAGCATCCTAGGGATTTCCCTCCATCCTGCCACCCTCCCACCCCCATTGCTACTGCTGCTGCCCCTCTCTGGAGTCAGCAGCAGTGACAATGGCAAAGGAACCATGATGCATAGTGTATCAAAGGCTCCTGCATGTTGTCGTGGTTCCTGCCTGCTATCTTCAGGTGATTCCCCCCCTCCCCAACATAGACTTTGGGTTTGGCATAATAATGTAGTAGATGATGGCAGATAAAGACCGACATGGCCCATCTAGTTTGCCAAGTAATGTGGCTAGAAGGCACATTTTACAATGGGACCTCCAAGTGCAATTTGGGATGTCAAAACCAGAACCTCTGAAAAAAAAGCAGGCAAAAGCAAGTTCAGGCACGATTTCAGAAATGTGGGCATGCCCGATATGGATGTCTATAGAGATTTTTACATAGATGTCCCTAGAAAAGCATCCCAAAATATAGTCATCGAATAGCATAATGGTTAAAGTAGTGGGTTAGGACCAGAGTGGTTAAGGTTCAAATCCACTCTGGGCCTCTATGATCTTAGGCTAGTCATTGAATTCTTTATCTTCTCTACGCCCTTTGGGTGTTTTAAAGCCACAACAAGAACTTTCCAGCTGCCTGTTTGTGCCTAGAGCAGGTCTAAATATAGACATGCCTGCAGATGCCCTTGACATTTCTGAAATGGAATGGGGAGGTCCTTTTCTTAATTGGACATCCTTGCACTGGAGACGTCTCTAAATGTTATTTGTAAAATGGCTCCAGAGACATCTCTGTGATTTCGATGTCTCCAGACCTCCACAATTATACATGTTTCTATAACTAAGACATTTAAAATGACTCCCTAGAGTTGCAAATTTGCACCTGCCACTCCATGCAGGTTGTGCTCCCTCTATGTCTTTGTTTAAGGTTTATTTATTTAGACAGTTTTATATACCGCCTTATCCTTCAATCAAAGCAGTCACAACACAATTGGGGGGATATATTTAACACACAGGGATATGAGACACATATGTTAATACTTACAGGGAACATGGGAATTGGAGGGTTAAGTGGCTTGCCCAAGACCACAAGGAGCACCTGTGGGACTAGAAACCACAGTCCTTCTGGCCCAAGGTTGCTGTCCTCTAGTGGGATTTGAACCCCCGACCTTCCAGCCTGAAGTACCTTGCCCCAACCACTAGGTTACTCCTCCCCCTGCTGTTCCATGCAGGTAACCCACCTTATTTATGAAGTTATTTAAGTTTACTTGATAACTTCCTTTTGCCATATAAGGATACTCTATGTCTGTCCCATGCTTTTTATTAATTCTGCCACTGTTTTTGCTCCCACCACCTCCTTTGGGATGGCATTCCAGGCATCCGGAATCCTTTCCATAAAAAAATTAATTCCTGATGTTGCTTTAAAGTATACCTTCTAGCAGCTTCATTTCATGTCCTCTAGTTCCACATCTTCCCTGTTTTTGAAAAAGGTTTGTTTGCTCATTAATGCCCTTAAGTTTGATGTAAATAATTATATGTATCCTTAAAGTTTTATAAACCTTAAAGTATCCTATCTCCCCAGTCCCTGCTCTCCTCTAGGGTATACATATTTACTGTAGGTCTTCAAGTCTCTTCTCATATGCCTTCTAGCACAAGGTGCGATGCTGGATTTGACTCCTGTCATCTTCCTTTCTTACTCATCTCTTCTATTTTTCAGAATTCTTGCTCAGATTTATGGCTGGTTACTTTCATTATATACTTTGTAAGTATTTAGATCTTTTGATGATGTTAAGAAAGAGGGGTATGCATGGGCAAAAGAAAAATTTGGCTAGCCTTATTTTAAAGACGTTTTGCAATTCATTGGTATCATTTTTATTTGTATTTATTATATTTATTTAGCAGCATTTTTATCTACAAGCCACAGCAGTTTACATGGAACAAAATAAACCAAAAATTTTACTTTGAACATTTAAGAGATAAATTAACTGAACATATAATTATTTACATCAAACTTAGCTGACTGTGGCATGATTATATGCAATGAGTTATGTTGGTACTACAGCGGTTTCAGTTGAGGATGTGATGGATATGGAGATAGTTCAGAGTCTGTGCCAAAGTGTTTCAAGAAGAGGGTGGTTTTTAATTTACGACAAAATTCAAGGAGGTCTGTGAGGGCCTGTATTTCTGGAGTGAGGGCATTCCAGGTGAGTGGGGTATAGAATGAGAAGGCTCTGTTGGTAGTTGTATTGTTAGATTGGGTAAAAGTAGCTGGAACCGAGAGGAGGTTGTTATTGGTGAAACGTATTGATCTCTTGTAGAGTGGTTGTTGAAGTAGGGAACAGAGGATGTTTGCAGAGATTTGGTGGATGATCTTGAATATGGTTAGAGCTACTTTGTACTTGATCCTCGCTTGGTTGGAAAGTCAGTACATGGCTTTCAGAGTGGGAGTGATGTGCTCTCATGGGACCGTGCCAATGATTATACTGGCTGCAGAGTTTTGGGCAAGCTATAGGGGTAATAATGTGGCTTTAGGGAGACCCTGGTAAATTATGTTTGCATAGTCCAGGATGGGAGTAATGAGAGCTTGGCATACGTTCCTGAAGTCATTGTGCACAAGCAATTTGTGCACAAAAAAACATGTTAGGAACTCTTATGAACCAAATTTGCTATGATGAATGCAC
Source organism: Ichthyophis bannanicus (assembly GCA_033557465.1). NCBI lineage: Eukaryota > Metazoa > Chordata > Amphibia > Gymnophiona > Ichthyophiidae > Ichthyophis > Ichthyophis bannanicus. The sequence continues at coordinate 1,606,436,124 of CM066031.1, forward strand.
ACCCTTATTAAGAAAGATTGGAGACTTCTGATAGCCGTTCTCTCTGTATATAATTTCTTTCTATAAGGCCCATTTCTCTTCACCTTTTGGAATATACAGTTTTGGCAACAGTCTTTGCAAAGGTTAGTAGATGATCAAGAAGACATTTTCTTGTTTTTACATCCAATTGTTTGAGATCTTTTGAAATACTCCCATTTTTTATAAAAGTTAATACCATCAAATTTCAGTGCCATGACCATGTGTGGCCACTCCTTGCATCAAGGTCACAATTGTAGTTGTATTTTAGTAAAGGCTTTGCTAAACATGGAACCTTTCCCAAAATAGTGCAGGAGTGCACATGCATTTGTTGATATGTGGGACCAGAGGACCTAGTTTACATATCTAGATGTGGAAAAAAATCAGCAGAGGAAACTCAGCAGCTAACATGTATGAGTGTGAACACTTTCATGTGTATGTGGACCATTTTGTAAACCTGTTCATACAAATGCCACCAATTAACTACAGAAGCAGCTTTCTATGCTTTAATTCATTTTGGAAGGTGAAATAAACAATAAGGGTTTAAGGACAATAATCTCCATAATCCCTCCTTTAAAGGGCTGGCTGAAACAAGCACTTTGTAAAAACGTATATGTGTCATGGATCTGCTATAAATCCTGATGTGGACAACTTTGGACATACACATGCATGCCCTGCATGAAATGGGAAATACATGTGTAGATATTTGACCAACTCAGGCCATGCCCTAACTATGCCCAGACATCCCATTTGCAATTTCTACATGTAAAGTGGCATTTTAAAAAGGCATGTGAGTACAATCTTGGACATCCAGGTCAGAATGAGCAGAAGATCTCCAGGGACCTCTACGTTTCAGCCCAATTTTAGAAACATAGATGCCCCCAACATGGTTGCCCATGCTTGTGTCCACATGAAACCATGGGATGAGGATGTCCATCTTGCATATGGGATGTCCAGCAGCGTAGCAAAATAGAAACATGAGCCTCCATTCTGCGGCAGTGTTCATTGTTAAATTGTACTCATAAAATAAAGAGAATAGCGGTATACCTCTCCTCCAGATGGTTGCTTGACAAAACAAGCACTTTAAGATGCCTACTCATGCATGGAGCAGGTATAATCTTTGATGTGACTTGGGACATCCAAGACATTTCTGAAATCAGGCAAGGATGTCCAAGTTCTTGGGAACGCCCAAGCCACACCTATTCCATACCACTGTTCCGACTTGGACATCTTCCACTGGTTATTTCCACAGAGCCAGGTTCTATAATGGCTCCAGTGACATCTCTGTACTTTTGGCATCTCTATGTCTCCGTTTTTAGGAGTCCAAAATACAAATAGAGCTTCTAAAATAATCCCCATTATGGATATCCATGTGTAAACTGAGCACTTCCTAATATTACCATTTACATGTGTAAATGCCAGATTTTTCATGTGTAGATTGTGTCTAAGGTTTCTAAAATAAACTCCTAAACCACACTATCTGCTATTGCTGATGCTCAAATGTTGATATATTTGGGTATTAGATACACTTTCTCTCACAATATAGAGAAGTTTTAAAAGTGTCAAAATCAACTTGACTGGAGATAACAGAAGCTCTGAGGCTCTGGTTACTCAGACGTGCTCCTTCCCTAAGCAGGAGAACATTGCTACATCCCCCTAAACAACTTTTTTCCCCCTCTCTTCATATTAACATCAATGTAAGGCCTTAAAAGACTTAGCACAATCATGTCCAGTTTGTTTAACCAGTCCATGCATGAATGAATCAAATGAAGGATGTACTTTTATATTTAATATTTATATTTCCATTTTAAGGTAACTGAGAGAATGGACAACCTAATGATTAGAAAAAAGAACTGGCAAGCAGGAGATCTGGGTTCAAATCTTATGTCTGCAATTGGCTCTTGTGGTGAATGTGAGTATCCTTGTGGACTTAAAGATCTTTTGGGCAGGGGACTCTTACTTATATCAGGTTTGTTGTAAAGCACCACAGTTTAGTATGCTGCATACAAATGTTGAAGTAATAGTAAAATAATAATTTCATTTTGAATGCCTGTTAAAGATAACCAAATGGTCAGTAGCTAAGGCCAACACCTTGATGATAACCTTTATTGCTCAAAAGGTGAAGACGTCTGTTCATTCACCCACTTTGGTTTTCTTTTTTTGGATGAATGAACCTTTGTTCACTTGTTTGTGGCAAACCAGCTTCCGAGTAACTTTTTTTCTGAACTGTTATAAGTTATTTTGGGGCTTATATTTAGTGTCACTGAATAAAATATCAGACATTTAGCCAGTTAGGTCTGTGCTGCTGCAATATAGCCAGGTAATGTAATCAAATATTTTATCCAGTTAACATAAACCTGCCATTTGTCCAGCCTGACTCACGGCTAGAGTTGATAATGTACTCCTCTGTGTTAACGCACACTAATGCCATTAATATATGTTATTCATAGCTAGGTCTCATTGCACAAACCAGCATGCATCGATGGCATTAATGTGCTCTAATGTGGAGGCATATTAGTAACTTTAACAGTTAACTGACTGAATTTAACTGGATATTGCTGAATATTGATTCTATCTGGCTAACTTTCTTCTTCACACACATCTGTTCTCTCCTAGCCTTAACTATCTAAGATTTGAAGAAAATTGAATAGCTTTGTGGGGAGCAGGAGAGGGGAGGGAATAGGAGAGGGCCATGAAAATCTGCAAATTGTTTTTAATAGTGACCCCTTTATCACTTTTTTCAAATCTGTTTTCATGGCAAATGTAATTAAGCAAAGCCTGACCATATTCCACTATTCAACTTCCAAAATTAAAAGAATTGCAGCGAATCAAGGTATTTGCAAGTACAGCGAAGGAAACGATTAGAAGTTAAAGTGGAGCTTAGTTGTCTTTATTTTTTCCAAAAACACCTCTTAAACAAATGTAGCACAGATGTGGTCACATCTGCCAGGCAGTCTACTCCATCATTACCATAAATATCTTATGATTATGTGCTATATGACATCTAATTGCTAGGTAAGGACTCTTCCATGGAAGAAGATCATTGGAAATGCCTCAAATACTATGCTTCCACAAGGCTTTCATTTCCTTCTAATAAGTGCTTTCACATGTGTTCTCTGGAAATTTTTCAGTGCCCCCAAATTACCCCTCATTTGAATTCAAAGTAGGTTTATTTAAATCTTTCCCTCATTCAGGTGGCCTTCTGTTTCTGCTAAACAAAATGAAAAGCTGCAGAGCACTTTTACTCATCTACCTTTCTTTTTCAGTGGCATGTTTAAATTGCTTTGTGCCAGCATTAAAAATGGTACAGTCTTTTGGCTGCTTAAAAGCAGATGGTTTGATACTCAAAACAACTTATTCGGGATAGCAGCAGCTGCTATAGAGAAGTCTTCCATCTGTGTTTTTTCCGTGGAAATATCCAGATAGCACCAGTGAAAATTCTTTCAGAACGTCTTGCCACTATCCAATAGTGCCAAGGTAGGTGTTTCACCTCATGCTACAGCTATACAATTTAATTTAGGAAAGGCTGTCCTCAATTAGACCATTAGCTGGATGTCGCCACTAGCCATAGAATGGAAGCAGTCACTGCTCTCTACATATATTCAGCGCTGCTCACTGTTCAGATGGCTATGCTGAATATACTTGCATAATTTAAATGCTGCAGCTGCTTTTTTTAAAAAAAGAATGCTGACCACAGCTTTTGAAAATTGAGCTGAGAGCAATTTATTTGATTTATGTCAGAATGTAAATGCCCACATCATTGTCCATTTTAATTATATGATGAGTTTTAGCACATGTACTGCTCTGATATTTTTACATATTACAGCTCTATTTGTACTTGGTTCCTGTGAACCTACACTCTGATTTTCAAAGGGACTCTGCACAGTTTACCTTTGAAAATCCCATAAGCTCCAGTGCTACAGAATTTTTTTTTCGCTTGTCAAATGTTTTTTTTTTTAATTTATACATAACTAGGTCACTGCATGCTTAATAGCATCATGGTGTGATGTGTTGTTATATAGCTGCACAACAAATCTCGAAACCTTTTGATTACACCTCATACTTAGAGGGGGAAGACAGTTTTCAAAGGGAGCTTTCCAGAGGTAAACACTTAGCTATGAAAATCCTTTTGCAAATTGCCCCCTTACAATTTTTAAGAATTGCTTATTATAAATATATATTAATAACTTTTTCTAGGGGAAAGAGGTACAAAGTGAAAGAGGCTACATGGGCCATCAGAGAATTCTTCAACAAAGGGTGGGTGCTGCCAGGGGCCATTTTGGCCACCAGGGTTTTGTGTGGACAGAGGGAGGAGGGTCAGAGGAGTCCTGGGTCCTGGGCCATCAGTGAGATCTTCAGGAGCAGGTGGGTAGAGGTCCTGGGGTACACTTGGGCCACCAGGGATCTTGGGTAATTTGAGGTAATGAGGTGATTGATGTTAATAAATTTTAAATTAAATAGAAGTAAGTAATCACTTAAATATCTGAAACAGATTCAAATAAACAACCAGAAAATGAACTGATATCGGATGCCACCAGTGTGCATATGGCAAATGGTACTGAGGCATCAAAGGCAATGCCCACTGTCTTTGTGGGACAACCAGACATAGTCAACTCCACTTACATGTCTATGTGGTGGTCTTGAAACTTTGAACACTTAGTCTGACTCTGCTATCAAGTGCCTTAATGGAATAATAGTTATTTATTGTATTTATTTATTTGGTTTTATACCGCACTATTCATGATCATCACAGTTTACAATAGAACAACTTAATACATGGAACCGTTTACACTGAACATGTGAACAAGATATAATACAATTAACAAATCTGGATCAACAGTAACAAGAATGGTGAACTATTTACAGTATAACAGAATCTAGAGTATGTTATTGACAGACTGGGCTTTTAGTTACGTGGTCAAAAGCAAGGTGGAATAGGTGAGTTTTGATTGCTTTGTGAAAGGTGGCCAGATCAGAAATGAGACAGATAGGAGCAGTTAGGGAGTTCCACAGTATAGGGGCGAAGAGGGAGAAGCATGGGATCAAAAGGAGTCAACAATAAACTCCAAAGTATGATAAGAAACACCCTTATACAATAAGCGATAAATACATTTTTTGATGGATCATCTGAAATCTGTCACCATCGCTATGTGCCAGCATTCAGCCTCAGGTCCATTTTACTATACATTTATTTCTTCGGGGACAAAATCTAATTCTAAAGTGTCCTAATATCATACATACTACTACTACTACTATTACTGATCATTTGTATAGCACTACAAGGCATACACAGCACTGTACGGAAATATGTAAGAGATGATCTGCTAATCAGAGCTCACAATCTAGTCAAGACAGACAACACAACAGCTGGGAATTAGGATATGTCTATGGGAATGGTAAGGAAATGCATAGTTGGAGAGTGGGAGATTACATGGATCAGGATCCAAATGCAGCCTTGAAGAAGTGAGTTTTCAGCCTGGATTTGAAAAGGGGCAGAAATGAAGCTTGATGTACTGAGTCAGGTAGTTTCTTCCAGGGATAAGGAGCAGCAAGTGGAAAGATCGAAGTCTGGAGTTGGCAGTGGAAGAGAAGGGCATAGATAGAATTGATCTGCCAGAAGAGCAGAGTTCCCGAGGAGGGGTGTAGGGAGAGATAAGAGAGGAATGGTAGTGAGGAGCAGCAGAATGAATGCACTTATAGATCAGTGTGAGAAGTTTAAACTGGATACAAAAACGGATAGGATGCCAATGAAGTGACTTGAGAAGAAGGTTACATGAGCATAGCAAGACTGGCAGAAATTAGTCACACAGCTGAATTTTGAACAGATTGAAGGGGAGAGAGATAATTCAGAGGTAGACCAGCAAGGAGGAGGTTGCAATAATCTGGATGGGAGGTGACTAAAAAGTGGATAAGGGTCTTAATAGTATGTTCAGAAATGAAGGGGCAAATTTTGCTGATGTTGTAGAGAAAGAAACAACAGGTTTGAGCTCTCGGTTGGATGTGTGTGGAGAAGGAGAGGGAGGGGTCTAAAATGACCCCAAGGTTGTGAGCCAAGGAAACAGGGAGGAGTAGAGCATTATCCACAGAAATAGAAAAAGGAGGAAGGCAAGAGGTGGATTTAGGGGAAAATATAAGAAACTTTGTTTTGGCCATGTTAAATGTCAAACAGTGGTAAGACATCTAGGCAGCAATGTCAGGTGTAGAGAGGTAGATCTGAGAGTTGTCAGCATAAAGATAGTACTGAAAATCATGAGAGGAGTTGAGTGCACCAAGGGGCTGAATATATATAGAGAAAAGGAGTGGTCCCAAGACAGATCCTTGGGGTACACCAATTGAGGGCAGGATAGCAGTAAAGGAGAATCTACCAGAACATACACTAAAAGTGCAGTTGGACAGATAAGAAGAGAACGAGGACAGAACAGCCTTTAAAACCAAATGAGGACAAGGTATTGAGGAGATGATGATGGTCGACAGCGTCAAAAGCAATCAGAAAGGTCAAGAAGGATGAATATTGAGTAAAGGCCCTTGGATATGGCCAAGGACAAGTCACTAGAGACTTTGGCAACATTCATTTCAGTAGAATATAGAGAATGCAAAAGAGGAAGGCCAGCAATGTGATGGATTGATAAAATAACAGCAGCTATAAATGACACTTTATTAACAATTATCCACCTGACTGAAGACTGAACACAGTTTAGTAGGACAGCTACTCAAAGGTCCCCATGAGTCAATATCGACTTAATGGCATTTAACAACAACATGGAATGATAAAGAAATTGAGCTGGCAAACATATTTGTGGATTTATCCATTGTTATATGCTCCTTTTTGATGGTCCATCATAAATTAATATTTATGTTAGTAGAAGAGGTTTATGTTCAGTTATTGATAAACTTTGGATTAAGTGCCTCTTGGTATGATACAGTATTTGATTATTCTTCTATCATATGCTACTGGCATACACACAAACAAAACAGACACAGCAGGTATACACACAAAACAGAGATATATTCTGAATACACTAAATACAGATTTTGGCATGTATGTGCTGTATACTAAGAGCCCTTAAGCAGAAGCTTATTTTAAGAAAGCCATAGTGAAACACTAGCAGAGAGCTGGCAAGTTCTAGATGAGAGATTTTAAACCAGTCTTGGATTTCTGGTGGTCTATCTCAGTGCATTATGGGTAGTCACGCTACTTTAGGATATACATTTAAAACCAGGACTGAACAAAGCCTTCCTCATGGAAGTGGGTAACTTGGCACTTCTACTGACATGCTAATGCCTTGAACATGAAACTTCCATTAAGCAGGTTTAAAGCATCCTGGGGCATGAGGTCAGTAAGAGGTAAGGTTGTCTCCTTCTGTTGACTTGGCATTAGATACCATCTGGGAGTTCTAGGAGTGTTCTGGAGTAATGGTGGGAGTCTCAGGGCACAGCAGATATCTTTTTCTTCGTCAAGTAAGTGGAATGGGTTTTTATTTTTTACTATAACACCCATTTTTTTAAAGTCTCATGGGCTGAAGGGGGGATACATGAAGGGTAGAGAATTATTTTTTGGCACATTGGAGGAATTGTGGGTTAATTTTTTTTTGCAGTCTCTATGCATAACATCCAAGTGACAGGCCTGGTGCACATTTCACAGAGCACTTTTCATAACACTCATGAACTAGGTACAGTGTGCAACATCAGTAATAAATGCATGAATTATTCCCATGTTAAAAATATGCACTAATTTTTAGCATATACCTTTTAGAGCAGTTTAAGTATACCACCCTGTACACAGTACTCCAGATAGGTAATATTATCTCTTGTTTCCCATCATGTAAAATGAGATGATTATTCCTCTTTTTCTCTTTCTTGTTTAGCATTTCCACATCTTGCCCTTCTAAATGATATATCTCGCATGCTGATGTTTCTGAAATTGGCCAGTTTTCTACACACATCTGGCCCGTTAATCTGCACATCACCATCACTCTGTATAGCGGTGGACACCTTTATCTTTTGCGACAGAGATAGGGCCATTTTAGATGGCATTTACATGTGTTTACCTTCACTGTTTCCCCATCCCACTACCAGAGTTTCAGATGTTTTGACATGGATATCTCAGATTTCACCTAAACGGCCTTTAAATGTATCACCTGCACTCTGATAGAATGCTAATTCAGTCATCTAATAGATGCTGACCATGTGTCAGTCGAGACTTGAAAAAAACTTGGAAAATGGTCAAGGGCTTATAACGATCTTTGATGCACAAGGTATTAGGGATTGTAGAACATAATAGTTCTTATGGGCAGGAAGACTAGATGGGCAGTATGATCTTTATCACTCGTTGTTTGCTATGTTTCGTACAGTATAAAATCATGTTTTTGGATTGAAAGAATCGATTATCTAAATAGACATTTGCAGTATTGGCCAAGTAGACATGCCAGTGCTGGTATTTTGGGACAGGCATGTGTATATGTTCCTACATACATGTTCTGGCCTGCCATTTTAGAAATGGGGACGTGCAGCGGCAGAACAGTAGTGAGACCTCACTATATACGTACTAGGTTTTTTTGAGCATTTTTAAAAAATTTTTATTCATGTCCAAAAGCAGGTATAGATATAGACATGTGTGCTGCGGGTTGAACACATGCAGCCTCATTCTGAAATCGGGCGCACACATGTATCTTTTCTGGAATACCCAGGACATGCCTCCATCATGCCCTGTGCAACATGTACATGATTGTGCTAGACACATGTATGTTTGTGATACTCTAAAATGGCTCTTGGGATGTAGATGTGATTGGCACATTTGAATGACCATTTTCAGATGTCCGAATCATGAATAAGGCTTCTAAAATGACACTCTTATTGACTGTGAGAATATGGAAAGTCTGAAGATACTTAAAATATATTTTGGGCTTCTCAATTAGGTTTTAACCAATAAACACTCCTGATGAATATGTATTGATTTTATGTGTATTAATTAGCTGCTCTGTGTTTCAATGGGACTGCACTGCTGGTGCAATGCATTGTATGGTTCACATGGCATACATCATGGATGTGCTATATATTCATTATTATATATTTATAGAGTACTATAAATTGAAAGGCACATTTTAATAGGACGTTGAGATCAGATCACCACTATTCCAATTGTGCCAGTATTTTAGAAATGGTTCTGCTAAAGGAGGAGCTGTTTCTAAAATACACATCCATGGACTATGGGAGAAACAATTTCAGAAATATGCATGTTGGAAAAATTGATGGGGGGAATCCGACAATCTAAGTGCTGACATTTCACAACAAGCACATGTAAAGTTCATCACTTACACATATATCTAGGACATTTTGCAAACATACATGCATAAATGCTCTTAAGGAGTGGTCTAGTGGTTAGGACAAGGTACTTTAGGCCAGAGGGCTGGGAGTTCAAGTCCCACCTGGGGACAGCAATCTCAGGCCAGAGGGACTGGGATTTCTAGTCCTATAGGCACCCCTTGTGGTCTTGGGCAAGCCACTTAACCCTCCATTGCCCATGTTCCCTGTAAGTATTAGTGTATGTGTCTTGTATCCCCCAATTGACTGCTTTGACCCAGTGAAAAGTGGGAAATAAATACAGCTAAATAAAATTACAGAGGACATTTTCTTGCTCCCATTTTGATTTGGAGAGGAAAATAAATATTGGGGGAATAAGGGGGATATTCTCCTTAATCTCTCCTGTAAAGGAATGGCCAAAATAAACATTTTTTTACTGTAAATCCTTATTTGTGCCAGGAATCAGACGTAAATTTGGATATTGACAATTTTGGGCTTATTTGTGCATTCCCTATATGAAATGGGGGATACATGTGTAGATTTTTGTCCCACCTAGGGCACAACCCTGGAATGCCCCTGTCTACTTTGGACATGTAAGGTCATCCACATATAAATTGCACCATTTCTAAGACGGCAATTCACACATGGCCATAATTTACACATGTCTATGGCTGCTTATTCTGTGGCAGAGGGAAAGGCTGCAAAGTCTGGACCTTTCTTCAAACCTGCTGTGGGAGACCAAGGATCTGTGTGTCAGCAACTATGGTAGTAGCTACCTGTTCCCTTCCAGAATGATCCAAACTTCTGAGCACAGCAGCAGTGTTGTGCTTCAAGCTGCATTCCACACCCCCCCCCCCCCTTTGCTTCTCACTTAAAGTTTTGGATTACGTGATAGAAAGCAGATATTGTGGTAAAGCAGTTAACTAGCTGGGTTTCAAAAAGATTTGGACAAGTTACTGGATAAAAAGCTCTTAAACCATTATTAATGTACTGCTGCTACTACCAGTGAGCATTTGTATAGCACTATAAGATGTATGCAGCGCTGCACAGACATGTAACAGACAGTCCCTGCTCATCAGAGCTTACTATCTAGTCAAGACAGACAATACAGTAGGTGTAGACAGAGATACATCTAGGGGGAATGGTAAGGAAAAACAAAGGAGATCAGGTGAGACAAGATCCGAAAGTAGTAGCGAAGAGGTGAGTTTCAGCCTGGATCTGAAAAGGGCCAGAGAAGGAGCCTGATGTACAGACTCGGTTAGTTTGTTTCAGGCTTAAGGAGTTAGCAATAGAAGAGAATGGAACAGATAAAAGCAATTTGCCAGAAGAGCGGGGGAAAACTACTGCTTATGCCTGGAAAAAAGCAACATCGAATTTTGCAAAGTTTTTGGGATCCTACCAGTATTTGTTACTTGGTCTGGCCACTGTTGTAAACAGGATACTGAGCTTGATAGATCATCGGTCTGACCTAGTATAGAAATCCTAATGTTCTTATTTACAAAAACAAAATAAAATAGGTGCTTATTGGATAAACATCAGAACAGCATCACTAGTACTGTGTTGCCCCCACATCTCTTCCCCTGGCTCGTATCTGCCATTCAGATTTTTTGTCTTTTCCATACTGATAGTGACTCAGCCATACAAATGCATGTATTTTATTCCACTAGAAAATGTACCCAGTAATGGCACTTGCTGTCTGGAATTCTTAAACCATGCATTTTGTACCCCTGATTAGCTGGAAAAGAAGCACTAATATTTATAATTTCTGAACACCTAATACTAGAAGTCCCTAAATATATTTCCTATATAATATATGAACATAAGAATATAAGATATGCCATACTGGATCAGACCAAGGTCCATCAAGCCCAGTATCCTGTTTCCAACAGTGGCCAGTCTAGGTCATACGTACCTAGCAGTTTCCCCAAAAGATACAGGTTCCACAATGCTTGTATTGGGTCAAGCAGTGATATCCTGGGTCCCTTTTTAATAATGGTTTATGGACATTTCCTCCAGGAACTTGTACAAACCTTTTTTAAACCCAGCTACACTAACAGCTTTTACTACATCCTCCAGTAACAAATTCCAGAGTTTGATTACACGTTGAGTGAAAAAATATTTTCTCTTATTTGTCTTGAATAGTTTACCCTGTAGCTTCATTGCATGTCCCCTAGTCTTTCTATATTGTGATGACGTAAACAATCTATCTACGTTTACCCGTTCCACGCTGTTCATTAATTTATAGACTTCTATCATATCTCCCCTCAGCCGTCTCTTTTCCAGGTTAAAGAGCCCTAACCTTTTTAGCCTTTCTTCATAGGGGTATCCTTCCATCCCCTTTACCATTTTGATGGCTCTTCTCTGAACATTTTCTAATAACACTACAGTATATCCTTTTTAAGATATGGCGACCAGAATTGCACACAATATTCAAAGTGCGGTCGCACCATGGAACGATACAGAGGTATTATAATATCCTTTGTTTTATTTTCCATTCCTTTCCTTATGATAACTAGCATTCTATTTACTCTCTTTGCCACCACTGCACACTGGGCTGAGGGTTTTAACATGTTATCCACAATGACGCCTAAATCTTTTTCCTGGGTGGTGGTTCCTAAAGTGGAACCTTGTATCGTGTAACCATAGTTTGGGTTGTTCTTCCCTAGGTGCATAACTTTGCACTTCTCCACATTAAATTTCATCTGGCATTTTGATGCCCAGTCTTCCAATTTATCAAGATCCTCTTGCAATTTTCCACAATCCTCATGGGTTTTAACAACTTTAAATAGTTTTGTGTCATCTGCAGATTTGATAACCTCACTCGTTATTCCCTTTTCCAGGTCATTTATGAATATGTCAAAAAGCAGTGGACCCAGCACAAATCCCTGGGGTACACCAGTATTCACATTTCTCCATTGGGAAAATTGGCCATTTAACCCTAACCTCTGCTTTCTATCTGTTAACCAGTTCCTGATCCACAGTAGTGCACTGCCTCCTATCCCATGACTCTTTAGTTTTGCCAAAAGACTGATGAGGGACCTTGTCAAAGGCTTTCTGAAAGTCCAAATACACTATATCAACTGACTCACCTTTGTCTACCTGTTTATTCACACCTTCAAAAAAACATAACAGATTAGTAAGACAAGATCTTCCTTGGCTAAAGCCATGTTGGCTGTCTCCTATTAAGCCATGACTATCTACATGTTCATCAATTTTGTTCTTTATGATGGTTTCTACCATTTTTCCCGGTACTGACGTCAGGCTCACTGGCCTGTAGTTTCCCGGATCACCCCTGGAACCCTTTTTAACAATTGGCGTTATGTTGGCCATCCTCCAATCTTCAGGTATTACAGATGATTTTTATGATAGCTCACAGATTACTAATAGCAGGTTTGCAATCTCATATTTCAGTTCTTTCAACACCCTTGGATGTATACCATCCAGTCCAGGTGATTTGCTGCTCTTCAGGTTATCAAATAGTTGCAATACATCTTCCTGATGTATCGATATTTCCTTCAATTCTTCTGCACTTTTAAATACCACTTCAGTCATGGTTAACATCCCTACATCTTCCTCAATAAAGACAGAAGCAAAGAATTCATTCAGTCTCTCCACTATCGCCTTGTCGCCTCATAGTGCTCCTTTAACCCCTCTATCATCTAATGGTCCAACTGACTCTCACACAGGTTTTTTGATATGAATGTACTTGAAAAAGTCGTTATTATGTGTTTTTGTATCCGCCGCAAGCTTCTTCTCAAATTCTCTCTTTGCCTGCTTTATCAATGCCTTGCATTTAACTTGCCAGTACATGTGTTGTTTCCAGTTTTCATCATTTGGCTCTTTTTTTTCTATTTCCTGAAAGATGCTTTTTTGGCAACAACAGCCTCTCTGACTTCACCTTTAAACCATGCTGGCAGTTTCTTGGACTTCCTTCCACTTTTCTTAAAGCATGGAATACAGTTGGTCTGGGCTTCCAAGATAGTATTTTTAGACAGCACCCAAGCTTGATGTAAGTCTTTAACCTTTGCAACCGCTCCTTTTAGTTTTTTCTTAACTATTTTCCTCATTTTATCATTGTCTCCCTTTCGAAAGTTAAAAGGTAGTACTGTGGATTTCCCTACAATCCCTCCTCCACTAATTAAATCAAATGCAATCATGCTATGATCACTATTGCCAAGTGGCCCCAACACCCTTATCTCTTGCAACAGATCTGGTGTTCCACTAAGGACTAGGTCCAATATGGCTTCCCCTCTGGTCAGTTCATGAACCAGCTGCTCCAAGAAGCAGTCATTTATTTCATCTAGGAACTTTATCTCCCTAGCATGTCCTGCCGTGACACTGACCCAGTTGATACCGGGGTAATTGAAATCACCCATTATTATTACTGTGCTGTAAATTTTGTTAGCTTCCTTGATTTTTTTGAGCATTTCATCATGCATTTGTTCATTCTGGCCAGGCAGTCGATAGTACACCCCCACTGCCATTGCCTTCCCCTTTTTTATATGTAATTTCAACCCATAGAGATTCTACAGCAAATTTTGTTTCCTGAAAAACTTTCTGACTCAATGCCCTCTCTAACATAGAGTGCAACCCCTCCACCAATTTGATCATCTCTATGATTACGATATAGTTTGTACCTAGGTATCACAGTGTTCCACTGGTTGTCCTCCTTCCACCATGTCTCTGAAATTCCAATCCTATCTAACCTCTCATTTAGTGCTATATATTCTAACTCTCCCATCTTATTTTTTAGACTTCTAGCATTTGCAAAGAAGCATTTTAGAGACTGTATTTTATTCATATTAATCTGGCTATTGGTAGGCATGTGTAATTTGGAATCTTTAAGCTCTGTCTGCTCCATACTTAGGGGCATTTTGGCTACTTTACTCTTTTTTGGAACTTCTCTGCTTTTGGTAGTATCCTTCAAGGATACATTGCTCTGAACCATGCATTCTTGGGTGACTGTCGGCTTTCCCCTATTATCTAGTTTAAAAGCTGCTCTGTCTCCTTTTTAAAGGTTAATGCCAGCAGCCTGGTTCCATCCCTGTTAAAGTGAAGCCCATCCATTCGGAAGAGCCCCTCCTTTCCCCAGAATGTTCCCCAGTTCCTAACAAATGCAAAACCCTCATCCTTGTACCATTGTCTCATCCATGCATTGAGACTCCAGAGCTCTGCCTGCCTTTTGGGTCCTGCGTGTGGAACAGGAAGCATTTCGGAGAAAGCTACCCTGAAAGTTCTGGATTTCAACTTCCTACCTAAAATCCTAAATTTAGCCTCCAGAACCTCCCTACCACATTTTCCTATGTCATTGGTACCGACATGTACCAAGACAGCAGACTCCTCCCCAGCATTATCTAAGACGTTATCTAGGTGGCGCGTGAGGTCTGCTACCTTCGCACCAGGCAGGCATGTTACCAGGCGATCCTCACGTCCACCAGCCACCCAGCTATCTACATGCCTAATGATCGAATCACCAACTATAACGGCTGTCCTAACCCTTCCCTCATGGGCACATGGCCCTGGAAAAACTTCCTCGGTGCGAGAGGGTTTTACATCACCTGGAGGACAGGTCCTAGTTACAGGATCACTTCCTGCCACACCAAGGTGATGCTCTCTTGTCACTTGACGACTCTGCTCCATGACAGCAGGGATGCTGCCAGACTGGAGGTGGGACTTCAGGACTGTATCCCTGTAGGTCTCCTCTGTGTACCTCTATGTCTTTCTTATGTCTTCCAAGTCTGCTACTCTAGCCTGTAGAGAATGGAATCGTTCCCTGAGAGCAAAGAGCTCCTTGCACCTAGTGCACACCTAAGACCTCTCACCAACTGGGAGAACATTATACATGTGACGCTCAATGCAGAAGACTGGAAAGCCCCCATTTCACTGCTGGACTGCTGTCTGCATCTTAGTTTTAAGCTTGTGTTTAGACTTTTAAGTTTTTTACTTACTAAGGGTTGCTGTGGGTACTTATACTAATAAATGTGTACCTAATACATTTAATATACCTTGTTCACCTGAAGCTTTATTAATCACAGGTCCTTAATGTATGCCTGATTTGGATAAAGAGATGCACCTGAGAGAAGCTCCTTTCCTTTAAGATGTGTAAGTACCTATAAAGCTACTATTATTAAATTCCATTATAATTTGAATTCATGCATCTCTATGGCCACAGTAGGGGTGCATAGGGTTGTATATGGAAGCTAAATTGTTCTGTGATTGTTCCAAACCTTAAACCTTATACCCCCCTCCCCCCGACTGTCAGAATCTATTGTTTAGCTTTGGATGCCCTCCTCTTTGTCACCCTCAGAAGCTGCCGCCCTAGCTGACTGCCTGTTTTGCCTAGTGGTTGGGCTGATCCTGTTACCATGCATGCGGTAGCCATTAGCACATGCTAAAAATGGATCCATGCTAAAAGTCCCATACTAATTGCTCAGTGTGAGTTGGGAGCAGAGATTGTGTGTGTTAGACTAGGGTATGGGTATAGACTGTGCATTGCAATTAGCGTGTGTGTCAGCATATGCTCACCATCGCAGGTGCACTTGCTGCCACCTTAATGGTGCAACCCTCAATGGGGGGTGTCAACTGCACCCGTGGTACATGTGGCAACCAGATTAGCATGAGGGTGACCCTAGACCCACACAAACTGCATGGGGACGTGCCATTCATTAGTGCCAGTTTGGCACTACCCCGTGCTGATTTTTGAGGCTGAATGCACAGTAAACTACCACGTTTTAGTGAACAAGCCCCTTAGAATTAACAATAGTCTATTAAAATTTTGTATAATTTTCTTCTTGAAAATATTTTGGCTCTAAAGAAACTCAGAGTTTAATAAAATCTTTAATTTCTACTATATTACCACCTCTTTTTCAATCTGTATCAGGGTCTGAGTCAGAGTACAGATTTCAGTGGGGGATTCTGGAGGGTGGCAGTGCAGATGGGTGATTATCTATATTGATGTTCACAGCAGATTGGAAAACTCAACTTAGGCCAAAAATATTATATGAGAAATCAATGACAGATGGGCAGAGTGCTTCTAATTTCAATAGTTACGGGACATAGAATGTGATTGTAAATGATTATAAGAACTTTCTGCTGATTTCATGTCATGCAAACATTTGGAGTTTGATGTCAGCACTGCATAATCATAATAACATTTTAATTCAGTACATGACAGCAGATAAAAACCAGTTGGTCATTTACTCTGCTCATCCTGATTTACACTCCTAAATTATGTCCCAGCTATCAGCTTTACAGCCCGACTGCTTATAGGATATCTCTTCTTATATAGGTCAGATTTTGTTGTCCACTTCACTGGTTCTCTACCAATCTGAGCATATGAGCCTGCAAGTTTCCATGCTTAATCAGATGTTTTAATAATCTAGATAACTGCAAAAACTAGTGAGGCTATTCCCTTAAAGAGGAATTTTAGAAAGGACGTCCAAGTGCAATCTGAGATGTTTAAGCCAGAACGTCTGAAAAAAAATGCAGGAACGTCCAGGTGCAGACTTGGTTTCACAAATGTGGACATGCTCAATACAGGAGAGTCTACTTAGATGTCCCCGGAATAGTATTTCAGAATCTGGCCATCTAGGAATAGCCTAACGGTTAGAGTAGTGGGCTAAGAACAGGGAAATCGAGGGTTCAAATTCCATTGCTGCTATCGTTAAATTTTGCTAAGTACTGGGGATGATGGCGTGCTTAATCTTCTACACCCTCTGGATGTTTTTCAGCCCACTTTTCAGATAACTGTTCATGCCTGGAACAGGTCTAAACTTAGATGCAACACAAGATGTTTGAGATCAGGTGAGTGTGTCCAGGTTCCTGGGAATGCCCCAGCCACACTCCCATTCAGATTTAGACATTCTCATGCTGGCTTCTAAAATGGCTCTGGAGATGTCTCTATGCTTGTTTTTGGGCATCCAAAGCACAAATAACACTTCCAAAATGGCCACCTGTGGCCTCACAAGATACTACATGGCCATTAGGGACATACACAGTCAAAAGAAAAGTGTTTCATATTTGTTTTAAACATTTTTCCCCCAATTTTCGAGGGGGGGGGGAGGTTCAGTTCATTTAAATAATCATTTTTTTTGTGTGTACAGGGTCAGCCCACCAACTAGGTAAGCTAGGCGATCACCTAAGGCAGCCAGTTTGGGTGGGCAGTGGCAGCAGCAGCACATGTTACTGGCTGCACTGCCCTCCAGCTGCCACCAATTCCATTTGGGGGGGGGGGAGGTGGCAGCGGCAGCAGCACCAGTATTTTCAAAAGCGGCTTCTTTTTTCCACCGCTTTCTTGCCAGTGGCTGGCCATGTCTTTCAGCACACATGGCCTGCCACTTCTGCCCCCTCTAACAGTAGGTTGCGTCGGACGGGGATCAGAAATGGCAGGCCATGTGTGCTGAATGACATGGCCTGCAGCGGTGGCAGCTGGGGAGGGGGTCGGCAGCAGCTGGGAGGGGATGGCGCCAACTGGGGGGGAGTGGCGAATCCAGGATTTCTGCCTAGGGCAGCAGGAACCTTTGAGCTAGCACTGTGTGTATATTTTAACTTTTGTACATGCTCAAATTGATTGTGCACATTAATTCATAGATATACATGCATACAAGTGATTTGTGTGCCTGGAAAATTTGTAGGCACTCAAATGTACCAAAAAACACGCTCATGAATACACATCCCTAATAGCCACCACCAATGACCCAGCAATGACCCAGCTGATTTGTGAGAACTGTAACCTATTCCCATCCATCTTGCAACATTACTATTTTATCATTTCTTTATCCATGTCTTGTTTTCTCCTTTTCATCTGTCCCCTTTCGTCTGCTCTTGAGGGAGTGAAGGAATAGTTGTTTACAATGCTGCAGCCCTCTAAACATGTTTCTACTAATGTCTTCTATGCTATAAGAGTATGATAACATGCCCTGCGGGATCAGACCAAAGGTCATAAAGACCGACATCCTGAGTCCAAGTAGTTGATGATTTGGATGTCTGGAGAAATATGTACACCAGGTTTAGTAAAATACTAAGGGGGTAGCTACTAAGCTGTGGTAAAATTACACATTTTTCATGAAAAGTGTGGTGGATGCCTGGAATGCCCTCCCAAAGGAGGTGGTGGGAGTGAAAACAGTGAATGAATTCAAAATGCATGAGGCAGACACAGAGCATCACTATACACGGTGGCCCAAAAAAAGTGAGAACATCTCGTAAATTAAAAGCTTAAATAGTTTACTTATTTACCTTTTTTAGCTATATAATGTCTTTATTTCGACAATTTCCGGTCGCCATCTTTTTTTTTTAAATTTGTCAATCGTTTACATCTGTCTTTTTGAATTTTTAAATAACTTATATGCTACGAGATGCTCTCACTTTTTTTGGGCCACCCTGTATATCCAGAGGATGGAATCAAGACAAACTTATAAAACATCATAAACAGAGAAGAGTAGCCTGCCTAGAGTGGCAGGTGCAACTTTAAGCAAAGACATAGATGGGGAATAACCTGCACAGAGTGGTAGATGCAGGTCTACAGCTCTAGTCAACTTACTGGGCAGACCTGATGGACCATGCTGGTCTTCATCTGCCATCATTTACTATGTTACATTCAATCACAGCTTAATTTATTGTAAATCACTCTAAGCTCAGACCCTGCTCCACCAAAGAAATAGAATCATAGCTAATCATTAAGGTATTAGTTGGGCCCTTTCCAGATGTAGCACTCAGGAAGGATTTCACAAAGGTAAAAATAATATTTGTCTAAAAAATGATGATTAATAGAGAAGGGTTGTTTTTTTTAAGTACAGTCAAATCAATGCTGACTCCTGGCCAGTGACGGCGAAGGGTGGTGCGGAGCCATCTGCGGAGACTCATTGTGCAACCTCATTTGCATATCCTCTAGACTTCATTTGCATACATTTAATTTATTTTATTTAAAAATATTCATGTAGCCATCTAAAATTTTAGGCGGCTTTCAAAGGAGCCCTTCACAAGCCTCTCTTTTGTCCTGGCAATGACTTAGGGGCATGTTTACTAAATATTAATGTGCGTTAAGTGCCACTGTGCCAATAGAAATAAATGGATGTTCCTGCACTTAGTGCACATTAACATTTGTGAATGTGCATTAACTTTTAAGCAATGCTCTTAATGAATGTCTGAACACCATTTGCATGGGCAGTGAAGATAAAAAAGATTACCAGATTTCTACATTACTATACTCCAGTGCCAACTGCTAGGAAGTACTATAAACCCTGCTCATTTAGAACCCATAGCAAACCCACTGTATCATAATAGCACTACCAGGACTCACAAAGCACCAAACCCTACCTATCAAAAGGCAACACTGCCTATGGTTAGAGCACTGGCTTGGGAACCATGAGACCAGGGTTTGATTCCCACTAGCACTCCTTGTGGCTTGGGCAAGTCATTTAACCCTCCATTGCCTCAGAAAAATCCAAGTTATCAATGTCCCTGTTTAATGTACATTACCAAGTTTAAGCTACAATGTAAACAGCTTTGACTGAAATGATAAAGGGGTATAAAAAAACCTGTGAAATAAATACATCTCAGAGAATGCCAATATATGTCCTACTGGGGAAAGTGAACAAGTAGCACTGTCACATAAAAACTACATGAACAGAATACTGCAGCTCAGTTACTCATGTAAAACATAGACCATCAACAAACATAGAACAAGGATCACAATTTAGAAATACGAAGACAATAATTAAACTGGGAACCCCACAAGCCAAACTTGGAATGTACAACAACACTGGAGAAATAAAACTAAAAAATAATTTCCTCTTGTACTAAACAAAACGCAAAGATGTTAGCATTGCACATTTCCCAACTGACATGTTCCAGTTAATAAATTAAAAATAAAATATTATTTTTCTACCTTTTTATTGTTTGGGCATTTTATTTTTCTGACACAACTGTCCCAGTCACTTTCTTCTGTTTTCTTCATGTCTTCTGCTAACTCTCCATTGTCTGCTGTCCATTTGTCCTTTCTTCTCTTTTCTAGTTTTTCCCGTTCTCTCTCTCCTTACATCTGCTACAACATAATGATATTCTCCCTTTTCCTCTTTCCTTCATTTCTTGCTTTATTCCTTTTTCATCAACTCAAATTTCACCCTCCATCCTCAATCCCTGGCAATCTACTTCCAGTGACACTGCCAAGAAAACCCAGGAGCTTCTGGGTCGCCAGGAGTCAGGACTGACTCGAAGGCACACATTGCATTGCCTCAATCCACACTTACTCTCCCAATACCCAGACAATCATAGATTTTTCTTCTCTCCCACACAAAATGTATTTTCCCCTCTCCATCCTCATTTGCCCAGCCCCATTCCTTTCTAGTCCTCCCCCAACATCAGCACTCTTTTAGTTCCAGCACCATTCAGCATCCACCCTGTTTTAGTCCCATTCTCCCCCCATCAATCATTTCCAGTCTTAGCCCCCTCCATCAGCCATTTCCAGTCCTATCCTAGGCCCCCACTCAGCCCATTTATTTATTTTATTTTTATTTAACCATATTTTATGCTGTCTTTTCCTTCAATCATGGTGGTTTACAATGTAACTCAGCAGTATACATAGAACATTTTACCAGTGTACAACAAGTGTTTAAAGAGGGAGGGTGGGGGTCTGTGGCGTGAACAAACTATATACAGTGTCATGTGTATGACAAAACTATGTACAGTTAGTGTGAGGTGCTAAGGAAGAATGTTGGTCCAAGGCTGGGGTCAATAGGAGGCAGTTTGGTCCATCCCCAGTAAGGAGGTTAGGTGATGTGTCCCAGATGGTTTGCGTAGAGGAGAGTTTTCAACTGTTTCCTGAAGTTTTTGAAGTCTGTGGTAGCTTGCATGTCATCCGGGAGTGTGTTCCATAGTGACGGTGCGTAAAACAAGAGCGCTCTTTGAGATATGGATTGGTTGGTCCTATGGTATTTCCAGTCCAAGCCCCCCCAATCAACCCATTTCCTGCATCTGGCCCTGCAAAAGAGTTGGAACCCAAACAGGATGTGTGAAATGAAATTAGCACAGGGCCCTGTGTGAACATTTCCACACAATGGACAGACTGGCCCTGCTCCTGGCATCTCAATAACCCCTGGGTCTTGGCAAGGTATGACTGGAAGTACATTGTCAGATTTTTTCTTCCATGGCAATGGAGGGTAAAGTGCCTTGCCCAAGCTGTGCCAGTGAAAAGCAAACTCTGTTTTCTGAGGTACTAGGCTGTTACTCTAACCACTACACTATTCCTCCACTCTGAACAGAATTAAAGTTGTTAAAAAGTATGGATCATTTTATTGTTATTATCAAGATGTTCTCTTTATAACATTGGATGGCAACATTTTTCAATTTAAAATGTTAACAAGCAGTTTTCTCACAGCAAGTAAATCTTAGACCCTTGCAAGACAATTGCCTTTCTATTTATTTACAGCTTTTTACTGACAATGTTCTACAACACACAGACAATTGCATCTGATTAAGTATCCAAATTACGTAAGATAAACTTCCAAGCACTGTAGCAAATTCATTGTAGATATGCATACTCACTGTGAATATGCTAAAAATGAACTGCTTGTAGAGTTACCAACAAAGGTTTGCAAAGCCCTGCCTTGGAGTCCAAATGATCGCTGACTTTCATTTCACATTTTTGTCACTAAGAATCATGTGTGTTTATACTACTTATTTTGTTACATTTTTTGCCCCCGCTGCATCCACCATTCTTTTGGTGATTTAATATTTCACAGCCTCACTTTTCTTTTTTTCCATGGGGCGGGGGGGGGGGGGGAGGGGGGGGGGGGAGGGCAGGTTGAAGCAGTGAGAAAACTGAATGGAAGGCAGTCTTTTAAAAAAAGTATTCTTTCTACTTTCAAAGACATGTATTTAACATAAAAAATATATATATGCTAGACTTCATTCTAGCATTTTGAAAACTACCATGCTTTGGTGCACTTTCGTTTCAGAGTAGAGCAGTTCCCTTTAACAGCATCATTTTAAGCACTGTGAAAGTACAACCCTTAGGTTATCTTATAATATAAATAAAAATCTCTAGCTGATGTGATAATTTTATAGCCCTTAGGGCTATCTATACAGTTTTCATTATGAACTGATAACACGAGCTGGGCCTCAAACAAATGGAAGTTGGCTTATGCATCATTAAGTTACAGTCTATTTTCCTGGAATTTCAATTAGCAATATTCTCAGCCATATGAAAGCCCTTAATTTAGAAGCTTCATTAACGTATGAGAACTATTTCAAGGTAGCACTCTCCATAAATGCAGCAACAGCCAAGGAGATAAAAAGTCATAGCTCTGAAATCCTCCATACAACTGATAATGCCCGTCTCCTAACATGTCGGTTCATTAGGCTGTATTATGCAAATTAAATTTAGAGTAAAAAAGGGATTTATGCAGTTTGTAAGGAGTGTTTGTCATCTGTGCTCAGCAGATCTATAAATATGCTACCTAGCAAATAGCAAGCTAAGCATTAGGTTGATAAGCATTCAAAGTTCATTGATTTAACGTGGCCATTTATTAATTGCTTTAATGGAAAAAAGAACATGACCTGTTCACTTTATGATGCTCCGAACCAATATCTGCATTCCTTAAAAGTTCTGACAATGTACTTAAAGATGGCATGTTGATCAGAGATGTCTATAGAGAGATTGGCATTCTACAACTTTAGCAATAGCATGTCTGTGTTTTATATTTAGAATAATGGTTTTGAAGATCATCATGAATTTGTATTAAATGTAGAGGGAGTTTTTATTTTTTATTGATTATACTATCTAATTTTCTCCTAGCATTTATGACTAGATAGGATCCTTAGACCCTGCCTTGCCACCCACCCTATATTGCTGGGACTCAAAATGCTGTCTGCCTTATACCTCTTATATGTACTTCTGGTGCCTCTACTGCTTGGTTTCTAATCTATCTGAGAGTGTGCAGAAAGTGGCATGACTAGTCTCTCCCCCCTATAGAGGCATTATTAGGTCCTTTTTCCTCCTTGCCCATGTGTGCTGAGCCCTTTGTTGCCTCTCTGCACTGGAAAGAGCAACTTCATTACAAAAGCCGTTGCTCCTAGTTCCTGGCTTGGGTCAGACATTTTACTGCTTGCTTGTGAGTCCTTAGCTTGTCTCTCTCTCTCTCTTTATATATATATATAATATATATTGTGATGATGAGAGCTGTGCTGAGCCGATGGAAACAGAAGAAAACAGTGAATATGCCTTTAAGGTGAGAGACAGGCAAGGTATTCACAGGGTTCAGACTGCAGGCAAAGGAAAGAAGTTCGTAGTTGCTGAAGCCAAGCCACACCCAAGCTCTAACATAAGTGCAGGCTTGGAGGGTAATGATAATCACCTGTGCAGAGACAGGGGAGTGTTAGTTAGGAAACAGCTTTATAAGCCCTCTTCAGAAGAGAGGAAAAGGAGAAGTGGGAAGTTTGACTTCAAGTTGGAGAACGGCTCCAGCAAGAAAGGAAGCAGCAACAGAGGAAGCAGTCCTTGTAAGAGAGGTAGTCTTAATTCAGAAAGTAGCAGATGGGTGGCTGGGAGAGTTGCTGACAACGAGGAACAGATTGCAGTGCAGAGTGTTCGTGAACCAGCTCAGAGAATTCAAGCTGCCAGAAGGTGGGTGAATACGGTTACAACTGGAAGTGACCAGAACCCAGCCGAGGGCAGAGAACCAGAGTTGAACACGATTGAAGCACTGAGGCAATTGATCCAGGGAAAGAAGCCCCACTCTCAAGGTACAAATATTCCATATCAGGGAGAGCAGTTGTGGAAGGAAATTCAGAAGTTCCTACAGAACAGTAAGCTTGAAGGAGTTAATGAAAACCGAGAGACAGACAAGCATTTCGTAGCACAGGAAGAAATGCAAATTGACTCTTTTGGGCAGGATTCTGTTACTGAGGAGTCTCCTATGGACTGTTCTTTGCGTAAGAAGGAAGTTTGAAAGTTGGTGATAAAAAGTGTTAAGAGAAGAAGTTTTTGAGAAGCAGGGTTTTACCTAGCCATATGAATGCCAAGAACCTCTTCTAAGGTAAAGAACCCTTGCTTAACCTAGAGTTTGATAACCAAAGCAGTACATGATAAATGAAGAAATTTAGCTGTGCTGGACGAACAAAGGAAGCTGTGATTTACTTGCTGAAATGTTTTTGATAAAAACAGCTGCACATGTTTAAAGGTTCTTTCAGTTTCTTCAGTTCCAGTTGCATATGTTTCCTGTTATTATTTACTTGGAGAATAATCTTTATGTCTGCGTTGAACCTTAGTGCTTATGGGAACCTAAATAAAAACTCTTGTTCTGCCTTAAAAACCAACGGTTTCACACTACTTTGTCTTTGAGTAAAAGAATCAACTACAAGTCCCAGAGTTCCCTGCTGGAGACAAGGATAGCAACTCTTTATTTAAGGACAAACATTGGCAGCCCTATGCCTGTAAGCCTTTGGCCCAGGCGAGGGTCACAACAATATATATATATATATATATATATATATATATATATATATATTGTCAGACGGGTGCCTGGGTGAGAATGTTCACAGTCTTGGCAAAGGCATATATTAATATGATTTGCAAGGGATTGTGGGAAATGTAGTCCATTCACACCAGACACAGCCGTTCACAATAATTAGTTGTGCTTGAGTGTAAAGCCAATAAGATATTTATTTATGGGGTTATTTCTCCCAACACAGATATGCTTGGTAGCACATAAAACAGGATACTTGCTTTCAGTGTTAAACTTAGAAAAACAAAATCAGGAAAACAACAGCTGAACTTGTCAGGCAATCAAATCAAAAGAATAAAGACCTGGTTGGTAACAAACTGGTCTTTTCTGTAGGCTCTAGCTAATATTTTCTTAGCAGTGCTTTAATCAACAAACAAAACCCACAAAGTAGGGAAAAAACTGTTCTTTTCAGGTTAACTTCTTATATCTTCACACATAGACTCAGAAGTGATTTCCTCAGAGCTCACAAGCAATTAGGTAAGGCTCAATTGCTAGCAGTTACCCAGCTGAAACCCCTTAGCTGGCTTGCTTTCTTTTTTTTTTTTAATTCTTTATTTTCGTTTTACAACAACAAAGGAAAGGAAGACATACAGCTAAAAGACAAATACATACATGGAATGTGATACATACACCAAAGTAAACCCCTGCCACCCCCCTCCCCCCTGCTTCTTCTCTAGAAAACTAAATCATTCCCGAAGCGGGCGTGTACTGACATTATTGTGTTACAAAACCTAACGGTGATCTGAAACATGATGAGTGTACATTAAACAGACATGTCGGAGCAATGAGCAGATTGTACATGATCATTGAGCATCTGCCATTTAGACAAGCGAGAATGAATTTGGGTATGGAAAATAGTTCTCCGAGATATCTGCTCATATTTACTATATAAGCAGACAAGGTTCCACTATTCATTGACAGTAAGTCGAGAGCTATCCTTCCAAGTCCTCGTGATTAAACATATGGCTATACCCAGCATGAAATCAGGAGAAAGCGACCCTTCTTAGGAAGAGAGGGGACCTCCGCCACTGAGCGGAGTCCCACAGTCTTCCAAGAAAGAGGCTCGTAAAGGTGTAAGATAAATGGAATACGACCCCAGACCCGCCCCCAGTAAACCTGTAGTTAAGGACATTCATAAAGAACATGAGCGAGGGTTCCCACATCAGTATGGCAAGACCAACACTGGTCCCTGGCAGTTGTGTTCCATTTGGCTATTTTCCTGGAATATAAAAACATCTATGTGCAAAAAAGAAGAGAGTTTGGGTAACTGAGGCAGATCGGGAAACCCGCACTATTTTGCTCCAGAAAACGCTCCAATGCACAGGGGTTAAAGTGGTTTGCGGTTAGCGATCCCAGGCTTGTTGGACTCTACAAATGGCAGTATCTGTACCCTGACATAATAGTTTATAAAAGTTAGAGGCTACCCCATGTGTACTACTAATAGAGTGAATTAGTTCTAATAGCCCGTCCTTAGTAGGGACAGAGGGCGGCATGATTGGAGCACTTTTGAGGCAGCATTGAAGCTGCATCAATTGAAAGTAATGTTTCACTGGTAACGCAAATTCCCTGTATAAATCAGAAAAGGTTTTCCAACGAGCTGCAGAGAAGAGCTGTTGGGGTGTCCAGATCCCCCTGGAATACCAGGGTCTGGAAGTAGTTATGTATGGCTGCTCGAATTTCTAACCGGAACTCTGGCTGAGTTAATAGGGCTCTATCAAAGAACCAGGCCCCCGAATTCCCTTGGAGTGCAGTAGTGTGTAATTGAAAAGAAATAGCAGCATGATCTGAAATATGCTGGGAGTGAATCTTTGCAGCGTCCACCTGAGGAACTAACAGTTTTGATATGAGAAAGAAATCTATGCGAGACTGGGATTTGTGAGGGGAAGAGAATGTGCCCCGGCAAGATCAGAGCAGAAATTCAAGTATGTCCGGTGTTAATTCAGGATTCTGAGTAGGCCTCTCGGGAGCCTCAGCGTTATGCGACCATCCCGCTGGACATCGGGCTCCGCCCCCCAGCTGGCTTGCTTTCTACTGCGTGGCTTAAATCCTACTCAGGAGCTTTTCTGAGTAGATTAAAGAACAAGTTTGTATTTCTTTGTGATGGTTGTTGTACTTTGTAACAGTAAATTACCAAAGGAGTTTAGACAGAGAGCAATCCATGTACTCACAGCCTGTGTCTATAACCTCTCCCCCTTCTTCAACAATCATGGGTTCAATATCATGGATTGGCACAGAGGAATTTCTCAATGGAGCACTCTCAGGAGAATACTTGTTTCCCTGCTGTCTTTCAAGGGTATAGCTAGGGCATAGATCAGTGTTCATACCTGAGCTTCAATTGCTGTTAGAGTTCCTCTCTAAATAGCCTGGCCAGTATGTAGTCCAGTTCTTATGTCCAGCCTTCCAATCCAGATCCCTGGACACTGGATCTCTCTTCACATACCTTCTGGCACGGGTCCTAGGGTCCCTTCCAAGTGCAGCCGTCTCCCTCACAGGTACCGTCTGGAGATTCCTAGCTCTGCAGCACCACTCCTCTGGTTTTCCCCAGTCCAGTGGTGTATGCTGGCCTTTTGAATGTCTCCCAGTATACGTACTGCTCTGGACTCCTTTAGACCTCCCAAATGCTTTTCTTTCTTTCTTCCAAAGGGTTTCTTGCCCTCTCTGTCCGTCCGCTCTGGCTTCTGATGATCCTCCAGATGATGAAGCTGTCCAAGATCATGAAGATGATTCTCTGTAGAATAAACTCTACCTTTATTCTGCTTAGATGAGTGCTCCACCCTAGCACAGCCCTTTGAGATGAGTGCTTGGGGATTACCTCATAGCCCTCCTGATTGAACACACGTTTCCCCACTTCAGCTCCTCTAATGGCTGTTGGAAACCTGGTGCATTCTGGGACTGGTAGTCTTTTATGGAAAAATTCTGTTTTCTTATTTCTACCAGAACTGACAAGTTGCTTGTTCAGAGTCACTTCACCTTTTCTATAGCTCCTTCCTGAGCTATGATAAGCTTCCTTATCACAATATATATATATATACAGTATATAATCTTTGTTAATGTGTTTTTACCCAATCTCTATTTTCTGTAATGTTGTTCAGCTCCCTGCTATCTTCAGCTATCTGTCTCTTGCTTCTCCTCTGCCTTGTTTATTATCCCTCCTTCCTACCCCACAGCCCACCCACCCTCTGGCTAAAAATCTCTTATAGCTGCACTGTGCTCATTATCACTATTACTCACAGCTGCACCCTAATTCTCTGAGATCTCATATATTTCTTCTGATTTCTATTCCCTTCTCCATCTCTTTCCTATGGCTCCACATCACTTTCTCTTCCTATTGACACTCTCTAATATCTCTTCATATCAACAACGTCAATCCCCCCTCATTATATGTTATATTATATTATATTATATGTTCTAATATGTTATACTTGTAATGTTACAATTTTCCTTGTAATTTATAATTATCTGTTCTATGTAAAATGTCCTGGTATATCTCATACCAATTAACCTACTGTTACATGTAAACCGCACTTGAAACAAGGGAAAGAGCGGTATATAAATAACTGTTAAATAAATAAATAAATAAATAAATTATCTCCTCTTTACCATCCTCACTTCTCCTGCCATCTTATCTACCCTATCATCCGCTCTAGAGCTTCACCATTTTCTTCCTCTTACTCAGTCATCTCCCCTCTTTCTGAAAGAGCCTCACGCTTGTTTCCACCATGCTGCCTCCTTTCTGCCATGCACTCACCTGCTCTTCCTTCTATCATCTGGGGATATAAATCCCAACTCTGGCCCTTCTTGACTCTTTTCATACTTCCAGGACAGATTCACATGCAACTACTCAAATCTATTCATATCCCTCTCCTTTCTTCCCCCTCTCTCCCTTTCTCAAGTGCCTTGTGGAATGCACACTTCATATCAAACAAGCCTGCCTTTATTCATGACCTCTTTATCTCTAATACTCTCCATCTTCTCGCTCTTACTGAGATCTGGCTTCTCCCTGAAGATTCACCTTTAGTCTGTCCTTTGTCATGGTGCCTACCAGCTCTCCTACATACCTTGTCCCATTGGCCATGGTGGTAGTGTTGGGTTTCTACTCTCTAATTCCTGTTAATTTCAACCCTTCCTTCTGCCTCAGTCTCACTCCTTTGAAGTCCACTCCATCTGCCTTTTTACTCCACTACCTCTCCTAATAGGTGTTATTTATCAAACCACCCCCCCCCCCCCCCCCCGATAAGTCCATTTTTGACTTTCTCACTGACTTTGACTTGTGGCTTTCCTTCTTTCTGGATCCATCTCCCCCACTTCCTTATCCTTGAAGATTTTAACATTCATGTTGATAACCCCTCTGACCCTTATGCTTTAAAGCTCCTTTCCCTTAAGTCCTCACTCAGCCTCCAAGTGTGCTTTACTGGCCCCACTCACCAGCATGACCACTGTCTGGACCTTGTCTTCCTCTACTCTATAAATGCTTACCCACAAATTGCTGTATCTCAGTTCTTCCATTATCTGACCATCACCTAATAAGCTTTACTCATCATCACCCCCCACCTCAGTCTCAGTCTCCTCCAACCTCTTTAGGAATCTTCATGCTATCAACCCATTGCTTTTTTCCACTACTGTCTCATCACCTCTTTCCTCCAATATGCCAGCTGTGTCTATTGATGAGGCAGTATCTTCCTATAACACTGCAATCTCCTCTGCTCTGGATGCTCTTGCTCCTCCCATGCTACTTCCTGTGAGGTGTACTCTACCTCAGCCCTGGCTGTCCTTAACTACTTGCTACCTACATTCCCACACCCACTCAGCTGAGTGCATTTAGCTCAAATCCTGCACCCTTGCAGACTTTCTACACCTCACATTCATGTTTACCTCTTTCCAGTCAGCCATAGCACTCACCAGCAAGACTATAATGTCCATCTGACTAACTCTCTTGCCTCTGACCCTTGCCATCTTTTTATAACTTTCAACTCTCCTCAAGGTGCCTACAACTCTGACCCCTCCTCCCCTTTCTGTCCAGACTTTGGCTGACTATTTCCATGACAAAGTCCACAAGATTACACTCAAATTCCCTACAATGTCATCTACTACTACTACTACTACTGAGCATTTATATAGCGCTACCAGTTGTACGCAGCGGTGTCTCCATCCCACTGTCCCCCTCTTCACTCCCAACTCCTCCCCTCAATCTCTGCCACCCTTTCTTCCTTTTCTAAGATCTCTGAAGAGGAAACCACACATCTTCTTTACTCCTCCAAACTCACTACCAGCTCCTTTGATCCTATTTCCACCCATCTCATAAGCTCCCCATCTAATCCACTGTCATCCCTTCCATCTATTATATTTTCAACCTATCACTTTCCACTGCAATTGTTACTGAAGCCTTCAGGTATGCTATAGTTACACCTCTCCTCAAGAAACCCTTGCTAGACTCTATCTGTCCTTCTAATTATTGACCCATCTCCCTCCTCCCCTTCATTTCTAAACTACTTGAACATGCAGTTCATCACCATTGCCTTGCTTTTCTCTCTTCTCAGGCCCTTCAGGATCCATTGCAATCTGTCTTTCATCCTCAACATTTTATGGAAGCAGCTCTTGCCAAAGCCTCCAGTGATGTGTTCCTGGCTAAATCCAAGGGCCTTTAGTGATTCACATCCTTGACCTTTCTGCTGCTGTTGATACTGTTGAACACCACCTTCTCCTCGATACCTTGTCCTCACTTCGTTTTAAGGGTTCTGTGCTATTCCGGTTCTCTTCTTATCTTTCCCACTGCACTTTTAGTGTTTGTTCTGGTGGATCCTTCTCTACTGCTATCCCGCTCTCACTTAGTGTATCCTAATGGTCTATCTTTGGTCCACTCCTTTTTTCTCTCCATACCCAGTCCTTGGTGCACTCATCTCCTCCCATGGTTTTCAGAACCATCTTTACACTGATAACGCTCAGATCTATCTCTCTACACCTGAAATCTCTCCGGTAATCCAGGCCCTTATCTTTGCGTGCCTATCTGACATTGCTGCCTGCATCGCTGCATCACTGTTTGAAATTGAACATGGCCAAAACTGAGCTTCTTATCTTTCCCCTCCAAACCCACCTTCCCCCTTCTCCTTTCTCTGTCTCTTTGGATAATACTCTACTCTTCCCTGTTTCCTCGGCATGCAGGCTTGGGGTCATTTTTGATGCCTCCATTTCCTTCTTCACACACATCCATAGCTAAAACCTATCATTACTTTCTCTATAACATCAGCAAAACTCTCCCCTTCCTTTCTGAACACACTACTAAGACACTTATCTACTCTTTAGTCACCTCCTGCCTAGACTATTGCAACATCCTCCTTGCTGGTCTCTCTGTGAATCATCTTACTCTCCTTCAATCTGTTCAAAATTCAGCTGCATATCTAATCTTCCAATTGCATCTGCTCATATAACCCCTCTTTTCAAGTTGCTTCATTGGCCCCCTATACATTTATGTATCCAGTTCAAACGTCTTCTACTGGCCTATAAGTGCAGTCATTCTACTGCTCCTCAGTACCTCACCTCTCCTATCTCTTTCGGCTTCAATTTTTCCACCTTGCTGCTCCTTATGACACTTTAAATGTACTACTTTGTAATGTCATGGCATTACCCTTAATCTTTGTACTTTCATAAAGAGTAAACAATCAGATTCTCATTCCACTCCACTTAGGATTTTATAGACTGCTATCAGAGTCTCCCCTCACTGTTCTCTTCTCCAAGCAGAAGATCCCTAACCTCTTTAATGTTCCCTATAGAGGAGTTGTTCCATCCCCAAAATTATTTTGGTCAATCTTCTCTATACCTTTGCTTATTCTGTTATATCTTTTTTGAAATGTGGAGATCAGGATTGCATACAATACTCATTGTATAGTCACATCATAGAGAAATACAGAGTCATTATGATATTGTTTGTTTTATTCTCTATTCCTTTCCTAATGATTTCTAATTTGCTTTTTTGACCACCACCACACAAAGGTTAGACATGGAACCCTATTCAGATAGGGCATGTCCAGAGGGCCCCAAGCAAGATGGGCCAATTTGGGCCCAATTCTGGACTACAGGAACAAAATGTTCCCGCAGTAACTAGACTCAGGCCCGAGGATGGCCAGGAGTGCCTCTGCCGCCAGGGGAACATCCTCCCTGCAGGTGCCCTGACTCCCATGGCTTTTTCCCCTCCCCCCTTTTCCCTGCCTCCCCACCCACGGCTGGCCTGCCGTGGCCTGGATCGGATGGTGGGGACTCCCCCCTGCACCTGGCCCTGATTGCCGCTTTTGTGCTGCTTATTCTACCTTTGAGGTGGAATAAGCAGCACGCCCCCACGGACTCAGCAGGATGTATAGGGCCGTGACCTGAATTGGCACTGTACATCCTGCTGGGCTGGCCCACACCCGCTCCACTCCGATCCCACCCCCTCCCACTGCCCGCCGGTTCTCCCTGTCCTGATGCTCAGGATGTACGGAGAGAGCTGGAAGGGGAATAGGACCTGGACGGCTTGAGGGGTTGCACGTCCCACCGGGACGTGCAACCCCGGAACCTGCATCCCAGAATCAGGCCCTTAGCTTCAAATTCTCTTCTTATAACAAAGAGGATCTAATTCTTCATCAAGGTATATTAGCATCATCTCAACTACTGTGATTGGATGGGTGGGGACTCTGTTTTAACTTATCATGGACTTTGTTAAGGCAATAATAATTCTTATCACTTTTATAGCACTACTGGATGTATACAGCACTGAACAATGATATTCAGGTATAATATGTCCCTATCTAAAGAGCTTACAATCTAATGGGCAGATAGAGAAAGACTAATGTGCCCTTTGCGCGCCAATAACACAAATTATACATACAAGTTCCGACATGCCAAAAGCAGAAAAGAGATTGCCGTGCACGTAAACAGCAAAAGAAAAGTATGCACACACAGTAACGCCAAGCGTATTTAAATTCTATGCAAATGAGCTATCGGCCTGATTCTGAGAAGCAACTTGGGGGGGCTGCACATCACAGCGGGACATGCAGCCCGCAAGCCGTCCTGCCATATTCCTCCTCTGACTCTCCCCACAAAGCCAGAGAACACTATAGGGAGAGCCGGCAGTGGGCAGGATGGGGCGGAGTGAGGGTGGAGTGGGGGTAGGATGTACAGGGCCGATTTAGGTTACACCTAGGATTCTTAATACCTTTGCACTGAGTCAGAGACTAAGAAAATGTAGAAGGATACAAAAATGTTTCCCATTATACAAGGTGTCACAGGCTTGATTCAAAGGAATTTTGAAGCATATCTTGATAAATTGCCTACACACATTACCTCTTACGAACTCCAGAGTGAGGCTCTCTTTGGTACAATGTGAGTTCTATGGCAAACAGCAGCAAATTTGAAAGACTGAGATCATATTTCATATAACCTGGCTTAAGTGTGAGGTTCATTACTGTCATGTTAAGCATAAAGCCAACCTATTTGGAGAAATTAATGTCAGAAGACATCAACACTATAGGGCAGCACCATGAGACCGGCACCATTTTGTTAAGTGCCAGAGATAAGGGTAGCAGCAGGAGGGTTCGCTCCCGCGCCCTTCCCGCTGGACCACCAGGGATAAGTAGGGTAAGACCTGGGAGTGGAGAGGTGGGGAGGGAAAAAAGCCAGAAGGATGCTTGAGTGCATTTGTAGTTAGCTGCAGAAATGTTGGGATTTGAATATTCCCTCTCCCTCCAATAGTTTATCTGGGCAACTTGTTACCTGCAAAAAATCCAACCAGGTAAAAAGAGGCCCTGCTGGGTTTTTTCAAAGGTGCAGTTTCAATTTATTGGGGCACAGCTGATATTTATTGCTATCCAGACAAAGTGGCCCTTTTATTAAAGTGCAGCTAACGCATGTTGAGCACAAAACTATTATGTGTTAAGTGCAAAGCCTCTGTGGTTACTACTGGGCATGGCCAACTTGTTCCCCACAGTTAATGTGAGAATGAGTACCCCAAAGCACGGCGTAATTACTGTGGTTGCCCTTATCTGCATCTATTGAGGTGGCGTAAGCTGAAGCAGTACTAATGGCAACATTGACAGCATGCAACATGATCTACCATGATAACTGCAATGTGCTCGCCATGACCACTCTCCGCCCCCTACTCTGCCCATTCAGCACACTAACACATAAGTGGCAGTTAGTGCATGAATCAGCATGCAGTAAGTGTCATGCCCCCATAGTAATAGTTATTGCAGGCTCTTCTGCACAGTTACCATGCACGAAAACATGCATTAAGTGCTTAGCGTACTTTAGTAAAAGGGGCCCCAAAGTTAGCTGGATATCTCAGGATGCAAAACAACACACCCAAAGTTATCAGGACAATCTTATCTTGAATATTTTATTCAAGTATAGTCAATGGAAAATGTATTGAGCTGTATTCCACTGAATATCCAGGTAAAGTGACCTGGGAAACTTTATCCAAATAAGTTTTCAGATTGCTGCCACACTGAATATTCACCTCCAAGATCTAAATATATATAATCCCTTTTTTCTGGCTAAATTTCACGTAGTCTGTGATTTGCCCAGATAAATTTAGCAGATCAGCAGTGAAATTACTGAAACCGTAGATTCTGTCTGGCTAACTCCCAAAATTAGCCAGTCAGTCCTTTTAAATATAGACTTCCTAGTCTGTTCAGGATGAAGTGTAATTAAAAGAGCATGTCCTCTTTGTTTTGATTTGGGAAGGAGTTGTCTCTTTTCTTGCCAGAAAATCCTTTTAACAAAATGACCTCTCTAAATAATAAACCATTCAACAATTCATCTTTTCTGTTGGCAAGGCGTCAAAAGCTTTCATTCATATCATAGGGAGTGACTGAAATTGCAAACTTCCACCCTTTTAGTTTACTGTGTAAGCTTTTTTTTTTTTTAATGCTCTGCTCTGAACTTTTACAAGGTTTCTGCTCTAGTTACTTAAAGCACAGCACTCAGCATATCTCAGCTGAGAAATACACAAAACAACACCATATCAAAAATATTTGCTGGCAGTCTTGTCAGAGAAGTAATTGATTTAGCATAACGATAATCACAGTGGGGGGACAGTGCAAATAAGGGTGTGTTGCTAATGGAGCTGTTTCAGAACTGGACCTTTGAACATGGAGGCTCCATCTGAAATCACCATCCAAATGTCCAGGAGTTTGGACATAGGGCACAAGCAGAGCTGACCCCAGAGTTGGCTCTAGATGTTGGCACCCTAGGCAAACCTTAAGCCTTACATCCCCCTGGCTATCAGGATCTACTTTTTAACATTGAATACACTGGTCTTTGATGGCCCCAGAAGCTGCCACCCTAGGCGACTTCCTAGTTTGATTAATGCATGGGCTGGTCCTGGGTGC
Source organism: Ichthyophis bannanicus (assembly GCA_033557465.1). Taxonomy (NCBI): domain Eukaryota; kingdom Metazoa; phylum Chordata; class Amphibia; order Gymnophiona; family Ichthyophiidae; genus Ichthyophis; species Ichthyophis bannanicus. Next base: position 1,606,471,297 of record CM066031.1, read on the forward strand.
AAGACTGCCTCTTGCTCTTTCGGTGAATGGAAAATATAGTGATGCTGCTGTACAAGGACCCGTTTGCAGAAATGGGGATGTTCATGTGTGGTGTAAAGTAAGCATGTACATACTAGTGCACGGAGGCTCAGCATGAGGACATGGTGAGAGGAGAAAGAGATGGCCACACATCAGCCCAGTTTTTCCAGGGCAGAGACCAGGAGGCTCTTCCACATGGTGATCAAGTACATGGCAGTGCTTTATCCACCAAGTGGACGCAGGGATGCCTACTGGGAAGCACATTTGATTTGGCAGTGGATCTTCCAGAGCTTAGTTTAGAAGTGACAAAAACACTAAGTACACAGGGATGCTATTGGCTTTAGGACAAAGATGGATGCAGAGGGATGGAGGCAGGGAGCAGTCAGGGGCCACAAATGGGTAGGGATCAGCATACATCAGGTGAAAATGCAAGTTTTAGTTACAGATGTCACACAGTACATAAGCTCAGTGGTTAAGGAGAAAGGTGGCAGCAGACCCTCTGAACACAGCAGAGGCATGTGCTGGATCCATGGGAGTGAGCTAGGCAGAATGGGCACTGCTATTTTCAGGCAGGGATCATGTCACAAGCACTTAGAATTTGCATTATGCACCAGAAGGGAGCCTGTAGAGAACCGACCCAGATATAAAAAGCAAGTGCCCACAGAAATATTTGTAAAAGGCACAGAGGTATGCAGCCAGCATTGCACAGAAGGCTCCATAGGAGCAGGAGTGGTAGGGGATGTGGGCAGGATCCACCTCCTCCCCAGAAGCAGAATAAGATCTATGGCCCACCAATATCATTCCAGTCAACTGTGATCTCAAAACTGAAGTAGTCAATGATGCTTGGAGTGTCAGAGAAGGATGACATGTGATGTAGGTGTTGCAGGATGGCTTCACTTAGTATGTCATGCATTTCTCTTTTCCTGCAGTGCCTTTGGAGGGAGTTGCAAGAGTAGCAAAGTCTGTGGTATATCCATGGGCACAGCTGTGGCATCAGGAGTCCTGATGCCACAGCAGTGACAAAGGTCCCTGATGAGGACTATGCATGGAAAGGAACTGGTGGCATGGACAACACAGAAAGGGAAAGGATGTCCAAGATGTGAACAGATACATTGAGGACAGTACATGCCAATTCTGAGTAAGTGGAGACTTAGAACCAAGTATCTGCTACACAGATCAGCAAGAAAAGGCATTCAGAGGTATGACAGACATGGGTGGATGAATGCAGTATGAGAGAGGCGTTGCATAGGGGAGGTGGAATATATTATGTGGGGAGGTGGAATATATTATGTGTCAGGAAAAGCCATCAAAAGCACAGGAAACCGCAGTTTGAGGGCCGGGTAGGAATACAGATGTGAGTGGCAGAGAGATGTTGGCAAATCACATAGTTGCCATCTTGGAATGACAAGCAGGACAGGTCTTGCAGGATGAAAGCCAGAGAGAAATGGGTGTCACAAGTATACTTTGAAGTTGCGCTGCCATTGGCAATATACACATGCAGCTCATGAGCACTCTGAGAAATGGTGTAGGACAGCCGTAGGCCAAGACAATGAAGTCACAGCTGCCAAGTGCTGCGATGTAGGACCATGTCAGCCCACATGGTCTTCAGAAAACAGGGTGCAGCACAGCAGATGCCCTGTTTCAACCTGTCCTCTGCTCCATGTGGATGAGGCCATCTGAATGAGGTGGATCACATAGACTAACCATTCCAATCCATTCATTAATTTATAGACCTCTATCATATCTCCCCTCATTCATCTCTTTTCCAGGTTGAAAAGCCCTAACCTTTTAAGTCTGTCCTCATAGGGGTATCCTTCCATCCCTTTTACCATTTTGGTGGCTCTTCTCTGTACCTTTTCTAATTTTGCTATATCCTTTTTAAGATATAGTGACCAGAATTGCACACAATATTCAAGGTGCAGTCGCACCATAGAACAATACAAAGCATTATAATATCCTTTGTCTTATTCTCCATTCCATTCCTTATGATTCCTAGCATTTTATTAGCTTCCTTTGCTGACGCTGCACATTGGGCGGAGGGTTTCAACGTGCTATCCACAATGATGACCAAATCTTTTTTCTGGATGGTGGTTACTGAGCCCATTGCATAAAATGGGCCCTGTAGCAGATGAGCATAATGGCATTATCATAGGCTAAATATTAGTAAATGACCCCCTAAAGGTTTGTTCATTCTTTCTTTTTTTCAAATTCAAAGGCAACTGTTGGTGAATGATTGAGGAATACATATGAACCATATCAAAGTATTATGAAGTAGATGTTAATGAGTTTCTGGGGGTTTATATTAGAAGGATCACAGTATAAGACTAGATTTGCTCATTACTGTGTAACATTGCTTTCCAAAAGGGAGAAAATTATTAACATCACCTAAAGTATGGTTTGTGAAGCGCTCATTGATATGCTAGGTCAAGGAAAGAAGATAAAAGTGGGGCACTGAGGATTGGTTAGATTGTACCACAGTTAGCATATGCTATAGGCCAAACTGGAAGAAGTATGTCTTCAGCATAGAAGTGTTATAATACTTATCCAAAGATTTAAGATGACTAGTGAGCTATGGAGACAAAAAAATGTGTTGCACAGGTTTTTTACCCAGTACAGAGCCTTGGTAAATACCTATCCCGTCCCCGAGACCAAAACATACTCCCTTTACTGTTTTTTTCATGAGAAAGGCTTCCCATTCTGCTTCTTTGATTTTTCCAAGGTTTTAAAGATGCCTGTGTCCACTTTAGGCCTATATAAGATGCTGCACACCCATTCCTTCTACATAGATGCTATGACAAAAGTAGCATCCCTAGGTCTCTCTATAAAGCAAATAATCTCAATAGATATATGGCAGCCCCACTGCTATAAATTGCATGTTACGCCTGAAACCTATGCTCTCTGCCATGTTAAGGTGTTCTTTACTTTTCTACAGGTTTTGTCGGAGACAGCACAGCATATGGATATGGGTCACTCTTTAATTTATTGGGAATATTGGAGAGCATTAACCAGGCTTTTAGGTGAACATCTGGATGTGATTAATAATGGAATATTCTTCATGTGGTTGGGCCAATAGGGAATGTTGTGGGATTAGCTCATATCATTAACTCCCCAGACCAAAAGCCACAAATTTGTCTCTTGGCTGTGATCCTCCATTTGAGGGGCAATGTATAATGAACACATGAAGCATGAGGCTCATCAAAAGCATGCAGAGAGACTGCACCACAATAGCAATCTCTTTCCAACCACACACATTATCCAGTCCTGCATATTATGAAAGTGTCTGGCATGGAGAACTGGGGAATCATACCATCAATTTTTTTTTAAATGTAATGATTGGAAGCATCAATTCAAGTTCAGGACTAGGGGGTGTACCATTACATATGATCTTCCAGCTGAAAACTGTCCTGTTATATATAAGCCAGATGGTGCACAACTCTGAGTTGTGGGCCTTAATATTTATAACAGAAACATTCAAGATGGGATTAAGGAATTACTGTTTAGGGTAATGCTCAGGCATGACCACAACAGCAGTGTGGTGTAAGGATGTGTATTCATTAGCATACATTTGCAGTAGAGTTACTACAGCGTGCTACCACATAAACATGTTCTAACATTATTAATGTGCATTATTTTACTGTAGGTCCCATTTTACGAAATGGGACCATGTTATAACAACATGCATTAAAAGTATTAGTGCATGGCAATGCGTTTGCACATATTAGCTCCAACTGCCACTTTGTTAGTGCATCTTAAAAAATGTAGAGTGTGCAAAATTGATTTTATGTTCATTCACCTATCAATTGACATTGTATAATTGATTTGCATGCTTTATAAAGTTCTAATGTGCTTTCATTTTTTTTAATGAATGTGTGAAACAAACTGAAAAAAAACACCACCCAAAAATCTGTGAAAATCTGAAAATGGCCCATACTTCTCTGGCAGCTCCACTTGGACACAAAAGGGCAGTATTATGCAGGACAGCTGGGACAGGACAGTGTTCTGAAAACCCTTTCTCAGCTACCTGAGCAGTCTGAACTCCTGGAGACAGTTTTAGTAGCTTTTTATACAGGAGTGGCAATTTGCAGGGAGAGTATAACTGGTGGGCCTCTTATGGATATTACAGACACTGAGGATTTGTTGAGTAGGCAGGGTCACCCTCGCTCCCCCAGTTGATGGCCATGCTGTACAGAATTCTGATAAGAGAAGTGAATATACCAAATTCTCTGCACTTTTTCATTGCAAGAAATAATTTAAACAAGAATGATTGGCATGGGATTTGGGCTCAGGCACATAGGTCATCTATTTGTTTCAGCAAGGTAGAGTTCTTCATATGCTTGCTTTCACATATGTACATTTTTGCTAAGTTTTGTACTACTGCCAGCCCTTTGTGTTGGGGATACTACAGTGAGGTGGGCACCCACATTCATATGTAATGGCAGTGTTCTTTTGTTGGACAGCAAAGGAAGGATGTTCTTTATTAATTAATTTAAGCCTATGGCCCGACACAGGCCGTGTTTCATTGCCTTCTTCAGGGGCAGGCTAAACTAAAAACATATTAAAAACAATTATGAAAACAAACCATAAATTATATAAATAACATAAATATATCACCAATCACCTAGGAACTTATTATGCACAATGAATAGACTATTAGTAAAACATATAAAAATAATGGTTAAACAAATTAAAATAACAATAGATCAGCACAGGAAACTATAAAGATAAGCATAATAATAAAATTCCATAGATAGTATAAATGTGTAGGTTAAAAATTAAGAATTGCTACATGACGAAGCTACTCACTAAAAACAACCTACCTCTATGAATTACTTGTACCTCCGATGTATACTCTATTCACTTATGTTGCCATGTGGTGCAGGAGTCTGGGGTGGAAGACAGAAGTCAAGGAGAGGCATGAGGGGTGTGGTAAAGGAAGGGTGTGTTCAGGGGGCATACCTTGGCATTCACAGTTTCACCTGCCATCAGGCACTTTTTCATGCTGGTTCTTGATATCCCAGTTATGATGTGGGCCATTGTGTTTTGGAGTAATTGCAACGGGTGGGTGGATTGGATAGGTAGCCCCTGGCAGATGATATTGCAATAGTCTAGAATTGACATTATCAAGGTCTGTCAGACTGTGCGGAAGTTATTGAGGTCAAGAAGGGGCTTGAGTCTTTGTATTGTTCTTAGTTTGTTGTAGGCAGCTTTTGTAATCTTGCTTAAATGAGCTTGAAAGTATAGGTTTTGGTCGAGGTAGGAGATTTATGGACAATGTTCCCTCTAATTTTCTGTAGGCTGTGTGCGCATAAAATATCAGCTGTGTGCAGCTTTTGAAGGAAGGTTAAATTTTTGTGTGCCACATAACGACACTCAGAGTTATATACTTTAAAATTTGACTACACGTCAGAATACAGTATGTACACCACATTGATTTTAATCAAATTAAATGAAAATAGAAGATTACTAAATGAAGCGGGAAATTTCTAGTAATTACAATCATAACTTTTAAATTTTAAGACGTTTGTGTTGTTTTCTATCAGAATCAGAGCCATAATTTTTGTGCGCTCTGTTGTAAAGTATGTGCGCTCGCTCGGCGAGGTGTGTGCGCGCGCACATGCGCACAGCTTAGAGGGAACAGTGTTTATGGATGGTCATGAGTTTTAGGTTTCAGTCTGGGTGACTGTAGGCTAGTCCCACGCCCTCGTTCTCCTCCAAAGGGCCATGCCAAAGGGCTCTCTACCAAGGCCCTCAGGCATGGGCATGCCTTGCACTATCTGCTCCTACCACCGTGGCCCGTCCTTTTTAATCATTTAAAGATTTAAAACAGCTCTCATGCCAAAAATAGCTGATACTTAGCTTTAGACAAGGATTAGGCTCCAAAAGACGCTATAGTCAACAGTGTGTCAAATATATGACGTGACACGTTTCGGGGGTGTATCCATAAGCCCCCTGCTTCAGGTCAGACCATTGTGTAGTAACGTCAGCCTTGAAAACATAGCTAAATGAAATGGTTTTATAACCCAGGCACCTGAGTTAGTTCATGAATCCTAAATGGGACACTCCCATCAGGTGTAGCAAATACAGAGGAGCCAATCAGAAAAAGGAAGAGGAGCCACCAATCAGGCGCCCCCTCCCAATCCGAAAGGCTAGGAAATTGTGTGCCAATCCAGCTGCTGATTCAAACCATCAGGATGTACAGTATTCAGTTTAAAGATCCATTTTTGTTCCAAATTCTGTAAGGTCTGGATCCTGTCTCCACCTCTAGGATTAGGAGGTACATGATCCAGAATCCTCCAACGAAGATCATCAAACTTGTGTGAATAATCCAAATAGTGATTAACTAAAGGTGCTGTGAGCAACTGTGTGCGTAATCGAGAGGCATGTTCACCAAGCCTTTGTTTGCAAATCCGCGAGGTCCTTCCTACATAGAGTAGCATACATGGGCAAACAATCAGGTAAACCACATAAGCAGTATTACAGTCCGTGTGCCAACGAGTATAATAGCTTTTCTTAGTGCGACTATCAATCCAGATCAAACCCGGCAGGGTACTGGAACAAAAAGAGCAGGTTTGATCTGGATTGATAGTCGCACTAAGAAAAGCTATTATACTCGTTGGCACACGGACTGTAATACTGCTTATGTGGTTTACCTGATTGAAATCGCTGATCTTTGCTCCTCCTCAGACTCTACACATTCAGTAGCACTGCAGACTTTTCATTCACAGTTGTTGTCTTCAGCCCATAGGATTCTATGGCATGCAATATATAATTTGCAGAATCAAAACTCACCACAACACCTCTCTGATTCCACACAATTACAAACATGCATGACGACTTATCCTTAAGGGCAATATAGAATTATTGAACCAAATTATCTTACCTAATGCTAATTAATTATAATTCATCTACTGGTAGTACTAAATTATCCTAAACTATATAACTATATGTAGACCAAGTTAGCACTAGTCCTTATAGCATACTTATATCTTGCATAACTATCTGCATTCCTTAATTTATTCTGTTTATCTATCAAATTAAATATTAGATCACATGCTGATAGACACACCTCTCTTATTAGGTGCACAGTTGTACATATCACTAATTATGTGTGATTCACTCTCCAACTGAGATAATTTTCAAGATATAGTTAATCTTATTACTCAAGGGTAACAAACATTAAAACATAACTGGCAGTTTATAGCGAATAAATTAAACTCATTTCAGTTGCTTATCAAAAATTCTTAGGAAATCTCTTAAGTAATGGTTTGATTCACATTACTGACAATAATCAAAGTAGGTGTAACCATCTGATTAACATAGATATCTCAGCTCACAAAGAAAGTAGCATCGTGACTATCAAGACACAAAAAGAACAGATACATAAAGGTCATTGCAATAGAAGGTACCAAGAACTGTGCTCAACAAAAGGTAAATGCTTCCATAACCACAAAACTTTTAAAATGTAAAATTTAACTCAATTAGAACATTAGCTGTCATTGCTAACAGCTTAGTATTTCTCTTTGCTACACTGTTTTCAGCACAAAACAGCATTGTGAGGATGGGTAGGCCACCTAAATTAGGTTGGGGCGTATGACATAGAGGGCAGCTGTGGATGCCCCTCATGTGGATCTGGACACTGTGTAGCCTACACAGTTTCCAGGTAACACACTAGCAGGAGACACAGTTCTGTACAGTTCTGTTGCAATATATTCCAAATAATGTGGTAAGCTGCTTACAGTCCCTGATCTGTGACTGCTCATATCAGTGCATCTTGGCAGAGGATAGCTTTACAACTGCACAACCCAATCCCCCCCCTCACCCCCAGGCAAAAAAGAAGAGGTGGATAACAGTATCCATCAGTTCCAGCTGCAGTTTCACATACTCATTGGGAACACTATTATTCACCATTCTGATATGATCTAGTACACTGTGGTGTGAAAGTGACTAGAAGTAAGGCCTAGACCAGTGGTTCTCAACCCAGTCCTCTGGGATCCCCAGGCAAGTCAAGTTTCAGGATATCCAAAATGAATATGCATGAGATAGATCTGCATAGAATGGAAGCAGTGCATGCAGATCTATCTCATGCATATTCATTGAGGATATCCTGAAAAATTGATTGGCCTGTGGATCCTAGAGAACTAGGTGGAGAACCACTGGACTAGACACATGATGACAGAGGGAGAAATATGGAAGCACATAAAGTCCATGCGAATGTTCTCATGCCCCACAATATGAAAAACAGCTCTTGGCCTGAGCAGCGGTTGTAGCAAAGGGATATGTATTAACTGTTGTCCTATGTCACAGAGGCAGCCTGGATGGGTCTCATATCTTAGAAGCAATGATTCATCACATGTGCAGTAACACATACAGCTTCAGATGTTCTGCATCAGTGTTCAGCCAACCATCCCTCACCCACTGCCACTGTCTATATTTCAGTGGGATATTTCCTGATGATACCCCAGAACATTGTTGATGTGCTCGTATGTCTCTCCTATGTGACCATGTTATTCTCAGAGTTACATGTTCAATGGGCTAATCTGCATGACAGAGGAATGGTCTGGGACATTACCAGCAAGGAGGCGGTGCAGCTTGGAACAAATGAGGTGCGTATGGCTAATTTACTCAGAAGAGTCCTCTGTGCCCTTATAAATCATCTCCCCAGCAAACATAGCAGTGATGTGAGAAATGAGGACACATGGTAGATACATATAATTGATGCATATTTGAGTTTTCATCAGCTGATTACAACAGTCTCATCATCCGCAACTAGGCTTCTTTTCCTGCCTGCATAAGAAAGTATCAATGCAAACGGTAGCAATTCGTTTTGGAACTAGAAACCCAGGACAGTGTTGTTTCTCACTGATGCTGTTGTTACCTGCTATCGTTTATAGGCCATTTTGTTATTACCCATGAATGTTAAGATTAATACTATTAACCCAGGGCTATGTCATGTACACTAGATTACAACTGACATTGTTAATAATTGCTGCCACAAACTAACACTTAGAAGGATATATTGTTAAGTTTGATGCCACACACTAGATACTGTTGATACTTACTGTTGATACTACATGCTGTTGATACATGCTGTTGATACTAGATGCTGTTGATACATGCTGTTGATAATAGAGGCTGTTGATACTTACTGAGACTATCTAACACGTATAAGTAATATTATTGATACTTGCTGCTACAAGCTATCGCTTATAAGTAATACGGTCACTACCCACGATTGTTAAGAATACAAATCCGAAATTACAAACCGAACATCAGATACGAAAACTAAACTGTTCAGACCAAGAGGCACTTGCAGAACTACTAGAACAACTAAAAATGAAGGCCCAAATCTGGTACATAGTGATATACCTGCTCACACTAATTCCTGCTTATTCATTAAACCAAAACCTTTACCGACCCCTCTCATATCTCTACACCCCATTCTACAACCTCTACACCATCCAAACAACACAACCACTATTACTCGCACCATACTACTTCACAGAAAAACCTGTGGCACACACACACGTTCATAAACTCTCCGCAAGAAATTCGACTAAAAATCGGAGAGAAAGCACAAGCCAATTGTAACACAAACACGCCCACACAACCAGGCGAAATCAGAAACCACCACCAACCAGGCTACAACACCCACAGACAAAAACTGCAAAATCATACTCATAAACGCCCGCTCAATCAGAAATAAAACCCACATAATCTACGACATCATCACAGATGAAAAAACAGACATCCTATGTATAACCGAAACATGGGTCACGGAAACAGACTCAGCCATATTAAATCAGATCAGCAAACCTGGATATAACATCTATAACTGTCCCCGATCCCATAAAAAGGGTGGAGGTGTACTCATAATAGCAAAAGAGAACCTGAAACTCACCAGCACGTATCAGAACTCAAATCCAGACATAGACATACTCAAGATTGAAAACCCCGCTGTATCCGTTTGCTTGATATACAGACCCCCCACACAACAATATGAGATACTAGCATCAGCATTGGAAATAATTTCATCAACCCAACCTAGAAAATTCCAAATTGTACTAGGAGACTTAAACTTAGCAACAACATCTGCCACAAATACAGCCACCTTCCTGGAAGCCATGACCCAACTAGGCTACCAGCAACAAATCACAGAATCCACCCATGATAAAGGTCATACCCTAGACATGGTTTTCACACCCAAAAATGCTCAAGACAAGGACGAGAAGCCCAAGATAGGGATCAATCCGCTACCCTGGTCAGACCACCACCAAATCAATATACAGTTAAAATTACCGAACTTGTCTAAAGACACCAAAGCAAAAAGAACAACACAACAACAACGACGGTTCAACAAACCAAACATGGAAGGTCTGATTGAGTCCATCAAATCACATATAGACCTCGACAAAACAAACCTCGATGACTTAGCAAATGAATGGGACACCGGAATCCGGACCATAGCAACTCTCAAAGAGACTCAGACGCCAAACGCATCGAAACAGCAAAATGAACCCTGGTACACCAGTACGTTGACCAAAATGAAGAGAGAGCTCAGGAAGCATGAAAGAAAGTGGAGACACACCAAATCCACTGAACTCAGGACAGTGTACCTTAATCTCCTCGCAAACTACAAAGAGGAAATAAACACAGCAAAAAGGTTACACCATACCAACATACTGAACAAAGCCATTAACAAACCACGGGAGCTTTTCGCCCTAGTAAAATCACTTACAAAGACAGCCCTCCCTGAACCCCAGGATAACTCAATACACCCACAAACACTAGCAGATCACTACGCAAGCAAACTGAATACTACCACCCCCACATTTGCCCTAGAAACACCACACCAACGAACAAAGATGAAACAAGAATCTACATGGAGCAAATTCCGCAACATTGACAAACAACAAACCACCAACATCTTAACCTCCATAAACACCACCACCTCACCACTTGACCCCTGCCCAACTGCCTGGATCAAAGCGGCAAAAAATGAGATAAACCAGCAAATAGCCCACATTGTTAACCAATCACTAAGCCAAGGAGAAATGCCGGAGAAACTAAAACAATCTATAATAAGGCCGATCCTAAAGAATAATTCCCTCAACAAAGAAGACCCATCATCATACCGCCCCATATCAAGCATCGCTTTCCTGGCAAAAATCATAGAAAAGGCAGTACTCTTGCAACTTCAAGACCACCTCGACGAACAGGATGCCCTGGACAAACAACAATACGGATTCAGAAGAAACCATGGAGTGGAAACACTTCTCATAGCACTGATGAACAACCTACTTAAAGGACTAGAAGACACAAAGAAAATGTTCATACTCATTTTCATTGACATCTCCGCCGCCTTTGACACGGTACATCATGAGATACTCCTTAGTAAGCTAGAATCCATAGGAGTTGAGGGAACCCCCCTCAAATGGTTATCCTCCTGTATATCTAACAGAAGGCCTCAAGTACAATTTAATGGGGAAGAAGCTATTCCATTCACTCAAATGCAGGGCATACCACAGGGCTCAGCACTCTCAGCACTGCTGTTCAATATCTACATGAGACCCCTCTGTGACATCTTCAAAAGGCATAGCATCAACTACCACATCTATGCAGATGATATTATGCTCTACACGCAACTGGACGTCGCCGACCCCAAATATGCACAGCTCGAAAACTGCCTGAACGAAATATTGATATGGCTACAGAAAAATAACATGACGATAAACCACAAAAAAACGGAGGTAATGTACATGTCCAACAAACCCAACTTCAAGTCACCTGACTCAATCACCCTGTGCAACAACACATACAAAGCAAAAGAAGAAATCAAATATCTAGGTGTCACACTCGACTGCAACCTAAGAATGGAGAAACACCTGCGTAAAACAAACAAAGCCATCTTCTATAAACTTAGGGTGATACAACCTCTAAGGAAAATAATAGCACCAGGCGATTTCAGGTCAGTGGCTCAAGCACTAGTCATGCCGCACCTCGACTACTGTAATGCCATCCTACAAGGTCTACCCAAAAAATCACTGGGTATCCTTCAAATGGCCCAGAATGTCGCAGCTAGAATAATAATGGGAACAAGAGTAACTGACCACATCACCCCAATATTGATCGACTTTCATTGGCTTCCAGTTGCTGCTAGGGCATAGTACAAGATGATAGTAACAACGTTCAAGCTGATCAACGACATAGCCCCCTCGTTCCTGTCCTCTCTTATCAACATACAACCAGCAAATAGAAATAGAAGAACTAACAACTTGGGCACCCTGCAGGTCCCTAACGCAATACGAACTGTGAAAACAAGTACAAGTCGCAGAGCCTTCTCTTTCGCTGCGCCCACTATATGGAATCAGCTCCCTGTTGACCTGCGGCTAACCCAGGACATGAAAAGTTTCAGGAAAGAGTTAAAAACCCACCTATTTAAATGCTATTACAACCAGCCATAAGTCACAAAATCCAGGAAAACGTAACAAAGGAAACTGATAAATACGTACATTGTAAATCCGCCTTGTGTAACCATGTATAGCCAAGTAAAATGAGATTTCCCCAATCTGTAAATATGTATTATATAAATGTAAATATGTTTACCCCCAAAACTTTAAACATGTGTGCCGTGACCCCCCAAGTCCTCTATGTATTTACTCCCCCACCCTGTCCTGATTGACTTCCCCAAAAGAAGAATCAAACTGCTACTGATCGCTGGAAGCAGCGGTATATAAATGTGTTCTAAATAAATAAAATAAAATAAATAAATATAGGCTATGTAAGGTGTGGGCTCCTGGCAGGATGTTAAGGAAGGATGGGGGAATGAATGCAGGGGTGGAGGAAGGTGACTGAGGGGCACAACTGAAAGTTACACACATTGAGGTGGCATAGCTGCAGGCAGGATAGATATCATTTCAGAGAGGGGAAGCAGTCTCAGAGTGACTGCAAGGTGAGGATGTCAGTGAACCAGCTCAGGAGGAGCAATGTGGGATATGTGGCCATATCTGTGCAGTGCTCTGAGAGGATGCTGTGTCCCATCCCCATCAGGAAAGACTTTATACATATCAGGAGGAGCATACCACGTGTCTTAGCGATTGGGAGAATAGCATAGCAGCACATACAGAGGTGACATGACACCCAGACCTTCACCATACCTTTGTGCCACAGTGTTGTTCTTGGATGAGGGACTGCAACATATCCTGCATCTCTCACACACAGCTTATGGTGACATGACTGTACAAATGATACCCCACATTCCAGTGACATTGTGATGTCCCCATATTCCCCACACAGTACAGTGTGCAGCAGGGGATGAGACCTCCAGTACTGGAGTGCTGCAATGCAGCCTAGTTTCTGGCTCTCCCTCATGAATATCTATGTGATATATTTGCAGAGAATGGGAGGACTGGCAAGTTATATTCAAGGCAAGCAAAGAGAGAATTTGAAAAAAAAGCTTGCTGTGGAAGCAAAAACACATAATAAAAGCTTTTTCAGGATATTTGTGGCAAAAAACCTGTGAGAGAGTCAGTTGGACCATTAGATGATAGAGGGGTAAAAGGGGCATTAAGAGGGGACAAGGCCATAGCAAAGAGACTGAATGAATTCTTTGCTTCAGTCTTTACTGAAGAAGATGTATGGAAGTTACCCATGACTGAAATGGTATTTAAAGGTGATGCATCAGAAGAGTTGAAAGAAATATCAATAAACCTGGAAGATGCATTATAACTATTTGATAAACTAAAGATTAGTAAATCACCTGGACCAGATGATATACCTCCAAGGGTGTTGAAAGAACTGAAATATGAGATTGCAGACCTATTATTAGTAATCTATGAACTATCATTAAAATCATCTGTAATACCTGAAGATTGGTGAATGGTCAATGTTACGCCAATTTTTAAAAAGGGTTCCAGGGTTGATCTGGGAAACTACAGACTGGTGAGCCTGATGTCAATATCAGGCAAAATGGTTGAAACCATTATAAAGAACAAAATTACTGAACATGGTAGATAGTCATGGTTTAATGGGAGAAAGCCAAAATAGCTTTAGCCAAGGAAGGTCTTGTCTTACTAATCTGTTATATTTTTTTTGAAGGTGTAAATAAACAGGAAGACAAAGGTAAGTCGGTCAATACAGTGTATGTGGATTTTCAGAAAGCCTTTGATAAGTTTCTCATGAGAGACTCTTGGCGAAATTAAAAAAGTCATGGGATAGGAGGCAGTGTACTATTGTGGATCAGGAACTGGTTAAAAGATAGAAAGCAGAGAGTAGGGCTAAATGTCCAATTTTCCCAAGGGAGAAATGTAAATAGCAGAGTACCCCAGGGATCTGTGCTGGGTCCGCTGCTTCTTAACATATTTGTAAATGACCAGGAAATGGGAATAATGAATGAAGCAATCAAACTTGAAAATGATACAAAATTATTCAAAGTTGTTAAAACCCAAGAGGAGTGTGAACAATTGCAAGAGGACCTTGATAAATTGGAAGGCTGGAGGTTCAAATGGCAGATGAAATTTAATGTGAACAAGTGCAAAGTTGTGCACCTCAGGAAAGAACAACCCAAACTATGGTTACACAATGCAAGGTACCACATTAGAAACCACCATCCAGGAAAAAGATTTAGGCATCATCGTGGATAACACATTGAAACCTTCCACTGAGTGTGCAGTAGCAGCTAAGAAGGCAAGTAGACTGCTAGGAATCATAAGGAAAAGAAATGGAGAATAAAATGAAGGATATTATAATGCCTCTGCATCATTCCATGGTGTGATCATACCTTAATATTGTTTGCAATTCTGGCTGCCATATCTTATAAAGGATATAGCAGAATTAGAAAGGTACAGAGAAGACCTATCAAAATGGTAAACGGGATGGAAGGATACTCCTATGAGGAGAGGTTTAAAAGGTTAGGGCTCTTCAACCTGGAAAAGAGACTGCTTAGGGGAAATATGATAGAGGTCTATAAATTTATTTATTTATATTCTCTTATATACCGTGCTATTCTGCATCAGTGTGGTTTACATTGAACAGGGCATTATAACTTGGAGATAACTATTTTACAGGGAACATGGGCTATGGAGGGTTAAGTGGCTTGCCCAAGACCACAATGAGCACCTGTGGGACTAGAAACCCCAGTCTTTCCAGCCCAAGGTTGCTGTTCTCTAGTGGGATTTGAACCCCTGACCTTCTGGCCTGAACTACCTTGCCCCAACCACTAGGCCACTCCTCCACTCCAATTAATTAAATTAATGAATGGCGTGGAATGGGTAAACATAGATCAATTATTTTTGCCTTCAAAAAGTAGAAAGACAAGGGAACATGCAAAGAAGTTATAGTGTAAACCATTTAAGTCTAATAAGAGAATTTTTTTCATTCAATGCATAATCAAGCTCTGGAATTCTTTATCAGAGGATGTAGTAAAAGCTGTTAGTATACAGTAGCTGGGTTTAAAAAAAGATTTGGACTTTTGTTTAATGGTGTATCCTCTCCCCCAAGTTATGGGGTATTGATGTGTTTTGTTTCTGTATTGTTTCTATCTTATGATGTTTTGTAAGATAAATTTGAAATTCAATAAAGAAAAAAAAGGTTTGGACAAGTTCCTGGAGGAAAGGTCCATAAACCATTATTAAAGAGGACCTGGGAAATCCACTGCTTCCCTCAAATTGTGGAACCTGTGTGTCTTTTTGGGAGACTGCTAGGTACTTGTGACCTGGATTGGCCATTGTTGGAAACAGGATACTGGGCTTGATGAACCTTGGACTGACCCAGTATGGCATATCTTATGTTCTTAGGAGTATTCACTATGGACATCCTGACTACCCGGCCAGATTGTGGCATGCCTGGACTGGTGTTCACCACCCCTGGTGTAGACAGTACTAGGAACAAGGGCAGCACAGCCTATAACCATGACAGATATGTCTCCACACTGGCTAGTTTCAAGGCTGCATTCTGACACATGGATACAATAGCTCCACACTATGTACACCTCATTACCACGGGGGACAGGTCAGAGGCTAGGATCATGCAGAGACAGAGTTGTCCAGGAGGGTAATGACAAGGATGGAATTTATTTTGACTGTTAGAATAGCTGCAGCAGTTGGGATTGGAAGCACCGTTCAGGAAAAACATGCTGTGAGATATGGGAGGGACATAGGAAGAATTAGCAGATCTACATTTGGAGCCATGAGGCCATAGGTTTCTGTGGGGTATAAATCAGGGTGATAGGCTAAGGGACAGCAGATATGGCATCCGACTGCAGTTACATTTCATAGATAGACAGTGGGTGGAAGTTGCAGGGTTGCACTGTTAGCCATATCCAGGTCTGAGATGGACAGTCTATCATGGTCTTATGTGCAGCTCTTGATGGTGCAGTATGGGATATGTGACTCTGATTCCAAAGAGGAAAGGCATGGACAGCACATTGCATAATGCACAGCTGAGCCATGTGTTACACAGTAGTGTTATCAATGCGTCCTCCTGGAATGCATTAACCTTGCAATTGAGGTAATAGACACAGGTGGGGAGCTGTTACACATCACAAACCATTGTCATATGTACCTGGAAAATAATGTACATCTCAAAGAACAGACTGATATTGAAGTATTTGTGGGTCTCTCCATATCTTATTCCTGAAGGCTGGTGTCCAGCTCAGGCGGCAGTCCAGCAATATAGCTGATGCCCAGCCATTGAACCAGGTGCTCCTCCATGGGAGTGAATTAGATTTGCATAGGCTCCACCATCACCAGTGCCCTGGATTTGTGCCCTCTCAGCACTGAGACAGGACCGCAGTGACCTTTTAATGTCATTAAATCTCTTGTGTATATTTCTGTGTCCCGCTCAGGACCCCCCCACAGCTGCCAGAGCTCCCCTCACACTGTCCCAAATGGCATGCCGTGCGCTGACTGAGGTTTAGGAGCAGAAGCACCCAAACAGATGCTCATAGTTGTCTAGTACCTTCTCTAGAAGCATTTCATTTTCCTCTGGATCAAATCGGCGTGCCCTCTTATGGGACTCATCTGGGACACTCTTCTTTCTTTTCTTCAGAGGCTGCCCCTCAGCCACCTCTCCTGTGGATGTGCTCTGTTGGGCAGGCTGACATTCAGAGGATGTCCCTGGTTGCTCAATATCCTGGCCCTCCACCCTGCTCCTCTCCTCTGATGACACATCCTGGGGAGAGTGTTCACCTGCTTGTCCTGTAGCCTGGGGTATTACAGAGTCCTGCTCAGCCTCAGCTCTTACACATTCCTTTCCTCATCCACCAGTTGGGTCCATCACTCTGCACTCTTGCAAGTGCTGGGATAGTGTGAGCCAGCAGGAACTTGCAATTTATAATAACGGGCGCTATGTGCACACACTACGTGAGCACGCTTGACTAACGCCTATTAGCATTCTCTCATTGTCATTGCATGTATGGGGAATGACTGCTCAGGGCTTGGCCATATTAAATGTATTTCCCATATATCTGATTGGTCTGCAATGCAGCAGAGCTAAGGGGATCAATTTGGCTCTGATGATGTTCACATATCTGTATGTCCATTGTGATGGCAGTTTCAGTTACCCTGGAGGTGTGTCTGAGGGTTAGCTACATGAGTCCAGATGTTCCCACTAGACCTGATCCAGTCTGTGCTTTACTCCATTGTGTACAGGGCTTTGGAGCTCTCTGATCCACAATGCACTTGATGGAATCTGGCTACTCTTGGGTCCAAACAAGCTATGGGGTAAACCCAGGCCAGGATCTGGACTGTTGGCAAGCCTATGTAGCAGCCCCTTGGGTGCGCTTTTAGGTCCAGGACTGGCCTGGCTGGAGTCCCCTCGAGGGCAGGTTCCATCAGTCCTTGTCAGTTTGGCGCCTGGTGCCTCCACCTGGAGAAGAAAGGCGTTAGCAGGCAGGATTTCCCTCCTTTCATCCCAGGAAAACCTCTCAAAAACACTGCTGTGAACAAGGCTGGCTTAGATAGTATTTACAATTTATTTACAAAATATGTACATCAAGTATTGTGATAAAATAATGCAGTATATACGACCCATACTATAATCTTTTCAAATCCAAACTGAAAACTCACCTGTTTGCTGCCGCTTTCGAACCTTAACTCACCTGATCTCCCTTGTGTTTCCATACCATTCCCCCTAGAGATATCCCATGTCTACAGCTACTGTGTTGTCTGTCTCGACTAGATTGTAAGCTTTGATGAGCAGGGGCCATCTTTTACATGTGGCTGTGCAGTGCTGCATATGTCTTGTAGCGCTATATAAATGTTCAGTAGTAGTAGTAGTAGTAGTGCAGCTCTTCCTTGAACTGATCTGCCACTGGACCTCCCTGGGTCTTGTGGCTCCTAGTCCGGAATGGACTCTCTGCCAGAGCAGCTCTCCCCTGGGGCTGATTCTGCAACCACAGCTCCCCCTGGAGCCGATTCTGTCGCTGTAGCCCCCCTGAAGCTGATCCGCCAGTGAAGTTCTCAATGAGCTGATCTATTGCTGGGCCCTTCCTGGGCTTGTGGCTCTTGTACTCTCTGTCACTGTAGCTCCCCCTGGAGCTGATTCGCTGCTGCAGCTCCCCAATGAGCTGATCCATTACTGGACTCCCAAGCCTGGATTAGGCTTTCCAGAGTCTCTCCGCTGACATCTTCACTCCCTGGGTTGGGAGGAGACTGTCCACCTCCATTTTCGCTCCTACCCCCGACTGGGTCAGTAGGAGGCTCTCTACTGGCATCTTCACTTGGAACCTTTCTAGGCTCCCAGGAGACTTTTCATCACCATCTTCAGGAGGAAGGTCTGCAGAGTAGGGGGAGTTCCCTCCTGCCCTCTCAGCTGAGGGCTAAGGTCTTTTAGAAAAAGAGGTCTGATGCCTCTAAATCCCAGGTAACTGTTTTCCAACTCTTTTCTGCACAGGGCTGCAGGTGCCAGTGCCAAATGGTACCATTTTTCTTAGGGTGAGGAATTTCCACCGACCCCTGCATTTACTTCTCCACCCTCTGTCTAGTATGTGCACTTTATTCCCCTACACCATTCCCAATAGATTTAAAGTTAAATCTTACTAATAGATACAAATATGAGAAAATATTACCCTTGCTCCTTCAGCACAGGCAGTGATTTGGATATCCCCCTAAATGTTTGCTTTCCAGCTCTGCTAGCCCAGTGACTGCTACTGCAGACTGCTCTTTACTGCAGACTTCTCTTTTAATGTTGCACCTCATCTGACCTCTCCTGCAACCACTTCTTCAGCAGCATACCTTTGACTCTGAATTATTCAACACACTCTCAAACATCCACCTTTGGGGTAGAGGGGTTCATCTATGTGTGTGTCATACCTGGCCATTGTCCAATGGGCATTTCACTGTTTCTGGTGGATGCATTATTTGGCACAACACTACTGTTTGCACAGGATCTTGTAACTGGTATTTGCTACCTCACAGCCAAGTGGACACTCATTTGCCATGGTGGGATCTAGAGTGCCGATGGACATGTTTATCAGACACTTGGCACTGTGGTACTATGCCTGTCCTGCACCACCAGATTGTAGCTGAAAATCTGGGCAGGGGTTCCCACACATCTCACACATATCACCTCTCCTACTATAGGTGACATTCAGTATGCTTTAATGATTTCATAATGCTTGCTGTTTTGAAGGGGCCAAGGGAAAAGCACATGCATGCAGGGGTTGGGCCAGTTTATAGTCGCCATAACTGTTGTGAGCTCTGAATAGCCCACCCACCTTTGTTGCTGCAGCAGTTGACACAGGTGAACTGCCGTGATCAGTGACTGAGGAACTTTGTTTTGGATCTGGCCATTCCCTTGGGCCACCTTGGTGTGTAGTATCATGCCTAACACCACAGATACTAATGCCTTTAATATAGGTGCACTGAGGTCTCTTTCCCCTCCCTGCACTCATCATCCTGGATGGCTCCAGTAACTACTAGTGACAACATTGTACTATCTATATTCACATATGTCAATGTGTGGTGTGTGTTCAGAAACAGCTGTACTCTGCATGGTTTTGCTGTCAAATGTGAACCATAGTCAGGACATATCAGGGACTGCTGCCTGCCTCACATACCACATGCTGAGTGCTACCTATCATTGGTCACACACTAGGTCCTGCATGGATGGTGGCTTTTCATTGGTCTGACACACTATCCACCAATGTTGTGACCACATATGTAGTCATGTTGCAGGATTTGTGAAACACATTAGAGTGACTCATTAATTGCAAACTGCTGAATCCAAGTGACTCTGGTCATCCAGCTCAAATGGAGGAGAGGGACGGTAACTGAATTGACACACAGGACACAAACTTGCATGTGCCTTTCCTGGGGTGCATCTGAACAGTATAGTCAAAGCTGAGCCCATTCATAATCTCTGTGGTTGGCTCCATCAGACCCTTTCAGTAAGATTCTGAGACTGTGTTTGTTACAAACATGCACTTCATGGTCACATCTCCAGCATGAGGAACTGCTATTTTGCCTTGGGATGTGGACATTAGAAGCAGGTAACCCCACACATGGATGCTGTGGTTTGGCCCACCTCCCAGTTCCCTGACATGTCCTCTTTTGCATGTAGATGTAGCTCTCAGTCCCTGCTGAATATTTTGGTGACAATGTAGACACCACATACAGATTATGCCCTAGGATGCCGCTATGGTGTCCCTTGCCAGGTTTTCCAGTTGGCCAGTATGAGCACTTTGTGGGGCCAATTACAGATGGTGGAACAGTTGGCTTCTAGCCAAACCAACACCACCATAACCCAAGTTCCAGAGCCCAAGCAGCACCACCCAACACCATTCACGGCTTTCACACCTCCATCCACGAGAAGAATAGAAGAGACCATCACATCTATAAACATCACCACAGCCCCCAACGACTCCTGTCCAGCATTCTGGATAAAATCACTGCGCACTGAATTAAGCCCATTCCTAACCAAGATCATGGACCTATCCTTCTCAACAGGTGTGTTCCCGATGGCCCTAAAACATACCTCCATCCGACCCCTCCTTAAAAACAACAAGCTCGACCCCAAAAAAGCCGAATCCTACCTTCCAATTTCCAGCATTCCCCTACTGGCCAAGATAATAGAGAAGGATGTACAACAACAAATCCAACACCACATTGATACTACTACCCCACTTGACCCATGTCAACATGGATTTAGAGAATCCCATGGCGTTGAGACCCTCCTCACCACTCTACTCAGCACCCTAATCACAGGGATCGATAACAGCAGTAAAGGATATGCAATAATCTTCATGGACATTGCTGCCGCTTTTGACTCGGTTAACCACGAGACGCTTCTGACACGGCTCCAAGAGAAGGGAATCCATGGCTCAGCCATGAGTTGGTGCAAGTCATACCTGACAGATAGATGGCAGCAGGTAAGAACTGACTCAGGGACCTCCAAGCCATTTAAACAAATGCAAGGGGTCCCCCAAGGATCATCACTCTCAGCCCTCCTTTTCAACATATACATGCAACCCATTTGCACAATCATCCATTCCTTCAAGGTCTCCTGCCTAGTGTACACCGACAATGTGCTACTCTTCTCTCCATTCTCAATCAACCAACCCGATTTCTCGACCCTGACAAAATGCTTCGAAGCTGTCACAGATCGGCTACACACACAGAGCTTCAGAATTAATTTCAAGAAAACCGATGTCCTCTTCATCACTAGGAATCACTCCTTCACCCCACCAACATCAATAAGAGTAAGAGACGTGGAGCTCTTGAGCAAGGCCACCATCCATTACTTGGGGATCACCCTTGACCAGCATCTCAACATGAAAGCACACATAAGCAATACAGTTAGAGCAATCTATCATAAGATACAAACCATCCGCCACCTGCGACCTTTATTAGAACCAGATGATTTCCAGATGATTTTCCAAGCATTGGTAACCCCGCACTTCGATTATGCCAACGCCATTCTTCAGGGACTCCCCATGAACACCTTGAACCCCCTGCAGCTGCCAATGAATGCAGCCGCCCGAGTCCTGCATGGAGCCTCTAGAAGGGAACACATAACCCCTGTCCTAAAACACCTCCACTGGTTGCCAATCCACTGCAGACTCACTTTCAAAGTTTTAATAATGACTTTCAAGGCCATCAACAACCTATCCTCCATTTCCCTAACAGACCTTATCCTCCCCATACCTGCAAACAGGGCCAGAAAGTCATTCACTGTAAACATCCTTGTAATCCCTAGAGCAATAACAAAATGCTCCCAGACAACAAGGAACAGAGCATTTGTATTTTATGCACCTACGCTCTGGAATGCCCTCCCAACCCCCATCCGGGCAATAACTGACCTTGCCCAATTTCGGAAGGCACTGAAGCACCATTTATTCCTCCTACATTACTCCCTGCCCAGTGAAACAACACAACCAAGTTTACCCCCCACCCACCATAATGACACCACCGATACACCCAGGGCATAACAAACCCATAGTCTGAATACGACTGCCCAAACTGTTTTTAACCTAATATGTAAGTAGTTCAGAGAGTGTTGTGCATTCCATAGCAGTACCTGTGGCATACCTGTTGACGGACAGCTCAGTTGTACATAGTTGTATATAGTTACCCCTGTTAAACCCAAGTTGTACGAACCTGTTCTCTGTAATGTACACTGCATGCTCCGCTGCTTTGTACAAATTATTATTACATGTAAACCGTGCTGATTTTAAAGAGAGCAGTATAGAAATAATATAAATAAATAAATAAAATGCTGTCCAGCTGGGGAGACTGCAATCATCTTTGTGCTAGCGAGTGGAGTCATCTCACCAGTGCAACACATGACCCTACCAAGTGTGTGCTGCAGGTGTGCATTGGCTTCCCTCCCATCAGTGCTGGGACTGGTAACATCTGCTGACAATATAAATTTATTCCATCAATGGTGCTAATCAGGATGTGGTAAGGCACCTGCCTTATTGTTGGGCAGATTATGTGCTGACAACTGTCTATGGAGTTTGTAGCTGAGGCCTGGATAAAGATATCCAATTAGTTTCTGTGGACCTCTGAAGCCTCCTTATGGGGTGCACACTAGCTTGGTTCCAAAAAACAGAGGGCATGATGTGCAAAACCCACACTTCCTATTGTGCTGCAATGTGAATGCCTAGTGGCTTCAGCCAGCACTCCAATGGCATAAGTTGTGGGCTTGTCACAGGCCATGTCAGCATGCAAGTATGCCTATTGTGGATGTATGCATGGCATTTTGAAACCTACCTGTGGGTAGGGTTGCCAACTGGCTCAAGATGCGGTTGACAGGCTTGATACAGTCTTGGGTTTACACCAGTGCATGCAGGGATATAGAAGATCAAGACTACATGTCCCTGCATGCAATGGGCTAAACCCAGGACTGGGTCAGGCCTGTTGGGGGCATCTGGAGCCAGTTGGCAACCGTACCTGTGGAGCAGATCCTGTCACTGAATGAGAGCTTCCGTGTAATACCTTTTCCAGGCCCATTTTGCTTCTCTCCTGAGTCCTGTTGCTCTACAGCCCATGTTGAAATATCCATTCTCTGTGGCCTGACACTGTTTTGCTCTACAAGCTGTGCACATGCCTCCTGTTCATCCAACACTTCAGTGAATGTGCTCAGTGCATCTGACCATCTCTACAAATGTTGTCCTAGTCACCCACCATGGGTACACTACGTTTTCTGATGATTGCTCTCTTGTCTTATGTGACATGTGCTCAGTGATGTCCTCGACAGCAACTGCTTGTATTGACAAGGTGTGGGGCTTCCTGCCTATTACTCCCATTGATCATTCACGCAATGATGTCTGTGACATGGGGTTTTACGGGCATAGGTGAGGGACATAATCAACACTTTTTGCACTATCATATCTTACTCGCACACATCTCCCCACAAAATGATCATACAGCAAGCATGCTCTGCAATTGCGCATATCATGAGTTGGTATCCACTGAGTCCTATTCTGTGTGATTTCCATGCTGTCTCTGTCTGATATGGAGAATGGCCTGGAGAGGCATGACCCCTGCATCTTCATTGGGCCACTTCTATTCCCCAGATTTCAAGGTTTGCATAGGTCCCCCTGTAGCTGCTCCAGTCTGGCAGCCCAGCATCCTTCTGGCTTTGCCACCGCCTTGTTCCACTGTTTTGCCACCTTGAGATCCTTAGAAACAATCACTCCAAGGCCCTTCTCCTGGTCCATGCACACCAACCTCTCTCCTCCTATGGCATACAATTCCCTTGGATTTCTGCTTCCCAAGTCCATGACACTGCACTTCTTCACATTAAATCTTAATTGCCAAGCATTAGACCATTCTTCCATCTTTCATAAGAATGGAACTTAACTATCTAATTTCACAACAAACAGGGGTGCCCTACATGGAGCGGTGGATTCACCCCTAAACAAAGACATGGGGAGGCGTGACACTGCACAGAGAGGCAGGTGCACCTACTCTTGCCACCTTGTTGGGCAGACTAGATGGACCATTCTGGTCTTTATCTGCCATCATTTACTATGTTACTATGTTACTAATGTGTGTTATTGAAGTGCATAATATCTGAGATCAGTGAGGCAACTACATACTGCACAAGGACAAATGGAAGCCTGATCCAGGAAGCCACACTTCAGTAATGGGGGCCAGCCTCATCTGTCACAAGCAGAAGAAGCTCTTCGCCATATCAGGCACGTGCCGTGACATAGGGTGGCTGCAACACTTACAGCAGCATGTGGAGGAGCACTTCAATGAAAGCTGTGACTACCCAAGGACAGTAAGTACATGTGCACAGAAACCCTTTACACATATGTCTACAGTATGTCCATCACACAGCTGATGTATCACCATTCTCAAACATGGCTCTGTTTATTGCCTAGCTCATAAGGACTGTGGAACCTCCATGCAGGGCTAGACCAGGGGTTTTTCAATCCAAGCCTGGGTCTGCAGCTATGCTGCATCCCCATGCTGTTCAGACCCCCAAACCCCAGAGTGCATTGCCACACCCTCACTTTGCCACTCATTACATCAACAGGGTCAAGAAAGGGGGCACCACTCAGTTCTGCTGCACACCATGTGCTCCAGCACACATGGCCTGCCACAAGTGACCCCCCGAACTTCTGTTGGAGGGGGGTCGGATGCGGCAGGCTATGGGTAGTGAACCAAAGGGACTGCCACACATAGAGATCTGCAGACCCTTGGCAGTTTCCAATCCATCATAGTGGATAACCCAAGCCTGCCTCCTTGTCCTCTGTATCACACTAACTAAATGCACCTACATGTGTATGCACTGTGTGGGTTTGACCAAAGGGGCCATTGGGATGCATAGAGTTATCTTTATTTGAACTTTTATAGAACATTCACAACAATGCCCTTCAGACATCAGTGCAGTTTACAAGTTTCACAGTAGGGACAGATTTTCAAAGGAAGGAAACAACATTAATAAGGTAAGACAGAACACCCTCACTTCAGAGAGTTACAAACATACCAGGGACCAGGGACCAGAGCAAGGAGGACAGGGAAAGGTCAGGTGATGGGGAGGGGTAAATCACAGACAGTTCTACAGAAATGGCTAATAAGGATAGATCTTGAGGGTCTGGGGGAAGGTTCCATATAGAGAACGGTGGGAAGTGAGTTCCAGAGGGGGATACTCAGGAAGAAGATGGCATCAGGGGGGGCCTTGACTCAGGGCATGCATGTGTGGCTGGCAGAGGGTGCAGACAACTGATGTGACTGGAGCAGAGACTACTGTAGGGCCGTGAAACAGATACCAGTCAGACAGATATTGTGGGGTGTGCATGTTAATGGACCTCTAAGCCAGAGTAAGGATCTTGCAATGAATACAATATTTGATGGACAGACAGTGGAGATCACTGAGCAGTAGGAAAACGTGGTCAGAGCAGGTGGCAGGAGACATGATCCATGCAGCAGTATATCCATTATATTGTGTAATGCAAAGGTGTTGGGGGAGACAAGAGATACCAACATGACAGTTATGCACATGTGAGATAACTGACTGCAGGTGAATGGTGGAAAGTGAGGTAGTGTTTGGGAAAGGACAGATTGCTTGTAGTTTCAACATATTAGTACATGTGCTGCTATTCTCAGAACTGTTAGCAGAGACATCATACTAACAGTCACATGTTTATGCTTCTGCCAACTATCCTAATATATATGCACATATAGAGTGGCAAGGACTGCTAACATTGGAGGTCCCAGGGATATATCTCTTCACATAGGTGATGGATATAAGTATGGTTTCCAGGGACCAGCAGATGTGGGTAAGGTAGTATACGCAAACCAATATTCCAGCCACTGCATACTGTGCAAAATGTTTGTGTGTGTCCCCTTGCTGCTGCAAATCAACTACACATCTCCTGCAGCCACGCAATGTGCTTGGCACATGATCAGATGTACCCCATGAATCACCCTCCATGGCAGATGGGAACTTAGGAACCATGTGATGTTTCACATACGCATAACAATGATGACAGACCCTGCAAAACAGGGTACTTCCATCAGGGAAGGTAGTATTTGTGCACATTCTTTTAGCAGCACCAGGATGTTGATGATGGCCAGCTATTGGTGTGAGATATGTAGCACATTTATCTCACAGGGTTGACACATTGGACACAGTCTCGATATCTCATTGCTACAACTACTGCTACTGATGGATGTCTGTATAGCGCAATCTCTAAAAACACACCTCTTCCTTCAATACTTCTCCCAAGGCATTAGCTCCCCACCTCCCCCCTTCCAACCCAAACCAATGACTATGGTTAGTCAAGTAAGGCCTCTAAACTCCATTGCTCGCCCCAGATTAAATTTTCACAATCCCTAACCTACGAAACTCAAAACTTATTCTAATTTGCTGTAAATAGTTGTGAATATTTGTTATTACCTTATCTTATCGTTATCCCCATTGTCCCGGTTTCACTCCCTGTTATCTGTAAACTTGACATATGTTTTATGCTTAAGTACAAGGCTGTTAGAGTGTAAACCACGCTGATGATGAATAGCGCGGTATATAAAAACTGTTAAATAAATAAAACCAGGCGTACTCAGCACAGCACAGACACATGAAAGAAATAGACCCTGCTCAACAGAGCTTACTATCTAGTCAGGGCAGACAACACAGTAGCTGTAGACACAGCATACATCTAGGGGGAATGGGAAGGAAACACAAAAGAGATTGTGCAAATCAAGTTTCAGGAGTGCTGGAATGGAGATGATGCTGAAGCCTGGATCTTATAGGGGCCAGAGAAGGGGCATGACGTACAGACCCGGGTAGTATGTTACAGGCATAAGGAGCAGCATGGTGAAAGGAGCAAAGTGAGGAGTTTGCAAGAGCAGAGGGCACAGACAGACCCAATTTGTGAGGAGAGCAAGATTCCCAAGGAAGAGTATAGGGAGAGACAATTGTGTTGGGTCATTCATGTCACACTTTCATATATGTGCACTTCATGTCGTATGCCTCAGTTGGGACACATAGGATTATTCATGTGGGAAAAGACAGGACAACACATTGCAGATGGCCTAATGTCCGAATTATGTTTATCACAGGTGATATCCTTAGTGCTCAAACTTAGGCCCCAACTGCTGGACCTCCCAATGGCTTTACCAGTGACATACACACACATATACATGCATCATTGTGGGGATCTACCATGCTCTGCTGTTGTCATACAATGCCCCTTAGACATGTATGTTTGAGCAACACTACTGAGGAATTTTCCATGCTAATCACAGCTAGGGAACAAAGCCTGAACCAGACAGGATGGGCAGTATGTGCTGTACCAGAACAGACCAGCTTTCACAACCAGGCATCCGCACAGACATGTACGGTGCACAGACATGTATTGGGGCTTTTTCATTTGTGCCTTAGTGCTGCATGTCACCCCAATATTGGATATCGCCTACTCCTTACAATTTGTATATAAATTTGTAAGGCAGGACAACTTTAAGTGAAAACCAATCTAACTTATTGAACAAAAATACACAGGTCTGCAGCAAATGTAACACTGTGTTGTTATCCTATGAGGCAGAAAGTGACATCACTTGATACAGAGCTACAGTCACTGTCTGTCTACTTCACACAGGGCCGGCCCGTCCATTGAGGAAGAATGTTTTTTGCACAGGGCCCCGCGTTTCAGGGGGCCCCGCGCAAAAAACATCTTGCATCAGCCCAACTAGGTTAAAAAAACCACAAACTGGCTGCTACTGCCGCTGCCGCCGTGGCAGCGGCAGAATCGAGCATCCCGCGGGGCCCCCCTGCCCTGCAGAGTCCTCCATGCAGCCTCAGTGTTGGCTGTCAGAGCCGCGCGAAGAGAGAGAGCTTCTCCTCTCGCGGCTCTGTTAATCCCGCCGCGGGGCTGATGGGATTTCCCATCAGCCCTGCGGCGGGATTAACAGATCCACGAGAAAGGGAAACTCTCCCTTTGCGTGGCTCTGAAAAGCCCGTGCTGAGGCCACATGGAAGACTCTGCAGGGCAGGGGGGCCCCGCGAGATGCTTGATTCTGCCGCTGCCACGGCGGCAGCGGCAGCAGCAGCCGGTTTGTGTTTTTTTTTAACCTAGTTGGGCTGATGGGGGGGGGGGGGGTTAGGACTGTTAATGGGCTATGGTGGGGTTAGTAATGTTCATGGGGTATGGGGGGTTTGGACAGGTAATAGGCTATGGGGGGCTAAGACTGGAAATGGGCTGATGGAGGGATTAGGACTGGTAATAGGCTATGAGGGTTAGGACTGGAAATGGGCTAATGGGGGTTTAGGACTGGAAGTGGGCTGATGGGGGGGTTAGGACTGGTAATGGGCTATGGGGGGCTAAGACTGGAAGTGGGCTGATGGGGGTTACGACAGATAATGGGGCTGTGGGGGGCTAAGACTACAAGTATGCTGATGGGGGGCTTATGACTGGTAATGGTAATTCTCAATAGCACGCTACGACACTAAATTCACACAACTGAGGATAGGACTGGAAGTGGGCTGATGGGGAGGCAAGAACTGGTAATGGGTTATGGGGGGGCTAAGATTGGAAGTGCACTGATGGGGGGTTATGACAGGTAATGGGCTGTGGGGGGGCTAAGACTACAAGTGGGCTGATGGGGGGCTTAGGACTGGTAATGGGCTATGGGGGGCTAGAACTGGTAATGCGCTGATGGGGGGTTAGGACTGGAAGTGGGCTGATGGGGGGTTAGGACTGGTAATGGGCTATGGGGGCAGGGGGCTGACTGGAAATGGGCTGATGGGGGCGTTAGGACTGGTAATGGGCTGATTGGGGGGTTAGGACTGGTAATAGCCCATTTCCAGTCCTAGCCTGACCGTACTATATATAGGTTATCAACGGCAGTCTTATACACTGATTGTAGCAGTTGCAGGCAGGATACTGCAACATTGTATCATGGCCCACTGATTGTTACATTATCTCGCATTATCTCACAGTTACTGTCTCAGTCTCTACTGTTTGTTACATTATCTCATTATCTGCTGGCTTGTTATCTGCTGTTTGTTACATTATCTCATTATCTGCTGGCTGCCACATTACTTCAGTGTTTGCTTGCTGCTGTACTGTTTCATGTCTTGCTTGCTGCCACATTGTTCCAAATAACTACTCATTGTTAGGCAGTAAGCTTAGACCCCATTGGTAGCCTCCACAGTAGTCAGCACCAGACCCTACTATCTATCTATCTATCTACCAAGCAAAGAACAGCTCACATACTATCCATCTCTCCACGAGGCCAACCACAAGATGCATTCACTACTAGCCCTGGCATTTCTACACCTAGCCACCTGGCTCCCCCACACATCCCACGCCTTTCACACAAGCACCAACCACATCCCAATACTCCGCAGTGATGGGAGGAGATGGACGGAGAATCATCAACACTCCCCTAGAGAACCCAAAGAAACACCTTACTCACATCTGCTACACATCCCACTTCAACACATTAAGAAGTCACAATTAGACCGTCAGCAACAACAACATGACCTGAAGTGTGCACTCATCAACGCCAGATCAATACGTACTAAATGGCCGATAATCACCGATCTGGTCACATCCCTTGATCTTGACATCCTCATGATCACAGAGACTTGGCTATCGGAATGTGACAACGCAATCATCAATCAGATGTTACCCACAGGATTCTCAGTCTATGCATGCCATAGAACCAACCAGAAAGGAGGCGGAACACTCATCCTGGCCAAAACTGCCCTATGCTTCCAGATGTGTAATGCAACCAGCACAGCTAACCTGGACTCCCTTACTATAACAAATGACACATGCACAATCAACCTACTATACCGAGCACCAACACCATCTTCTGAGGATCTCGCAACAATAATTGGCCTTGCCTGCAACTCAAAAAGACCACGATCCCAAAACTGGATTCTAGGTGACTTTAACCTTCCTACGCTACAGGAAGCGCAAGCCACTGCCTTCCTAGAAGCACTACAAGAACTAGGGTACGATCAGCTAGTCAATAGTCCAACTCACATCAAGGGAAACAAACTTGACCTGATCTTTGCTCCACAGAAAGATATGGATACCACCGAACCAATGCTACCAACCATATCTCCTGTGCCATGGTCTGACCATAGCCTACTCAAGTTCCAGATACCTATTAACACCTACAACCAAGACTCCCACAAAACCAACGCTGTCCACGAAACCTCGCTGAAGCACTTCCGCCCCTTTGAGAAAGAAGAGATTCGAGGGAAGATCCTCCCACTTCTCAACAATATACCACACGACCTAGATACGATGGTGTCCACATGGGACGAGAGCCTCAAGACCATCGCATGCATACCACCCACACATAAAACAAAAAAGAAAAGAGAACACGCACCATGGTATATCAAGGACCTCCGAACTTCACTCCAGTGCCTGCGCAAGCTCGAGAGAAGATGGCGTCGGACTCGCTCTACCGAAGCACAAAGTACTTACATCACTCACCTAAAAGCATACCGTGATGAATTAACAAAGAAGCGGAAACAATATCATTCCGACATACTGAAGCGATCGTAAAACAAACCCCACGACCTCTTCAATATAGTAAAATCCCTCATAAAAGAACCTCCCACAGACCAATCACATATGCCACAACCCCAAGCATACTCTAACTACCTACAAACAAAAATAATCCAGACTGGCGCAACCTCAACCAACTATCTACAACCAGGAGTAACCCACGCTGGCGAAACTTCGAGCTCCGCAAACAACACCCTTCAGCATAACTTACCCCAACCATCACCACTAGCCAATTTTGACAAAATATCACGCAGAGAGATTGAAGACACCATCGCTGCAATCAACCCTACTACTGCACCCAACGACCCATGCCCAGCCCTATGGATAAAGGAGTTGCGATGTGACTTAAGCCGATATCTGAGCGAATTAATAAACCAATCCCTCACAACTGGATCATTCCCACAGAGCCTGAAACAAACATCAATCAGACCACTGCTGAAGAATAACAAGATGGACCCAACGAAGGTGGAATCATACAGGCCAATTTCAAGTATCCCCATGCTTGCCAAAGTAATTGAAAAGTTAGTACAGCGCCAAATTCAACAGCATATTGATACTGAAGCCCCACTGGACCCCTCCCAGCATGGGTTCAGAGAAGCACACGGGGTGGAAACCCTCCTCACCACCCTACTTGACAACCTAGTATCCGGAACAGACAAAATTCACCAGGGATATGCTCTCATCTTCCTCGACATTGCAGCGGCCTTCGATTCTGTGAACCACGAGATCCTCATACAACGCCTCAGCGAAAAAGGAATTCAAGGGACAGCCCTAGAGTGGTGCAAGTCATACTTGACCAATAGATGGCAACATATAAGGTCTGGCTCCACAACCTCCGAACCATTTTTGCAAAACCAGGGCGTGCCACAGGGTTCTTCTCTATCTGCATTGATGTTTAACATCTACATGCAGCCCATATGTGCCCTAGCACGTTCATTCAAGGTCAACTGTTTAGCCTACGCAGACGATATCCTGCTATACATCCCTTTCAGGACCAACCAACCAGACCTCTTCCCTCTAACAAGCTGTTTTGAGGCAGTAGCATAATGGCTCAACACACAAAATTTAAGAATCAACTACAGCAAAACAGATGTCCTTTTCATCTCAAGGAACCAGGACTTCATCCCTCCACCCTCCTTAAAAATCGGCAACACAGAACTGAAAACCAAATCAACAATCCGCTATCTTGGCATTACTCTGGACCAACACCTGGATCTGAAAACCCACATAAAAAACACAGTAAAAACAGTATACATGAAAATAAGGACTTTAAAGCATCTCCGACCACTACTAGATTTCAGCGACTATCGATCAATCTATCAAGCATTAATATTACCACATTTTGACTACGCCAACGTAATCCTACACGGTCTCCCCCAATCAACACTAGCACCACTCCAGCTCGCAATGAACACTGCTGCGAGAGTACTAACAGGGGCCTCAAGGAGAGAGCACATAACGCCAGTACTGATGAACCTCCATTGGTTACCGGTTCAAGCAAGAATCCTCCACAAAGTCCTAACCTTGACCTTCAAAGCGTTAAACACTTTGACTCCCACAGCTATCAGCGAGATGATACACAAAGTACCACATAACAGAAACAGAAGACCTACGACGCAAAACACCCTCGAGGTCCCAAAGGCAACAACGAAATGCACAAAAATAACAACAAACAGAGCCTTTACAATTTATGCACCTAGAGCATGGAATGCCCTCCCCACCTATATACGAAACATCACCCACCTAACCCAATTCAGGAAAGCATTAAAGCACCACCTGTTCACCACATACTACCCTGAATCCAGCCTCAGTATTCATACATGTTGCCCCTCAGACAATCACGCACCACACCTAAACAATCAGACTCAGTATGAAAAAGGCTAACCCACCGATCCTTCAAAAGTAATAAGATGTAGATAGACCCTGCTTGAAAAAGGGTAATAGTGTAAATACAATGTAGATAGTTTCCCCAGTTGTTTCCATGTTGATTTCCCTGTTTATTGTAAAGTTTACAACTCAGAATGCCTGTGTTGTATAGTTGACGTTGAATGTAAACCGCACTGATCTGAAAAGCGCGGTATAGAAGAACTGTTAAATAAATAAATAAATAAATAAATAATAGACTGTGGGGGGTAAGACTGAAAATGGGGTGATGGGGGGTTAAGACTGGTAATGGGCTGTGGGGGAGTAAGACTGAAAATGGGCTGATGGGGGGTTAGGACTGGTAATGGGCTATGGGGGGCTAGGACTGGTAATGGGATGGGGGGGTTGCTAAGACTGGAAAGGAGCTTAGTGGAAGGGGGGCTTGAACTGCAAATAGTTGATGGGGAGGGGGGCTTGGAATGGAAATGGGCTGTGAAGGGAGGGAGCTAGGACTGGAAATGGGCTGAGTGGGGGGCTAGGACAGGAAATGGGCTGATGGAGGGGCTAGGATAGGACTGGAAATGGGCTGTTGGGGGGTGCTAATGTTGGAAATGGGCTGTGGTGGGGGCTTGAATTGAAATGGACTCATGTAAGGGCTAGAACTGGAAGTAGGCTCATGGGGGGTTTGGATTGGAAATGGGCTGAGTGGAGGGGAGCTAGGATTTGACATGGGCTGATGGTGGGGCTAGGAAAGGACTAGAAATGAGATGATGGGGGGCTGGGATTGGAAATGAGCTGATGGAGGGACTCGGATAGGACTGGAAATGGATGGGGGAGCTAGGACTGGAAATGGGCTGATGGTGGGGCAAGGATAGGATTGGAAATGGGCTGATGGGGGGCTAGGACTGGAAATGGGCTGATGCAGGGACTAGAAGGGAGCAGATGCTGGGTGGGGCTGGAACTAGAAGGGAGCTGATGTTGGGGGAGGATTAGAATGGGATGGAGCTGGGAGAGTGAAATGGAGAGGGAAAAATATTTTGTGTGGAAGGGAAGACAAATCTACAATTGGCCGGATATTGGGAGAGTAAGTGGGGATTGAGGATGGAGGGGTAAAATTTGAGTGGATGAAATAGGAACGAGGAAAGAGCAAAAGGAGAAAGATTAGTATGTTAAAGCAGATGTAGAGAGAGAATGGAAAAATAACTAGAAGAGAGAAGAAAGGACAAATGGACAGCAGATGGAGAGTTAGCAGAAGACACGAAGAAACTAGAAGAAAGTGGCTGAACAATTGTAACTGAAAAAAAATGCACAAAAGGTAGAAAAATATCTCTTTATTTTGAATTTATTAACTGGAATATGTCAGCTCTGGGAAATGTGCATCATTAACATCTGCGCTTTGTTTAGTACAAGAGGAAATTAATTTATAGTTTTATTTCTACAGTGTTGTACATTCCAAGTTTGGCTTTTGGGGTTCCCAGTTTAATTATTGTCTTCCTGTTTCTAAATTGTGATTCCTTGTTTGGTGATGGTCTATGTTCTGCATGTGTAACTGAGCTGAGGTATTCTATTTATATAATTCCTATTTGACATTGCTACTTGTTCTCTTTCCCCAGTAGGTCATGTGTTGTTATTCTCTGAAATATATTGGTTTAATATTTGCAGTGTTGCCTTTTGATAGTTAGGGTATGGTGCTTTCTGAGTCCTGGTAGTGCTGTTAGGATACGGCGGGTTTGCTATGGGTTCTAAATGGGCAGTGTTTGTAGTAGTTCCTAATGTGCCTGGCGGTTGGTACTGAATTATAGTAATGTAGAAATCTTTTAGTCTTTCTTTATCCATATACTTATTAAGAGGCATGTTTAGTAAAAGTTAGTGTATGGTAACATTATGCAAATATTTATGCAAATGAGGCACCTTATGCAAATGAGGCCCCGCACCGAGTCTCTGCACATGGCCCCGCACCCCCCTTGGGCCGCCCCTGACTTCACATTCTACAAAGCACTATTTTATACATTCACTTCACACTTTATGTTTCTCTTTAACCCATTTGTCCCTTTTCCCTCATATGATTATTCCTTACAACAACCTTGGAAACACATTCCTTTTTTGTTCTTTCATTTTATGTTTTTTTTTGCAGGGTCTTATCTCTATGTCCTGTCTCCTTAACCTCCCCCAATTCCTGTATTTCTCTTGTTTATGTATACTGTGATGGGGCCTGTATGGTAGAGCCCTTTTAAACCCTGTTCTAGGCGGTTGCCTAGGGTTGTTGAAGTTTACTCTGCTCTTGATATAAAAACAGAGTCTTGTGGTCAAGTGGTAAGGAAAAATTAAGTATGGGTTTTATTCCCCTTCCCGAACAGACATTCTTCAAGGAACAAAAATACAAACACAGCAATGAAAAATGGTAACAGAAAACTTCTTTCCTTTGTTATCTTCACAAAGCTCTTCTTTTCAAAAGGTCAACATAAAGAAGTGTGGTCACTTTTACAACATATAGTACAATCCATTGGCATGGGGTCTGAAGGGTGGCTGTTATCCTCCCATAACATCCCTTCAGTTTCACTCCCAAAACCGTCTGAATCAGCCTCTTCAGATGTGCTAAAAACTGGCACAGCCTCCTGTGATAGTTCACTATTGCTTCCTGCAAAAGTTCCTTTAATCCCAGGATTATATCTGCCTGGCCTGACGAATGCTTTCTGCTTGCTCTCCTCACGGAATGAGAGTTGTGGATACCTTTCACTTATAACATTATATTCAGGGCCACGCCCTTTGCAACAGTCATAGCTTTTAAACCTTTCTTCAAAAGTATAAGGCTCCCACCTTTTTATCTTGGTGCTAGCATTAGCTCTTGGGTTGTAGTGGACTCTCTCCCCAGCTTTCCGGTCAAGCTGTGAGTTAACAAACTCTGTATCAGCTTCCCAGCTGTTTCTTAGTTTACAGCCACTTGTTTGAAGTTCCCTTCACCCGGTAAACTCCCTCTGGGCTGACCTGTGCTTACTGGCTGCACATACCGTCCTCCTGAGCTGCTGGCCCCTCCTGGCTTCTCTCCAGGCCTGCTTTCTGTAGCATAGCTTTTCCCAGCACTGCTCCTTCCAACCCTTCTCTCACGAGCACTGTTTCTGCTTCCACTTCCTGGTTCCTGGATTGCAGCTTCCTTTCCCAGCACTCCTCTGCTGTTCCTGCTCCTGTCTCCGTCTCTCCTCCTCTCTCTCTGACTAAAACTCTCCCTTATATGGTTCCTTGCCCTGTACATTACGTGAGAGTTAGAACACAGGTGCTCCTGATGAGCTTTTGGCTTTGCTTGCACTAACAGCCTTTTCTGCTCAGCTGTTTCTCTGTGCCTTATGTCTTTTCCTACAGCTGAATCTGAGGTAAGCTCTTCACTTTCCTGAATTTCCATAAGCTCTATATTACCCACTGCATCACAATACTCATGGGTAAAGCATTCTGTCTGCAATTCATCTTGTCAGTAGTTTGAAGGTTTACAGTACATGCACAGAGACTGTTTTTTATTAATTCATTTCAAAACGGAGTTTTTCAGAGAGGTTTCTGGGAGAGCAAATGGAGGGAGAGATTCATTCAGCCCTCTCTTCTTCTTCATTCCCCTCTTTGAATCTCTCTTAATTCACTTTCAATATAATAAGAGTGAAGCCTTCTGGTGTCTCTCCAAACGTGTGTTCATTCCGAGTCAGGAGTGAAACTTTCGCCCATTTCTTCTTTCCTCGTAAGCACAAGGGTTGTCATTGTTCCTTTGATTAAACATTTTCTACAAAAAGCCAGGAAATAGGAAAAACCAAAACAACAAACCACTGTTAACACTATAAATCTTAATGCAGCCATAAATAGGCCTTTTGATCCTGAACCTAAACCAGAGAACCAAGAAGAGAATGCATTCCACCAGGAAGTATCCAATGTACCCTCGTAGTCTTCAACATTCAAGGCAGCAATATTTCTAATCTTTTCTATGGTATTGTTACTGAATACAGTATGATTAGCAATAATAGTAGACTTGCTCTCATTTAAAAAATTGCAAACGCCTCATTACTGGACCAATTTCATATCCAGAGCTCTATGATTTTGCAAGGTCATTATGGTATTGTGATCTATAGTTTCTTTCAATTTTATGATAACCTCAGTAAGGATATTTGTTTGGATATGCAGCAGACATTTCAAGTGGCTCAAAGACATACGTAATTTGGCAGAAACTGCACTACTGGCAAATGGTAGCCAGGCAGTACTACTCAAAGCATCTAATTTAGTTTTCGTGAGAGGGTAGGTAGAATTAATGTTTTCATAGGCTTTAATAACTGCCTCATCTTTTTCTCCATCAGGTAAGATGAATCTCTGTGTCTCTTTTAGTTCATCCCTTTTCCTACTTCTGAGTTTTGTATAAGTCAAGAGAATTATAGCAGAAAACATATTAATCTGAACAATTACACAAAGCAAATGTTCTAGTCCTATTTTTTGATATAGGTAGCCACTACAGTACCAATAGTGTCCTACTATAGTCTCATACGTAGTGCTATTATTCCACATGGGGAAGAAGTGATGACCAGGTGTTTCAAATGAAAATGTATTATTAGAGGCATAATTGGAAATAAATGGAGTATCTTTACTAGAGGTGCACCAAACATTACTATTGTGAAATGTACATCCGATGGACATAATCCAATCAGCATTAGCTTTGATTGTCGAGTTAAGTATGAATGCAATTCCTGTTTTTGTGGGTATCATGGCACCTTTTGAGATATTCCACTGAACATCAATAGGATCATATAAGTAAGTAGAGGACAATAAACTCTGTTGAAGCAAACCTAAGCAATACGTAAATGGCATTTAGGGGGCATACTAATGGTCCATCATTCATGGCATACTAATAAACCATCATTCATGGTTATATTGGTCCAGGTCATACTACAAATAGTACACTCCTGACAGTTGTGAGAGCCTGGGTCAAAACAAGAAATATTCTCTACCCATTCATAAAATGTAAGAGGCACAACCACTGCAGAAGCCTGGCTAACAGATTTGGGCCAAGAGGCACATATTATACAATCAGATAAATTCAACATATTGACTCCTTCCAGAATCATTTCTTTCCACAAATTCCCAGTGATCACAGCATGCTTAATAGAAAAGATACAATTGTGTATCACCAAGGGCTAATGTAAAAGCCATAGTATAAAAAACACAATTAAAAGGCGTAGTAACAGTGTAACTTTCACAGTAAGTGAAGGTATCAGTGGATTGGGTCTGTTCAACATCTTTCTATACAATTAAACTGGAGAAGAAAAGGGGGCAGGCACTATATCCCTACAGTGTATCTACGTTGAACTTCCAGTGAGCTGTACCGCAGTTGGAGTTACTACAGTTACTGTGTGTGGTCCTGTATACAGAGGTTGATCCCACCTTTCTCTCACAGGTACCTTTCTGTAAACAAGATCATACAGTTCAAAAGTGTACAGTAAGAGTTATGTTGGTGGTTTTCTTGTTGCAAGCTTCTACTGAATCATTATAATTCAAGAATTCAAACCTGAAAGATAAGCAGAGAACATGTCTGGTAATAACATTCCTTGCTGGCTGATCTGAAAATCCCTAGTCTGCCTCCCTGTTATGATTTCATGAGGAGTTAATCCTGTTCTTTTTATAGTATTCCTAAGCAAATATAAACACAATGGTAAGACTTGTAGTCATGTTTGTCCAATTGCAGCCATAAGTTTTCTTAATTGAGTCTTAATTAAACCATTGCACCTTTCCACTAAACCATTGGAGGTAGGAGAATTTACTGAAACATATCTCCATGGAGTTCCAAGAGAATCTACAAATGCTTTTGTTAGTTGATTTCTGAAGTGAGTTCCATTATCTGATAATATTGGTGTGGGCACTCCAAATCTGGGTATAATTTGTTCCATCAATACTTTTACTACTTCGGCTGCTGTTTCTCTTTTACATGTTGTTATTTCTATCCATTGTGAATATGGGCATACCAATACTAGCAGATATCTTTTCCCTTGACATGATTTCTGCATATCTGTGAAATCAATATTCCAGTGCATAAATGGACCTTGCGGCTTGGATATTGAGCCCACAGGTATGTTACTTTTCCTATGTGGGGTGTTATAAAAGCACATATGGTAACTTCCTACCACTGTCTGAATAAGTTTCTTCATATCCAAGCACCAAAGCTGATCTTTTAATTCAGCATAGAGTGTTGACACTCCACTGTAATTCACATAATGCATTTATGTCACTAGGGGGTATGTTTACTAAACCATCTTAAAGTCGCAGCGGTGGTATTATCGCACGATAAGTGATGTTATTGCATGATTTTATCACGCATTAACATCACTTATCGCGCGATAACGAAGCGGCGGCGTTAAGGCACACTAACGCTGTGAAATCCGGGTCTGAAGGGTGGAGTAAGGCTTCCCAGATGGTGGAGAGAAGGGGGTCAATGGGCAGAGAGTGGGAGGGGAGAGGCTCCAGGCACACTACCACTGTGAAATCCGGGTCTGAACACTAACGCCAGTGAAACCCTCGCGTTAAGGAACATTTGCAGGAAGAGAAACCAATTATGTCAGCAATGTGCAGCAAAGGCAGGGAAACCCAGATAAGTGATAGTTGTGATACATGTGCAGGGACCAAAAAGGCAAATAAACATATAAAAGGACCAGAAACACATCTAAAATCCCAATAACCAAGCTGGCCAATAGTGATATTAATGATAAACATAAAGCAACACTACTGACAAAGCGTATAAATTAAGATATCATATTAGGAAGGGTCTATGTTCTGTCGCCCCTACAAAGTGAATTATCCCACATTGAAATAGCGCTGATCAGGGTTTCTGTCGTTTAGATTGGGCAGGTTTGTTAGGGCGTGCACTTGTGCATCAACAGCAGAGTGGGCATGTAGGAAAGGGCAACTGTACTGATGCTGTAAATGGGATGCAGGGGGCTGCAGGTGGCACATGCTGTGGTCCAGCTGGGGCACAGTGTGGGCTAGGCAGATGCCTAGGTGGAACATAGGAATGCCGAAACTGTAAAGCAGCAAGTCAGCAACTGACGAGGGTCCAACATGGGCATGAGTGTGTGTCTCACAGTGTCACAGGGGATATTACCCAGCAGGTACCCCCAAGGGCACATAACATTGGCAGGCAGTGCAAGAGGGGGGGGGGGAAGCACGCATGTCCATGTAGGCACCCCTACCCGAGAACCCACACCATAGGCAGCTGCCTACCGGCATACAGTATGGCCTGGGACTGCGCACCACCAGCACAACCGGCATAATGGCATGGCAGCATGGTGGCAGAGGGGTGCTGGTGGCAGAGGGGGCAGTGGCATCAGCCCACAGCAGACCATGGCCTAGCCCCGTTTAGGTGGGTGCCAAGCAATG
Organism: Ichthyophis bannanicus; assembly: GCA_033557465.1. Lineage (NCBI taxonomy): Eukaryota > Metazoa > Chordata > Amphibia > Gymnophiona > Ichthyophiidae > Ichthyophis > Ichthyophis bannanicus. Next base: position 1,606,511,543 of record CM066031.1, read on the forward strand.
CAACAGACAGGGTCTGTCTGACAAACAGTCAGGGTATCCCCAGGGAATGAACAGTCCCTGTGCCAACAGTGTGGTACAGTGCACACAGCCAGTGTGTTCAGGAGCAAAAAGTCACAAGTTCAAGTCCCAGCTGAGGCTCCTGCCAACCCTTTCCCCATATTTTACCCAGTACTAAACCATGGTAATAAAGACGGAACCTTTATTGCAGATAAAATAAACATGGCTGAAACGCCTATATTTTACCCTACAGAGCACAGACACCATAAACATGTGCAATCCCTAGAGCAGAGTTTCCCAACTGCAGTCCTGGAGGGCCAAACACCATTCAGGTTTCATGCTGTCCCTAATAAATATGCCTGTGCTGCATTAGTATGCACCGCCCCATTGTATGCAAATGTATCTCATGCATATTCATTAGGGACAGCATGAAAACCTGAATAGTGTTTGGCCCACTATGACCGGAGCTGGGAACCTCTGCCCTAGAGCAGCGGCAAACAGGGGCATAAACACCCACACCCACAGGCTCCACTATCCAAAGCCTCATGGAGAGTCAGACTTTTGGGCCCTGCGCGCAGCAGCATCTCCCAATACTAGCACTTGCATACCTTAGCAATGCCGCCCTAAACTTGGGAATGCGTTACACATATATCAAAAGGTTGCTATGATTAATGGCAGATATCAATTCCTAAGTTAAGCACAATTTGCTGATAGAGCTGCATCATAGCAACCTTTCTGATATCTGTGGAGTGTGTTTCAGTTTTTGCTTCTGACAGTGTTTACCACCCCGGGGAGTGACCCCAACAGTATTGCGTACCATAGCCATGCCTGCACTGTACCCAGGACTGGAGTGGTGGCCAGGACTGCCAAAAGCCTCTATATCTGCACAATGCTGGCATAGGTGTGGGAGTGTGTGTCTATCTATCCAGTGTGTTGTGGCTGCCTACACCTTCCTCAGCCCACACTGCTTGCACTGTTTCCAGTGTCAGCCTGCCAATGTGCATAATGAGGAGCAAGGTACCATGGGAATAGCCCGGACAGGGTGGCCTGGCCAGGATGCATCTGCACAGGGCATAGGGCAATGGCTCGGACATTGTAGTGCCCGGCCACCACCTGCACGGACAGGGTGGCCACAGCATGTCCTGCTGGGAGGTCACTCTCACCCTGACTGTGCAGTGACCACGGCATGGCTAGGTTCCCCCATAGTGCTCTATAGTATTTTTTTCAAGTGATGTTTATGTGTTCTCTTTTCTGGGGCCCAATCACTGACTTATCTGCTTGGTGTGTGTGCTCACGTTCTCTCCAGGAACATGCACTATGCACTATGGACTAGCTAGCAGACTGTCTGCAGTTAGTATGTGTATGGTTGGAACACCCTGCAGGGTGCAGCGGCTGGAGATTCACTGTGTTTGCTGCTGGAGAATGTCAGATAGTGGTGGGGGGCAGCTGAGCCTTTCCAGGCCTACTGTCTGTCTGCCATTGCCTTATGGATGCATACAGATCTGCATTGATTGCCCTGTAGGGTGCCTGTTCCCCAGCAGGACTGGGGTTTATGGTCCTCTCTACTGCCACCATTGCAAAGATGTAGAATGTGGATCTGTTGGTGGGAGATCCTGTCCCCCACCCTGAGCCCCAGAGGACGGGTTGGTTGGTGCTACATAATCCGCCTATGGGTCCAAACACCCCCCCCCCCTTCACTTAAATCATGTGACCATGGCACCTACACATTAGGGGACATCTACACTCCCTGCTAAAGTGTCCCCGTCTCCCACAATTCCAGCATATTACATTAAATTTGTCTCGACCTTGTGCTCTCCAATTTTGTGGCCCTTGTACTTGTGGTCCCTGCAAGCATTTTATTTTTTTTTCTGCATTTGGCCATTTCTTGCTCTTCTTGTGTATCTTTTAACTGCAAAGCCATTAATTTATGTTGAAGTCCTTTTAATTCCTTATCTGGTTTCCCTTGCTCTTCTACTAATCTCACATAATGAAAGATATGTGACTGGATTTCTAAGCATGGTTTATTTTCTAATACTTCAATTACATCAAGTTTTGACTGTACAGCCTTTGGAAGTCTTTGTTTCAATGTTTTTTGTGGATCGAGTTGTTTGAGAGGATCCGAGTTTTGTAGGAGACGCATGCAGCAGTTTTGTTGTTTGGGTAAGGTAATTGGTTTAACAAAATGAATGGTTTATCAACAGGGTACATGGAAGTGAAGAGTTTTAAATCACTAATGGTTGTTTTTATGCTTGTTTGTATATTTTGTAGAACTTTGAGTCTGGGTAATCCCCTGAGGAAACCTGACAAGTGAAACGCAATGGTGGCGCCTAGGAAAGGCGTTGGGATTCACTGGGATTCATTATTACACTAATGGGAGCCGAGCCGCACTAAGCACGTAGCAGACATATTGTTGCAGTAAGAATTGAAGATAAGTTTTTTTGCTTACTGTGCTTTTGGTAGCATGTTATCTACAATTGGTTCTCCAGCAGTGTATGTTTTTTGCGAGAGAAAAGTTTATTGATGCAAATAGGCACAAGAGTTGGACGTGATTTCCAGTCTAATAAATAGTGCCACTAAGTCTGAGACCTTCTCGTGTTATACACTATATACGACTGTTTTGAGATTCCTTGGAAATATTTTGTGTGACCATAAGAGTGAGTTTATAAAGAAGATATCCAGTTGGATGGTGTTTGAATTATTGAGTGACTTTTTAGAAATTTTTTGGCAAGTATATCACTCAGAGAAATTGGCCTATTGCAGTTGTTTCATCCAAAACTATCGGCACATGTGTTCTAGTCAAGGTGTTTCACTGAATTGGTGTTCATCAATAACGGACATGGTGTGATGTGTGTGCTGGGACATTATCATGATGGAGGTTCCATTCACCATTCCTGTGCCACTCTGGCATTTTACAAGAAAAAGGACATCTCTGCAACATGTCCAAAGTGTGACGTGATACTCCATATTGATAGTTGTTCCTTTTCATGCATACAATTGTTGTCAACTTTATTGGCACCCTTACATTTTCGGTAGGTTATGTACCATATCTTGAGATAGAATTGGAAATATTCTAACTGTATGTCATCATGATGTTTTAGGAGTACATTCCAAGGTATACAACAACACAACAGAGATGTCTGTGCATTTGAGATGTTGTACTGAATACAGCACACATGATGGCATGGACAGCATTACTGCCACCCTTCACTGATATTTGGTGGTGCAACCCCTGGCGGTGATGACAGCCTGCAAAACATTTATGGTAGCCAAGTATAAGTTTCCTACCTCTGTCTGCTGGTGGTGTCTCTCACTCTTCAACTGAGATTTCTTTGAGCTCATGAATGTTTCTGGTATTCTTTTTACCAATTTATTTATTTTATTTATTTATTTATAGTTTTTCTATACCGCGCTATTTACCATCAGCGCGGTTCACAGGCAACAAACTCGCACAGCAGGAAAAGCCATACTGCGTTTTACATTGAACAGGGAATTGAACACATTTTACATTGAACAGGTATTGAACATGGAACACAGGCTAACAATATACATCGTGGAACTATATACAACATGGGATTATATACAGGTTGATAACAGTAGTAAGATATCAACTAGGCATTTTTCATCGTAAACATGGCTTGAGGGGTACTGTCGTATGTTAGCATGTTAAAGGCTAATTTGCTGGGGGCACAGGAGTGATATTAAGGAAGAGGGGATAAAGGAGGAGTGAACAGTGGTTGGTTATGTGATTTCTTCAGAGTTGAGGAAGTGCTGAAGAAAGAGGTGATGTTTCAGCTCCTTCCTGAACTGAGAGAGGCTGTTTATAGCTCGGATGTTTGCTGGAAGCGCGTTCCAGCAATGGGGGGCATAAAGTGCAAAGGCTCGGTTTCCTGTAGCTTTATTACATTTGGTGAATGCTTTTGGGAGGCATAAGGTGTTGGCAGCAGCAGCTCTTCTCAGTCTGGCGGGGGGGATGGGCCGGATAAGTTCGGAGAGGGAGCTAGATGTGCAGTTGTTAATGGCTTTGAATGTCATTGTCAGTATTTTAAAAGTGATTCTGCTGTGAACAGGGAGCCAGTGTAGATCTTTTAGGATAGGGGTAATATGGTCTCTTCTGGATGCTCCGTATAGGGTCCTTGCTGCAGTGTTCATTGCTATCTGCAATGGGAGGAGTGCACTCTTTGGTAGACCATGCAGAATGGAATTGGCATAGTCAAAGTGAGGCATCACCATTGCCTGAAACACTGTTCGGAAGTCTTTTGGCTCTAGAAGCTGTCCAATGCCATATCAGCTCTTTCCAAAGGTTCTCAATTGGATTGAGACCATGACTCATTGCTGGCCATGTTCACAGAGTCCATTTGGCCCTCTGAAAGTATGAATTTGTACTTTGGGATATATGTCCTGGATCATTGTGCTGTTATGGGACCCATGAGCTTCAACCCAGACCTAGCTTTCTGTGCCTAAGAATAACTTTGGTAATACTGTGACCTCATTATTCCTTGCATAGATTTCTGGCCTTCAGTTCACGAGTCAGCAAAAGGGACACACAACATTGTGGCACATCTAGTATATTTAACTGTGGCCAGGTTTTTTTTTTCTTTAGGACCCACATTTCTTCACCTTTAGATGTCTTAGTGGTTTGCATTGGCAAAGAGGTCATGTTTGGTTTTTTCTGTCCATACAACATTTTCACAGAAGGTTTGTGGTTCCTCAAGGTGGCTTTGTGCAGTGTTTGAGCAGTGGGGTCCTGCTCAGCCTTTGGCAATGAGGTCCTTCTTTGTTTAGTGCATGGCATATGAGTATGGTGCAGGTTGACACCACCACTCCAGATTGATGCGGGTCCACCTTAGACTCTTTTGATGTTGTATGGTGTGTTTTGGCCATAGTCCGCACTAACCTTCAAAGACTTCTGGGATTAATTTCCCTCTTCTCATCACATCCTGGGAGGTTCTTGAAAGTTCCATGAGCAGAGCCATTCAGAATAACATGGCATACCTTTGACACAGGAATCCTGAGGTCCTTGGAGATGGCTGGTACAGCTTTGACATTTAATATTAGCTTTTCTGATGGTCTCAGCCAGGTGTCTTGTCTTCAGCATTGTGAAAACTGGAACCGTGAATGAATGTGGCCATTTTACACGTTAGAGCCATCATTTATTGGCTGATTCCAGTCATACAAGTACTGACAGTAGATCACATGTGTCTCTCATGTTACTGCAATGAGATTATGGTTCTTTCTATTACAACTGGTGTGAATTGTTTAGAAGAGTGGCAATGATAATATCCTGGCAATGTCTGTTTTTCAAAATTTTCCAACTAATGTCTCATTTAATTGGTCTTATTTTACTGGATTTTTTTGTGTCACATATCTGTGCAACACAAAAAAAATCCAGTAAAATAAGACCAATTAAATGAGACATTAGTTGAAAAATTTTGAAAAAGTATCTGTGCAAGTGGAGGAGTAGCCTAGTGGTTAGAGCACTGGCTTGGTAACCAAGCAACCAGGGTTCAATTCCCACTAGCACTACTTGTGGCCTTGGGCAAGTCACTTAACCCTCCATTGCCTCGGAAGAAAGGCCTGGCAATCTACTTCCGGTGACACTGCCAAGAAAACCCAGGAGCTTCTGGGTCACCAGGAGTCAGGACTGACTCAAAGGCACACATTGCATTTATATCTGTGCAAATATCATCCAAAGCCATTTCACTAGACACTTTTCTTTAGCAGATATGTGACATTTAGGGGTTGGACCGAGAGGCTGCCAAATTGTTGACCACAACTGTATACATTCTGAACAAGATGATGCTAATCCACAAACACCGTGATCATGACGTTCACATAGCTCCTCCCCTGGCATCTCTTATCAAGTTTGGGTGAGTCTGGAGTCTGGCATTGTGAGGATTGACCCTTAATATCTGAGTCATAATCATACATCCATGAATAATTGACCACTGATGATCATTTGGGTGGACACAGAATCATTTTATGCACATTCTGATAACTCCCTGGCTGCTGGCAGGCCATGTTCATTTTGTTCTGGGTCAAGGACCTTCTGCAGATACTCTTCAGAACCGTATCTCATCCATAAAGAATATGAGTATGACTGTACTTTGCGCAACAGAAAATACTTTCCATATCCTTAGCATGTGCATAATGCAGCAGAAAATGCTTTGGCTTTGTCTTCATTCCTGCCCATGTGTGGCCTTCCAGAACATCCATCAGTGTGCAGACTTAGGCGAACATCCTGATCGCATTTGGACCAGTCATGGAGTGGGACACAACTCTGGCAATCATCTCCATACACTGGATCTAATTTGCCAAACATTTCTTTGCAGGCATCTCCACAAGCAGAGATGGACTCAGATTTGCAGTTCATCTTTTCCCAGTCATCATCTATGTCACAGTCTGCTTTGACAGAATACCCAGCATCAGAGGATTACTTCAACACACTGTTGTGATGCAGACATGCCACATTCAACAAATGCACAACACATAACTGTATCAGTGCATGCCTGATATCATCGTGGTGCTACACATGTTGTTCTACAGCAACACATCACATGCTGATAGTTTTGGATGACATCTCGTATGGCCTATCCCTCCCTTGACTACACCCATTCACATTTTTGTGTTAATTTGCCAGAGTGTAGAAATAAATATTTTTCCCTGTTGTTATATTCTTGGCTCACAGGTGTGCTTCATTGGGTTCATGTCTGAACTGTTTCACCCACATGGCAAGTAGTATCTGGTGATGTGATATACACTAATTTGAGATGCGCAGAATGGTGTCCATTCAATGTACCTTTTAATAGGTGGATGCATACTGGCAGCTGCAGCATACTGAGACATACATCAATAAGTATGTTGACATGATCCAGTCCTTGTGAGTGACATATATGAAACTGTACCCACACATGTACTTACAAACGTGACTACTGCCTTGGCACACCAGTAGATTCACATACCCTTCATACCTGAATGTCCACTTACCCCTAACTCAACAGTATGTCCATGACAAACATTTTCCTGTACCCCATATGGCATACCTTTACTGCATGTTGAAAGATTGGTACGACATCTGTTGTAGACACATCTTCACAATCCTCTGCAGCAGCCCATCACCATGCATACATTCACCTGGCCATCCCTTGCAAAGTCAGAGAGCATATTGTCCCGTAGGCACACCACATCATCTATTGCAATGCCTCCACTGATTCAAAGACGTAAAGTGCTGCATCTGACATGTGATACATATGGCATGGCATTTAATGAGATATTGCATGACACTACAACACATACCCTCCTACGCACTCATGGCACTGACATCTCAAGGTATTGAAACAGCACGCTGACAGCAAATGATAGGTAGCAGACATACTGTATATCTGAGCACCCTGGTTTGTCACATGTACAATGAGTGCACATAAACTCCATATCAAATAATGTGTGTACACAACTGCACATTGCTCCTGTTGGGCTATATGACAAATCAATTAGATGCATTCAGCCCAACAATGCACAGTGTTATACTGTTTCTCTATGAACTGTGCATTTCAGACAACCAACAGTGATGCTCATGTTTCTTCGCAGATGATGGAGCAACATAGCACTCGTAACTGTGGTCAGACATGATAATGTCACAGTCTGCCATTCCTTGCTGCAAACAGGTCCAGGCTCCCTACAATGAGGCAGCTCTAATCAATGTATGAATGTAAGTCATAGATCATATGTTGATTTGCCTCTTCTTTCTACCACAGGCTACTTCACATCATGGACACTTGTTGGATTCCCAGTAGCGCTCATGGTGCCACAGACCAAACTCTTAGACTTCCACTGCATTTGAGGAGACAACAGACTATTTTGTCACATTCCAGGTATCAGTAGAGGGCAGGATCTTCTGTATCTACAGGATTTCTTAAGATAACAGGACACACATATGCTTAAGGTCTTGCCTTCATAGTTTGTTTGGAGAGCACATTGAGCCCGATTCAGGTAGGGGAACGTCTGGACCATTTGGACCCAGTTCTGGACCATGGGAACAAAACGTTGCTGCGGTGCACAGAATTGGGCCATGGATGGTCCAATGAACCCCTGCCGCCTGCGGTGACATACTCCCTGCAGGCACCTCCGACATTCATTGTTTCGGCTACCCTTTTCCCTGCTGCCCTACCCACGGCTGGCCTGCTGGATCCTTGATCAGGCGGCAAGGACACCCCAAACCTGACCTCGGTCAAAAGGGGAACCCTAAGCCCAATCGCTGGATTTGTGTTGCTTATTCCTCCTTTGAGGTGAAATAAGCAACATGTCCCCTTTGACTCGGCAGGACATTCAGGGCCGTGACCTGAATTGGCCCTGAACTTCCTGCTGGGCCAGATCCTGCCACCTCCTTCCCTCCCGCGCCAGCTCTCCCCGTCCTGATGCTCAGGACTTTGAGGAGAGCTGGAGGGAGAATTGGGCCTGGACAGCTTGCAGGGCTGCACATGCCGCTGGGATGTGAATCGAGCCCAGAATCGAGCCCATTGTGTCTGCAAGCATGGACATCACAAACATCCCCTGCAGACTGCATGTATGACAGCTCATGAAGCATGTTCCTGCAGGGAATTTATCCAGACTATCAGAATTCAATATGTCAGGAGGAAAAACCAAGATGGCCACAGTCAGGTGTGAGCTGAGCTGAGTTTCATTGATGGAGAAAAGGAAGGCTAAATCAGCCCCTAAGCCCTCTCAGGCACCGGTGGTGTCTTCCTCTTTACCTGCTGGGACCTTGGATTCATTTCCTGTTCACAGCTCACTGTAGCCAGGAGGAATACCAGTGACAGAAAGCCCCATTGGCTGTGGATTGGAGCGGAGTGCTTGTCTAGCAGCTCGGGGCCAGAGATCATGTTTTTTAAATTTATTTATTTATTTATTTACTTCTCTTCTATACCGCGCTCTTCATATCAGTGTGGTCTACATTTAACAGACCCTTATACCATGCAGTAGTACTGCATTGTATTTACATTGAACAGGAACTAAAACTTGGACATAACGGGTAACTTTCTACAAATTATTTACATTAGTGACTATACTTTCAGCTATAGTCTATTTGGGACTGGACAGGTGGGGTTGACTGCCCCTTTTCATGCTGGGTGTGGTGTTGGGGGGCAGCAGCATTAAGAAGTGCATCTGTGAGCTTGGCAGAGTCGGCAGGGTCCCGAAGTGGTGTGTCGACGGCTGCTGGAGGATTGGCAACAGAGTGCAGTGGAGAGGACCATGTGTGTGAGGTTGCTCTTCCGGGTCAGCGTTCCAGCACTGGGAGACTGCAATCAACTGCAGGAGGCTTGGCTGTTTTTTTGGCTGCGTCTGGTGCCTCCCTGGTGGCTCTGTGAACTTCAGAAGATGGATTGGGTATGACTGGAGCTTCTTTAGGTCCTTTTTCCCCTGTACGCCCAGAGGTTTTCACATTGGAGACAATTTGGACAGCTATAGCCAGCCTTGGGGAAAAGTTGTTCCCACAGGTCCAGGCTCTGACTGTGCAAGCACAACAAAATAAGCAACAATTACAGCAGTATATGGAAGCAATTTCCTCCTTGCAGTCCCTAACAGCTGATATTCAAACCAAGATGGCTAGTATGGAGGAATCTGCTAGTGTTTTCTAGAAAGATGCTTTTGCTCTTCAGGCTAGGATTGAGACATAGAAACATAGGAACAAAGAAACATGACGGCAGAAAAAGACCACATGGCCTTCTAATTTGCCCTTCCATATCAACCACTGCAGCAGTCCCCTTTTTTCCTTTATAGAAACATGATGACAGAAAAAGACCACAATAACACACCAGGACTTATCATTCCTTATCTACAGGCTGGTCTTGAAACCTTGACCCTACTCTCTCACACACGGGGGTATGTTTACTAAGCAGTCTTAACGTGTGCCCAGTGATAGTGTGCAGGATGCCATATAAGGTAGTGGGTGTTCTGGTCTTAAGGTAGCATTTAGGGTTATCGTGCGATAAGGTACGTTTTCGTGCGATAGAGGGAGCCGTGGCACGTTAATGTGCGTTAGCCTTAATTAGGCGCGCTGACCAGCAAATACAGCAACAGAGGTGTAGTGCAATGGTTAATGCATTGACTGATAAAACAGGGGTCATGAGATCAATCCCCCAGTGGGCTTGATGAGTAAGCCTGTCTGAGGTATTACCCTTTACTTTAAATCAGTGCTGTCTGAGGCATTTTCTTTTTTAATTTAAATTAGTGCTGCCAGCAAACACACCCTCACAGTGCCATAACCTAAGGTGCCATATAAGGCGCGCTATAAGGCACTCCAGAGGGCACATTATAAAGTGCACTGTCCGCCAAGGCACCTTATAATGTTCCCTATAGGGCGCCTTATAAGGCGCCCTATAGGGAAAACTTTGCCAGATATTCCAATTGTGTGTTATTAATTTTCCACGGTCATCTATCATAAGTGCTAAGCAAGCTGTTTAAGCAATATTTATTGGAGATGCTTGGTATACCAGCTGAATCTCATCCACCGGTGGCCAAGATGTACTATCTTCCTACTGGGAGAAGATCTTAAAAAGACCTTCTGATGGTGCAGGAATCCCTGGTGTCCAACCAGTAGATTCAATTGATGTTTCTGCACTGTTGGAATCATCGGATGTGGAGACTTTTAGTCCTTTTACTTGTTAATATTTTTTTCACTCCCATCAGATCGGGATTGGTTTCTTAGGATTTATTGTTGCAAGAGGGTTATTGCTTTCAAGGGGTTTAAATGTCCAGATTTTCCCAGACTCTTCTAGGGCAACACAACGGCAGAGGAAGGAGTTCCTCCTTATCTGTCCAGGTGTTCAGCAACTGGGTGGGCAATTTTTTCTAAATTTTCCTTGCAAATCCTTGGTTAAATTTTGGTCTATTTCCTATGGGGTTTTTTTTAAGCATCTCAGTTGTTGCCGCTTTTGGATGCTCACAGAGCTAGAATGGTGGGGATCTCTCCACTGTATGATGGTATGATATATGTATCTTGGCTAATGCCTGCCTTATTTCCTGCACTTTTAATTTTTTTGTAATCATTGCCTTTTTTTGTTGTTTCCCCTTTGGTATTTCCTGGATATGTTTTATGCTGAAATGCTTTATTGTTTCTTTTTTGTTCTCTTATTTCTTTCAAGTATTGTAATATGTTTGATTTTGTAGTTAAAAAATATTACATGATAAATATTACATGAAAAAAAGAATTTGACATGTCAATGATGGTGCATGATACTTGCAGGCCAAGGATTTTGCCTCCTTCATGTTTATGTAATACCACTGCCACATCCCACTCCTGTGATAGTGATCTGCAAACACGTTCACACATTTTTATTTGTTTCATATGCACAATGTGACAGACAGGTCATTTCACAAACATGACTGGACAACAGTAGAGTCAATTCATGCAAGTGAGTCTATAGCACCATGATGCATCACAGTACAGCTGCTGGGCTAATACCCCCAATGTGGCCAGACCCTATTTGGTTGTAGAGCATTTGGCGCCTGCATGCTACACATATAAATTAGTCACTATCATCTCCTGTCATCATGGCCTACTTAATTTGTCAGGCAGTGTATGCATGTATGTCCCACTAACTGTCTGCATATTAGAGTATCCAGTACAAGTATATGGGGAAACTGCTGCAGGGCAATGTGACCCATAGGGTTCCCAGGATTTGTGGCACACAATGAATCAAATGACAGCAACATTATGGAGCTCACATGACCTACAAAGAGCCAGGATAGGGATGTAGAGGCACAGAGAAGTGGTCCATGCTTCTCAGACTATTTGTCAGAACAGTTATACATGTCAGGATCCTTAACCATCAGACATACTGTAGTCAGCAATTTGGCAATGACCTCTGCATTACAAATGATTTCCGATCACACAATAAATGGCCTTCAACATCCACTGTAAGGTGTTCACATCTAGATTTGTACAATACTTTCCCCTTCTTCCCTTCCTTGGTCATTACATATCACACATGTATTAGATAGTATTTGCTACTGTGGGCCAGACATATGTATAACACATGCACACATGTGATAATGGCATCAGGGATGTCCTAATGAGATTTGCTCGCCTTTGCAGACCTTCAGCTCGGACTCCTGCACATCATCTCACCTCGGAGAAAGGGTATAAAAGCAATGGGTCAATGGAGCAGATGCACCACTGAATGCCTTGTGAGGGTCCAGGGCTTCCATATTCTAGCACACAGCACTATGATCCACACAGACTCCACCCCCCCCCCCCCAAGCCAAAGTATTGTCAATCACCATCAACTTCATTCACACCAATTGCTTTGAAATGCTACATGCATTTCCCCTGTGGGCCAGCCTCTCCCAACCCTGGCCTTCATTCACAACTTCCAGCCCCCTTTGACAAGATATTCTTTTGGAGGGGCATCAGCAGCAGGCATTGAGAGCACCTGCATGCAACAGTATTTATCCAGTCACAATGTGTGAAATGCTTGTGCTTGAAACAATTTTTTCTTGGAATCATGGCTCACCCTACAGTCCTACCCAGATGTATGGTTTCACTAATGGGTGGATTCCCGACCTTGGGTGTATGAGGCAGTTGCATTGCAATGGAGGTAGCAGAGGAAGCTAGTACATGAGTGTTACAGCATGACATGACAAAGATATGGAATCAACCTGTTGAGCCAGGGCAACAGTCTTCATTCCATGAGCACAGCCTGTGTTGACTCATCAGGGGTTATAGCATACAGTTGTCTCATTGACAGTTTGACAGAACACATTGGCCCTGATTGTAAATATGATCTGTGCAGTGACTAGTGAGTGACTTCTTACAATCCACAGCAGGGGATATGCATGTCATTGTTCATATTCATAATTTCCTATGTATCTGACTGATCCTCTCAGACATCCCATACAAGCATTTGAGTTGGCTCATCCCACTACTGATAGCATTTGGCGATGTTGCCATACTACAAGGGTTCAGACATGTAGTTCAGCTTCTCTCCCCCCAAACTCCACCCCAGGCAGACCACAGCACACCACAGCAGGCCAAGCTCCTACAACTGAAGGAGGTGTGCAAATTTGCAGCTGCCGACATGGGCTCTGCAGGGGGTGCAGTACTATATCACACCACAGCTATATCAGGGACAAAGGCTGGGTTAATTTCTGTCATGCAACAGACCAATTTAGTGACATTCATGTTCTCATAGCTTGGATCAATATTATGCCTGTATAATGCTAAGGTTAGTACACATGTCAGTGTAAGCTTTCACAAGCAGGCCATCTCTATCTATGTTTGTACAGCACTACGTATGCCTTGTAGCACTTTATAAATGATTAGGAACAGTAATATAGTTCTGCGGATGTTCCTGCTCACCCAGATCTTTTCTTGGCTGGATTTTGGTGTTGAGCAATTTCTGACTGCCACATTGGATGTGGGTGAAGAGGGATAGACTCAGAGTAATATGCAGACATATTTATCTACAGACAGAGTGGCATGGGATAGTCTCTCAGTGGGGGTGGTAGAGACAAGGACAGTATCTGGATTCCAACAAGCATGGGACAAGCCCAGAGAATCTGTAATGGAAAGAAGGCAACTATTGTAGTTGATACGAATGGGCAGATTAGATAGGCCATGTGATGATTTTCTGCCATGATGTTTGTATGTTTCTATTGTTTCCTATGTATACCGTTCACCATTGTCAAACATACATAGTGTAGCTAGCTTACAAGGGAGGGTCTATTACAGCATACTGCATCTATGACATGCCCATGAACATATATACTTCACTGGCACATAGGCACTGCATCACCTTGACATGACACTCATCTTTTCCCTGTGCCACTATACAGTAATTCATGGAACAAAGGTAGGGGCTCCACGTGAGTTGGATGCCATCATAATGATCATAAATGATTCTTTCTTGACATTTACAGGGTCTATTGTTTATGTGTGATGCTTACACTCACATATATATACTTATTTCATTATGACAGGGAAAATAACAGTTCCCCCAATCTTGAGGGGTTTTATTTAGGGCTCATGTACATTGACACATAACATACATATACCCTTGTCATGTTGCTATGTACATCATTTCTCATGTCCATCCACATACTGTATGACCATCTGCTTCAGTCATGTCTACCTCTTTCAGATACTACACCATGCTCAACCCAGTTAGCTTTTTACCATAGCCACACACCACTCACATCTATCATGTGCATACTGCACACAGCAGCACTCCTGCACTGCCATGCCTTTCATGGACTTCAGGGCCTTGGACTCTCCTTGTAGGCACACTTACAAATCATCCGAGACCACATGCTGACATCAGGGCACATTCATAGACTACCCATCACTTCGACCACTACATTATCCTCCCACATACTGTGTGACACATAAGAACCATCCTGGCCATTGAAGTCCATCTCCTCTTACCTTTCCTTCCACACAGCCAGAGACAGCCCTACAGTTGGTTCAGAGTATTGGTGTCCTAGGGGAACATGAAGCTTTACACTCCCTCTCACTGTCAAACTCCATTATTTAGCTTGGATTACCCTGCTTTGTCTGCCCTCTGGAAGTAGCTGCTGTAGGCAACTGCCTGGTTTGCCTACTGGTTGGGCGAGCCCTGCATACAACCTCTGATATGTCACTTCCAGATAGGTTCCCTTATCCTTCTTTAAGACTGCCATCTTTTTCATGTGGTAAGGTGCATGACTGCCACCTTAACATCTGGTATCCTCTTAGCGCCTGATAATTGATGCCTTGTTACCTTAACGCTGATACGCCTATTCCCCGCCCTGTCCTTTATCACATGCAAACACCCTTAATTCCGCTGTTAATGCTCATGCTGTTAATGCTGGAAGGGGTGGTATAGAAAAGCTCAATAAATAAATACATAAATAAAAATTATAGAGTGTTCCCTTAATGCTGTTTAGTAATATTTATTTATTTTATTGATTTAACAATTTTTATATACCGCTTTTAACCAGGTCAAAAAGGGTATATTCAGGTACAGTATATATTTCCCTGTCCCTAAAGGACTCACAATCTATGTTTTATACCTGAGGCAATGGAGGGTTAAGTGACTTGTCCAAGACAACAAGGAGCAGCTGGGGGACTAGAAACTCCAGCCCCTCCAGCCCAAGGTTGCTGTCCTCCAGTGGAGTTGCAAATCCCTGGCCCTCTGACCCGAGGCAACTTGTCCCAACCACTAAACCACTCCTCCCTCCTAAGAGTCTTTGTGCCTTATTTGGCAGTTTGACCTCTAGTGGTAGCAGTGTAAGGTTACTGGGGGCTCATGAATATGATTTTTGAACAAGGACTTGCAAAGGAAAGAGAAACTGGGGATTGTTCATGCTCCAACTAGATTAACAGGGACCCCAGTAAGAGGTGGGATGATTCTGGAGGGTTAACATAAGAATATAAGATATGCCATACTGGGTCAGACCAAGATCCATCAAGCCCAGTATCCTGTTTCCAACAGTGGCCAATCTAGGTCATATGTACCTAGCAGTTTCCCCAAAAGACACAGGTTCCGCAATGCTTGTATTGGGTCAAACAGTGATATCCTGGGTCCCTTTTAATAATGGTTTATGGACCTTTTCTTCAGGAACTTGTCCAAACCTTTTTTAAACCCAGCTACATTAACAGATTTTACAACATCCTCCGGTAACAAATTCCAGAGTTTGATTACAAGTTGAGTGAAAAAATATTGTCTCTTAATAGTCTTAATCCTGGAATTACCGAGATTTTTTGCACACACTGAATACCGTTGGGGTCATAAATGACCCCATGACGAATTTTTATTGTTAACCATGAAAATTTTAAACTAAACAGACAAAATATTATTCCGAATTAATTATTTATTATATGAAGGTTACATGTTTTGAAATTTAATGCTTTATCATAAAATTACATGAAGAAGAGTTGCCATTAAAGCAGTTTTTGCATGCCCTTGATGAACACAGTAAAGTACTACAGTCATTTGCATGAGACACAGACAATTTCTGAATGTTCTTTGCAAACATTGCACTTGCAGGAGGTGCAAACTATGTTGCTTTTCTTGTCTTTTTCTCTAGAACAGCAGCGACACCTTGTCCTTTTCTTTAGGATCCCGACATTGCAAACAGCATCAGTGGCTTCTTCAATGCTGGAAGAAGTCTCGCTGCAATTACTCTGAAGCAGCTGCTTTCCTAATTCCAAGAGGAATAGACGACGTCTGTGCTTTGACTTGGACTGCCATTCTGGATTTAGTGACATCCAAACAATGAAGGCGTTCAAAGCACTGATGTCCAACATGTTGTAGAAGATTGTCACTGGCCAGCGTCTTGTCATTCGTTTTGTGGTAAACGTGCGCAACATTTGATCTGCCGTATCTCCTCTACCTTTACTAGAATTATAGTCCAAGATCATGCGTGGCTTTTTGTCTGGAAGTGTGTTATCTACTTCTTCTTGATCATGCAAACTGCTCAGAAGAACAACCACTTTTCCTTTCTTCGGGGAATAGGAAACCAGAGAGGCGTCATCGCGAAAGGCAAACAGTGAAGTGAATACCTCTCAGCCCTTTGCTGTTACAAATTCTGGAGGTAATTCTTTTCTGTTCTTTAGAATTGTCCCCAAAAGTGTCATTTGTTTTTCTAGCAATTTCCGTGACAGGGATAAACTGCAGAAGAAATTGTCAACAGTAACATTTCTGCCAGATCGTGTCAATCCTTCTGTGAGTTGCAGCACAACCCTTTCACCCTGATTCTGTTCCCTGTTTTGTCCGAGTTCCCTTCCTGTATATACTTGAAGATGCAGAACATATGACGTTGCACTGTCACACAACATTCATAGCTTTATGCCATATTTCCCAGGTTTGCTGGGAATATATTGTCTGAACGGAACACGGCCACGAAATGTAAGCAGTTGCACATCCACGGTAACATTTTCACCAGGAACAAAGGCGTCACTTAGAGTTGTTTCCCAGGTATCAAAAATGTGTGTTATTGGAGCAAGCTTATCCACGCCTCGTTGTTCACGTCTGTTGGTTGCATCATCAAATCTGAGAACACAAGAAATTTGCTGAAAACAGTTACGGGCCATATTTTTGCCGAAAACAGAACGACCATCTTCAAGGTTCCACAAATGAACTATGGATTCATTTCGTGACTTGTACACACCTGAGAGGATCAGAAGTCCAAGAAAACTTTGAAATTCTCCGTCTGTCAAATCTTTCCAGGTGTCGTCTTAAATGTGTCTTCCTTGTTTGTTCGTCCACATCATGATTTCATTCAATAAGTTCTTCCTCATGAACAAGTGGAATGCTGCGAGAGGGCCATCAACATTGTACGACATTAGCTCTGGCGTATCTTCCAGCAGCTTGCTTTATAGGTTTCCTGTTCCATGATGTGGCATCCTTAGATACATAGGCTTCAATGGCAACATTTGTGCTTATAGTTGATGACCTCTTAGCTCCTCTACGACCACAACTAAGATTCCTCACAGATGATACTGACACCGAGGACTCCTGCCTTCTTCCTCATCCAGCACAGCTTCGACCTTTGCCTCGACTTGTAACTTGACTCTTTGCTGCAGGCGATATTACCGGCTCAACATCAGTCTCACATTCACTTGGTGACCAACTGCTGTCGCCATCTGAATCATGACTGTCATCATCAGATTTATTTCCCGAACTTGGCTGATATGCTTCTTCACTTGCTGAATATGCTGCATCATCAGATGACTCAGAGCCGTCACTGTCAGCATCTTGTTGCAATATTTCTCTTACTTGGGCAGCTGAATACTTTCGTTTTGACATCATAAACAATAACCTAAAATAAATAAACAAAGATAAAGTTGAATAAAACGCAAAGCAGTTTTACTATAGGTGTACAATAATCGTGATGAACGAGCTGAAAGCCTTTAGATTTCTTGGAAAAAATGAGAGAATGTATGATATCAATTACAGAAAATGTGTAATTTTCATAAAATAAGAGTACAAAAAATAAATGATACATAATTAATGATAAATACCTTTGTAAGATCAAAAAATTCACAAAACTGCAAAGTGTATCATGATCCAAACTGGACGTAAGCAACTGGGGTAAAAAATGACCCCAATGGTACTCTGTGCTTGAATTCATCACTAGCGTCACTTAGCGGATGAAAATTATTCCTCTCATGGCGCAATATAAAGAGAATATTGACATGTGAAAAGTCATAAAAAGATTGCATTCTTGAACAACTAGTTTCCGAGATACGCGTTGTGAAACTTGCAGTGGGGTCACTTTTGACCCCATCGGTACTCCCAGGGTTAAAAAGGTTACCCTGTAGCTTTATTGCATGTCCCCTAGTCTTTCTATATTCTGATGATGTAAACAATTGATCTATGTTTACCTGTTCCACTCCATTCATTAATTTATGGAGCTCTATCATATCTCCCCTCAGCCGTCTCTTTTCCAAGTTGAAGAGCCCTAACCTTTTTAGCCTCTCTTCATAGGAGTATCATTCCATCCCCTTTACCATTTTGGTGGCTCTTCTCTGTACCTTTTCTAATAACGCTATATCCTTTTTAAGATACGGCGACAAGAATTGCACACAGAATTCAAGGTGTGGCCGCATCATGGAATGATAAAGAGGCATTATAATATCCTTTGTTTTATTTTCCATTCCTTTCCTTTTGATACCTAGCATTATATTTGCTCTCTTGGCCGCCGCTGCACACTGGGCGGAGGGTTTTAACATGTTATCCACAATGACGTCTAAATCTTTTTCTGAGAGGTGGTTCCTAATGTGGAACCTTGCATCGTGTAACCATAGTTTGGGTTGTTTTTTCCTAGGTATATAACTTTGCACTTGTCCGCATTAAATTTTATTTGGATGCCCAATCTTCCAATTTATCCTCTTGCAATTTTCCACAACCCTCATGGGTTTCAACTTTAAATAGTTTTGTGTCATCTGTAAATTTGATAACCTCGCTCATTATTCCCATTTCCAGGTCATTTATGAATATGTTAAAAAGCAGCGGACCCAGCACAGATCCCTGGGGTACTCCATTATTCACCTTTCTCCACTGGGAAAATTGACATTAAGCCCTACCCTCTGCTTTCTATATTTTAATTAATTCCTGATCCACAATAGTACACTGCATCCTATCTAATGACTTTTTAGTTTTGCCAAAAGTCTCTGATGAGGGACCTTGTCAAAGACTTTCTGAAAGTCCAGATACACTTTATCAACCAAATCACCTTTGTCTACCTGTTTATTCATACCTTCAATTAAGGCATGACTATCTACATGTTCAGTAATTTTGTTCTTTATGATCGTTTCTACCATTTTTCCCGGTACCGACATCAGGCTCACCGGTCTGCAGTTTCCCGGATCACCCTCAGAACCCTTTTTTAAATTTGGCGTTACATTGGCCATCCTCCAGTCTTCAGGTATTACAGATGATTTTAATGATAGGTTACAGATTACTAATAGCAGGTCTGCAATCTGATATTTCAGTTCTTTCAACACCCTTGGATGTATACCACCTGGTCCAGGTGATTTGCTACTCTTCAGTTTATCAAATAGTTGTAATACATCTTCCCGGTGTAGCGATATTTCTTTCAATTCTTCTGCAGCATCACCTTTAAATACCATTTCAGTCATGGGTAACATTCCTACATCTTCCTCAGTAAAGACTGAAGCAAAGAATTCATTCAATGTCTCTGCTATGGCCTTGTCCCCTCTTAGTGCCCCTTTTACTCCTCTATCATCTATTGGTCCAACTGACACACTCACAGGTTTTTTGCTAAGAATGTACTTGAAAAAGTCTTTATAACATGTTTTTGGTTCCACAGCAAGCTTCTCAAATTCTTTTCTTGCCTGCCTTATCAATGCCTTGCATTTAACTTGCCAGTGTTTGTGCTGTTTCCAATTTTCATCATTTGGCTCTTTTTTCCATTTCCTGAAAGATGCTTTTTGGCAACAACAGCCTCTCTGACCTCACCTTTAAACAATGCTGGCAGTTTTTTGGACTTCCTTCCACTTTTCTTAAAGCGTGGAATACAGCTGGTCTGGGCTTCCAAGATAGCATTTTTAAACAACACCCAAGCTTAACGTAAGTCTTTAAACTTTGCAACTTCTCCATTTAGTTTTTTCTTAACTATTGTCATGCTGCCGCCCCAGAGGCCAAGGTTGGTATGGGCAGGTCAGATGGACACGAGAGTTTTTTATATATTTTGAATTTGGTCCTTCTGTAAGAGGTCTTGGTAATGTTCCCAGGACCTACCGGGGGCCAAAGTTCAAGAGAACACACTAGCCAGAATGTAGGGAAAATAAGGCTTTATTTCCCTTTAAGCACAATGGTTCAAGTTATGGGAGACTACGTCAACAAACTGAAAGAAACCTTGCTTCAGGCAACAAAAAGAAAATATATTCACACTTGCTTCGTTTAACTGTTACTTCACAGTACTTGGCATAAACAAACTTTACAGGCATTCGTTACTGTTCACTGTTTTATGTTTCATGCACAGACCTTTAGGCTACCTGCCTGACAGTAGCTACAGTCCATCGGGGTTTCAGGTGGGTCTTCGTTGAATTCCACCTGCATGGGCTGAGTATCAGACAGCTGTGAATCAGTGTCAGTAAACTCTGAGGAGCGTACTGAGGTTTCTCATATAACACATTTACTAGCTTCCAATGTTCAGCATTCAAGTCAGGGCCGCGCCCATGTGAGTGTTTGTTATGGCAGTTACTTCCCCTTGCAGGCTGCCTTATGTTATACAGTCTTTTTACCAAGGGCTTATGCCCTGTTTCACCAACAGTTTGATAGGGAGGATATACTCCAGTATCTTGTGTTTCCTGTCTTCTTAACTTATATTGCTTATCAGAATAAAAAGGTATTTTACCTTGTTTAGTTGAGCCCCACGGCCTGGTCCCGCTGTAGTTCAGCCTGTCTTGAGCAGTAGGCTTTTCACACTCCAGCTGGCCTTCATGCAGAGTCACCACTCTCTCACATTCACACCTTTTACCATTTGAATAAGGAATATTACCATTTGCAGCAAAGACTTCATCCTTGCTCAGATAATGCTTACTGTGTCTTGCATTTACTGCTGCCGGTTCTTCACACCAAACTCTGGGGTTTATTTCTCCCCTTGTGCCTTTCTTTCCAGTACCTCTCAACCAAGGACTCCTGGAACTCTGTGGCCTCGGATTCACTATGCCCTCCTGCCAGGAACTCCTTCCTCTCTGGTGCTCTGGACACTCCTTATGGTGCTCTCCTTCTTGGTTCCTTTCCAGAAGCTCTCTGTGGTGTGATTCTCCGTGGTCTGCTTTTCCTTGATAAGCCTCTTCTTGGTATGCCTCCTTTTGGTAGGCCTTCCTTGGTATGCCTCCCCTTGCTCTCTCTCTCCCTGGTCTCTCTCTAACTTGTCCTAGCTCCTCCTTTTCAAGTTCCCAGCCTTTCTTCAGGGGAACTCCCCCTTTTCTCCATTGGCTGTTCGGTTGCATTACCTCATCAGCTCTGAGGTGCAGTTCTCTGGGCCTTGGAAGGTCACTCCTGCTCCCTCTATTGGGCTCCTCATAATATTGCAGCTGATGATAAAATCTTTTTTCAGGATTTAAAACCCTTTTTTCTCCATGAATAGGCTCTGCGGTACCACACTATGTTCCTAATTTTATCATAGTCTCCCTTTCGAAAGTTAAAAGGTAGTACTGTGGATTTCCCTAACATCCCTCCTCC
The DNA here is from genome assembly GCA_033557465.1 of Ichthyophis bannanicus. NCBI lineage: Eukaryota > Metazoa > Chordata > Amphibia > Gymnophiona > Ichthyophiidae > Ichthyophis > Ichthyophis bannanicus. The sequence goes on from CM066031.1 coordinate 1,606,533,232, forward strand.
ATTAATTAAATCAAAACGCGATCATGCTATGATCACTATTGCCAAGTGGTCCTAACACCCTTATCTCTTGCACCAGATCTTGGACCTAGTTCCACTAAGGACTAGGTCCAAAATGGCTTCCATTATGGTCGGTTCATGAACCAGCTGCTCTAAGAAGTAGTCATTTATTTCATCTAGAAACTTTATCTCCCTAGCATGTCCTGCCGTGACATTGACGCAGTTAATAGCGGGGTAATTGAAAACACCCATTATTATTACTATGTTGTAACGTTTGTTAGCTTCCCTGATTTCTTTGACATTTCATCATCCATTTGTTAATTCTGGCCAGGCGGTCGATAGTACACCACCACTGCCTTCACCTTCCCCTTTTTACATGGAATTTCAATCCATAGAGATTCTACAGCAAATTTTGTTTCCTGCAAAACTTTAATCCTTTGTGACTGAATGCCCTCGCTAAAATAGAGCGCAACCCCTCCACCAATTTGATCAGCTCTATCATTGTGATATAGTTTGTACCCAGGTATCACAGTGTCCCACTGGTTGTTCTCCTTTCACCATGTCTCTGAGATACCAATCATAACTAAGCTCTCATTTAGTGCTATATATTTTAACACTCCCATCTTATTTTTTAGACTTCTAGCATTTGCATACAAGCATTTTAAAGATTGTATTTTATTCATATTAATCTGGCTATCGGTAGGCAGGGATCATTTGGAATCTTTAAGCTCTGTCTGCTCCGTACTCAAGGGTATTTGGGCTACTTTTGTCTTTATTGGAACCTCTCTGCTGATATACCCTAACTTCATTCTTTTGATAGTATCCTTCAAGGATACATTGTTCTGAACCATGCGTTCTTGTGCGACTGTCGGCTCTCCCCTATTATCTAGTTTAAAAGCTGCTCTATCTCCTTTTTAAAGGTGAATGCCAGCAGCCTGGTTCCATCCCAGTTAAGGTGAAGCTCATCCCTTCAGAAGAGCCCCTTCTTTCCCCAGAATTTTCCCCCGTTCCTAACAAATGCAAAACCCTCATCCTTGCACCATCGTCTCATCCATGTATTGAGACTCTGGAGATCTGCCTGCCTTTTGGGGCCTGCACGTGGAACGGGAAGCATTTCGGAAAACGCTACCCTGAAAGTTCTGGATTTCAACTTCCTACCTAAAGGCCTAAATTTAGCCTCCAGAACCTCCCTACCACATTTTCCTATGTCATTGGTACCGACATATATCAAGACAGCAGATTGCTCCCCAGCACTATCTAAGACTTTGTCTAGGTGGCGCGTGAGGTCCGTTACCTTCGCTCCAGGCAGGTATGTTACCAGACCATCGTCATGTCCACCAGCCACCCAGCTATCTACATGCCTAATGATAGAATCACCAACTATAATGGCTGTCCTAACCCTTCCCTCATGGGCACATGGCCCTGGAGAAACTTCCTCAGTGCGAGAGGGTTTTACATCAACTGGAGGACAGATCCTAGCTACAGGATCACTTCCTGCCACACCAGGGTGATGCTCTCCTGTCACGTGACCTCTCTCCTCCATGGCAACAGGGATGCTGCCAGATTAGAGATGGGACTTCAGTACTATATCACTGTAGGTTTCGTCTATATACCTCTCTGTCTTCCTTATCTCCTCCAAGTCTGCTACTCTAGTCTCCAGAGATTGGACTCGTTCCCTGAGAGCAAAGAGCTCCTTGCACCTAGTGCACACGTAAGACCCCTCACCAACTGGGAGAAAATCGTACATATGACACTCAATGCAAAAGACTGGAAAGTCCCCATCTCGCTGCTGGACTGCTGTCTGCATCTTAGTTTTAAGGTTGTATTTAGCTATTTAAGTTCTTTACTTACTAAGGGTTGCTGGGGATACTTATATTAATAAAACTATACCTAATATGTTTAATGTACTTTATTCACCTGAAACTTAATTAATCTCAGATCCTCAATATATGCCTGTTGAGGATAAACAGCTGCACCTGAGAGTGAATATAGCATCTCCTTTCCTTTTTTGAGGTTTAAGCACCTATAAAGCTACGATTATCCAAGGGGTAAGTGGGTGTCAGGGAGGGAGGGAGGGAAAGAAGACTTATTAAAAGTTGGCTGCTACACAGTACCCTGTCCTGTGCTTTTAAGTTAATCTGTGACCAATTTCCAGGGGGAGTCCCACAGCCCTTGCTTGGATAGAGGGAGTCTTGGGTTCTAAATTTAACGAGAAAGCTCTTTGATATGTTTTAAATTTAAACTGAAAGCTCTTTGCTGCTACTAGGTCCTGACTGATTTAACAAATACACTGGGTTCACAGATTAATCTGTTTTAATCTAAAGAATTCCTTTTTCCCCAAGATTTAGAAAAATTTCCAGAAGTAAATGCTTACAATTGCAGATCTTTCTCCAGAAGTAGCAGTCCCCTTTTGTAGTCCTTCAATACTGAGAATCACAGAACTCTGTTTGAACTATTTATGCCTGTGCTTCTGAGGTAAGCTGTGACCAATTTTCTGTGTTATTAACTCAGTCCTTGACTGAATAGATGGAGTCTTTCAAAATGGCCTTTTGATCCACCACCTGGCTTTAACACCTATTTAAAAAGTTTTACAGGTCTTTTGCACCCTATGTAGGAGGCCTCTTTGTAAAGGTCTCTAGAAATAATGTATTGCTCATAGATTACTGATCTTGTTTTGCCTTTTAAGCTAAGTTATATTCTGATTGATTTAAATTAAAGCTCTTTGCTGCTGCTAGGCCCTGACTGGGTATAAAATTTAAACTAGAAGCTCTCTGCTGGGTTCTAAATTTAACCAGAAAAAACCCCGAAGGTTCTTTGCTGCTAGTAGGCCCTGACTGATTTAACAAATACACTGGGTTCACAGATTAATCAGCTTTAATCTAAAGAATTCATTTTTCCCCAAGATTTAGAAAAATTCCCAGAAGTAAATACTTACAATTGAAGATCTCTCTCCAGAAGTAGCAGTCCGCATTTGTAGTCCTTCAAGACAAAAGGTTACAAAGGGAGTGGCATTATGGATTTTAGAAGGGCTGTTTTGGGGGTTTGAAAGTCAGGGATATCTTGTAGATTATTTGTTGTCAGTGGAGGATTCAGGTTCAGGTCTACATGTTGGGGAGAAGGGCTGTTGGTTGGGGTTAATGATGTTGGGGTGATTGGGAGGGGAAAGCAGATGTTGCTGAGATGTCACTAAGGTGGATTGGAGGCTAGAGTGATCATAAGAACATATGAACATTAGACATGCCATACTGTGTCAGACCAAAGTCCATCAAGCCCATTATCCTGTTTCCAACAGTGGCCAATCCAGGTCACAAGTACCTGGCAGGTTTCCACAAAGGCACACAGGTTCCACAATGCTCATCCCGGGTTAAGCAGTGAATTTCCTGGACCCTCTTTAATAATGGGTTATGGACCTTTCCTCCAGAAACTTGTCCAAACCTTTTTTAAACCCAACTACACTAACAGCTTTTCTATATACTCCAGCAACAAATTCCATAGTTTGATTATGCGTAGATTAAAAAAATATTTTTCCTTATTATTCTTAAATGGGTTACATTGTAGCTTCATTGAGTGTTCTCTAGGCTTTTTACTTTTTGATGGCACAAACAACCATTCTACGTTTACTCATTCCACTCCATTCATTAATTTATAGATCTCTGTCATATCCCCACTCAGTCATCTCTTTTCCAAGTTGAAGATCCCAAAATTTTTAAGTCTCTTCTCATAGGTGTATCTTTCTATCTTCTTTACCATTTTTGTCGCTCTTCTCTTCGCTTTTCTAATTATGCTATATCCTTTTTAAAATAGGGTAACCAGAATTGCACACAAGGTGTGGTCACACCATGGAAAGATACAGAGGCATCATAATATCCTTGGTTTTATTCTCTATTCCTTTCCTTATGATTCCTAGCATTTTATTTCCTTTTTTGGCCACTGCTGCACCCTGGTGAAGGATTTCAACGTATTATCCATGATGTCGCCTAAATCTTCTTCCTGGTTGGTGGTTTCTAAGGTGGTACCTTGCATCGTGTAACCATAATTTGGTTTGTTCTTTCCTAGGTGCATAACTTTGCACTTGTCCACATTAAATTTCATCTGCCATTTGGACGTCCAGTCTTCCAATTTATGAATGTCCTCTTGCAGTTTTTCACAATCTTCTTGCGTTTTAACAACTTTGAATAATTTTGTGTCAACTGCAGATTTGATTGCCTCACTTGTTATTTATTTTCCAGGTCATTTATGAATATGTTAAAAAGCAGCGGGCCCAGCACAGATTCCTGAGGCACAACACTATTCACCTTTCTCTCTGCTTTCTATCTTTTAACCAGATTCTGATCCACAATACCTCCAATCCCATGACTTTTTAATTTTGCCAAGTGTCTCTCATGAGGGACCTTGTCAAAGGCTTCATGAAAATCCAGATATACTATATCAGCCGGAGGTGATGGTTGTCAGGGGGTAATTGACAGGTGGGATTTGTGCTGGGGATGATTGACAGGTAGGATTTGTGCTGGTTTGAAGGGATCAGAAGGTGGGTGGATATTAGTAGCAGTGATTTAAAAAAAATTGCTCCCATGGATATTTGTCAGAAAACTAGACACTTTTTTTCTTATATGGAGCCTTTCAAAATACTATTCCTGCTGGATATGATGAGGCATTGACATTTACTTCAGTTCTATATAAACCACCTTGACCTGGTGAAAGGCGGTATATAAACTCAGCTAAATAAATAAATAAATGATAGTAGCTCTGTATGTATAATTAATCTCTATGAGGCCTAGCCCTCTTTCAGCTCTAGGGATATACAGTCTTGGCATACACTGATTCTTGTAAATTACTTCATGGGCATGGAGGAATTTTCTTGTTCACACATCCAGTTTTTCAAAGATGCCAGTCCACAATCCCAAAGCTATATGAGAGTACAGGAATTGTCAGCTGATTGATTGCTTGTATCTCATTCCGTGATGTTAAAGCACTTTTCAAGAATGATTTTAGTCTCTTGTAATATTCTTTACTGATTATTTTCTCTCTGTAATTTCTGCTTGAGTGTCATTCGTCCTTCTACTCCGAGATACTTTTATATGCCTTCCTGTTCAAGTTCCTTAATGTCACAGTTTTGCTCAATTTTCCTCTAAAATAAGTTGCCTTAGCACATCTGTCAAGGCCAAAAGTCATCCTGATGTTATCAGAAAAGCTTTTTGCTACACAGATTTGCTCTGCTAATTGTTGGTCACAGAGCGTTAAGGTCAGGCTGAAGTAGTTTTTGAAATGTGAGCACTATGGTCCAAAGCAGAAGAAAAAGACACAAATCCTTTAAAAGAGGCAGCCAGTCCTTTCAAATAGAAGAAGGATAATATAGATTTCTGTCTAATGACAAGTGACAGAATAAAGCAGGACTGAGATGATCTAGTCAGCTCCTTTCTCATGCAAGAGAAAAAAGTGTCAAGTTCACTTCTACTGATTTTAATTGAAACGGCATAATCGTGTTCCTGGCTTATATCAATCCAAAGAAGGGATTCCTTTAGTCAGATCTAGAAGCTCTGGCAGCTAAAAAAGATAGACATCTGTGGCTAAGTAATCTTTTGCAGGAAAGTCTGCAGGTATATAAATCATTAAGGAGCAGCTTTGATCACTCCTTCTCTTGTATATTTCCAAAATCATTATTGCTGTTCTTATCACTCTATGAACATCCAGATACGTCTTCTTTTAAAATAAAGAGTATTCAGGAAAAAAAAAAAACTATTCACTGTCTGGAATCCATAAATCTGGTGGAGGAATCACTATTTTTCTATGCATATAGTATCCATTTGCCTTGTGAATTGAAATGTGAATTTGATCAATCAACTGTCAACAAATGGAGAGAAAGTAACATATCAGCTTTCCATAAAATGAACATTGAAACGGATTGAAATCTCTCAGTGTGTGGTCACAGAATTTGGTCACTTGGTGACCTAATTCTCCATACAACATTACTCAGTAAACAGGCTGCAAGTATAGTTTTCAGCTGCTGCAGGTTCATAAAGCTGGAACATATCATGAAATGGTTGACTAGTAAAGATGATGATGTGAAATAAAATGGCAGGGAAAGATTTTGAATGAAAAATGACCAGAAAGATGCTCTTACTTCCATTCTGCTTCCCCACCCCTTCCCCCTATATAGAGCAATAAATTATTTGAGGAAATGAAAATCACACATGAAGAGTAATCCCTATGACAATTTATGCCAGTCTTAATAAAAACTAGAACAGTTTATCTTTCTGAGATTGTCTGCTAGTATGAAACTTACTCAGTCTTATCTTTATAAAAAATATTAAACTTAGAGCTGTGTTGTTTTTTTTCATTTTACCATTTATTCTAGAAATTATTTGCACTATACATTGTATTTTAGTGTTTTAAAGACAATTTTCTTTATAGTAACCCCCCCCCCCCCCACACACACACAAACACACACATTTTATTTACCTGGAAGAGGTTCCCAATGGCCTTCAGATACAACCCTGATGAGTGAGATCCGAGGAGTAGCACTCTCCCCGCGGCAGTAATCTGGGCCCCAGAACCCAGGAAGTGGACTATCTGCTACGGGAGGGAAAGAGGAAGCATCAGCAAGAGCTGCAGGATTGTGTCAGGAGCTGGAAGAATGCCATCCATGGGTCCCAGAACATTCTTCCCCTTCCCCCGAGGAGGGCAGCTGTCCATTGGAGAGCAAGCAGAGAAGCAGTGAGCCCAGCTGAAAGGAAACTGATGCCCCATCAGTTTTCTTAAAGGGGCCACAACCCAGGAAATGAAGGCCAAGAGAAAATCAGCACTGGAGATCCCCATGTCTGCTACGTTGGAGCCAAGCCAGCATCAAGAAAGGGAAGAGGAGAACTAGCGGTATATCAAATTTAAAATAAACATAAACATAAACATAAACAGGAAGCCCCTGACAGAAACAGGAGCAGAAAAGCAACAAGGTTCCCTCAGCACTGACAGCTTGCACAGCAAGTCATCCAAGGGAAGAAGAGCTCCTCTCCCCCCCTCCCCCCAAGCACCAGAGTCAGGCACAGGAAGTGCCCCACTGACATCCAGGGTCAGGAAGGGCCCTGACGTTGGAGGAGCAGAAAGACTTCCCTCTCAGAAAAGGAAGAATGTCTTCCATTAAATGGCCTGTGAAGTGAAAGAAGAAAAGAAGGTGCTTAACAGACCCTTGGGGCTTTGAACCTGCCATATTGTTTCTCCTTTGTTTACTTGGCATCACTGGAATATGCTTCCCATCCAGTTTAGAACTCAGTTGTCATATTCTAAATGTAAAGCCAGTCAAGGGTCCTTAAATTGATATTTAACAACCGCAGTCAGCGTTTTTTAAAATGCTGGCCACAGTGATTAAATATAACACATATATTCAGCACCGCAGTCTGGATAGTGAGCAGAGCTGAATATACATAAGGAGGATAGTTTTATAAGGAACTGCCTATTTTTAGGCACTTACAATATTCCTAATACTGCTGCAGAGGTCTGTAATGAGTTCCAGTGGCACATCAAGCAAATCACTTTTATCCATGCTTTTCTCTTCTACTGCCAACTCCAGACTCTTCATTCTACCTTTCTGCGCCATATGCCTAGAATAGACTGTCTGAATTGGTACATCAGGCTCCATCTCTGATCTAATTGAAATCCAGGCTAAAACCTCATTTCTGAGGCTGATTTTAGATGCTGACTTCTTGAGGGAGGAGTGGCCAAGTGGTTGGTGCAAGTTACCTCAGGCCAGAAGGTGGGGCATTCAAATCCCACTAGAAGACAACAACCTTGGGCTGGAAGGACTGGGGTTTCTAGTCCCACAGGTGCTCCTTGTGGTCTTGGGTAAGCCACTTAACCCTCCATTTTCCATGTTCCCTGTAAAATAGTTATCCCCAAGTTATAATGCCCTTTGCAAATAAGGGAGCTCACCATGTTTCAGCAACACATAAGGAGGGTTATTTTAGAAGCCCTATTTATGATTTGGATGTCTGAAAATGAACATAGAGACTTCCAAAGTACAAAGAAATCCCTGCAGCCATTTTAGAAGTCAGTTCTGTGAATGTCCTCAGTGTATGGATGTCCAAATCTGAACAGGAGCATGGAGGAGGGATGTCCGGGGCATTACCAAGAACCTGGATGTCCTCATCTGATTTCAGAAGTGCCATGTTTGTTCCAAGCTGCATCCAAGTTTATACCTGCTCCCTGGCATGAATAGGCAGCAGAAAAGTATGTGCTTGCCTGCCAAACATCCAGAAGGTATAGAGGAGGTAAACTGCTATTCCTTATTGTATTTTCTGTATTGACCCCAAACTCTGCCAGGGAATAAAGACTCATGTTTCCAGTTTGCCACACTGCTGGATGTCCCCGTGTGCAAGCTTGCAGGCACTAGATGTCTCCACCACACTATTCTGTAGTCAGATCATCTACGTGGATGCGGCTGTGGATATCCACATCAGGGCTATCTATGTTTCTAACAATGGGCTGAAACATAGATGTCTCCAATGATTTTCCTCATGTTTCTCCCTGGATATACAGGCCGTTCTTTCTAAAATTCCACTTAAATGGTTAATCAATACAAAATCACAAATCTGTTTAGTCTTTTGTTTCATTGGTCTTTCTTGATAAGACGTACCTTAAATAAAGTTGATAAATCAGTGTTCCAAATTCTGTCTGAATCTTTACAATTACAGTAAGTCAGGAACTTATCACATGGCTAAACAATTGGGTGTGCATAGGTTAGGAAATGTCTTCCCCAAATTACTGGGATTGAGCTATCTGTAGACAGTATTGTCAAAGCATTACTTGCCATATAAGATGGATAAAGTAAAAGGCAGAATAACAGGAGCTAATCCAAAGAGCATCCAAAGGAGCACATCCTTCTCCTTGGGCACACTCCTTTGGGACAGGCCCATAATGCACACCACTGTGTCATAGAAGGGCAGAAGCACAAGACAGTAGAAGACAGAAACTGTGACACAGAGCCGGAGAGTTTATGTAAGTGCTGCGTCACGATATTTGAGCCATTGCCATTGCTGCCGGCCCCAAAGAGGGGTGGTAGCAGTGGTAATGAAGGTGGGGGGGGGGGGCAATAGGGGCACAGCAGGATGGAGGGCTCACTTAGGACACCTCCAATTCTTGCACTGGCCCTGGATAAGGCAGCAGCAACATTTGATGGGAAATGACCAAAGCATCCAGAAAGGGTAAAGCAGCACTGACATTTACAGGAATATGACATGTCACTGGGAGAGGGGCAGAGCAGTACCAATACTGACAGAAAAATCCCAAGTCAGTGAGGATAAAAAGTTTGGGCATTGATCAGTGGGTGGGGGCCCAAAAATTTGAGCACTGAGGTTCAGTAGACAGGTACAGAGAAGAGCCACCAAAATGGTAAAGGGGATGGAAGGATACCCCTGTGAAGAGAGGCTAAAAAGAGACGGCTGAGGGGAGATATGATAGAGATCTATAAATTAATGAATGGAGTGGGACGGGTAAACGCAGATCGATTGTTTACATCATCAGAATATAGAAAGACTAGGGGACATGCAATGAAGCTACAGGGTAACCTATTTAAGAGTAATAAGAGAAAAAAAATTCACTCAATGCATAATCAAATTCTGGAATTCATTACCGGAGGATGTAGTAAAAGATGTTAGTGTAGCTAGGTTTAAAAAAGGTTTGGACAAGTTCCTGGAGGAAAGGTCTATAAACCATTATTAAAGGGGACCCGGGATATCCACAGCTAGCCCCAGTACAAGCATTGTGGAACCTGTGTCCTTTGGGAACCTGCTAGGTACTTGTGACCTAAATTGGCCACTGTTGGAAACAGGATACTGGGCTTGATGGACCTTGGTCTGACCCAGTATGGCATATCTTATGTTCTTATGTTAGCATTAGACATGGCTCCAGAACTCAAGCTATCCTGAAGTAAGTGGGTTCACAAAATGTATTAGCCTAGGAAAAAATGTTATGCCTGAAGGCACTTGAGAGCTTAGAGGTGTAGAAGTCATTTCTTCTATGTACTGTGAAGGTAGAAAGACTCCAAGACACCATACAAAGTGTAAAGCAGCACTAGCAACAGTGGAATGAAGGCACAAGGCACCAAGAAAAGGACAAAGGAGACAAAGAAGGAAGACTTTGAGGGTGCAGCAGAAGCTTTCTGCAAGAACTATGAAGGCAACATCAAAATGAGACAATGCAAAAGGTAAACCTGTTCTCCAGTCATAAGAAGAAGCATAGCTATAACCATTGGAGGAATATTCAAAGGCATTTACACAGTTTGCAGACCTACGAGCAGGGACTGTCTTCTATATGTGTTTGTACAGCGTAGGGTATGCCTTGTAGCCTGGCTTGTCAACTACGTCCTTATCTGGACCAGGATGCACTTCGCCGGGTTGTTCAGGCATTAGTACTCTCTCTCGGCTTGATTATTGTAATGCCCTGTATGTGGGACTACTGGTGTATTCCATTAGGAAATTACAGGTAGTCCAGAATTCAACAGCACGGATCATATTTGGTCTTAGCCATAGAGCCTCTGCTGCAGGGTTATTAGTGCAATTACATTGGCTTCCAATTATACAGATATGTGTCTTTAAGCCTCTGGTGCTCACGTTCAAGGCTGTCCAGGACCTGGGGCTTTGGTATTTAGAGTATTTACTGCAATGGTATGTGCCTGAGCGGGCTGGATATTGTGAGTTCCAGAAATTAGTCAGACTCGCTTACAGCGATGATGTAAGCGCTTATTTTCTGTAGCCGCTCTAGTGTTTTGGAATTCTCTGCCTCTGGCATTATTTTCTGAGTTTAACCTTTTGACCTTTCGTAAAGGTTTAAAACGTTTTTGCTTTCCTTAGCTCCTGTTTGTTCAGGGGGATAAGCATGCAGTGGTAGAGAGACAGTTATGAAGCAGTTGGATGGGATATGAAGGTTGGATGGGATTATTTTAATTATTTTAAATTGTATTTGATTGCTGTTGTTTTTAATTTGATGTCCGTACACCGCCTAGAATGCTCTGCACTTGGCGGCCTATAAATACTTTTAAGTAATAAGTAGCACTTTATAAATGATTAATAGTAGTAGTAGTAGTATATCGCTGCTGCCCAGTTAGCTTTGCGGCAATCAGGGAAACCTGGATATTCAATGCCAGAGCTCAGATATGGTCTCAACATTGAATATCTGGGTTTAAAGTTCAGTACGAGCCCATTGTTTTTAAAGGACTGACAATAACATCCCTTTCAAACTATTTTGAACTTCTTTTTCACCATCAAAAGGAATTCCAGTCAAAATATATTTAATAGCTTGCATAGGTAAAAAAAATAATTCTGTCTGCAGGTCCCCTAAAACTGTGTACCACTGCCTCTCTTAAGAATTCTTAGCAAAAGTAAGCCAGCTTGTTGTACTTATATGGGTAATATACCACATTCCTACAGTAATCCTGAAATTATTGCATTAGCCATTTAAGTGGAGCCAATGAAAGGATGTTCCTTGCCCTCCAGTTTTGGGTCCCTTCAATCTTCCAGGCATCTACCCCCCCCCCCCACCCATATCCCTTGGACCTTACCCCTTTGCCAAGCTCATCACTGTATAGGGCTGATGCCACCCTACTGGTAGAATCTTACATAGGTAGATATAGACTAGAACATTGTTCACAGGTAAATAAGAGGGATAGAGGAGTAGAAGTTTTATTTAAGGACATCTTAGAACTCAATATCCAAAAGAAGACAGTATTACAGGGAATGGCAAGTTTATTGATCTTGGCAGATTCAAAAATGAATTAATGATATTTTTTTTCAACCATCTGCAGCAAAGAGTGAGATTCTTGGGAATCTGATATAAATTATCATGTACCATTTACTCCAATTTCAATTTTTATATTATTGGGGGATTTGAAACATCATCTAGACTCATGATGATAAATAGGTGGTTTATCTTTTTACTCTGAGGCATACTTTTGATCTTCACATTTCTCTTAGGCTTCCACAGCTAGTATAATGATCTTTGTGGTTTAACAGGTCATGCTGCGTCTCAGTAACTGGAAATGACATATCAGCGAGTTAGGCGCTTTAAAAGCTGCCCTAACCTTTACCACCACAGCTAACTTAGCAGCAGCTGAATATTGCCGCTGCCTGGTTAGCTTCCGTGCTATCTGGTAACCTGGATATTTGATACTGGTGGCCGGATATGGCCCTGGCATTGAATATCGGGGTCTAGAGTTCAGTGGTGATGGCTAGCCACTTTATAAGGGCTAGCCGCTGCTGCTGAATATTGGGCCCATATTCACTACAGGTGTGCAGGCAAACAATGATTTGTTTTGTTTCATTTTCTGACTATAATGTGCAAAAACGTTAGTGTCATTTTTTTGTGTTTTTTCATCACTTCTTATGTTTTGTTAATAGTGTGCACTGCAGCTTAATAGTGTGCACTATTGAACAATAGGGTATACTAATAGGGTGCACTAATAGGCACCCTACGGCTTAATAGTGCACACTATTACTGAAAGATGGGAAGCAATGACATTTTGGTGTTTCCTGTATCATTTCATTCAAACAAAATTGGAAATATCGTTGGCATTTTTCATGTTATTTGAAATGAATGCATATCCCTAGTACTGTCTGGTGTCTTTATAGGGATTTTACAAAAGGATCTGTGTTCAGCAAAGCCTCTTGCAAAATACAGAGGATACTGAGCAGGCCCTGACCTGAATGTCTCAATTACTGTCTCAACAACCTATGTAAAAAGGGCCTTCACAGGGGTCACAATAGCTTCCAATAATAATAAGCTATTTCATCTAAACTACACCCATTAATTTCTAATTTTCTTTCATTTAAACATTTATATTCTACATTTTAGAGTTCACTAGAATGTCCAAAGTGAAATACAAGCTCATATACAAACATAATAAATAATGCTTCATCACCCCCAATTATATTTAAATATGACATTCATTCTCTCTACGATACAATAGACCTCCCTGCAAGAACATATCTCAAAAATTCAAACATGCTTAAAAATACTTACCTATTTTATTTATTTAGACAGTTTTTTATACCACCTTATCCTTCAATCAAAGCGGTCACAACACAATTGGGGGATACATTTAACATGCGGGGATATGAGACACATACACTAATACTTACAGGGAACATGGGCAATGGAGGGTTAAGTGGCTTGCCCAAGACCACAAGGAGCATCTGCGGGACTAGAAACCCCAGTCCTTCCGGCCCAAGGTTGCTGTCCTCTAATGGGATTTGAACCCCCGACCTTCCAGCCTGAAGTACCTTGCCCCAACCACTAGGCTACTCCTCCCTATTATACCTGATACCAAATCGCCTCCACCACCAGGGTAACTACTGACTTAACTGATTGGCTGAGGCAAAAATTGACATTGTTAGGGCATATAACAAGCATAAAAATCATGAAGCTAAGACCCGGATATTCAATACTGGGATCACATCCAGCCACCAGCATTGAATATATGGATCAGCCAGGGAGCAAAGAAGCTGACTGTCAACGGCGATGTTCAGCCGCTGTCCAGTTAGCTTGTAGTAGCTGATAAGAATGCAATAAATAATACCCGGAGTCAGGCAAAGATTCAAGCAGGTTTAATGTGCACAGGCTCAGATTGCAGTAGCATTCAAAATGGTCTGAGCACCGAGCTCAGAAAAATGACAGTTTATATACTTTTTTTCTCCAGTCTAATACAGGCAAAACTCCTCATTGGCCACAGTGGCCCACTTACTCTCATCCAATAGACATCTCTGACCGGGCCCAGGACTCGCTCCCCCTGCTTGGGTCTTACTAGCCACGGGTCAGCAACTAGACATAACACTAAATATAATACTTCTGCTAAAGTATACAGTATATTTCGCTACTCTTGCAAGGTCAGTGAGCCAAAAAGATAGTGGAAGGCATATCAGAAGCATTCTTAACAAAAGCAAAACAAAGCGAGGCCAAACATAGCAAGGCTAAGATGTATCTCTAGCCCTGGCTCAAAACACTAAACAATCTTCATAATGCTAGACAAAATATTCTTACATTGTTCGGCTTCTCTGCTATATTTTCATCCTAATTACGAGGTCAGTGCACATCTAGCAAAGATACAGTGGAGGACATTCCTACTAAAGCAGACATCTGGCTTACCTAAACAATAAACAGTAAAAGTTTTAATTCTCTTATCTCCAGGAGAACAGAACATGTTATCAAACCAGAATAGAACAGTATGTCTTTCTAACAGCTAACAGCATTCTATAATTTTCCAAAAATCAGCAATAACATTTTAAAGCAGGAGGTAAAGGGCTTTCAGACCTAGCTCTGCTACATACTAGGCCATCGCCTATCACATTCCCTCCTGTTGAGTATTACACCCGCAAGTGAGAAAGGGTGAGAATCAAATCACACATATAGTATGCCATACTAGGGTGGAGGGATCATTTTGTGGTATAGGGTAGAAGCCCTACGTTGCTAGGATTCGTGTAGCTGCCTTACGTTAAGTTTAATATACGTAAGCATAAGGGGAGGAAACATGGGATACATAATCAAACAGCCACAATCAATAATACATTTGATACAAGTATCTTTGTCAAATCATATAGCATGCCTAGTGTATAAGCGGAGGGGCAGGAGACATAGGAGGAACAAATGACATATATACTGTTCATCATAGCAATAGGCCCGTTCTCATTGTTCCATTGCAGTTCCCATAACAGGAGAGGAAAGATTCTGGCGGGGGTTGAGACAAGTCCGGGAGGCTGCACAGGGAAGTAGGGCAAGAGTCAATTCAAAGCACCCCAAGGCTGCCGCCAGAACGAAGCAATAATAAGAATTCATAATGGGCATAGTCTCTGGAAATTTGGTGGAACTGTCAGCATCCACAACAGGTAGCAGACGTAGCGTTGATTGTAGGTCCTCAAACTTCTGCCGTAAGTAGACCTACCAGCTTTGTGGCAGGAGTAGGGCTGTAGATTCCAAAGTATCACTGTCCTCTGGGATGTCTCAGGTTCTTAAAATACCATAGTACAGTCTCTCAGGCTATTATTGCCTCCTTAGAGCAGTTCACTTTTTAGGAGATCAAAACAGTTTTTTCTTTTTCTTTTTTTTTTCCGGAGCATTTGAACACAGTCTCGTAGAAGACTCAATTTCTTAACACAACACAGTCTATTTCTGATGATTTCAGCTTTCTCCAGATGTGAGGCTTACCTTCGGATAAACAAACAGTCTTGAAATAGTGCAGTTTCCGAGGGACCAATAAGTTTTAGGTCCGCGGCTGTTGTCGTAGGGTGAGGCCCAATGGAGTCTCAGGATCATTTATGGAAGTCCACGACCAAGTTCAGAAGCGGCTGCTGGAATGCAAAACTGGAGGACGTCTGTTCCCTTGACGTCCAGGAGCAGGTTGGTAAAGTTCTTACGATGACGGATCTTTTCTTCGCAGCGTGAGTCGCAATGGTGCTGCAGGATTGGCGATCGAAGTCCAGGGACGACTCTCAGGTACTGTGGCTGGTTCCACTCGACTTTGGTGGATCCAGGAGTCGATCTCGGCCACTTTAACTGCTGTTGGGATTGATAGCAAAACGATATATGGCCCTTTCCAATACGGCGCCAGCGGTGTCTTCTTCTACTCTGTCACCCACACCGAGGCTCCAGGCTTGAAAGGATGCAGGGGTTTGGATGGGCTGATCTCATACTCACGCATGAAGACCCTGAAAAAACAGAACTTAAAACCAATAGTGCTTATCTAGTAACTTCAGATCCTATCTGTCATACATCTCCTTTCACTCTCTATACAATAGGCTACAGAATCTCAGAATCTCAAAAGGGGAAACTCCTAAAGACTTAGGGGCAGGGGCTAAGTATATCCTATGAAGGGCTATAGGAAGAACCTGGGGCCACTTCAGGTAAACCTCTGGGCAGTTTGGACAACTTGAGTACACAATGTCCATTACTTCCAAGCAATCATGGTCAGGAGGGCCTGGACCGACGGGCAATAGGGTGGTTGGGTTTAGAGTTTGGCTGACACTTAATTGCAAGTTAGGATTCTCACATAGCATATTTTGATACTTCAGCATTCAGGCATTAGTGAGCCAATGGCTTCCTTTATGTTCCATCAGGGTTAAAACAGAGTGTGGTACAGTGACTTGAAGATTTTGTCCTAAGGTGAGCTTGTCAGCTTCGCTCACTAAGAGGGCTGTGGCTGCTACAGCTCTCAGACAAGGTGGCCAGCCTTTGGCAACAGGATCCAATTGTTTCGACAGGTAGGCCACAGGTCGCTGCCAAGACCCAAGAGGCTGGGTCAAGACTCCCAATGCGTTTCCACTTGATTCATGGACATACAGACGAAATGGTTTCTGCACATCCGGTATGCCCAAGGCTGGGGATGACATCAATGCTGTTTTCAGTGATTTGAATGCTTTATCTTGTTCTGAGCCCCATTCCAGGGGAGATCGTTCCATTCCTTGTGTGACTTGGTACAAGGGCTTCGCCATGAGCGCAAAATTTGGTATCCATATTCGGCAGTAGCCTGCAGCTCCCAAGAAAGCTCGCACCTGTTTCCTAGTAGTGGGGGTTGGGATGCGGCATACTGCTTCTTTTCGCTCAAGTCCTAATTTCCCGGTTCCTGTGGACAGGTGGAACCCTAAATATTTCACTTCTGTCTGGCACAGCTGCGCCTTGGCTCTGGAAACCTTGTATCCAGCTTCATTCAAAAGGTGCAAGAGATCACTTGTAGCTTGTATACAATCAGATTTGTTATTGGTGGCTATGAGCAAATCATCTACATATTGAAGCAAAATTCTTTTTCCCGGAGTTACAGAGTAGCTTGACAAATCTTGGCTGAGGGCTGCACTGAAGATAGTGGGTGAGTTCTTACATCCTTGTGGTAATCGAGTCCAAGTAAGTTGCCCTCGCCGTCCTGTGGTAGGGTTTTCCCATTCAAATGCAAACAAAAACTGACTGGCCTCTGTCAGGGGTATACAGAAAAAAAGGCATCTTTTAAGTTCAAAACAGTAAAGTGAGTGGCTTCTGCTGGAATCAATCCTAGGAGGGTGTAAGGATTTGGTACTACTGGATGTATGGTTTTCACTCGACGTAGATCCTGCACTGGGCGGTAGTCACCTGTCCCAGGCTTCTTGATTGGGAGAAGAGAGGTGTTCCAGGGTGAATGGCATTCTCTGAGAAGTCCATACTGCAATAATTTCTTCAGGTGGCGATGAATGCCGTCAATTGCTGGTCTTGGGAGGGGATACTGATGCACATGCACTGGTTCTGCTCCCGGCTTAAGGGTAACAAGTACAGGAGCTATATTCTTTGCTAGGCCAGATGGATTATTCTCTGCCCATACTACAGGTGGGGCTGCAATGCTGGTAAGTATACAGGAACTTGCTGGCCTGATTGGAGATGCACTATAGTACCGCTACTCTTCTTCTCGGGGAACAGTCAGCACTATCAATCCAGCTCCTTCGATTAGGAAAACTTCCTCCACATCATTCAACTATAGTATCAGCAAGAAGAACTGCTCTCTTCGCCATCTTACATTCACTTTCTCTGTCACATTATCTCCACAATTCACAGACATTCTAAACAACTTAATAGTGCTGTATTCATGCCCGCAAATCCATCCCGTTTCTGCAAGTTCTGTTTTATATCTCCCTGGGACTGACTTGACAAAAACTGCATTTACCAGGTGCAAATTCTCCTGGGCTGCTGGATTTCATGGGGCATATAGTGAGGGCTGCCTGCACTATTTGGATTCCACTTCATGTTCTCGGGCGCTGACTGTGGATGACTCTGAACTGGTAAAATGAATCCCTGCCTGCAGTGTCAGCGGTGGACTGTAGCCCCCACATGTGCTTGTCAACAGACAGAGGAACAATCTAGATAGAGTCTTTACAATAGAAAACTACACTTCTGCAACATGTTATAATAACAAATCCTAACAGAAAGAACTATAGTTCATAACATGACGACTACATAGCTGTTACGTATAACTGGAATAAAATTACTTGGCAAAAAACTAACTGCCAGCCGTAATCAGCTTGGCTTTACAAAAGAAATTACTTTCAATTTTACAGTTTTTAGGAAGCAGAGATTCAAAAAGACATTCATTCTGGATGCTTTTTCCATAAAGCGGGTGGACATCTAAAATACATATACACATTTTCCTTCCTAGTTCGTAGGCTTTGTAGGGCAAAGGGAAAATACAAGCCTCCTTTCCTATTGAAACTTGAGCCCTACATGATTTCTGCTCACTTGATCTGCACAGGAATTCGAGTAGGAATGTAACCCTTTCCAGGCTAAGTACAGTACTATCGAGATCCACAATTCTGACTAAACATTCTTATTAAATGATATATAATACATGACCATAGCAGAAGACACATCACTATTACAAAATATTGAATAAAAACAGGTATAATTCCCTAAAATAAACACCCATTAGCCCAGCAGCAGAACGTTGAAAACATGCCTTCATAGGGTTAAAACATTCCTCTGCACAAACACGCCTCTTGTGCTGCAGCTGAATGAGGGAGACAGCTTCTTGCTTTTACAGTGACTCTTCTTAACTATACTTTTACTATTTCATATGCGGTAAAGTGTCACAAATTACCCAACGGAATATAATCCTACCCTTATACTAGAAGGGAAACTCGTGGTTTCAACAGATAACAAAGAAAAACTCCCAATGCTTCCTCCTTTTCACAAGCACTCTTCACACAGACAAACATGCTAGCATTTTCCAAATTCTGAATTCCCGGGCTGACTGACAAACCAGAATTACTGAAACCGAAAGGGCTCATGGTTTCTCCCCGCGCACTACTTGCAGGGGTACTAGGATCGCCCGTGGAAGTTGATCAGACTTCCTTTACCTGTTACTGTACCAGAGATGTCTCGAGACTTTCCCAGAGCTATCTGACTAAGAACCAGAAAAATCAATACTCACCGGATCCGGTAGCTAATGCGCTGCGCAACCAATCCCTCCTTGGGTTGAATCCTGGACCCCCCTCGGGTTCGAGGTGTTGGCCGGCCAGAAGCAGCAACCTGCGGAGGCAAGGAAGAGACTCCTCCGATACAAAAGGACCAGGGGCGCCAGAGACCCTCCGGTGGTCAGTCAGGCTCAGCTCCAGCCGGACCAAACCTGTGAGGCGAGATGTCGGGGCATATTCACTTGCATACCATCCCCCACTCGCACATTCCCAGCCAATGCACCAAGAATATGTAGTAGCTGATAAGAATGCAATAAATAATACCCGGAGTCAGGCAAAGATTCAAGCCGGTTTAATGTGCACAGGCTCAGATTGCAGTAGCATTCAAAATGGTCTGAGCACCGAGCTCAGAAAAATGACAGTTTATATACTTTTCTTCTCCAGTCTAATACAGGCAAAACTCCTCAATGGCCACAGTGGCCCACTTACTCTCATCCAATAGACATCTCTGACCGGGCCCAGGACTCGCTCCCCCTGCTTGGGTCTTACTAGCCACGGGTCAGCAACTAGACATAACACTAAACATAATACTTCTGCTAAAGTATACAGTATATTTCGCTACTCTTGCAAGGTCAGTGAGCCACAAAGATAGTGGAAGGCATATCAGAAGCATTCTTAACAAAAGCAACACAAAGCGAGGCCAAACATAGCAAGGCTAAGATGTATCTCTAGCCCTGGCTCAAAACACTAAACAATCTTCATAATGCTAGACAAAATATTCTTACATTGTTCGGCTTCTCTGCTATATTTTCATCCTAATTACGAGGTCAGTGCACATCTAGCAAAGATACAGTGGAGGACATTCCTACTAAAGCAGACATCTGGCTTACCTAAACAATAAACAGTAAAAGTTTTAATTCTCTTATCTCCAGGAGAACAGAACATGTTATCAAACCAGAATAGAACAGTATGTCTTTCTAACAGCTAACAGCATTCTATAATTTTCCAAAAATCAGCAATAACATTTTAAAGCAGGAGGTAAAGGGCTTTCAGACCTAGCTCTGCTACATACTAGGCCATCGCCTATCACAAGCTATGGTGGCGAAGTTAGGCCACCATTTCAGATGCCTAACTTTTATTGCTTGCAATAACCGGGCAGCAGTGATACAGTATTGAGCTACTGCCCAGTTATTGCCAGGTGCTGCCCCTAGAACATCCTTGGTTCCCCAGTACTAGCCGGCTAGCATCAGAGCATGCAGCAGCAGCACTCATAGCAAACTCACAGCAGTTAACAGGTTTGCCGACTGCGTTAATCACTTTGAATATCCCTCCTCCCCTCAATGATATTACTGAGATCATTTTTGTTATTATTTATTTATTTATTTATTTCTTCTATACCGCCCCTTCCAGAGATCAGGGGCGGTTTACATGGAACAATTCAACAACTTGTGTATACTTTTGTATACGTTACATTGAACAGTAAAACTTTCTAACTTATTTACATGGAACAATGTGTACAATACATAGAGTAGATAAACATTCTAGTTTTTTACAAATGTTGACAGGTGTAGGAGTATTATTGTTATTATTGCAAATTTGTGTTTTCTTTTTCAAATGCTTCCATTAGAAATCTCCTCCAAAATATTAAGAACGTTAGAACAGAAAGTATTCAGATATATTTGAAAGACAAAATCACCTGCAATATCTAAAAGAAGTTTTATGCAGCTTATTAAAGGGGGTTTGCGACTGTCAAATTTAGAAACCATAGATATTATATAGTGGCACGACTGTGGAGAGTAACTGATTGACATGCCACACTCGCCCCCAAGCAGTGGGTACAGATTGAGCAATGTATTATAAATCAACTACTGATTAAATATTTAGCTTGGACTAAAGCTATAGTAAACACTGCAACCTTCAAAAATCCTTTTACTCAGAAATTAGGCTTAACTGGAACATTAATATACATGTCACCCATTAGATATAACAGGATTTTAAAATTGATCATGAGTTTATAAGATAGGAAAGAAAAAGGATATATAGCTCATCCAAAGTCCTAAACTTCAAAAACACTGACTTCAGTAGAATGGCCAAGTACTTGAAGGAGGAATTGGCAGGATGGGAGGGGATAAGGGAAGTGGAATTGCAATGGGCTAAACTAAAGGTGGCAATAAAAGGGGCAACAGATAAATATGTAAGGAAAGTAAATAAAAACAAGAGGAGAAGGAAACCTATTTGGTTCTCCAAAGAAGTGGCTGCACAAATAAAGGCAAAAACCACAGCTTTCACAAAATTCAAAAGCTTGCAAACAGAGGAACACAGTAAGGAATACAGGATCAAACTAAAAGAGACAAAAAGAGAAATAAGGGAAGCAAAATCAAAGGCAGAGGAAAAGATGGCTAAAGATATGAAGTGTGGCGACAAAACTTTCTTCAGGTATATTCGGGAGAGGAGGAAAATCAGAGATGGAACTGCAGGACTCAGAAGTGCTGGGAAAGGATTTGTGGAAAGTGACATTGAGAAAGCAAAATTGCTAAACAAATACTTCTGCTCTGTCTTTACTAAAGAAAATCCTGGAGATCCATCTGTGACTCCCCAATATAAAAATGGGAATGAAATAGATACCACACCATTCACTGAAGATGATATGTTAAAACAGAGGTTCCCAACTCCAGTCTTGGAGGGCCAAACACCATTCAGGTTTTCAGGCTGTTCCTAATGAATATGCATGAGATACATTTGACTACAATGGGGGCAGTGCATGCAAATGTATCTCATGCATATTTATTAGGAACAGCCTGAAAACCTGAATGGTGTTTGACCCTCCAGGACTGGAGTTGGGAACCTCTGTGTTAGAACAACTTCCAAACTGAAAGTGAACAAGGCTATGGGACCGGATGGGATACATCCCAGGATACTGAAAGAGCTCAGAGAGGTTCTTGCTGGGCCGTTAAAGGATGTTTTCAACAGATCCTTGGAAACAGGAGAAGTTCCTCAGGACTGGAGAAGGGCTGATGTGGTACCTCTTCACAAAAGTGGTGACAGAGAAGAAGTGACAAACTACAGCCCGTGAGCCTTACCTCTGTGGCGGGAAAAGTAATGGAGGCACTTCTGAAAGAGCAAATAGTGGACTTTTTCAAAACCAACAGGTTGCATGATCAGAGGCAACATGGTTTTACCAAAAGACGATCTTGCCAAACCAATCTGATTGGGTTCTTTGACTGGGTGACCAGAGAACTAGATCAAGGGCATGCGAGGGATGCCATCTACCTGGATTTCAGCAAAGCCTTTGGTACTGTTCCTCATAGGAGGCTTATCAATAAACTCAGTAGTCTGCGGATGGGTCCCAAGGTGGTGAACTGGATCAGAAATTGGTTGACTGACAGATGACAGAAGGTGATGGTAAATTGAGCTCACTCGGCTGAAAGGAGGGTGATTAGCGGGGTGCCCCAGGGTTTGGTCCTGGGCCCGGCACTGTTCAATGTATTTGTGAGTGATATTGCTGAAGGACTGCATGGAAAAGGCTCTCTTTTTGCAGATGACATGAAAATTTGCAACAGAGTGGACTCCCTTGAGGGAGTGGATAACATGAGGAAAGATCTACAAAAGCTGGAAGGATGGTCTAATGCTTGGCAGTTAAGATTTAATGTGAAGAAGTGCAGTGTCATGCACTTGGGAAACAGAAATCCACGTGAAATGTATGCAATAGGGGGTGAGAGGTTGGTGTGCATGGACCAGGAGAAGGACCTTGGTGTCATTATTTCTGAGGATCTCAAGGTGGCAAAACAGTGCGACAAGGCGGTGGCAAAGGCCAGGAGGATGTTGGGTTGCATACAAAAAGGAATTACTAGCAGAAAGAAGAGGTACTAATGCCACTGTATAAGTCACTGGTGAGGCCTCACTTGGAATACTGTGTTCAGTTTTGGAGACCATATCTTGCAAAGGATATAAAAAGACTGGAAACTGTTCAGAGGAAAGCGACCAAAATGATTTGGAGCCTGCGTCAGACGTCTTATGAGAAGAGACTTGAAGACCTAAATATGGGGAATTATATCTCCCCTGTCCCTCCTCCTCTGGAGGAGAGGAGGGACAGGGGAGATATAATTCAGACCTTTAAATACTTAGAGTATTAATGAACAAACAAACCTCTTCCAAAGACGGGGAAGCTGTAAAACTAGAGGGCACAACATGATCCTGCAAGGGGGTAAATTGAAAGGCAATGTCAGGAAATACTTTTTCACTGAAAGGGTGGTGGATGCTTGGAATGCCCTCCCGATGGAAGTGGTGGGGGCAAATACAGTGACAGAATTCAAAATGGCATGGGACAGACACAGTGGATCCCTTTACAGCAACAGGATAAAATCAAAATAAACTTAACTAACTAATTTCTCAACATACAGGGGTGTCCTACATGGAGCGGTGGGTTCACCCCTAAAACAAAGACATGGGGAGGGTTCACCCCTAAAACAAAGACATGGGGAGAGGTGACCTGCACGGAGAAGCAGGTGCACCTACTCTTGCCATCTTACTGGGCAGTCTAGATGGACCACACTGGTCTTTATCTGCCATCATTTACTATGTTACTATGTTACTATGATCTTGGGGCAGATCCAGGAGTTATTGGGGCATTTAAGTTTTGCCTCCTGAGTCATCCCCATGGGTTGGAATTTTACACAGAGACTGACATTGCTGACAAAGAGAGTTGAGAAGAAATATTATTTCATTTGGGTGAACAGCCATGTGAGGGTGGACTTGGCGATTTGGCTGTTGTTTCTGTGGGACTTTAATTGGGTCTATGTTTGGCAATTGCCAGTGGTGTGAAACCATGATCTTGAACTGTACACAAATGCATTGAGTGGCAGTGGATTTGGTTTATATTTTGGGCTGCGTGGTGTGCAGAAACTTGGCTGGCCAGTTTGCATGACAGTGACTGATGCCAGAATATTGCCTTTTTGAAACTGTTTCCAGAGTGGGTAGCATTCTTAGTCTGGGCGGAGGGGGGGTGCCTAGGGCACAGATGGGTGGTCTTGCACTTGGATAACATGGCAGTGGTGCAATCAGTCAGTAAGCAGCTGGCGAGTTCACCCCTCATAATATAGCTGTTGTGCTTTCTGGTACTTCGTTGTCTGCAATTGAATGTGATGCTGGCACTGAAGCATGTCCCTGGATAATGCAATATAAGATTTTCTGGCTTGTTTACAGTGGGCAATGTTTTGGGCTTTAGCACAAAAAGCAGATGACTTCCCATCGCAGATGCCAGGACATTTTTTTTTTTTGGGGGGGGGGGGGGTCATTCCAGGCCACTTGTAGGATTGCTGAGGTCCTCTCCAACACCCAACATGTGGAAGACTTGCATGACACTGCTTCATTGACATGTTGCTGGTTGGGACTGCTGTCCCTGGAGGGATGATTGGAGAAAGCATGATGCTTGTATTCATCAACCGGGTGGTCAAGTGCAGGCTGTCCCTTTATGCCCTCTCGGGTTCTCTGGTCAGTGTTAAATTTGTGGTCAGGTTCTGGGCAGAGAGGTCCCACAGCATCCTTTTTGATAGGCAGGTTGCTGCAAGGTTTTGCAAGGTCCTTGGAGAGCTCAGTGGTGAGAGTTCAACAGCCCATCCTCCATGACATGCTGGGAGCTATAAGGCATGTGTTGCGTGCTTCGGCTTATGAGGGGCTGCTCTTCAGAGTTGCATTTTTGTTTGCCTTTTTCACTGCCTTATGAGTTAATGAACTGGTGGCAGCAGCAAAGTCCTCATGCAGTGATCAAGGTTTATTATGGTTAATGTGGTGGTCTTGATGGGGGAGGTGCACTTGTGCATGCGGCGTTCTAAGACTGATCAGTTGGGAAGAGATTCATGGGTCCATCTCTGATGGGTTCCTGGGCTGGCTGGCTGGCTGGCTGGCTGGTTCACTGTGCACAGGCTCTTCTAAAAAGAAGTCCGCAGAGTGGCCTTTGTTTGGCTTTGTCATGAGAGACAGGATTCTTAGGCCAGGTATCAGTTTGCCACCTTGCAGAAACATGCATTGGCAGCAGCTGGCCAGAGTGATTCAGAACACATTCTTTTCAGATTGGAGCATTTGCTGCCACCCCGAGCCATTCAGCATAGGTGATTCAGCGCTTTGGCCATTGACATTCTAGCACGTATAAGTTCTATATTCATTAACTTTGAGCCCTTTTCAGGACCTGAATCTGTTGTTTTTTCAGTTTGTTCCACAGGCCTGGGGAAGTGAAAATTCCTGGTCTAGATGTGTGGTCATTTTTGTATCTTCTGGATTTGGAGGAGAGCAGCAGAATCAACATGGGGCCTGAATCTAGACCTTACAGCAGGTGTACTGTTGCAATGGATGGGGGTTGTGGGGCATATGTTGGACCAGCTTCTGCCTGTGTTGTTGAGGGCTCACCAGTATAATAGACCACACTGTATTTGTGCGATTAAGGGTGTTAATCTTATTCAACAAATGAAACAAGGTATTCTTTTGATTCACTGCTGTTTTCCCAATGTTGTGCTCACCTGGTCACAGATCATTCCGGGGTGGAACATCCTCAGAAGCAGATGAATGGGGAGATAGCAAAATTTGTAGTTCTGGTATATGGGCTGGTACTCACTCATGATTTGATTTCTACAGATTGTCCAGGTTTGTATTGCTCTGATGGTGTTCATTTGTTGGAAATTGTGCAAGATATCTTTCTTAGCTCCATACAGGACATTTTGGAAAGGTGTGGAAAAACATTTATGGTCACAGGATGGCAGAGACATGAAAGCTGCAGTCTTCATCCATGATGGTAAGGAAAGGAGGGAGACCTCCCTCCACTGTTAATTTATCCCCCAAGGGTGCAAGGAAAAAGATAGGGGAATAGTTGACTGAAGCCACCTGCACATAGACATCACCGCCATGTGCAGTGGAAGCCAAGAAAGGCTCCCACATTGAGGAGATAGGCCTCAAACTGGTGCCACTACAGGCTAGGGAGAGGGGATTGAGAATATTTGGTTGACTAAGAATGAGTAGGGCTAGGATGTCACCATCTAGCCCCCAGTCTGATGTTAATTGTCTGAGATTTAAATGCAGTTGATATGTTACCAAGTTAAATAATGTCATTAATGGAAAAAAGCTGTGGCCTTTTTTTTACCAAAGAACACCTTGACTATGGTGGTTGTTGTACTTAGATAAGGTTGCGTGCAAATTGATTGTGCGAATGCCAATGATATCAAATTTGAGACTAAGGGGTATGTTAACTAAGTGTGATAAGCTTTTGCCCTTACAGCATGTTAGGTGCAAAAACCAACAGACCCGATATTTGAAAGGTATTTACTGTACACAGTATATGGCCCAGTAAACTATGCAAATGCCTTAAACGGGGATATTCAACAGCATCTACATGGGTAGTGCCATTGAATATCCCTGTCTATGTCTCCTATGCATCCCAATGCTATCCAGTTAACATTGAGGAATGTTGGGGGCGTTCCTGGGCAGAGCGGAGGCAGAGATTGCCACTAACCAGGTAGCAGTGAAATCGCAGCACTATTTGATTAGCGGTCCGTGGCTAAAACTAAGTCAGTCTTTTGCTGGCCTAGTTTTACCCTCGGATGCTAACCGGGTAGTGGTGCAATAACGCTCCTATTGAGTTGGGCTCTGCAGTGGTGTCTGCTTTGCACCCAACCTGGATATTCAATGCCGTTACCATAGCATTGAATATCCGGGGTTGGGGTTCAGCAGGCAGGGCTATGTGCCATAGTGGCACATATTCTGCCCAGTTGAATTTTGGGCCCAACATGCCTAAGTGCAAAGGCTGTGCACTGTTGGGGACATTGTCATCAAGAGAGAAATTTTATAAAATTTGCCTAGGTAAACATGCATTTTTACCTGTGTCAAACATGCATATTTTATAAAGATAATTTGATAAAATAGGGCCATAAGTAGTGGGAAATGCACGTTGAATCCCAGTATCATCACCTACAACAGCCTTATGGCTGGCATAAATGATTGTATGTATCTAACACCCATATTTTATAAAGTATGCATGTAAATGTGCTCTCCACCCCAGCACTGTCTATCAGCTTAGCATGTGTACTTGCAGAATAGTGCTGGGCTAAAGTACAAACGTAAAGGCCCATCTATGTGGATAAATCATTGAAAATATATGATTTATGAATGCTGATGACACATATCTTTACAAGGCTTCTAATAAAATTATCCTTCAAATATTGTGTAGGTAAGGCACACAGCACTAACCTACCACATCAGCAAAAATGGAGTATATACACAATATTCCATAATGTTCCCTGCTGACACCCCTCCTAATGCCAGACACCACTGATCAAAATCCTCCCCCCCCCCCCCCCCCCGATCATGTAGCCCCTAGATAACTCATCTTTGGATGGCATACCCTCCCTTCAGCTCAACACCCAACCCTCCCCCAACCTCCAGTTCTCCCTGGCACTCATCCAGACTTATTCCTGGAAGGTCTAGTGTCTGGGATAGGATCAACCTCCTCCAATCTTGACCTTTTTCTGCTCAGATGCATTTAATGTGGGCTGGTATGGTAGCTTGGTTTGCAGTATACTAACAATACACGGCTTCATGCATTAGTTTTTGCACCTATTGCATGGTAAGTGCAAAAACCTACTGCACTTTAGTAAACATACCCTACAGTCTCTAAGGCCCAGATGGGGAACATTACTCTAGATATGAGCAAACTCTCTTCACTCTCTACTATTTTCCAGTTCTATATTGGTACCATTTTTGGAGTGGCTGAATAGGCTATGAAGATGCTGCTTAAATCCTGTCCCTGTTGAGTACCTTATCCCATTTCCCAGTATGTTTAGATCCTCTTCCCATTCAAATAATCAAATCCACTGCACATGGTGTGGGGAGTTGTCATGGTGTAAGTTTGATGAGGTATATGTGATTGGGAGGTTTGATGGGGGGTATGTGATCATGGGATATGTTGTCAGAATAGGGTTTTGATCAGGAATAAGTGATCCAGTGTGGGAACAATGATCGCAGGGTTGCCACATTGATTGGAAGGGTTCATGAAGCAATTGGTGAGTGTGATATGGATCTGGAAGGTTGTGTCATTTGGACTGCAGCCAGTAGTGCAGGTGCATTAAATGCCAGCTTTAGGTGGCATTAAGTTCCCCCATGCTAGCAGCAGCCTTGATATTTAGCATGCTGTCAGGGCCGGCCCGTCCATTGAGCAAGAATGTTTTTTGCACAGGGCCCCGCGTTTCAGGGGGCCCCACGCAAAAAACATTCTTCAGCATCCCAAGTTTAAAAAAAAAAAAAAACGGCTGCTTCTGCTGCGGCAGCATCAAGAGCTCTGCCGCGGGGCCCCCCCCCCTGCCCGGCAGAGCCTCCCTGCATCATCAGCTTTCTTCAAGTCCCAAAACGCGGGCTTCTTTCAGAGCTGCGAGAGTTTCCTTTCTCGCGGCTCTGTTAATCCCGCCGAGGGTGATGGGAAATCCCATCAGCCCCGGCGGGATTAACAGAGCCGCGAGAAAAGAAACTCTCGCGGCTCTGAAAGAAGCCCGCGTTTTGGGACTTGAAGAAAGCTGATGATGCAGGGAGGCTCTGCCGGGCAGGGGGGGGGGGGGCCCCGCGGCAGAGCTCTTGATGCTGCCGCGGCAGAGCTCTTGATGCTGCCGCGGCAGAAGCAGCCGGTTTGTTTGGTTTTTTTTGTTTTAATTTGGGATGATAGGGGGGAAGGGGGTTTAGGACTGGTAATGGACTATGGGAGGGGGAGGCTAAACTGGAAGTGGGCTGATGGGGGGGTGGTTAGGACTGGTAATGGGCCATGGGGGGGTAGGACTTGTAATGGGCCATGGGGGGGGAGGCTAAGACTGGAAATGGGCAGAATGGGGTGGGGTTAGGACTGGTAATGGGCTATGGGGGGGCTAAGACTGGAAATGGGCTGATGGGGGGGTAGGACTGGTAATTGGCTATGGGGGGGGGCTAAGACTGGAAATAGGCTGATGGGGGGGCTAGGACTGGAAATAGGATGATGGGGGGATAGGACTGGTAATGGGCTATGGGGGGGCTAAGACTGGAAATGGGCTGATGTGGGGGTAGGACTGGTAATTGGCTATGGGGGGGGGCTAAGACTGGAAATATGCTGATGGGGGGGCTAGGACTGGAAATAGGGTGATGGGGGGTTAGGACTGGTAATGGGCTATGGGGGGGCTAAGACTGGAAATGGGCTGATGGGGGGGGGCTAAGACTGGAAATAGGCTGATGGGGGGGCTAGGACTGGAAATAGGGTGATGGGGGGTTAGGACGTAATGGGCTGATGGGGGGTTAGGACTAGTAATGGGCTATGAGGAGGCTAGGACTGGAAATGGGCTGAGTGGAAGGAGGGCTTGAACTGCAAATAGCTGATGGGGACGGGGGCTTGGAATGGAAATGGGTTGTGATGGGGAGGGAGCTAGGACTAGAAATGGGTGAGTGGGGGGGGCTAGGACAGGAAATGGGCTGATGGAGGGGATAGAGTAGGACTGGAAATTGGCTGATGGGGGTGCTAAGATTGCAAATGGGCTGTGGTGGGGGTTTGGATTGAAATGGACTCATGAAGGGGCTAGAACAGGAAGTAGGCTCATGGGGGGCTTGGATTGGAAATGGGCTGAGTGGAGGGGAGCTAGGATTTGACATGGGCTGATGGTGGGGCTAGGAAAGGACTAGAAATGGGCTCATGGGGGGCTGGGATTGGAAATGAGCTGATGGAGGGACTCGGATGGGACTGCAAATAGATGGGGGAGCTAGGACTGGAAATGGGCTTATGGGGGGCTAGGACTGGAAATGGGCTGATGCGGGGACTAGAAGGGAGCGGATGCTGGGTGGGACTGGAACTAGAATGGAGCTGATGTTGGGGGAGGATTAGAATGGGATGGAGCTGGGAGAGTGAAATGGAGAGGGAAAAAATATTTTGTGTGGGAGGGAAGACAAATCTACAATTGTCCGGATATTGGGAGAGTAAGTGGGGATTGAGGATGGAGGGGTAAAATTTGAGTGGATGAAATAGGAATGAGGAAAGAGCAAAAGGAGAAAGATTAGTATGTTAAAGCAGATGTAGAGAGAGAATGGAAAAAAACTAGAAGAGAGAAGAAAAGACAAATGGACAGCAGACGATGAAGAGTTAGTGGAAGACACGAAGAAACCAGAAGAAAGTGGCTGGAGCAATTGCAGCTGAAAAAAATGCACAAAAGGTAGAAAAATATCTCTTTATTTTGAATTTATTAATTGGAATATGTCAGCTCTGGGAAATGTGCATCATTAATGTCTGCGCTTTGTTTAGTACAAGAGCAAATTAATGTATAGTTTTATTTCTACAGTGTTGTACATTCCAAGTTTGGCTTTTGGGATTCCCAGTTTAATTATTGTCTTCCTGTTTCTAAATTGTGATTCCTTGTTTGGTGATGGTCTATGTTCTGCATGTGAAACTGAGCTGAGGTATTCTGTTTATGTAATTCCTATTTGACATTGCCACTTGTTCTCTTTCCCCAGTAGGTCATGTATTGTTGTTCTCTGAAATGTATTGGTTTAATATTTGCAGCGTTTCATTTTGATAGTTAGGGTATGGTGCTTTATGAGTCCTGGTAGTGCTGTTAGGATACGGCGGGTTTGCTATGGGTTCTAAATGGGCCGTGTTTGTAGTAGTTCCTAATGTGTCTGGCGGTTGGCACTGGATTATAGTAATGTAGAAGTCTTTTAGTCTTTCTTTATTCATGCACTCATTAAGAGGCATGTTTACTAAAAGTTTGTGTATGGTAACATTATGCAAATATTTATGCAAATGAGGCCCCTTATGCAAATGAGGCCCCACACCGAGTCTCCGCACATGGCCCCGCACCCCCCTTGGGCCGCCCCTGCATGCTGTAATGTATCAAATGCATGGGATTTTTACCACATGGCTGTTTTTATCATGTGGTAGCTGTTAGTGTGGTTCTATGCTAATAGTGTACACTAAAACTTGTGCTATCTGCTTAGCATGCTTTAGTAAGCATCCCCTTGCCAGACGCTAAACAAATATAATTATTCTGTAGCCCAAAGACTCTGCCACTAAAAAGAGGGTTTGGGTTTTCTTTGTTCATTTGTTCTACTGTTTTTCCATATTGTCAAAATTACTTTTCAACTCCTCCAGCATGTCCTTTGAAAAATGGACATATGCAAAATCTGATTAAATGAATGAACAAATAAGTAATAATGGTGTGCTGGTGGCGATCCTATGCCATATTTGTTAGCATTTTATTTTCCTGCTAGTAAATCAGTTTATTTCTCTCATTTGGGCAGTTTATTGCCTGCGGGCTGTGTTTCTTTTCATGATAAACCTATTGTTAGGAGAGATTTGCTAGTTTGCACTCCAGTGCCTGCTGATCCATAGGTGGAGGCATCACATGGCAGCATGAGGTAAACTCACCATATAACATAATACACATAACTTATACATATAAGGGTATTTGTTTAAACCCTTTGCATGCTAAAATGCAGGGTTTTTGTAAAATTAGGTCATACCTAAAAGTACCTGGGATACAAGCAGATATATACTTGTAGAGTAGCATGTTCAGTGGAGGAGTTTGGCAAGAGTATAGGTGGATTCATGATTTAGACGCATATTAGATAAAATATATGCATCTGCACATTGTGTTTCTCTTAACATTTATGCCTGTTCAAGAGAAGGTGTAATGTCTGGATCTTTAATCTAAATGCCATTTCTGTAGAATTTCTGCTAAGATTTTATAAAGACAAGTGAAGGTCAATTTTAGGTAGACCGTGGAGAGGGAAATTAAGATGTCCAGGTCAGGATGTAGAACATTCACAATGCATTTTGCAAAGACTGTGCCAAACACAGAGTTTCTTGTAAAATATATGTAAGGATGGGCAGGACTGCACAACAATGTCTCACCAAAACCAGTAGAAACTGCTAGTTTAAAAAGCTGCACATGTGGAAAAAAGCATCCAGCTTTTCCCCAAATGTGTTTTGGAGAATTTTTTTTAAATCACTGATCCTGACAGCATCAACTCTTGATACTCTCCTGACGCCTCATATAACATTCCCTGACACCCCATTCCCTGACACCCCTTCAACATTAATCCCTGCACCGGATGGCCTCCCCTGACATGAATTTCCCTACCCAATGCCTCCTGACATGAATCCCTTCATCTGATGGTTACTCAACATCAGTCCTCCTACTTGACCTCTCTCCCCTTATTTGGAAGCTTGACCCCAGTCACTTGTACCACAAGATTACTTCTAGCAGTCATGGGTGCCATTTTGAACCTCGAGCTGCTATGAGCAAGAGAAACTGAGGATCACTCCTGTTCCCACTAAACTAAGACCTCAATAAAAACTGGGGATGGAATATGGGGGGGGGGGTGGTGGGGGATTGCTTGAGGAGCATCAGGATGGATTGATATTCATAGAGGAGCAGGTGGGGTATTGATACCTGGGCCATTGGGTGGAAGGATTCAATGTTGGAGGTCATTGGGTGAGGGGATTGATGTTGCGAGAGGCTTGATATTGGGGGGAGTATTCAGATGAGGGATTAATGTTGGGGAGCCATTGGGTTGGAGGAGGGGCATTCTTGCTGAGATGGGTTTCAGCAGTAGCTGATGATGACAAGGAAGATTAAGGGCTGCTGACTTTGGCCTTTGCACAGTCCATTCAGCTAGGGAGACTTATATGCCTCAGAGTAGGTGTAAATGCTAATGCTAGAATTACTAAATACAGGAGTATTGCCCTTATAAAATGAAAAATAAACATTGATATGTTAACCCTGCCTAAACCACTCCCTGTCCACATCCTAATCATGCCTTCTTGCCATCTTTGCATGGTGTGCATCACCACATGTGAACAGTGGCTTTCCAAAACTGCTGTTTGCATATGTAGTTAATAACCACATTTAGAAGCCACCATTTATACCCCATAAGCTAATAATAGCTGTCTTCCTGCCCTATTAACCTATGCACCTTGTTATAAAATATCCCCAAAGTGCCTTAGTGCATATGGGCCTAAATCTTTATGTGGATATTTCCATAGCTTTTGATACTGTGAATTACAATGTTTTGCGATATACTGAGGGCTGGTTGGATATGCATAGTCAGGTACTTCAGTAGTTCTGGTCCTATCTTTCTGGGCATGAGTTTAATGTAGCAAAAACAGGAGTGGCCTAGTGGTTGGGGCAAGGTACTTCAGGCCGGAAGGTCGGAGGTTCAAATCCCACTAGAGGACAGCAACCTTGGGCCTGAAGGATTGGGGTTTCTAGTCCCACAGGTGCTCCTTGTGGTCTTGGGCAAGCCACTTAACCCTCCATAGCCCATGTCCCCTGTAAAATAGTTATCTCCAAGTTATAATGCCCTGTTCAATGTAATTTCAGTTTGTTCAATGTAAACCGCACTGATGCAGAATAGCGTGGTATATAAGAGAATGAAAATAAATAAATAAAACAGAGTGGTTTTGGCTGGGGCTCATGATGGGGATTGGCTCTTTCTCTCATGCATTTTACAGACCTTTGCAGGAATCTTGGTGTTTGACTGGATTGATACATTTCTATCAGGGAAACTGTTGTACGGCTGATGTTTAGTTATTTTTCCATTTTATGGCAAATCCAATAATTACACCCATATCTTTTAGAAGCTAATCTGGCCTTAGGGACCCAGGCTTTCATTTTTCCTCGGTTGGATTATTGCAATGTCCTTTTGGTAGGATTTTCGCAGTTGCAATTGATACAGAATACAGTACTGTGGCCAGGCTGATTAAGGGGCTTTGGTGTTCAGTTCATGTGACTCCCATTTAATGGAGGCTGCATTGGTTACCACTACAATACTATAGTTGCTATAAATTGTTGCTGTTTATTTTTCTTGTAGAGTTTAACTTGGTCTGGGGTATTTGTCATCCAAAATTGTTCATTATACCTCTAGTAGGGCTTTACAATTTTGAAGGGAAGTTACTGATAGAACACTAGCGTTAAGACCATTCAAAAGAGCTTTCATAGGGACAGAGCCTTTTCAGTTCAGGGGCCACGTTTCTTGAATTTGCTTCCTTTGATTTTGGTTGGAGCGAGATCCAAGTACTGTTAGACAATCCTTAAAAACCTGCCTCTTTCACTGCGCGTATGAGGGTGAGTGAGAGTTAGGAAGGTTGGTAGCTGATTATAATTTTGCATTTTCGGCTATGCCCTTGTGGTCACTAGAAAAATGGGCTGGGTGGGGGCTTAGATTGAGGAGATGTGGTTGGGGTTATTGTTTGTTTTTAATTTTATGTTTGTAAACAGTGTGGTGCAGTCTCCAATGTTGTGGTATATAAGGTTAGATAAATAAAAATAAATAAATATTTGTGCAGATCCACCTGGCAGAGTAAGATAGGTTTATAGTAGACTATTAAATATGTTCTATATCAAAGAAATAGAAGTAAATGGGCCTAATTAGACAATTTGAATCTATCATAAAATATAGTACCCGAAATCCTGAGTCCCCATGTAAACATCACTTTCATAAATTTTTTTCCAGTATTGCCTAGACTTAGAACACTAGGACTTGACATGGAGCCCAATTCCATAACATGCAAGTCTAGGCCGCGGGCATGTATAGATGATGAACGTGCCCATTCTGGACCAAATTCGGAACAACATGTGGTGATACACATGTGGACAGTGAATCAGGGTAAAGATGTCCACAGCACTGCATGCACAATACACGCATATCCCAGACACCAGGGGGGCTTGTGCATATAGCCACATGGCGTCAAAAATATGCCCGTGTACCACCGAACATGAGTGCGGTGTGCCAGTCTGTTGTCCTGAGAACAGACCCAACCATGTGTACCTCCAAAAACAGATGCATCCTCATGGACCTGGTCCTCATGCAACAGGAAGCAGGATGGAGTGGACACCCCCTCTCCCACCGCTGCCAATTCCATATCACACACATCAACATGGCTATCAGATAGCCTAACCTTTTGGAGGAGGAGACTAGGCAGCTAGTGAGAATGGTGCTCCAGCAACAGGAGGCACTACTGCTCACAGGGCATGAGAGGCCAGTCCTGGCTGCTACACACTGAGGCTGGGCCTACATAAGGACCACCCTCGCATAGTAAGTACATAAATACACACACAAACACGCATGGGAAGAGACAGCATCAGGCAGGCAGCACCAGCACGCCTGCAGAGACAGAAACAGGCAAGCACAAAGTGAGGGAGAGAGGGAAGAAATGTGAAGGAGCAGTCATGTGCAGAAAACATATGTGTAGCAGCAACAGAATGGCATATACCAGGCTGCACCCTAATGTGGATAACATGATGCATGTAGGAACAACAGGAGGAATGAACCTGGACTCTGATTGAGCAACCAGTATAGAAACAGTGTACCCATGAACTGGAGAATAGGAGACAACACATGAGACCTAAACAACCCCTGGAACAAAATATATGTTAGAACCCAGTGTGCACTGCCCTGAGGTGGCCAAGAGAACAGGTCAAATGACAGGCTATATTGGGAAAGGAACAGAGGCAAATCCCAACGATGTTTGCAGTAATAATGCAGTAAGTTCCCATCACAGCAGCATATAGCCACAGAGTTGTACACAGTCACCCTCACACTGTGAGACACATGAAAAAGGGGACTGAGAAACATTGGAGCAAACAGTAACCCACAGTAAATAAGAGATGGAGGGAGGAGTGGCTCAGTGGTTGGGAGAGGTTACCTCAGGCTGGAGGGCCGGGGGTTCAATTCCTGCATGGGGATAAGCAACCTCAGGTCAGAGGGACTGGGGTCTCTAGTCCCATGGCCACTCCTTGTGGCCTTGGGCAAGCCACTTAACCCTCCATTACCTCAGGTACACTTAGATTGTGAGCCCTTTGCGGAAAGGGAATAAAAAGTACCTGTTAGTATACATGTAAACTGTACTGATTCTAAAGAGTGTGGTATAAAAAAAAAATAGATGAACATGCATAACACAGAGTGCAGAGACTGGGAATTGAACGCAGTACCAATGTGTCCCAAGGAAGTGATCTAACCATTGGGTTAACATACCACTTTGTCAAGCCTGGAGATTCACAGCAGTTCTGACAAGCTGGCCACAAAAGTATAGCATGCTATAAGCAAAGCTTGAAGCAAACAGTAACCCACAACAAATAAAAGGTGAATACACATGGCAACACAGAGTGCAACAGACTGGGAATAAAATCCAGTGTGATTGTGTCCCAAGTTAGTGATGCAACCATTAGGCTAACAGACCACTCTGACAAGCCTGGGTAGTCATAGTAGTTCTGGCAGGCCACCCCAAAGTATAGAGTACCATTACCAAGGGTATGGATAAGACACCATGAAAGAGAAAAGGGGATGGAACCATGTGCCACTGAGGACAGACACCAAAAGCTAAGGGACCCAGAAATGTGGAATCACCAGGCTCAGGGGAGATAGGATTCAGCCCCATAAGACATGGAAGAGGATAATGTACACCAGTGTCCTGGTGTGAAAAACACACATAGCATCAATACAGACACCTGGTGATGCAGCTGCCTCTGTGTTGTCTGTGAAAAGTATGACCTAAATAAGCCCTGCTGGCCACCACCACAGAGACAATGGTGGGCAAATAGACTCACTGATGGAGCACCTGTGGGAACTGAACCCAGATCAACATGCTATTAGGTACTAGCCCAAACTACCTTGCCGCTCCACCACTTTCTGTTGGAACACCAACACAAAATTAAAATACACAGGGACATGCAATGAGGCAGCAAATGAAGTTACAGTGGACCAATAAGAGGCCACATATGTGAATAAAGTGAATTAACCCCAACCCCAAATATGACACCAGATGATGTCCACAGAGCTGTTAGGGTTGCAGGGCAGAAAGATGATATGCACATGTACCTGGGGGGATGACTAGAGAAGACATAACAAGCCCTATGGGTCCAGCATGGGAACCTACAAAACACAGCAGACCAAGAGTTACTGCAGTTTGCAGCAGAAGACAGGCCTGCCAAAATATCGTCTGACTCAGTATGGCATGCCATATGTTCCAATCAATGGTTACATATGTTCTCTCTCCACACACTTCCACATATTGAGGGATGATGAGGCCTACAGGGTGTGGCACCCTATCCTAAGACATATGCGGCCCTGACTAATACGGTGCATACAACTGTAGCTGCAGTGGGAGCAAGATGAGTGTCCATGCTGACACCAGGGCTATTTGAGAGCCAGCTATGCACCTGCTACAGAGTTTGACAACCATGACTATCAGCCACAATGTTCCCAATGTGTCCAAAAGGCATATTCTGTGGCGTATATAGAGATGTCAGACCTTGTACTTGCCCAGCAGAGGTGACAATCTCCCAAAGAATGACACCATAGGCACAATGGGGAACAAAGTGTAGCAGCAGATACATACATTGTCCCCCAGATAGAGAGGAGCAGCAGTAAACCACAACAGTTGTGGAGAGATGGCTTTGTAGATCAGAGTGGGAATAGGACATAATGACCAAGATAGCCTCTCCCAGGACCACTAAGGTGGAAATAAGGAAGTGTGGACGCACCAGAGTGGGAGAGTGTCCTAAAGTAGTGTGAATGGGCTGCAACCTAGCAGAGCTCATGGGTAGAGGGTGACAAAACATCACACAGACCCCTGAATGGCAGAAACAGGTGAATACTATACTGTACATGATATTGAGGCCCTCAACTGATTGATATGCAGCTCTGTAAAAACATCATCTATAAAGCAGATGGATATCTACCAGCACTGAAGGAGCACAGTTGTGTGACGCACCAGAGGATGGAATGCGTTGCCACTGGCATAGGTCATGAACAAGCACCCCCTAGCTGGCAGTGGATATACACATATGGGAATGGTTGAAGACCGAAGATCACCTGCAGGGCACCCAATAGAGCCAGGACAGGCTCAGATATCAGTGTAGAGGAAAATGATCATTCACCTGTTCTTAGCATCCATCCAAGTCATAGAAGACATTGTCTAATGCCCCCTCCCCCCCCCCCCCAGCAAGCATGTCCACATATGCTACCAACATACATTTGCCCATCACCAGTGCACCTCAGAGCACCATAACCCCAGCCCTGGGCCAAAAATCAAACATGTGGGACAGGTCCTGCAGTCCAAAAACAGTGCCCTATATAGTACCCATGGTGGAATGTATACAGGCCCAAGGCCAGAGCTAAACATCAGACAGAAATGGACAAAGGCAGCCCCCACAGATGCATGTCCTCAATATGACCAGTCAGTCCCTCAAGCCAGCTGTCCTGAAGTCACAAGCAGTCATATACCCAGTGTCCCAATGACATACGAATGCAATAGCACCAACATATCACACAACACACTCACACCAGGGATATGCATGAGGCTGTGCAGTTAAAGGCACATCGAAAATGTGTAGAAATGTGACTACACATATATGGGAAGGAATACACTGCTATAACCCATAAAACAACAAATAGTGCATAGGACCAGTCATGCATACAGCAGTAGCAACCAACCTCCAATTGGAATCCCAGCTTGACAGGGAACCAGATCCATAGACCATACTAGCCTACACCCCTCCAAGCTGATGATGGCTTTGTGACCTGCCCAGGCCAACAGGAGTGCAAGTGGGAATCTAACCCTGGACTCTGGGTTGCCAAGACTGTGCCCCAACCACCAGTCCACCCTTCAGTCACTGCCACTCTCATCATGTTGTATATCTGGCAAATCACAAGGACACAGACTAGTAGTATAAGCAAATCAACACCTCTGTGTCTCCCATTAACAACTGTGCCTGAGGAGGATTCACTGCCATCTGTGCTGGAGGAGGGTGATGTCACAGATGGAGATGAGGGTGGGGAGCAGAGCCCACCCAGTCCCAGCAGCAGCAGCAGTGGCAGTGGACATGTGCCCACCAGCCCCAGCCCATCCAACCCCATTGTGCTGTACAGCCCCTCCCCTTCAGAGGAGGGTGATGATGCAGAGGAGGGAGTCCATCCAAAGGGGAGGGGCAAAATATACCCAGAGATGAGAGAGGAGGTTTCCTGGAGGACATGGAGGAGGTGGAGGAGGAGGGGCAGGAAGTGGGTGAGGCCAGGGCAGAGGACATGGCAGATGAGGGTGTCTGGACCCTGTACTTCAAGCACCTGGAGGAGGCAGATCTGCAGGAGGATGGGGAAAGGGATGGTGAGGAGGCAAGGGTGGGGTCCAGTGATGTTGGTGCAGATGTAGAGGAGGCTCAGGTAGGGCAAGCCATGGGAGTGGGGAGGTTGAGGAGGCATGGCTAGGCCAGGGATATGGGAGCATGGAGAGTGAGGAAGTCTGGTCTGGGCAGGGCAATTGGGCCAGTGAGGAGGAGGTGTCCTGGCTGAGGCAGAGTGATGGGAGCAGGGAGAGTGAGGAATCCTAGTCTGGGCAGGGCGATGGGGCTGGCCTGGCTGGGGCAAGGTGATGGGAACAGGAGGAGAAAGCAGGCTTGGTCATCCCAGGGTCAAGGGAGTGGGGATAATGAGGATGCTGAAATAGTGGCAGGGATGGGAGTGGAGAGAGGGAAGAGGCTCTGTTGGGGAAGAGTAAAGGGAGTGCGGAGGGTGAGGAGACCAGTATGATGGTGGGGGGGGGGAGTGGTGAGGGGAGGAGGTTGTGTGGGGGCGGGGTGAAGGGATAGGGGACCTGGGGGAGAGTGTGACAGTGCTGATGGACGGGTGTGGGGATAGTGAGGAGGCACAGGTGTGACCTTGGGATGGGAGGGTAGAGGGGTGGGAAGCTAGGACCAGGCTACCACAGGATACCTGCCACACAGTTGTGGTGCAGCAAAAGGAGGCAACACTGACCAGCGCACTCCATAAGACCTTGCAGGGTCTAGCTGCCATGGAGCAGTTGATACTGCAGGGTCTCACAGATCTGCACCGGCCACTGGATCTTGTCATACTGTACCTACAGGTCCTGCAAGGGGAGGTGCATGGACTGAGGGAGGCATTGTGGTGCTTCACCCAGCCACACACCTCTCCTCCAGACCATCCAGCTGGAGGACAAGATGACATGTAGGCACTGGGTAGCCACAGTGCAAGGGCTGTGACCCAGAGCTGTGTAGGCCTGTATGGAAAGGATGGCCCATGGGGAACATAGGATGTGTATCAGTGAGCTGACAATGAGGGTGACTAGCCCCATTACATGTGAAGCATGGGGAATATCCCCAGCATGCAACAGGGCTATGTCCCACCTGTCCTCTGTCCATGTACCCAGACACCTGTAAGAGAATGTACCCACCTGCCTGGCAGCCCTATGGCAGGGGCCCAAGCTGCCTCTGACCTCCACCAGCACTGTGCCATCAAACATGGCTCCTGTGAGAGGGAGATGTTGCTCCAGCAGCGTGACGGCAATGCCCAATAGTAGAGGTTGCCATGGCTGTCACACTGCGGCGGGAGCAGCTCTTTATGACCAGAGCAGTTTGTGCCAGTGTGATAGTGATGGGGCTCAAAGGCAGAGGCACCTCAGGCTCATGCCATAGGGATGCCATGCCAGTTGGCACATCCCCTTACAAGTGTCTGGGTACATGGACAGAAGACAAGAGGGGCTGAACATGAAGACAACACAGTCTCATTGCAGACTGGGGAGGGGCCCAGGGCTTCACATGTAGTGGGGCTAGCAGCCCTCGTCAACACCTCACCAATACACATCCTACCATCCCCATGGGCCTGCAGTGCAATACCAAGCTGTGACTGCAGAGAGACTCTGTAGGCCCGATATTTGAAGGGCAGTTAAACGGTTTACAGCCTAGTAAACCATGCAAATGCCTTAGATGGGGATATTCAATGGTACATGCACAGGTAGTGCCAATGAATATCCCCATCTGTGTCCCCTGCATGCCCCAATGCTATCCGGCTAGCATCAGGCGAGTCAGAGGTGTTCTGGGGCACAGGCAGTAACCGGGCAGCATGCAATATCACTGCTGCCTGGTTAGCTTCGGCGATACCTGGATACCTGGATATTCAATGCTGGGGCTGCATATGATCCCAGCATTGAATACCCAGGTTTAAGGGTCAGAGGGCAGAGCTATGCGCTGACATGGTGCATAGCCTGCCAGGAGAAATATCACGCCCTATGATTATAATGTACATTACCACTGTAAATGTTCTGTCAATGTTTGTACATATGTAACGCTTGTCGACATATGTCATGGTTTATATAAAGATTTATTGTTGATATAGAATGTGTGTCACCTCCCGTCCATCCTGTGTCTATGTCATAAGAACATAAGATATGCCATACTGGGTCAGACCAAGGTCCATCAAGCCCAGTATTCTGTTTCCAACAGTGGCCAATCTAGGTCATACGTACCTAGCAGTTTCCCCAAGGGACACAGGTTCCACAATGCTTGTATTGGTTCAAGCATTGATATCCTGGGTCCCTTCTTAATAATGGTTTATGGACCTTTCCTCCAGGAACTTGTCCAAACCTTTTTTGTACACATGGAACAACATACAACCTATTTACAAGGAGTATGGGATGCAGGAAATGTGTGACAACAGAATCATACTGCTGTCTGGGGTCAGGGGCGACCCCATACCAGCCTCTATGTGCCATGGCCCCAGGTGACCCTCACACTGTACGTCCCCACTCATAGCACATACTGAATATACAGCTCATACAGCCCAATACCTGCCACCCATGTGTAATAGAGGCCCAAGGCAGCTGCCCAGTATGGCCATTGGTGGGGCATGCCCTGTCTGCGGAGGACACATTGAGGTGGCATACGCCAAATGCTGTTGTGAGCGAATGTTAGGAATGATAGAATACCACAGCACAAAAGAGGTGGTCAGCAGGGTAACACAGATGCCATTCCACACCTCTCAGGCCCTGCACGGTCTTCAAACCTATAGAAGCACTGCTACATATCCCACTGTATACACTGGAACACACGGACACACATGCAACAGCACTGACAGATCTCATTCACCAACAATGCATACATGCTGGGAGCACACAGCACTGGATATCCTCAGGCCATCTCCAAGATCTCGGCTATGATGTGTTTGGTGCCATAGGTGACACCCTAGCTTTTCACCCCCCTGCCTGTTCTAATGTGTTACCTTGCCTGGAATACTCTGCCTTTGCTGCCCCCCAGAGGTTGATGCCTTACGCAAGCACCTAGTTTGACCAGTGGTTGGGACAGCCCTGGAAACCCCCCCAAACATGTGGGCCCAGCAGAAGACATAGGATGACTGTAGCCCCTCAATGGCACCTGGATGCTGTGGAAGGCACTTGGTGGATGTAGACAGGTCTAGACTGCCTGCAGGAGTTGACACCTATTGAGACAAAACAGTTCCTAGGACAGCTAGGGCAGTGGTGATCTGCACATGCACATGCACATGCAGGGCATGTCCCCTGTGAGAGATGGGAGCTTGATGCACCTTGCATCAGCACCAGGTACAGCACATGTCTGGCTGCCCGGTTAATCAGTACCTGGCAAAACGTTGTGCAACAGACCAGAGCACAGGCTGGCACCTCAGCCTGGGCTCCCTGTCATATGGCTGTCTGCCTGATTCTCTCTGCCATTAATGTCAGCAGTATACAGCATGGCCAAAACAAACCAGGGATCAATGTCCACCATGCCTTGCTGTTGCACACAGTTGCTGAACCTTTGGAAAGTTTCCAATGCATACACATGCACTCACAATGGCAGGAGAATGTAGAGCGCTGTTCCAGATAGTAGGATACGTGCACATATCCAGCGGGGGGTATGTGTCAATGCCCCATACAGCATATGTGTGTACAGCAATACACATGGTGCAGCCATGTCTGGAAAGTCCCTTACTGGGGACAGTGCTGCACAGAGGGACATGAAGCCACATAGCCCTCTGTGACTGATTCAGACAGGGCTCAGAGACATGGCCACACATATGTGTGGGGGATGTGACATCTCCCCTATGACAATTAGCCCAACACGGTTCTGGCTCCATGCCCCAACAGATAGATGGCAGAGGGTAGATATGTGCATGTGAGATGAACGTATGCTCTGCTCATTCATCCCCCCAGGCTAATGGTGACACTATATGAACCTGCAGATCATGATACAGGTGTAAATGCTCTGACCATATTGCACAGGTCAGCCCGCCCTCTCGGGTAAGGTTGTCGTTTTTGTGTTAAGTGCTGTAGAGTTAGTGTCGACCCATGGCGACCCTCTGGATAGTTGTCCTAAACTGTGTTCGGTCTTCAGTCAAGCAGCTCATTGTTGACAGAATGGCACCCATAGCTGCTGTTACTGTATCAGTCCATTTCATTGTTGGCCTTCCTCTTTTGCGTTGACCTTCTACTTTGCCAAATATGATGTCTTTCTCTAATGATCTCTCTCTTTGCATGATCTGTAAAAAGGATGAAAGTCAAAGTCTTGTCATCTGAGCTTCTAAAAAAAGCTTAAGTTTGAGCTCCTCTAGTACTGACTGATTTGTTCTTCAGTCCGTGGTATACACAGTATTCATCGCCAGACCATAATTCAAAGGCATTGATTTTCTTTGCATCTATCTTTTTCACTGTCCAACTTTCGCATCCATATGAAATTATTGAAAATATCATAGCTTGAATGAGTTGAATCTTTGTATGGAGAGAGACATCTCTGCTCTTGAAAATCTTGTTTTAGATCCTTCATAGCCATTCTGCCAAGAGCTATGTGTCGTCTGATTTCTTGACTGCTTGTTGTTTCTTTATTGATAGTTGAACCAAGTAGGTTAAAGTTGTTCACTATTTCAATTTCTTATCCATCAACAATGAACTTATTGATTTTGCCAGTTGTCAGGATCTTTGTATTCTTTACATTAAGGTGCAGGCCTTTTTTTTTTTTTGTAATTTAAATTTTTATTGGCACACATCAAAATACACATTGCATAACATAGAACCATAACCCCCCCAAGTATAAGCCATTATACATTCCATACTTCATCTACAGACTTGAGAGATCCCTTCTCTTGATGTGTATCCTATTTTCTACCATGTATACTTTATGCAATTTCCACACCAACATACAGTTGCACGTCCGAAGACCCCCACCATCCTCTGAGATCTTCCCCCATACATTAACAAAATAGCATCTGCCGACGCAATTGATACTCTTCTGAGTTAGATACACAGGCATACAAAAATGATGTATTCCCCCACTTTCCCCCCTCCCCCGCCAGCCCTGTAGAAACTACCACCCTCCCAGCAATAACACTCTACATCATAAAACAGAAATCCTTAAGTCATAAAACCTTAACTCTGTACCGGAATCATGGTAAATCATACATACATTTCGATCCCAAAAGGGAATTCACCAGAAATTACAGAAGCAGACATTAACACCCATCTCAATACTTGTACATTTGGGTTGGATGGGCAGAAGGTGAATCCAAACCCTTACCATCATACTGACCCCTCCCTCTCCACACGCTCAGACCACTGTGCCACCCCCCCTACCCTCCATTGCTCATACCGCTCCCACACCCTGTGATACCTTTTAATATTATG
Source organism: Ichthyophis bannanicus (assembly GCA_033557465.1). Taxonomy (NCBI): domain Eukaryota; kingdom Metazoa; phylum Chordata; class Amphibia; order Gymnophiona; family Ichthyophiidae; genus Ichthyophis; species Ichthyophis bannanicus. The sequence continues at coordinate 1,606,577,596 of CM066031.1, forward strand.
TTTTTGATGTGCTTCTATTGCACAGAAGCTCCAAAGCTGCTCCATTCTCCCTACCACCTCCGCTAATGGGGGGACACTCGTTTTCTTCCACCAACGTAGAAGGCTCATCCGGCCTGCGATTACGCAATACCCCTGTAGTCTTTCTAATTCTCCCCCTTCCCCCCCCCCTCCGCCCCTTCATTTAATATCACCATACTGGGAGTGAAATGCTCCTTCACCCTCGTAATATCCACCGTAAGCCTGTACTCCCATATACTATATTCCCGTACAATAGGGCAGCTCCAGACCATATGCAACAAATCCCCTCTGGCCCCACACCCCTTCCAACAATGGTCTGGGCTGTCTGGGTACAAAGCATGAAGCCACACCGGGGTCCAATACATTCTCAATCGTAACTTATAGCTATTTTCCAGCATTGCTGTCCCCGGGGCTAATTTATGAGTCCGAAGGTAAATTCTTTCCCACCTCTCGGAGTCCCACTGCCCTCCCAACTCCTCCTCCCACTGCAGCTGGCCACGTATACCCCCCTGTTTGGATTCCCCCAAGAGTTTATAAAGCTTTGATATTATCCGATTAGGCAGTCCTTTACTCCCCATCATCTCCTCAAATGTGGTAGGTTTCGCCAACCAATCTGGTTTCACCTCCCTCCGCTGAAGCCAATACCACAGACCAACATACGCGTATCTATCCTGCTCCTCCAAATGATATTGCTGTTGAAGCCCTTCAAATCCCCGAACCCTCCCCCTATCCCCCACCAGTTGGCCACGTTTCCACAACCCTTTCTCCTCCCACCTCCTGAAAACCCCTGCCGCCTCTCCCATCTTACCCTCCATTACTGTCTGAATGTGAGTTTCCCTAGAGTACTGCTTCCCCCCTAATAGATACCCCCTCCATTTCATCCAAACTTGTCTCGTGAGTTCTCTATACAGATTCTCCTCCACCTTCCCCCGCCTTCCCACCCCGGGATCCCAGATCCAAGCACCTGCCCCTTCCCCTCCCGCCCCCTCCATGTCCACCCACTCTGGGCGCTCCGCCCCCTCCTTCCATGCAAACAATGCCCTAAGTTGCGCCGCTTCATAGTACTGAAGCAACGATGGGACCCCCAGCTCCCCTCCTCCTTCGGCTTATACATGGTAGCCCGAGATACTTTCGGACGCTTCCCATCCCAGATAAACTGCAAGAGCAGGTTTTGCATCTTATCTATTTCCTTTCTGACCAACCGACACGGCAGGGACATATATACAAACAGCAACCTTGGGAGAACATTCATTTTCACCACTGCGATATGGCCCATCCAGGACAGATACAACCCCCTCCAGCGCGATAGGTCTTGTCTGATATTCTCCACCAACCCCTGATAATTCCAGTGCTTAATCTTGAATAAAGGAGTCCCCAAATGGATCCCCAAATATCGGAAACTCCCTGCCACCCACTGAAACTTAAAATGATGTCGTAGGCTCTCCTCCACCCTAGGCGCTAAATTAAATCCCAGCAATTCGGTTTTCCCCTGATTCATTCTATAGCCCGCTAATCGGCTGTACCTTTGAATAGCCATCATCAGCACAGGTAGCGTTGTAAGCGGCTGTGTCAAGGTAAAAATAACGTCGTCCGCAAAGAGTCCTATCTTTTCCTCTCTCCCTCGTATCTTCACTCCCTTAATATCCCCTGCCCGCCTAATGCATGCCGCCAGCGGTTCAATAGCCAGTGCAAACAATAAAGGCGATAATGGGCATCCCTGTCTGGTACCCCTATGGAGCTCAAAACTCTCTGAATACCCACCATTTACTCGAACTCTAGCCCGTGGGCTCTGATATAGAGCTCTTATCCAGCTAATGTATTTCCCTCAGAGCCCCATTTTCTCCAACACCTTAAACATAAAAGGCCACTCCACACGGTCAAATGCTTTTTCTGCATCCACAGTGACCAGCACTGCCGGTTCTTTAGTCCCCTGAAGTTGCCACATAAATTTCAAAATCTTTCGCACGTTGTCACTACCCTGTCGCCCCTTTACAAAACCTGTCTGATCAGGGTGTATCAGTTGCAGCACTACATCCTGAATCCTATTTGCCAGTACCTTTGCCAAAATTTTTGCATCTAAGTTTATTAGGGATATGGGCCTATAAGATCCTCATACCCCCTTATCTTTGCCAGGTTTTGGTAGAACCGTTATACCAGCCTCCTCCATGGTCTGCGGAAGGTCCTCCCCTTGAAGAACCCTATTCACTACCCTGGTAAAAAAGGGCGTTATATGTTCCGACATTACATTATAAAACTTTGCCATGTACCCATCCAATCCTGGCGCCTTTCCAAGTTTCAGAGTAGTTATAGCCCTCTTCACCTCCTCCTCTTGTATTTCTCACCCTAAGTGCTCCCTTTCCTCCCCAGTCACCTGCGGTAAGCCACATTCCTCCAAAAACTCTTCAATCTCCTTTCTTCCCGCCCTCAGTTCACTTTGATACAGTTTCTCATAAAACTCCCTAAATACCTCCCTGATTCCCTTAGATTGGTGTACCAATTCCCCTTTAGTATTACGAATGCCCTCTACATGCACTGCCTGCCTCCTCCCCTTAAGGCGGCTTGCCAGCAGCCTCCCCGCCCGATTTCCCCCATCAAAATGGGCCTGCTTCAGTACCGCTAGCTGTAACGCTATCTCTTGGGCCCACAATTTGCTCAGCTCCGCTCTTACCTTATTAAGTTCCGCAACAGTATGTGGGTCCAACACTCTCTGATGTAAACCCTCCAAACGCCTTAGCTGTTGTAATAGCTCAGTTTCCACTGCCCCTTTTTCCCTCTTTACTCGCGCCCCCAAACTAACCAGCTGTCCCCGAATTACCGCCTTTAAGCCATCCCACACCACCCCCATGGGCACCTCCCCCGTATCATTTAACCGGAGATATTCCTTTATACTATCCGTAATCTTCCCCACGTGTTGCTCCTCCTCCAGCAGGGAATCATTGAGTTTCCAAAATTTTAGACTGTCATCCATGCTACCCATATCAAATTGTACGCTCACTGGAGCATGGTCTGACCATGTAATTGAGCCATGCTCCACTTCCTGTATTCTCTCCAACCAAATACCGCCCCCCACAAATCAAGTCCAACCTGCTATATGAGCCATGTACTGGTGAGTAGAATGTGTACTTCCGTTCCCCCGGATGCCAGCTTCTCCAGACATCTACTAAACCCAATCTCTCCCGCAGTTTATGCAAGCTTCGCCTGTCCCCTCGGCCTCCTCCCCCCTGCCCCCCACTAGTATCGATTCAGGGATTGCACGTCAAATTAAACCCCCCCCCCCCCAAGATTATTGGGGTATCCCCAAATCCCTCCAGCTCCTTTAAAATTTGCTCATACGCCTCCCCCTGCTTTTCATTTGGGCCATAGATGCTTATCACCCACACCTCTTCCTGCTCAATTTGCAATAGCACCCCCACCCATCTACCTCCTTTCCCCCGCCTAACATCCCTCACCATATTATGGTATTCCCCCCCACCAAGATTCCGACCCCCCCTTTCCTAGGATTGATTCTCTGACCCACCAAAACCACCTTGGGGTATTGTCTAGATTCCAACAAATGCTCCTGCCCCACCCACAAGTGTGTTTCTTGTATGCACATAATATCCGCACCCATTCTTCTACCTTCCATCTCCACCAACCTTCTTTTCTGTCTCGTACGCAACCCTTTTACATTCATTGTCGCAACCATTAACCTTCTCCTCTGCCCACACCTCTTCTCCGGTTTCTCCCCTCCCTCCCTTCTGCCCCTCCTCCTTCCCCCTTCCCCCACCCTCCCTCCCCCTTACCCCTCCCCCTCCTCTTACTGCAAACTCCGGCTGTCCTCCTCGAGTCATGCTGCCCCTTCGCCCGCCCTCCCCACCCCCTCCCTCTCCCTCCCCCCATCCCCCCTCATCCTCCTTAACTTCCAGAGGATAACTCAGGAGTAGTGCGCCCCTTACCTTCCCCAGCCATTGTACTTTCACAAACCCATTCCCCCCTTCCCCTCACTCCATTTCTCTCTCCCCCCACCCTCTTCCACCAGCCCATGCTCTCACACCTCCATCCCACCCCGCCTCCCCTCCTCTTCACTACTATCCCTTCCTCCTATTCCCTCCCCTCCCCCATCCACACCGCGTTGTGGTTCCCACCCTCTGCCCTTTCCCATCATCTACCAGTTTCCTTTCTCAACGCCCACCAACACCCTCTCCCCTCCCCACCCTCTCCCTACCACCCCACCCTCCTCCCCCAACACTACCTTGCATATTACATACCTAACACTTAATCAAACATTCTGAAAAAAAACACTCCCCCGCCACCCCTCAATGTTTAACCAGCATAGTCATAGTCCTCAGATTTCTTCAGGTTTCATCCCTCGGCCGATCTTCTCGCAACGCTTGCCCTTGTCCTGCCGTCCGCTTGTTCCTTCTCTCTGGACTATCACCACGCTGCCCCTGCCACCTTTCTGTTGATGGTCCTGTCCCCAGGGATGTCTCCTGGGGTTGTAGGCCCGCTTCCCGTAGGGCCTTCATCGCCTCCTCTGGTGTCAGTGTCCGCCATGTCTGCCCTTTAAGGGTAAATGATAATCCAAAAGGGTGCAGCCACCGGTACTTAATTTCCGCTCTCCGCAATAGTTGTGTAACAGGTTGCATTGCCCTCCTCCTCTGCAACGTGCCTGCAGACAGGTCCTCATATATATTCACAGGATAACCCTGCCATATGAGGGCTCCACCCCTCCTCATTTTGTTGACAATGTTCTCCTTGAGTTTATAACGTGCCAGGCAAATTATAATATCCCTAGGCCTGTTTCCAACTGGTGGCCCCAGTGCTCTGTGCGCTCTTTCAAGTTGTATGTCCACAGTTGCCACCTCTTCATCACCTCTCTGTAGTACCTCAAGACATACAGACCTTGCCACTTTTTCATTATCTTGAAATTCTTTCTCCTCTGGAATTCCGCGTATTATCAAATTATTGCGTCGGGATCAGAGGTTCAGGCCGATTTTAAGACTAAGGGGCTTGTTTACAAAGCCACGGTAGCGGTTTCTGATCGTTATCGGAGCCGCGGCCCCATTGATTTCAATGGGGCCATGGCTCCGATAACGATCGGAAACCTATGTTCCTTGATCTTGAGAAGCAAATGTTTCAGATCATCTTCACTTTCAGCCAGTAATGTGGAATCATCAGCATAGCGAAGTTTGCTGATAAGTCTCCCACCAATCTTCATATCTATGTTGTCTTAATACAGTCCTACTTCTCTGATGATTTATTCTGCATATAAATTAAACAGGTAGGGGGAAAGTACGCAGCCTTGTCATACACCTTTGCTGATTTTAAACCATTCTGTTTCACCTTGTTCCTTTCGAACTGTTTCTTCTTGATCAATGTAAAGGTTGTGCGAGAGAATGATCAGGTGTTCTGGTATACCCATGTTTCTTAATGTGGCTGAAGTTTCTCATGGTTTACACAGTCAAAAGCCTTGCTGTAGTCAATAAACACATATATATATCCTTTTGGTATTCTTTAGTCTTTTCAAGGATCCATCTCACATCCACGATAATGTCTCTCATTCCTTGCCCTTTCCTGAACCCTGCTTGCACTTCAGTCAGTTCTCGTTCCAAATATGGTTGCAGTCTCTGCTAAATAATCTTAAGTACAATCTTGCTGGCATGTGGGATCAGAGTGATTATGCGATAATTTCAACAGTAGTTGGATTATTATTATTATTATTATTTGATTACATTTATATACCGCTTCTTCCAGCGATCAGTAGTGGTTTACATTGAACTTTACACAGCAAACATTTTGTATATTTATATAACACAGAATTGGAATTATACAGTTTGACATTTGTGCGGTTATATATGTATTTACAACTTGCAAGCTGCCGAGGCAGGTTTATATACATATTTACATGTGTTTCAGGTTATTTACATATTCTTGTATACCGTTGCATTAGGACAAGTTGTAATATTCCTGGAATAGGTAGGTTTTTAGGTTCTTTCGGAAATCTTTTAGGTCCTTATCTCTTAGTGCATAAGGCAGGTTGTTCCATTGGGCGGGCACTGTATATGTGAAAGCTCTGTTGCTGGTGAGGGTTTTGGCGTTGCGTATGTTGAGTGGGACATGTAATATGTTTAGGTTGTGGGTCCTCCTGGTTTTGTTGGGGGTTGTGTTGCGATAAGTGTGGAGAGGTAAGATGGGGCTGGGTTGTGTATCAATTTAAATATTGCTACTATTGTTTTATACCTTATACGGGCATGGATAGGAAGCCAGTGGAGTTCCATTAGTATTGGTGTGATGTGATCGGAGACCCGCACTTTCATTATGATCCGAGCAGTGACGTTCTGCGCCATTTGACGTATGTTGAGGTTTTTTTTGGGTAGTCCTTGTGATGAGTGCCTGGACTACTGTTCGGAAGTCGGACTGCTCAATAATGTTGCGTAGTGGTTGGAGTATCCATAGTTTGTGAAATATTTCCCGGTTTAGCAGTCTTAGGTGGGTTTCCATCTTGAGATTTTTGTCGAGGGTTACTTCCAAATATTTTATTTATTTTTTTATGTTGTATGTATTATTGTTCAGTAGTATTGTCGGGGGAGGGCTGAAATCCGGGTTTTGGGATATAAACATTATTTCCGTTTTCTTGTGGTTTATACTCATGTTGTTCTGCTGTAACCAGGTTTGTGTTTTCTTGAGGTATGCTTCTATGTGGGTGTAGTTTGGATTGCTCGTGTCTATTTGTGTATATAGCATAATATTGTCTGCATAAAGGTGGTAGTTGATCTTGTGTTGTTGAAATATTGTGCAGATCGGTCTTAGGTAGAGGTTGAACAGTAGGGAGGACAATGCTGACCCTTGTGGTATTCCCTGTGTTTGCGGGAATGCCTTTGATGTTTCTTGGTTGAAGTGAACCTGCTGTACTCTGTTGGATATACTCGTATAGGAGCCAAACCATTTCAGTGGGGTTCCTTTTATGCCTATGGATTTGAGTCTGGCGTTGAGGATTTTGTGGCTTACTGTGTCGAAAGCTGCTGATATGTCTATGAATACTACGATGAACATTTTCTTGCAGCTTTCAATCCCTTTGTAAACTTTGTCGAGTAGCACTAGTAGAAGGGTTTCTACTCCATGGTGTTGATGGATGCCATACTGTTGATCATCAAGTACATTTCTGGCATCGATATGGTCCTGCTTTTGGTAGTATCCTTCAAGGATACATTCTTCCGAACCATGCGCTCTTGGGCGACTGTCGGCTTTCCTCTATTATCTTGTTTAAAAGCTGCTCTATCTCCTTTTTAAAGGTTAATGCCAGCAGTCTGGTTCCATCCAGGTTAAGGTGAAGCCCATCCCTTCGGAAGAGCCTCTCCTTTCCTTAGAATGTTTCCCAGTTCCTAACAAATCCAAAACCCTCATCTCTGCACCATTGTCTCATCCACGCTTTGAGACTCAGGAGCTCTGGCTGCCTTTTGGGTCCTGCGCGTGGAACGGGAAGCATTTCGGAGAACGCTACCCTGGAATTTCTGGATTTCAACTTCCTACCTAAAAGCCTAAATTTAGCCTCCAGAACCTCCCTGCCTTTGCACTCACTCACATACCCTCCAACCTGTGTCTCTGGGAACCACATGAGGTTATGTGATTTGGGGACATGCCATTATTCCTCATTTGCACCTATGTCAAAACACTCACTGACATGCACATTGACTTACCTACTGAATTGTGAACATGGTACTGTGGTGACAGGGAATTGTGTGGCTAGGAATTCCCTCCATGGCTTGGGTGACTATTGCACACAGCCCCAGTAGGATTTGAACCCACTTCTTCTGGGTAATAGCTACTTTAGCCTGTAGGTTGCCCCTCCATTCCAGGGGAGGCTCAATGGGCTTGAAGTTGGCAGGGGTCCATTGATTGCCACGTTATCTCAGCGATTTATCTGCAGCGTGGATCCTGCTGCTACATACCGGTGAGCACATAGGTATGTCTGACAGGCTGGGGGGACAGGTGGGGCTAGACAGACCATTTGAGGGCATGCATGTATGCTGTACTCCACAGGCTGCTTCTATTGTTGCTTGTTGGGACTGTGGCTGGGTGTGGGGAAAGTGGCTGTGACAGCAGTGTGCACATGGGGCACAGATGTCTGTCCTGTGGTGGCTATGAGGTGCAAGGATGCACACATCTCTGCCCTCATACTGTCCTTCAGCAGGCCAGATACTGTGGTGCACAATCCTTGCAACTGTGGTGTGCACATAAGGTTATTCAGACAGTCACCGATCGTGGTGTGATTGGGGGTGGTGAACACACAGTGTTGATCAGGCTGTGCACAGCTATGTCCTCAGGTGGGGATGGTATGCTGGGGGCCTGGCTCATTCCCTGCCATTGCTGGCAATACCCTGACCATACTCGGACAACACATATGCATACCTTATGCATACGTATGCATATGCTTAGTCAGGCATATCTTACATATTGGCCACATGCATTATATGCATCACCCAGAGTTACATAAAGTGTTTATAACTGGCGTGCCAGATAGGGCATCACCTTTATGCCAGTTACATATAACCTCATCGGCGCTATTGTTGCAGCCGTGCCTGGCAGCATATCCATGCCAGTATTCCCAACATCTGTGCATCTCCATTCACGGGTATGTACATGCCTCCATGGTATTCCACACAATTGTACATCTGACATTATGCCCATCTCCGGCCTTGCTATGCCCCTGTGCTTCATATATGCATCTTCTCTTTCTACCCACTGTTTCTATGTATGACTCCTTGGTTGCTGTGCTTACTGACAGTGTGTTGCTGGGGCCAACGTGACATACATCTGGCAAAGAATTGGGTGGTGATGCGCCGTGGAACTTCTGGGGGGTCTCCTACATAGGCAGGACTGTATGTGGTCACCCCTGAGCAGTCCACAATAGTTTCCCGACTAGTGTATATAGCCTTTCTGTTTGCACATACCATGCATCCTATGGTCTGGGACTCTATCAGTCGGGTGCTATTCCACCTGCATTGCTGACCTCTGCCTTTGTTCTGCTACATTCTGGGTGTGTGCTTCACATGTTGTGTATCACAAACACTGAAATTGCATTTCCTTAAGGGATGTCTCAATTGCTGGCCTTCACATGTGTGCCCTGGATATGGCTGCTGTGATTGCATGCTCAGGGGTCTATGGGCACCACTGCACTCATGTATTATGGTGCATGGGCCCGCTCTCTGATCTGCATGCCAGATCCTCCTGTTTGACCTTCAGACTCACTTCACATCTAGAAAAGATGATGGGTGAGCGGAGATATGATAGAGGTCTATAAATTAATGGATGGGGTGGAACCAGTAAATGTAGATTGATTGTTTACGCCATCTAAAAGAAGAAAGACTAGGGGACATGCAATGAAGCTACAGTGTAACCTATTTAAGACTAATAAGAGAAAATATTTTTTCACTCGACGTATAATCAAACTCTGGAATGCATTACCAGAGGAGGTAGTAAAGGATTTTAGTGTTATTGGGTTTAAAAAAGGTTTGGACAAGTTCCTGGAGGAAAGATCTATAAACCATTATTAAAGAGGATCCAGGAAATCCACTGCTTGCCCCAGTACAAGCATTGTGGAATCTGTATGCCTTTTTGGGAACCTGCCAGCTACTTGTGACCTGGATTGGCCACTGTTGGAAACAGAATATTGGGCTTGATGGACTTTGGTCTGACCCAGTATGGCATTTTTTATGTTCTTATGTTATGTTCTTATCTCTGGTGAGTTATCTCTGGGATTTCTGTCTTTATTTATCAAGCTTTATACCGCTGTATCATTTCTGTCACAGTGGTTTGCACTGTAACATCTACTTGGCGTATATTGTACATTCTCTTGGTGAAATTAAAAAGTCATAGAATAGGAAGCAGTGTACTATTATGGATCAGCAACTGGTTAAAAGATAGAAAGCAGAGGGTAGGACTGAATGGCCAATTTTCCCAATGGAGAAAGGTGAATAGTGGAATACCCGAGGGATCTGTGCTGGGTCAGCTGATTTTTAACATATTCGTAAATGACCTGGAAATGGGAATAATGAGTGAGGTAATCAAATTTGCAGATGGCACAAAATTATTCAAAGTTGTTAAAACCCATGAGGATTGTGAAAAATTGCAAGAGGACCTTGATACATTGGAAGACTGGACATCCAAATGTGAGATGAAATTTAAAGTGGACAAGTGCAAAGTTATGCACCTAGGAAAGAACAACCCAAACTATGGTGCATGATGCAAGGTTCTACATTAGGAACCACCACCCAGGAAAAAGATTTAGGCATCATCATGGATAACATGTTGAAACCCTCTGCCCAGTGTGCAGCGGCAGCCAAGAAAGCAAATAGAATGCTAGGAATCATAAGGAAAGGAATGGAGAATAAAACAAAGGATGTTATAATGCCTCTGTATCGTTCCATAGTGCAATCACACCTTGAATTCTGATCGCCGTATCTTATAAAGGATATAGCATTATTAGAAAAGGTACAGAGAAGAGCTACCAAAATGGTAAAGAGGATGGAAGGATACCCCTATGAGGAGAGGCTTAAAAGATTAAACCTGGAAAAAAGATGGCTGAGGGGAGATATGATAGAGGTCTATAAATTAATGAATGGAGTATAATGGGTAAATGTAGATCAGTTATTTACACCATCAAAATATAGAAAGACTAGGGGACATGCAAAGAAGCTACAGTGTAACCTATTTAAGACTAATAAGAGAAAATATTTTTTCACTCAACATGTAATCAAACTCTGGAAATTGTTACCGGAGGATGTAATAAAAGCTGTTAGTGTTTCCAGGTTTAAAAAAGGTTTGGACAAGTTCCTAGAGGAAAGGTCCATAAACGATTATTAAAGGGGACCTGGGAAATCCACTGCTTGCCCCAATACAAGCATTGTGAAACCTGTGTCTTTTGGGGAAACTGCTAGGTACTTGTGCCCTAGATTGGCCACTGTTGGAAACAGGATACTGGGCTTGATGGACATTGGTCTGACCCAGTATGACAGAGACAGTCAGTCGGTCAGCACCTATGATTTTAAGTTTGTGCTCCAGGATCATAGGGAGTGCCTGCCCTACATATCCAATCCCCCATTCTCAATCATTGCACACCCTGTTGCTCACATGCTCACTATCTGGCATCAACAATTCTATTGTACTGACTGCTCAGTTTGTTGTGGTCACCCATATTGGTTCCTTTGCCACATTCAAAAGCTTGTCAGCCTGGCTACCATGTTCACTAGTGCATCCTGTTTGGGGGTGGATCTTATTGCCACTGAGCTATTGTACATGTGATACTCCTGTTCACTGTTCATACTACATGCTGCAAGCTGTGTGTGGCAGACTGCTGTCACACTACATAGTGGGGTTCTATTGCCAACCATTGTACAGATAATGCATAGATATTTCCGCTTACTGACCTTATTCCACCTTTCTGCAGGGACAGCCAGCACGTCTATGAGGAATGATGGAGATGAACACAGGCCTTTCTGAAATATGCTGTTTGCAACTCTGCGCCTCACCATGCCACCGTTCCACCCCTCCCAGAGAAGTTCTGAGATCCCTGTCCTCGCGTATTATACATGCCCAGGGATTTCAAAATCCCAACATATCCATTTTCACGTGCACATCTCCACTCCCTGTGGCTTATTCATGTTTTGGAATGCCCCCCCCCCCCCCTCTTAGTGGGTAAATGTTTATAGACTGCCTGCCTGCCTTTCTGGTAACTGGGAGAGGATTAAAAGGAATTTCTCATGGGTTTCACAACTTTTTGGATTATAGTTTTTCAATCATTTGTTTTCCTTCATCATTTTTTCTTGTAACAAAAGAATTCTGGATATTTTTTGATGAGTAAGGTAGCACTTTTTGTTAAACAAATGCTGTTTGTTCAGCCAGCACATACAGTTACTGCAGAAATTTCCTTCAGGGCAAAAACTGGAGATCTTTTGCAGTTTGTGAATAGAGCAAAGTATTGAATATCCAGTCCATAATAAAAAAAAATAATGCGCAGATTCTAATATTTTTAAGGGCAGAATAAGGACAATTAGGGGTTTGTTTACTAAACTTGTTAATGCAGCATATAGCGCATGCTATGTGGCCTTGTTAACAGATAAATCATGCAAAATGCAGATACTGTGACGCAGTGATCTTCTGTGCTATCTACAGAAACCGCATCACCTGCATAAATGGGCAGGATTAGGGTAGAAAGTGGGCATGTCTGCACCACGCAGTTACTGTGGGCCTCAGTAGCGCATGGTAACCATCATATTTGAAGACAGAGTGGGTCCATCCAGGCTGCTGCTGGACTGTGCTCTCTGCATTTTCAGTGCATTATCTGCTGGGAAAATGCTATGCATGCCTCCAATAGATAATGCATGGTTTTTATTTGGCTAGGCATATATACCACTTTTCTACCAACCAAAGCACTGTACATTGAGGTACTGTATATATATTTTTCCCTTGTCCCAGAAGAGCTCACAATGGAGAGTTAAGTGTCTTGCCCAAGGCCACAAGGAGCACTTCTGGGACTAGAAACCCCAGTCCTTCCAGCCCAAGGTTGCTGTCCTCTAGTGGGATTCAAATCCCTAGCCCTCTGGCCTGAGGTAACTTGCCCTAACCACTAGGTTACCATGTGCACTGCTTTTGCAGTGGATGCTGTACTTCTGTGCTGTTTTGCCATGTTAGCTGCAAAAGCCTAACATGCTTTACTAAACTGACTCCTTTTGGATATGTCAATGCTCCCAAATTTTCCATAATCACAGAGTGCATGCTTATCATATCAGATTTCTATTATGTTTCTTTAAAATAAAATAACAAAAGAGATAGTCATTGGAATTCACACACATATGGAATTCATAACATATTAGGCTTATATTAATTTACTTTTCCCAGACTTCCTGCAACCAGCATTTCTTCCTTTCCTATTACCAAATATAATTTAACATGCTGTCTTTTAAAAAAACAAACCTGTTCATTGTGAAGAACAGAATGGTGAACTTCATTAGTTTCAAAGCATGCAGTACATTTAAACATCTGTAAACTGGAAAACACCCACAAACAGGAAGAGAAGCAAGGGGCATCTTGAACATACATAGTAACATAGTATATGACGGCAGATAAAGACCAGTATGGTCCATCTAGTCTGCCCAAGAAGGCGGCAGGAGTAGATTTGCCTGCCACTCTGTGCAGGTCACCTCTCCCCATGCCTTTGTTTAGCGGTGTACCCCCCGCTCCATGTAGGTAACCCCTTTTTGCTCAGATATAAGAGATAGTTATGTTTATTTTGATTTTATCCTGCTGCTATAAAGGGATCTGCTATGCCTGTCCCATGCCATTTTGAATTCTGTCACTGTGTTTGCCCCCACCACTTCTATCAGGAGGGTATTCCAAGCATCCACCACCCTTTCAGTGAAAAAGTATTTCCTGACATTGCCTTTCAGCTTCCTCTTATGCCCTCTGGTTTTATAACTTCCCTGTCTTTGGAAGAGGACTGTTTGATTATTAATTCTCTTTAAGTATTTAAAGGTCTGAATCATATCTCCCCTGTCCCTCCTCTCCTCCAGAGTGTACATATTTAGGTCATCAAGTCTCTTCTCATAAGTCTTCTGACGCAGGCTCCAAATCATTTTGATCGCCTTCCTCTGAACTGTTTCCAATCTTTTTATATCCTTTGCAAGATATGGGGGCTTGTTTACAAAGCAGCGGTAGTGGTTCGCGATCGCAGCCGCGGCCCCATTGAAATCAATGGGGCCGCGGCTCCGATTATGATCGCAAACTGCTACCGCGGCTTTGTAAACAAGCCCCATGGTCTCCAAAACTGAACACAATATTCCAAGTGAGGCCTCACCAGTGACTTGTACAGTGGCATTAGTACCTTTTCCTTTCTGCTGGTAATTCCTCTCTGTATGCAACCCAGCATCATTCTGGCTTTTGCCACCACCTTGTTACACTGTTTCATCACCTTGAGATCATCAGAAACAATCACTCCGAGGTCCTTCTCCTGGTCCATGCACATCAATCTCTCGCCCCCCTTTTGCATACAATCCCCTTGGACTTCTGCTTTCCAAGTGCATGACACTGCACTTCTTCACATTAAATCTTAAATGCCAAGCATTAGACCATTCTTCCAGCTTTTGTAGATCTTTCCTCTTATTCTCCACTCCCTCAGGGGAGTCGACTCTGTTGCAAATTTTGGTATCATCTGCAAAGAGACAGACTTTTCCATTCAGCCCTTCAGCAATATCACTCAGAAATATATTGAACAGTACCGGTCCCAGGACCGAACCCTGGGGCACACCGCTAATCACTTTCTTTTTATCCAAGTGATTCTGTTTACCATCACCTTCTGACATCTGGTAGTCAACCAATTTTGATCCAGTTCACCACCTTGGGACCCATCCCCAAGCTGTTGAGTTTATTGATAAGTCTCCTATGAGGAACAGTATCAAAGGTTTTGCTGAAATCTAAGTAGAACACATTAATCGCATGCCTTTGATCTAGTTCTCTGGTCACTCAGTCAAGAACTCGATCAGAGTTGTTTGGCAATATTGTCCTTTGGTAAAACCATGTTGCCTCGGATCATTCAACCTGTTGGTTTTGAGGAAGTCCACTATTTGCTCTTTCAGGAGCGCCTCCATTACTTTTCCCGCCACCGAGGTAAGGCTAACTGGCCTGTAGTTTGTCACTTCTTCCCAACTACCACTTTTGTGGAGAGGTACCACATCAGCCCTTTTCCAGTCCTGTGTAGCTTCTCCTGTCTCCAAGGATCTTTTAAAAACATCCTTTAAAAGCCCTGCAAGAACCTCTCTGCACTTTTTCAGTATGCTGGGATGTATCCCATCTGGTCCCATGGCCTTATCTACTTCCGATACAGAAAGTGGCTACTAAAATGGTTAGTGGTCTTAGTTATAAAGCATATGAGGACAGACTTAAGGATCTTAATATGTATACTTTAGAGCAGGGGTCTCAAACACGCGGCCCGCGGGCCGCATGCGGCCCGCGAGAGCATCTTGTGCGGCCCGCGAAGCACTTACCGGTGTCTAAAAAAAAAAAATAAATCCAAACTTGCCGCCGCAGTATTAGGCGTCCCGCGGCCCCTCTGCCTGCTCTGAGTCCTCTCCTCCCTGCAGCATCAGCTCAAAAAGTGGCGGCTTTCAGAGCCGCGAAGAGAGAGAGTTTCTCTCGCGCGGTTCTGAAGACTCGCTGCTCTTCAGAACCGCGCGAGAGAAACTCTCTCTCTTCGCGGCTCTGAAAGCCGCCACTTTTTGAGCTGATGCTGCAGGGAGGAGAGGACTCAGAGCAGGCAGAGGGGCCGCGGGACGCTTAATACTGTTGGCATTGGGATCAGGGACTGACTGCTGCCAATAGTGGCTATGTTTTAAAAAAATAATAGTCCCGGGTGAAAAACTGACACTACTCAAATTTCTCTGTGGCTGACTATGTTGTCTGTGTGAGTTTGCCATTGGTTCATAGACCCATCTGTCTGTTCATGCAACTAATAGTGAGCTCATCATTTTGGAAAATAAAAGAAAAACACAGTTTTAAGAAAAAAGGTAGGAGAGTCTATAAACATCAAAATAAAAGGCTTGTGCAACAGCTGGTGTAAAAATGGCCAGAGTGCACATGAGCTCTTTGGTCATATCATCAGTGCAAGACTTGGGGATCCTCTCCCATTGCTCCTGAAGTAGAGAAAAAGCAAGCAACTAGCCAGAGATGTCATTCCCAAATCCCAGAAACAGAGAATGTAGTAACACAGGGCCAGGGATCCCTTCCCTGGGACCCAAAAAGAGACAGGATGAATGAAGGAACCAGAGATCCTCTCCTCACAGAAGAATAAAGCGAGCATAAAGCTGGATGCCACCCTTTGAACAGCATAAAAGGAAGATCGTGAGTATAGGATCAACATAAGCAGAGAAGGAACATGGGGCAGAAGAATCCTCCCCCCAGGACCTTGAAGGAGAGAAACTGCACAGAACCAAAAGATTTCTCTCTCCAGACATCAGGAACAGAGAGAACAGAGAGCTAGGAAATCCCCTCCTTAGGGTTTTCAAGCAGAGAATGAACACAGGGCCAGAGATTCGAGCCACAAAGGTGAGAGCATCCCCCTCCATGTGACCAGAAAAGATATGGGAGTGGACACAGGCCCAGGGGCCCATTCTCCATGATTGTTCCCTTACATACAAGAGGAAATCAATTTATAGTTTTATTTCTACAGTGTTGTACATTCTAAGTTTGGCTTTTGGGGTTCCCAGTTTAATTGTCTTCCTGTTTCTAAATTGTGATTCCTTGTTTGGTGATGGTGTATGTTCTGCATGTTTACTAAAAGTTAGTGTATATGCAAATATTTATGCAAATGATGCCCTTATGCAAATGATGCCATTATGCAAATGAGGCCTGCGTCTTGTGCGGCCCCCGGGTTACTCTACAAGTCCTCATTTGGCCCTCAAAGCAATTTGAGTTTGAGACCCCTGCTTTAGAGGAAAGGCGGGATAGAGGTGATATGATTGAGATGTTTAAATACCTCCATAGCATAAATGCACAGGAGAAGAGCCTCTTTCGATTGAAAGCAAGCTCTGCTACGAGGGGGACATAGGATGTCATGTTTCTATGTTTCTTTATGAGCTTTTAACAATAATATTGTAGGCTATTTTGGCAAATTAGATACGCATAGTAAGAAAGATTCCGTTGGGAATCTGTATCTCTTGAGATATACATAAAGGAAATCATAGTTTAGTTAGTTGAAATATACAGCACCATCTACAGAATTTGCTGAAAAAAAAGATACAAACCATTAAAACTAAATGGTTCATACCAGAGAACATTGAAATTTATGCAGTATATTTAATGTAGTGATGTGCATTGTATAAAAAATGTGCACAAGGAAAAATTTTCAGTTTGATTTTGGTTCATTCCTAATTTTTCGATTGGGGGGAGGAGGTCGTTTCATACATTTGTTTTAATAAACAGTGTTTAATACATGTAAAACTTTTTAACAAATGCAGATTGTTTTAGCATGTGTTAATTCATAGATTAATACAATAATACAATGTAGATAACAACCTTACAATAGGCTTGTGGAGGCACATTCTGGTTCGCGCATGTCCAGCCACATTGGCCATGCAAAAATTGAACATGTGGGAAATGGACACAATTCTGCCGCTGCAGGGCCCAGACATACCCGTGATGGCAGAATCGGGGACTTGGGTGACTGGGTACTTCCTGTATGCTGATGAGATCGGCGTATGGGGAGCTGCCTGTCCAGAGGCCAGAAGCCATTAATCCCGTCCAGAGGCTATTAATCCCGTCCAGAGGCCAGAAGCCATTAATCCTGTCCAGAGGCCATTAATCCCTTAAATGCACCTCCATCAGACCTCTTCTAAAAAACAGCAAGCTCGACCCAAAGAGGGCAGACTCATACTGACCGATATCAAGCATACCACTTCTGGCCAAAATTATTGAAAAAGATGTCCAAAGACAAATTCAAGAACACATTGAAGCATCCGCTCCCCTCGATCCCTGCCAACACGGTTTTAGAGAGGCACATGGTGTTGAAACACTCCTCACCATGCTCTTTAACAACATAATGGCTGGAATTGACAACATCCGTCAAGGGTGCATTCTCATGTTCATGGACATAGCAGCCGCTTTCGATTCTGTAAGCCACGAGCTCCTCCTGCGACATCTCAAGGAGAAGGGAATATGTGACACAGCACTTGAATGATGTAAGTCGTATCTTTCGGATAGATGGCAGCACGTATGATCAGGGACCTCAACATCACAACCATTCCACCAGAATCAAGGCGTCCCACAAGGATCTTCCCTCTCTGCGCTGATGTTCAACATATACATGCAGCCAATATGTGACATCATACGGTCTTTCAAGGTGAACTGCTTAATATATGCTGATGATGTCCTCCTTTATATGCCATTCTCAACAGACAACCCAGACCTCTCCCCACTGACAGACTGTTTCATTGCCGTATCCATCTGGCTCCAAAACCAAAATCTTCGAATTCAACATAAGAAAACAGAGGTCCTATTCATCACAAGAAATCCAAACTTCATCACACCACCATACCTGAAGGTCAAGGAAGCTGAACTTCTAACCAAACCCTCTATCAGATACCTCGGCGTCACTTTAGACCAGCGACTAGACATGAAGATGCACATAAGCAATATAGCAAGAGCAGTATACCATAAGATCTGATCTCTCCAGCATCTACGCTTCCTGCTTGAACCGGATGACTTCCGGAAATCTATCAAGCACTGATCATATCACATTTTGACTATGCAAATGCCATACTTCAGGGTCTCCCTCAGTCCACTCTGCACCCACTACAGCTCGCGATGAACTCAGCAGCAAGAGTTCTTCAGGGAACATCCAGGAGGGACCACATAACGCCCATCCTGACACAGCTTCACTGGCTCCCCATTCAAGGCAGGCTCACATTCAAAACCTTACTGCTGACTTTCAAAGCCATCAATGGGCTCTCCTCCTCATCCCTAACAGAGCTCATAAAGATCCAGATCCAGAAGAGCAGCAGCGGCCAACACACTAATAATCCCGAAAGAGATAACCCAGTCCACCCAGGCAACAGTAAACAGAGCTTTCAAATTCTGTGCACCAAAATGCTGGAACACCCTCCCACCTAGCATCTGGGCAATCCCTGACTTAGCCCAGTTTAGAAAAGCATTAAAACATCACCTCTTCCTCTTGTATTACCCAGAAGAATGTACCACCACAGCCCCAGCAACTAGCTAGCCGACACAGTACCATGAATCCTCTATATTAGTTTGTCAAGATGTAAATAGTTATCCAATATGTAAATAGTTACCCAGGTTTGACCCAAGTTCATGTACCGGTTCATTGTAAACACAGCTACAGAAATGTGTAAGTTTTGATGTTCTATGTAAACCGCACTGATGCAGAATAGCGCGGTATATAAGAGAATGTAAATAAATAAATAAGAACACCATAACTGGGGCGCGGGAGCTGTGGCATTCTGGCACCATGGCCATGAGCCATCAATCTGATGGCTCAGAATGCCATTACCCATATCCATCCTTGCAGACCATGATCCTGCCGACACCGGAGGCCCCAATGGACCAGATCGCAGCTGCAGTGGCATAGCGCAGCCGGCAGAATGATGTGCAGGGTTATACAGCACCATGCAGTGGGGACCACCATCAGGGTGGAATAAGCTAGGCATTCATCTCTGCATCGGGGGATGTACAAAGACCTGACCTGAATGGCCTCTGTACATCTTGTTGCATCACCACGCCCCTGCTCTGCCTGTGTCCTGCCCCCTCCTGCCCCCATCCAGTGCTCCCTGCAGAAATGCTCTGTACGTGCGGGGAGCACTGGGACTGGAATATCATCCAGGGCCTGAGTGCGGGTTGGACATCCAAGACAAATGTCCAACCCCGCTATTCAGCGATCAGAATGGCTACCATAGTGAATATTGTAATAGTGAATCATAATGACTCATGAGTTGACACACCAATAATAACTTTCCAAATTCCTTTCAATTCATAAGATAGAAAACATTTTAACAAATATTCAGATTTGAATTATACATCTTTACATTTTTACAAGTAAATCAAATGCAAAATTACGTATGCACCATAAATACCTTTTAGTTAAATAGACAGTAATATAATAAGTGCTTTTCAATTGGGCAATTATACAAATTTTCATTGAATAAACAGACTGCATTCAAGTACCTAAAAATCCAAATGTACAATGTCAAGGTCACCTAAGCCTACACTACAGTGGACTTTTTCAAACCAGCATCAAAATAACGTAAAAGGTCTTTATCACCATCTGACGACATTGAAACAAAGGCAACGTTCTTCCTTACTTTCTTTCACACAATCCCAGACCACTCTATAAAAATGTCCACTAGATTTGTGATATTCTTTATTTTCTCATGCTCTAAAATGATTAGTATCAGCACATATTCAAAGTAGGAAAAACAGCCATTAATCCACTCATACATCCATGGCCCACAGGAGAATATAACCTCAAGTACGCTACGACACCAAGCGCTCATCCGTAGCCAGGACAAATACTGAAGATATTCACAGTCGATAATGTAGAAACAGGAAACTACAACATTTACAGACATCCAACTATGTGCATAAGTTTCACCAAAGTCAGGCTTCCTCAGGGAATCAAGCAACAACTGATGGAACAACTGATCATTCCAAAACGCCAAAGCATGCACCGTCCAGTCCAAGTTTATTCATAGATTAAAACATGTTAGATTGATTTAACATGCATTAAAAAAAAATGTTGAGGTGTGCCAATGAACTGACTGTGCACTATCAAATGCACACCCCTAGTAAAATGGCCTTGGACAGTACTGACCCTGTCCCGCTAGTGACATTACCAATAGGCATCGGACAAAGACCTGGGCATTGACATCGGGATAAGAATCTTGTCCTGCATACCTACAAGTTGCATTGAAGAGCTGGAGCAGCATTTGCAAAATCATCTGTTTTCTGCTTTGGACTAATGAACTAGTATAGTGCTGTCTCTAACTCTCTGATAATAGCACCAATAGGAATTTAGGAGAGAGTGCCGACAGAGTCATGTTCATGAAGAAGTGCAACCAAGGAGCTCCTTGGTGTGCTCCTTCATGTAGCCTTTGGGAGGATTTCAAGAGGATTATTGGGTTATTATTATAAAATGATTGTGCAAGTTTCTATAGTGAGCACTATTATGAATTTTTTGAAAAATGATTTTAATTGTACTACTAGCTTACATTGAGGTTCTGGCCAGGAAGCAGAGGAAAATCTAGGCATACAGTCTCACTACATATTATGTTTTCTATTATTTAATTAGTTCTTTATCCACAATAGGACATTTCTTCTTATCTCATGGCCTTATAATTTCCTTATGGGTCAAAGGCTTTCTGA
The DNA here is from genome assembly GCA_033557465.1 of Ichthyophis bannanicus. Lineage (NCBI taxonomy): Eukaryota > Metazoa > Chordata > Amphibia > Gymnophiona > Ichthyophiidae > Ichthyophis > Ichthyophis bannanicus. The sequence goes on from CM066031.1 coordinate 1,606,598,518, forward strand.
AAATCCAGATACACTGTGGCTCTCATTCAGGAACACGGGTGGGATGTGCAGCCCTGCCAACTATCTGAATCTAATTCCCCATCTGGCTTTCCCCATATGCTCTGTGCTTCAGGATGGGGAGCTTCGGCGGGGGCAGAGCACGGGCAGACTAGACCGGTAGGAAGTACAGGGCCGATTACAGTCATGGCCCTGTATATCCTGCCGGGCCCATTGTGGTATAAGCAGCAAAGGTGGTATAAGCAGCAAATTTGGCCGAACAGGGCATGGAAGCCACCATCGGGACAGGGGTTAGTTGCGGGAATGTCTCCGCCACCTGATCCAAGCCACAGCAGGCCAGCCATGGGTCGGGCAGTATGGATTTGGGGGGCCAGGAATGCAACAGTCTGGGGCACCTGTGGGGAGGATGTTCCCGCAGGCAGAATGGGCATGCCGGGCCGTCCTCTGGCCTGATTCTGGCTCCCACGGGAACGTTTTGTTTCCACAGACCAGAATCAGGTCCAAACATTCCTGTCTTTGTTGGGGACATCCAGATGACCCGGATGGTCCCTTCCCGGAATGGGGTTCTATATCAACTGACTTGCCTTTATCTACATTTATTTAGACTTCCCTTGGTTAAAGAGTATGCTTAGCAGAATAAGTTAAAGATTTTATTGGTTGGGGATAATACAGGTAGTGAAGAATTTTTGTTCATCGTGTCCAGCCTGTCAAAAGATATCCACCAACCTACTACCCAGAATCCTTTGATTCTGTTACAGAATCATGGAAATGACTCTGATTTCATCAAAAAGATTATTACTGGTGATGAATCATGGGTTTATGGTTATGACCCAGAAACTAAGGCTCAATTCTCACAATCGAAGACTCCAAACTCTCCCAGACCCAAGAAAGCCTGTCAGTTGAGGAGCAATGTCAAGATCATGCTCACAGTTTTCTGTATTATTCATCTTGAATATGCTCCAAAAGGCCAAACCATCAATAAGGAGTACTACATTCATGTTCTGACTTGTTTGAGAGATGCAGCTTGTTGTAAGAGGCCAGAGTTGCACAGGAATGGTGGATGGTTGCTTCATCATGATAATGCCCCAGTTCATGCATCACATCTTGTCCAGCAATTCTTGGCCAAACACCAAATTCAGCAAATCCATCAGCCTCGGTACTCACCTGACCTTGCACCCTGGACTTTTTCTTGTTTTCAAAACTGAAATTACCACTGAAAGGAAGGAAATTTGATGACTTAGAGACCATTAAGCAAAATTTGACACAACAGCGTCATAGCATAACAAAAGAGGCATTTCAAAATTGTTTCCAGCAGTGGCCAGAAAGCTGTAGGAAATTTGTTTTATCAAAAGGGGACTACTTTAAAGGAGACTGAGTACAATATCTGTTAGTGTTATACATCTTGTGTTATTGTACAAGTCTTGATACTTTTTGACCGCACCTCGTATGTCTACTAAACAAAAGAAAACCATTTATTTTGATTTATAAGGATACCACACTTACAGGCAAGTCTACTAAAGCGCACTAAAGTTTTGCCCTTTAACGGGTGTTAGGTGCCAAAAATTATCACGGGAGGTGTAGCATGCCCACATAGCATTCCCAGCATGTCCCCATGCAGTTAATATGGCGAGTAGCACCTCGGTGCGCTGAAAGTGCAGCTGCAATTATTGCTGCCACCCATTGAGGTAGCAATAAGTGCACCCTGCTAACTGCAACAGATGATGCACATGCACTAATGACTCCCGCAGTAATCTCAGTATGCAGTAAATGCCCATTCTCCATCCCGACCCTCACATTCCCCGCCCCATTGTGTGCTAAGCAGTTAGCACTGGTTTTTCACCGTGGCTACATTTTTAGCATGTGGCGATGTTTACCAAAAGCCCACGCTAACCATTTCTTGCACACTAAAGCTATCCATTAGTACACTTTAACAACCTAGCCTCTCGGTTAGGTATTTCAGACTGAAATAATGCTGCTCTTTCCCTCAGTTTTCAAAATGTTCCATGGATTCTTCTGCTACCTCTAGTCTACTTCTCATATCTGGTATTTTTCTACTAAGCAAAATAAAGAGCAAATAAATGACATACTGTAGGAAATTCTAATATGAATTCTATTTATTTTTAGCAGGGGTATTAGTGATTTAATGTGTTTCATAAAGCTGTGCCTAAGGAAAGTAATTGGGATTCTCTATAATGCTGCTTTCTATGGTGATTGTATTAAATGCTTTCTGCATACAGTAGGATACACTTAGACTCTTTTTCCAGTTCATTAGGTTGAGCAAAAACTTGTAAGAAAACAAAATGCTGTTACTTCCCCTCTAAGTGAAATGTGATCTTTTAAAGTCATTTTTCTCTCTCCCTAATTTTAAGCATTTACTGCATCACTAGGTTCACAAATTCAGTTGTCCTGGTTATTATGTTCTCATTCTTCTATATACTGCAAATCTATTCCATGGTTCCGAAAGTGGAACAAGCTGCCACAGAATAAATGCACACAACTTGAATACAGCTTAAGGCAATTCATTTAAGTTTGTTCAGATACTATAAATCCCTATTTAGATCAAAAGGAGAAAGGTTGACAGAGCTGCTAATGAAGTCTTCCTCATTGTAGTCAGTACAAATGGAGGCAGTGCACGGGAGCTTATTGCACACAACAGCATATCATTCAGTGGCAGGCAAAAAATAATTCAATTGACATGTTCCTTATTAAGTCAAAGCAGCAGCACAGAGGAATAAATGACATTGAAATCTTTTCATTTTTCCAGGGATTCTCATAGGGCCCTCTTTACTAAGGGGTCAATTGTAAGACATAGTGAAGACAGAGGTATAGTATCTCAGAATAACACTGGACTACCAGCTAACACTACAATTTCACATCAAAAAAGCAGCTAGAACAATTTACTGTACCAAAAAATTAAAACTCTTCAACAACTAAGCCCTTACATCGAAGCACATGTCTACCAAACAGTTTTCTAGGCAATGATATCACCACACTTGGATTTCTGAAACATCATTTAACATGGCACAGCACATGGCTGCGAGAATCCTTTATGGTGCATCCAGAAGAAACCACATAACACCCAATCTCAAACTACACTGGCTTCCCCTACAATGGCGTAAAAAATACAAAGTACTCATAACCATCTAAAAAATCTTGCATAACACAACCTCTGAATACTTCCAGTGCATCCTCATACAGCTACTAATCAACAGACTCAGGAGGGAATGCGCCCAAAATACATTCAGAATGCCTCAGGGTAAAGAGCAACCAAACAACTTGCTCATGTGCTTTCTCCCTATATGCACCAGGCCTATTGAACAGCCTCCCTGCAAAAATGAGAGCCATAAGTGACATCACAATTTTTCACAAGGATATAAAAACAATTATTTTCAAAGAGCATTTTGGCGGAAAAAAATAGCATGACTAATCCAGCCAAATCCAGCAAATGTTAGGGAACCTGCCACAACAACACATAAAAAAACAAGGTTGAATATCCATATGGTAACTAGATTTGACGCATTCTACCCCCAATAAATACAGGTACATGCTTCTACATAGCTCAGTTAGTATAAATACCCAGTATTACAGTATAGGTTAAAGTTCTACATGACCTGTTATCTGATTTATCTTTGATCTGTTATGTTATAATGTTTCTGTTCATTGTAAAATGTTGAGTTCAATGTAAACCTCATTGATCTATGGAAATGTGGTATGTCAAAAACGTTAAATAAATAAATAAATACATTTAGAAGGCCTATTCATGAGTTTGACAGCTGAAAACAGGCACTTAGACATGCAAAACATGGAGATATCCTCGGGTCATTTTAGAAGCCAAGTATATAGACATCCCCAGGGTGAGAACATCCATGTAGCACCAGGGCGTGGTGGAGAAATGACCTGGGTGGAGCAAGGAAGATGCATGGTGTGGTACAATTTCAGAATGGTGCAAGCATGTCTGGCCCTGTTTGGTGAGGCGTCCATGCCTATGACTGTTCCTGACCATGAATAAGTTGAAAAAAGTGATTGTTTCTTGGATGCAATGCTTCGAGGGGGAAGTGCAAAATGTGCTTTCATCATGACAGTTATTTCCTGCCCAAAGAAACCTGCACATAAATACAGTGCTTTGCAAAGGTATTCATCTCCTTGGTTTGTGTCCTGTTGTGTCGCAATACATACAACCTGGAATGAAAATGGAGGTACATTTGGATGTTAGGTAATGGACCTAACAATATAGCCCAAATTGGTGAAGTGAAATGACAATAAAATACCTTGTATACATAAAAAAACAGGTAAAAGCTGAAAAGTTGTGAGTGCATATGTATTCATCCCTTTAGCTATGAAACCCCTAAATAAGATCGGGTCCAACCAATTAACCTCAGAAGACCCATAATTAGTTGATTAGGGTCCGCCTGTGTGCAATCAATGTCATATGATCTATCACATGATGCCTATATAAATACACCTGTTCTGAAAGGCCCTTGACTCTGCAATACCACTAAGTAAGCAATATGAAGACCAAGGAGTACTCCAAACAGGTCAGAGACAACGTTGTGGAGACTCATAGATCAGGGTTGCATTATAAAAATATATCCCACATTCTGAATATCCCATGGAGCACCATTAAATCCATTATAACAAAATAGAAAGAATATGGCCCCACTACAAACCTGACAAGAGAAGGCCGCCCGCAAAAACTCACAGACCGGGCAAGGAGGGCATTAATCTTAAATGCTACAAAGGCACCAAAGACAACTACAAATACTAGTAAGCATTTGTATAGCGCTACAAGATGTACGCAACGCTGCACAGACATGTAAGAGACAGTCCCTGCTCATCAGAGCTTACAATCTAGTCAAGACAGACAACATAGAAGGTGTAGACAGGGATAAAGCAAGGGGGAATGGTAAAGAAACAAGGAGATCAGGTGAGTCAAGATCCAAAAGCAGCAGCAAAGAGGTGAGTTTTCAGCCTGGATTTGAAAAGGGTCAGAGATGGTGCCTGGCATACAGACACAGGTAGTTTGTTTCAGGAATACGATGCAGCAAGGTGAAAGGAGCAAAGTCTGAAGTTAGCAATAGAAGAGAAGGGCACAGATAGAAGCAATTTGCCAGAAGAGCGGAGTTCCTGAGGTGAGGTGTAAGGAGAGATAAGAGAAGAAATGTAGTGAGGAGCTGCAGAGCGAATGCACTTATAGGTCAATAGGAGATGTTTGAAATGGATGCGGAAATGGATAGGGAGCCAGTGAAGTGACTTGAGAAGAGGGGTAATATGAGCATGACGAGGCTGGCGGAAGATTAGCTGTGCAGCAAAATGTTGAACACATTGAAGGGGAGAGAGATGATTCAAAGGGAGATCAGCAAGGAGTAGGTTACAGTAGTCAAGAAGGGAGGTGATTAAGGAGTGGATAAGTGTCTTAGTAGTGTGTTCAGAAAAGAATGGGCAGATTTTGTTGATGTTACAGAGAAAGAAACGGCAGGTCTTAGCTATCAGATGGATGTGTGTGGAGAAGGAGAGATGAGTCAAAGACAATCCCAAGGTTGCAAGCCAAGGAAACAGAGGAATAGAGAGTTATCCATAGAAATTGAGAAAGGAAGAAGAGGAGAAGAAGTTTTAGGGGGAAAAATAAGAAACTCAGTCTTGGCCATGTTCAGTTTCAAGTGACTTGTGAGACATCCAAGCAGCAATGTCAGAAAGGCAGGCAAAGATCTGGGTCTGGATTGCTGGAGAAATTTCAGGCATAGAGAGGCAGATCTGGGAGTCATCAGCATAAAGATGGTACTGAAAGCCATGGGAAGAGATGAGCACACCAAGGGACTGGGTATTGAAAGAGAAAAGGAGTGGACTCAAGACAGATCCTTGGGGTACACCAACTGAGAGCAGGATAGCAGCAGAGGATGAGTCACCAGAACTAACACTGAAAGAGCGATGGGAGAAATAAGAGGAGAACCAGGATAGTATTGAGCCCTTAAAACCAAGTGAGGACAAGTATCAAGGAGAAGGTTGTGGTCAACAGTGTCAAAAGTAGCAGAGAGGTCAAGAAGGATTAGGACAGAGTAAAGGCCCTTGGAGTTTGCCAGGAACAAGTCACTAGAGACTTTGGCAACAGCCATTTCAGCAGATCGTAAAGTACAAAAGCCAGATTGTAAAGGACCATGAGGGCATAAGAGGAGAGGAAGTCAAGGCAGCGGCAGTGAACCACACATTCACATAGTTTAGAAACAAATGGGAGGAAGGAGATGGGTCGATAATTAGAAGGACAGGTAGGATCAAGTTAGGGTTTCTTGAGGAGAGGTGTAACTACAGCATGTTTGAAGGCTGCAGGGACTGTTGCAGTGGAAAGTGATAGGTTGAGAATATGAGCGATGAAAGGGACAACATTGGAGGAGACGGGGCTTAGGAGACAGGTGGGGATAGGATCAGAGGAGCAGGTTTGGAGGAAGAAAGAAGGTGTGCAGTTTCCTCTTCAAGGATCACAGAAAAGGAAGAGAGTGTAGCAGTAGTAGAGGGGGAAAGTTGTGAGTGAAGAGGGGAAGAAGAAGTGGAAGTAGGTGACTTTGTGGGGAATTAGAAACATAAAAACATAGAAAAATGATGACAGAAAAAGACCACATGGCCTATCTAGACTGTCCTTCCATATCAACAAATACAACAGTCCCCTTTTTTCCTTTAGAGATCCTCTGTGTTTCTCCCATGCTTTTTGGAATTCAGATACTGTCCTCATCTCTACCACCTCCACTGGGAGACTATTCCACGGATCCACCACTCTTTCCGTAAAGAAATATTTCTGCATATCACTCCTGAATCTATCCCCTTTCACCCTCATCCCATGTCCCCTCGTAGCAGAACTTGCTTTCAATCGAAAGAGGCTCTCCCCATGTGGATTTATGCCATGGAGGTACTTAAACGTCTCAACCATATCACCTCTATCCTGCTTTTCCTCTAAGGTGTACATATTAAGATCCTTAAGTCTATCTTCATATGCTTTATAATGAAGACCACTAACCATTTTAGTAGCCACCCTCTGTACCGACTCCATTCTGTTTATATCCTTTTGAAGGTACGGTCTCCAGAACTGCACACAGTACTCCAAATGAGGTTGCACCAAAGACTTATACAGAGGCACTATCACCTCCCTTTTCTGTTAATCATTTCTCTCCATATGCATCCAAGCATCCTTCTAGCTTTTGCTGTCGCCTTTTCTACCTGTTTAGTTACTTTAAGATCATCAGACACAACCACGCCTAGGTCCCGCTCTTCTTTAGAGGACAAAAGTACTTCACCCCTATACTATATTGCTCCCTTGGATTGCTGCAGCCCAAATGCATGACCTTGCATTTTTTAACATTAAATCCCAGCTGCCAAATTCTAAACCTTTCTTCAAGCTTAGCTAGATCCCTCCTCATCTTATCTACACCTTCCTGTATGTCTACTCTATTACAGATTTTGGTATCATCCACAAAGAGGCAAACCTTACCTGACAGCCCTTCTGCTATATCACTAACAAAGATGTTGAAAAGAATCGGACCAAGGACAGATCCCTGGGGCACACCACTGGTAACTTCCTTCTCCTCAGAGTGAGCTCCATTTACCTATACTCTTTGTCGCCTCCCACTCAACCAATTTCTAACCCAATCAGTAACTTTAGGGTCCAACCCTAGGGTGCTCAGTTTGTTTATAAGTCACCTGTGAGGAACAGTGTCAAAGGCTTTACTGAAATCTAAATACACCACATCTAGGGTTCTCCCTCTGTCCAACTTCCTGGTCACCCAGTCAAAGAAATCAATCAGATTTGTCTGACAAGACCTGCCTCTGGTGAATCCATGCTGCCTCAGATCCTGTAATCCGCTGGACTCCAGAAACCTTATTATTTTCTCTTTCAGAATCATTTCCAATAATTTACTCACCACTGAAGTTAAACTGACCGGTCTGTAGTTTTCAACCACATCCTTACTTCTGCTTTTGTGTAAAGGCACCACATGAGCCTCTCTCCAGTCCTTTGGCACCACTCCCAACTCCAACAAGGCATTGAAAAGGTCAGTCAGTGGAGCTGCTAGAACATCCCCAAGTTCCCTCAGTATTCTAGGGTGTACACGCCACAGAGTGGGGCTTTAAGTCAAAGTCTTGTCATCTGAGCTTCTAAGGAAATCTTAGATTTGATCTCCTATAGTACTGACTGGTTTGTTCTTTGGGCAGTCCATGATATACACAGTGCTCGTTGCCAGCACCATAATTCAAAGTTGTCAACTATTTCAATTTCTTCTCCATCAATGATGAACTTAATTGATTTTGCCAGTTGGCAGGATCTTTGTCTTCTTAAGATTGTTAAGACCCATTTTAAGACTATGTTCCTTGATCCTGAGAAGCAAATTTTTCAGATTGTCTTCATTTTCAGCCAGTAATGTGGAATCATCAGCATAGTTAAAGTTGTTGATTAGTTTTCCACCAGTGTTCACACTTCGGTTGTCTTCATACAGTCCTGCTTCTCTGATGATTTGTTCTGGATATATATTAAAGAGGTAGGAGGAAAGTCTGAAGCCTTGTCGTACACCTTTACTGATTTTAAACCATGTTGTTTCTCCTAGTTCCGTTTGAACTGTTGCTTCTTAATCAATGTAAAGGTTGTGCAAGAGAACTATCAGGTATTCTGGTATACCCATGCTTCTTAATGTGGCTGAGAGTTTCTCATGGTTTACACAATCAAAAGCCTTGCTGTTGTCAATAAAACATGTATGGATATCCTTTTGGTATTCTTTAGTCTTTTCAAGGATCCATTTCACATCCACAATGATGTCTCTCGTTCCTCGCCCTTTCTTGAACTCTGCTTGCACTTCAGGCAGTTCTCATTCCAGGTATAGTTGTAGTCTCTGCTGGATGATCTTGAGTAGAATCTTTCTGGCATGTGGGATAAGAGCAAATGTGTGATAATTACCACAGTCAGTTGGATCACCTTTCTTCAGTATTGGTATAAACACAGATCTTTTCCAGTCAGCCATGAATTTGTCTTCCAAATTTCTTGCCAGAGCCTTGTAAGTATAGTAACAGCTACATCCAATTGTTGTAATACTTCAATGGGGATGCAATCAATGCCCGGTGCTTTATTCTTTGATAAGACTTTCAATGTTGCTTCGACTTCTTCTTTCATCATGATTCCTGATCATAAGGTACAGGTTGAAAGAGCTGTTGGTCCACTTGATCTTTATGGTATAATAACTCTGTGTATCCTTTCCACCTTTTCTTGATCTCCTCAGCATCATTCAAATGAATCCTTGAGCATCTTTTAGCATTCCAATTTGAGGCTGGATTTTTTTCTTGAACTCTCGTAGCTTTAGAAAAGCTGATCTTCTTCTTCCTCTAATAGTTTCTGATTCTATTTCGTTGCATGTGTCATTGTAGTACTTCTCCTTGTCTTGTCTTGCTGCATGTTGGAAATCTCTGAGTTCTGCGATTGCCTCTCTATCTCCTCTGAATTTAGCTTCTCTTCATTTCTGGACAATTTTTAGTTTTTTCAGTCATCCATTTTGGCCATTTTTGCTTTTTCACCATATGTAGAAACTTCTCACTTTCTTCCAGCACAACCTTCTTGATGTCATCCCATAACTCTTCTGAAACTCTGTCATTTGTATCTAAAGCAGCAAATTGATTTTTCAGGCACTCTTTAAATTCCAGTGGTATATTCTCAAGGTCATATTTTGCTACATTCATAAGTGGCTTGCTCTTTTTCAACTTTAGCTGGAGTTTGCATACTAGTAATTGGTGATCTGTACTTCAGTCAGCTCCAGGTTTTGTCTTTGTTGATGTTATCAAGCTTTTCCATTGTTTTCTTCCACAGATGTAAATGATTTCTGTACAATCCATTGGGTGAAGTCCACTTATACAGTTGGTGCTTGTGTTGCTGGAAGAAGGTGTTTGAGTTGAATATATCATTGGTTTTGCAGAATTCTATCAGTCTATCTCCAGCTTCATTTCTGTGACCAAGTCCATATTTTCCAACCACTTTGCCTTCTTCTTTGTTGCCAACCTTTGTGTTCCAGTCACCCATAACTATAAGAACATCCTGTTTGCATGTTCTGTCAATTTCAGCTTGTACTTGTTCATAGAACTCATCAAGGCCTTCCTCTTCTGCAGGGCTTTTACTCTGTCCTCATCTTTCTTGACCTCTCTGCTGCTTTTGACATTGTTGACCTCCTCCTCAATACCCTGTCCTCACTTGGTTTTAAGGACTCTGTACTATCCTAGTTCTCTTCCTATCTCTCCCATAACTCCTTCAGTGTTAGTTATGCTGGCTCCTCCTCTGCTGCTATCCCGCTCTCAGTTGGTGTACCCCAAGGATTTGTCTTGGGCCCGCTCCTTTTCTCTCTATATATACCCAGTCCCTTGGTGCACTCATTTCTTTCCATGGCTTTCAGTACCATCTTTATGCCGATGACTTCCAGATCTACCTTTCTACTCCTGAAATTTATCTGGCAATCCAGACCCAGATCTCTGCCTGCCTTTCTGACATTGCTGCTTGGATGTCTCATCGCCGCTTGAAATTGAACATGGCCAAGACTGAGCATCTTATTTTTCCCCCTAAAACCTCCTCTCCTCTTCCTCCTTTCTCAGTCTCTGTGGATAACTCTCTACTCCTTCCTGTTTCCTCGGCTCGCAACCTTGGGGCTGTCTTTGACTCCTCTCTCCTTCTCCACACACACTCATCTGATAGCTAAGACCTGCCGTTTCTTTCTCTATAACATCAACAAAATCTGCCCATTCCTTTCTGAACACACTACTAAGACACTTGTCCACTCCTTAATCACCTCCCTTCTTGACTACTGTAACCTACTCCTTGCTGATCTCCCTTTGAAACATCTCTCTTCCCTTCAATCTGTTCAACACTCTGCCTCATCATGCCCATATTACCCCTCTTCTCAAGTCACTTCATTGGCTCCCTATCCATTTCCACATCCAGTTCAAACTTCTCCTGCTGACCTACAAGTGCATTCACTCTGCAGCTCCTCACTACCTTTCTTCTCTTATCTCTCCTTATATCCCCACTTGGGAACTCTGCTGTTCTGGCAAAATGCTTCTATCTGTGCCCTTCTCTTCTATTGCTAACTCCAGACTTCACTTCTTTCACCTTGCTGCACCTTACGCCTGGAACAAACTACCTGTGTCTGTACGCCAGACGCCTTCTCTGACTCTTTTCAAATCTAGGTTTAAAACTCACCTCTTCCCTGCTTCTTTTGGATCTTGACTCACCTGATCTCCTTGTTTCTTTACTTTTCCCCTTGTTTTATCCCTGTCTACACCTTCTGTGTTGTCTGTCTTGTCTAGACTGTGAGCTCTGATGCGCAGGGACTGTCTCTTATATGTCTGTGCAGCGCTGCATATTACTTGTAGTGCTATACAAATGCTCAGTAGTAGTAATACTAGTAGAATATAAATTAAGTGTTCACTGACTGCACTATATTTCTTTACAGTTCTTGCAAGTTTCTTCTTAATTATAAATGCAACACCATTTCTTCTTTGTCTGTCATTTCCAGCATAATAGACCATATGATCATCAGATGCAAAGTGCCCAAAGCCAGTCCATTTCAGTCCATTTCAGATTGAGTTGTACACATTCCATTTCATTCTTGATCACCTCCAACTTCCCTTGGTTCATGCTTCGTATGTTCCATGTCCCAAGACATCTTTGCAACTTCTTTCATTTCATGTACAGCTACATCTGTAGATCCAACCACATCATAAATACTGACTTTACTCTGAGAAGTCTTCAGCTCATCCATAGTAGCCGTTTGAGTGCCTTCCAACCTGTTGAAGTCATCTTCCAACACTATAGTGCAATTTGTTATGGGGGCCATTCTAAACCACAAATAGCGGGATGGATGTCCAAATGAGATGTCCATCCCCGCTATTCATGCCAGCTGCAGCCCCAACTAACTTCCCCGCTGGCTGTGCAGGGAAGTTAGTTGGGGGCAGGGAAGAAGCTCTCTGGGGGCGGAGAGTGGGTGGGCAGTGAGCGGTCGCCGGCCTGGACGTATAGGGCTCATTCTAATATCGGCCCTGTATGTCCAGGGCCAGCGAAATGGCCGGGGAAGTTATTCCACCTCCAAGGTAGAAAAACTTCCCTGGATGTGTTCTTTTTCCACGGCCCAGGGGCACGGAAGGGGCTGGAGGGGCCAGGGTTTATGTCATGCAGCCCGACCCTGCCTTTAGGAGGCCAGATCGGAGGTCGGGCTGCAGGGAATAAACTTTTGTTTCTGGCAGCCGGCATCGCGGCTTTTAAATGGAGCAGCGGTGCCATGGCAACATGACGCTATGGCGCCACGGCTCCATTTAAAAGACTGACTGAGCTATCTGGGCAGTGCCTATATGTGCAAGCTGGGACTGAATCACAGTCCCGACCTCCATGTACAGGCTTGATCGCGATTCTGATCCCGCGGGGCTAAATGTGCCCCGAGGGATCAGAATTGCGCTCCCCTTTGTACGTCCTGCTCAGACCAGACATACAAAGGGGATACACATGCAGGTCTGAATCAGGCCATATGTGACTATCCATTGGGTTTTCGTGGCAGGATACAGAAGTAGATTTGCCAGATCTTTCTTCCGTGCAGTTAATTGCAGTATTGTTGCATTTGTCACAGAAATGTTATCCTCCGCTTACTATACCATCCCATTCTGCTGCTGCCCAGATGGGTGGTTTGTCTTAGTCTGGCACCTCAGCTGAGATCTGTCTATCTTGGGAGACCCTGCCAGTAGTTAAACTACTGATAGCATAGCTCTCAGCATCACTGATGCACACAAGGCCTCACAGCATGACAAGCTGCAAACCAAGTGAGGGAATGTGGTGTTACAAGTAATATTTTCATTTCTTATAATTCCTAGACACTTAAACACTTTAATTCTTTTGCCGAGAAGCAAGCACCTTAAGACAATTTGACTCTGAAATGGTATATTGGGGGCATGACTATTAAACTGCTGTATCCTTTTGCAAAAGGCCTGCATTGTCAAATTACCCCTGCCTACCTATAACCAGATTAATATGAATAAAATACAGCCTCTAAAATGCTTGTATGAAAATGCAAGAAGTAAAAAAAAAAATAAGATAGGAGAGTTAGAATATATAGCACTAAATGAGAGGTTAGATATTATTGGTATCTCAGAGACATGGTGGAAGGAGGACAATCAGTGGGACACTGTGATACCTGGGTACAAACTATATCATAATGATAGAGCAGATCAAATTGTGGAAGGGTTACACTCTATGTTAGAGAGAGCATTGAGTCACAAAGGATAAAAGATTTGTAGGAAACAAAATGCACTGTAGAATCACTATGGACTGAAATTCCATGTATGAAGGGGAAGGGGAAGGTGATGGCAGTGGGGGTGTACTATCGACTGCTTGACCAGAATGAACAAATGGATGATGAAATGCTAAAAGAAATCAGGGAAACTAACAAAAGTTACAGCACAGTAATAATAATGGGTGATTTCAATTACTCGGTATCGACTGGGTCAGTGTCATGGCAAGACATGCTACGGAGATAAAGTTTCTAGATGAAATAAATAACTGCTTCTTGGAGGAAATGGTTCATGAACCAACCAGAGGGGAAACTATTTTGGAAAAAGTCCTTAGTGGAACACAAGATCTGGTACAAGAGATGAGAGTGTTAGGGCCACTTGGCAATTATGATCATAGCATAATCATGTTTAATTAATGGATGAAGGATGTCAAGGAAATCCACAGTACTACCTTTTAACTTTCAAAAAATAGATTATGATAAAATGAGGAAAATAGTTAAGAAAAAACTAAAAGGAGCAGATGCAAAGGTTAAAGATTTACATCAAGCATGGGTGTTGTTTAAAAATACTATCTTGGAAGCTCAGACCAACTGTACTCCACACTTTAAGAAAAGTGGAACGAAGTCCAAAAAACTGCCAGCATGGTTTAAAGGTGAGGTCAGAGAGACTGTTGTTGCCAAAAAAGCATCTTGCAGGAAATGGAAAATGGAGCCAAATGACGAAAACTGGAAACAACATAAGAATTGGCAAGTTAAATGCAAGGCATTGATAAGGCAGGCAAAGAGAGAATTTGAGAAGAATCTTGCTGTGGAAGCAAAAACACGTAATAAAGATTTTTTCAAGTACATTCATAGCAAAACTCCTGTGAGAGAGTCAGTTGGACCATTAGATGATAGAGGGGTAAAAGGGGCACTACGAGGGGACAAGGCAATAGTGGAGAGACTGAATGAATCCTTTGCTTCAGTCTTTACTGAGGAAGATGTAGGGATGTTATCTGTGACTGAAATGGTATTTAAAGGTGATGCTGTAGAAGAATTGAAAGAAATATCAATACACTGGGAAGATGTATTACAACTATTTGATAAACTGAAGAGTAGCAAATCAGCTGAATCAGATGGTATACATCCAAGGGTGTTGAAAAAACTGAAATATGAGATTGCAGACCTACTGTTGGTGATCTGTGAACTATTATTAAAATCATATCTAATACCTGAAGATTGGAGGATGGCCAATGTAACGCCAAGTTTTAAAAAGGGTTCCGAGGGTGATCCGGGAAACTACAGACCAGTGAGCCTGACGCCGGTACTGTGAAAAATGGTAGAAAGGATCATAAAGAACAAAATTACTGGCAATTTTTAAAAAAGGGTTCCAGGGGTGATCCAGGAAACTGCAAACCAGTGAGCCTGATGTCAGTACTGGGAAAAATAATAGAAAGAACATGTAGATAGTGTGACAGTGAGAGCTGTGCTGAGCCGATGGAAACAGAGGAAAACAGTGAGTATGCCTTTAAGACAAGAGACAGGCAAGGTTTTCACAGGACTAAAACTATAGCCAAGCAAAAGAAGCACGTACTTGCTGAGGCTAAGCCACACCCAAGCCCTAACGTAGGTGCAGACTTAGACTCTAATGACAACTACCTGTGCAGAGATAAGGGTGTGGTAGCTAGGAAGCAGCTTTTTAAGCCTGCTTCAGTGCAGAGAGAGCAGAGAGCGGAAGGAGGAAGGAATGAAAGAAGGAACAGGAGAGAAGGGAGACGTGGGAAGCTTAACTCCACATGGGAGAACAGTTCCAGCAATAGAGGAAGCAGTCCTTGTGTGAGAGGTACGCTTGAACCAGAGACCAGCAAATGGGTAGCTGGGAAGGTTGCTGACGAGGTGGAACTAAGTGCAGTGCAGAGTGTTCAAGAGCCGGTTCAGAGAACCCAAGCTGTCAGAAGGAGGGGGAACGCAGTTACAAACAGAGGTGACCAGAACCCAGCCAAGGGCAGAGAAGCTGAGCTGAACACAGGTGAAGCATTAAGGCAGTTGTTCCAGGTTAAGAAGCCCCACTCTCAAGATACAACCATTTCTTACCAGGGAGAGCAGCTCGGGAAAGAACTCCTGAAGTTTCTACAAAATAGTAAGTTGGAAGGAATTACTTAGAACCCAGAAAGAGACAAACAATTTGTAAGGCAGGAGGGCATGTAAATTGACTCTTTTGATCCAGATTCTGTTTGTGATGAATCTCCAATGGATTGTTCTTTATGCAAGAGGGAAGCTTGAGAGTTACTAGGAAAGGGCTGTGAAAAGAAGTTCTTAAGTGCAATCTTTCACCTAGCCAGGAGAATGCTAAGAGCTTCCATTAAGGTAAAGAACTTTGCTAAAACCAGAGCTTGATAAGTAAAGCAGCATTTTTGACAAGAATTTACCTGTGCTGAATGAATGGAAAAGAAGCTGTAATACATGTGCTGAAATGTTTGCTGAAAACAGCTGCTGTGTTTAAAAGTGTTTTCAGTTCTTCAACTCCAGTTGTACTTTTGTTTCCTGTAAGCTTTTCATTTGGAGAATGATCCTTTCTGCCTGCATTTGAATTTAATGCTCGGAAGGAAACCCAAAATAAAATTCTTGTTTTGCCTTAACAAACCCCAGTGGTCACATACTACTTTGTCTTTAAGTAAATGAAAAAGAACTACTGGAACTTGTAGTTCTTTTTCGTTTACTTAAAGACAAAGTAGTATGTGAATTTTATTTTGGGTTTCCTTCCGAGCATTAAATGCTTCACCTGTGTTCAGCTCGGCTTCTCTGCCCTTGGCCGGGTTCTGGTCACCTCCTTTTGTAACTGCATTCCCCCTCCTTCTGACAGCTTGGGTTCTCTGAACCGGCTCTTGAACACTCTGCACTGCACTTAGTTCCACCATGTCAGCAACCTTCCCAGCTACCCATTTGCTGGTCTCTGGTTCAAGCATACCTCTCACACAAGGACTGCTTCCTCTGTTGCTGGAACTGTTCTCCCACGTGGAGTTAAGCATCCCACGTCTCCCTTCTCTCCTGTTCCTTCTTTCGTTCCTTCCTCCTTCTGCTCTCTCCTCTCTCTGCACTGAAGCAGGCTTAAAAAGCTGCTTCCTAGCTACCACACCCTTATTTCTGCACAGGTGGTTGTCATTAGAGTCTAAGCCTGCACCTACGTTAGGGCTTGGGCATGGCTTAGCCTCAACAAGTATGTGCTTCTTTTGCTTGGCTGTAGTTTTAGCCCTGTGAAAACCTTGCCTGTCTCTTGTCTTAAAGGCATACTCACTGTTTTCCTCTGTTTCCATCGGCTCAGCACAGCTCTCATTGTCACAATAGTCATGGCTGAATGAGAGACAGCCAACATGGCTTTAGCCAAGGAAGGTCTTGACTTACTAATCTGTTATGTTTTTTTGAAGGTGTGAATAAATAAGTAGACAAAGCTGAGTCAGTTTATTTATTTATTTAACAGTTTTTCTATACCGCCTTCTTCTTCAATCAAAATGGTTTACAGGATAACTCAAGCGTATTACATAATAATAGAGGGAGTGGAGGCATGCAAGATGGGTTGAACTTGTTTTAACTTATTTACAGTGAGGCTTATTTACAATGAAACCTCTTTACAGCCTGGCTAATGGATAGAATCTACTAACTGTTTGAAGGGTATGGTGCTACCGTGACGTGACTCTTGTGGATGGGCTGCATCTACCATAAGGCTGTTATATAATGTCTCCAAAGTAGTCTATGCAAAAGAAGGTTAATATAGTGTATCTGGATTTTTAGAAAGCCTTTGACAAGGTCCCTCATGAGAGACTCTTAACGAAATTAAAAAGTCATGGTATAGAAGACAGTGTACTCTTGTGGATCTGGAATTGGTTAAAAGATAGAAGGCAGGGGATAGGGATAAATGGCCAATTTTCCCAGTAGAGAAGGGATCTGTGCTGAGTCCGCTGCCTTTTAACATATTTGTAAATGACCTGGAAATGGGAATAACGGGTGTGGCAATCAAATTTGCAGATGACACAAAATTATTCAAAGTTGTTAAAACCCATGAGGATTGTGAAAATTTGCAAGAGGACCTTGATAAATTAGAAGACTGGGCATCCAAATGGCAGATGAAATTTAATGTGGACAAGTGCACCTAAGAAGAACAACCCAAACTATGGTTACATGATGCAAGGTTGCTGATCTTTGTTTCCTTACCATGGTTCTTGACTCACCTGATCTTTGTTTCTTTACAACTACCCCTTGTTTTATCCCTCTCTGCACCTTCTGTTTTGCCTGTCTTGGCTAGATTGTAAGCTCTGATGAGCAGGGACTGTCTCTTACATGTCTGTGCAGCGCTGCGTATGGCTTGTAGTGCTATACAAATGCTCAGTAGAAGTAGTAGTACATTAGGAACCACCACCCAGGAAAAAGATTTAGGGATCATTGTAGATAAAATGTTGAATCCCTCCGCCCGGTGTGCAATGACAGGCAAGAAAGCAAAAAGAATGCTAGGAATCATAAGGAAAGAATTGCAGAATAAACCAAAGGATATTATAATGTCTCTATATCATTTCAATACTGGATTTTCCATCTCTCAACAATCTACTGCTTGAAGACAGACATAAAAAGACACTCGTGATCTTTGCCCAAACCTACCTTGAGAAACCACAATCCATGGTATGTGGGATAATCCTTGAATATTGTGTGCAATTCTGTTTTCCGTATCTTAAAATGGATATAGCGTTATTAGAAAAAGTATAGACAAGAGCTTCCAAAATGGTAAAGGGGATGAAAGGATACCCCTATGAAGAGAGGCTAAAAAGGTTATGGCTCTTCAACCTGGAAAAGAGACGGTTGAGGGGAGATATGATAAAGGTCTATAAATTAATGAATGGAGTGGAACGGGTAAACGTAGAATGATTGTTTACACCATCAAAATATAAAAAGACTAGGTGACCCGCAATGAATCTACAGTGTAACCTTTTTAAGACTAATAAAAGAAAATATTTTTTCACTCAACATGTAATCAAACTCTGGAATTCGTTACCAGAGGATATAGTAAAAGCTGTTAGTGTAGCTGGGTTTAAAAAAAGGTTTGGACAAATTCCTGGTGGAAAGGTCCATAAACCATTATTAAGAAGGGACCCAGGATATCAATGCTTGACCCAGTAGAAGCATTGCAGAACCTGTGTCTTTTGGGGAAACTGCTAGGTACGTATGACCTAGATTGGCCACTGTTGGAAACAGGATACTGGGCTTGATGGACCTTGGTCTGACCCAGTATGGCATATCTTATGTTCTTATGTTAATAAACCATTATTAAAGGGGACCCAGAAAATCCACCTCTTGCCCCGGTGCAAGCCTTGTGGAACCTGTGTCTTTTGGGGAAACTGCTAGGTAGTTGTGGCATAGATTGGCCACTGTTGGAAACAGGATACTGGGCTTGATGGACCTTGGTCAGACCTAGTATGGCATATGTTATGTTCTTAACATATGGCATATGTTATGTATCTGCAGAGGATGTTCCCAGCTAGCCCCTGCAGATACCATGGAAGTTTGGGATTTTATTTTTATTTTATTTATTTATTTACATTCTCTTATATACCGCACTATTCTGCATCAGTGTGGTTTACATTGAACAAACTGAAATTACATTGAACAGGGCATTATAACTTGGAGATAACTATTTTACAGGGAACATGGGCTATGGAGTGTTAAGTGGCTTGCCCAAGACCACAAGGAGCATCTATGGGACTAGAAACCCCAGTCCTTCCGGCACAAGGTTGCTGTCCTCTAGTGGGATTTGAACCCCCAACCTTCCAGCCTGAAGTACCTTGCCCCAACCACTAGGCCACTCCTCCACTCCAGATTTACAGTGGAGACTTGTGATACCTGCATTGGCAGGTAGAACGGGAAGTCTTGGGGTGCCTGCCAATGCAGGTATTGAAAGTCTCCAAGGTAAATCTAAGATAAGGACAGGTAGTGATCGGGTACACAGAGCTCTAATTAGTCTATGCCCTGATCACTACTATGCCCCCCTCTAATACCCCGTTCAAGCTGCACCCGACAATCCAATAATATTGTCGGTGCCTGGGATGTAGAGATTGGCAGCACCAACAATATAAGACAAACTGCCCCCCTTCAGCACTGATCCCCCTGGACAGCTCTGTTTCCATTAGGAACTGTCCAGGGAGGATTGGTGCACCCCCCCCCCCCAAGCCAAGCACAATGCCCAGCTAGCCAGTCGGATATTCAAAGCCCCTCCCCCTATCCTGATCCTTTAAAAAAAAACAGCTAGCCAGTTTGGTTCCCAATCCCATTTTCCTATCCCCTTAAAAAATAATTACTTTCAGCTAGCCAGTTGACACAAATAGGGCCCCCCACTGACCCTCCCCCCTCCCCCCCCCCCCCCAGTCTATACCTCCTTTTTTAACTATATTTTTTATTTCGGTGAACAATAGTTGCTGTACAAAACCAGCCTTCTGGGATACCATTTATATCTACCAGACCGCCAAACCCCAGATCTTTCCATCCCCAGTCCCCAGTTGCCCTTCCCTCTGACCATCAAAAAGGTATAAAATAGAAACATAGAAACATGATGACAGAAAAAGACCACATGGCCTATCTAGTCTGTCCTTCCATAACAACAACTACAACAATCCACTTTTTACCTTTAGAGATCCTCTGTGTTGGTCCCATGCTTTTTTGAATTCAGTTACTGTCCTCATCTCTACCACCTCCACTTTGCCATTCACTCAATGATTCCCTAGTTGAATTATAGAGAACAATACTGGATTTTCCATCTCAATACAGTGCCCCCCTGCTGGCCTTAACTTGGAAATTGAACGGCATTCACCACTTTGAAACTGTGTTGTCACGATCATATGATGTCTGTGGCATAAAAACACTGATGTCATCTTTGCCTTCCAGGGAATCATCAAGTGAATGGCAAAATAAGTTAATGCTAAAGCTGTTGTGGGACCATTTTGGAATTGTACTATGGAGATAATGCCCTTGCTGCAAATAAGTTATTTTTTGTTTTGAAGCATAGTACTATGTCAGGCATTATACTAAAAGTATTTTCATAATGAAAAAATACAAAAAAAGTACAGATAATGAAATATAAGCAATGATTTAATGTTAAGAATCATGCTCTTTTGATGGACAAAAAAATTAATTTGATATTATGTGATACTAGAGTCTAGAGTTGTTTTTGGTGTGTTGGTTCTGTAACAGTGACATCAGAACTATTGATCATATTAGTGGCATAGTAGTGGCATAGTAGTGATCAGGGCATAGACTAATTAGAGCTCTGTGTACCCGATCACTACCTGTCCTTATCTTAGATTTACCTTGGAGACTTTCAATACCTGCATTGGCAGGCACCCCAAGACTTCCCGTTCTACCTGCCAATGCAGGTATCACAAGTACCGAGAGGGCTCAGCGCTCTCGGCACTGCTGTTCAATATCTACATGCGACCCCTCTGTGACATTTTTAGAAGGCATAGCATCAACTACCACATCTATGCAGATGATATTATGCTCTACACGCAACTAGACGTCGCCGACCCCAAATATGCACAGCTCAAAAACTGCCTGGACGAGATGTTGCTATGGCTACAGAAAAATAACATGGCGATAAACCACAAAAAAACGGAGGTAATGTACATGTCCAGCAAACCCAACTTCAAGTCACCTGACTCAGTCACCCTGTGCAACAACACATACAAAGCAAAAGAAGAAATCAAATATCTGGGAGTCACACTCGACTGCAACCTAAGAATGGAGACACACCTGCGTAAAACAAACAAAGCCATCTTCTATAAACTTAGGGTGATACAACCTCTAAGGAAAATAATAGCACCATGCGACTTCAGGTCAGTGGCTCAAGCACTAGTTATGCCGCACCTCGACTACTGTAATGCCATCCTCCAAGGTCTACCCAAAAAATCACTGGGTATCCTTCAAATGGCGCAGCTAGGATCATAATGGGAACAAGAGTATCTGACCACATCACCCCAATATTGATCGACCTTCATTGGCTTCCTGTTGCAGCTAGGGTACAGTACAAGATGCTAGTAACAACGTTCAAGCTGATCAACAACATAGCCCCCTCATTCCTGTCCTCTCTTATCAGCACACAACCAGCAAATAGGAATAGAAGAACTAACAACTTGGGCACCCTGCAGGTCCCCAAAGCAATCCGAACTGTGAAAACGAGTACATGTCGCAGAGCCTTCTCTTTCTCTGCGCCCACTATATGGAATCAGCTCCCTGTTGACCTACGTCTAACCCAGGACATTACAAGATTCAGGAAAGAGTTAAAAACCCACCTATTTAAATGCTACTACAACCAGCCATAAGCCGCAAATTCCAGGAAACCGTAACAAAGTAAACTGATAGATATATGCATTTTAAATCCGCCTGTGTAACCATGTATAGCCATGTAAAATGTGATTTCCTAAATCTGTAAATATGTATTGTATAAATGTAAATATGTTTAAACCCAAAAACATTAACCATGTGTGCCGTGACCCCCCCCCCCCTCAGTCCTATATGTATATACTCCCCACCCTGTCCTGATCGACATCTCCCAAAAGAAGAATCAAACCGCTGCTGATCGCTGGAAGCAGCGGTATATAAATGTGCTCTAAATAAATAAATAAAAATAAAATAAATTATTTCCAATGTAATAATTCTCAGTCTTCCTGGCATGATGTGTGGAAGATCAGCCAGAACATTTTGTGTCTTGAAATTTCACTGAAATATGCAGGAGTAGCTTAATGGTTAGGGCAGCAGCCTAAGACCAGACAGACCAGCATTTAAATCCCACTGACTTTCCTAGTGGCCTTGGGCAAGTCACTTAACCCTCCATTGCCTCAGGTACAAAATTAGATTGTAAGCTCTCTGGGAACAGAGAAAAACCTAAAGTACAGTCAAACCTCGGTTTTCGGTTGCCCCGGTTTTCGTCGGTTTCGGTTTTCGACGTGTTTTCAGACGGCGATCTTGTCTCGGTTTTCGTCCATCGCCTCGGTTTTCGTACTGCAATACAGTACACGCTTGCCTGCCCATGCCCGGCAGCACTACCCCCCCCCCCCCGACTCACCGATCGCGTGTTGAAATGGAGCAACATCCTCGAGCCAGAGATGCAAGGATTGCAGAGAGGAAGGCCCCGATCTCTCCACCGCCTGCCTGTTCTCTGGAGCGCCCCCTCAGGCTCGGAGGTAGCAGGAGATATTGAATGGGTAAGCAGGAGATGTTGAATGAATGTGGCAGGCAGTTCTTTCTCTTGCGGGGTACGCTGTTGAGACGGAGTCAGCGATCAGATTAGTGTCCTAGGTTATCTGTGTGTTTGCTGTGCTGAGCGGGAGAGTGGTGTTTCCGGTGGCTGTGGCTGGTGCCTTTTTTTTTTGTGGATCCTTCTTTTTTTTTCTGTTTTCTTTAAAAATTTCTGGATGTTTTTTTGCTGAAGATTTGCATCTTGACTGTGCTATTAATCTTTCTCCCTTCTCAGCAGTTTAAACAATTTGTCTGCCAAAAATACCTCTGGAGCACCATCTTGTGGCCAGAGAGGTGGGATTGACTCTCTATAAAATGTATTTTTTGTCAATATTTTTGGGTGTCTGGAACGGATTAATTGAATTTACATTATTTCTTATGGGAAATCTTGCTTCGGTTTTAGTCCGTTTCGGTTTTAGTCAGACTTTTTTGAACGGATTAATCATGAAAACCGAGGTTTGACTGTACTTGAATGTACCTCACCCTAAACTACTACTGAAAAGGCATGAGCTAACTACTAGTAATGGTTAGAGCATTGGCTTGGGAACTAAAAGATCAGTATTTGATTCCGACTAGCATTCCTTGTGGCCTTGGGCAAGTCACATAACCCTCTAATGCAGTGTTTCCCAACCCAGTCCTACGGGGCACACCAGCCAGTCAGGTTTTCGGGATATCCCTAATGACTATGCATGAGATATATATGCATTAGAGATATCCTGCCAACCTGACTGGTTTGTGGCCCTCCAGGGCTGGATTTGGAGACCCCTGCCTTACACCTCTGTCATTTAAGATTGTGAGTGGGCAAGGTGCAGATGTCCTAGACATCGAAAGAGTATATAGAATGTGACACATTCCTCCTCGATTCTCACCACCACCAAAATATTGTCTATTAGACAACTTTTTGGTGGTGGTGAGAATTGAGGAGGAATGTGTCACATTCTATATACCCTTTCGATGTCTAGGACATCTGCACCTTGCCCACTCACAATCTTAAATGACAGAGGTGTAAGGCAGGGGTCTCCAAATCCAGCCCTGGAGGGCCACAAACCAGTCAGGTTGGCAGGATATCTCTAATGCATATATATCTCATGCATAGTCATTAGGGATATCCCGAAAACCTGACTGGCCGGTGTGCCCCGTAGGACTGGGTTGGGAAACACTGCTCTAATGCCTCAGAAAAATCCAAGTTATCAATGTCCCTGATTACCAAGTTTAAGTTATGATGTAAACCGCTTTGACTGAAATTAAAAAAATAGTATAAAAATGTGTTATATATATATAAATAATCAATCAATCACTCTCTTGCCATTAGAGTACCTATGAATACTGATACGAAATGGTTGCTTGATCTACTGTTTTCCATTGCTACTCAGACTGTATTGAGGTATTGGAAGGATTTTTAGGGCTCAATGTGCCTTTCTAGTGGCACTAAGTTTGCTCAATATACAGATTTGAGGCAGTTGTAGCAGAGAAGTGGAACGGGGTTCCTCAGTTTGTTAAGTTATGGTTGACTGTTTCATTCCTCAATTGTAAATCATTTTTGTTAGGGGATACAAAAAAAGTGCTAGATCAGGCATTTTTGTATTTGGGGTTATGTAAATGAACATTTCCAAATGTATTCAGTTTTTATTTTGTTATTATTACTACTACTAATCATTTGTATAGCGCTACAAGATGTACGCAGCGCTGTACAGACACATGCAAAAGATGGTACCTGCTCATCAGAATTTATAGTCTAGTCAAGACAGACAACACAAAGCACAGTAAAAGGTGGAGGAGTAGACTAATGGTTAGAACACTGGCTTGGGCACCTGAAAACCAGGGTTCAATTCCCACTAGCATGCTTTGGGCAAATCACTTAACTCTCCATTGCCTCAGAAAAATCCAAGTTATCAATTTCCCTATCTAATGTACATTATTAAGTTACTCTGCTTTTCTCTGTTCCTTGTGGACTCTTAAGACAGACAACACAACAGTTGGGAACTAGGATATGTCTAGGGGAATGGAAGATAACACATAATTGGAGAGCAGAAGACTATGTGGATCAGATCCAAAAGCAGCCTCAAAGGGATGAGTTTTAAGCCTGGATTTGAAAAGGGCCAGAGATGAAGCCTGACGTGCTGACTCAGATAGTTTGTTCCAGGCATAAGGAGCAGCAAGGTGGAAAGATTGAAATCTGGAGTTGGCTGTGGAAGAGAAGGGCACAGATAGAAGCGATCTGCCAGAAGAGCAGAGATCCCGAGGAGGGGTGTAGGGAGAGATTAGAGAGGCATGAGGAGAAGCCTAAAGAAGGCACTTATAGGTCAGTAGGAGAATTTTGAACTGGATATGGAAATGGATAGTAAGCCAATTAAGAAGAGGGGTTATATGAGCATAGCAAGACTGGTGTAGGATTAGCCATGCAGCTGAATTTTGAACAGAATGAAGAGGAGAGAGATGAGAAGGAAGTTGCAATGGTCTAGATGGGAGGTGAATAAAGCATGGATATGGGTCTTATCAGTGTGTTCAGAAAGGAATGGGCAAATTTTACTGATGTTATAGAGAGAGAAATGACAGGGGTTAGCTATCAGTTGGATGCGTGTGGAGGAGAGGGAGGAATCAAAGATGACCCCAAGGTTGCGAGGCAAAGAAACAGGGAGGAGTAGAGCATTAGCCACAGAAATAGAGAAAGGAGCAAGGGGGAAATAGGTTTAAGGGGAAATATAAGAAGCTCGGTTTTGGCCATGTTCAATTTCAAATGGAGGTGGGTCATCCAGGCAGTAATATTAGACAGGCAGGCAGAGATACAGGTCTGGATTCCTAGAGTTTTCAGGTGCAGAGAGGTAGATCTGAGAGTCATCAGTGTAAACATAATACTGAAAACCATGGAAGGAGATGAGTGCACCAAGGGATTGGGTACAGAGAGAGAAAAGGAGTGGTCCCAGCACCGACTGAGAGTGGGATAGCAGTATGGCATAAAGCTGAATGTTTGCTATTGCTTTTCAATAAACAGATTTGAATTTAAAAACAAGACTGCTTCGCTTCTTACTAGAACTCTTTGCATATTGTTTACCTTTACCTAGTAGCTAATGGATGAATCATAGGATCACTTTTCCTGCACAATTTCAGTTAGTAATATTTATCTATTATTTAGTTATTTAACTCTACTTCTATACTGCCTTTCTACAGATACTAGTCTAAAGTTGATAGCAAAAAACAAAATCCTTTTTTAGTCAATAAATGTTTAAATAGTTAATTTTTGACTATTTATTTACATTCTCTTATATACTGTGCTATTCAGCATCAGTGTGGTTTACATTGAACAAGCTGAAATTACATTGAACAGGGCATTATAACTTGGAGATAACTATTTTACAGGGAACATGGGCTATGGAGGGTTAAGTGGCTTGCCCAAGACCACAAGGAGCACTTGTGGGACTAGAAACCCCAGTCCTTCTGGCCCAAGGTTGCTGTCCTCTAGTGGGATTTGAACCCCTGACCTTCCAGCCTGAAGTACCTTGCCCCAACCACTAGGCCACTCCTCCACTCCAAGTTGAGCTACCTGCTATCTGTATTTTTACGGTTAACCCAAAGTAAAACATAAATGTTTCATGTAAACCGCACTGATGTTGAAGAGCATGGTATATAAGAGAAATAAATAAATAAAACATGCAAATATTCTCCTTGAAGAGGGACTGTAATTTTTGTGTGCTTGTTAATCAGTATTTGAAAGGGAAAGACATGACTACTGGTTTAGTAATTGGAAAGGATCCCAATCACACTTATATGCAGGCCTTTATTGTTCATTAAGAAGGGTAGCACTTGTTTGTTTAGAATACTAAAGAATATGTTACTAATGTTTCTTTTGGCATAAATCCTTCTATATATTATCAGTTAATTAAGCATGTCTCGCATCAGGCAATCTATTTGTCTGCCTGTTAATCTGCCCATCCAAATGTATGGTAAGATGTCCATTCATTTGAAACAACATGGGAAATATGATTTCTTGTTGTTTTTGACCTGAAATGATAGGAAAATCCCTGAAATTGCACTTTTCACTTTCCATTGTAGTCAACATTATTGGCACCCTTGCAGTTCAAGCCCTTAATGTCCAATATCTCCTAAAAAAGTGGCCAGTGAAATGGCTTTGGACTATATATGCACACACATTTGACACATAAAATAATCAAACAAGCCCAATTAAAACAGGAAATAATATAAAAACTGGAACATTGCCTTAAACAGCAAATTTTCAAGTGAGCAACAGGCAACTAATGTTAAAGCTTTAAAGCTTGATCTAGTCGCCATAGCGTCTCTGCACAATCTTTACATTCTCCATTGCTGTTGATGTTTGCCTGCAGTTGTGATTGCCATCTATTCACATCAGATAAGTGCATTTGCAACAAGCTTCATTTTTTAAGTCTTTGATGTTTTGTATGGATTAAAATGGAAAATTTGTACCAAAGGGATAGATTACAAATGGGCCAACAAAAAAAATCAATTTTGAGTCATTTAGTTACATGGTTATCATTTAATGAAATTTTGTTTTTCCTTTGGTCACCCATTTTTATTCACTGATCTGTTTGGCTGATCAGGTTACCTTGTTTCCAGTACTTTTGGAGGGGATTTTTCTTGTTAGGGCATGATTTTTGGCACCCTTATAAACAATCCAAATCAATTTCAACAGAAGAACCACATTCTCATTGTAATAAAATTAGATGCACCTCTGATCAATTATCAGTACTCACATGACTTGAATCAAGCAATGAATGATGGGGTTCTAAAGTTTAAAATGGCCACATTCACTCCTGTTCCATTTTCACAATGGTGAAGACAAGAGAGCTGCCCGAGACCATCAGAAAAGCTATTATCATCAAACATCAAACTTCAAAGGGATACAAGGCCATCTCCTAAGACCTTCGTATTCTTGTGTCTACAGTTTGCAATGCCATTAAGTTTTCTGCTTATGGAACTTTAAAGAACCACCAAGGATGTGGTAGGAAGAGGAAAATTAATCCAAGAAGTCTTCGAAGGTTAGTGCGAACTTTTAGAAGACCTCCACATACACTATCCAAAGAGCTTAAGGCTGACATGGAGCAATCTGGAGTGGTAGTTTCAATCCGCACCATACGCCGTGCACTAAGTAAAGAAGGACTTCATGGACAAAGGCCAAGGAGGATCTACTGCTCGAAGACAGACATAAAAAGACACTCCTGATCTTTGCCCAAACCCACCTTGATAAAACCACAATCCTTCTGGGAAACTGTTCTGTGGACAGATGAAACCAAACTTGAGCTCTTTGGCAATGCAGACCAGCGATATATTTACAGGTGAAGAAATGAGGCTTATAAGGAAAAAAACACCCTTCCTACAGTTAAATATGGTGGAGGTTCCATAATGCTGTGGGGCTGTTTTGCTGCTTTATTAAAGGAATCATGAAGTCAGAGGACTACCAAGGTATTTTGGAGTGAATTGTGTTACCTAGTCTCAGAAATCTAGGTCTGGGTTGAAGGTCATGGGTCCTCCAGCAGGAAAATGACTCAAAACATATATCCAAAAGTACAAAAGAATGGTTAAAAGGAAAAAATGGACTGTTTTAAACTGGCCAGCAATGAGTCCTGATTTTAATCCAATCGAGAACCTTTGGAAAGAGCTGAAATCTGCCTTTGGTAAAAGGAATCCTGGGAGAAACTACCAGCATACAGATGTACGAAACTTATAGATGACTACAAGAAATGTTTGGAGGCTGTCATCACTGCCAAGGGTTGTGCAATCAATTATTAGTGAAGGGTGCCATTAATCCTATCCAGGACATATTTTTTTTTTTCTCAGAAATGACTATGGCTAAGTTGTACAGACATATTTTTTTGTTGTATGCATTTGAACATAGCATTAAAATATCATGATGACATACAGTTGGAATATTTTCAATTTATTTCTCAAGATATTGTACATAACATACCTAAAATGCAAGGGTGCAAATATTGTTGACCACAACCGTATATCATAAGCAGTGTGCAATATTGATGACATGGTCCCCACAATAGAAAAAAAGAAACAAATTACCCAAACTCATTGAAAAATCCTGTAAACACAGAAAATTAAACAAAATGAAAATTTCTAGTCTGCATACCAATAATGTAGAGCATTGCATATATAAAAAAACCTGTGCTTAGAGACATTGAATGAAAGAGAAGGACCCTAACAAAATGACAGATGAATCAGGTTCTGCCTTCTGAACAGCCAGGGAGTTTCGTGGGCATGGACCAGCGGAGGTTCTCTTTCTGGCAGTGAAGATGAAGGAGAACCCACGGTGGTGTAATTTCTTTTTGCTGATGGATAGATCTCCCTCAGCTGGTGAAGATGTGTATGGGATCAGTGAAAGATATACCAGAGGATTCCAGCAAAACTATCACTTGGTATTCATTTATTCATTGCATTGTCGAAATTGACAAATCCACATTCACAGCTTTGAGATTGGTGAAAATTGATGGCATAATGAATACATTACTTTCAAGTACTAGCTGCCAGAATTACCCTTAGTATTCAGTAGAGCCGGGGGGGGGGGGGGGGGGTAAATACTTGACCTCTTCCTGCTCAGTCTGCAGAAGCCATTGGGGGTTCTCATGGGAGGTTGGGGATAGGGATGGGGCTCAGGAGGTGGGGTGGGAACATGTGAAGTGGCATTTTAGAAAAGGTATCCAATGCAATCTGAGACATCCAGGGAAAAATGTGCAGAAAAACACTAGGGCTATCTATGTTTCAACCCAATTTTAGAAGCATAGATGCCCTTGACATGGACACCCACACCAGTGTCCATATAGATGTCCCCACTATGAAATTGTGGGGCAGGGGCATCCAGCTCAGGCAAGGTTGCATAGGTTGCATACAATGACGTCCCTGGACTTTCTTGGTATATACCTGTAGGTCGTAGGGTAGCACGGTGCAGGGTGTTGGATACTCCCCCCCCCCCCCCATGATATCAGGAGGGATTGTAGCCAGGGCCCGATTTAGGCCTGCTATTGCAGGACCTGGATTCAATCACTCAGGTTAACAAGTTAGCACAGAAAATCAGGGCTAGTCTACCAATTTACTCCCCCTGCACTGTCATCTCCCCAGTACCCACCAAAATTCATCCTCCTAGGTGGCTAAATTTAGCTGTTCTACCTTTGTCAGTTTTCAATGCTTTTAATCTATTTGGTTAATTTTTTTCACTTTACAAGCTAGATCCCTTTGAATATTGCCTCCAGAAATGAATTAGTTTAAATCAGATTCTCCCTTCCCCTAATATAGCAGTTCACTCAGACATTTAAATTCAGAAAGCAAAGAGAACGATCAAGATCACAGCTGCAAGCAGCCAGTAGCCTAGATGTTTCTATCATCAATCTTCTCTTCTCTTCTGAATACCCTTGAATACCAGAAGTCTAAGGGATGTGTCTATTAAGCTTGGCTAATGGTTAATCTGGGCTATCTGCAACTAGGTCCACTGTTATTCAATGGGACCTAGTTACAGTTAGCTCTGGTTAACCATTAGTCTGGCTTAGTAGACATACCCCTAAGTCTCTCTCCAGAAGAATAAAGTAAGATCAGTAAATTTCAAAGTCAAAGTCATCCATTTATGTTAAAAAGAAAATAGAGATAAATTAAAATGCCAAGTATATGGATCAAATTTTCCTACTTTGGCCCAGAAAAAATTAAGAAAAACGGCATGGGTATTCTAAAGGACACTCCTTCATGGACAGATAAAATTAAGAGAGAGAGCCAGATTTATTTTGTCAAAAGTATCCTTGGAAAGTGTACACATTGCTCTGAGATCATTATATTATCTTAATAAAAATCAGATTAATTTCCTGAAAATGAGCATAACTCATTCTAATTCAGAATCAGGAGATATTTTACTTGAGGGTGGTCGTAGTCATTTTTAATACATGTCATTGCAGTACTTCTAACACTGGGGTCAATATTTAGCTGCAGTAGTGACAAGAATAAGGTATACACCAAGGGTGATGTTAACCTATTGCATATTTTCTGTGCCATGTTGTGCCTCATATTGTATCAACATAGTAACATAGTATCATAGTAACATAGTAAATGACAGCAGATAAAGACCAGCATAGTCCATCCAGTCTGCCCAGCAATATGGCAAGAGTAGGTGCACCTGACGCTCTGTGCAGGTCACCCCTCCCCATGTCTTTGTTTAGGGGTGGACCCACCACTCCATGTAGGACACCCTTATTTGTTGAGAAGTTAAATGGTTCAGTTTATTTTGTTTTTATCCTGTTGCTGTAAAGTGATCCGCTGTGCTTGTCCCATGCTGTTTTGAATTCCGTCACCATGTTTGCCCCCACCACTTCCATCGGGAGAGCATTCCAAGCACCCACCACCCTTTCAGTGAAAAAATATTTCCTGATATTGCCTTTCAATTTTCCACCTTGCAGCTTCATGTTATGCCCTCTAGTTTTGTAGCTTCCCCGTCTTTGGAAGAGGTTTGTTTGTTCATCGTTCCTCTTTAAGTATTTAAAGGTCTGAATCATATCTCCCCCTATCCCTCCTCTCCTCCAAAGTGTACATATTCAGGTCTTCAAGTCTCTTCTCATAGGGTTTCTTACGCAGGCTCCAAATCATTTTGGTCGCCTTCCTCTGAACACTTTCCAGTCTTTTTACATCTTTTGCAAGATATGGTCTCCAAAACTGAACACAGTATTCCAGGTGAGGCCTCATCAGCGACCTGTACGGTGGCATAAGTGCCTCTTCCTTTCTGCTAGTAATCCCTCTTTGTATGCAGCCCAACATCCTCCTGGCTTTTGCCACTGCCTTGTCGCACTGTTTTGCCACCTTGAGATCATCAGAGATAATCACACCAAGGTCTTTTTCCTGAACCATACACACCTACCTCTCGCCCCCTATCGCGTACATTTCCCTTGGATTTTTGCTACCTAAGTACATGACACTGCACTTTTTCGCATTAAATCGTAATTGTCAAGCATTAGACCATTCTTCCAGCTTTTGTAGATCTTTCCTCATGTTATCCACTCCCTCGGGGGAGTCCAATCTGTTGCAAAATTTTGTGTCATCTGCAAAAATACAGACTTTTCCATTCAGTCCTTCAGCAATATCACTCACAAATACATTGAACAGTGACGGGCCCAGGACCGAACCCTGGGGCACCCCGCTAATCACTTTCCCCTCATCCGAGTGAGCTCCATGTACCATCACCCTCTGTCATCTGTCAGTCAATCAAAAGTAAGTGCCATTGCCTGTAAGGATTGTGGAAGTGAGACACATTAAATATAATTACAGAGAATCATAGAAAAATGCTGGCAGACTATATATAGCCTATCCAGCCTTCCCAGCCATACAAAATACTAAGGTCCCCTGTGTTTTTCCCATGCTTTCTTGAACTCACATACAATCCTCATATTTAGCACTTCCACTAGGGGGCTATTCCACACATCTACCACTCTTTCCATAATGAAATATTTCCTCAGCTTACTCCTGAGTCTATTCCCTTTCACCTTCATCATATGCCCCCCTCGTTGCAGAGTTTTCTTTCATTTGAAGGAGATTCTCCTTCTGTGCATTTATACTTTTCTTCCATACCCGATAATCCTGCTTACAATTCAGTTTCTCTGGCTCATTTCCAACCTGATCAAATATAACTGTATTTCCTTACTAACAAAGAAGGAGAATTTAGAGAATATAGTCAGATGGAAGATTAAAATATTTCCATAATGGATATACTGAAATGGTCTCTTACTGAAATTTTAAAGGTGCTGATTCAGTCTATTCCTCTATTGTCTAAAGCTTATTATTTTCATGCATATAAGATGGAATCTGATGAAGGAGGTACAGAGCTACCTGTTGCCAGGAGTTTGAATCTAACTTTTTATTTGAAAATGTCTAGTGAAATGCTAGCAGTCCCTATGACTCTTTTAGTTTCAGAGGCTTTGGAACCTGATAGAGACTGGCTGCTAAAGTTATTTTTAAGGCATCATGAGACGATGTTTCTGGTGTTGACAATTGGGTTCTTCCCAGATGCATCCAAAGTTACTTGGAGAAAGCAAAGAGATTTTTGTTGATGAGCCCCCTTGGATGTTTTATGTGAGGATGCAATTTTCTTGGAGATGATTTTGGGGTGGGGCTTTAAGGTGTGTGATGGAGTGTTTGGAAAACGCCCCATCTCCCACAGGGAAACACCCCAGCCAAGCCTAGCACAAGTGAGGTATTGCACTGTAAACCTCTGTTCCTTTAAGAAGAAAGGCTTGAGAATGCCTTGGAAGGATGTGGCCAGGCACCAGGCTTTATGCCAGGAAGCAAGGGACCTGGAGAGGGAGAGAGAGGAGCCCCGGAGTCTTCTGGAATATGCAGTGACCACTTACCTTTGAAGGTGAATTAATACAGGAACCTTTTATTGATCAAAACCAGACACATGAATGATTAAGGAGAGGTGAATTGAAACTGAAGGATGAGAGACTGATAGTTTCAGCCCAGGATAGTGGATTATGGACCAGATGGTTTACAGCTTGCATATAAAAAACTGGGAAAACTGACATATGTAGATTCTGTAAGAAAGAGCTAGAAATGGACAATGTAGGAGTTTTGTTTAAGGTGGCTGCTGTGCCTTCAGCCTTGATGTTAGAGTTCTACCCAGCTGGAGGACTCTTGTGCTATAGAGAACTGCTGTTTACTCTGAGGATATACTGCCCTGCTGTTAAAGACTAAAAGAGTACTATTGAGTTGTGCCCCAAGGTTTAGGAACTTTGGGGAAGAAGCAGTACCTTCTTACCTTAGAACTGTCTGTGCTGGAACAGCGTTCTCTCACCCATCAGAACAGGGCTGCTAAGATGATTAAGGAATGGCTACAGCTGAGAAAAGCCTGGAGCAACACCCTGGATGTTCCAGCCCTCTGTGTGCCTGGTCGGAACCGGACACACAGAGTTAGATAGGATTCTGATCCCACGGGGCATGTCTAGCCCCGCAGTATCAGAATCACGTCCAGGCCTATTCATGCAGGCTGGGACGTCGATCCTGGTCAGCCTGCACATAGAGGCCTAGCCTGGCTAACTCAGTCAAGGCTCCTGAACGGAGCAGTGGCTCCATTCAGGAGCCGCAGTTCCCGGCCACTGACCAGATTTTTCATTCCTCACAGCCCGACCCCCAATCTGATCTCCCAAGGCTAGGGTCAATTTCCTCCACCCACTCCTACCTCCTCCGCCACCCGGGCCTGCCATCCCCCACCAACTAGGAGTATTTATTTCACGTCAGAGGTGGAATAAGTTCCCTGTTCAGTCTGCCAGCTCTGGATGTACAGGGCCGACACTGGAATCAGTCCTGTATGTCCGGAGCCACGGACCGTCGCTGCCCGCCTAACTCCACCCCGCATCACCTGTTTCCCGCCCCCATCTAACCTCCCTGTACAACGTACAGGGAAGTTAGTCGGAGTCAGCAGAGGGGTCAAATAGTGACTGAGAATCACCCCATATGTGTTTTGCAAGCCCAAGAAGAGCCAGGACAGTTTGCTTGGGTGTTTATCCTATAAATAAAGCGTGTTTTCTTTAAACCTCCTACTTGCTATAGAATCTTCTATCATTGCTCAGCCGCAGCATACCACCAAGTGTTTATTTCTGCCTTGGAATCAAAGCAAATGCAGCGGTACTCATAGCCCGGCTATATATAATGGATTTTATTATATATGGAGGATGGAAGATGGTACTATGAAGGTAGTTGCATCTGTCAATTGGTTTCCTGTATATTGATGTTGGTAATGGACCATTGCATATTGAAACCGTGGTGTCTGAAAAGTGAATGCTTTCCAAAGAGTAGTTCATGTTGAGTTTGATTGTGGGGTGGCAAATATTAAGGGAGTTGTAGAAATGTTTAAGGCTCTTTCCCCTTCGGTCCAGATTAAGAACATATTACAGTAATATCTGAAAGGTCTGTTGTGCTAAGCGTTCAGGAATGTCTCCTCTAATTCTGACCTGAAAAGGTTGGCATTTTGTTGTGCATTCTAGTGTCCATGGCTATTCTCCTAATTTGTAGATGGAGGTCATTATTGAAGCTGAAGTAGTTGTGGTTTAGGATGAATGCAATTAGCTTTAGAGCAGTTTAGTTGCTGATGAGTGGCCATGATCCAGGGAGGTTGTCTTTAGGAATTTGTAACATGTTGCTATGCCATCTGTATACTACTATTACTACTATTTATCATTTATATAGTGCTTCAAGGTGTATGCAGTGCCGTACAGAGGCGAGGATATTGCTGTAGAGGGATTCCACATCCATTGTCACAAGGATGGTATCTGGAGGCAACTGCCTGATATTCCTTAATTTGTTTATAAAATCTGTAGTGTTTTGTAGGAAACTGTTTGTCATTTGAAGATCCCTTTTATTAGTCCAGATATTTTTTTCCATGAGTGTGCCAATGCCAGATATGATTGGTCTGCCAGGATTCCCAGGTTTGTATATTTTAGGTAACATGTAAAAGGTAGCTACAGAAGGGGGGCTTGGTATCAGGTTCTTTAGACGAGGCTGCAGCTGCTTTGGAGATGTCTATTTCATTTAGAAATTCTTTTATACCGCTATATTTATCCAGTGTATAATATGTGTAAGAGGGGTGCTACATTGGGAAGATAAGCCAAAAATGTAAGACATGCTTAACCTTCAGAGAGACACCATAAACTGTTACAGAGAAAAACAGAACATCAGCCCAGTAGGGGAACATTTCTCAAAATTGAGCCAAACTGAAAACATCTCTCTGACTGAGGATTGCGACATTAAGAACTTGACCAGGACGGTGTATATAAATTCCTAGAAGCAGAGAAAGGAGTGGCAATCAAGCAGAAATTGCTCACAAAAAAGATCAGTGAAGAATATTACAGGAAACCGAAAATGTTAAGAAACGTGCTTTAGCATCACCAAATAAGATGCAAGCCGTTAATTAGCTGGCAATTTCTGTACTCTCATATAGCCTCTTAAAGATCTTGAAAAATCAGATGTACAAACAAGAACACTTCTCTTTGCCCACAAAGTATATGCCAAGATATACATTCCTTAAGCCAAAGGAGGAATGAGCCTCATAGAAATAAAATTATTCCTATAGAGCTACTATCCCACTTAACATTATTCCTATAGAGCTACTATCCTAATTATTCCTATAGAGCTACTATAGTCCTACTTAACATTGTCAAAAGATCTAAATACGCAAAAAAATGTTCCAATGTAAAAGTACATATCCAGAATCCATCTCAATTATCAAACTTGGACAAGCATTCCAGTAAGTAGAAGGAATGAGTGATAATTGACCAGCACAATTAGAGAAGGAAACAGAATTTGCAAAACAAGAGGAAAAACTCTTCAAAGAATTAGTTAAGCAACTGAGGAACAACAAATACATCAATACAGTGAGAAATACAAAGTGTTAATCCAGGAACCTTTTATTGATCAAAACCAGGCACATGAATAAAGGAGAGGTGAATTGAAACTGAAGGATGAAAGACTGATAGTTTCAGCCCAGGACAGTGGATTATGGACAAGATGGTTTACAGCTTGCATATAAAAATCTGGGAAAACTGACATATGTAGATTTTGTAAGAAAGAGCTAGAAATGGTCACTCATCTCATAGTAAGCTGCAAAGTTTCTGATGTTCGTCTTGATTAGATTGTAAGCTCTGATGAGCAGGCGCATATCTCACATCACTGAATATGCCTTGTAGCACCAGGGGAAGCTCTATAATGAGGCAGAATGAGGCGACCACCTCTGGCGGCAAAGTTTGAGGATGGCAAAATGTGCCCCCAAAACAACCAAGTGGCTGCTGCCTTACTCTGTCTACTAAAGTTAAAAAAGAAAAAAAAAAGAAAAGAAAGAAAATGGGCCAGCTGTTGCTGTCACCTCCACTTCTACCAGTCTGCAGCAGCAGAATCAAACACCACCAACCCTGCCGCCACTGCCCCTGCCCCAGATCTGAGGCAACGGCAGCAGAAAAAAACCCACAAAATCTTTTGAAGACTCCCAAACAATGGTAAGCCCCTGCTGGTCCATCCCTCTCTGACAAGAAAAGCATCATTAGAGGGGGCATGACCCGTCAGGGTCTTAAAAGCATGCTGGAGTCGCAAGGGCCAGCGCTTTTGGGGTTTTGTTTGTTTTTTTTCAAAATTGATAGCTTGCTGCTGCTGCTTATATATGCAGTGACAATCAACTTTAAAAACAAACAAACTGTAAAGCAAATGGCGGTCCGGCACAATAGGGTGCAGGCCCCATAATGTGGCCACCGGAAATGGAGGGCACGGGCAAGAACAGGCAGCAGAGTAGGGGAGGGGCAGCCCTGGAGATAAAAGTGAGGGGACAGAAGCCACCTCCCCTTTTCACCGGAGCATCGCACCTAGGAGCATCCTGTATGGTGATGGGGTGCTTCAGCATCAGGAGAGAGGAGCAGCGGAGAGCGGTGAGAGCAGTGGGGGGTTGCTGGAGAAGAGCGATCAGCGGCAGTGCAAGCAGAGGCATGGCAAAAGAAAAAAAAAAAGCTGTGGCCTTGTTGCCGAGAAGGTAGCGCATTGCAGAGCAGATTACCTGGTGGGCCAGCAGCGGTGGTGATGAGTGGAGCAGCATCTGCAGGGTCACATCGGGTGGCAGACTGGCAGTAGGATGAAGAAAGGGCTCGGCGCCATGATGACGGCTGGAGAGAGGGGAGAAGAGAGCAGGAGCTGTACAGGTGGAGGACTGAAGTTGGAGTGCCATCTGGTGGTGGAGCTGCAAAAAAACCAAGTGTACAGCCCTAGCAGCCAGGAACAGAGCTGACACGGCATCTAGTGGTGGTTCAGGGTACAGGCGCATGTTTTTGCTCTGATAGCAAGGACATTAAAAAATATATATTAAGTGGACTTTGGGGGTGCTCAGCCGCAAAAAAGAGAGGGCACATGTAGAGCAGGCAGACTCATGCAGCTAGAAGCACACAAGAGACGGATGCTTATGGCCAAGAGGCAGAATGCCAGAGGTAGGGAAGGTGAGCCAGCAAAGAAGACAGTGAAGAAGGAACAGCTTGCAGAGCAAAGGGCAAGGAGAATAGAAGCAAAGGCAGCAGAAAGAGACCCACTGCTGGCAAGGCCCCAGTAGGATGCCATGGTGCTGTGCAGCCCACGGTTCCTGCAGAAGAAGCAAGTCGGGTGGCACTGGTGCCAACAACTAGCTGCCTGCCCCCGTTGTGTGGCGGGGTAGGGCAAGGGGATGACCCACCCAGTATGCACGACCTGAGCCATTACTGGAATCCATGGAGCGGGACGAGTGAAGGTTCTCCTGAGTTTGCTAGATGGAGCGCAAGCCAGGGGAGGGGGAATCAGAGAGGAGACAGTGTGGTGCCATGCAGTTACAATTGAGGGAGAGGAGTCATGGGGTGAGTATTCACATCCTATTTCACTAGTCAGGGTACTGGGGGGCGGTGGGGAAGTAGGGGAGCGGGTGGTGGGGTCACAGGGAGTGGCTGACAGCAGGTATATGGGGTGAGAAGGGCAGAAGCTGGGGTGCTGGGGGCGAGGCAGGCAAGGCAGTCACAGTGGCAACACAAGTTTGGGGAGTAATGGGGGTGGAGGGAGTTAACAAGGCATTGAGGGACTGCTACAAGCCTTGCTGCGGGTCATAACTGGGCCTGGCACAGCAGTGGCCGGGGCAGGGGAACCCAGAGTATTTATGGGGCAGCCAACAATGGGAGCCCAGGCCTCCCACCCCCCAACACCATGACAGGGGTCCCGAGCACAGGGTACAATGGGGGTCAAGTGAGAGGGACAGTTCCGGCTGATGGGGGGTTGGTATCAGAATTCCATCCAGCGAATATGTGTGTAGTACCAGCGCATTAGATAGCCACGTGCCACTTGCTCAAAAAAAATCTGGAGGGGTAAATACGTGGACATTTTCTTACTCCTCACCCTGAATGGGGATGAAAGCTGTGACTGTTCCAGCTGCCACAAAAAGTACAAGCTGGTCTCTAAAAAAGCAGAAAGCATTCCATGGACAATTGCAAACTGGTGTGCAGCCTTTAGGGTGCTGGCCAGTGTGGTTGGGGAAAGACACCCAGAATAGTGCAGGAGGCTTCTGCAGTACCAGGACACCATTTGCGAGGTTTGCAGGGTATATGGAGGGAATGTCTGGCTGGAGTATGATGAACACTTTCATCAGAACATGACAGATAACCGCGGACTTGGCTGGGATACGAAGGACATCGACCTTTGGATTCGGCTGATGACACAAGGCCAGCAGGGAGGGGGGCCCTACCAGGTGGGGCTTCAAATAATGGGTGGCCCAGCAAGACAGTGGGGCCTCAACAGCCCTTTCGGGGGGACAGCAGGTTTGGCTTAGGGGCAGCACTATCCCTCTACCTCCCAATTACTCCAGACACTGGGGAAGTGTGCAAGCTCTTCAACAATGGGTGCTGCAGATTTAATGATACCTGCAAATACTGCCATGCTTACGTCACATGCAGAGAAGGGCATCCCCAGTTGTGATGTGGTAAGAAGCAAGGGGGCAGCACACAGCACCTGCGTTGAGGTGATCAGCCTGGGGCTGGCATTTGCTGGGGGGGAATTTGCAAGGATATAATCAGGAAAAAATGCAATGATTGCTCAATGATTTCAGAAGGGGGTTTGTCATTCCATACACTTCCCGCTGGGCCCGTAACTGGCCTGGAACTTAAAATATACTCTAGACCATAGGGAGGTGTTCCAGAGGAAGCTCCATGAGGAGCGGCAGGCCCATTGTAAGAAGTCCGCTATCTAACCTAATCGTGTCCCCATTGGGGCTTGTCCCCAAGAAGGAGCCGGGGGAGTTCTGGCTCATACATCACTTGTCCTATCCCGACAGCACCTCGATGGATCACTTGGACCCAGCAGCCTGCTCAGTGAAGTACGCTTCCATAGACCAGTTGCTGGAGCTGCTCCAGGGCATGGGGGCTGGGGCATAGCTGGTGAACACTGATGTGGAGTCCACTTTTCAGCTGCTCACTATACATTCGCATAGTTTTCACCTGCTGGGGTTGCGGTTCGGTGGCCGGTTCTACGTAGACAAATGCCTTCCCTTGGGGTGCTCAATCTCTTGTGCCTATTTTGAAGTGTTTAGTTCTGCCCTCTAGTGGATTGTTGAGAGCGAGCTGGGCCAGGGCACAATCATACATTATCTCAATGATTTTTTGCTTATGGCAGGAGACAAGCCAGGCTGCCAACATGCCTTGCAGGTTTTACGAAGGAAGGCCGAGGAATTAGGGGTTCCCCTATCAGAGAATAAAACTGAGGGGCCAGCTCAGTGCCTGGCATTCTTAGGGATAGAGATCGATACCACGAAAATAGTGATTCGCCTCCCGGCAGTCAAGGTGGCCACCCTGCACGCTGCAGTGCACTCGGTGGTAGCCACAAAGAAGATCATACTGTGGCAGTTGCAGTCGCTGATGGGGCACCTGAACTTTGCCTGCTGGGTGATGCCCATGGGGAGGGCTTTCATTTGCCACCTGGTGGATGTCACAAAGGGCGTACGCAGAGGGCACCACTTCAACAGGGACAACTCACATATGTGGGAGGGCCTGGTGGTGTGGCAACAATTCCTGTCATGATACAATGGCAGGAACATATTGAGGGTGCCAGTCATCAGTAATAGGGACCTAGAACTCTTCATGGATGCCACAGGAGGGGTGGGTTTTGTGGTATATTTCAAGGAGCAATGGTGTCAGAAGTGTGACCCGCCTGGTGGCACAAAAGCGGCATGACCAAGGATATCACATTCTTGGAAAAGTTCCCGATTGTGACAACACCACTTAGAGAATAGGAGTTTAGATTTCCACTCTGACAACACAGCGATGGTGTTTGCCATATACAGGCTATCAGCGAAGGCAGAGTGGGTGATGCATTTAGTAAGGAAATTAGTTTTCCCGAGTCTGGAACTGAATGCCTTTATTACACCCAAGCACGTCCCGGGGGAGTGCAGTGAGATATCTGATGATGTTTCTTGATTTCAGTTCCAGCACTTCCGGCACCTGGTCTCAATTGCAGCGCCGGAGGCAACCAGCATGCCACCAGAGATGAGTCCCTTGGATGTGGCACGCTGACAATCTACTTATGGCATCCTTGTAAGCTGGCACCTGGAGAGCTTACGAGAGAGCCTGGAGGTGGCTGGAGAACTTCTCCGGGCAGAAGGGTCTACACTCAAGGGGTGGAAACCGGCATCCTGCCTGAGTTCCTGATATATCTGCAGGCTGGGGGAAGAGCGATCCGGCAGGCCAGGATAAGGCTGACTGCGGTAGCCTTCTTCCTAAAACTGGGAAGGTTC
Organism: Ichthyophis bannanicus; assembly: GCA_033557465.1. Taxonomy (NCBI): domain Eukaryota; kingdom Metazoa; phylum Chordata; class Amphibia; order Gymnophiona; family Ichthyophiidae; genus Ichthyophis; species Ichthyophis bannanicus. Next base: position 1,606,639,327 of record CM066031.1, read on the forward strand.
AGGGACATAACGAAAGAGTTCATCATTCAGAAGGTGCTGGATGGCTGGGCTAAGGAGACACCCAGTCAATACCACGTGGTGGTTAAACCGAAAGGATACTTTTATTCAATAATTCAAAAACCTGAGAGCCCGACACAGGCCGTGTTTCGTTTTTTACTTCCTCAGGGGATTCAGGTATGCTGCCAATAAATAACCATAAACAAAATAATACATTCAAATACACTAAAAATATAAAAACAAATATCATGTATATATAAATATAAGAACATGTAAAAACCAATAAGAACATGAAACTAAAATATTGAATATGTACATGTGAGTAAAATATATAAAAATTGTGAATAATGTAAAACCATATATGTACACCAAATCGTTACAAGAATTAAGGAGATCAATAAATAACCATTCTTCATTATCAATAAAAAGTATTGGAAGGGTGTGTGGAATCACATTTTCCTAACATCAAATCATTATGCTATGTGTAACCACCATAACTGCAATTGACTAATAGGAGCCAGGAGTGAGTAAGCTGAACAAAAAATATGATAAATCACTAAAACCATAAATAATAAAACCATAAATATATAAATAATTAAAATCCTAAATACTAAATATTATTAATACCCCATAATACATGCCAATCCCACATTTGATAAATACATGGAAGCAACCCGGGAATATATAAAAACCGACTCTCTTAACTTTCTGTGCACAGTAAAAACAAACCTGGCTATCTCAACTATACACAATAAAAACATAAATACATATAAATTTAAAATCCCTATATGTACATATTCAATATTTTAGTTTCATGTTCTTATTGGTTTTTACATGTTCTTATATTTATATATACATGATATTTGTTTTTATATTTTTAGTGTATTTGAATGTATTATTTTGTTTATGGTTATTTATTGGCAGCATACCTGAATCCCCTGAGGAAGTAAAAAACGAAACACGGCCTGTGTCGGGCTCTCAGGTTTTTGAATTATTGAATAAAAGTATCCTTTCTGTTTAACCACCACGTGGTATTGACTGGGTGTCTCTTGAGCAATGTGGTGTGGTGCTCCTCTTGGTGGCTGGGCTAAGGAGACTGTCCATCGACCGGATGGTCACAGACTGGTTACCCTACCCATGCCAAGTGGGGCCATGCAACAGGCAGCGGCAGTCACCAGAGGAAAGGCTGTTTTGGGTGGGGGAACTGCCAATGTTCTTGGGAGTCTTTCGCATGGGTGAGATACTGCCCAAGTCCACTAGGGACACGGCGGGTCTGGCCATGCAGGTGAATGAGGTATTAGTGATGGGGGACAGGATGCAAATGTTCCTGGCCCACTCAAAGGCCCACAGGCTTGGAGCTGGCAGGGTAGTGTGGCTGAATGCCATGGCGGTACAGGAACTCTGCCCGGTGGCAGCCATGTGGGAATATCTGCAAGCTCGGCCAGCAGTGGGGGGTCCCCTATTGCGGCATGCAGGCGGCTCCTACCTCTCACAGTATCAGTTTTGGGCCCTGTGGTTAAAGGCAGTAGGGAAGGCAGGGTTTGAGATGGTCAGGCTGACCCTACATTCCTTTAGGATAGGGGCAGCAACTGCAGCCTATGGTATGAAGATTCAAGCCATCGGGAGGTAGGCTTCGAAGGGGGCAGGCAGATTCAGGCCATCGGGAGGTGGGCTTCAAAGCAGTATAAGTTGTACATTAGGTCGTAAGGCTCTCCACTGATTCTGCTGTCATCTTGCCTGCCAGGTCCTAGAGTGCTGTCAATATGGATCATAGGACATTCCTATATCCACTGGGCAAGGAGAAAGGGCGGTAGAGAGTCACTTCAGCAGACAGCTCGGTTTCCACCCCGACAGCATCCAGATGCATTGGATGGGACACAGAGGGATGCAGTGTGACCAATTGAGGCCCACCCTCGCAAGTCAGTGGAAAAAGGGCATGCCAGACTGGGTAGCCCTGTATCTTGGGGGTAACTATCTGGTGTCTACAAAAGGCATAGATCTCATCATCAAGATCAAGGCATACATGGCCTGGATCTGTGGCGTGATGGGGGCGGGTGTCGTTTGGCTCTACATCATCCCACAACAAAAGGGACAGGGAGCAAACCATCCAGCAGGGATCGAAAGAAACAGGAAGAAGCTGAACAAAGAAGTCAGGTCCTTCGTATGGGCGTTGGGTGCGGTGGTAGTGAAACATCAAGGCATATTGGTGAGGGTAGAGATGGTTTATTTTGGGGATGGAGTCCACCTAAACGACATCGGTTTGGAGCTGTTCCTCGAGGGCCTGTGGCGGTCCATTGGTTTGGTACTCACTATGGGGTGAGTTGGGCTATGGGCCCTCCTGGTGGCAGGATCTCACTGAAATAGAAGGAGGGAGGAAGGGGTACCACAAAAAGAAAGGGGGGTTCAAGGTATTGAAAAGGGGGAAGCCGGGGCACGGTTATAGAGAGGTCAGGTACCAGGGGCCAGGGGTACCTGGCCTCAGTTACCAAGAGCAGGGAAATGGGCCACCCGGACACCAACATGGAGCGGTTGATGGCGGGAAGAGGTGGTGGGACAGTGGCGATGGATTGGGCTAGGGCCGCCAAACAAGCAATAGGGACGGTGGTACCCCTCCACATCATCCTATGATATGTATCTATTATGATATCTGTAATGTTGGTTATTGTTAAAAGGTGTGCTGAGTTTAACCATGTAAATATATTGTTAGAAGATAACTGCTAGTAAGGCAATAATGGTGTGTCTGCATGCTGTGGCCTTAGAGATCCACCAATAAAACCAAGTTGGGAAAAGATGGATCAGGCCTCATTATTACATGCGGGTTGGGGGAAGAGGTGGGGGGAGCAGAGGAAGCCCGGAGCCGGTCCAGCATGCCACGAGTTATGCACATTTGTGACCCTGATGGGCCCTGCCTCCTCTATTTTTCGTATCAGGGGGGGGGGGGGGGGGGGCGGAACCACCAGGGACTTATAAGCGACGACGTCTTGAAAACCCTGCACTTTTGCTGTTCTGATGGTGGAAAGGTGACTAGCAGATGCTGGACAATTGAGGGGGCAGGAGGATAAATACTGGACATTGGGGGGGAGTGACAGGAGGGCAAATGCTGGACAAGGGGGGCAGGAGGATAGATGCTGGACAACGGGGAGGAGGGATAGGAGGAGAAATGCTGGACAAATGGGGGAGGAACAGGAAGAGGAACACTGGAAAGTGGGAGGGACAAGTTCCTGGAGGAAAGGTTTATAATCCATTATTAAAAAGAGGACCCAGGTATTCCATTGCTTGTCCCAATACTACTATAGTATTATGGAACCTGTATGTCTTTTTGGGAATCTGCTAGGCATTTGTGACCTGGACTGGCCACTTTTGGAAACAGGATACTGGGCTTGATGGACCTTGATTTGACCAGCTTGGCATTTCTTATATTCTTGTCTTGGGAGATCCTGAGAGTAGGCAAGCTATGGATAGCATTGCTCTCAGCATCACTGATACAAGCAAGCCCACACAGCACGAAAAACTGCAAACCAAGTAAGGGCAACAAATTCTAGGAAGCACATATTTATTTATTTTTTTATCCATTTGCTTTAGCTCCACATATTTTAATTGTTTTCATTTTTTATACATATACATATATATATATATATATATATATATATATATATATATATGATCTTATCTAAGTATACCATCTGTTGCTTTGCAGACATGTCTTTTTAGTCCTTTTACCATGTCTAATTTTTTGTTTGTGTTTTTTGGCCTATTCCTCTGGTCGAGAGATCAGTGGCTTATTTTTATTCTTATTGTTTTTTTATTTTTCTTCTATGTATCATTCTGCATATTGCTTTCATCTTACTTTTATGTTTGCAACATAGATTTCTTGCTGTACATACACGTTTTTTTTTTTTTGTGTACATTTGGAAGAAGTAGTGCCTCCACTACTAATGTTTTTATATTGTTTTTAAAGTTGTTTTACTGGATTTTATCCTATTGAACTTTTAGTGATACTCTCCCTTTCCATCTTCCCTCTCTTTCCTCTTCCCCTCCCTTCTCTTCTCTTCCATTCTCCCTTCCCCTTTTTTCCCCTCCCCTTTCTTCCCTTTTATCTCCCCTTCTCCTTTCCCTCCCGCTCCGATCTCCTATCTAGTTATCAGTTTTATTTCAATTTCTTTAAGTTTATAATGAAACACAGAGCCCTCAACATAAGGACCAATTGCACACATTGATTCCACCTGAAGATGAAAAAGCGGGGTGTCTGGTATAACAAATTTTGTCACAGAGATCCAATCCATTACCATAACAGACAATTAATAGGTTTGGCTTGAAACAGTGTTTAAAATGGCCGCTGTGCCTGCTAGCGGTCTGTTTCACACTAGAACTGCTGGGTGACTGGTTGACTCTTTCGTTAAGAGTTCATGAAAACATTTATTTAGCTGGATTTATATACTGCCTTATCAAAGTGTCAAGGCAGTTTACAGCTAACAATTCAACTTAGCGTACATTGAATAGAGTAGGTAAACTTGACTAGAACAATATAAATAATGCGGAACATTGGTAGGGATAGTGTACATATCTGCATTGAACAGGGAGGAGGGGGGAGGGGTAAGAGGGGTGGTCAGTGTGCTGGTATGGTCCAATGCTTTATTTAATAGTTCACCAAATTGTTCCCTGAAAAGGTGTGTTTTCAGTATTTTCTGAAAATCTTCAAAGTCACTCATGGCCCAGATACTGCCAGGTAGTTCATTCCAGAGGTGTGGAACGTAGAGCAAGAATGCTCTGTTTGATATTGCATGGCTGCTGTTCCTATATGCTGGTGAAACAGAGAATTGTGTGTTGATTCTTTTTGGCCTGCCATTAGGTGTTCTCTGGATTATTGCGTATTGGTATTGAGAGGAAAGATTGTGGAAGGCTTTGAACATTGTGATGATGGCCTTGTATTTAGCGTGTGAGGCAATGCAGAGCCAGTGGAGATTGTGGAGTACTGGTGTATGTGTTCATAGGAAGGATGCTCCATGCAGGATTCTGGTGGGAGTGTTCTTGGCTACTTGCAAGGGTTGGATTAAATCAAGATAAAATCAAAATAACCTTAACTGTTTCTGATATCTTAACAAGCCGAGGTGACCTACACGGAGTGCTGGATATACCCCTAAACAAAGGCATGGGGAAGGGTGACCTGCATGGAGTTGCAGGCATACCTACTCTTGCCACCTTGCTGAACAGATTAGATGGATATGCTGGTCTTTATCTGCAGTCCTATACTATGTTACTATGTAACCTTGCTTCGTGTAACTATAGTTTGGTTTGTTCTTTCATAGGTGCATAACTTTGCACTTGTCCACATTTGAACTTCCAGTCTTCCAATTTATCAAGGTCCTCTTGCAATTTTTCACAATCCTCTTGTTTTAAAAACTTTGAATAATTTTGTGTCATCTGCAAATTTGATCACTTCACTCATTAATGCCATTTCCAAGTCATTTCTGAATATGTTAAAAAGCAGCAGACCCAGCTCACATCCCTGGGGTACTGGACATAGAACATATGGGATAGACTTAAAATTTTAATATGTGTACTTTAGAGGAAAGGCGGGACAGTGGAGATATGATAGAGACGTTTAAATACCTCCATAGCATAAATTCACAGGAGGAGAGTCTTTTTCAATTGAAAGCAAGCTCTGCTACAAGGTGACATAGGGTGAGGGTGAAAAGGGATAGACTCAGGAGTAATATGCAGAAATATTTCTTTATGGAAAGAGTGGTAGATAGATGAGATAGTCTCCTAGTGGAGGTAGTAGAGATGAGGACAATATCTGAATTAAAAAAAACATGAGACAAACACAAATGATCTCTAATGGTATAAAGTGGACTAGTGTAATTGATATGAAAGGAAAGACTGGATAGGCCATGTGGTCTTTTTTTGCAGTCACGTTTCTCTGTTCCAATGTTTCTAGATTGTAACAGTAAGAAAGTTTACTTATTATGCTTTATCAACTGAATGCTTGAAAATGGCATTGATGCTGTCTTCGAAATCCGAAGCTCAATGAGGATCATAAAAACTGCAAATAAAAAATGTGTTTATTTTGTGGATCATACATAACTAAAAAAAAAGAAAATCATAGATAAAAATTTGGCACCTCTAGAAACACAACAAAACAAATACTTGCATGATTCCTTCAGCGGAACTGATGTGTCAAGAATACCTTAGAGAATACTACATAAAGGGGATTATCAACAGGAAAAACAAATAACCAATGCATGAACAAATAAGACATGAGCAGATGCACTTCCAAAAAGCGTTTTACGTTATGGACGCCACAGATGAACCACTGAAGCTGAATATCAGAAGCCTGGAAACTAGCTCCTAACAGTCAATGTTCCTTCTAATTTGTTTCTCCAATAGGCAGAGGGATTTGATGTGTCTGCATCACTCTGGGTCCTATGAGATCAGTCGTGCATAAAAGCACAGTGCATCCCTCATGTTTTGATTATTATATTTCTAAATTTATTCATAAATACACTTGTGGGGGAAGCACTGAAGAGATAATAAATACTGTAAGACTACAAAACTAAAACAATTCCTGTGAACATTTATTTACCAAAGGAAATGAGAGACCTGTTCAGTGTAAATTAGATCATAATTAATGAGGAGAATCCAAACTGAAAGAAAAAAAATTAACAAAAAAGAGAGACTAACTAGACAGTAAGCCCAACTATATTCTAAAGAATAGATTCTGCTTTGGGGATAGCAGATGGCACAAGCGGTTCTGCCAGGGTGATAACTAGATGAATTATGTTGGCGAAAAAGATTGTAAGCTGGTGTTTAAGAAGAAATACATTACAGCTTTGAAAATTAACAGTATGGAGGCTATTTTAGAAGCCAGATTTCATGTTCTGTATGCCTGGAAAAGTGAATAGAGATGACCAAAGCACAGAGGCATCCCTCAAGCCATTTTAGAAGCCGTTGCTGTGGATGTCCTGAGTATGAGGACATCCAAATCCAAATGGGGACCTGGAAGAGGTTTGTCCAGGGCATGGGCAGCAGAAATTCATTTTGGTTGGAGGGGTCAAATATGCCAATCTCTGGCCAAGCCTCCAAGCTCTCTGTTTACTCATGCTGTGATGGGCAAAATATTGCTGGGACCAGGGCCCCTGTGACCCACCCCATTCCACTGTCTATGGTACGTGGGCATTACCAGGAATGTCCTCGCCCGATTGCAGAAACGACCTGTACCTCCCATGCTGTGTCCAAATTTATACCTGCTCAAGGCATGAATAGGCAGTGAAAAGTGCTCAATTTGCCTGCCAAACCAATGGAAGGTATAGAGAAAGAGATAACGCCTATCCCATATGTTTCACGTGTTAACAAAAAAACTGAGAAATGGGGCTTATATTTCCAGTTTGCAACAACACCGGACTTCCCTATATGCAACCTTGCATGCTCTAGACATCCCCACCGCACTATTCTGTAGCCAGAACATCTGTGTGGATTGGGCTGTAGACATCCACATCAAGGAAAATTTGTGTTCCTGAAACTGGCTGGAGACATAAATGTCCCTGGAGTTTTTTGCACATTCCGCACTGGACATCCTAGATTGCATTGGATGTCCTTTGTAAAATTCTCCTCCATGTGTAACTGAAAAACAACAAAAAGAAATAATACGTTCCAGTGCTTTCATTCCCAGACTTAAAACATTGTTTTCTCTTTCCTTCTATAGCTCTGGCTACATCTGAATAGATTCAGGTTTTATAATAAATAAAGAATGCATCCTTATATTTAAAAATGAGTGAACCACATAGAATTAAATTTCAGTTTGTTCTGTGGCCATTGTTATGTGGCAGGTGCAGGCCTGTGATCCACAGTGTCTGACATAAGCAGGCAGGCCAAACTGGCTTGACCTGTAAATGAAGCATGTGGAGAGGCACATAGGAATTGCACATCCCCCAATATGCTGCTATTGTAGGATAGAACTCTGTAAGAGAACTAAACTAACTTAGGTAAGCAGAACTGAGAGATGGAAAAATACAGAAAAATGTGTTTAAAAGTTACTGATAAGAAAAAGTACATCTGCAAGGAATATAATTGGGAGTGCTGACAGATGAGTTGCAGAGCCCTGCTCCCCTGCATGCACAAATTGGCTATATGGCCTTGAGAGTATGAAAGTAACAAGTTGATGAACTGACCATTGTAATTGGGACTAGAAGGGGGGTATGCAGGTGCCATGCCCACTGAAGGAACATAATTGGATAATCTTATCAGTACCGGGACCAATGGAAGGGGTACGGAAGGTACGGGAGAGTACCGGGACCAATGAAATGTTTCTCTATACCTAGAATGGAACAGAAGTCTATAAAAGTTGTTGTAATGCTTGAAAACTTGGCTCAGCCATTTTGAAATTGACTTGCTTGAGACTTGTGCACAAATAAATGATTTGGACCTTCTGAACAGACTCCTGGTATCATTGGTTTGTCTGCGCTTTGCTGCTACATATTCTTGGTGCGTTGGCCGGGAAGTTGTGGAATCAAAGTGTATATAGGGCAATATACCACGACTTTCCGCCTCTATAGGCTTGGTCCTGCCGGGATCGCGCCCTTCCGACGAGGGCTGCTCCCTGGCGCAGCCGGTCCCTTGTATCGGAGGGAGCTGGTCGGACCTCGGCGGGTGCCGGGCCCGGCTGGAGCCAACGCCTCGAACCCGAGTGAGGGGAGTCCGAGGTCCAACTCATGCGCCTGCTTGGGAAGTTTGAGGACTGGATCCGGTGAGTATAGTTTTGATTTGGTGTCTAGACAGAAATAGAAAGAGCAGTACTGCCATTGGAACTTGGAATTGGGAATTTGTAATCTCGAGATATTGGGAATTGGTAAGAGAGCCTGATCACCTCTCAAGGAAGGGCCGAGTAACTCCGCATGGGAATTCGCCGGGTGAAACCCCCAGCCTTATTGTAATTGGGAAAAAGACTAGTCAGAATAGATAGAAACGAATGAATTCTGGGATACGTTGCTAGCATGATTGTGTGAACGAAGTGTGAATGAGAGGTCTGGCAGCACGGACCAAGTGAAGGCGGACCCCTGAGTAGCGCATTTCCTGACCGGGCGACCGCGTTCAGGTCGCGAAAAGGGGGAAGCGATTGTCGTCTTGTCTTGTTATTTGTACTCCTTATACGTTTCCAGGGCCGTGAGGACCCCTTATCCACGGTCCGCCCTCCTTTTCCCTTTTGTCTGTTGTTGCGCGCACACATCGAAATGGGAGGGGCGGGGTCTACTAGAAACACTCCATTAGAATGTATGATCGCACATTTTAAAGAGGGATATTCTGGAGATTATGGTATTAAAATGACAGCAGCCCGTTTGCAGATTTTGTGTACTAGGGAGTGGCCCGATCTAGACCCCATCTGGCCCTGAGAGGGAACGTTTAATGTAGAGATTATTCAGTCAATACACCGTAGAGTGCGGATAGCGCACCCCGATCAGTACCCCTACATAGATTCCTGGTTAAGTATTTGTGAAGATCCGCCCCCCTGGGCGCAGCGCTGTTATGAGGAACAGTGCAGAATAATGTTAGCTAAAACAGATTCTAGACAGAAAACGGAACAGCCTAGAATGAAAGAGCAGGATAAGAAGTCCAGGAAGAAACCCATCCTGGTAGATCCTGATTCCCCGGAGATAATTCTCAGACAGCCCCGAACCCCAGGTCCGATAAGAGTAGCCCGGCGTCCTGCCCCAGAACCCCAGAGACGGCCGGAGCGGGACCCAACCCTTGAACCCCCTCCTGAAGGACAGAGAGAGGAGGAATTAGCTGAAGAAGAGGATGCTATAAAAAAGCGAGTCAGAAGTAGAAGGAGAAGAGGAAGAAAAAGAGAATGCCCAAAGTGAGGAAGATAGCGTACAAGAGACACAAGTGGTTGCTAGTGCCAGCGTGCCAGCAAAAGATACACCCAAAGTGAAACCTGTTGAGAAAGCGAAGGTAATCCCTGGAAAGATAGTTAAGAAAACAGCCCTTAGATCCCAAAAGACAGCTCCCGCCAAGATGCTGCCTTTACGGCAGGTCCCGGGAGTGCCTATAAAGAATGATAATGAGGAGGTGGTAGCGGGACCCTTAACTTATGTATATATCCCTTTCTCTACAACTGATTTGTTAAATTGGAGGTCGCATTATGCCTCCTATACTAGTAAGCCCTAGGAACTGACAGAATTAGTAACTACCATTATGGAAACCCACCAACCCACCTGGCCAGATTGCCGTCAGCTCCTGACCACCCTATTCACGACAGAAGAGCGAGCATGAATTAGAAAAGCAGCTGTTGAATGGATGGCAGATAACCCTGTAGCTCCGGGACAGGGGCAGAATAGAATAGACCATCGGGAAGCGGCTCAGAGAGAATTCCCGAATGAAGACCCCCATTGGGATCCAAATACAGATGAAGGATCCACAGCCCTAGCCCGTTTTCGCCAAGGCTTTTTACAAGGCCTGAAAAGGGGGGGCCAAAAAGCTATGAACCTTTCCAAAGTTGCAGGAGTTATCCAAGGTGTAGATGAAAGCCCAGCAGACTTTCATGAAAGACTAACTGAAGCATACAGAATGTATACTCCCTATGATCCCGAGGCACCAGGAAGTTTATGTATGGTGAATTCTGCTTTTGTAAACCAGTCTCAACCAGACATTAGACGTAAATTACAGAAGTTAGAAGGGTTTGCGGGCATGAATGCAACACAGTTACTGGAAGTCGCTCATAAAGTGTATGTGAATCGTGATAATGAAAGACAGAGAGAATGTGATAGAAAGATGAAGAAGAAAGCTGATTTTTTGGCTGCGGCCATAGTTGAACAGAAAAGGGGAGGTGTCCCTAGTCGACGGAGCAGAGGAAGAGGGCGGGGTCAAGGCGGAGGCCGGACCCAGAAGCTAGGCGTGAACCAATGCGCCTACTGTAGAGAGGAAGGACATTGGAGAGATACGTGCCCGCAACTCGAAGACGCCCAGCAAGATGACGACAGCAATCATCAGTGGCGAGAAGAAAGACGAGGCTACCCCCGAAACCGCGGAGGAGCCAATCGAGAACAATTCCAGCGAGAAAGAGGAGGAGGAGCCATTCAAGCATTGGCCACACCGGTCCATGATGAGAATGACGTGGATTAGGACAGACCGGGCTCCAAGTTTGCTTTAGGTCTCCAGGAGCCTATGGTCGGAATACAAATAGGAGACCAAGTTATGGACTTTATGGTTGATACTGGAGCACAACATTCAGTAATAGACAAGAAGATAGCCCCATTTTCTACAAAAGCAGTCACCATTATAGGAGCAACTGGTGCCAAAGCCACAAAATCTTTTCTTCAAAATCGTATATGCAGCCTAGGAGGACAGCAAATAACTCATCAATTCCTTTACATGCCCGAATGTCCAGTGCCACTACTGGGACGAGATATGCTAGCCAAACTTCAAGCACAAATATCTTTCTCTGAACAAGGAGAAATGCAAATGACAGTAAATTCCCAAGCCAAACCAGCAGGAATAATGCTGCTGACAGTTCCCCGAGAAGAAGAATGGAGGTATTACATCGATGACTCCATCCAAGACACCTATTTTGAACAAACTTTAAAGAACATCCATGCACCATCTGGAGTATGGGCAGAAGGCAGTCCCCCAGGCCTAGCCAAGCATATAGCTCCAGTGATTGTAACCCTCAAACCGAGTGCTACACCAGTGCACGTCAAACAGTACCCTCTCCCAAGAGCTGCAATTGAAGGCATTCATCGCCACTTGCAAAGATTGCTTGAGTATGGCCTACTAAAAGTATGTCAATCCCCATGGAACACTCCACTTTTGCCAGTAAAGAAACCTGGGACGGATGATTACCGCCCAGTCCAAGATTTAAGGAGAGTAAATGACGCAGTTGAAACTATACATCCAGTTGTACCCAATCCTTACACTCTTCTAGGACTGATACCTGCTGAAGCTACCCATTTCACTGTACTGGATTTAAAAGATGCATTCTTTTGCATAAGATTAGCCCCTGTAAGTCAGATATTGTTTGCCTTTGAATGGCAGGACCCCATCTCTGGAAGAGGGGGCCAACTCACCTGGACAAGATTACCCCAAGGATTCAAGAATTCGCCTACCATATTTAGTGCTGCACTAAATCAAGACCTTTCAAGCTATCCAGTGGCCCCAGGGAAGAGAGTGCTTCTCCAATACGTGGATGATCTGCTGATAGCTGCCATATCAGAAAGTGAATGTATAATAGCCACCAAAGATCTCTTGCAGTTACTAGATGAAGCTGGATACAAAGTTTCCAGAGCCAAAGCACAACTATGCCAAAAAGAAGTGAAATACTTGGGTTTTCGTATAACCCAAGGAAGCCGAAGATTAGGCAGAGAAAGAAAAGAAGCAGTATGCAGAATTCCAACTCCAACAACCAGAAAGCAAGTCAGAGCCTTTCTGGGAGCGGCAGGATATTGCCGAATTTGGATACCTAACTTTGCCCAAATTGCCAAACCATTGTATGAAGCCACAAAAGGAGAAGAGAAGTCGCCACTGGAGTGGGGACTTGAGCAGGATACAGCCTTCCAGAAGTTAAAAGAAGAATTGATGTCATCACCAGCACTTGGACTACCAGATGTCCACAAGCCTTTCCACTTGTTTGTACATGAAGCACAGGGAAATGCCTTAGGCATGTTGACTCAAAAATTGGGAAATTGGGAGCGACCTGTAGCATACCTATTGAAACAGTTGGACCCTGTGGCCAAAGGATGGCCACCATGCCTGAGAGAAGTTGCAGCTACAGCGCTATTAGTGAGTGAAGCAGACAAGCTCACACTAGGACAGAACATACGAGTCACTGTGCCACATGCAGTCCTTGCCCTTATGGAACAAAAAGCAAATTATTGGCTCACCAATTCCCGAATGTTGAAATACCAGAGCATGTTATGTGAAAACCCACAGATACAACTAGAAGTGAGTCATGCCTTGAATCCAGCCACCTTGATACCCATCAGTGAAGAACTTCCAGAACATGACTGTATCGAAGTCATGGAAACTGTGTTCTCCAGTCGACCTGACTTGACAGATGTGCCCATAGACAATCCTGACCAAATCTATTATGTTGATGGGAGCAGTCTCATCCTCGATGGACGACGCTGTGCCGGATATGCAGTCATCACTCAACACGAAGTAGTTGAATCATCAGCTCTAGCCTCAGGCACATCAGCCCAAAAAGCCGAATTGATAGCACTTACCAGAGCATTGCTGTTAGGAGAAAAACTTGTGCTAAATGTATATACAGATTCCAAATATGCCTTCACTACTCTACATGCCCATGGAGCTCTCTATAAAGAACGAGGGCTCATCACGTCCGGAGGAAAATCAGTCAAGTATGGTCCCGAGATATTGATGTTACTTGATGCAGTTTGGGCCCCAACACGTGTAGCTGTCATGCACTGTAGAGGACATCAAGCAGGAAAAGGAGAAGTTGCCCGAGGAAATAGATTTGCAGATGCCTCAGCAAGACAAGCAGCTATGACAGGACAGATTGCCCCACAAGCTATGCCAATGCAAGCAGCATTGTTTCCAGTACCTCTGAATTTATGGACACCACGATATACCACCAAAGAATTGGATTACTACTGTAACAAAGAAGATGGAGTACTGAAAGATGGATGGATTGAGCTGCCACCAGAAGAGGGCAGTCAACCCCCTGGACAAATAGTAATTCCTGAACTGTTAGGACCATCCTTTGTCAAAGCTTTCCACGAAGCCACCCACTAAGGGAAGAGTGCTATGGAAAAAGCGCTCAGACCACATTTCTACATCCCTCTATTGACAACCATATCAGCTTCAGTAGCACGTCAATGTCTAACCTGTGCCAAAAATAATGCCAAGCAAGGCCTTATAACGGCACCCCAAGTTCAGTCAGGAGGTGTAACCCCCATGCACAACCTCCAAGTTGATTTTACCAAAATGCCAAGAGCCAATGGATACCATTACTTGTTAGTATTAGTTTGTACTTTCTCTGGGTGGGTAGAAGCCTTCCCAACCAGAACTGAGAAAGCCCGAGAAGTTACCAACGTTTTAATGAGAGAGATTGTCCCTAGATTCGGAATTCCAGCAGTAATAGGGTCAGACAATGTACCCTCATTTGTCTCCCAGGTTACTCAACAGTTAGCAAAAGCTTTACAGATACAGTGGAAACTCCACACTGCATACAGACCCCAGAGTTCAGGGAAAGTTGAGCAAATGAATCGTACCTTAAAAGCCCAAATGTCCAAGCTTTGTCAGGAGACACACTTGAAGTGGCCCCAAGTGCTCCCAATAGCTTTACTCAGAATACGCTCAGCTCCTGTAAAGTCAACAGGATTTTCCCCTTTTGAAGTTTTGTATGGTAAACCCCCACCAATAGTGCAGGGAGTCAAAGGAAATCTAGCCCAAATTGGTTCAGAAGTAACCAGACAAGAACTCCTAGCTCTTAGTTTTGTTCTGCAGACTCTCCATGCGTGGATCCAAGACCAGTTGCCTATCAACTTGACGGAACCCTTGCATCCCTATCAGCCTGGTACCTCGGTGTGGATCAAAGATTGGAAGAAGACACCGTTGGAACCCCATTGGAAGGGACCGTACACCGTCATCCTGTCTACCCCAACTGCAGTAAAGGTAGCCGAGATCGACGCCTGGATCCACCACAGCAGAGTCAAGCCCGCCGCTGATCCTGAACCAGAGCAGTGGACAGCAGAACAGCATCTTGATGCACCCTTGCGAGTTACTCTGAGACGGCAACCAGCAGCTTAGACACTTCATCACCAGTGCTTTGCAGTAGCCAAGTCTTTCGAAGAGGATTGCTGTTTTCCATGCAGCAACAGTTTTGTTTCAACGAACCCAATTTGAGTGTGATTTGACACACTACTTTGAGACTACATTGACTAGCCAGACATCACAAGCCAACTGAAGTTGCTAATAAGTTGGTTAATGTGTACTGGACAACCTGAGGATCTTCAATCAACACTCAGCACCCGTTAAATTGCTTCATTAGCAAACGGGACGAAAAATAAAAGACCGTCGTGATCAAGATCAGCAAGCTGAGGATTCAGAAGAACTCCAATCAACATCAACATGCATCTTTACTTTTGCTTTGCTTTGGTTGCCTTCTTTGGAGGTTTTGAACAGACTTATGCTTTACCTCCATGCACTGCTTGCATAACTTCTACTCGAACTGGACTGAAAGTAACTCAGACTTTGATTTACCACTCTTACTATACCTGCAAGGGAAAAGTGACTCGGTGTATTTATAACACCACTGAACTGAATGTTTGCACTTATGGTAAAATTAGAGCATGCTATAATCCGCATCAGAATCCATCCTATTACACGTTGGAAATACGATGGAAGGATGCAGATGGACCTATACTAGCTGCTACACCACCACTTAAGGACATTACTAAACCTGCTGTTTTGAATTTTGATGCATGTAATGCCATTAATAGAGATAGTTATTCCACCTGTGGTACTTGGGAGAAAGCGTATCGGAATGACCATAAGTACATGTGTCCGGAGGGTGCCACAGGATGGAGGAAGTGTACAGGTAAAAAGGAACCAGGCTATAGTACTGCACCAGCAGCAGATTACTATTGCCCGTATTGGGGATGTGTTTTTTATGCTACCTGGAATAATGGTATAGTTGATGAGAAGATAGATAAACGAATGGCTACCTTAACCAAGCCAACCACAAATGAAAAATGTCAGAAAGATGCTTGTAACCCCTTACACTTACGTATACACAATCCCTATGCTTGGAAACAAGGATACAAGTTTGGTTTGCGGATTGCTGGAGGGGCAGTAGATCCAGGAACCATTGTGTATATTAGATTGAATACCCAAGCTCACAAGTCATCCAAATATCATATCCATAACACTTTCTATGAAGCCATGCATGTAAATAAGTTTGAGATCCCTCTTCCTTCTCAGAATTTATTTCTAGAATTAGCCGGAGCAGTGGTATCTAGTCTTAAGATCTCAGATTGCTATTTCTGTGGCAGAACCCAAATGGGAGACCAATGGCCATGGGAAGCCCAAGAATTGAATTATTCTTTGATTTACAATCAGACTGAATTACACAAGACTACTAGTGAATGGGTGTTAGCGCACTCAATCGTTGGACGTCTTTGCTATGCCAGAACTGGACCCCAGTTCACCCAAAAGGTAGGACAGCTGGTCTGTCTTAGCCAGAAGTACTATAATGCCACGACAAAAAAGACAGCATGGTGGTCAGGAATTAGACACCCTGAACCTCCTAACCCATTAGCTAGATTTCCTGAACTTGCTGGTTTATGGACTAACCTTGCCAAAGTCCAAGCCTGGCAAGCCCCACCTGGCCTGTATTGGATCTGTGGAAACCGAGCATATGCACAACTCCCGCCACACTGGGGAGGAGCATGTGTCTTAGGAACCATCAGACCTTCTTTCTTTCTTTTAAACACTGAACATGGAGAACAATTAGGATACCCTGTATACACTACCCACCGACACAAAAGAGCATTAAGACAGAAAAGAGAAGCCTTACAGATAGGCAAGTGGGAAAAGTGGCAAGGTGATGATTGGCCACCAGAAAGGATCATTGAGTATTATGGGCCTGCCACTTGGAAAGAAAAGAGAACACGCACCATGGTATACCAAGGACCTCCGAACTTCACTCCAGTGCCTGCGCAAGCTCGAGAGAAGATGGCGCCGGACTCGCTCTACCGAAGCACAAAGTACTTACATCACTCACCTAAAAGCATACCGTGATGAATTAACAAAGAAGCGGAAACAATATCATTCCGACATACTGAAGCGACCGTTAAACAAACCCCACGACCTCTTCAATATAGTAAAATCCCTCATAAAAGAACCTCCCACAGACCAATCACATATGCCACAACCCCAAGCATACTCTAACTACCTACAAACAAAAATAATCCAGACTGGCGCAACCTCAACCAACTATCTACAACCAGGAGTAACCCACGCTGGCGAAACTTCGAGCTCCGCAAACAACACCCTTCAGCATAACTTACCCCAACCATCACCACTAGCCAATTTTGACAAAATATCACGCAGAGAGATTGAAGACACCATCGCTGCAATCAACCCTACTACTGCACCCAACGACCCATGCCCAGCCCTATGGATAAAGGAGTTGCGATGTGACTTAAGCCAATATCTGAGCGAATTAATAAACCAATCCCTCACAACTGGATCATTCCCACAGAGCCTGAAACAAACATCAATCAGACCACTGCTGAAGAATAACAAGATGGACCCAACGAAGGTGGAATCATACAGGCCAATTTCAAGTATCCCCATGCTTGCCAAAGTAATTGAAAAGTTAGTACAGCGCCAAATTCAACAGCATATTGATACTGAAGCCCCACTGGACCCCTCCCAGCATGGGTTCAGAGAAGCACACGGGGTGGAAACCCTCCTCACCACCCTACTTGACAACCTAGTCTCCGGAACAGACAAAATTCACCAGGGATATGCTCTCATCTTCCTCGACATTGCAGCGGCCTTCGATTCTGTGAACCACGAGATCCTCATACAACGCCTCAGCGAAAAAGGAATTCAAGGGACAGCCCTAGAGTGGTGCAAGTCATACTTGACCAATAGATGGCAACATGTAAGGTCTGGCTCCACAACCTCCAAACCATTTTTGCAAAACCAGGGCGTGCCACAGGGTTCTTCTCTATCTGCATTGATGTTTAACATCTACATGCAGCCCATATGTGCCCTAGCACGTTCATTCAAGGTCAACTGTTTAGCCTACGCAGACGATATCCTGCTATACATCCCTTTCAGGACCAACCAACCAGACCTCTTCCCTCTAACAAGCTGTTTTGAGGCAGTAGCAGAATGGCTCAACACACAAAATTTAAGAATCAACTACAGCAAAACAGATGTCCTTTTCATCTCAAGGAACCAGGACTTCACCCCTCCACCCTCCTTAAAAATCTGCGACACAGAACTGAAAACCAAATCAACAATCCGCTACCTTGGCATTACTCTGGACCAACACCTGGATCTGAAAACCCACATAAAAAACACAGTAAAAACAGTATACATGAAAATAAGGACTTTAAAGCATCTCCGACCACTACTAGATTTCAGCGACTATCGATCAATCTATCAAGCATTAATATTACCACATTTTGATTACGCCAACGTAATCCTACACGGTCTCCCCCAATCAACACTAGCACCACTCCAGCTCGCAATGAACACTGCTGCGAGAGTACTAACAGGGGCATCACGGAGAGAGCACATAACGCCAGTACTGATGAACCTCCATTGGTTACCTGTTCAAGCAAGAATCCTACACAAAGTCCTAACCTTGACCTTCAAAGCGTTAAACACTTTGACTCCCACAGCTATCAGCGAGATGATACACAAAGTACCACATAACAGAAACAGAAGACCTACGACGCAAAACACCCTCGAGGTCCCAAAGGCAACAACGAAATGCACAAAAATAACAACAAACAGAGCCTTTACAATTTATGCACCTAGAGCATGGAATGCCCTCCCCACCTATATACGAAACATCACCCACCTAACCCAATTCAGGAAAGCATTAAAGCACCACCTGTTCACCACATACTACCCTGAATCCAGCCTCAGTATTCATACATGTTGCCCCTCAGACAATCACGCACCACACCTAAACAATCAGACTCAGTATGAAAAAGGCTAACCCACCGATCCTTCAAAAGTAATAAGATGTAGATAGACCCTGCTTGAAAAAGGTAATAGTGTAAATACAATGTAGATAGTTTCCCCAGTTGTTTCCATGTTGATTTCCCTGTTTATTGTAAAGTTTACAACTCAGAATGCCTGTGTTGTATAGTTGACGTTGAATGTAAACCGCACTGATCTGAAAAGCGCGGTATAGAAGAACTGTTAAATAAATAAATAAATAAATAAAATGATGGTATGTATGGTTATCGAACTCCAATCTATATGATTAATCGTATTATTCGCTTACAAGCAGTAGTTGAAATAATAACCAATGAAACTAGTCATGCTCTTACGCTCTTAGCTAGACAAAGTACTCAGATGCGCACTGCTATATATCAGAACCGCTTAGCACTTGATTATTTGTTAGCAGCTGAAGGAGGAGTATGTGGTAAACTGAATTTAACTAATTGCTGTTTGAAAATAGATGATAAGGGTCAAGTAGTTGAAGAAATTGCTAAAGATATGCAAAGACATGCTTATGTGCCGGTGCAAACTTGGCACTCATTGAAATTCCCTAACTGGTTTGCTAACCTTTTCATCTGGCTGGGAGGATTTAAGACTTTCATTGTCTTAGTACTAATTCTTGTTGTTGTTATTTTCTTATTACCATGTTTAATCCCCTGCTGTATGCGTTCCATTCATAATGCTATTGACAGCACAGTAGAGCGGAAGACCGCAACTAAAATAATGGCTTTGTATAAAGCCAGCCCTAGTCGTAATCCTTCAATCATGATGTGATTCTTCAAAAGGTGATTTAATTCTCACACCTTATTAAGTAATAGGGTGAGATTAATCAAAGGGGGGAATGTGGCAGGTGCAGGCCTGTGATCCACAGTGTCTGACATAAGCAGGCAGGCCAAACTGGCTTGACCTGTAAATGAAGCATGTGGAGAGGCACATCCCCCAATATGCTGCTATTGTAGGATAGAACTCTGTAAGAGAACTAAACTAACTTAGGTAAGCAGAACTGAGAGATGGAAAAATACAGAAAAATGTGTTTAAAAGTTACTGATAAGAAAAAGTACATCTGCAAGGAATATAATTGGGAGTGCTGACAGATGAGTTGCAGAGCCCTGCTCCCCTGCATGCACAAATTGGCTATATGGCCTTGAGAGTATGAAAGTAACAAGTTGATGAACTGACCATTGTAATTGGGACTAGAAGGGGGGTATGCAGGTGCCATGCCCACTGAAGGAACATAATTGGATAATCTTATCAGTACCGGGACCAATGGAAGGGGTACGGGAGGTACGGGAGAGTACCGGGACCAATGAAATGTTTCTCTATACCTAGAATGGAACAGAAGTCTATAAAAGTTGTTGTAATGCTTGAAAACTTGGCTCAGCCATTTTGAAATTGACTTGCTTGAGACTTGTGCACAAATAAATGATTTGGACCTTCTGAACAGACTCCTGGTATCATTGGTTTGTCTGCGCTTTGCTGCTACAGTTAGACTTTTTTCATTATGTTTACACATCCATATTGGCAGCAACAATGACATTAGTCATGACAGCTGAAGACCTTGTGAGCAGCAGAAATGAAGAGCTGCAAACAGTGGGAAATCAATTTAAAGCACATAAATTTCTAGGTTAATGCACATTAAAGGGAGCATTTTAGAAGCTCTATTCCTGAGTTAGACGTCTAAAAATGGGCACATGGATGTGCAAATCATAGAGACATTCCTAGAGCCATTTTAGAAAGCCAGGTATATGATGTCCTTGGTGTGAGGATGTCCAGGTAGCAAGGGGGTGGGGTGGAGGTGTGCCCTGGGTGGAGCACGGGAGTTGCACGAACAGCACAAGTACAACAGGCCTAGAATGTTGAAGCATCTATGCCTACTCATGCTCCTGACCATGAATAAGGGTCAAAAAGTGCTGGTTTCATGGTTACAATGCTTCTGGGAAAAAGAGAAAAATGCACTTACCTCGCTGTGGTTAATATTTCCTGATCAAAGAAACCTGCCCATAAATACACACTCCAAACTTAATACTGGCCTGTTCCTGCCCTACTGCCCTACTGAGTATCTGAAATGGCAGGGTAGGATGTGCTAGTCTCAAAACATACTGAGGGGAAAATGAATCCCCTTCAGGTACCCTAGTCACATATTAGACTGTCTTCCATCTTGTGCTAATGTCTTCAGCTCCAGGCCTAAGTAAGAAACAGCCTGCTGACCCTTTCACCCTGGAACTGCAGAATTAGCAGTTTGAACTATGGAATGTGCTAACATCCTGAAATTATACGGCTGGCACAATGAGAGGTGCTGACCTTAACGGCTCTGGAAGCTGTAAGGTTACTGAAACTGCAACCTGGGCCCCTTGGTTAGGCAAAGGGGAACAAAAAGAAGAGCTAGGTGGCAGGATGTAGTTGACCAACATTGACATCTGGAGTCAATCTGCAGGAAGCAGGGTCAGCAAAAGGCAAAGGAACTGCCAGAAGGGTGAGAAGACAGGATGCCACAAGGGGAATGCAGAGGGCAAGAGGTCAAAAGGTTAAGGAACAGACATGCTGGAAAAAAGGGAAAAAGAAGAAGGAGAGGAAACTTGCCTGCCAGCAGTTCTGTTTTACTGTAGCAGCAAAGCGCAGACAAACCAATGATACCAGGAGTCTGTTCAGAAGGTCCAAATCATTTATTTGTGCACAAGTCTCGAACCAATCAATTTCAAAATGGCTGAGCAAAGTTTTCAAGCATTACAACAACTTTTATAGACTTCTGTTCCATTCTAGGTATAGAAAAACATTTCATTGGTCCCGGTAATCTCCCGTACCTCCCGTACCTCTTCTATTGGTCCCGGTACTGATAAGTTTATCCAGTTATATCCCTCCAGTGGGCATGACACCTGCATACCCCCCTTCTAGTCCCAATTACAATGGTCAGTTCATCAACTTGTTACTTTCACACTTTCAAGGTTATAGAACCAATTTGTACGTGCAGAGGAGCTGGGCTCTGCAACTCATCTGTCAGCACTCCCAATTATTTCTTTGCAGATGTACTTTTTCTTATCAGTAACTTTTAAACATGTTTTTCTGTATTTTTCCATCTTTCAATACTGCAGTTCTGCTTACCTAAGCTAATTCAATACTTCTACTGAGTTCTATCTTACAATAGCAGCATATTGGGGGATGTGCAATCCTATATGCCTCTCCACAGGCCTCATTTACAGGTCAAGCTAGCCATGTTGGCCTGCTTATGTTCGGACACTGTGGGTCACAGGCCTGCACCTGCCACATTCCCCCCTTTGATTAATCTCACCCTATTACTTAATAAGGTGTGAGAATTAAATCACTTTCTGAAGAATCACATCCTGGCTAAAGGATTTCTAACAGGACTGGCTGTATATAAAGCCATGATTTTTGTTGCGGTCTTCCGCTCTACTGTACTATCAATAGTGTTATGAATGGAACACATACAACATGGGATTAAACATGGTAATAAGAAGATAACAGCAACAAGGATTAGTACCAATACGATGAAAGTCTTAAATCCTCCCACCCATGAAAAGAGGTTAGCAAACCAATTAGGAAATTTCAATGAGTGCCACGTCTGTACTGGCACATAAGCATGTCTTTGCATATCTTTAGCAATTTCTTCAACTACTTGACCTTTATCATCTATTTTCAAACAGCAATTGGTTAAGTTCAGCTTACCACATACTCCTCCTTCAGCTGCTAACAAATAATCAAGTGCTAAGCGGTTCTGATATATCGCAGTGCGCATCTGAGTACTTTGTCTAGCTAAGAGCGTGAGAGCATGACTAGTTTCATTGGTTATTATTTCAACTACTGCTTGTAAGCGAATGATACGATTAATCATATAAATTGGGGTACGATAACCATACATACCATCATCATTCCAAGTGGCGGGTCCATAATACTCAATAATTCTTTCTGGTGGCCAATCATCACCTTGCCATTTCTCCCACTTGCCTATCTGTAAGGCCTCTCTCTTTTGTCTTAGTGCTCTTTTGTGTCGGTGGGTAGTGTATACTGGGTATCCTAATTGTTCTCCATGTTCAGTGTTTAAAAGAAAGAAAGAAGGTCTGATGGTTCCTAAGACACATGCTCCTCCCCAGTGTGGTGGGAGTTGTGCATATGCTCGGTTTCCACAGATCCAATATAGGCCAGGTGGGGCCTGCCAGGCTTGGACTTCAGCAAGGTTAGTCCATAGACCTGCCAGTTCAGGAAATCTGGCTAATGGGTTAGGAGGTTCAGGATGTCCAATTCCTGACCACCATGCTGTCTTTGTGGTCGTGGCATTATAGTATTTCTGGCTAAGACAGACCAGCTGTCCTACCTTTTGGGTGAACTGGAGTCCAGTTCTGGCATAGCAAAGACGTCCAACGATTGAGTGCGCTAACACCCATTCACTGGTAGTCTTGTGTAATTCAGTCTGATTGTAAATCATGGAATAATTCAATTCTTGGGCTTCCCATGGCCACTGATCTCCCATTTGGGTTCCGCCACAGAAATAACAATCTGTGATTTTAAGACTAGATACTACTGCTCCGGCTAATTCTAGAAATAAATTCTGTGAGGGGTGAGGGATCTCAAACTTATTTACATGCATGGCTTCATAGAAAGTATTATGAAGATGATATTTAGATGACTTGTGGGCTTGGGTATTCAATCTGATATACACAATGGTCCCTGGATCTATTGCTCCTCCAGCAATACGTAAACCAAACTTATATCCCTGTTTCCATGCATGGGGATTGTGTATACGTAAGTGTAAGGGGTTACAAGCATCTTTCTGACATTTATCATTTGTGGTTGGCTTGGTTAAAGTAGCCATTCGTTTATCTATTTTCTCATCAGTTATACCAGTGTTCCAGGTAGCATAAAAAACACATCCCCAATACGGGCAATAGTAGTCTGCTGCTGGGGCAGTACTATAGCCTGGTTCCTTTTTCCCTGTACACTTTCTCCAACCTGTGGCACCTTCTGGACACATGTACTTATGGTCATTTCGATACGCTTTCTCCCATGTACCACAGGTGGAATAACTATCTCTATTAATAGCATTGCATGCATCAAAATTCAAAACAGCAGGTTTAGTAATGTCCTTAAGTGGTGGCGTTGCAGCTAATATAGGTCCATCTGCATCCTTCCATCTTATTTCCATCGTGTAATAGGATGGATTCTGATGCGGATTATAACATGTCTTAATTTTCCCATGAGTGCAAACATTTAGTTCAGTGGTGTTATAGATACACCGAGTTACTGTTCCCTCGCAGGTATAGTAAGAATGATAAAGCAAAGTCTGAGTTACTTTCAGTCCAATTCTAGTAGAAGTAATGCAGGCAGTGCATGGAGGTAAAGCATAAGTCTGTTCAAAACCTCCAAAGAAGGCAACCAAAGTAAAGCAAAAGTAAAGATGCATGTCGATGTTGATTGGAGTTCTTCTGAATCCTCAGCTTGCTGATCTTGATCACGACGATCTATTATTCTTCGTCCCGTTTGCTAATGAAGCAATTTAACGGGTGCTGAGTGTTGATTGAAGGTCCTCAAGTTGTCCAGTACACATTGACCAACTTAGCAATTCAGTTGGCTTGTGGAGTCTGGCTTAGTCAGTGTAGTCTCAAAGTAGTGTGTCAAATCACACACAAATTGGGTTCGTTGAAACAAAACTGTTGCTGCATGGAAAACAGCAATCCTCTTCGAAAGACTTGGCTACTGCAAAGCACTTGTGATGAAGTGTCTATGCTGCTGGTTGCCGTCTCAGAGTAACTCGCAAGGGTACATCAGGGTGCTGTTCTGCTGTCCACTGCTCTGGTTCAGGATCGGCGGCGGGCTTGACTCTGCTGTGGTGGATCCAGGCGTCGATCTCGGCTACCTTTACTGCAGTTGGGGTAGACAGGATGACAGTGTACGGTCCCTTCCAATGGGGTTCCAACGGTGTCTTCTTCCAATCTTTGATCCACACCGAAGTACCAGGCTGGTAGGGATGCAAGGGTTCCGTCAAGTTGATAGGCAACTGGTCTTGGATCCACGTATGGAGAGTCTGCAGAACAAAACTTAGAGCTAGAAGTTCTTGTCTGGTTATTTCCGAACCAATTTGGGCTAGACTTCCTTTGATTCCCTGCACTATTGGTGGGGGTTTACCATACAAAACTTCAAAAGGGGAAAATCCTGTTGACTTTACAGGAGCTGAGCGTATTCTGAATAAAGCTATGGGGAGCACTTGGGGCCACTTCAATTGTGTCTCCTGACAAAGCTTAGACATTTGGGCTTTCAAGGTACGATTCATTCGCTCAACTTTCCCTGAACTCTGGGGTCTGTATGCAGTGTGGAGTTTCCATTGTATCTGCAAAGCTTTTGCTAACTGCTGAGTAACTTGGGAGACAAATGAGGGTCCATTATCTGACCCTATTACTGCTGGAATTCCGAATCTGGGGACAATCTCTCTCATTAAGACTTTGGTAACTTCTCGGGCTTTCTCAGTTCTGGTTGGGAAAGCTTCTACCCACCCAGAGAAAGTACAAACTAATACTAGTAGATAATGATATCCATTGGCTTTTGGCATTTCGGTAAAATCAACTTGGAGGTTGTGCATGGGGGTCACACCTCTTGACTGAACTCGGGGTGCTGTAATAAGGCCTTGCTTGGCATTATTCTTGGCACAAGTTTGACATTGTCGTGCTACTGAAGCTGATATGGTTGTCATCAGAGGGATGTAGAAATGTGGTCTGAGTGCTTTTTCCATAGCACTCTTCCCATAGTGGGTGGCTTCGTGGAAAGCTTTGACAAAGGATGGTCCTAACAGTTCAGGAATTACTATTCGTCCTGGAGGTTGACTGCCCTCTTCTGGTGGCAGCTCAATCCATCCGTCTTTCAATACTCCATTTTCTTTGTCACAATAGTAGTCCAATTCTTTGGTGGTATATCGTGGGGTCCATAGATTCAAAGGTACTGGAAACAACGCTGCTTGCATTGGCATAGCTTGTGGGGCAATTTGTCCTGTCATAGCTGCTTGTCGTGCTGAGGCATCTGCAAATCTATTTCCTCGGGCAACTTCTCCTTTTCCTGCTTGATGTCCTCTGCAATGCATGACAGCTACACGTGTTGGGGCCCAAACGGCATCAAGTAACATCAATATTTCGGGACCATATTTGACTGATTTTCCTCCGGATGTGATGAGTCCTCTTTCTTTATAGAGAGCTCCATGGGCATGCAGGGTAGTGAAGGCATATTTGGAATCTGTATATACATTCAGTATAAGTTTTTCTCCTAACAACAATGCTCTGGTGAGTGCTATCAATTCGGCTTTCTGGGCTGATGTGCCTGAGGCTAGGGCTGATGATTCAACTACTTCGTGTTGAGTGACGACTGCATATCCGGCACAGCGTCGTCCATCAAGGATGAGACTGCTCCCATCAACATAATAGGTTTGGTCAGGATTTTCTATGGGCACATCTGTCAAGTCGGGTCGGCTGGAGAACACAGTCTCCATGACTTCGATACAGTCATGTTCTGGGAGTTCTTCACTGATAGGTATCAAGGTGGCTGGATTCAGGGCATGGCTCACTTCAAGTTGTATCTGTGGGTTTTCACATAACATGCTCTGGTACTTCAACATTCGGGAATTGGTGAGCCAATAATTTGCTTTTTGTTCCATAAGGGCAAGGACTGCATGTGGCACAGTGACTCGTATGTTCTGTCCTAGTGTGAGTTTGTCTGCTTCACTCACTAGTAGTGCTGTAGCTGCAACTGCTCTCAAGCAAGGTGGCCATCCTTTGGCCACAGGGTCCAATTGTTTCGATAGGTAGGCTACAGGTCGTTCCCAATTTCCCAATTTCTGAGTCAACATGCCTAGGGCATTTCCCTGTGCTTCATGTACAAACAAGTGAAAAGGTTTGTGGACATCTGGTAGTCCAAGTGCTGGTGATGACATCAATTCTTCTTTTAACTTCTGGAAGGCTGTGTCCTGCTCAAGTCCCCACTCCAGTGGTGACTTCTCTTCTCCTTTTGTGGCTTCATACAGTGGTTTGGCAATTTGGGCAAAGTTGGGTATCCAAATTCGGCAATATCCTGCCGCTCCCAGAAAGGCTCTGACTTGCTTTCTGGTTGTTGGAGTTGGAATTCTACATACTGCTTCTTTTCTTTCTCTGCCTAATCTTCTGCTTCCTTGGGTGATACGAAAACCCAAGTATTTCACTTCTTTTTGGCATAGCTGTGCTTTGGCTCTGGAAACTTTGTATCCAGCTTCCTCTAGTAACTGCAAGAGATCTTTGGTGGCTAATATACATTCACTTTCTGATACGGCAGCTATCAACAGATCATCCACGTATTGGAGAAGCACTCTCTTCCCCGGGGCTACTGGATAGCTTGAAAGGTCTTGATTTAGTGCGGCACTAAAGATGGTAGGCAAATTCTTGAATCCTTGGGGTAATCTTGTCCAGGTAAGTTGGCCCCCTCTTCCAGAGATGGGGTCCTGCCATTCGAATGCAAACAATATTTGGCTTACAGGGGCTAATCTTATGCAAAAGAATGCATCTTTCAAATCCAGTACAGTGAAATGGGTAGCTTCAGCAGGTATCAGTCCTAGGAGGGTGTAAGGGTTGGGTACGACTGGATGTATGGTCTCAGCTGCATCATTTACTCTTCTCAAATCTTGCACTGGGCGATAATCATCTGTCCCAGGCTTCTTTACTGGCAAAAGTGGAGTGTTCCATGGGGATTGGCATACTTTTAGTAGGCCATACTCAAGCAATCTTTGTAGGTGCTGCTGATCTACCTCATAGACAACATCCTCAGAGTCATAGACAACAACACTAAAGGCATCCTAATGATCTTCGTCGACATCTCCTCCGCTTTCGACACGGTTGACCACCTAACCCTCCTGGAAAGACTAAAGGAAATTGGACTTCATGGTACCACGTTAAAATGGTTCCAATCCTACCTCACCGACAGGCAGCTGCAAGTCAAGATAGGCCACAACACCTCTCAACCCATAAAAATCCGCCAAGGAGTACCTCAAGGATCCGCCCTCTCGGCACTCCTGTTCAACATATACATCCAACCGATATGCGACATCATGAAAGCGAACAAAACATTCAATACACCATCTACGCAGACGACATCATGATATACACACCTATCTCTACCGACAACCCAGACTACAAGAGAATAACTGACTGCCTAACACAAATGACAAACTGGTGCACGAACAACAACCTCTCAATCAACTACAGCAAGACTGAGGCTCTAATAATCACTCGCAACCATGACTTCATCCACCCACCGGACATCAAAATAGCAGACACAACCATTCCAATAAAATCCGAAGTAAAATACCTTGGAGTAACCCTGGACAACGAACTAAATCTCAAGTCTCACGTTAACAAAACGGTCAAGAATGCATACCATAGAATGAGAATCATCAGACGGCTTAAACCCCTCCTCGACGCAGAACACTTCCGCACGGTATGCCAAGCACTCATCACCCCATTAATGGATTTCTGCAACCCCATCTACCTTGGCCTACCAAAGCAAACTCTCAAACCGCTCCAACTAGCCCAAAATACCGCAGCACGCATCATTTCTGGCTCAACAAGACAGGACCACATTACCCCGGTTCTCAAAGACCTACACTGGCTTCCAATCAGCTCACGCATTAAATACAAAACAATAATAAACATATTCAAAATCAAACACCACATTTCAGCCAACAGCCTGCACACCCTCATTCAGCCAGACACCAGCACCCGCCCGAGAAGACAAGGAACCTCCAACAGAGTCAACACACCGAGGGACTTCAAAAAAACACGAAAAGACACCACAGAGAGAGCCCTCTCCCTGGCAGCCCCAACCATTTGGAACTCCCTCCCAGACGAGCTGAGAGCGACAACGGACCTCAAGGACTTCCGCAAACAGCTGAAGACAGCTCTGTTCATAGAACATTATGGACACGTCACTTAATCAACAAGGTCTGTTCAACAAAGACCCCCCCCCTGACGAAAGATTGTATATCGGCACAGGATTTATCCCATGACCTATCTGAATAGTACCTAGTATTATAGAACATGCTGAATAGTACCTAGTATTATAGAACATGCTGTATCATAGCGCACCCTGTACATAGCCCCCCTAATCTACACCACACACCCCCCACACGCACACCACCCCCCCTGCATTCCCTGCATGAACCCCCCCCCCGCACCTCACTCCCCCATCACTGCATGAACCCCCTCCACATCTTCTGATTGTTTTGTTGTGACACCGCCTTGATTTTATGATAAGACGGTCTAGAAATACTGTTAAATAAATAAATAAATAAATTGCGGCTCTTGGGAGAGGGTACTGTTTGACGTGCACTGGTGTAGCACTAGGCTTGAGGGTTACAATCACTGGAGCTATATGTTTAGCTAGGCCTGGGGGGCTGCCTTCTGCCCATACTCCAGGTGGTGCATCAATACTTTTCAAAGTTTGTTCAAAATAGGTATCTTGTATCGAATCATCAATGTAATACCTCCATTCTTCTTCTCGGGGAACTGTCAGCAGCATTACTCCTGCTGGTTTGGTTTGGGGATTTACTGTCATTTGCATTTCTCCTTGCTCAGAGAAAGATATCTGTGCTTGAAGCTTGGCTAGCATATCTCGTCCCAGTAGTGGCACTGGACATTCGGGCATGTAAAGGAATTGATGAGTTATTTGCTGTCCTCCCAGACTGCATATTCGGTTTTGAAGAAAAGACTTTGTGGCTCTGGCACCAGTTGCTCCTATGATAGTGACTGCTTTTGTAGTGAATGGGGCTATCTTTTTGTCTATTACTGAATGTTGTGCTCCAGTATCAACCATAAAGTCCATAATTTGGTCTCCTATTTGTATTCCGACCATAGGCTCCTGGAGACCTAAAGCAAACTTGGAGCCCGGTCTGTCCTAATCCACGTCATTCTCATCATGGGCTGGTGTGGCCAATGCTTGAATGGTTCCTCCTCTCTCTCGCTGGAATTGTTCTCGATTGGCTCCTCCTCGGCTTCGGGGATAGCTTCGTCTTTCTTCTCGCCACTGATGGCTGCTGTCGTCATCATGCTGGGCGTCTTCGAGTTGCGGGCACATATCTCTCCAATGTCCTTCCTCTCTGCAATAGGCGCATTGGTTCACGCCTAGTCTCTGGGTCCGGCCTCCGCCTTGACCCCGCCCTCTTCCTCTGCTCCTTCGACTAGGGACACCTCCCCTTTTCTGTTCCACTATGGCCGCAGCCAAAAAATCAGCTTTCTTCTTCATCTTTCTATCACATTCTCTCTGTCTTTCAGTATCACGATTCACATACACTTTATGAGCGACTTCCAATAACTGTGTTGCATTCATGCCCGCAAACCCTTCTAACTTCTGTAATTTGCGTCTAATGTCTGGTTGAGACTGGTTTACAAAAGCAGAATTCACCATACATAAACTTCCTGGTGCCTCGGGATCATAGGGAGTATACATTCTGTATGCTTCAGTTAATCTTTCATAAAAATCTGCTGGGCTCTCATCTATCCCTTGGATAACTCCTGTAACTTTGGAAAGGTTCATAGCTTTCTGGCCCCCCCTTCTCAGGCCTTGTAAAAAGGCTTGGCGAAAACGGGCTAGGGCTGTGGATCCTTCATCTGTATTTGGATCCCATTGGGGGTCTTCATTCGGGAATTCTCTCTGAGCTGCTTCCCTACGGTCTATTATATTCTGCCCCTGTGCCGGAGCTGCAGGGTTTTCTGCCATCCATTCAATAGCTGCTTTTCTAATTCTTGCTCGTTCTTCTGTAGTGAATAGGGTGGTCAGGAGCTGACGGCAATCTGGCCAAGTGGGTTGGTGAGTTTCCATAATACTAGTTACTAATTCTGTCAGCTCCTGGGGCTTGCTAGTATAGGAGGCATAATGCGACCTCCAATTTAATAAATCAGTTGTAGAGAAAGGGATATACACATAAGTTAGGGGTCCCGCTACCACTTCATCATTATCATTCTTTACGGGCACTCCCGGGACTTGCCGTAAGGGAAACAGTTTAGCTGCTATGGGTGTCTTTTGGGATCTAAGGGTTATTGTCGTTGCCTTTGCAGGAGTCACTTTCTTTTTCTCAACAGGTTTTGCTTTGGGTTTCTCTGTCACTGGCATGCTAGTGCTAGTGCTGACTTTCTCAATTATTTGTACACTTTCCTCATCTGGGGGATTCTCTCTTTCTCCTTCTTCAGTCTCCACTTCTGACTCGCTTTTTAGGTCCTCCTCTTCTTTTCCCGCTAATTCTTCCTCTTTCTCTTCTCCAGGAGGGGGATCAGGGGTTGGGTCCCGCCTCGGCTCTGGCCGTCTCTGGGGTTCTGGGGCAGGACGCCGGGCTACTCTTACTGGACCTGGGGTTCGGGGCTGCCTGAGAATTATTTCTGGGGAATCAGGATCTGCCAGGATGGGCTTCTTTCTGGCTTTCTTATCCTGCTCTTTTATTCTAGGCTGTTCCGTCTTCTGTCTAGAATCTGCTTTAGCTAACATTATTCTGCACTGTTCCTCATAACAGCGCTGCGCCCAGGGGGGCGGATCTTCACAAATACTTAACCAGGAATCTATATAGGGGTACTGGTCGGGGTGCGCTATCCGCACTCTACGGTGTATTGACTGAATAATCTCTACTTTGAACGTTCCCTCTCGGGGCCAGATGGGGTCTAGATCGGGCCACTCCCTAGTACACAAAATCTGCAAACGGGCTGCTGTCATTTTAATACCATAATCTCCTGAATATCCCTCTTTAAAATGTGCGATCATACATTCTAATGGAGTGTTTCTAGTAGACCCCGCCCCTCCCATTTCGATGTGTGCGCGCAACAACAGACAGAAGGGAAAAGGAGGGCGGACCGTGGGTAAGGGGTCCTCACGGCCCTGGAAACGTATAAGGAGTACAAATAACAAGACAAGACGACAATCGCTTCCCCCTTTTCGCGACCTGAACGCGGTCGCCCGGTCAGGAAATGCGCTACTCAGGGGTCCGCCTTCACTTGGTCCGTGCTGCCAGACCTCTCATTCACACTTCGTTCACACAATCATGCTAGCAACGTATCCCAGAATGCATTCGTTTCTATCTATTCTGACTAGTCTTTTCCAATTTCCCAATTACAAAAAGGATGGGGGTTTCACCCGGCGAATTCCCATGCCAGGCTTCTCGGCCCTTCCTTGAGAGGTGATCATGCTCTCTTACCAATTCCCAATATCTCGAGATTACAAATTCCAAAGTTCCAAGTTCCAATGGCAGTACTGCGCTTTCTATTTCTGTCTAGACCCAAAATCAAAACTATACTCACCGGATCCGGTCCTCAAACTTCCCAAGCAGGCGCATGAGTTGGACCTCGGACTCCCCTCACTCGGGTTCGAGGCGTTGACTCCAGCCGGGCTCGTCACCCGCCGAGGTCCGACCAGCTCCCTCCGATACAGGGGACCGGTGGCGCCAGGGAGCAGCCCTCGTCGGAAGGGCCCGATCCCGGCAGGACCAAGCCTATAGAGGCGGAAAGTCGTGGTATATTGCCCTATATACACTTTAATTCCACAACTTCCCGGCCAACGCACCAAGGAATATGTAGCAGCAAAGCGCAGACAAACCAATGATACCAGGAGTCTGTTCAGAAGGTCCAAATCATTTATTTGTGCACAAGTCTCGAACCAATCAATTTCAAAATGGCTGAGCAAAGTTTTCAAGCATTACAACAACTTTTATAGACTTCTGTTCCATTCTAGGTATAGAAAAACATTTCATTGGTCCCGGTAATCTCCCGTACCTCCCGTACCTCTTCTATTGGTCCCGGTACTGATAAGTTTATCCAGTTATATCCCTCCAGTGGGCATGACACCTGCATACCCCCCTTCTAGTCCCAATTACAATGGTCAGTTCATCAACTTGTTACTTTCACACTTTCAAGGTTATAGAACCAATTTGTACGTGCAGAGGAGCTGGGCTCTGCAACTCATCTGTCAGCACTCCCAATTATTTCTTTGCAGATGTACTTTTTCTTATCAGTAACTTTTAAACATGTTTTTCTGTATTTTTCCATCTTTCAATACTGCAGTTCTGCTTACCTAAGCTAATTCAATACTTCTACTGAGTTCTATCTTACAATAGCAGCATATTGGGGGATGTGCAATCCTATATGCCTCTCCACAGGCCTCATTTACAGGTCAAGCTAGCCATGTTGGCCTGCTTATGTTCGGACACTGTGGGTCACAGGCCTGCACCTGCCACATTACAAGCCTAAAAATGAGTATAAATACAGGAGAGAAACTCTGGCAGATGGACAGACTGGCAGACCCTCCTTAGACAGCAATACTACTCTGTCGCCAGGACTCTTCATAGGAGACCTTAGGTGCTTTGCGCATAAAGACAACTTTATATTCATTTTCCTGTTTCATGCTGATTTGTAATATAGAGATTAGAGCATTGACTTTAAACTTGCGAGGCTTGTGATATTACATACCTGACAATAGAATTTCTACTTTACTTCAGTGGCACGATACTTTATTTGAAAGAGGGTCCTGTGCTTTACACTTATGTTGGGGTGAACCCTGCAGCCACAACAATTAACAAGAGGGCAAAAATCCCAACATAATTGGCGCCCGAACAGAAAAGAGAAATATATATACTGTATACTGTATATATATATATTATATATTTCATATATATATATATGAAAGAAAAAGAGTGTCAAGGGAAAGCTTCTCCCATACTAAGGTTCTCCCATGTTTGCTGAACGAAGCACAGCTGAGAAGGAGGTAAGCGTGATTTGGATTCCTGCAGAAGAAGCGTTGTTGTGAGGGTAAGAGACGCTTTTACATTTTTATATGTTTTAAGGTGCCTTTTATTTAGATATTCTAGTTAATAGTAGGAAGTTTTTATATAGGTTCAAGATAGTATAGGAATAAGAAGGATGTTTAAGAAAAAGATTGATGAAACTGACAAACACTAAAAAAGAACTATTATAGAACACAAAAATGAAATTATTAGGGATATAGAGCAGTGCGATAGCATTGAGGGGAAGACCCCGTGGGAAAACTTTGGTTTCTATGCCCAGGCATGGAACCAGGCAGGTCCAAATAATGGAGGTAATTGGAGAGGGGGTTGAGTAGGACCACCCCAGTCACAGTGTCCCCAGAGAATCACCCTTAACTGTTAGAACTGTGCAAGAGGGGATATCTTCAGTGTGAATTTATTTATTTATTTATTTACAGGCTCTTATATACCGCGCTTTTCAGTATCAGTGTGGTTCACAAATAACAAAATTTTGCATCAGAACAAAAGATCCTGTGCTTACATTATAACAGGATCGTGAACTTGGGACTGTAACAAGGGTAACTATATACAAATCAACAACAGTGGTTGTTGTAAAACTATTTACAATTTATATTACAAGTTGGTAATCATAATTCAAAAGACCTTATAATCAATAATCGTGAGTGTGCCTGATGGCGGATCTGTTGTGTACTTCGTCATGAGTTAGGTTGTTGGAGTGTCAGAGGCTGCGTGAGTGAGTTGAGGTGCGGGAGGTGGTTGTGTTAGGTTAGGGTGGACGAAGTGAAGGCTGAACATGTGATGCTTAAGAGCTTTTCTGAACTGTGAGAGGTCTCCGATTGATCGGATATGAGGTGGGAGGTTATTCCAGCACCTCGGGGCATAGAATGTAAACGCTCTATTCCTAGTTCTTTGAGTACATTTAGTAGAGTCAACTGGTATAATCAGCGTATTGGCTGCTACCGACCTTCTCAGCCTGTTATTGGGGGTGATAGTGCTGAGTGCAGAGAGGGATGAGGGTGATAACCGGTTAATTGCTTTAAAAGATAGGAGTAGTGCCTTGTAGATGATCCTGCAGTGTAACGGTAGCCGATATAGTTCCATAAGTATGGGTGTGGTGTGATCTCTTCTGGATATGCCGCAGAGAATGCGGGCTGCTGCATTCATCGCCATCTGCAGTGGATTGAGGGTGCTTTTGGGGAGACTGTGCAGGATGATGTTGACATAATCGAAATGTGGAGTTACAAGCATCTGGAATATTGTTCTGAAGTCGTTTGGGGCTAGTAGAGGTCTTAGGTGCCTTAATGTCAGTATTTTATTGTAGATGGACTTGGTGGTATTCTTTATGTGTTCTTTGAAGCTGAGCTGTTGGTCGATTGTGACACCCAGGTAGCGTATCACAGATTTACATGGGAGCTCTGCATCTCGCACCTTCAAGATAGTGGGGGGAGAAAAGTTCTTGTTCTTGGTTATGAATAGGACCTCGGTTTTCTTAAAGTTTATGCGTAGATTCTGTGATAAGAACCAGTCAGTGATTGCGTTGAAGCACTCTATTAGTGGGGAGAGGTCAGGGTGCATAATTTTGATTGGGGTGAACATCAAGACATTGTCTGCATAGATCAGGCTGGATATATTAAATGAACGGATGATATCACAAATAGGTTGCATATATATGTTGAAAAGTAAAGCAGACAGGGAGGTACCTTGGGGTACCATGTTGCCAACGGTCAGCTAGATAGGATTTACACCATTCCCAGGCCAAGCCCTGAATTCCCTTTTCTTGGAGGCGGGAGAGGAGTTGCTCATGTTCACAGAATCAAATGTGGCAGCAATATCGAGGAAGATGAGTACAAACCCATTTTCAATTTTGTCGATACCTTTGGATAAGGTGTTGGTAAGTACAGTGAGTAGAGTCTCTACACCATGGGATTCTCTGAAACCATGCTGGCATGGATCAAGAGGGGCTGATATGTCAATGTGTTGCTGCAGCTGCATTTGAACCACCTTCTCAATAAGTTTGGCTAGAAGGGGTATGCTTGAGATCGGGCGATATGAGTCTGTCCTTGTCGGGTCAAGTTTGTTGTTTTTCAGGAGAGGGCGTATAGACGTTTGTTTAAGAGTTGCTGGGAATGTTCCTGCTGCGAAAGAGAGCTTCATGATGTAGGATAGAGTTGGGCTGAGTTCTGCACGCATCGTTCTGATCCAGTAAGCAGGACATGGGTCATTTGGGGCTGTGGTGGTGTTCATAGTAGCAATAAGGTCGGCAATGTATTTCTCTGCTGGAGGGATGAAGTTTGTTAGCGGTGACTGTACTTGGGGAATGTGACTGAGTGTGGGACTTGGTGCTGCGTTTGTTTTAAGGATTTTAGATTGGAGGTACTTGGTATAGGGCTGAGGCTGAATTGATACTGTCTGATTGGCGGAAGGTGCCTTGGTTAAGGATTTAGCAATGCTAAAGATGTCGCGTGGTTTATTTATCAAGCGGAGGAGGAGCTCCGTACGGTGTTCTCTCATTTTTTCAGATATTTTCTCACGGTGTTGCTTTAAGGTGTTTTCGTAAGTCATTTGGTCCAATATGGAACGAGATCAACGCCATTTTCTTTCGTGCTTTCTTAGAAGCTGAAGAGATGATCGTAATTCAGCAGAGAACCAAGGGGCTGTTTTTTTCTGTTTCTTGGTGATTTGGAGGAGGCTGGTGATTTATTTGAAGAAGGTAACTGCGAACAAGAATTCAGAGTGGTATTCCATCTGTTGATCATATCGTCGAGGCTTTGAGCAGGTTGACGGAGTGCTGGAAGGGCGTTGTTGATGAACTCATCCCTGTCTAGGGATTTGAAGTGGATTGTCATTTCTGATAAGGCTGTATTTGTTTGGCTGGTTGGGATTTGATTTTGTTGGTAAGGGATTTGGAAGGAGATTAAGTTGTGGTCTGACCATGGGACAGGAGTAAATGAAAGGTTGATTCTGATCGGGGGGAAAAAATGAGGTCAAGAGCGTTTCCCTTGAGGTGTGTAGGAGAGTTCACCATCTGTGTATAACTGAGATCAGTTATACACAGATGGTGAATGCTGAAGTTCCCCAGCCCGGGCACCAGCAAGATCACAGGGGACACAATGTTTACCAGGGTCCCCAGAGCAGATTTCCCCAGTGGCAACCTAATAACTCTCTATGGTGATGCAGGCCATGCTCAATGAATGTGAGCTGATAATTGAAGTTTGTTTAAATGGGTATACAGTGCACATGTTGTTGGATTCCGGAGCCACAACGTCAGTACTGAATTCCCTACCCCCAGATGTGAAACTATCCCATCAAATCACTATGACTACAGGGTTTAATGGAGACCTGATTACTACCAAAATGAAAGCACCTATTGAAGTAGAACTCATGCGGCAACGTCCCTGTAAACTATTGCTGAATGCCCCACACTGTCCAGTTAATTTGATGGGATGGGATCTGTTACACAGGTACACTACCAAAAAACTGCCTCCAGTTTTGCAACTGATTCCTATAGATTTTGGGGTGCTGAATCCAGGAAAAATAGCCAAAATGTTCCATCACGTCACGTTTTCTTGCAAAATTAGATTTCTTACCCATATAAGGAATGTTCACATAATTTCTTTTTAGCCGACTGCAGTTTATTTTCTTGGCCCAAAATAGAGGTTGTAATGGTTAACTAACTAGAAACACTCCCTCATGATATTTTAGTGTTTTGTATTCATTTTATACATTAACAGGACAATTGGGAGGCGGGGGGCTAAATCCAGTACTCGCGCTGGCGCATGTTCTTTCCTGTTCGCCTCGCCTCGTTCGCTCGATCAAACAAGGTGGTTGCGACATGAACGTTCCTGTCAAATTTCAGTTTCTTGCAAGTTCATTATTACCTTTTGTTTGCTCAGTCGTAATCCAGCTTTATTCCGAAGTGGTTCACTACAGTTGTAGTTTGCAGTGCTGTGTATTTGTGATGGCTCACAGAGCCAGAGGTTGCGTCAACTCTCCGGACAGTTTTTGTTTTATTTGTGGGGAATATACCGTGAAAAAGCGGCAGAGGAACATTTCTGCATTTATTAAAAAAGTATATTTCGCCTATTTCGGTTTGAAGTTAGGCGATCAAGACAAACTGTGGGCTCCTCACAAAGTGTGCAAGACATGTGAGGAAGATCTACGCTTATGGATGAAAGGTAAAA
Source organism: Ichthyophis bannanicus (assembly GCA_033557465.1). Lineage (NCBI taxonomy): Eukaryota > Metazoa > Chordata > Amphibia > Gymnophiona > Ichthyophiidae > Ichthyophis > Ichthyophis bannanicus. The sequence goes on from CM066031.1 coordinate 1,606,676,983, forward strand.
AACAAGCATTTCGTTTCAGAATACCTATGATGTGGCATGAACAAAGAGACCACAGCAGTGACTGCTATTTTTGCTCTTGCATTGTGAAGGGATACAACTTAAAAAATAAGAACGTAATAAGTTACCCCAACCTTCCCTCAGCAATTAGGCCTATGCCTCATAGCAACGAAGTACCTGTGCCTGAACCACCAAAATCTTTGGATCATATTTGTGTGGACGGTTCTGATCATGATGAGACTCATCAGATGGCTTTTCCCGATGAGTCCAGTACTTCCGAGTTTGAAACTGAACCAGATCCGAAACCTGAACTTTTCTCTCAAGCTGAATTGAATGATTTGGTCCGGGATTTAGGACTCCCAAAAGATGCTGCCCAACTGCTAGGTTCTCGGCTTAAACAGAAAAATCTATTGTCACCAGGAACAACTTTTTATTGGTACCCGCAACCACGAGACACAATTTTTGAAGTATTTCAGCAAAGAGGAAGATTTGGTATTTTGCAACGATATATACGGAGTGATGGAAAAGTTTAAACTCAAGTATGATCCTGCTGAATGGCGGCTGTTCATTGATTCGTCAAAAGACAGCATAAAATGTGTTCTTCATAATGGCAACACATTCGCTTCAGTTCCTATTGCTCACTCTGTTATTCTCCAAGAAAAATACGAGAATTTGGCCCTGATTCTTCAGAAGATTCGTTATGATGAGCATAAGTGGATGATTTGTGGAGACTTTAAAATTCTATCCATGCTATTAGGGCAGCAATCCGGTTTCATCAAATGTCCCTGCTTCCTTTGCTTGTGGGATAGCCGTGCCCGCGACCTACACTGGGGGAAAAAAGACTGGCCAATTCGGGAGTATTTGAGACCCGGTGAGAAAAATATTCTTCATGAGAGCTTGGTACCTCGTGATAAAATTCAATTACCACCTCTCCACATTAAGTTGGGTCTCATTAAGCAATTCATCAAGTCCTTTCCAAAAGATGGTGAGTGCTTTCGGTACCTTTGCTCAAAGTTCCCCCGACTTTCTGAAGCAAAGCTAAGGAAGGAGTGTTTGTTGGCCCTGATATAAGGAAACTCATTTCAGATAGAGCATTCGCTGAAACGATGTCTGAGAAGGAAAAAGAAGCCTGGGATTCCTTCAAGGATGTTGTTCTCAAATTCTTGGGGAACAGGCAGGATGAGAACTATAAGGATATTGTTGCCAGGATGCTCAGTGCCTTCAAAGAACAAGGCTGTAACATGAGCCTGAAAGTCCATTTCTTGCACTCCCATGTGAACTACTTTCCCGAAAACTTGGGGGCGTACAGTGAAGAACAAGGTGAAAGGTTTCACCAGGACATCAAGGACGCAGAGAGAAGGTACCAAGGAAGATGGAACACCACTATGATGGCTGATTTCTGCTGGTTGCTGCTGCGGGAAACCCCAGATGAAAAATACGCCAAGTAGCGCACCAAGAGAAGCATTCGGGGGAAGAAGAAACGGGCCCACCAGGAGATTGATTGACCCAAGAATGACTTTAAAATCTAAACTGTGTTGACAAATATCGTGTTTTTACTAAACTTTGAAATAAAAATTTGCTAGTTATTACCACAGTGTCGGATCTCATTTATTAGAATTTTATTTTCACACCATCGGGTGTTTGTCTTCATGTATTGCAATGGTGCGGTTTGCGTTTTCTATTCTTACATACATACCTGTACAACATTTTTTGCACATTTCTTTGCTTTGCTTTGTGTCTAACCTCGCTCTTATATGCTCAATGTTTGTGCACATGTATGTGGCTATTTTAAGTGCAGACAATTTTGCTACCATCACAGTGTGTTTTGTTGACATTACTCTATTCTTATGTGCTGCCTTGTTACAATTTTCTTTATTCTTATTTGAATAACTACTAAACAATTAGTATAAAGAATTCATCCAAGAAACTTTTATCTCGATCGCACTCAATCTGAAACGTTCACCTCAAACTGCTAACCCAATGTAGCAAAAAATCTGTACGTGATGGAGCAAATTGGTTACCAGATTTGGATTCAGCGCACCAAAAAATGTAAAAATCAATCGAAACATTAGAGGCAGTTTAAAAAAAAATTTTTTTAGTGTACCTGTGTTATCTGCCTTTTGAGATAGAGATGTCCTTTACCAGCACACCATAGAGTCAACCAGATTTTTGCTGAAATCCCTTCTGCCTCTGAAAACCCTTTTTGGTCTAATAAGGTTTGCATCACCTGACAGAATTAAACTAAAAAGAAATTGACATGGTCCCAAAAATAGTTCAATGAGAAAGATTTGTTTGCATATACAAAAGCAAATACTTGTCTGTAACTTGTCCTTTCAGACTGAGGTCAAAAGCTAAGATTTAAAACTTTTAGGTTTAAATGCAATTTGCCCAAACTATTTTCAAATGCCTGACGTATTTTTCAAATGCAAGAGGAAAAAACTGAAAAACGTGTTCACGATTAATCAATCATGTCTTTCCTTCCTTGCTCATAGGTTCCCGAGAAGAAATTCCTTTGTTTAAAGACTAACATTGTTTTATCTGTTTGTGAATATAAGTACTTATTTGTGCTCATCATCTGAAATGAAATAAGAAAGTTTAATTTCCAGATCTTAATGCAAGATTTTACCCTTGCTCAGTCTGTTTTCTTAAACACCAAGCACATGTAGATTTGCTCAGTTCAAATTTAAAAACAAAAAGAGGAAGTGTTCTCTGGTATTGCTGTGGTTGCATTGTAAAAGCTCAGTGCTATAAAAAAGAGAAGTATGTGCCATCCTGTTTCCTCTCATGATTGTGGATTGATAAACAGAACAGCAGCACCTTGTTTGCTGTGTGTGAATTATATGTTTTTTAGGAAAATGCACTTTGTTTTGAAAAACATTCCTGATTTCAGTTTGGGAGGAACAACTAAGAAAAACAGATATATGTTTAAGCACCATGAATTAACCTAGTTTATCCTTATGAATGTATGCTACCAAATGTGACCCTTATATTACTATATTTTATTTATTTATTTATTTATTTAACATTTCTTATATACCGCACTCTTTGTCATCAGTGCGGTTTACATTGAAACAGTATAACACTTAGCGATATGTTTACTAAACTGCGTTAGTGCAATTCGCATTAGGAGCCGCGGTAGTAACAGAAACCCCAAATAAGGACATGGGCGGTACATCGTCACCACTAACGCGCGTTAAAAAAATTAACGAGCATTACCAGGCGCCGTGGCGCGTCACTGCGCGTTAAACGTAAGAAGACGTACAGACACAAAGCACTGAAACAGAGCTGTAGCATAATGGTTACGGTACTGACCGCTGTTACAGGCAGCATGGGTTCGAGTCCCCAGTGTGCCTAAAGCAGAAGGCTGTCCCAGGCATCACCCTGTACATTACAGAGGGAAAGAGGAGGCATGTTTTTCGTTACGCTGAGTATTGGTGTCAGAAAAACACCCTCGGAGTGTGCCTAGCCACGTACGTTGGTACGTGCGTAGCTGCGCGCGTACAATCGTGCGTGGGTACGTGTGTTTTTACGTGCGTGGGTACGTGTGTTTTTACCAGTGTGGGCATCTTATTTTACAGACTCTGTAGGGTGTCTTGCACCTATGCATTATGCTAGCAGATGTACGTGTGATGGCCTATGGTTTATCAGAGCCTGTGAGCAGGTGCTGGGGTTTCACAGGGTTGGATTGTGCCAGTCACACCCATGATGCACTGCACATGCAAATCAGCTGTCCACAGATACATACCATGGGGAATGCACCCCCACAGCACCTCGGCCTGGTAGGGGGAAGTGACCATGTGCACCCCCACAGCACCTCGGCCTGGTAGGGGTTACTGACCGTGTGTTGTACTGGCACAGAGTAGCTACACACCATCACATTGTGCGGGTACTGTGCTCACCCTGAGGGTGCAGTGAGGCGCCCAGCACCAGGTCCACAGCACCGTCAATGGCTGAAAGAGGCCATGGCGCAGGTCCAAAGCAGTGTTACTGTGTGAGATAGGTAGGTTCTGCAGGACCACCTTGGACATCTCTGTCTGTATCAGTCAGGTGTAGCCCCCATGCACCACCACCCCCCCCTCCCCCAGGGCTGAGGGTGGCAAACAGGGTCTCCTATCAAAAGATCCACAGTCTACCTCCCTGCAAAGGTGGCAGTAGAGAGGAACATCAACCCCAGTCCTGCTGAGGAACAGACACCCCACAGGGCAGTCAAATGCAGCTCTGTACACATCCATAACACAATAGCAGACAGACATGAGGCCTGGATATGGTATGCTGCACCCCACCACTATCTGATATTCTGCTGGTGCAAGCCATCAGCCACTGCACCCTGCAAGCCACTCCATCACAACACCTACCAGCTGCAAACAGTCTGCTAGTGCCCAGTGGAGATGCCTGCACCCAGAACTGGGATGTCAGCATACACAGCAAGCAGATACATCAGTGACTGGGCCCAAAAGGAAACCCATATTTATCACATGAGAGAAATACTAGATAGCACCATGGGAGTGCCTAGCCATGCTGTGGTCACTGCACAGTCAGGGTGAGAGTGATCTCTCAGCAGGATATACTGAGGTCACCCTGTCTGTGTAGGTGGTGGCCGGGCACTACAATGTGCCTGTCACTGCCCTATGCCCTGTGCAGATGCACCCTGGCCAGGCCACCCTGTCTGGCCTATACCCATAGTACCTTGCTCCTCATTATGCACATTGGCAGCCCAATACTGGCAACATTGCTGGCAGTGTGGACTGTGGAAGGTGTTTGCAGCCACCACACACTGGATAGACAGACAGCCACCCCCACACCTATGCCAGCAGTGTGCTACTATAGAGGTGGTCAGCAGCCATACCCACCACACCAGTCATGGGCATAGTACAGGCATGGATATGGTACACAAGGCTGTTGGGGGGTCACTTCCCAGGGTGGTGAACACTGTCAGACATCAGAATGATTGTTATGGTGGAGCTCAATGAGCAAAATGTGCTTAACGTAGGAATTGATATCTGCCAGTTATCATAGGGAACGTTTGATAGCTCTGTACCATATACCCAGGTGTAGGGTGGCATTGCTAAGGTATGCAACTGCTAGTATTGGGAGATACAGGCATGGCCCAATGTCTTGCCTCTCCAGGAGGCATTGGCCAATGGGGCCTGTGGGTGGGTGTGTGGCCCTGTTGGCTGCTGCTTTACAGCAGAGTTCCCCAACTCCAGTCCTGGTGTTCCAAACACTGTTCGGGTTTTCATGCTGTCCCTCATAAATATGCATGAGCTACATCTGCATACCATGGGGGTGGTGCATAGCTATGCAGCACAGGCATCTTTATTAGAGGCAGCATGAAGCTGGAATGGTGTGGGGCCCTCCAGGACTGCATTTGCGGGACTCTGCTTTAGGTAATGTGCCTGTTTCTGATGTGTGTGTTTGGTGTAGTAAAATATAGGCCATGCGTATGTTCTCTGCAATAAAAGAGTGTCTTTACTATCACTGTTTAGTGGTGGGTAAAACTATGGGGACTGGGTTGGCAGGAGCCCCAGCTGGGATTTGAGCCTGTGATCCTCTGGTCTTACAGGCACTGGCTGTGTCTGTTGCACCACACTGTGGCCACAGAGACAGGGCAGTCCCTGGCGTTAGTTAAACCGGCCTGACGAGTCAGAAACCCTGCTCTGCAACAGGTTTACTGTGGCCTCATTTACCTTGTATGCAGACAAAGGTGCACATAAACCTCAGAAAAGACCTCAGAAAAGGGGCACACACCCATAACCAAGCTGGGCAACAATGATATCATTGGGCAACATTACACAACACTCCCAGGACAGCTCCATTACAATGAAATGATCTTTGAAAGGGTCTGCGGAGCGTAGACCCTTCCACACATCATTTCTTTTTTATTTGGTGCTTTCCAGGGAGTGTTGTTCCTTGTTGCCCATTGCTATCACTGTTGCCCAGCTGAATTATGCTTTTTAAAATGTTTCTTGTGGTCATTTTTAACGTTTTATGTGAAATTTTGTTCTGTGCACATGTATCACACTGCTCACGTTTTGTGGGTTTCCCCGGTTTTTCTGTACATTGCTGACGTAAATGGTTTCTCTTCCCTTTAAATGCCTTTAACGACAGGTTTTCATTCGCGTTGGAATTGAGCTCAGAAATTCAGCGCGTTAGTATGAGGGGAGCCTCTCCCCGCCCACTCTCCGCCCATTGACACCTTCTCTCCGCCCACTCTCCACCTTCTGCGCTGTTTTAACGCGCCGCGGAAGTTTACGATCGTTAACTGCGGTTAACGCGCGTAAAGTATGTTTAACGATCGTTAGCACGTCAGAACGCGCGTTCGGACGTGCTAACGATCGTTAAACGTACTTTACGCGCGTTAATCACGATTACCGCACTTTAGTAAACATCCCCCTTAGTCAGTTAAATTTGGCCATCGTTTACAAAGAACAGGGATTTAACATGGAGTTAAACTTGGGGGAAACTATATACATTTCTAGTAAATTACATTGGTGATATATTTATGCAGATGTCCAGTATATAGATGAGCAATCACAGGATGAGTAAATCTTACTGTTTGTTTTGAATTTGCATTCCCTTAAATCTGTTAGAATTTGGTTAAAGACACTACCTTGAGATGACTGGACAAAAACAAAATCTTGCGTTTCTTCAATGATCCAGGAGAAGTTTGGGAAAGAACACAGGTAGAGAGAGAAAGCTATAGTAATTTAATAATTTTCATGTTATGCCTAATAAAGTTTTTTAGAGGGTTGTTTTAGTTTAAAGAAACAATGTTAGGCTTAAATGAGTGTTTGGTATGTTAGAACAGCCTTATCAAATAAGGATACCTTAGTAAGTCATAAAAACAAGGAGTTTGATGGAATAATGAGCACTTGACTCTGCAATCCTATTTGATGTCGTCATTACCTCCAATTTTGGAAGTTATCTAACCCAGACATAAGCTTAATAATTGGAACTGACACTTGGAGACAGACTAGGTGTACTTGCATTTTGATGGGCTTTGGAAACACCTACATAGGCCATGTGGTATTTCCAAATGCTTATCTACATTTTGCCTCTGTGTGCCCTGGCCAAACACATGAAGGCAAAAGGAGGAAAGATATCTACACAATTTTCAACAAGATTGGTACAATCCTAAATTTGCAAAAAATTGAGGAAGTGTGGACGTCTTGTCTGCAACTTTTCTGATCTGTAAAAAAATTGTTAGCTAATTGAGTTGCTTAGGATTGGCTGCTGTATGCAAGCAGCAGTCCTAGAGGGGGGAACCTCCAAAACCTTAAAACTTTGTAAAAAACGAAACCGTCTTGCCTTTGACTCTGTTCAACATGAAAACTGCCCCAAGGGAGGTCATTATTTGCAACCTGGAGACTGGAACCTGGCAAAAGCATACCACCAGCACATACCGCAACCGCTGTGTGAGGGACCGTTCCAAGTACTTCTGACAACACTAGAGCAGCCAAGGCCCTAGCAGCTGGAGAGGGAGAAGAGAAGACTCCCGAAGAAGATACACAAATGACTGTGCACTATTATCCGTTTGGCAAACCTGCTGATGTAGAATCCCTTTTGCCAATTGGCAAACAGAGAAGCCTAAAGTGGACGGGATTTATAGTTCTATGTTTATGTTATCATTGTAATCTTGCTGTTATTATTTACTTAAGATGTTGCTTTTTCTCCATTTTGTTGTGCTTTAGTAAGCCTACCCCTGATGAGGCTACTCCAGCCCTCCTTGAGTATAACAAGAAAAACTGTAGCTGTCAGGAAGAAAGAAATTACACTAAATGTCCTTCCAATTTGGCAACAGTAAAGTTTCTTCCTCCTTCCAGCTCTTGTGAATATACTGCCCTAGCACAAAGGTCTGGAATTTCCAATGTATATGGCAATACATCTGATGCCCTGCCTCTTATTCCAGAGGATTTTCAATTGATAGAGGTCCACTATTCAGGTAACAAGTAACCCTATATGAGTTTCCTCTCCTCTCAGTTCCCTATATTAGGTATAGAGTTAATGGGATTCAGATCTCATGTGGCAACTTTGTCTTATCGTGCCTCCATCTCTTCAGTGAGTGTCACTGGAGGTTCCAGTTGGCCGAGTGTAGACGAGCACACCATGGGGACAGCGGAAGGGACCTGAAGTGGGTTTCAAGAGGGGAATGAGGGGAAAATGAATTCCCTTTAGGTACCCTAGTCACATATTAGACTGTCTTCCATCTTGTGTTTACGTCTTCAGCTCCAGGCCTAAGTAAGAAACAGCCTGCTGACCCTTTCACCCTGGAACTGCAGAATTAGCAGTTTGAACTATGGAATGTGCTAACATCCTGAAATTATAGAGCTGACAAAATGAGAGGTGCTGACCTTAATGGCTCTGGAAGCTGTAAGGTTACTAAAACTGCCACTTTGGCCCTTTGGTTAAGCAAAGGGGAACAAAAAGAAGAACTAGGTGGCAGGATGTAGTTGACCAACATCAACATCTGGAGTCAATCTGCAGGAAGTAGGGTCAGCAAAAGGCAAACGAACTGCCAGGAGGGCGAGAAGATAGGATGCCACAAGGGGAAAGCAGAGGGCAAAAGGTTAAGGAACAGACATGCTTGAAAAAAGGAAAAAAGAAGAAGGAGAGGAAACTTGCCTGCCAGCAGTTCTGCTTTACAAGCCTAAAAATGAGTATAAATACAGGAGAGAAATTCTGGCAGATGGACAGACTGGCAGACCCTCCTTAGAGAGCAACGCTACTCTGTCGCCAGGACCCTTCATAGGAGACCTCAGGTGCCTTGTGCATAAAGACAACTTTATATTCATTTTCCTGTTTCATGTTGATTTGTAATATAGAGATTAGAGCATTGACTTTAAACTTGTGAAGCTTGTGATATGCATACCTGACAATAAAATTTCTACTTTACTTCAGTGGCACGATACTTTATTTGAAAGAGGGTCCTGTGCTTTACACTTATGTTGGGGTGAACCCAGCAGACATGACAATTAACAAGAGGGCGAAAACACCAACAATAGACACTCCCTTCTGACTTACCGAGTCGTTCAAGTATCTGGTTCTGCTGCCATGTGCTTCAGGGATATCCATATTTGTAAAATGGCCTACACCCAGCCATACCTGACTGCTATCTATGCAGAACCCATCTCCAGAAATGGTTACTGGGACATTCATATTTTGGGATGGAGATGAAGCAATTTCAGAAGGCAAGGCTGCCTCTCCCCTGATTTTTGGACATTCTGCTCTGGATGTCCCAAATTTCTCCTAAACATCTCTTCTAAATGCCACGTCATATCAATTTAGTGCACTCTAGGGGCCTTTTTGTAAACTGTGGCAATGGCTACTGCTGGATATGGTATGTATTAATGGTCCATGGCAACTGCTACTGTACACTAAGAGCAATCAGCATGGTAAAACTCCTGCACTAAGTACTCTTAGTGCAACATGTTGGGGTTGGAGTGGAGTGTGAGTGTGTTAGCCAGTGACTAGTGTGTGGGTTGGCATTGTGTTTAGTGTAGTTGCACTCCTGGAATCCCAGTTGCAAGGCCATTGCTCATATAAAAATGGGGGGAAAAGTGTTTTACAATGACATCCCCTTCCCTCAAGTCCCAGTGTAAAAAATATAATAAAACGCCATATTCAATTTTTCTGCATTACAAAGGCCTCCAAGTTATATCTATTAGCTTTGAGAGGCTGCTAAAGTAATCAAGGAAGCAAAGATACAAAAAGAAGAAGAAATAGCCAATGCAATAAAATGGGGGATAAGACATTTTTCAGATATGTTAGCGAGAGGAGGAAGGGCAAAAATGCTATTGTCAGACTTGTCGCCCCCACCTGGCCGGGTAGATAACCTGGTACCAGGAGAGGTCGCCTTTCTACCTTTAAATAAGTTTTCCCTCAAAATGGCCGCCAGGAGGGCTGCTGGGAGTTGTAGTCTTATCTTAAGGCAAAGGAGTTGTGAACAAGTGGTCAGGCGCAAAACAGAGAAAATTTATTTGTTTGTAATCAGGGATTCCATCATACACAGGATATAAGTGGAAAACAAAAATACAGGATTTTTACTCCAACGCAAAAGCTTTAACTTTTCAAAAGAAAGTAGATACAACGTTGCCTGTGTTCAATAAAATGCAGCTTATTCAAAAACTTAAGCTTCTCCAAAGCTTCTCTTTACAGGAACAATATTTCTTGTAGCAAAACAGCTCTTAGAATGTCCACTGATTATTACCTTCAGCTTTCAGCCTTATAATCAGTTGAGCCTAACACTCAGCTGTTTTTCTTCTGCCGTGCCTTTCATACAAATCAGGTTGCTCTTAAAGCATTCATACTTTCAATGGCTCTATAGTTTAGCACTCTTCCAAGTCAGAGGCTTGACAATAAGCACACTGCATTTCATATGAGTTATCTTCAATATCTCCTATTTCCATTTCTTCAACACTGTCCCTTTCACACTTATCCAAGGGTATCTGTAGGGAGAGCTGACTATTCTCTTTCTGGATCAAATCATTCAGCTTTTGAGAAGGACTTGCTTCTGCCCTAGCTCTTCTGCAATGTGAGCCAATTGATAGTCAGATAAATGGTCCCTCTTTATTCTGGGGTTTAGCTTACAGCTAGAATTAGCTTTTAACTCTGGAGCTAATTCTCCTAAGCTTTTCCTGGACAAGAACTGAGGAGGACACACTTGCCTTGAGTCAGGAGTATTCAGCAATTCTCTCTGCCCTGTATGCAAGTCATGCTGTCTTCCATCTGCAGAGACTTCCTTTGATTGCAACAGCCTTCCTTTCAGCTGGGACTGCCTTGGAACCTTTCCAATCAGTTCCCCCTGTGCACTTGGAAGCTTTAAGTCAACAGCCCTTATATCTCTCCTGCTGCCTTCTTTCAAAGGTTGTACAATACCTTCTTCAGCTCCACCTTTCCTTGCTCTCTCAGCTGTTCTCTGCAATCTCCCGAGTGTTCTAGGCACACTCTCCGTTGTTCTCTCTGTTGCTCTTTCGCTGGCTCTCTCCCTGCCTCTCTCTGTGTTTCTAAAAGTCAGCTTTTTAAACTGTTCTTCTTCCTGTGCCACGCCTTGCTCCCAGCACATGTGATTAGAGTCAGGCTTCTCTCTAACCCTGACGTGCTGCTGTGGGCGGGGCTTAGGGGTGACTAAGTTGTGAGTCAGAGACTCCTGGTTACCGGGGAAACCCTGGATGCTTTCAGATTTAAAGGTGCAGGGCTCATTTCCCTGTGTATCCATAGGCTCAGCAGTGCTTTCCTCACCACAGACTCAAAGGTGAAGGGGGGAATATGTAGAAGCTGATGAGGATAAAGCGGAATTGCTTAACAAATATTTCTGTACTGTGCTCACAGATGAAGGGCCGGGAGCGGGACCTCAAACAACACACATAAACAGGAACAAAAGTGAGGGGCATCTCAAACGATTTTCAGAGGACTTTGCTCGTGAGGAACTAGCTAAGCTAAAAGTGGACCAGATGGGATACATCTGAGAATACTGAAGGAACCCGGGGACGTTCTAGCAGCTCCACTGACTGACCTTTTCAATGCCTCTTTGGAATCGGGGGTGGTGCCAGAGGACTGGAAAGAGGCACATGTGGTTGCTTTACACAATGTAAAGGGTCTGTTTCTTGTTAGTCACTCCAAGCCAGGGAAGTCCCGAACCCTCATCTGCGGTGTGCTGCTCCGGCTGGCTGGAATCCAGGGGAATAAAACTCACAGACCACACAGAAGGGAAGGTATGCAAGTTTATTCCAAAGGGTGGAGGGATTGTCCGTATTTTATACATTATCAGAAACATAGTCATACGTCATCCACCCATCTTCTGGGGCCCGCTATAGCTTATCAGTAACTGTGCAAATACAAGTCATCCTTGAGTAGAACAATCAGTTTAGCTTAGCACAGCACATTCCTTTTCCATACCCACCAGAATGTACAAAGGGCACATATAGGATTCTGATTTCTCTTGTGCAGGCCTCCTGTATATGCACTTAAACTAAGCATTATTATTATTTCCTAACAATCCCCCCTTTGGGCCTGCATAGGCCCACTATAAGAACAGCCTAACAATCTACTACAAAATAACTAAACAGACATTATTAATGGAACATCTGTATGCGGCAGCTCAGGTACATCAGCCACCATAAAAGCAGGAGTATAGGAATACATAAAAGTGGTAGAGCTTTGTAGGGCCTTTCAACAACAGCCAAGAACAAATGAAAATATACAACAAAAAAGAACAAGAATTATAAAACCGCTCAATAGGGCAATAAGCAGCCCTTTGAGACCACCCCAAAGAAAGATACATCAGAGAGTAATCATGAGAAACTTCCCTGTAGTTGAAGAACAGTATAGAGCAGTATTAGACAGGCAAAAAAGCAGAAACAATAAAACAATCCGTAGCATTAAAACTAGAGACAGTTTACAATGGGCAAGGGACCTAGTCATATCCCAAAGAGGGGCGAGTAACACCAATTTTATACAAGAAAGTAGAAAAAGAAACATGGGGCTGGGTGCAGTCTAAATTATCAAGTACAGTAAACTTCTGCATTTCACACAGATTAGAAGGTACAGTAATGAGACATGTTGAGAGAAAAGCTTCAGTTTGTAGCGATCTGCGCACACAAAAAGTAAGGCAGTCTGGGCAAGTAGTATTGCCGTATTAACAGTTCCCGAAATGGGCTGAAGGAGGCACCACATGAGTGGTAGGAGGAGTCAACACAGTCTTGTGCGTGATGGTCAGGAGGCTGGAACCGAAGATGTCAGTGGAGATGATACACGCTTGATTCTTGACGCATGGATCCACGAAGGGGAGGAGTCACACAGGATGGCTGTCCATGTGATGGCGATCACTGTAGTTTGGAGGTCCGTAGAGCGGGTCTAAGGTACCGTGCTTGTGAGGTGCTCCGACCTGTCACCAACCTTGAAGGGATATGTTGGTTCGGTACCTCTAGGCCGAAAGCTGCTTTTCTTCAGGAGTCTTCTCCTCTCCTCTCCCGTTGCTAGGGCCTTGGCTGCCCCGGCGTCAGCTACTTCTCATCCTGGTCCTGAAGCCTGATCTGTATATGGAGAATGTTTCCAGTGAGGGCAATGGCTTCAGGATCTTTTAACCGCCACCTTTACTGTAATCAGTGTTATCAGAAGAACTTGGAACGGTCCCATACTGGAAAAGGGGCTTGTACCATGTGCTGGTGGTATGTCTTTACCAAAATCCAGTCTCCGGATTGAAAGAAAAGAGCTGAGTCATCCAGCAGAAAGGACTGGACCTGCTGAGCATACCTGTGGAGGGAAGAGAGTTGCCTCTGCTGCTAGGAAATACAAGAGATCAAATGTGAGGCTCAGGAGTATAAAAAATAAGCAGTCTTCCATATAACAGTTCAGAGGGAGAAAAAGTTCAGTCTACTCCCTTAGGGCAATTTTTTTTTTTTTTTGAACAGAGTCAAAGGCAAGACAGTTTAATTTCTCAATTTAGCTAATACATTTTGACAAGATGCCCACACTTCCCCAAATTTTTCACAATTTTAGAATTTTACCAATTTGTAAAAATTTGTGTAAGTAACTTTCCTCCTTTAGCTTCATGTGTCGGGCCAGGACACATAGAGGCAAAAAGGGATAAAAGCATCTGAAAAGCACCACATGGCCAGTGTGGGTCTCCCCAAAGCTCATTAGGATGAAAAGTGCACTCAGCCTATCTCCAAGTGTCTATTTCCAATTATTGGATATATCTCTGGGCTAGATGACTTCCAAAATTGGAGTTAATGCGGATGGCATAATCAAATATTATAGAGTATTCATTGTCAGTTTTCTTTCTAGGTGGATACATCGGATACATCATTTCACATTTCAATTTACCCCCACCATTTTATAATGTTAATCTGAGTTCTCTTTTCCAACATGAATATTCCATCACACTCCTCTCAACACCACTTTTTTTTTTCACTTACATCATTCCATCAAACAACATGCATAGGTCCTTCTGTCTTTTTTATACCATACTAGTGTATCCTTATTTGGCAAGGCTGCTAAGAACATCAAACAATTGTTAGAAACTTAGTATTTTTGTAAACAAAAGGTATATATATATATAAATGTAGATCCTTTTCAATAAGCATAACAATATGAGTAAACAATGCTCATTCTAATTAGCAACTGCCTAAACAAAATATAGTTAAAGTTCTTACAATATAGACTAGTGCTTCACGGCATTTTATAACATCAATCCCAATAGGAAGGAGTATGGCTTCTAACAGAACAGCCAGACACAAGGAGCAGGAGATGTTGGAAGAGCAAAGGGTCTTTATTATGCAAAGGAAACCCCAACGCGTTTCGGCAATGCCTTCCTCAGGGGGGGTGACACCAGACGCACGTTATCAGACTGACACTACCACGGCAGACTAGTGTGAAACCTAGTATTGTAGTTGGATCAGGATAAGCATACAAACATCAAAGACACCAGACACCTGACACCAGACGCACGTTATCAGACTAACACTACCACGGCAGGCTAGTGTGAAACCTAGTATCGTAGTTGGATCAGGATAAGCATACAAACATCAAAGATCGCGTTCAAACCAACCTCAGTTGGTTTGAACGCGATCTTTGCGATACAGCTTTTCATGAGCTCCGATTATACAGGGTTATCATTGATGTTTGTATGCTTATCCTGATCCAACTACGATACTAGGTTTCACACTAGCCTGCCGTGGTAGTGTTAGTCTGATAACGTGCGTCTGGTGTCACCCCCCCTGAGGAAGGCATTGCCGAAACGCGTTGGGGTTTCCTTTGCATAATAAAGACCCTTTGCTCTTCCAACATCTCCTGCTCCTTGTGTCTGGTTGGACTTTCTGCAGGAGGTTGCTCCTCCTTGTGTTTCTAACAGAACAGCCACATAATCTCTCAGGTGTGACTAAAGTCTATCTTATACCCGGTTCCCAGTGAGAGTGCTGTGGAAACTTAAAAATATTTGAGGACTGATCTTATAATCGCAGTGCCCACAAGGATCTGTGGAAGTTACTCACTAATCATGGTGTTTAAGAGATCCTTTTGAGGTGAGAGGCCTAAGAAGGTACAAGGCATTGGTGGTTGGGCCTCATGGCTTCTTGGACTGCAAGGCATTTGTGGCTGGGCCTCATGACGATCCTCGGGTTCTTCTCGGCCTATTCCCTCCTGCCTAGTCATGTCTCTTCAGAGGCATAAATATGCAAGGTTCATGTTCTTCAGGCCTTGTGGGTCCTCGAGGAGTCTTAGAGCAGTTAGAATTCCGGTGGCCCAGATCATCACACTCGGAGCAGCACGTTTATTGCCTTTCCCAAGGCTGTAGCCTCACCTTCTGTCTCTCTTTCTCTTTTATTATTATTATTATTTATTTATTTATTTATTTTATTTTTTTTAAACCTCTCCTAGATCGTTGCTAACAAGTGAAATTTAGTTTATCCAATCATCTCAAGTTAATGTTATTATTTTATTTGTCTACTAACTTTACAAATATTCTCATATTTCCTGGTAACTAAGCTCCATCTTTCCACTAAATGTGATCTATGTGCTTGGGAACAAAGCAATTGCAGATCAGCCTCTTTCCAAAATTCTATAATTTCTATGTGTACTGAACGTCTACATAATGTACTGCTACAACAAGTATTTTGGTAACATAAGTGCAAGTGTGTAAACTAAAGAAAATTAATATCTCACAGTGCTGCAACATATATCTGTTTTCTCTGCAACATATATCTATTTTTCTCAGGAACTGTGCTGAAACTGAAATAGAAACTTTTAGAACAAGGTACACTTTTTCTCTGGACACTAACACGTAAAATTCAAATACAGAAAAACAGGTGAATTTATCCTAAAATCCAATATTGTAGTAAATAAAACTGTGATGTTACTGTCCTGTTCATCAGTCATCAGCACAAAGCTTAACAAGGCAAAGTAATTAACTTAAAATCTTACAATTCAGGAAACAGACATTCAAATAACATGAAACTGCAAAAAAAGGTGAATTCAAAATCATGCTTTGTCACATTTAAATTAAAACCTTATACATAATACTTGAGACTGGTATCAAACTGATCTGAAACAATGAAATTATGTTAAAGCAATTTGCTCAGAGTAACAGTTCAACCTTGATGTTATCTCAAGCACAAATAGCAAAGTAAACAGCAGGTCTGTCTTGAGTCCAAATTCCTTCAGGCAAAAGCAGATAGCTGAACAAGAGAGAGAAAAGTCCTAAATAAAAAGTTGCTTGACAATTGTCACTAATTGTGATTGCTATTAAATTCCTATAGTTACAACTCTATGTGTTTCTATAATATATTAACAATAATTATGACCTCTGAGGTGCTTGCCACAAAATATAAAATTCATTGTTTTTAAACTCTTTAAGTTTACTCAATAGCATACACAAAGACCAGACACATAACATGACCTTCTTATTCACTCAGGATTCAAATCATTTTTTTCAAGTTGCAGTCTTTTAATTACTGGCTCAGGATGCCCCATTGTCCTGACAGGGTTCCCAACCCCTACTTTGAAGGTTAAAGAAAAACAATCCAAAATCATTTGTGCCTTCTGTAGCCCACGGGAGGGGCTGCCCCCTTTCCCTCTCTCTTCTTTGTTCTCTTTGTTAAGTTTCTGGTTTCGTTTCTGATGTTGTAGGGGAAGAGAGATAGCCCCAACCTAATTTTTTCCTCCAGGACACCCTAAATCCTTTCATTCCCAAGAAATTCAGCAGATTATGAATGGCTTCTATCACAACTGGTTTCTCCTGCCCCAAACTTTGAAGATCATCTACATAGTGCCTAGAGAGCAGGCTCAAACATATACCTCAAATCTACAATACTGAACCATTTGTGTTCATGCAAAATTTAGCTCAATATTTTTAACCAAAAGCATAAATATACAAATCAAGGGGTTTCTTTTGAAATAAGGTTTTCAAAGGAAAGTATCCGTTGCTAGGTCTGGACAATCTTATTCAGATTCCTTAAATCCTGAACCAACCAGCAAGTAAAAGAAAACCAATATTTACTGTAAACAAAACATATATATTTTTTTCCAGCTTGTTGGGAAGGACACTAAGGAGTTACTTATTTGGGAAACTTCTGTTTCAGTTCTTATTTACAAGTGCTTTCTTAAGAAACGTCGCCCTGCATAATGAACTAGACCCTCGGGGTATTTGGAGCCCACCCCACTCCCTGGATTGCTCCACTATTTACATTATACATCTCACTCACACACAATCAGTCTCAATTCCCAATAGAATGTACAAACCACCAAGGTAGAAACCAAAGTCCCACTTTTCCTTACCTCGATCTGTGCACAGAATTTACTTGGTTGCTGCACTGTCTGTCACATTCCGATTCACAATACCTCTAGTCACCCAGGACCATTATCAGCCAGTAAAGAGACCTCTCCGCAGAGAAGGAGGTGAGACTGTTGAAATCAACAGGACGCGTCTTCGCACCTCCACTCAGCAGGAGTCACTCCACTGTGGGAAAATCCCGGCGAGCCCCAGCTGTTATTTACACCTTTACCTGTGGCCAATTCACCTTTAGCCAACCGGGCCAATGAGACTCGGAGAGGGATATTGTGAAGCAGATTAAGAGCTCTTTTAGTATTTCATTATTCAGTACATTGCTATAGCAATGGGTGTCTAAATACAGACACACCCTTTTACATATTTCAGTGACAGTTATACCGTTGTTAAGTACAAAAGTAATTTTCTTTCTATTTAGCTTGTCTTCTTACAATATGGCAATAAATAGACACTCTGCAAACAAATAATAATTTACGTTTTAGTATGCTGTTTAACTTTAATTTTCTGTTCTGTCTGCCTGTCCGTAACCTTTGAACACAAAGAACAGGAAGGGAGGGGGAGGGAAGAGCAAAGCAGTGGAAGAATCTAGAGAGTGGGGGGGGGGGGGGGTTGTATAGGCACAGAGATAAACATGCTAACAGACTTCTTCAGCAGAATTAGCAAATGTCCTGTAACTTACACTGGCAATTTATGTAGAATGGCTGTTTTTTAGCTGCAGTTTTAAATTTTATCACAACATGTAGCAGCACACGCACGCCCGCGGATTCTGAAGTGGTCCCCTTACCTTGGGACCCCCCCATCCTCTAATGAATTCACAACAAACGCACGTCTGGCCACTTGCTGTCTGCACAGTACCCGTCACTAGCCCTATATCGCTTCGGAGTACGGCAGGGGCGTTTTGCCAAACTCACACATACACAAGCACACAGCCCTCACAGCAGCCGCAGATGAGAAAGAAAAGAAATTTAGCTTTCCCACCGATTCCCACCCAGGGAACAGGAAAGTCTTAATTACCATTTAACCATGCTTAATTACCATTTAACATTGCTACCAAAGCAATAGGGACACTCCCAACCAAAGGGAGAATACCAGTTCTAATTTAAACCGTGCTACCAAAGCAACTGGAGTATCGCCACTTCTGACACCAAATGTAAAGGGTCTGTTTCTTGTTAGTCACTCCAGGCCAGGGAAGTCCCGAACCCTCATCTGCGGTGTGCTGCTCCGGCTGGCTGGAATCCAGGGGAATAAAACTCACAGACCACACAGAAGGGAAGGTATGCAAGTTTATTCCAAAGGGTGGAGGGATTGTCCGTATTTTATACATTATCAGAAACATAGTCATACGTCATCCACCCATCTTCTGGGGCCCGCTATAGCTTATCAGTAACATTAGAAATACAAGTCATCCTTGAGTAGAACAATCAGTTTAGCTTAGCACAGCACATTCCTTTTCCATACCCACCAGAATGTACAAAGGGCACATATAGGATTCTGATTTCTCTTGTGCAGGCCTCCTGTATATGCACTTAAACTAAGCATTATTATTATTTCCTAACACACAAAATCAGAAATAAGGATGAGGTTGAAAACAGGCTGATTAGTTTAACCTCGGTGGTGAGTAAATTTTGGAAACACTGCTGAAAGAGAAAATAGTGAAATTTCTGGAGTCCAACGGATTACCGAATCCAAGGCAGCATGGATGCACCAGGAGCAGGATTTGTCAGACAAATCTGATTGATTTCTTTGACTAGGTGACCATAGAGTTGGATTGAGGGAGAGCCCTAGATGTGGTTTATTTAGATTTCAGTAAAGCATTTGACACAGGCGACTTATAAACAAATTGAGCACCCTAGGGATGGACCCTAAAGTTACTGATTGGATTAGAAATGGACTGAGTGGGAGGTGACAAAGGGTACAGGTAAATGGAGTTCACTCTGAGGAGGAGATTACCAGTGGAATGCCACAGGGATCTGTCCTTGGTCTGATTCTTTTTAACATCTTTGTTAGTGATATTGCAGAAGGGCTGTCGGGAAAGGTTTGCCTCTATGTGGATGATACCAAAATCTGCAACAGAGTTGACACCCTGGAGTGTGTAGTTAACATGAGGAGGCATCTAGCTAAGCATGAAGAATGGTCTAGAATTTGGCAGCTGAGATTTAATGCTAAAAAAAGGTAGGGTCATACTTTTGGGCTGCAACAATCCAAGGGGGATAGGGGGTGATATACTTCTGTCCACGAAAGAAGAACGGGACCTAGGCGTGATTGTGTCTGATGATCTCAAAGTAGCTAAATAGGTAGAAAAGATGATGGCAAAAGCTGGAAGGATGCTTGGGTGCATAGGGAGAGGAATGGCCAGCAGAAGAAAGGAGGTATTAGTGCCTCTGTGTAAGTTTTTGGTGCAACCTCATTTGGAGTATTGTGTGCAATTCTGGAGACTGCACCTTCAAAAGGATATAAAAAGGTTGGAGTCGGTGCAGAGGGTGGCTACTAAAATGGTTAATTGTCTTTGTTATAAAGCATATGAGTACAGGCTTAAGGACCTTAATATGTATACTTTAGAGGGAAGACGGGACAGGGGTGATATGATTGAGACGTTTAAAATACCTCCTTGGCATAAATGCACAGGAGGAGAGCCTCTTTCAATTGAAAGCAAGCTCTACTATGAGGGGACATAGCATGAGGGTGAAAGGGGATAGAATCAGGAGTAATATGCGGAAATATTTCTTTATGGAAAGAATGGTAGATGCATAGAATAGTCTCCCAGTGGAGGTGGTAGAGATGAGGACAGTATCTAATTAAAAAAAAAAAAAAGCATGGGACAAACACAGAGGCATAAGAACATAAAAACATAAGATATGCCATACTGGGTCAGACCAAGGTCCATCAAGCCCAGTATCCTGTTTCCAACAGTGGCCAATCTAGATCACAAGTACCTAGCAGTTTCCCCAAAAGGCACAGATTCCACAATGCTTGTGATGGGGCAAGCAGTAAATATCTTGGGTCTCCTCTAATAATTATTTACAGACCTTTCCTCCAGGAACTTGTCCAAACCTTTTTTAAAACCACCTACACTAACAGCTTTTACTACATCCTCCGGTAACAAATTCCAGAGTTTCATTACATGTTGAGTGAAAAAAATACGTTCTCTTATTAGTCTTAAATAGGTTACCTTGTAGCTTCATTGCATGTCCTCTAGTCTTTCTATATTTTGATGGCGTAAACAATTGATCTACATTTACCTGTTCCACTCCATTCATTGATTTATAGACCTCTATCATATTTCCCCTCAGCTGTTTTTTTTACAGGTTGAAGAGCCCTAACCTTTTTAGCCGCTCTTCATAGGTGTATGCTTCCATCTCCTTTACCATTTTGGTAGCTCTTCTCTGTTCCTTTTATAAAAATGCTATATCCTTTTTAAGATACCCTGACCAGAATTGCACACAATATTCATGGTGCGGTCGCACCATGGAATGATACAGAGGCATTATAACATGCTTTGTTGTATTCTCTATTCCTTTCCTTATGATATCTAGCATTCTATTTGCTCTCTTGGCCACCACTGCACACTGGGTGGAGGGTTTCAACATGTTATCCACAATGACACCAAAATCTTTTTCCTGGGTGGTGGTTCCTAATGTGTAACCTTGCATCTTGTAACCATAGTTTGTGATCTTTTTACTAGGTGCATAACTTTGCACTTGTCCACATTAAATTCCATCTGCCATTTGGATGCCCAGCCTTCCAATTTATCAAGGTCCTCTTGCAATTTTTCACAATCCTCATGGGTTTTAACAACTTTGAATAATTTTGTGTCATCTGCAAATTTGATTACCTCACTCGTTATTCCCATTTACAGGTCATTTACGAATATGTTAAAAAGCAGTAGACCCAGCACAGATCCCGCGGTACTCCACTATTCACCTTTCTCCATTGGGAAAATTGGCCATTTAGCCCTACCCTCTTCTATCTTTTAACCAGTTCCTGATCCACAATAGTACACTGCCTCCTATCCCATGACTTTTTAATTTCACCAAGAGTCTCTCATGAGGGATCTTGTCAAAGGCTTTCTGAAAATCTAGATACAATATATCAACCGGTTCATCTTTATCTATCTGTTTAGTTACACCTTCAAAAAACCATAACAGATTAGTAAGACAAGACCTTCCTTGGCTAAAGCCATGTTGGTGTGTTGGAAATTGGTGTGTTTTCTCACAGTAACCAACTGGTGTACACGAATGCAATCAGTCTTCTTAATGGAAAAACTGACAGCCATCTGGCAAGATCGACGCCCGCAGTTTGAGAAAGTGTAGGAACCTTTTGTACCAAAATACAATTCACTAACTTTGTACACTTTGTGCTCCCTGTTTGGGGAGTGGGAGTATAATTGGAATTGGATTTGGGTTTGTAATAGTAAAAAAATTCTCACACTTCAAATTTAAAAAAAATATTTTTTCTTGTTAGTCTGAAATGGGTTACATTGTAGTTTCACTGCGTGTCTCCTAGTGTTTCTAAATTTTCATGGCATAAACAACCGATCTACATTTACCCGTTTCACTCCATTCATTAATTTATAGACCTCTATAATAGCTGTCTCTTCTGCGAGTTGAAGAGCCCTAAACTCTTTAGCCTCTCCTCATAGGGGTATCCTTCCATCCTTTTACCATTTCAGTGGCTTTTTTCTGTACTTTTTATAATTCTGCTATATCCTTTTAAAGATATGGCGACCAGAATTGCACACAATATTCATGGAACAATACATAGGCATTAAAATATCCTTGGTTTTGTTCTCCATTCCTTTCCTTATGATTCCTCGTAATCTATTTGATTTCTTGGCTGCCACTGCACACTGGGCAGAGGGTTTCAAAGTATTATCCACGATGACACCTAAATCTTTTTCCTGGTTGATGGTTTTTAAAGTGGAACTTTGCATCGTATAAGTGTAGTTTGGGTTGTTCTTTTCTAGGTGAATAACTGTACTTGTCCACATTAAATTTCATCTGCCATTTGGACATCTGGTTTTCCAATTTATCAAGTTCCTCTTGCAATTTTTCACAATCCTCTTGTGTTTAATAAGGGATCCTCAGAATGAGAGTATTCAACAGTGCAAATACATTCCCAAAAGCATCATTATCTGTCTCTTCAAATGTGCTAATTTTTGGATACCGATGATGGTGCTTTTGGGCATGTACCTGTATTAGTGCTGTTTGCACTGTTCAATGCTCTCATTCTGAGGGTCCCTTATTATTGACGGGGATATGTTTTGCATTTTGCTATAGAGAACCTTTGCTGATATTTTCTGCCCCATGACACTGGCACCTGGTGATGCTGAGGTCATCCCTACAGTCCAGGTACTGGCCAGACATTCATGGTCCCCCAGAGTTATGGATGAGCACAACAGATCTTCCCGTGCAACACTCAAACAACACACGCACACACACTCTCACTTGCATGCAAAAAAGCCATACTTCTGCCAAAAAGATGCCCTGCACCTATCAAGAACAGCTGATCTGTATTTATCACCCAAACAAGAATCTTTTCCAGACTCACTCACATACTACACCTACATCAACAGTCCCGTTTTTCAGAACATAGGAATTGTTAGCGAACCCTAAATTAGCTCCTTTAGCACAAAAAGCAAATGTAGCATAATCAGAATAAACACTATGGGCCTCATTCTGATCAGGACATCCAGATCTGATTAGGAGCAGATGCGATTCTGATCCCGTGGGGCACATCTAGATCAGAATTGCGACTAGGCCTGTATGGGCAAGCCAGGACCCGATTCCGGTCGGTCTGCACATACAGGCCTCTGCCTGGCTAATTCAGTCAAAGCTTCTGAGTGGAGCTGCATGCCATGGCATCTGGGTGCCATGGTACTGCAGCTCCATTCAGAAACCGTGATCCCCGGCCGCAATCTGTTCTTTCATTCCCCGCAGTCCGACTCCTGATCTGGCCTCCTAAGGCCAGGGTTGGACTGCGGGGAATCTCCTGTATCCCCTCCTACCTTTTCCATTGCCTGGACCTGCCATCCAACGTCATCTAGGGGAACTTATTCCACCTCAGAGGTAGAATAAGTTCCCCATTCAGTCTGCTGGCACCAGTTGTACAGGACTGACATCAGAATCGGCCCTGTACGTCCGGGGCCGCAGACTGCCCACTGCCCGCCCTAACTCCACCTCTGCACCACCTATGGTTGCCAACTTTTTGAAAGAGAAAAACTCGCCACCTATTGCAAATTGTGCTCCGCCCATGCCCACCCACACCTCGCCCTTTCCCTGCCCTCCTGCCCCACCCTTGCCCCATCCCCTGCCCCCTGTCCCCCAAAAAATTGCAGAGAGGTCAATGTGCAAACTGAACAAGCAAGATTGCTACACATTCTTAAACAGAAATTCTATATTGACAGAATGCGCAGCATTGGTTGCACACACACAAACACAATACAGACAGACCTTCATTAATAAATGAGCACAAAACAAAAAGAGAAATATATAGACAAAAATTAAACTGAAAGAAGCCAGACTCCGCATGCAGTGCAACATCAGATAAATAAGAGATGCATTTCCCCATACTGTGTAAAATATAAAGGTAGCACAAAGTCCAATCATTAAATTGAAAATATAATTATTTTTTCTACTTTTGTTATCTGACCATTTTATTCTCTGATCATGCTGGTCCCGATCTGAGGATTCTGTTTTCCTGTATTCTCTTAGCTCTCTTTCTATGGTCTACAGTCCATCTGCCATTTCTTGTTTCTTCTTTTCTTTTCTTCACTTCCTTCTATCAGCCTATTTCCAATCCCAGTAACCCTCCCCAGTATCAGCCCCCTTTCCAATCCTCCCCTCCCATTACATTCCAATGTCAAACCCCTTGCATTCCCAGGACTACCAGTGGTGTCCATTCCCTTCTAGTCTCCCCTCCTTCCTCACTGTCTAGCCCCTTCTAATCCAAATACCATCCCAGGTATCAGCTCAATTCCACTCCCAGTGTCATCCCTTCCAGTCACCCTACCTTCTGTTCATCCTCCTTCCAGTGCCATCCCTACATCTGCTCCCTTCCAGTCCCAGTACCCCCTCCCTTCCAGCCTCCTCCCCATTACCCAGTCACCAACTAGTACCATCCCCAGGTGTCAGCTCCCTTCGAGCCCCCTCCTTACCCCCTCTGTCAGCTCTCTTACTGTCACCTCCTTCCTTCTTTCTGTGTCCTCCCTTCCAACCACCTCCTTCCCCCCCCTATTTCAGCTGCCTTTCAATCTCCACCTTCCCGCTGTCAGTCCCTTCCTGCCACCTCCTTTCCCCTCATCTTTCAGCTCCCTTCCAGCCACTTCTTTCCCCCTCTTTCCGTTGTCTTCCAGCCCTCACCATCCCTCCCCTTTCAGCTCCCTTCCAGCCCTCACCTCCCCCCGCTTTCAGCTCTCTTCCAGCCAACTCCTTCACTCTGTCAGTCCCTTCCTGTCACCTCCTTCCCCCCCCCACACCTTTCAACTCATTTCCCAGCCAACTCCTTCAATCTTTTAGTTCCTTCCAGCCACCTCCTTCCCCCCTATTTCAGCTGCCTTTCCATCTCCACTTTCCCCCTGGCAGTCCCTTCCTGCCACCTCCTTCCTCCCTCTTTCAGCTCCCTTCCAGCCACCTCCTTTCCCCCACTTTCAGTTGCCTTCCAGCCTTCACCTTCCCTCCTTTTTCAGCTCCCTTCCAGCCCTAACCTTCCCCCCCTCTTTCAGCTCTCTTTCAGCCAAGTCCTTCACCCTATCAGTCCCTTTCTGCCACTTCCTCCCCCCACCCCTCTTTCAGCTCCCTTCCAGCCCTCACCTTCCTTCTGTGTCAGTCCCTCCTGCCACTTTCTTCCCCTTGCAGCCATGGCTCCTGCTTCTTACAGAGCGGCGGCTGCAATAAAACGAATTTAAAAACCAAATGAAACCTGTACAGAGCCCTTCAGCCCTATGAAACCCCTGCTGCAGCACCCACACTCAAAAGGAAGTGATGCTACAGGGGGTGGGACACTGCAGCAGGGGTTTAGGGCCAAAGGGTTCTGCACAAATTCCCTTTTGTTTTTAAATTAGCTTTATTGCAGCCGCTGCTCTCTAAGAAGCAGGAACAGTGGCTGCAAGGGGAAAGTGAGGCTGCATGGAGGGGCTGAGGAATGTAGATGAAAAGCCGGTTTTCTGCTCTGGCCACTTCCAGCTTTTCAAGGGCTGGTCTTGATCTCTGCCGGCAGCCAGCCTGGCCACGGAAAAACCAGACAGGCCGGCTGAAAGCCAGCCAGTTGGCAACCCTAGTACCACCCCTTTCCCACTCCTGTCTAGCCTCCCCGTACAAACACCTTGTTCATACGAGGAGGTTAATCGGGGATAGCAGAGGGGGCCGAATAGCAGCTCAGAATGACCCCGTATTGCTCTTCTTAATTTAATTTAATTTATTTTATTTAATGTTTCTTTTATACCACGCTATTTGGAATCAGTGCAGTTTACATGTAACACATTTGTCCAGTGCAGGCAAGTCTGCAGGGGACTTACAATGAACGGGGTTCTATATACAGGGCTAACAGGGTAACTATGTACACTTTGGCTATTGTAGGTTATAGGGCAGCTGAGCCTTATCTACAGGGTTAACAGCGTAACTATGTACAACTTATCTGGCTGTCGTAGGGTGTGTGGACAGTTCATAATTGTCTGCTGTTAGGGTATTCTATATACAGGGTGGTAAATTTGAGGGGGTGGGGCTCTCAAAGGTAGAGCTGGAGGTGTGTGAGGTGTCAATGCTGGGGGCATTGGTCTGGGACCTGGGTGTGTTTGGCTGTGAGACGTCATCTGATACAGTATAATACTGGAGGAACAAATTTTTGTTTCAGTGCCTTTCTAAACTGGGCGAGGTCATTGGTGGCCCATATGGTTGGTGGCAGGGCATTCCAACAGGAGGGTGCATAGAAAGTGAAGGCTCTGTTTCTTGTGGATTGAGAGCATTTGGTGATCGCCTTCGGGAGTATAAGAGTATTGGTGGCAGCTGACCTCCTTACTCTGTTAAGGGGGGTGGTCTGGATGAGATTTGAGAAGGAAGTGAAGGAGCAGTTGTTGATGGCCTTGTAAGTCATCGTCAAGATCTTAAAGGAGATCCTGCATTGTACTGGCAGCCAGTGCAGTTGTTTCATAACTGGGGTGATATGGTCTCTCCTGGATGCTCCATGCAGGATTCTGGCAGCTGCATTAATATTTCTGTAGGGGTGTTCATTAATGTTTCTTTACCTTATAACCTTCCCTCACCTTTATTTATTTTTATTTATTTTATTTTAATTCTCTTATATACCGCGCTATTCTGCATCAGTGCGGTTTACATTGAACAAACTGAAATTACATTGAACAGGGCATTATAACTTGGAGATAACTATTTTACAGGGAACATGGGCTATGGAGGGTTAAGTGGCTTGCCCAAGACCACAAGGAGCACCTGTGGGACTAGAAACCCCAGTCCTTCCGGCCCAAGGTTGCTGTCCTCTAGTGGGATTTGAACCCCTGACCTTCTGGCCTGAAGTACCTTGCCCCAACCAGTAGGCCACTCCTCCACTCCACTCCTTTGCTTTATGTTCTTTATAATGGCATCTTGTGTTTTTACAAACTGCAGACACACCAGTTCAAAACATATTTGTCACAACCATTCTTCAATATGGGTTGCATTGAATAGCAGAGCAGAATTTTTTCTAAGTCCTGGCCTTATGCCACGTTTCTGTAAGAATAATGGGGACGTCTGCGGGAAACACTAAAAACATACATGGGCCTTTCCAAAATATGCTTTATACGTCTCAGTAGCTGACCATGCTCCCATTCCACCCCTTCTGGGCATGTTCTGAGATCCCTGTGTTAGTGCCGTGGACATGTACATTGGCAGTGTTTCAGAATAAGGTCAGAGATGTTTTCGGCAGATAAACCTCCCCACCACACATATAAAACCCTTATTTGTGTTCTGGAATGACCTACATAGCCAAAAGAAAGGTCAGCTTCTTTATCTGAATGCTTTTTTGGAGTAGCAAAAATGACTGGGGAAGTGAAAGGGCTTTCTCCTCTTATCTGTACAGGTCTTCTATTGCTGAAACGAACACTGTGAAGATGTTTATTCCTACCCAGGGGTGAATATAAACATAGATGTGCCTATTGCCAAATCCAAATGTTTCATACTGCCAATTGTTATGGTCACAATGGGGGACATATGAACTATACCTCTTCCTCCCCCAACCCCCCCCCCCCCCCCCAGAAAAAAACCAAGAAACCCTGTATCTCCCAAAAAATATATATTTTGCAAGGCTATTCTCAAATGTAGATATGAATCATATGATCGAAGGGAGGAAAAATCCTCAGAGACTGATGTTTCAGGCTAAAGGAGCCTTTCAACCAACAGAAAATCACTATACTTAGATCACCCCAAAGGGAATGCTTCCCTCTTTTTTTGAATGGTGCCAGCAGATGTCAACAGATTGCCTTTTTGTGCACTTTTAGTTTAGCTAGTTCCTCATGAACACAGTCTTCTGAAAATCCTTCAAGATCCCTTTCACTGCTGTGGGTATTTGTGGGTATTTTCTGAAGTCCTGCTCCTGGTCCTTCATCTGTGAACACAGAACAAAAATATTTGTTAAGCAAGTCTGCTTTATTCTCATCAGTTACAGCTGCATCATTATAATATGTGCCATGAAGACCTCCAGCAAGGGCTATGAGAGGGGATGCATGAAAAAAGAGTGCCAAACCCTGAAACCAGAAACAACAGCAGGGCAAAGCACACAAATTCACTCCTGAAAGGAATGGGATCGATGGGGAACCACAAAAGGGGTTGGCAGAGCAGGGACGCGTGAGGGGTATGCTGCATATTTATTTATTTATATTATTTCTATACTGCACTGTTAAAATCAGTGCAGTTTACATGACACAAACAAATTGTACAAAGCAACAGGCATGCGGTGTACATTCCAGAGAACAGGTTTTTATAACTTGGATTCAATGGGGCAACTAATACACACTATGTACAACTGAGCTATGCGTCAACATACCTGTCACAGGCATAAGAACATAAGAACATAAGATATGCCATACTGGGTCAGACCAAGGTCCATCAAGCCCAGTATTCTGTTTCCAACAGTGGCCAATCTAGGTCATATGTACCTAGCAGTTTCCCCAAGAGACACAAGTTCCACAATGCTTGTACTGGGTCAAGCATTGATATCTTTGGGCAGTCGTATTTATACTGTGGGTATGTTGTCGTGCCCTGGATGTAGCGGTGGTGTCATTTGGTGGTTGGGGGGTAAGCTTGGCTGTTTTAGTGGTAAGCTTGGCTGTGTTGTTTCACCAGGGAGGGAGTAATGAAGGGGGAATAAGTGGTGCTTCAGGGCCTTTCGAAATTGGGTGAGCTCAGTTATTGCCTGGATGGAGGTTGGGAGGGCATTCCAGAGCATCGGTGCGTAATATACAAATGCTCTATTCCTTGCCGTCTGGGAGCATTTTGTTATTGCTCCAGGGATTACGAGTTTGTTTAAAGCGCATGATTTTCTGGCCCTATTAGCAGGTATGGGGTGGATAAGGTCTGTTAGGGAGATGGGGGATAGGTTGTTGATGGCCTTGAATGTCATTAGTAACACTTTAAAAGTGAGTCTGCAGTGGATGGGCAACCAGTGAAGGTGTTTCAGGACCGGGGTTATGTAGTCCCTTCTGGAGGCCCCATGC
Organism: Ichthyophis bannanicus; assembly: GCA_033557465.1. Taxonomy (NCBI): domain Eukaryota; kingdom Metazoa; phylum Chordata; class Amphibia; order Gymnophiona; family Ichthyophiidae; genus Ichthyophis; species Ichthyophis bannanicus. The sequence goes on from CM066031.1 coordinate 1,606,705,959, forward strand.
AGAAATCTGGCTGCTGTGTTCATCGCCAGCTGCAGGGGGTTCAGTGGGTTCTTGGGGAATCCTTGTAAAATAGCATTGGCGTAGTCAAAATGCGGGGTTACCAAGGCTTGGAAAATTGTCCGGAAATCGGCTGGTTCTAATAAAGGTCGCAGGTGGTAGATGGTTCGTATCTTATGATAGATTGCTCTGACTGTATTGCTTATGTGTGCTTTCAAATCGAGATGTTGGTCGAGGGTGATTCCCAGGTAGCGGATGGTGGGCTTGCTTAGGAGCTCCGTGTCTCTTACTCTTATTGATGTTGGTGGGGTGAAGGAGTGATTCCTCATGATGAAGAGGACATCCGTTTTCTTGAAATTAATTCTGAGGCTCTGTGTGTGAAGCCAATCTGTGACAGCCTCGAAGCACTTTGTCAGGGACGAGAAATCGGGTTGGTTGATTGAGAATGGCGAGAAGAGTAGCACATCGTCAGCATATGCTAGGCAGGAGACCTTGAAGGAATGGATGATTAAGCAGATGGGTTGCATGTGTATGTTAAATAGGAGGGCTGAGAGTGATGATCCTTGGGGAACCCCTTGTATTTGTTGAAACGGCTTGGAGGCCCCTGAGTTGGTTCTTACCTGCTGCCATTTATCTGTCAGGTATGACTTGCATCAACTCAGGGCTGAGCCATGGATACCCTTCTCTTGGAGTCGTGCTAGAAGCATCTCGTGGTTAACAGAGTCAAATGCGGCAGCAATGTCCATGAAGATTAATGCATATCCTTTACTGCTGTTCTCAATCCCTGTAATTAGGGTATTGAGTAGAGTGGTGAGGAGGGTCTCCACGCCATGGGATTCTCTAAATCCGTGTTGACATGGGTTGAGTGGTGCTGTGGTATCAATGTAGTGTTGGATTTGTCGTTGTACATCCTTCTCCATTATCTTGGCCAGTAGGGGAATGCTGGAGATTGGATGATAGGATTCTGGTTTTTTTAGGGTCGAGCTTGTTGTTTTTAAGGAGTGGTCAGATGGAGGTCTGTTTTAGGGTCGACGGGAATACACCTGTTGAGAAGGATAGGTCCATGATCCTGGTTAGGAATGGGCTTAATTCAGTGCGCAGTGATTTTATCCAGAATGCTGGACAGGGGTCGTTGGTGGCTGTGGTGATGTTTATAGATGTGATGGTCTCTTCTATTCTTTTCATAGATGGGGGTGTGAATGCATAGGATGCCAAAGAGAACCCCTGCAGTTAAAACCCGGCTGAACAAAATGGCAGAGGAGCGGGGAGAGCTGGCACACATGGGAATGGGAGACCTAGCAAATGATATCTCCCCGGTAGTAACAGATGCATTAGAGGACTGATTAAACAAACTACAATACACAGTGATTGGTAGAAAGGTAACTTTGCAGGCACAAGCAGCCCAAATATATTTTAAAACCCAGCAGAGAGCATCTAGTTTAATTTTAATACTCAATCAGGACCTAGTATCAGCAAAGAGCTTTGATTTAAATCAACTCAGAGTATAAATTTGCATTAAAGAAAAAACAAGGTCAGTATTCTTTGAACAATAAATTATTTCTTGAGACCTTTACAAAGAGGCCTTCTAGATATGGGGCAAGAGACCTGTGAAAATGTATTGAATAGGTGCTAAAGCCAAGGGACAGGTTAAAGGTCAATTTGGAAAAGTTCCTCTATCCAAGCAAGGGCTGTGTGAATCACCCAGGATACTGGTCACAGATTACCTTAGAAGCACACGACAGGGTACTGTATGGCAGCCAGCTATTAATATGTCTTCTTTCCCCCCTCCCTCCCTGACTCCCACACACCCCTGGGATAATCATATCTTTATAGGTGTTTAAACCTCTTAAAGGAAAGGAGGTGCCATATTCACTCTCAGGTGCAGCTGTTTATCCTCATCAGACATACATCAATGACCTGAGACTAGTTAAGCTTGAGGTAAACAAAGCCCATTATTTATTTATTTATTTATTTATTTAACCACCTTATCCTTCAATCAAAGTGGTTGACAATACAACAAAGGCTAACATATTGAGGGTATGGGAAAACAAAAACAAAACATTACAATATAAATACAAAACAAAACAGTATGTTATAATACTATATCATAGTGAAATTAAATATACATAATGGTTAATTTAAGTAATTTCACCAAATGATTCTATAAATAAGTAAGTCTTTAAAGATTTGCGAAAGTCCTTAAGGTATTCCTGAGTTCTTAAGTCTTCAGGAATAGAATTCCATAACTCTGGTGCCATAAAGGAAAACGCTCTTTTAGAAGTCATTTGTTTTGATTTGTTGAAGTTCAAAGGAGTATTAAGTTTATTGATATTTTGAGATCGTCTTGGTCTTATTCTCTTGTCTTTTGAAATAATAGATTGTAGAATATCTGCTGAGGATTGGTGAAAATTTTTGAAAATAGTCATTAGGTTTTTATATTTTGCCCTTGCAATAACCGGAAGGAAATGCAACTGTTTGAGGACTGGAGTTATGTGTTCAAATTTTGTAGAGCCAGTTATAATATGCGCAGTGGTGTTCTGAACTAATTGGAGAGGATGCATAGAGTGTTTAGGAAGACCTTGATACAAGATGTTTCCAAAATCAAGTAGAGGTGTTATGACTGCCTGAAATACCGTGTGAAAGTGATTTGTATTTAGTATTGGTTTTAGTCTTATAATCTTTAAACGATGGTATGCTTTTGACGCAATTTTGTTTATATGAGATTTTAAATTTAAATATTTATCTAATGTTACACCTAAATATCTTACTTCATCTTTAATTTTTATTTCTTTATTTAATAAATTGATTTCAATTGGTAGTTTTAAGGACTGGCATTTAGATATGATCATTGCTTCTGTTTTGTCAGAATTTATTTTTAAGTTGTTGTTATTAAGCCAATCATTCATATCAGCCCAACAGTTATTAATTTTTGTTGTATCAAAGGTATTTTGGTCAATTATAGTATAAACCATAATGACATCAGCATATAAATGATAATTAATTTCATGAAGATTAATAATTTGACATATGGGTTGAATATAAATATTAAAGAGAATACATGATAAAGCTGAACCTTGAGGTATGCCTTGTCCAATCGAAAACTGAGAGGAATTTTTGTCACCATATTTTACTAAGAGTGAGGGCGCGGGCAGGGTCCCAGCGAGCGATTTTAACCGGGTGCTCGGCCCGGCACGGGACCCTGCGCACGCGCAGTCAAGAAGAGGGGGGGTGATGCAGAGCGTCGGCAGCGACGCTGGTGCATTGTTTGAAGTGATTGGCTCCACGCGCGCGCCTGGCGCGTGGGAGCCAATCAGGGGCCTTGGACGGCATGTGCTCGGTTAGCGTTGTTGCTGGCCGAGCACATGCGACGGAGCCTGGAGCGTTGCGACCCACCCTCCCGCCCTTGCTATGGGGGTGGGAGTGGGGGTTGGGGACTTAGGGTTGTTGCAGCTGGGGGGGATGTGGCGGGATCCCGGAGGTGTCTGGGGTCCGGAGCCTTAGGCACTTGGGGCGTGGGCGGGGTGCCCACGGCCCGGACAACCCCTGATAGACTTTTGCTAGTGATATGGCGAAGTCGGACAGGGGTGGTAGGTATTTGGCCGGTGGTGGTAAACGCGGCCGGTGCGGAGGCGAGGGCACATTGCTAATAGCATGGCTGGTGCCTCATCGCCCTGCTGGGGGGAGGGAGTGTTTAGTAGGTTGTTGATTACTATCGTTTGTTAAGTTGTATGTTAATTGGCAAATAAAGCTGCGACCAGTTCGTACCCATGATCAATTGTCTGTTGCCTTTGTGGAGGGTGAGGAGGTATGTTGGGGGGTTGCGGGGGCAGGTAGAGTGAGGGCCGGGTCCGACTACCCGGTTACTGCCTACGATTAGTTAGATAAGAGGCAAACCATTTTAATGTATTGTTGCATAAGCCAATATCTTGTAGATGTAACATTATTGTGTGAGACAAGTATCAAAAGCTGCTGAGACATCGATGAAGATTAACAGAAATAACTTATTTTTTTCAAGGCCTGTTATAAGATTATCAAAGAGAGAAATAAGTAGAGTTTCCACATTGTGATTAGATTTAAATCCATGCTGATGTATATCCAAAGGGGCATACGAGTCAATGTGATCTTGCAGCTGATTTTGCACTACTTTTTCTATAATTTTTGAGATAAATGGTAAACTTGAAATAGGACGGAATGACTTAGGGTCAGTGTTGTCCAGTGATTTCCCTTTATAAACTAGTCGAATTATAGCACTCTTTAGTATAGGTGGTAAGTAACCTTGTTTTAAAGAATTATTTACAAAATTTAAAATGTGAAAGCTGATATGATTTTTAGTACTTTTAATCCATTCTACTGGACATGGGTCAGCTGGTGAAGTTGTTGTATTAAGTGTGCTGATTATATTTTCAATCTGTTTTAAAGTTGGTAAAGAAAAATCCTTCCAGACGTTTGTGGATTCTGTGCAAGGTTTAAACCAAAGTTGGTGGAATTGTGATGTAGATAAGTTGTTTGATGAAATAGCATTCTTGCTTATCAGGTAATTTGCAAATTTTTGGGGTTCTATTTGAGGATCACCATATAAAATGGTCACTTTTGTAAGTTGTTGAACAATGCTGAATAGTTCCCTTGGTTTCTTAGTTGCTTTCATTATTAGATTTGTATGGTATTATTGTTTACAGTCATTAATTAACTTATTATATTCCATTTGTTTTACATTAAATAGGAATTTTACATCTTGAGATTTAGTCAGTCTCCATTTATGCTCAAGTTTTCTTAGCAGGCGCTTTGCCTCTCTGATTTCATTAGAATACCATGGTGCGCTCGTCTTCCTACGCATGTGTACTTTATTATTTTTGGGGGCTAGCGCAGCATTTGAAATGATATTATTCCAATTTTCTATGGCTTTATCCAGTTCAGTGCAATTTTGTTGCAATTGTGGAACAATGTCCTTAAGAAAATCCTCTTTATGGAAAGCTCTAAATTTTCTAGTTTTGTAATCATCTTTTAAGTTGATAGGGGATGTTTCTAGTTGCAAGGTAAATGAGATAATATAATGATCAGACCAAGGTACTGGGGTAGTTTTTGGGACTGTAATTTGGTTTTGTGAAAAGAGTTGCTCAGGGCAAAAAATTAGATCAGGAGTGGTTCCATGTTGGTGTGTAGGTTGGTTAATTATCTGTTGATAACCTAAAGATTTCACTGCTTTCAAGAAGGATCTGTTCTCATTAGAAGGTGATGATGATAGATTGTAATCACCTAATGCAATTAATAGTTTAGTTTGAGAGCTATAAGTGCAAATTAATTCTAAAATTTTTGAGAGCTGATCCTTAGCAGCATTAGGTGGTCTATATGTGAGGCAAACATTGAGGTGGTGATTTGATATAATAACACAGGTACACTAAAAAATTTTTTTTTAAACTGCCTCTAATGTTTCGATTGATTTTTACATTTTTTGGTGCGCTGAATCCAAATCTGGTAACCAATTTGCTCCATCACGTACAGATTTTTTGCTACATTGGGTTAGCAGTTTGAGGTGAACGTTTCAGATTGAGTGCGATCGAGATAAAAGTTTCTTGGATGAATTCTTTATACTAATTGTTTAGTAGTTATTCAAATAAGAATAAAGAAAATTGTAACAAGGCAGCACATAAGAATAGAGTAATGTCAACAAAACACACTGTGATGGTAGCAAAATTGTCTGCACTTAAAACAGCCACATACATGTGCACAAACATTGAGCATATAAGAGCGAGGTTAGACACAAAGCAAAGCAAAGAAATGTGCAAAAAATGTTGTACAGGTATGTATGTAAGAATAGAAAACGCAAACCGCACCATTGTAATACATGAAGACAAACACCCGATGGTGTGAAAATAAAATTCTAATAAATGAGATCCGACACTGTGGTAATAACTAGCAAATTTTTATTTCAAAGTTTAGTAAAAACACGATATTTGTCAACACAGTTTAGATTTTAAAGTCATTCTTGGGTCAATCAATCTCCTGGTGGGCCCGTTTCTTCTTCCCCCGAATGCTTCTCTTGGTGCGCTGCTTGGCGTATTTTTCATCTGGGGTTTCCCGCAGCAGCAACCAGCAGAAATCAGCCATCATAGTGGTGTTCCATCTTCCTTGGTACCTTCTCTCTGCGTCCTTGATGTCCTGGTGAAACCTTTCACCTTGTTCTTCACTGTACGCCCCCAAGTTTTCGGGAAAGTAGTTCACATGGGAGTGCAAGAAATGGACTTTCAGGCTCATGTTACAGCCTTGTTTTTTGAAGGCATTGAGCATCCTGGCAACAATATCCTTATAGTTCTCATCCCGCCTGTTCCCCAAGAATTTGAGAACAACATCCTTGAAGGAATCCCAGGCTTCTTTTTCCTTCTCAGACATCGTTTCAGCGAATGCTCCATCTGAAATGAGTTTCCTTATATCAGGGCCAACAAACACTCCTTCCTTTAGCTTTGCTTCAGAAAGTCGGGGGAACTTTGAGCAAAGGTACCGAAAGCACTCACCATCTTTTGGAAGGGACTTGATGAATTGCTTAATGAGACCCAACTTAATGTGGAGAGGTGGTAATAGAATTTTATCACGAGGTACCAAGCTCTCATGAAGAACATTTTTCTCACCGGGTCTCAAATACTCCCGAATTGGCCAGTCTTTTTTCCCCCAGTGTAGGTCGCGGGCCCGGCTATCCCACAAGCAAAGGAAGCAGGGATATTTGGTGAAACCGGATTGCTGCCCTAATAGCATGGATAGAATTTTAAAGTCTCCACAAATCATCCACTTATGCTCATCATAACGAATCTTCTGAAGAATCAGGGCCAAATTCTCGTATTTTTCTTGGAGAATAACAGAGTGAGCAATAGGAACTGAAGCAAATGTGTTGCCATTATGAAGAAGAACACCTTTTATGCTGTCTTTTGACGAATCAATGAACAGCCGCCATTCAGCAGGATCATACTTGAGTTTAAACTTTTCCATCACTCCGTATATATCGTTGCAAAATACCAAATCATCCTCTTTGCTGAAATACTTCAAAAATTGTGTCTTGCGGTTGCGGTACCAATAAAAAGTTGTTCCTGGTGACAATAGATTTTTCTGTTTAAGCCGAGAACCTAGCAGTTGGGCAGCATCTTTTGGGAGTCCTAAATCCCGGACTAAATCATTCAATTCAGCTTGAGAGAAAAGTTCAGGTTTCGGATCTGGTTCAGTTTCAAACTCGGAAGTACTGGACTCATCGGGAAAAGCCATCTGATGAGTCTCATCATGATCAGAACCGTCCACACAAATATGATCCAAAGATTTTGGTGGTTCAGGCACAGGTACTTCGTTGCTATGAGGCATAGGCCTAATTGCTGAGGGAAGGTTGGGGTAACTTATTACGTTCTTATTTTTTAAGTTGTATCCCTTCACAATGCAAGAGCAAAAATAGCAGTCACTGCTGTGGTCTCTTTGTTCACGCCACATCATAGGTATTCCGAAACGAAATGCTTGTTTTTTACCTTTCATCCATAAGCGTAGATCTTCCTCACATGTCTTGCACACTTTGTGAGGAGCCCACGGTTTGTCTTGATCGCCTAACTTCAAACCGAAATAGGCGAAATATACTTTTTTAATAAATGCAGAAATGTTCCTCTGCCGCTTTTTCACGGTATATTCCCCACAAATAAAACAAAAACTGTCCGGAGAGTTGATGCAACCTCTGGCTCTGTGAGCCATCACAAATACACAGCACTGCAAACTACAACTGTAGTGAACCACTTCGGAATAAAGCTGGATTACGACTGAGCAAACAAAAGGTAATAATGAACTTGCAAGAAACTGAAATTTGACAGGAACGTTCATGTCGCAACCACCGTGTTTGAGCGAGCGAACGAGGCGAGGCGAACAGGAAAGAACATGCGCCAGCGCGAGTACTGGATTTAGCCCCCCGCCTCCCAATTGTCCTGTTAATGTATAAAATGAATACAAAACACTCTAAAATATCATGAGGGAGTGTTTCTAGTTAGTTAACCATTACAACCTCTATTTTGGGCCAAGAAAATAAACTGCAGTCGGCTAAAAAGAAATTATGTGAACATTCCTTATATGGGTAAGAAATCTAATTTTGCAAGAAAACGTGACGTGATGGAACATTTTGGCTATTTTTCCTGGATTCAGCACCCCAAAATCTATAGGAATCAGTTGCAAAACTGGAGGTAGTTTTTTGGTAGTGTACCTGTGTAATTGAAGTTGTTTCAGTTGAATTGTTAGTTGTAATAGCTTTAAACTTAAAGGTTGTTTTTGTTAATATTAAGATTCCTCCTCCTTTTTTATGTTCTCTAGGACAATTAAATATATCATAATTTAAAGAGGTTATTTGGTTTAAAATAATTTGATCTGTGTCTTTTAACCAGGTTTCAGTGATGCAAATGATATCAAGCTTTTGATCTTTAATATAATCATAGATAATGTTTGGTTTATTCCGTATTGACCTTGCATTCATTAAAACACACTTAATGGGTGAATAAAGGATTGGCTTTCTAGTGCTATGTTTAGATGATGAAGAATTAATTTTATTTAATTTCTTATGTTTTTGATTATGATGATAAAGTTGTTTGAAACAATTATTATTATACCTTGCATAGTTTGGAGAAATAGGATTAATTACTACAGCGTTTGGTAAAGCTTGCTTTGTAAGGAATAACATATTAAAATATAGAAGTATAAATTGATAAGTTGTATGCATGTTTAAAAAACTAAAATGAACTTTTAAGCAGTTAGATATACGAGTTAGTTAATTATTAAGAAGATATACACTTAAAATTTCATATGATTACATTCAATGCATTAAACTTTCTAACATTTGTTTTAATTGGGAGGAAGAATAGATTAGGTAGGTTTTTCAATTGAATTATTAGGGTAGGTTGATGAACTATTGATATGACTTAGTAGCTTACCATTAGTTTTCTTACTTTTGTTTTTGATAGTTTCGCGTGTTTCTTATCACGTCCCCACCTAAGGGCCACGACAAAGGGCCCTCTGGCGAGGCCCACAGACGCAGGCCAGCAAGGCGTTGGCACGCCTGATGGTGGCAGCTCCTAACGGTATGAAGGCTCCTCCCCCTAGCCCCGTTTGGTAGATTAAGCAAGGGAATGCCTTAGATGTGATCAGGCAAAGAGCTGCTTAAATCAGCTGTGCAGGACAAACAGGCAGTCTGATCCAGATGGTGGCAGCTCCTAACGGTATCAAGGCTCTTCCCCTAGCCCCGATTGGTAGATTAAGCAAGGGAATGCCTTAGATGTGCTCAGGCAAAGAGCTGCTTGATGATATTTAAATCAGCTGTGCAGGACAAACAGGCAGTCTGATCCAGATGGTGGCAGCTGATAACGGTATTAAACGTATTAGGTATAGTTTTATATGTATAAGTATCCCCAGCAAACCTTACTAAGTAAACAACTTACATACCTAAACACAACCCTAAAACTAAGATGCACACAGCAGTCCAGCAGTGAGATGGGGGCTTTCCAGTCTTTTGCAATGAGTGTCACATGTATGATTTTTCTCCCAGTTGGCGAGGAGTCATACATGTGAACCAGGTCAGGGGCGGCTCAAGGCAATCTGCTGCCTGAGGCGAGGGATGAGATGGAGCCCCCCCACCGGCGCGCATACCCCCCACCCCCACCCCCAGCATGCACCCCTCCCCCCCAGGTGGGGATCTTTCTCAAAAGTCCAGTCAGCGACTGAACCAAATCTAAAAGCCAATTAGATAATGTGGAGCAAATGCATGACGTTCACACACCAAGGAACTAAAAGAAAGAGCGAGAACCACAGCAGTTTATAACTCCAAATCAGCTGGACTGGATGGTATACATCCAAAAGTGTTGAAAGAACTGAAATATTAGACTGCAGACCTACTGTGAACTATCATTAAAATCATCTGTAATACCTGGGGATTGGAGAATGGTCAATGTAACGCCATTATTTATAAAGGGTATCAGGAGTGATCAGGGAAACTACAGACCAGTGATCCTGATGTCAGTACCGAGAAAAATGGGCAAAACCATTATAAAGAACCAAATTAATGAAAATGTAGATAGCCATTGTCTAATGGGAGACAGCCAACATGGCTTTAGCCAAGGAAGGTCTTTTCTTACTAACCTGTTATGTTTTTTTGAAGGTGTGAATAAACAGGTAGACAAAGGTGAGTCAGTTGATATAGTGTATCTGGATAAGGTTCTTCATTAGAGACTTTTGGGGAAATAAATAGTCATGGGATAGGAGGCAGTATACTATTGTGGATCAGGAACTAGTTAAAAGTTAGAAAGCAGAGTGTAGGGTTAAATGGGCAAATTTCCCATTGGAGAAAGATGAATAGTAGAGTATCCCAGAGATCTGTGCTGGGTCCACTGCTTTTTAACATATTCATAAATGACCTGGAAATGGGAATAACGAGTGAGGTAATCAAATGTGCAGATGACACAAAATTATTCAAAGTTGTTAAAACCCATGTGGATTGTGAAAAATTGCAAGAGGACCTTGATAAATTGGAATACTGCAAATCCAAATGGCAGATGAGACTTAATATGGACATGTGCAAAGTTATGCACCTAATAATGAACAGCCCAAACTATGGTTACACGATTCAAGGGTCCACATTAGGAGCCACCATCCAGGAAAAAGATTTAGGCGTCATTGTAGATAACATGTTGAAACCCTCTGCCAAGTGTGCAGTGGCAGCCAAGAGAGCAAATAGAATGCTAGGTATCATAAGGAAAGCAATGAAGAATAAAACAAAGGAGATTATGATGCCTCTGTATCGTTCCATTGTGCAACCGCACCTTGAATATTATGGGAGGAGTGGCCTAGTGGTTAGGACAAGGTACTTCAGGCCGGAGGGCCGGGGGTTCAAGTCCCACCTGGGGACAGCAATCTCAGGCCGGAGGGACTGGGATTTCTAGTCCTATAGGCTCTCCTTGTGGTCTTGGGCAAGCCACTTAACCCTCCATTGCCTATGTTCCCTGTAAGTATTAGCGTATGTGTGTCATATCCCCTCGTGTTAAATGTATCTCCCAATTGACCGCTTTGACCCAGTGAAAAGTGGGATATAAATACAGCTAAATAAATAAAATAAATAAATGTGCAATTCTGGTCGCAATATCTTTAAAAAGATATAGCATTATTGGTAAAGGTATAGAGAAGAGCCAACAAAATGGTAAAGTGGATGGAAAGTTATCCCTATGAAGAGAGGCTAAAAAGGTTAGGACTCTTCAACCTGGAAAAGAGACGATTGAGGGGAGATATGATAGAAGTCTATAAATTAATGAATAAAGTAGAACAGGTAAACGTAGATCGATTGTTTACACCATCAAAATATAGAAAGACTAGGGGACATGCAATGAAGTTACAGGGTAATAACCCACACTGACAACACACACTCATGATGACTTCACAACTTATGTCCTTTTACTTCCATGTATATATATACATATATAAAATTGTATATAGTTTACTCTGTTCTGTATTATTTCTCACTGTTTAGACTGTATATTCTATTTATATTATGATGTTCCTTGTAAATATGTTCTGTTATAATATGACGTTCACTGTAAAACAAACTTGATTTGTTAATTATTTGTTCATTGTAAACCGCAACTGAACTTTGGAAGATGCGGTATATAAATGTGTATAAAATAAAATAAAATAAATAAATAAATAATAAGAGTAAATATTTTTACACTCAACCAATGTTCCCGCCAACCTGTGCTGGGTCCGGCGCCAACATTCCTGCCGGCAGGGGGAGGTGCAGAGCGATCACGCCGCAGCACCCTCTCAATGTTCTCTTTAATCTGCGCCAGGTCCTCCACCGGCATTCCTGTTAGGTACCTTCTAAGGTGCCTTGTTAGGTGCCTTGTTAGGTGGCTTCTAAGGTATGTTGTTAGGTGACTTCTAAGGTGCCTTGTTAGCTGCCTTGTTAGGTGCCTTCTAAGGTGCCTTGTTAGGTGCCTTCTAAGGTGCCTTGTTAGGTGCCTTCTAAAGTGTGTTGTTAGGTGCCTTCTAAGGTACCTTGTTAGCTGCCTTGTTAGGTGCCTTCTAAGGTGCCTTGTTAGCTGCCTTGTTAGGTGCCTTCTAAGGTGCCTTGTTAGGTGCCTTCTAAGGTGCCTTGTTAAATGTCTTGTTAGGTGCCTTGTAAGGTGCCTTATAAGGTGCTTTGTAAGGCGCCCTATAGGGCTCCTTAGGCTAAGCGTCGTATTAGGCACCCCTGGACAAGGAAACTTAGAAGGCACCCTGGGTTCAGCCCTTTGGTTCCCCACGTTAGTGTGGAAGGGGCCTCTCCCTGCCCACTCCCCGCCAATTGACCCCTTCTCTCCGCCTTCTCTCCACCCTCTGCGGAACTTACCGCAGCCGGGAACGCTAACGCACGTTATGTAATGTTAACACGTGTTAGGTAACGTTAACGCACGTTAACGTTACCTAACGCGTGTTAACATAGCATCTGCTATGTTAACACAGTTTAGTAAACATACCCCAAAGTAGTAAAAGACACAGAGGGACACTATGTCTTTGTCTGGGAAGTCCCTATTGGAAGACAGGTGCTGCTCAGCAGCATCTAAGACCCAAATATCCATAAACACAATTTATTCCTAGAACCGGTGTCCCAGGTGGCAGGCTTACAAGTCTACAGATCATATTGGGTGGAGACTTTGAAACATAGAAACATGATGTCAGAAAAAGACCACATAGCCTATCTAGTCTGCCCTTCCATATCAACCGCTACCTTTTTTCCTTAAGAGATCCTCTGTATTTGACCCATGCTTTTTTGAATTCAGATACTGTCCTCCTCTCTACCACCTCTACCACCTCCACTGGGATACTATTTCATGCATCTACCATTCTATCCGAAAAGAAATATTTCCGTATGTTATTCCTGAGACTATCCCCTTTCACCCTCATCCTATGTCCCCTCGTAGCAGAGCTTGCTTTTAATCGAAAGAGGCTCTCAATCAAACGGAGGTATTTAAACATCTCAATCATATCACCTCTGTCCCGGCTTTCCTCTAAAGTATACATATTAAGCTCCTTAAGTCTGTCCTCATATGTTTTATAATGAAGACCACTAACCATTTTAGTAGCCAGCCTATGCACCTACTCCAACCTGTTTATATCCTTTTGAAGGTGCGGTCTCCAGAATTGTACATAATACTCCAAATGAGGTCGCACCAAAGACTTAGATAGAGGCACTATCATCTCCTTTCTTCTGTTGGCCATTCCTCTCCCTATGCACTCAAGCATTCTTCTAGGTTTCACCTTTGCCTTTTCTACCTGTTTAGCTACTTTAGGATTTCAGACACAATCACACCTAGATCCCGCTCTTCTTTTGTGGACAGAAGAACTTCACTCCCTATACTATATTGCTCCCTTGGATTGCTGCAGCCCAAATTCATGACCTTGCATTTTTTAACATTAAATCTCAGCTGCCAAATTCTAGACCATTCTTCAAGCTTAGCTAGATCTCTCCTCATGTTATCTACACTTTCCTGGGTGTCTATTGCAGAATTTGGTATCATCCGCAAAGAGGCAAACCTTACCCGATAGCCCTTCCACAATATCACTAACAAAAATGTTAAAAAGAATTGGACCAAAGAGCACACCACTGGTAACCTCCTTCTCTTCAGAGTCAGTTCCATTTATCTGTACCCTTTGCTGCCTTACACTCAACCAATTTCTAACCCAAGCAGTAACTTTAGGGTCCATCCCTAGGGTGTTCAGTTTGTTTATAAGTCGCCTGTGCGGAATGGTGTCAAAGGCTTTACTGAAATCTAAATATACCACATCTAGGGCTCTTCCTTGGTCCAACTCCCTTTGATATGGATGTGGAACCCACATTAGATAGTCAGCCCCAGAGACAAGCATCTAATATCCTAACCACCAGAGGAGTTAACATGCTCATCCAGGAATAGTGATTGAAAGATACATGGTGTAAACTGCACCCCTTAGACACTGACTACACACATTACTTTGGGCTGCCCAGGCTTAACAGATGGACTATATCATAAGTGCAAAGAGATTGTACCCTCATTTACCCAAAGCCATCATACAACCCCAGACCATTTCCGAACATGCAGTGGTGCAAAGAACACTTAGGACAAATTGAACTAATTATGGAGGCTAAACTTAATATTAGCACAGAGTACGAAGTTCCACAATAATTTGCAGGTCTGGTTACAATATGAAACAGAAACTCAGGTAACAGATGTGGGACCAGTGGTCTACTGGGTGGAAGTGAGGGCTATCCTCTGGGGAAATATCATGGGGTACATGACCCATAGCAACCAACAGTCCCAGTCTGCACTGAGACTGCAGTTTCTATTCTTACACAGGGGTTACCTCACAAGGGAAGGGGGGCACATGTTGGGAATCTGGGATTCCAGCAGATGTGCAAATTACCTAGCAGACAGTGCATCATTTTGTCATACCTTTGCAGACTAGCCAGGGTTATCAGAGATATGGCTCAGGGTATTATAAGGGTTGGAAAAGGTTGAAAAGGTTGGAAAAGGCAGTCAATAGATTGGACCTATAATCTGTTACTCCTGGGGGAGGTAGACACACTGTTGGCCAATAAACAGAGGACAGCGGAGTGCCACGTGATTCTACTGTGTGTACGGTGCATAAGATAACTGATCTTACCATATTGGGTGGGTGAAGAGGTGCCCACATTCCTGCAGTTGATCAATGCTATGCATCAGCTGTCATTGATGGAACTGCGCCTAATTGCTACATGTCACAAACCATTGGGCATCCAATACATGTGGCTATGGACACCTTTCCTAGCAGGATGTACTATGGCAGCAGGGGGAGGGGGGATGGGAGGAGAGGATACGGGGGAAGGGAGAATAGGGGAGGATAGGGAGAGAGGAGGGGCAGGCAGCCTGGTGGGGTGAGATAAAACATTACAGATCATACCCTTGCAGCTGGACATAACTGTCTGCAAGAGGGAAGGTCCACAGACCATGTCACCTCTCTGATGTAGCTCAAGAATGAAGACTACCTTGATGTGTATTCTGTATATGTAAAGAGATGAAGGGTGACAATCGGGGAACAGAGGGGGAAAAGGGATGATTTCTTAGATTGTTGCTTGTTTTTAGTTATGCTAGAAACCAATAAAATTGTGTTTGTAAATAAAATAGTTTAACATATCTTAAAAAATGTGCCATAAAAACACATGTATGTATGTCTATCTGTGTCAATCATTTCCACGTAATTGATTTTTTAAAGCCATTAGAAGATATGGGACAGGGTGTGCACCCACCTAGGTAGAAATGTCATGGTTACCCCTCCCCTCAGGAGGCCAACAACACACTTTCACCTATTCTTTGCATCCATGACACAACCCCCCCCCCCTCCCATTTTGAAAGGCATGGACATGTTGGTCATTGCTGTTATGTGGTCACACTTTCCTCCTCTCCATGACCCATGGGATTTCCCCCACTCTGGCATATGTCCCATACTTTCAGACATGACAGCGTCAGTCATCATATCCACTTACCTGTCCCTGGCAGACACCACCATCCCTACGCTATGCTCCCTCTTCCTGTTGTGTGACACTTTTGGGGTCATCCTTCCCTTTGAACCATATCATTGGTGTTGTGGCCTATGTGCTGACCACCTTCACTCAGCAGGTCACCCTGCACCATTGCAGTGCATATACTCATGAAACCTCAGCTAACCCTATCATGCACTCAGTTCTGTTGTGCCACACCTCTGTCCTGGGTCTACTCCCATTTGCCCACTATGCCATGTGCACACACATGGACATGTTCTGGCCATCAGGCATGTGGGTCCAGTGGGCAGAACATGGCCACCTATATTTTACATGCTGTGCCTGGGAGGGTGGTTCCTTCATGGAAGTCACAGGAGGTTGCATCCAGTAGTACGCATTACCATTCCTCACTGTCTCATGTGTGGACCAGACCATGTATGTCACACATGTGTGGCCATCACAACTCCTGTGAATCCATAGTCTATGTGTACCAATGTGTACATAGGTGACTATCAGAAACATAAAACGGAGCCATGGTTATCACAAATAAAACATCTGTTATTAAACAACCTATGAAACTGTACAAACATACACACAGAGAAATGAGCATGTACATTTGTGCCTACGGCACGTACAGCACACACTGCCAAACCTTATTGTACATACCTATGCCCACTGGCCAGGATGTGATGTACCAGCCTGGGACCCATGGATGCAGAGGGTTACGCACACACCTCTCCCATGGTGCCACTACCACTGCTGGGGGTTTCCATGGGCTGTTGACCCATGCTCTGCAGAAGCAGGGGACACACCCCTCTGCCTCTGCAGCTCATGGCTTAACAGTAACACATAAGTCACCAGCTGCTCCATAGTCCATGTCATGGCATGCTGGGACTGTGCAATTGCAAGCAGTGCCACAGGCAGGGCATGACCTTGGTCCTCATCCCAAGACCCCATACGTATAGGGTCTGGATGTTGGCCTCAGCATACACCTGGCTGTGGTACTGTTTGCCAGTGCAAGTTGGGTCTCCACCAGCTCTGTGGGACTATGGGGCAGCTGGCAGGGCTCCACCAGGCCCCTTGTATCCATGGGTCCCAGATCAGTGCCAGACGGCAGCCTGATGTCAGGGTCCACATCCTGGGGGGCATAAGCCTGCATCACATGGGGTCCCTCCTGGGTGTGTCACCACTCCCCCTTGGCCACATGTGGCACTGGTGGCCTCAACATGTGGCTGACCCCCTGCCACACATTGGAATCCCACACCTCCACCTCCTCCACATCCACATACCTACCATCCTCCTCCTCCTCCTCCCCCTCCTCATCCCCTTCTTCCACATCCCCATTGTCCGTTTCCACTTCCTCTCTGATGTCATCCTCCTCCTCTACATCATCATCTTCCTCTTCTTCATCTCCTCCTCCTCCTTCTCCTCCACATTCATCACAGTCCCAGCCTCTTCCTCCTCTGCCCCCTCTTGCACTGCAGCCATGTCCTCTTTGGGTTCCATCTCAGCTGCCTGGCCTGCCTCTGCTATGTGAGGTGTGCCCCTCACAGCTGTCTCTGGTGCTATCACAGCCTCTATGAATGGGAGCGGAGATTGCCACATGAGCCACATGTTCCATTCCCACAGGGCATTTGATACCTGCCACAATGCCTACAACTCCTGTAAATACCTGGATGCCCATAGACCTTGCAGCAGGTGAACCATGCATAGCAGGGTTTGCGGTCTTGGCATGTCTGACATGATGGTAACAGCACACATGGGATGCATCCGAGGGGTATATGCAGGACATATGAGGGGTTTGGTATTCACTAGCCTCTGTAGGTGGCAGGAAATAGGTCAGGATCCACACCGGCCTGATGGGAACAGGGTGGCCACCTGACATACTGACCCTAGATATCAGGCCAAGACATGGGGGCCCAAGCTGCCCTCTGTGGTGTCTGTGCTGAACAGCGGAAGTTGAGGCACCGACAATG
This sequence comes from Ichthyophis bannanicus, assembly GCA_033557465.1. Lineage (NCBI taxonomy): Eukaryota > Metazoa > Chordata > Amphibia > Gymnophiona > Ichthyophiidae > Ichthyophis > Ichthyophis bannanicus. The sequence continues at coordinate 1,606,723,449 of CM066031.1, forward strand.
ACATGTCCCCAACAGTGTAGGGTCCCCTGTAAGGTGTGTATGGTGTGCTCATGGGGGAGGTGTATGGGACTTGCAGTGTGCATGCATCCATGGGTCAGCAGATTATTTTTGACATGCATATGATGAGGTCTGGGGGGACTGTGAGGTGACCTGCACAAGGGGTGCCACACACATACTGGGGCTGGCAGATGGTGACCAACACATCAGAGGGCTGTGCACACCACTGTGGTAACTGCTAGATGGCAGGTAATGTATATTGGCAGGGGTATGGTAACATATGTGCATTGGGAGGGGGACTAGGTGGGGATAGATGCCCTAGTCATGTTTTTGGGATGCATTGTGTGGATCCTGTTTGTGTCATAGGGACAGGATGGGCTGGTCTGGTGTGACAGTTGCATGTTTGTTGCATCTGAGAGGGTGGGGTCAGTGTTGTCACCAGGTTTGCATATTGCTACAATGGGAAGGGTAGGAGGACCAGGGGTGGTGGGGGCATGGTTTGGTGGGGGTCCATTGCTTGGCCTTGCTAATTTTCTGTTGCAGGCAGCAGTAACACATCCCAGCAGCATGGTCTGGTAGGTGGGAAGGGACCATGGCATGGGACAAGGGCAGAAGCACAGGTATGTTGTGATAGGACGGTGTGCCAAAAGCACACGACTGTTTTCCTGAGTCATTAGGAAGGGATGTGTGCATATGGGAAATGGGTGCAATGGGGGCTGGGGTCTCACAGGGCACAACTAGGATACATCAACTGTACGGCAGAGGTGTACCAACAGTGACAGTCCTGATGGGGCAATGGGTAGGTGAGGATGAGGCATATGTGGACCTTGAGCCCTGATGGCCCATGTGGTCCCTCTCTGCCATCCTGTATTTCTGAGGTATATGTGTGGGGGACTGTGGGTGGCTGGTGGTTCCACAAAACAGTGGTCAACAGCAGTGGTAATGGCCTTTGCTGTTGGACAGTCTCTACACACTCCTGATGCAGTGTCATCTTTGGCTGAATGATTGTGATGCTACTCTTCAGTGTTCGATGGTGTGGGTTCATCAATAAATCTCATTTCTGATAGTTCTGCTTATGAGGGATGAGCATGAATAGATAATCACTGTGTTTAAGAGGCCTACAGATGGGCATACTCTCCTACATTTCTCTGATCTTCATCCATGTTCACATGAGGGATTGCCTACTCTCAGAGTTGTACATATAGTCAGCTCTATTATGGATGTTCATGGCAAGGGGATACTCTCCCCCAGAGGTTCTGCAAGCATTTGTAAGGGACAGGTATGATGATCTTGACTGTTTACAATAATTTCAGACTAGGCCCGGGAGGCATTGTCATACAACATGGTATATTCACTTCGTGCATTCGTCCCATCCCATTTTGTCAGGTAATACTCTATGTATGGCATATAGCAGAGGTAGGAATCTGAGAGATCAGCTCTGCTCAGCGGTTCCAAAAACAGATCAGCTCTTCTTTAATATGTCATCATAAAAAATGTGGACGTTGTTCGTATTGTAATGTGATGGAAGGTCAGCTATGTGTTCCACATATGAATAAATCTTTCAGGTAACAACAATACACTAATTGTAATACTTCGTTTGTAGTGTATACCTTATGGTGCCCCTGTCCTAAATTATATATTGGAAAGAACATAAGAACATAAGATATGCCATACTGAGTCAGACCAAGGTCCATCAAGCCCAGTATTCTGTTTCCAACAGTGGCCAATCTAGGTCATATGTACCTAGCAGTTTCCCCAAGAGACACAAGTTCCACAATGCTTGTACTGGGACAAGCATTGATATCTTCGGTCACTTCTTAATAATGGTTTATGGACCTTTCCTCCAGGAACTTGTCCAAACCTTTTTTAAACCCAGCTACACTAACAGCCTTTACTACATCCTCCGGTAACAAATTCCAGAGTTTGATTACACGTTGAGTGAAAAAATATTTTCTTTTATTAGTCTTAAATAGTGTACTCTGTAGCTTCATTGCATGTCCCCTAGTCTTTCTATATTCTGATAAGATAAACAATCGATCTACGTTTACCCGTTCCACTCCGTTCATTAATTTATAGACTTCTATCATATCTCCCCTCAGCCGTCTCTTTTCCAGGTTAAAGAGCCCTAACCTTTTTAGCCTTTCTTCATAGGAGTATCCTTCCATCCCCTTTACCATTTTGGTGGCTCTTCTCTGTACCTTTTCTAAAATCGCTATATCCTTTTTAAGATACGGTGACCAGAATTGCACACAATATTCAAGGTGCGGTCTCACCATGGAACGATATAGAGGCATTATAATATATTTTGTTTTATTTTCCATTCCTTTCCTTATCATACCTAGCATTCTATTTGCTCTCTTGGCCGCCGCTGCACACTGGGCCGAGGGTTTTAACATGGTATCCACAATGACGCCTAAATCTTTTTCCTGGGTGGTGGTTCCTAATGTTGAACCTTGCATAGTGTAACCATAGTTTGGGTTGTTCTTCCCTAGGTGCATAACCTTGCACTTGTCCACATTAAATTTCATCTGCCATTTTGATGCCCAGTCTTCCAATTTATCAAGATCCTCTTGCAATTTTTCACAATCCTCTTGGGTTTTAACAACTTTAAATAGTTTTGTGTCATCTGCAAATTTGATAACTTCACTCATTATTCCACTTTCCAGGTCATTTATGAATATGTCAAAAAGCAGCGGACCCAGCACAGATCCCTGGGGTACACCACTATTCACCTTCCTCCATTGGGAAAATTGGCCATTTAACCCTACCCTCTGCTTTCTATCTTTTAACCAGTTCCTGATCCACAATAGTACACTGCCTCCTATCCCATGACTCTTTAGTTTTGCCAAAAGTCTCTGATGAGGGACCTTGTCAAAGGCTTTCTGAAAGTCCAGATATACAATATCAACCGACTCACCTTTGTCCACCTGTTTATTCACTCCTTCAAAAAAACATAACAGATTAGTAAGACAAGATCTTCCTTGTCTAAAGCCATGTTGGCTGTCTCCCATTAGGTTATGACTATCTACATGCTGAGTAATTTTATTCTTTATGATGGTTTCTACCATTTTTCCTGGTACTGAAGTCAGGCTCACCGGTCTGTAGTTTCCCGGATCACCCCTGGAACCCTTTTTAAAAATTGGTGTTACATTGGCGATCCTCCAATCTTCAGGTATTAGAGATGATTTTAATGATAGTTCACAGATTACTGATAGCAGTTCTGCAATCTCATATTTCAGTTCTTTCAACACCCTTGGATGTATACCATCCGGCCCAGGTGATTTGCTACTCTTCAGTTAATCTAATAGTTGTAAGACATCTTCCCGATGTATCGATATTTCCTTCAATTCTCCCGCACCTTTAAATACCACTTCAGTCATGGGTAACATCCCTACATCTTCCTCAGTAAAGACCGAAGCAAAGAATTCATTCAGTCTCTCCGCTATCGCCTTTTCGCCTCTTAGTGCTCCTTTAACCCCTTTATCATCTAATGGACCAACTGACTCTCTCACAGGTTTTTTGCTACGAATGTACTTGAAAAGGTCTTTATTTCATGTTTTTGCTTCCGCAGCAAGCTTCTACTCAAATTCTCTCTTTGCCTGCCTTATCAATGCCTTGAATTTGACTTGCCAGTGCTTGTGCTGTTTCCAGGTTTCGTCGTTTGGCTCTTTTTTCCATTTCCTGAAAGATGCTTTTTTGGCAACAACAGCCTCTCTGACCTCACCTTTAAACCATGCTGGCAGTTTTTTGGACTTCCTTCCACTTTTCTTAAAGCGTGGAATACAGCTGGTCTGGGCTTCCAAGATAGTATTTTTCAACAACACCCAAGCTTGATGTACGTCTTTAACCTTTGCAACTGCTCCTTTTAGTTTTTTCTTAACTGTTTTCCTCATTTTATCATAGTCTCTCTTGCGAAAGTTAAAAGGTAGTACTGTGGATTTCCTTACTATCCCTCCTCCACTAATTAAATCAAAGGCGATCATGCTATGATCACTATTGCCAAGTGGCCCCAACACCCTTAACTCTTGCACTAGATCTGGTGTTCCACTAAGGACTAGGTCTAATATGGCTTCCCCTCTGGTTGGTTCATGAACCAGCTGCTCCAAGAAGCAGTCATTTATTTCATCTAGATACTTTATCTCCCTAGCATGTACTGACGTGACACTGACCCAGTCGATACTGGGGTAATTGAAATCACCCATTATTATTACTGCACTGTAACTTTTGTTAGCTTCCTTGATTTCTTTGAGCATTTCATCATCCATTTGGTCATTCTGGCCAGGTGCTCGATAGTATACCCCCACTGCCATTGCCTTCCCCCTTTTATATGGAATTTCAATCCATATAGATTCTACAGCAGATTTTGTTTCCTGCAAAACTTTAATCCTTTCTGAGTCAATGCCCTCTCTAACATAGAGCGCAACCCCTCCACCAATTTGATCAGCTCTATCATTACGATATAGTTTGTACCCAGGTATCACAGTGTCCCACTGGTTGTCCTCCTTCCACCATGTCTCTGATATTGCAATCATATCTAACCTTTCATTTAGTGCTATATATTCTAACTCTCCCATCTTATTCTTTAGACTTCTAGCATTTGCATACAAGCATTTTAGAGAATGTATTTTATTCATGTTAATTTGACTATTGTTAGACATGGGTAAATTGGGATCTTTAAGCTCTGTCTGCTCCATACAAGGGCATTTGGGCTACTTTACTCTTTTGTGGAACCTCTCTGCTTTTTGTAGTATCCTTCAAGGATACATTCTTCCGAACCATCCGCTCTTGGGCAACTGTCGGCTTTCCCCTAATATCTAGTTTAAGAGCTGCTCTATTTCCTTTTTAAAGGTTATTGCCAGCAGCCTAGTTCCATCCCGGTTAAGGTGAAGCCCATCCCTTCGGAAGAGCCCCTCCTTTCCCCAGAATGTTCCCCAGTTCCTAACAAATCCAAAACCCTCATCTCTGCACCATTGTCTCATCCACGCATTGAGACTCCGGAGCTCTGCCTGCCTTTTGGGTCCTGCGCGTGGAACAGGAAGCATTTCGGAGAATGCTACCCTGGAAGTTCTGGATTTCAACTTCCTACCTAAAAGCCTAAATTTTGCCTCCAGAACCTCCCTACCACATTTTCCTATGTCATTGGTACCGACATGTACCAAGACAGCAGACTCCTCCCCAGCACTATCTAAGACCTTATCTAGGTGGCGCGTGAGGTCCGCTACCTTCCCACCAGGCAGGCATGTTACCAGGCGATCCTCACGTCCACCAGCCACCCAGCTATCTACATGCCTAATGATTGAATCACCAACTATAATGGCTGTCCTAACCCTTCCCTCATGGGCACATGGCCCTGGAGAAACTTCCTCGGTGCGAGAGGGTTTTACATCACCTGGAGGACAGGTCCTAGTTACAGGATCACTTCCTGCCACACCAGGGTGATGCTCTCCTGTCACGTGACCTCTCTCCTCCATGGCAACAGGGGTGCTGCCAGACTGGAGGTGGGACTTCAGGACTATATCCCTGTAGGTCTTGTCTATGTACCTCTCTGTCTTTCTTATGTTTTCCAAGTCTGCTACTTTAGCCTCTAGAGAACGGACTTGTTCCCTGAGAGAAAAGAGCTCCTTGCACCTAGTGCACACGTAAGACCTCTCACCAACTGGGAGAAAATCATACATGTGACACTCAATGCAAAAGACTGGAAAGCCCCCATCCCGCTGCTGGACTGCTGTCTGCATCTTAGTTTTAAGTTTGTGTCTAGATCTTTAAGTTCTTACTTACTAGGGGTTGCTATGGGTATTTATACCAATAAAACTGTACCTAATACGTTTAATATACCTTGTTCACCTGAAGCTTAATTAATCTCAGATCCTTAGTGTATGACTGATTTGGGTAATGAGCTTCACCTGAAAGCACCTCCTGTCTTTTAGGATGTGTAAGTACCTATAAAGCTATGATTATCCCAGGGGAGGGTGGGTGTGGGAGGGAGGGAAATAACACTTATTAAAAGAGGGCAGCTAAACAGTACCCTGTCTTGTGCTGCTGAGGTAAGCTAAATTCTGATTTGATTTAAATTATAGCTCTTAGCTGCTGCTAGGCTCTAACTTCTTATGAAATTTAAACTGCAAGCTCTCTGCTGGGTACTAAATTTAACCAGAAAGCTCTCTTCTGTGTGTTAAATTTAAACTAAAAGTACTTTGCTGTTACTTGGCTCTGAGTGACTATTAAATTTAAACTACAAGCTCTCTGCTGGGTATGAAATGTAACCAGAAAGCTCTCCTCTGTGTTTTAAATTCAAACTTTAATTGCTGCTACTAGGCGCTAACTGATCCAACAAAAAACAGTGGGTTCACAGATTAAGTAGCTTTAATACAAAGAATTCTTTTTAGAAAATTACCAGAAGTATATACTCACAGTTGCAGATTTCTCTCCAGAAGTAACAGTCCCCCTTTCTAGTCCTTCAAGACTACGCATCCTTTGCGTACAAGATTGGCAGAGCATAAATACAGCATCATTAAGGCCAGACTTGAAACTCCATTAGTTCAGCATTGTATATCTTTGAATCATACCTTTTAAGAGTTGCGATGTACAGTGTTAAAGCACGTTTTTTCCTAATATACAAAGAGGAGATAGAGGTCAGTTATTACTCCAAAAAGAACAAAAATGGATTTATGACCTTAATACCTTGGACCCCAATGGGTTAAATGACAAAATTGAATGGACGCTGTTTATTTGATCATTAATTCTTGGGCTGTGAAGTCCCCTTTGGGTTTCCTCTTTTTTCGTTATACTGTGTAATGTTTCTTAGTGAGTTTAGTATTGAGTGTTTAGGTTAAGTGTTTAATGAGTGTAAAGTTGTTGCTGAAAAACTACATCAGTTTTTGTGAGCGTATCAGCGTACTTGATCTTTCTTAAAAAGGTATGATGTCAGACGCTGTTGATTCAGGTGTTGGGAGGCATTAGCGATGCCCGATATTGAAGATATTTTCAGAAAACTGTGGCAAATAGTATTTGGTAACCTCTATGAGAATTGCATTATTGGAATCCCTGATGAAGCCGAGTAGGTGAAACAAAAGCTTTTGTCGGGCATTCAAAGTGGGTATGAAGAAATCTCTTGCGATAACAGAGGTAATTCGCTACTTCTTCAGTGATATGAAGCTGGATGGAGAGAACTGACGTCTAACCGCTGGTGCTGGCTGGAGTCTCTATAACGCTCAGATAAGTGAATCATTGCTATTAGAATTATGTATAATATTATTGAATTGAAGAGTACTTAGTTTCTCTTTTTCAGGAATTAACTGAGCAATTTGTGAGCTCCAGTTTATTTGCTAAGGTGTAGACGATTCGAAATTTAAAATAAAATATAAATAATTATTTTAATTTTGAGAATCCCTAAAAGTACTTTTTCAGGTGTAAGTAATTGATAGATTTGGATTATTTTTATGTAAATTTAAATTAAAATGTAGAAAGGTTATGACCCGTGATGTGAAGTTTGCCATTCGATCCTATGGTGATTAATTTCACCACATGTAGGGGAAAGGCTATCCTGAGGTCATATATACCTTATATGATTGTATGAGAGTTGTCAGATAGATTAGTTAGAGAATTTTGTAAGTTGTGTAGATTGGTGTTATTAAGGGTTTTTGTATTTAAAATATATTTTTAGCTTACCCTTTAGTAGTAAGTTAGAAGTATTCACTTCGTGCCCCATACTCCCCACTGAGTCTGGTGATTCAGAAGAATTTCAAGTGACATTTTTTTATTCATGCGATGCTCACAGGCTTGGGATGTCAGCATGTCCGATTGGTGTGGTCAACAGGACAGTCCCTGAAGTAGATCCTGCCCATCACATTTGAAAGGTTGAGATGGACAGGGGAGGGAGAAGAGCGAGTTTAGTCCCTGTGTGGTGTGTTCACTGTGTGGTGGTTTAATTATGATGAGATGGTTGTCATGTGGGGATGCCAAGGATGGGCCACAGCATTATACCACGTGTCTCACTGTATGTGGTATCTATAGCTCAACAGCCATGCCCATTTGTATATGTGTGTATGAGGTCTTGTCCATTTAGTAAACATATGGATGACCATAGGAGTGGACTATGGAAATAATGAAGGGTGGGGCCAATTCACACACATTGTATAGAACAAGGCCATAGATTTGATGATCAGCAATATCATTGAGTTGTTAGGGTTGATAACAGATCGGCTGATAGGGCTGACTACTGGCTATGTGTGAACAACACTGGCATTTTTGGCTACAGACTATGCGCACAGATAGTCTGAATGCTAATGTTGAATGGCATTCATGTTTGTTAGGGAGGGAGTGTGGCAAACCAATAATGTTTGAATGATACTCTGGTAACGTGGGAGGTACTGTTCATTTGTGATCTAGGGGTTATGCATTGGTTATGTGAGGAGCAGTAGCTCTATGTTATACAGGTACATGGGTGGTGAGTGAGTGACACCAGCCAAGAGTGGTTGTGGCTGCAATACTGGCTGTGATTGGTGGACCAATTGATTTTAAAGAGATGTGCTCTGATAGTATGCTTTGGTGCATATCAGCTGTTACTGCTGAGCAAACCTAGGAGGTTGTGGAACAGGCTAGCTTTTGGGGCAGGCCTCATGGTGATAGTATGCACTACTGCTGACCTTGGAGGTATATTGGAAAGTTTGTTAGCATATGTTGTGGGTTTACGTTAGGTCTCTAAAATGAGAATCTTTTACAATGGTGTATTGTCAGGTGTTGTCATGTGTTTTCTGGTCTCTGGTGACCTGCTGTTAATATCCCAGCAAGGACCCTCCTTTGGGGAAGGTAAGATCTGTGGGTGAGTTGGCATCTGGGACTATCCCCTGAGGAAGCAGACACAAAATGCTATTTGGGCATCCATTGCAGCATTGCCATCTGTTGATGTTGTTATGTGTGCTGAGATCTGTGGTATTCAGTGACACCCTAGAGAAAACTTGAAGGCATAAGGGTTAGGTGTAGATAGTATAGATGCTGTAGCATTGGGTAGGTGTGTAAAACCAACCCTCTTATTGAGCCTGTACATGTTATCTATATACCCAATGTGAATTGATCAGATGGGTGCAAGGGTTTAAGGCACGGGTACTGTGTGCAATATATGTAATGGTTAGAGGCATAATAGTTGAGTATACGATATGTGTATCATACCTTTTGTCATGCAGTCTTGATTGTGATGTGTGTACTGGCATTCTAATTGAAAAACTACATATGTGTCACATCTGATGGGCCTTTTTGAAGGGCATGCTGTCATACAGCTAGTCCATGGCAACATCCTCCTAAGCTAGGACTTTGGGATCATGGATGCTGTGTGGCTTTGTCTCCCTTCTTGATGTGAGTTAAGAATGATCCTATGTATTAAAAGTAGGTTGTATGATGATATTTGATGATGATGGGTACTGGCCGTCATCCTGGTAGAATGGACATGGAAGTAGATTAGGCTGAATGATGTTATGTTGATATCATGTTTCCTGGGCATCCTTCTGGTTAGCTGGACTAAGCAACATAACTACATGTTGCCAGCATCGTCATATGCATGGGGCCACAAGTTGTATTTCCTGACATGATTTTGCAACTAGTTACATATGATGGATGGTGGTGCTTTTGGGGGCAGGCCTCATGGTGATAGGTGTTCAGTCATGGTCTGTGGACACACCTGGCCATAAGGGTCACACTCTGTTGTGGATCACTCTATCTGTACCAGCATTATGTTCTTTTGGTCATGTTTCAGTCTCATCAGTGTTTCACAAATATGCCAGCACAGTGCCTTGTGAGGCTATTCATCCCCTCAGGTTTTAACTGGTTTGACTTTAACACACCAAACCTAGGGTGTGTTTGGCAGATCATTTTGATTCCTGACCCTGGCAATATTAACCACATTGGTAAGGAGGAAGTGCAATGATACACTTTGAATATGAAAGTAGCAGAAATCAAAACTGACAGGTTGAGAGGCCACATGTATGCATCCCTCTTGCTATGATACCCCTATGCACAATCTTTTCCAAACAGATGTCCACCAAACACACATATTTTGGGGATGAATGTTCCCCTAGGTGCTCTCTGTGTCATCTGATCAGCCACTTGCTACCTGTATAAGGATACCTGTTCAGACAGGTCCCTGACTCAGCAACAGCACTACACAGGCCAAATGCAGATCACTGTGCGTTCCAAACAGTTTACATAAAGTGTTATGGAGCCATATGGATCTGTGTTGGATTGAGAAAACATGTCAGAACTGCTTCTGTTCCAACGCTCCAGCATTATTTCCATGCTAACACACTGGAAATAATGTGGCACTACACCAGGGAAGACCACAGAGGGCACACGCCAGGACCCACTGACCAGGCACAGACAGCATTGATCCACAATTCTAAACAGATAACAAAGATCACACTGAATGGACTGCATGGATCCACAGCACAAATGGGAACATCAGGTTTTACAGCACCTTGACCTACATGCTCAACAGTATGGGGCTTTGTGGAGGTCTCTGCTAGAAATGTCAAACTTTGTTCAGGGGGAACCATTAAACTGAGAGGGACACACCTTTAGGGTTTATACAACAACATGTGCCCCTCCCCCCCGCACACTCAGATGTTAAAAAAGGGGGATCATTTCACCTCCAGGTCCATCATGCACATCACCCATGTGCAACATTAGCCCCACACTTCCCATCACCCCACCAACAACATTCAGACAGTGCAACATGGAGATATCAGCAACCTGCTGTGAGGTTGTTTCTCATCTGCGGGGACAGGTTGAAAGGTATGGATTGTTGGAACACAAGTTGCCACTACATTAAGGCCTATATATGTGAATAAGCTGTTTACTCGGCCTGAGTTTGGTGCGTGGGACATGGTTCCACCTTCTAGCACTACAGTGATCATAAACCTATATTTAAACATGCTTCAATGGGAAACATGCACATATATAGTAATGGGCTCATCCATACCCTGAACTCACTCCAATTGAAACCAACTGGCATGGGTTGCAGTCTGCTGTGGCCCAATACAGCCCATTTCACTTACATGAGTTGTAACATTTTGACCCTGAGGACTAGCTGAGAATCCCAGAGGTTAGATATGGTAGGCTGGAAGAAACATACACCAACAGAGTTGCAGCTATCATTGCATCAAACCTTTCAGCAACAACCTCATGACCTTCGAGAGTACATATGGGTGCACACACCTTATTTTGTATAGCTTCATATACTTACAATTCTGTACGTGACAAGGTAAGGGATATCTTGCACCTTATGTTCTGTTGTTTTTCTTTAATATTTATGCAGATTTTACAATTAGAAGCCAACAACAACTTGATCATGAAATGTGGGTATCTGTTAACAGAGGAACAACATCCATGAAAAGCAAAATTTCCAAAATGGAAATATAAATAGCAGATACCCATCCTCTAGGCCGCAACAGGTGAGAGATCCAAGATGGTACCTTCTTATGACACTTACAGGAAATGTTGAAAACAAAATGTTAAAACAGGCACCACCGGCCTCACTCAATGATGCAGATAAGAGAGTCGGTACACCTTTCCCCTAGAGATTTGCGGACATTTAAAAAGGAAACCAACTGAGAAGGAAAATAAAATTATTATACAATTGCCCCTGGAATTTCACCAGACATTTACAGGGATATCTCACAAAGAATGCTGCCCCCCCCCCCCAGCTGGAAAACCCGTGGACACAGAATCAGGGGTTCCCACCTGCGCTTCTGAGTTTCTTTAGCTAGGTCAGTGTATATTCATACAGTACAGGACAAAAAATAAATATTACATTTCCTATGAAACACCCTAGGGAGCCATTCACGGTCCAATATCAGAGGCAATGTTATCAAACATGTAGCAGGAACTACATCTACGGTATCATAGGCATTCGATATATCTGATATATTGCAAACCTCCACATCCTGAAGACCAGGAAATGCATTTCCAGCTGTGGTCTTTATACTAGAAGGCAAATAATATACCTTACCAAACAGCGGGTATGATTGAGGTCGAACCCCCAATACCTCATGAACACACTTTTTGAACATATCTTTAGCAGTGACATTAGGAGACCTCTCCAACAGTCCCACAGCCGGGCTTAACACCTCTGGAACAATTGCCAGTTGCTGCTTTCTGCGCAGATACAAATCGATGGGACTCAAGGAAACCACAGAGGAGGTTAGTAGACCAGCCTGGGGACTCTGAGTCTGCTTAACCTTCCTCTTCCTTCCCATGACTGAAGGGCATGTGAGCCAGCCGTTCAGAGTCCAGGCATCTTGGAGCACACAAACTCATTACATTGCACATGCATACCTCTCTTGTGACTGCTCCACATGCGCACTCATGGACAATCCTCCCTTTGTGGCCCACAACAGGCACATGCTGCTTCCACCCAGACACTGTCCTAGCCTCTGGCATGCCACACACTGACAGTACATCTGGATAAATGTCCACACCTCACAGATACTATAATGTAGCTTACGGCACGGTGTATGCTTTCAGGTGCATCTAGGACTGCACGCCTGTCACAACGTCCCCTGCTGCTGCATCCCCTCCGCTGATTCCACTGCCGCCAGCACCCACACATGACACAGCCAACACGACACTGACCATCATCACTAGACCGCCGCCTATCTCGCCTAGTCAACAGCATAGGTCTGCTGTACTGTCAAACATGCTCATCACACATACTGCCACATTGCCAGGAATCAGGTGAGTCAACTCCATCAGCTGCCAATTGTGTTTTCATCCATACCTTCTCCAATGGCTTCCCTGCCCCCCCTTTCAGCATTTCAGTGCCTTTTCTACATTAAGGTGCATGCCAGACACCTTCCCACAGCATGTGCTTTTACCACATGGTAAGTGTCCGCTACCATCCCTTAATGTCCTATTATCGCTCAGAAAGTGTCCACTACCATCCCTTAACGCAGCATGTGCTATTACCACATGGTAAGTGTGCACTAGCACCTCTTAATGCCGGAATGCCTCTGACAGGCCCAACACACTTACCACACAGTAACCTCTTACTGCTGCCGTTAACGCACAGAAAAAACTGCTCCTTTACCGCGGCTTAGTAAACATACGCCTTAATCTTAATTTTCATCTCGATTTCGGCCATTTTTAAGGAGCTCGACTCCTATAAGGCCGGCTCCTCCCATTCTGACCTCTGGCAGGCCTAAAGCTTGATCTGGAGTTATAACATGGCCCCTTCATCCTCCTTAGGCCAAACCAACAGCCCAACAGCTTTACTTCAGCTATCTGAGCCCAAAAACTAATACCCAGGTCATTCGCCCCCCCCCCCCCCATGAGTGCCGCCTGCCTCCCATGAGCAGCCATGATGATTGCAATTTCCCCAACCTCTCAGCAACTCCAAGGCTGGCATCAGAGACAGTAGCGATCTTCATAGCTGCACCCAATCCTGCCTCCATTTATTTACTTATTTATTTTTAAATAAAAACATGACAGTGGTCCTGCCACTTCTCGTGGCTCACCACAGTTACCAAGCACCTCCACTTTTTAAAAAAGACTCACAACTCACTTTAACCACTGCCATGGACTCCCCAGGTAATTTTCTTTATTTATTTAACCACTAGCTTCTCTGAGTTTTTGCAAATATTGGTGCTTGCCTTCCTCTCTCGGTGATTTCTTGTATTTTATGGAAGTCACCCTCTTTTTCTTCACCTTTTCAGCTACTTCTTTTAAAACCACAGTGGCCTCCTTTTCCTTTTACATTTATTTACTTTTCAAAGAAAATATTACTCACTTTGATCTTCCAATGTAAGAGTGTGAGCTAAATCCACATAATAATAATAAAATCAAGTAGAACAGAAGATGCTCTTCATAAATGCATATAGCAGCCTACATTAGCATAACTACACTAGTATTGTGTTTTTAGGGCTACATGATTCTTACTCAGCTTCACTGGTGGTAAACAGCAAATTATTATCTGATAGATATTTTCAACCATTGGCACAGAAATTGCCATTTAGTTTCTTTTTACAAATCTGCAGCCAGTTATTTTCTACTGTTAGAATTTGCAAATAACAGAGAGCCTCAGTTAAAGGAAATATACATAAAAATGTTTATTTTAGCAACAGCATGTCTAGACATGAAGAGGACACCTGCTGATGTGAGTCCCATTCTGATTCAATACACATCTCGAGGCATCTTTGACACAGATGCAAACAACTTTGACTGAAATCCATTACTTAAATATCAACAGTTTCAACCATTTTTGCAAAAGCATAATTTTGCAGTTTGTCCCACACATTTCTTTTACCCTATTTGTCTCTATCATTCTGGTGATCAGACATTTCCCTTGTGTACTCAGGCTATGGATCTATCATATTATGGAACAGCTATCATAGAGATAATGGAATTATCAAAATAGAAATTCATTTAATTAATAAATAAACATGCAGAAATTCTAAAATGCCCCATACTTATATTTTCATCTTCTGTCTCTAGGTCTCACTTCCCTGTCTTTGCATGCACACCAATCTAAGCTAATATGGTCACATGAATTCAGTCATCATTCCCCTATAATTTAGCATTCCAACTCCTGCCTACTAAAGGAATGTAAAGGGTCCAAAAATCCCTAAATAGTGAGGACATAAGAGAAAGTGTTAGTGATAGCCAGACACATCCCAGGGAAGTATACTCCCAAAAACAATTATGCACCAGTAAATGAAGATTATGGGGCATGTTTACTAAACCGTCTTAATGTTACCGGTGCTAGTTGCATATACCAGTGCTAGGACCATATAAGGTAGTGGGCGTTCCGGCGGCAAGGCAACAATAGCTGGGTATCACGTGATAGAGAGCGCCTTGCCATCATCGTGTGATAGTGTGTGCGCCATAGCTTGCTAGCGTGTGGTAACCATAATTACGTAGCAGCACCACCAAAATAGCTAAAGAGGTGTAGCACACTGGTTAATACAATGACTGCTAAACAAGCAGTCATGAGTTCAATCTCTTAGTGAGCCCATCTAATAAGGCTGTCCAAGGCAAGTTCTTTTCATGGTATTTATAACTGACACATCTCAACAATCTGTGCTGCCAGCAAAAACACACTCACCGCAGTGCCGTAACCTAAGGCGCCCCATAGGGCACAATATAAAGTGCCCTGCCCGCCAAGGCACCTTATAGGGCACCTTATATGACACCCTGGCTGACAAGGCACTGTTTAATGTGCCCTATAGGTCACGACACTGAGTTGCGGGTGTTTATGGCTGGCAACACAGATTGTAGAGATGTGTCTGCGTGTTACAGGACTTAAAAGGAAATGCATCCTTAGATAACACCACTGCAGGATCAAACGCATGACCTCTGCCTCGGCAGTACCCATGATGCACCAGTACCCATGATGCACTGTACATGCAGAACAGCGGTCTACATCTGAGCACAGGACAGAGTATGCGTCTCCACAGCACCTCAGCCTGGTAGGGGGAACTGACCATGTGTGCGACTGGCACAGAGTAGCTACAGACCGTGACATTGTGCGGGTCCTGTGCCCATCCTGAGGGTGAGGTGGGTCGCCCAGCACCAGGTCCGCAGTACCCAGGTTGATTGAGATAGCCATTGCTGCAGGTCCCCATCAATGCTGGTGTGTGGCAGGTAGCCTTTGCAGACACACCTAGAATACTCCTGTGTCCATCTGCATTCCCCAGTCACGTCTAGCCCTTGTGGACAATGTCACACCCAGAATAGTGCATATCTAGTGTGGTTGCCATGGTCACGTGTCATAGGAGCAGGGGTGTGTCTAGACTCACATGTGGACTATGGAGCACCACGTATTATACTCTCTGAGTCAAGATGGTGGACAGGATTTGCCCCCCAACAGGCCCACACTCTACAGCTTTGCAATGGAGGCAGTATAGGGACATGAGGAGGGGCTGTGGGACCAGCAACCCCAGTCCAGTTGATGAATGGACACCATCCATGGCAGGTGAGGCAGAACTGTATCTATCACATAGACCACTGGTAGACAGGCATTAGACCTGGCAAAGCTCAGCTGCCTCCCACCACAATCTGACATTCACCATCAGAGGGCACAGGCAGGCTGCACCCACTGCACCCTGCAAGGTGTACCAGCCGTACACATGCTAACTGCAGACAGTCTGCTAGCTAGTACTGTACATAGTGCATGTTCCTGGAGGAACTGTGTGCACCCAAAAATGGGATGTGAGCACACACACCAATCAGGTATGTCAGTGATTGGGCCCCTGAAAAGTCCAGAAAAGAGAACTGTGGCTTCTGGTTCCCACAACGGTTGCCCAATATAACACCAATTATAGAATTACTTAGACGGCAGTTGCTTTAGCTCAAAAGACTTTTATTTAGAATAACAAAAGTGATTATAAAATAGCAAACAGCAAATGCCTATCTAAAAATGGCAGACAGTACTTTCTTTCTCTGTGAAGGGGAAGAAAGTACCGCCCGAGACCCTCCAAAATTGCTGTCTTATATATACCTCTCTGCTTCAAATTCTAAATAGTTTCAGCAAATGCAAAACTCTTTCCCAGGGCCTTCTATGGTTATGCAGCTTGATCTGCTGATCAAAGCTTGCCTATCGATGCAATCAATCATAGCCCTCTGCCTCCTCCTGTGTTTTTCCATCTGCTGGCACCAATTGAAATCTTCAGGGCAAGAGCATTAGTTGAATTCCTGGCTTGACCTGTTTGAACCTAGGCTTATATCCTTGGACACTTCTGTCCAAAGTATAGCTTTTTTTAGGCTTTATAACAGTAGTAAGCTGCGTGTACTCTTTTCCTGTTGCCCACCTGCTTTGTGCCAACCATATGTTGCTGTGTCTGTTTCAAACAGGCCAGAGTGCAGTTATAAGGCAGATATATATATGCAATCATAAGGCAAACAATATAAAGCAGATCTGAGCTGATTATCCCTTTATTCCAATTATCCCTTCATTCCCCAATTTTTCTTTTCCTTTTTTTCTGTGTGGAGGGAAGCGAAAGTAATCCCACTAAGGGGCATGGATAACAACCATTTGAGACAGAGAGGGATCATTGAGAGGCAACCGCTGATACTGTTCCATAGATACAATGTACATGGTTTTAGTGCTTTGCAGCATCATTCGTTTACAACAGGCAAGTAAAATAGATAAGGTACAATAAGCAATGATTGCAAAACAAGCTATACTTAAAAGCGTAATAAAAAAGGCTTTAAGTCCTACACCTAAACTAGCAAACCATGAAGCAATACTACCCCAAATATTATTAAGTTGAAGTCCCCCTTTAAAATCATCAATATGCAAATCAGAGAGATGCTTTATCTTATTCATGGCATCTAACACAAACACCGTGTGGTTAGCGATTACAGTACAACAGTTTGTAGCATTAATGAAAGTGCATGTTCCGCCTTCAGCGGCCAAAAGTAAATCCAAAGCTTGCCTATTCTGCAGAGTCATTTGTGTATTTTGTTCAAGGGACTCGGCTAGGCGTGATATGGATTCAGTAACAGCTTTCATTTGAATATGCAACAAACATTGCAAACGGCGTACAGCCATACCAAGCTCAGCAGTAAGGGCGGGGGTGGCAAAGGGAATCCAGGCCGTTGCGCTAAGGGCATCCAAACGAGTTTTAGTCATGGGATAAGTGGAATTGATATACTCAAATGAGGCCTGAATGGCATCATCCTCGGCTATAGAGGAATCCCAGGGACTAGCATAAGTTGAGGAGCTACGTTTTAATCTATGCAGGGTGGAGCGAGAAGCAGAATGATGGGTAACATTAAGAGGTATCAAGACAGAAAAAGAAGAAACTTTAACCAAAGCACAGGGTAATAGGGAGAGGTTAATTACCTGATACAGAGTTTCCCCACACAACCAATAATGACCCATTACAGCAAAGAGGTTTGTAGCAGGTGTCCATATGCTACTCATATGATGCCCATCAAACCACTTAACAAAAGATTTTCCCGTGGTAGCTGAGGTAAGATCCCTCCTGAAACTGGACATTGGGAGATAGCAAGAAGTATATGGAGATTCATTCTGAGAACCCGTTGTCAGCACAGCTGAATCATCGTGATAAATGGGACCAACTCCCACATACCAGCGGAAGTCAGCTCCATTAAACACTACCGGGTTTCTTGTAATATTTCTCCAATCATATTTCATATTGGAGGGGTCCATATTACCGGATTGATTATACCACTTTATCATGACAGAATTACTAGCAAAATGAAAGGATCCATTAATAACATTATACGACAGGTTACACCTGTCTGAAAAAGCAATGGATACATTTGTTATTAAACATAGATCAAATATCATATTCGGGTCAACATATACACGCAAAGGGTCATGTATCATATTCATTGCATGCCACGTCTGGGAACAATTAAAAGTCTCATAACAACTGGCAGAAAAGTTATTATTATCTACACAAGCAAGCTGTCCTGCATACTCATTTAAGGGAACCTTTGAAACATGTACTGGAGCATATGATACACCCTTTGGTAAAGGGGTACAAATAATGCAGTCTGTAATGTTCATCAGGGAAACAATGTGTAATACTGATTGCTTCCACAAGTTCAGAGAGCCTTCAGGTAAAGCTCGGGGTGCTCGAGATATCGTCTGGTTAGTCTGGTTCCATCCATGAAGAAACAAAGCTAGCTGTCCATCTGGATGTAAACACTCAATAAGGAGGACGATTATGACAGAGATTCCCAGAAAAAAGCACAAGGACGCCCATGGAGTAGGCTTGACAGCGATCATCTTTGGTACTAATAACATAGCACTGTTGTGAGAACACTGAGTTCTGTAGGAAAATAAAACTGATTAATCAGATGGGACAGCTGGAGACGCTTTTAGATGGCTGACATGCACCCAAGTATCAGTATCATTCAGTCTGGCAGCAAAAGGGGAAGCAGCAGTGACGACGTGGGGTCCTGAAAAGGTTGGGCAGTCCCAGGATGCACGAACACAATTTCTTTTATAGACAGTGGACCCTACAGGGAAACAAGGTAATAAGGATGGACTGGACACAGACTGTGTGGCTGCTACACGGTCAGCAATTTCTTGAAGCGCAATCCGGAGTCCTGCAAGGTAAGCAGAAAGACTATCATGAATCGGAACCTGGGACTGTGATAAATTAGTTGTGCGCATACGCCGGCCAGTGGCCATTTCATGAGGTGTCAGATGTAATCGCTTGATCGGGTTATTACGTAGCTGAAACAAGCACATTGGTAATGCCTGTAGCCAGATCATGTGACCAGAAGCGCAAATCTTTCTGAGTTGAGTTTTCAAAATGCCATTACATCGTTCAACAAGACCATTGGAAGTAGGTTTATACACAGAAACATACTTCCACTGAACAGGGAGATGCTGGGTGAGTGCAGTCACAAGAGCATTACGAAAGTGAGAGCCATTGTCAGAATATATAACTTTAGGAATGCCAAATCGGGGAATTATTTGTGTTAGCAAAACCTCTACTACTTCTTCAGCAGTCTCTCTATTGCAGGGGAAGGCCTCAATCCATTTAGACCAAGGGCAAACCCACACTAAAAGATACCGCTTCTGAGCACATCTGTGGATCATGTCAGTAAAATCTACATACCAAGACTCAAAAGGACCACTTAGAACTGGGAGGTGACCCTTGGCTATGGCCTTTCCCCCTGGCTGAGAGTTCAGAATACACACAGGACATTTAGCTACTAGTTCCTGAATGCGATTTTTCATGTGTGGACACCAAAAAATGTCCTCAAGCATGCTGTAAACATTTGCAGTACTAGAATGATAGATATCATGAATGAGATCTGTAAGGCGTTTTAGTGCCACATAACAGATACAAAGTTTTCCTGATGGATGTACCCACATTTTCTTAATTTGGGAACAACCTAGTCTCTCCCAATTTCCTATTTCATGAGAAACAGCATCTTTCTGATAATCAGCAAGGTCAGGTACTAAATAGATCTGTGATCTGGTAACAGGCAAGGTCAGGGAAGCATTACTAGTTACTTCTTTGGCTAACTGATCTGCCAGGGCATTGCCCATCTGGCGGAAAGAGTCTCCCTGTGTATGTCCAGGAACCCACTCACAGCACAGAAACAGATTGTTGATTCTGCGTTTCTCTAAACACTCATAAATTTGATGTATCTCGTCAAGATGTGAAATTGAGCTGGCTGAGGAAGTGATAAAACCTCTTTGTGACCATTTCTGGTGAAGCGCTGTCAGCACTTGTGCTGCATATTGGGAGTCAGTGAATATAATAATGTTCTGTCTCTCCTGATGCAGTAAGACTGCCAAAATTGCACAGAGTTCTGCACCTTGAGCACTATAAACACTCGGCAACTGATATTGTAACACATCTAAAATGTCCCCAGAAAGAGATATCTGTACTGCACTGAAACCAGAACATAGTGACGTCTCAGAACCGTCAGTGAACCAGACTTTAGAATTGACAGGCATTTCGTGAAGAGACAGAATATTATCTGCAAAAGAAAAAATGGGGATCTTATCTTCTTCCTCTCCACTAATAACAGAAACTAAATTTTGTAGGTAGCCAAAAGGGTGACTTGCAGGGAATGGCTTAATGAGAATGTGACTCCGTAGCAGAGTAGCACAAAGCTGGTGCACCCGATATGGGGTAAAGTGGAGAGTATTACTGCATAACAATGCCTCTACATCACCGGAGCAATACACAGTGAGTCGCAAGGGATGAAAGGTGTTATAGGTCTTTCTGACTGCCTCACTGGTGGCTACTAACCCTCTCTCAACATCAGGCAGAACTATTTCTGTAACAGAAAAAGATCCTGACAAGTAGGACACAATTTTACCATCATCCTGATAAATCACAGCTGCCCACATGTGATGTCCGTGAAAGCTAATGAGAAACATCTCCTTTGAATAGTCAGGAAGACAGATACTTGGTGTGTACGAGACATCAGTCAAAAGAGATTGAAGCAAAATCTGGTCAGGAGCTGACAGGCTGATAACAGTCGACCCCTTAGCCCCCCTTTTAAATATTTGCGAAAGGGATGTGTGCGTTGACTATGACCTGGGATCCAATTTCGGCAGAAATTTATCATGCCGAGCAGAGATCGCAATTGCTTTACAGTGGTAGGCATCTGTAATTGCAAGCAGTGTTGTTTAGTTTTCTCTGTCAGAGACAGCATTCCATCTCCTACTAGGAAACCCAGAAAAGTGACTTCAGTTTGGCAGATCTGTGCCTTGGCCATGTTAATCTGGTATCCACTTTCCAAAAGATAACAAACAAGTTTATCTGTGAGGGCCAGATTTGTTGCAGCCTCAGCTGTGGAAAGCAGTAAGTCATCTACATACTGTAACAAAGACACATTGCTGGGCAGCTCTGCCCTGAATGATTGCAAATCAGCAACTAGTGCTTGAGAGAATATGGAAGGACTTTCCACATATCCTTGGGGTAACCTGGTCCACTGATAATGCTGACCCTCAAAAATAAATGCCAGAAACTGCCGGGATGTGGATTCAACTTCTATCCCAAAAAAGGCATGGGAAAGGTCCAGAACAGTATGATATTTGTACAGAGTAGTCGTTGTCAGCAATGTGGCAGGGTTTGAGACTACTGGAAACTGTGGTTCAATAACACTGTTAAGTGCACGTAAGTCATGAACTATTCTCCACTTCCCATTAGGCTTTTTCACAGGGAATAGTGGGGTGTTATATGGGGAGTTACTGAGTTCAATAATTCCATGCTGTAACAGCTCCTGAATCTCCTGGCGAGATCCTTGCAGGGCCTCCGGTTGGAGAGGATACTGCGGAATCTTTGGTGGTTTACAGCCAGGCTTAATATGAATGGTAACAGGCAGATGTGATTTAACTCTGCCATAAGGGCTGAGGAGCAGTGACCGCTCAGGGCCTTTTTCTCCCAACGAACCATAGGTGAATTCAACCTGTAATTTCACCAGTAAGTCCCTACCCATCAAATTTACTGGGCAATATGGGGCAAACAGAAAAGAATGAGAAATCTGCTGATCTCCTATTCTTAAACAAATGGGTGTAGTTAGGTAAGATGTAAGGGGTCTACCATCAAAACCAGTGGTAGTCATTTTCTTTCTACTAAGCTGGCATCTCTGCGGTAAAGTAGTTAATACAGAGGAAGTGGCTCCTGTATCAAGTAACATTTCTGTGGGCTCATCATTAAGATATACTGTGATCAGAGGTTCCTGATATGTGAGCCTCGCCTGTAAAATATAGATTCCCAGTCATTGTTGGGGTGGGGGTCCAGAATCCCGGGGAGGTGTCCACAAGGGAAAACGCCTCCTATCAAAGTTCTCATTTCTGCGCTGAGCACGGCATGAGCGCTGAAAATGACCGTAACCACCACAGTTCCAACACTGTGGGGCAAGAGTACGGTTATTTTGTTGGTACGAGGGACCTCGACGCTGTGGCTGAGGATAACGGGGTCGTTGGGCTCCGTTATAGTAAATGCGCTCCTTATCTCTATCCCATACCTCATCACAGGGGTCTGGAACATCATCCTCATAAGGATCCAGATATTCCATGTCATCAATTTTCTCCTGCTGTTCCCTAATTTTCTGTTTTAGCTGTCTAATAAGTTCATTATTAGATTTATCAAGATGTAATTTGGTGGTGGATTGGGGATCTTTAATTTCTTGTAACCCTTTAAGTTGAAGGTGTAACAAGCGTGCTTGGGCCTGTTTCAAATCCTTCTCAGGTTTCAAAGTGTCCTCCTCTAAAGATCGAATATAATGCAAAATATGGGCCTGCTGTTTAGGCCATGGCTCAGACTCCAAAGCTACTATAGACTTTAATTTTGCAGTTACGGGTGGGGGTAATGTATTACACAAGGTCTGGAAAAATACAGGTCTCATACAAACATCATCGTATGGTACCCCCATTTGTGCTTCCCATAAATCTTGAAATCGTACGAGGTATGCACTGATATCCTCACCTATTTGGAATCTCATAGCAGTGAGAGGAGCCAAACTGCGCTGAGTAGGGTACATCTCCCTGAGGGAGTCCCAAATACGAGGACGAAACTCGTTGAAGGAAGAACCATCATAAGTGTTAACTGTGACCTTCACCTGGCCTAAATCTGCATTGGCGAACACTTGATTTGTCGCACTATTTCCCAGAATTTTGGCCAATAAAGCTTTGATATCTCCCAAAGCCAAATGATATCCAGCCGTAATTCTTTCAAATTTTTGAATCCATGTCTCTCCCCCTCTACTAAGAGGAGGGAGACTACTGGCTATATTAGTCATATCAGTAAAACTCCATGGGATATATTTAGATTTTCCTTCATTTGTGTAGATTACTGGAAACAGAAGCTGTTTATTAGCGTCCTGATTCTCATACTTCTCCCAAACCCTCAGACCTGCCTCCATATAGGCAGAATCCCAGTTAGGGTCTCCCGCTCCTCCGCGAATGCAGAGTCGGGCGGTGTTAAGATGTACAGTTTCTAGTGATCCATTAGGGGGCCACTGTAACATCTGGGGCTGGTTGGCTCTTGTCCAACCGTACATGTTGGAGGACCATCGGTAAACATAATAACCATTTCCATCCTCCTGCTCTGTAATAAAAGTAAGGATACAGGGTTGTGGAGCTCGGGGAGCTTTACCACCTTTCACAACTCCACAAATCACTGTAAGTGCACTTTTTGTCTTTTCGTCATCTACTTCCTCCTCTACCTTCTCCTCTTCTTCCTCTTCTATAATCGTCTTAAGACGTTTTTCCCTATCTGTCAGGTCTAACTCCCATCTTCTAAGATTCTCAGTAATTTTTTCCTCAGATTGCTTTAAAGCTTGAGCCTGACTTTCTAAATCTTCATGTTCTGCTGTTAATTGCTGTTTCAACTCTTCTAATCTTGCCTGTGCCTCAGCATATGCACTGGGATCTGGGGCAGGGGTGGCTTTTAAGTTAACATGACCCTCAATCTTTGCCCAAGCTCCCTCAGTGTCCAAGAGTTTATGCAGGACCTGTTCTGGGGGTATAGAGGCTGCTGGGTGAGAAGTCGGTTCTGACTTGGGCTGGAAAACAGGGTCGGAATAGCCTATGGCTGCCATAGCTTTACTTTCGGCTGCCCAATAAGAAGGTGGGGGTACAGGGGCAGAAGACAAAGGCTCTGGACCAGCCTGCATCCACAGGGAAATATGTTGCAAATGTTCCAATTGGGCTTTGCCACATTTGTTAAATAAAATATGATCCCTAATTTTGGTCAAAATGAGCGGATCAAACGACCCCCCTGCTGGCCAGGCAAGAGAGGGTGTTTTTTTCGTCCATTTTTCCCATTGTTTAGAACAATTTTTTATTGAAGCCTCCAATAGGGGGTTCTGTTTAACAAGGCTATCGATGGGGCTAGGACCGGGCTCAGTTCCTTTCTCAGTATTTCGTTCCTGTTTAGATTTTCTTTTAAACATTTCTCTAGCTGTCCCTTCTCTATAGTCTATGTAGACCTGGTGTTTTCACTGTTCAGGGACAGGGGCAATTAACTTCGCCTTTTACCAATAGCAAATTGAACCTCCTTATATACAGAGGTGCGCGCAATTTCGCTTTTAGGTGGCAATCCAAACCTCGTAATTAACAGAGGAGCGAAATTAAAAAATCCAGGATTTATACACGCTGACAACGCTTACGCTTCATCTAAATCCAGCCAATCTCCTCGCGGAGGTATGAAAACGTGGATAAAGACACACATTCGCTTCATATCAATGATATGTACAGTCTCAAGCGTACATCAATCAATCCCGGAAAGACAGAGACCTAATGTCTGGGCAAAACTTTCAAACTTTCTTTCCCTACCATTACAATTAAATGCAAAGACAATCTAACGATTTGCTACATAACAAAACATGAAACACATAAAATACATATGCATATGTGTAAATTTGGTACTCACCCACCAATTGAACCTGGGTAAATCTTCCGTCTTTGTTTGTAGACAGGAAAAACAAAACTCACCCACTGGAGTCGTCCTAGGGTATCAAAATCTCTCTCGACGTCACTCAGAGCGGTATTCCCATCTTCTGTACCAGCAGAAGGAATCCTCTTAAGGTATTCTCATCCCCTGTTTTTGTTTTTTTTTTTTTGTTTTGTTTTTTTTTTTTTTTAATCTACTGTGAAAAACAGGAGGTAGTCCCTCTGACAAGTAAAACTACAAGTCAAAAACTGCAGTCAGAGGAGTCCTTGGGCAATTTGGAAGGGAAAAAAATTTAGAGGGTGTTCGGCACCAATTATTGTGGCTTCTGGTTCCCACAACGGTAGCCCAATATAACACCAATTATAGAATTACTTAGACGGCAGTTGCTTTAGCTCAAAAGACTTTTATTTAGAATAACAAAAGTGATTATAAAATAGCAAACAGCAAATGCCTATCTAAAAATGGCAGACAGTACTTTCTTTCTCTGTGAAGGGGAAGAAAGTACCGCCCGAGACCCTCCAAAATTGCTGTCTTATATATACCTCTCTGCTTCAAATTCTAAATAGTTTCAGCAAATGCAAAACTCTTTCCCAGGGCCTTCTATGGTTATGCAGCTTGATCTGCTGATCAAAGCTTGCCTATCGATGCAATCAATCATAGCCCTCTGCCTCCTCCTGTGTTTTTCCATCTGCTGGCACCAATTGAAATCTTCAGGGCAAGAGCATTAGTTGAATTCCTGGCTTGACCTGTTTGAACCTAGGCTTATATCCTTGGACACTTCTGTCCAAAGTATAGCTTTTTTTAGGCTTTATAACAGTAGTAAGCTGCGTGTACTCTTTTCCTGTTGCCCACCTGCTTTGTGCCAACCATATGTTGCTGTGTCTGTTTCAAACAGGCCAGAGTGCAGTTATAAGGCAGATATATATATATGCAATCATAAGGCAAACAATATAAAGCAGATCTGAGCTGATTATCCCTTTATTCCAATTATCCCTTCAGAACTCATGGATATCACTTGAGAGAAATACTGTAAAGCACTATGGGGGAACCTAGACATGCCATGGTCACTGCTCAGTCAGGGTGAGAGTGACCCCCCAGCATGACATGCTGTGGCCACCCGATCCATGCAGGTGGTGGTCGGGCACTACAATGTGCCAGCCATTGCCCTGTGCCCTGTGCAGATGCATCCTGCCCAGGCCGCCCTGTCCGGGCCATATCCACAGTACCTTGCTCCACATTATACACATTGGCAGGCTAACACTGGAAACAGTGCAAACATTGGGGGCTCAGTAAGGTGTAGGCAGCTACAAAACACTGCTTAGACATTGTCATGGCGCAAGGCAGATAGCGCCTGTAAAAGTAGATGAAAACACACAGGGCAGTTTTAAAATCAGCAGTGCAGAGCACATGGCTAGGGGTTGTCAGGAGCAACCAAGCAAAACAAGAGCACAGGCTGTAGATAAACGCCCAGAAATACCATTACGTCATAGCTCATCAGGGAAGCAGAGACAGCTGCAGAGAGTTGAGCTAACTCGAGTCTCAAAGAATGACGCAGATAAAAAAAGGTCAGTCTTGAGCAAAGCAGATTACCGGACAGATTTCAGAGCAGATTCAAGAGCAGATTCACGAACAGAGACTCGTAGAGAGACACGTACAGACACACATGGAGAAAGAAGGAAACACAGAGGCGCAAGCCAGGAGTCAGACTCAGTCTCTGAGGCAGAGAAAGAAAGAGACACGGAGAGGACTCAAGGGAAAGGAAAGCACAGAGCTCAGAAAAGCCAGGAGCCATACCTGGAAGGTTCAGACGTAGAATCAATCTGCACCTCAGAGGGGTTTATCCAGGAGGAGTTCACAAAGGTTAGTGCTGGGAAGTTAGGCTGCACTAAGCCAAGGTCCATGTGGGACCAGAGAGAGACTCCAAGCTGTAAACCACGAGGAGCAGGGAGAAGGGATAACCACGGAAGCAGGTACCTGGGGAGCCAGAACACTTGTCCAAGGGAGAGTTCCCATATATCTGAAAGACGTCCTGTAAAGGGAAGAGAGGGGAAGAAAAGTTTCCACTTCCCGTTTACACACCAGACAGGCAGAGCTCAGCCTGAAGAAAGGCAAAGTACCTGGAG
Organism: Ichthyophis bannanicus; assembly: GCA_033557465.1. Taxonomy (NCBI): domain Eukaryota; kingdom Metazoa; phylum Chordata; class Amphibia; order Gymnophiona; family Ichthyophiidae; genus Ichthyophis; species Ichthyophis bannanicus. The sequence goes on from CM066031.1 coordinate 1,606,750,459, forward strand.
TAGAGGAGCACTGAATTTTACCCCCAGTGGTCAGGAAGTGTATAGCCCTCTAAGGGGAGAATCCACAGCGTGTGGTAAAGAGCCTTTCTGCAGTGATAGAGGGGGGTGGTGCTCTGGCCAAGACAAGAGGAGAGAAACAAACACTAATTCACATTACAGCCCTGCAAATTATAATTACCAAGAAGGACACGAAGATATGGATTGTGACTTTGGTGATGATAGCGTTGATATGTGCAAAATGGACTGTACAATTGTTTTCTCTGATAACATAACCTCTTTTTGTTAAGGGCCTAAGAAAAGCCTGCCTAAGTGAAATCTGTGGGAGAACACAGATTTCACAGTTCAACGTGTGTGATTGAAAAACCTGTTTTTCCCCTTTTTGTTTAGTTAAAGCTGACAAAAAGCATTTTTGTTCTATTTTGTAGTCCCTCACTTGTGTTGTACCAGCTGTATGGTTTATTTGCTTTTGACCCTTGTTGCAAGAATTCTCCCGGGACGGGAAAATAAAACCTCTTTAAGCATAGCTACTCGACCACAACTACCTCCTTATTTTGATTAGCTATTGGGACTCAAAATCCCAGAGGGCAATACCAAGTCCTTGCTGTTATAAGAGGAGCCGCACCGAAGCCCCAGGCTCCCGCCTCGGGGGCAAGTAGGTGCGTTGACAAGTGGCGACGTTGTTTGGATTTTTGCGCAAGATTCAAAAGGGACAAGCACAAAAGGACTACAGTTTGCTGGAAGGAAAGCAGTCATCCGGAAGGAGAGAGAACCATCAAGAATTTTTCTGCTACCAGGAGTGGAACCCGGAGACACCTTTCTCACAAGCTGACCCCTGCATGGAGGCTAAGGTAAAAACTACCTGGTCAGACGTGGGGAGGATACAGTGAGAAAGGGGGTGCTGGTGGGCAGAGAGAGGGCGGTAGAAAAAAAAAAAAGTGTGGTGGTGTCGCACTTGGTTTTTGTTTTGTTTCTATCTCTCTAGGTATACCAAGGCAGAAGGATGGAGCCATTGGATGTAGCGGGATGGATGAAGACGCTATGGGATAAGCAAGTCGAGCTTATCCAATACCTTCAGCAACAAACGGCTAGGACCATACAGGAGCAGCAGCGGCCATTATTGGAGACATTGGACGCGCTTTTAAAGAAGCCCCGAGACGTTACTGAGGACGTCCCCATGGCCCTCCAACCGCTGGTCTAAGGTCGCATGGTGCCTTTGCATTAGGACAGCTACAACCACAGGACAATGTGGATGATTACTTGGACGCTTTTGAAAGGATAGCTACTACCCTGAAATGGCCAGAGGAGCAGTGGGCCACCCGCTTTGCCCTATCGCTCACAGGAGAGGCTCTTTCAGCGTACAAAGCTATGCCTGCAGAATTAGCTTCCAATTATAGTGAAGTAAAGAAAGCGGTAAAAGATAGATTGGGGCTTACCCCACTTCACTATCAAAAAATGTTTAGAGAGGCAGTAATAGGGCCTCAAGAAACTCCCAAAGCTCTAGCACAGAGGTTAAAAAGTATAGCCAAAAAATGGTTGTTAGCTGAGGGAAGTTCAGTGGAAACAGTTATTGACAAAATTGTACTAGAACAATTTATGGAGGCTGTTCCAAAAGGGTTTAAGACTTTTATGACCCTCCAGCACTGCCAATCCTCAGAGGATGTAGCCTCTCTAGCAGAGTGGTATTTCGCGGCTGAGAGGACTGACACCCCAGGCCAAGGTAGTTGGTTGGCAGCTGGGAGGAGGAAAAGTAACAGTAAAGGGAAATATGTGTCTGATAGGATGTATAAACCTGTCAAGTTGAATGTTAATATCTCTGATGAGAATGTCTATTCTGTACCCAAAAGTAAATGTTTTCGGTGTGGAAAAACTGGGCACTATCAGAGGTCCTGCACAGAACGCACAGTCCTGGTGACAGGGACAGAGGAAACAGGACAGGATGAATACCGCATACAGGTCCAAATAGAAGGTATTTACACACTGGCTCTACTTGACTCGGGGGCTGACCAGAGCATGATTTCAAAGAGGCTCTGGGAAGCCATTGAGGGGCACCGCCAGTTGCCCCCGAGTCAAGCAGAGGGACAAGTCAGGGTTAAGTGCGTGCACGGCGCATTTGTCCCTTATCCCATACACAATGTTGTAGTACAAGGGTTGGGCACCCTCAGAGAGATGAAGGTGGCCGTAGTTCCCGAACTTCTCGAGGATGTGATACTGGGGAAAGATTGGCCTCCCTTCCATAATGAACTGGGAAAAGACTGGGGTATTAAACTTGGGCTAGTATCCACTCGCTCTCAAGCGGAACCCTCAGGGAAGGGAGAGGAGGCAGTGGAAAATACAGAAGAACCCAAAGGAGAGGAAAATGCCCAAAGGGAGGACCCAGATGAGGAAGGGATAGCTATTCTCCCTAACCATGATGACCTTGTACATCCTCCTGTTAAAGTAGGGAAGAAAGATAAACCTAGGAAGCGTAGGGAGAGGTACTCTAGGACCCGGGGGAGGGCCGAGCTAGAGGATGCTGTAGGGTTACCCTGGGTGCCAGCTGAGGTCGTAAGGAAATTTCCTTCATTCCCAATGGAGCAGAGAGCTGATCCAGCGCTTAAAAGGGCATTTGAGTGGGCGGAGGAAGTTAGACAAACCCTACCAAGGTTTTTCTTGGAGAATGATCTCCTATACCAAGAGTGTGTAAACCCTCAAAACGGTGCCATTCGCAAACAATTAGTAGTACCAGTGGCCTTTAAAGCTAGCGTATTAAGATTAGCACATGACCACCCAGTGGGGTGTCACAAGGGGATCCAGGGGACGCTGGACCAAATCTTAGCTAGATTTTATTGGCCCGGGGTCTTCAAGGAGACACGTCAATTCTGTGAGGCATGCCCCAGCTGTCAAAGAGTGACAGTCATGAAGCCTATGGTAGTACCCATGGTGCTGACTCCCACCATAGCGGCTCCTATAAGCCGAATGGGTATCGATATAATAGGGCCTATGGTGAAGACACCAAGAGGTTTCAAGTATATCCTGGTCATAGTCGACCATGCCACCCGGTTTCCTTGGGCCATTCCCCTAAGAAACACATCAGCCAAGTTGATAGCCGTAGAATTAATAAGACTCTTCTGTGAGGTAGGTTTTCCCAGGGAAGTCCTGACGGATCAAGGAAGTATCTTCCTGTCAAAACATCTGGCGATGGTCTGGGAAGCCTTCGGCATCCGCCATATAAAAACATCCGCCTACCATCCACAGGCTAATGGGATAGTAGAACGTATGAACCAGTCCATAAAACAACTATTACGCAGGGGGCTGAAGGCGGGGGAAATGAATGAATGGGACACATTGCTTCCATTCACGCTGTACGCATGCAGGGAGCGCATACAGGCGTCCCTGGGGGCATCTCCATATGAGTTGCTGTTCGGCCGAGCTCCGAGAGGTGTCCTGGACATCCTGCAAGAGCAATGGGTAGAGCCGAGCATGCAGGAGGTTGGTGTACCCCAATTCCTTAAGGAACTACGACAGCGCCTAGAGAGGACATCTAGGACCACTAGAGAGCATTTACAGGCCTCAAAAAATAAGCAAAAACAGTATTACGACAGGGGCACCAGACCAAGGCAGCTAAATATAGGCGACAAGGTGCTTATCCAAGTAGCTGACCCCGGACCGAAATTCGAGTCCAGGTGGAAGGGCCCGGGTACAGTCATAGGGAAGGTTGGTCCAGTATCCTACCGGGTAGAAAATGAGAGGGGCCGCCAACAGACCTATCACATAAACGTACTCAAGCTGTGGAAGGACAGGTCTGCCAATGCCAGCCTAGTTACTGTTATTTACCGAGAAAGATCCCAGACAGTGTTGCCCCGAGAGAGGTCCCGAATGGAGATTCTAGGCTGTCAGGTAAAATCTGCAGCCCGTAATATTTTAAGGGGGGGATCTGTCATGGCGCAAGGCAGATAGCGCCTGTAAAAGTAGATGAAAACACACAGGGCAGTTTTAAAATCAGCAGTGCAGAGCACATGGCTAGGGGTTGTCAGGAGCAACCAAGCAAAACAAGAGCACAGGCTGTAGATAAACGCCCAGAAATACCATTACGTCATAGCTCATCAGGGAAGCAGAGACAGCTGCAGAGAGTTGAGCTAACTCGAGTCTCAAAGAATGACGCAGATAAAAAAAGGTCAGTCTTGAGCAAAGCAGATTACCGCACAGATTTCAGAGCAGATTCAAGAGCAGATTCACGAGCAGAGACTCGTAGAGAGACACGTAAAGACACACGTGGAGAAAGAAGGAAACACAGAGATGCAAGCCAGGAGTCAGACTCAGTCTCTGAGGCAGAGAAAGAAAGAGACACGGAGAGGACTCAAGGGAAAGGAAAGTACAGAGCTCAGAAAAGCCAGGAGCCATACCTGGAAGGTTCAGACGTAGAATCAATCTGCACCTCAGAGGGGTTTATCCAGGAGGAGTTCACAAAGGTTAGTGCTGGGAAGTTAGGCTGCACTAAGCCAAGGTCCGTGTGGGGCCAGAGAGAGACTCCAAGCTGTAAACCACGAGGAGCAGGGAGAAGGGATAACCACGGAAGCAGGTACCTGGGGAGCCAGAACACTTGTCCAAGGGAGAGTTCCCATATATCTGAAAGACGTCCTGTAAAGGGAAGAGAGGGGAAGAAAAGTTTCCACTTCCCGTTTACACACCAGACAGGCAGAGCTCAGCCTGAAGAAAGGCAAAGTACCTGGAGTAGAGGAGCACTGAATTTTACCCCCAGTGGTCAGGAAGTGTATAGCCCTCTAAGGGGAGAATCCACAGCGTGTGGTAAAGAGCCTTTCTGCAGTGATAGAGGGGAGTGGTGCTCTGGCCAAGACGAGAGGAGAGAAACAAACACTAATTCACATTACAGCCCTGCAAATTATAATTACCAAGAAGGACACGAAGATATGGATTGTGACTTTGGTGATGATAGCGCTGATATGTGCAAAATGGACTGTACACTTGTTTTCTCTGATAGCATAACCTCTTTTTGTTAAGGGCCTAAGAAAAGCCTGCCTAAGTGAAATCTGTGGGAGAACACAGATTTCACAGTTCAACGTGTGTGATTGAAAAACCTGTTTTTCCCCTTTTTGTTTAGTTAAAGCTGACAAAAAGCATTTTTGTTCTATTTTGTAGTCCCTCACTTGTGTTGTACCAGCTGTATGGTTTATTTGCTTTTGACCCTTGTTGCAAGAATTCTCCCGGGACGGGAAAATAAAACCTCTTTAAGCATAGCTACTCGACCACAACTACCTCCTTATTTTGATTAGCTATTGGGACTCAAAATCCCAGAGGGCAATACCAAGTCCTTGCTGTTATAAGAGGAGCCGCACCGAAGCCCCAGGCTCCCGCCTCAGGGGCAAGTAGGTGTGTTGACAACATACACACACTCCCACACCTATTTCAGCCTTGTGCAAATATAGAGGTGGTTGGCAGCACTGGCCACTACACCACTCCTGGGCACAGTGCAGGCATTGCTATGGTACTCAATACTGTTAGGGTCACTCCCCAGGATGGTAAACACTGTCAGAAACAAAAACTGAAACACACTCCACAGATGTCAGAATGGTTGCTATGATGAATCTCTGTCTTGCGTTTAACTTAAGATTTGTTATCTGACATTAATCATAGCAACCTTGATATATGTGGAATGTGTTTCCACATTTAAGACGGCAATGCTAAGGTATACAGGTGCTAGTATTGGCAGATGCTGCTCCGTGCAGGGCCCAACAGCCTGACTCTCCTTGAGCCGTTGGATAGTTGAGCCTGTGGGCGTGGGTGTTTGTGCCCCTGTTGGCCGCTGCTCTAGGGCAGCGGTTCCCAATTCTGGTCCTAGTGGGCCAAACACTGTTCAGGTTTTCATGCTGTCCCTAATGAATATGCATGGACACATTTGCATACAATGGGAGCAGTGCATACCAATGCATCACAGGCATATTTATTAGGGACAGCATGACACCTGAATAGTGTTTGGTCCTCCAGGACTGTCTTTGGGAAACTCTGCTCTAGGGATTGCACATGCTTATGGTGTCTGTGCTCTGTAGGGTAAAACTATAGGCGTTTATGGCATGTTTGTTTTATCTGCAATAAAGGTTCCATCTTTATTACCACGGTTTCGTACTGGGTAAAATAGAGGGACATGGTCTGCAGGAACCACAGCTGGGACTTGAACCTGTGACCTTCTGCCCCTGAGTATACTGGCTCTGTGTACTGTACCAAACTATTGTCACAGAGGCAGATTATTACCTGGGGATACCATGACTGTTCGTCAGACAGACCTTGTCTGTTGCAGTGCACGGCACTCACCTAAACAGGGCTTGGCCTTGGTCTGCTGTGGGCAGATGCCACTGCCCCCTCAACCACCAGCACCCCTCTGCCACCATGCTGACATGCCCTTGTGCCGGTGGTGCTGGTGGTATGCCGTCCCAGGCCATCCAGTGTGCCAGTAGGCAGCTGCCTATGGTACGCGATGTGGGGTAGAGGTGCCTGCATAGACATCCACACTTCTCCCCGGCACCGCCTGCCAATTCTATGTGCCCTTTGGGCACTTGCTGGGTACTGTCCCCTGGGACACTGTGGGACACTCACTCATGGACATGTTTGACCTTGGTCAGTTGCTGTCTTGCTGGTTTTCTGTTTCTACGTTCCTATGTGTCACCTAGGCATCTGCCTAGTCCACCCTGTGCCCCAGCTGCCCCACTGCATGTCCCGCCTGCAGCCCTCTTTACCCCATTTGCAGCCTCACCATAGTGCCCTTTCGTACTTGGGCACTCTGCTGTTGCTGCCCATGTATCACTACTATCACTTTCCATGGTTTTCCTGCCTTTGCTGTACATTGCTGACGGAACTGGTTTCTCTTGCCTGCAAATGTGCCTCTAGCGCGAGGTTTTCACTGGTGCTAATTTTCAGACCTTCATTTCACAGCATTAGTGTGCATGGAGCCTCTCAATGCCCACTCTCTGTCCATTGACCCCTTCTCTCCGCCCTCTGGGGAGCCTTCCTCCACCCTCTGTGTGCCTTATCACCGCAGGAGACGTGTTCGCGCAAAACCTCATGCTATCACACGATAATGTAACTTTGTCACGCGCTGACGTTACGTATCACGTGATAACATTACGTATCGTGCGCAAACAGCGCCACTGCAACGTTATCGCTATTTAGTAAACATACCCCTATGTATAAAAAAATGTAAATAGTAAATAGAACAGTGTTTCAGCATTCTGATGTTGTATTCCTCTCTTTCCAAAAACTACAAAAATTGCCCCAAATCCTATCGTCAAATATATCCTCTGGTAATAAATTCCAGAGTTTGATATTTACTTGTTAATCTTAAATGAGTTGCATTGTAACTTCATTGGGTGTCCTCTAGTCTTTCCACTTTTTGTTGGCATAAACAACTGATCTATATTTACCTGTTCAACTCCATTCATTAATTTATAGACTTCTATCATATCCTCCCCTCAACTGTCTCTTTTCTAAGTTGAAATACCCCAATCTTTTAAGACTCTCCTCATTGGGGTATCCTTCTTCCCTTTACCATTTTTGTCCCTCTTCTTTGTACCTTTTCTAATTCAACTATATCATTTTTAAGATATGGTGACCAGAATTGCACACAATAGTCAAGGTGGGGTCACACCATGGAACAATGCAGAAGCATTGCATCCTTTATTTTATTCTCCATTCTTTTTCTTATGATTCCTAGCATTCTATTTGCTTTCTTGGCCGCCACTGCACTTTGGGTGGAGGGTTTCAACATATTATCCACAATAATACATTGTACTTTTTTGTTAGAAAGGTAAATAAATGTAAAAGGAAGCCACTATGGTTCTCAAAAGAAATAGCTGAAAAAGTAAAGAAAAAGAGGTTAGTCTTCATAAAATACAAGAGATGACAGAGAGAGGAAGACAAATTGCAAACAATATTATGATCTTATCAAAGTAACTTTGATATAGCAATCCAAAAATTACAAAAAGTACCCCAAATCCTATAGTTAAATAAATAAGAGACCCTCAGAGTGGGCGTTACAGTGTATACAAACACTAAGAAATTACCCTTAGCATCATCATTGGTCTCAAAATTTGTGCATTATATTTTTTTATATAGAGAGAGAAAATCGTTTATAATAATCTTTTAAAAAAGTATATACTTCAAAAATAACTCTATCTTAAGAAATAGAATAATAACTTATCAGCCTGAAGATAAACCCAGCATGAATTCATGTTTCAGGCTCACAAGGTGCCTTGTTTCAGGGGAAATTCAAAGCAGAAGCAGAAATCTTCAGAAAAACCACAAAGCGACACATATCCATACTTCTTTCAAATCCACAGAGGAACAGAACAAGAAGCTTGCTGTGGAAGCAAAAACACACAATACAAACTTTTTCAAGTACATTCATAGCAAAATATCTGTGAGAGTCAGTTGGAACATTGAATAATAAAGGGATAAAAGGGGTGTTAAGTGAGGACAAGACCATAGCAGAAAGACTGCTTCATTCTTTAGTGATGAAGATGTAGTAGGTAAGTTATCCATGCCTGAAATAGAATATAAAGGTGATGTATTGGAAGAATTGAAAGAAATATCGATAAACCAGGAAGATGTATTACAAATATTTGATAAACTAAAGAATAGCAAATCACCTGGACCAGATGGTATACATCCAAGGGTGTTGAAAGAACTGAAATATGAGGTTGCAGACCTACTATTAGTAATCTGTGAACTATCATTAAAATCAAATTTCCCCCTAAGGAAATTTCAACAATAAATTCCCACTTCTCATACAACATGTTAGAGCTCTGCTCTCCCCCATGCAAATCTCTATGTAAAAGTTTGATAACAATGTTATATGTTAACTTCTAATAGATGTAGTCACAGTGTACTATGTTCTATGAAATGCTTTTGAATGTTTGATGTAAACCACTGTGATTCCCAGATAAAGTGGCATAGAAAAACAGATCAATCAATCAATAAATAAATCTGTAGTACCAGAAGACTGGAAAATGGCCAATGAACTGCAACTTTATAAAAAGGATTCTAGGGGTGATCCAGGAAACCACAGACCAGTGAGCTTGATGTCAGTACCAGGCAAAATGGTCGAAACCATTATAAAGAATAAAATTATTGAACATATAGATTGTCATGTTTAATGGGAGCAAGCCAACATAGATTCAGCAAAGGAAAGTCTTGTCTTACTAATCTGTTTGAATAGACAGGTAGACAAAGGTGAGCTGGTTGGCATAGTGTATCTGGATTTTCAGAAGGCCTTTGACAAGGTCCCTCATGACAGACTCTTGGCAAAATTAAAAAGTCATGGGATTGGAGTCAGTGTAGTAGTGTAGATCAAGAACTGGTTAGAAGATAAAAAAAAAGAATAGGGCTAAATGGTCAACTTTCTCAATAGAGAAAGGAGAATAGTGAAGTATCCCAGGGATCTGTGCTGAGTCCGCTGTCTTTTAACATTCATAAATGACCTGGAAATGGGAATAACGAGTGAGGGATCAAATTTGAAGATGACACAAAATTATTCAAAGCTGTTAAAACACAAGAGGATAGTGAAGAATTGCAAGAGCACCTTAATAAATTGGAAGACTGGAAGATGGCAGATGGCAGATGAAATTTAATGTGGACAAGTGCAATTATGCACCTAGGCAAGAAAAACTCAAATTATGGTTACACAATGCAAGGTACCATCTTAGAAACCACCACCCAGGATAAAGATTTAGGGGTATGTTTACTAAGGCGCTGTAATGTTACCAGCAGTAAGTGCAGCGCTAATGTTACGGATGCCATATAAGGAAGTGGGCGGTGCGGCGTTAAGGTAAGCATGGACTGATAACGCATGGTACAGGGCGCCCTGGCAATTTAACGTGCAGTAAAGGGTGCCCTGGACAATTACCACACATTAACGTCACCGCTGACGGGAAGCAGCAGCGCGTCCAAAGGGGTTGCAATCAAAGGCGCGCAGACAGTAGAAGATGCGCTGAAGGATGTGCAGACATGGTGCCATATGAAGAATGGACTACTAAAGCTAAAGGTGAAACCCTCTATTGATTAAAGACAGCTCCAATTATGCACTATTCTTTGCTCAAGCAGCACACCAAAACCCTTATAACATAGGTATTGAAGAAAGTGAACCAATGGTCTCAGTTTAAAATTTGCAACGTTGGGTAACTTGCCTCGAAATTGCTAACTCCGATTACATCAACGACCATATGTACGGTTCACACTTCCGTTGATTGAACATTTATGAATCAAATGTAAATCAGAACTTATCTGAATATTTGAATTTTCTTGTCAAATTTCAAAAGATAGTCGTGCTGCTATCTAACAATGACTGAATACCGTCCCCTGTTAGATAGCAGCACGACTATCTTTTGAAATTTGACAAGAAAATTCAAATATTCAGATAAGTTCTGATTTACATTTGATTCATAAATGTTCAATCAATGGAAGTGTGAACCGTACATATGGTCGTTGATGTAATCGGAGTTAGCAATTTCGGGGCAAGTTACCCAACGTTGCAAATTTTAAACTGAGACCATTGGTTCACTTTCTTCAATACCTATGTTATAAGGGTTTTGGTGTGTTGCTTGAGCAAAGAATAGTGCATAATTGGAGCTGTCTTTAATCAATAGAGGGTTTCACCTTTAGCTTTAGTAGTTCACATCCCTCTGAAAAACAGACCGATAGGTATAATATGAAGAATGGAGCCATAGGTGTAAGGCCGTAGACCACAGGCAGCTGATATCGTAGTCTGTAATGGGGACGTGAGCCACAGATAAACACATGCACACACACCATGAAATGGTGTGCAGTGAAAATAGCATGCAGAAGAGTAAACAAATTAAATGGAAAGGGCGATAGGGGCCGGTCTGAAGGGCCAGCTGTGTGGATGGTGTGTGTACGAGGGCAAAATGGGGAACAGATCCAAAAAGGAGTATGTGAGAATTGAACTGGTACACTGAAGAGGCCAAGCACAGCTCACTAACAGCAATACCAAACCACTGCCCACCCAGATGGTTCAAAGAAAGGGACCATACTGCCCAGCCAGACGGTTCAAAGAAAGGGACCCAACTGCCCACCCAGACGGTTCAAAGAAAGGGACCATATGTAACAGCTAATATGTGACGAATAGGCTGCATGAAGGGCACACTGTAGTGCACAGTGAAGAGAAGGAAGGGTGTGTAGAGAACTGACAAAGCTGCAGCCATTGTATGGTAAGGTTAGGAGAACACAAGAAAAGAAAAGGAAAGGAACATGTGGGAATCAAACCTACAACCTATGGTGGCCCAATACACATCTCTAACCACTATTCCAAACAATCACAACAAGCACAATGCAAATATGTTCCACCAAAGGAAATATATGTATGGAAACCTGTAGCTCCCTGTGATGTTCTTTTCTGACATGACAGACGTTTTTACGTGCCTTATGAGATACCTTTAGGTGCCTTAGGTTCAGTGGGCAGGTTATGGCACGTAACAATGCACATCCCAAACAAACATCACAAGCGTTATTGTGCGCGCTGCGTGTCTGCAGTACTGCAATGCATGTAGCGCCACAGTACTGCATCTTGACGTAACATGCACACTACAGTAGACAGGATGTGGCAACTTACTACCTGTTCATTCCTTTTTGCTCTTTCTGGTATTAGGGTTACATCTGTTTTTCTGCCTTACAGCCCATGCCTGTCAACCTGATGCATCTTACAGTCCTTGGGGTACCTTAGACCTAAGGCGCCTTAGGTTGTGGATGTCATCAGGGGGATTAGACCAGATCTGGACCTGTTGCTAGCCCACTGGAAGACCAACAGTAGTACTAGGAGCCTCTGCTGCCTCCAACCATGGTCTGACGTTCACAAGCAGCAGACACAGTCAGACTGTACCTGCTGCACCCCGCCAGGTGTTCCAGCCATGCACAAATTAACTGCAGACAGTCCGCTAGCCAGTCTATATTGCATGTTATAATGTTCAATGTAAATAGTTGACATGTTTAAAACTGTTCTTTTTATTATTATTATCTTTCTGTTCACTGTAAACTGCCACTGATCGCTGGAAGGGTGGTATAGAAAAACATACAAATAAATAAATAAATAAATGTTCACAGAGAAACTATACGCACCCAGACTTGGGTTGTACAGCATAGACACCCGACAGGTGCCTCAATGATTGGTCCTCCAGAAAAGGGGGCACACATATATCACTTGTGACAAATACTAAGTAGCACAATGTTGGAACATAGAGACATAGAAATATAATGACAGAAAAAGACCACATGACCTATCTAATCTGTCCTTCCATATAGCTGTGCCATGGTCACTGTTCAGTCAGAGTGAGAGTGTCTTCCCAGCAAGACGTGCTGTGGCCCCTTGTCCATGCAGGTGGTGGTTGGGCACTACAATGTCACAGCCATTGGCTTACCCCCACTGCAGATGCATCCTGCCTGATCCGCCTTATCCACCTTCTCTGGTCAGTATGCAGATTTGCAGGCTGGAGCTGGCAACAGTGTATGTTTTGTGGGCCCAATGCAGAGTAGGACGCCACACCACAATGGATGGACATGCACTCACCCACTCCTATTGCAGCATTGTGCAAAGATAGGGGTGGTTGGCAAACCTGACTGCCACACTGGTCACAATCACAGTGGAGGCATTGCTAAGGGGTGCATGAGCTAGTTGTGGGTTCTGCTGATAACTGCTGCTGCAAGCTGGTGCAAACAGCCTGACTCTCCATGGAGCTTTGGATAGTGGGGCCTGTGTGTGTGGATGTTTGTACTCCTGTTGGCTGATGCTTTTGGGATTGCACATGTTGATGTTGCATCTGCAATGTAGGGTAGAATATAGGGACATGCATTGCTGGATCCACAGCTGGGACATAAACCTGTGACCCTTGCTGCAGGACACACTGGCTATGTCTACTGCACCACACTGTTGCCACAGAGGCAGTGCAGTCCCTGGGGCTTCATTTGCTCTTTCTTAGACAGACCTTGTTTATTGCACTGCACACGGCACACTGGGGCAGGTCATGACCTTGGTCCGCTGCAGGCAGGTGCCACCGCCACTGCCCCCCCCCCAGCCATGCTTACATGCCCATATACTGTTGGTGCTGGTTGTGTGCAGTCCGAGGCCATCCACTGTGCAGGTAGGCGGGTGCCTAGGTTCAGGGTCTAGGGTGCAGTGGCATATATGGACATCCACACATCCCCCCCCCCCCATTACCGCCTTCCACTGTTCTGTCACTTCCACATGGGGGTGAGCTGACTGTGGGGTGTGTGGTTTGTTATCTGGCAACAGTTGGCTAGGATGGACCTGGTTGATTAATTGTGTTCTGCTGGCAGACTGTGGTCAGGCTGGGGCATGCAATGCAGGTCCAGTGTATCCATTATGGACTACTGGGTGTTTACATATTTCACCCAACGTGTGGTCACACCCTGTACTGCCTTACCAGCAGCTGTGGAATGGGTGTTTTATCTTGCTGGGTTCACGGACAGTTTGAGACTTATCCTGCGGAAGGTCCGTAGACCCTTGTTAGAGTGGTCCCCAGATGTGCACTTCTTGCCCCATTACAGGCATTCTGGTTCCTGTGTGATGTTTGGGGTACCTGCTGGGTATGTTTCCCCTGGATGGGACACTATGGTAGACAGAGTACTGGGCATTTTGACTTTGAACAGACACTGTCATGCTGATTTCCGGTTTCTGTGTTCCTATGTGCCACCTAGGCGACAGCCTAGTCCACCCTTTGCCCCAGTTTCCCCCACTGCATGTCCCGCCTTCAGCCCCCTTTGCCCCATTTGCAACATCACCATAGTGCCCTTTCATACTTGGACACTATGCTGTTGCTGCAAATGGGGCACTACTATCACTGTTTTTGGGCTCCCTGTCTGTGCTCTACATTGCTGACATTGAAATGGGCTCTCTCTCCTGCAAATGTGCATTTACTGACAGGTTTTCACTCGCGGTAACGTTCGGGCCTTCATGTTCCAGCGGTAGTGTAGCAGGAGCCTCTCCCTGCCCACTCCCTGCCTACTGACCCCTTCTTTCTGCCCTCTCTCCACCCTCTGAGACAGTTACCGCTGCCGGTAACGTTACCACGTGGTAACGTTACCGATGCTATGTTATCGTGCTTTAGTACACATACCCCTTAGTAAACATACCCCTTAGGCATCATTGTGAATAATACGTTGAAACCCTCCACCCAGTGTGCAGTGATGGCCAAGAAAACAAATAAAATGCTAGGAATCATAAAGAAAGTAATGGAGAATAAAATCAAGTATATTATAATGCCTCTGTATTGTTCCATGGTGCTACCTCACCTTGAATATTGTGTGCATTTATGGTCGCCATATCTTAAAAAGGATATAGCAGAATTAGAAAAGGTACAGAGAGGAGCAACGAAAACAATAAAGGGAATGGAAGGATATCCCTATGAGGAGAGGCTTAAGAGGATGGGCCTTTTCAACTTGGAAAAGAGACGGCTGAGGAGAGATATGATAGAGGTCTATATATTAATGAATAGAGTGGAATGGGTAAACATAGATTGGTTGTTTATGCCATCGAAAAGTAGAAAGACTATAGGGCAAGCAATGAAGCTACAATTTAACCTATTTAAGAATAATAAGAGAAAATATTTTTTTCTCAACGTGTAATCAAACTCTGGAATTCATTACTGGAGGATGTAGTAAAAGCTGTTAGTGTAGCTGGGTTTAAAAAAAGTTTGGACAAGTTCCTGGAGGAAAGGTCCATAAATCATTATTAAAGAGGAACCGGGAAATCTACTGTTACCCTGGAACGAGCATTGTGGAACCTGTGTACCTTTTTGGGACCAGACAGTACTTGTGACCTGAAATTGCCACTGTTGGAAAGAGGATACTGGGCTTCATTGTCCTTGGTCTGATTCAGTATGGCTTTTTTAAAATTATTTTTTATTTATACCAGTTTTAAATACATACTTCAGTACAGACAAAAGTGAAAAGAAACTTAATACAAGGAAAAAATCAACAACAAAAACTTTTGATGCAAAGTATTAACATGTTTTAGCCCACAAAAAGAGGAAAAGGGATCCAAATACTAAATTAAACATTGCATATAATACAAAAGAAACTAAGAACCTGAGGGCGCCCCCCTCAACCAACCTCATCCAGCGGTCCTACAGCGATTCCTGAGTGATGCAAACTTGGACTCCTACCTCCTTCCTAGCCATTATGAAATCTTTTAGCTGCCTAGGCTCATAGAACAGAAAATGTTTTGAATCACACACAGTCATACACACACAAGGAAATCTCAATATGAAGCAGAGGCCAGGAACCAAAGCCCTGGGTCTTAAGCCAGAAATTCTTGGTGCCGCTTCTGAGTAAATCTAGACAAATCAGGAAAAATACAAACTTTAGAGCCTAGAAACAATGTATTCATTGAGCGGAAATACAATTTAAACCCAGCATTGTGGTCAAACCTTTACGCAAAGATAAGTACTAAAGTGGCTCTCTGAGTTACCACCTCCAGAGAGGACTCAAGAAACTCCGTGAGGTTTAAACCTCCAGAGTCTCCCTGATCTTCAGAGGGACTAAAGCCCCCCGGGGCCAGATATTGAGCCCTAACAAGAGGGGGAAGGGAGCCAGAGACCATTACTAAGATCTCAGTCATATATTTCTTTACCATATCAAAAGCTGATATGATAGGTGGCCTGGGAAAGTTCAGCAGGCGTATGTTATTCCCGCGAACCTGGTTCTCCAGATATTTCATGCGCCTGCCAAGAATATTCTGATCCTTAAAGAGAGCCTCCTCCAAAGTTTACATTTTACTCACTCTGGACTCAAACAGTTGCTTGAATGTTGTTCCAATGCTTGAGCTTGAGAAACCACAGACTGTGATGCTGTAAGAAAATCACCCACTAGTCCTGAAGAAAAACTTTGCATAGAAGAGTTTAGCCCTTAAATCGCATCCCACAGTGACTCCAATGTCACGGGAGCCGGTCTCTATACCTCCCGAAACAGCAACCCAGGAGATGCCTTCAACCTTCCCTGCTTGTTGGCTTCCATGGACTGCTGTTGCCCCACCAAGGAAACTCCAGCCAACCCATCTGCAAGGAAGGGGGGGGGGGGGGACTCAGCCACTGGAATGCCTCCTGTCAGAGAAACTCCCACAGTCACTCCAGACAGCGGGTCTTCTAGCAAATCCATGGCTCCAAAACTCCTGGGCCTCAAGGGAGACGTTCTCACAATGGAGCTTAACGAAGCCCCTTCCTCGCTGTTGCCCATCATCTGCCTGCTGTGCTGACCCTGGGAAGAAGCAGACAAGGGGACTGGAGCAACCCCGAATGCCTCCAACTTCAACTGACGCAATGGCAGGGAAACAGAGCCCTCCAGGACATAGGCTTTCCCTTTTATCTTCCTCTTACCCATAACTCAAGCAGAGGTTCGCCAAAATGCTGAAAAAGCTTAGGAGCAGAACAGAGCATCTCCAGGTGCAGCCACTCTTAGCACCATCTTGGATCCCCCCACCAATATGGCTTTTAAAACAAAACAAATCAATAGAACATGGAAAGTATGCTGTTGGCCTTTCATCCTTTCCTTCACCCCCAACCGTGGGTCCAGCAGCAGCATCAAGAGCAGCATCCACACAATGAAATACAGGGGAAGTCTCATAAGACATCATACATGTGGAAGCATTTTAAAGTGCTTGAAGACCTGTGGTACGTGGAATGCAGTTACTATAGGAAGCACATTAGCAGAGGGAAGCTGATGGATCATCTTACCTACAGTGAAATGTAGCATCATTCGGAAAAAGAGAAACTTTTCCTGCTCAGTACAAAGGAAAGTGCAGATCCAAGGCTGGGGACTCTATCCACCAGTGAAAATAACAGTGGTGGAAAACTACAGGGAAAATATTCTTTTCCCAAGCGGAGCCACCAAAGCAAGCATCATGTTGAAACTAAACTATGCAAGGTAATCCTAAAAAAACATTAATTATTAAAGGAAAGATGTTTTCCATCTGTACAAACAGTAATTAATAGGGATGAACATGGTAAAAAAAATGTTTGGTTCATAATTTTGTTGATTTTCACATTTTTGACTCACTGTACACATTTGGTTTAATAAAAAAAATTTAGCACACATTAAGTGGGTTATTTTAGAAGCCCTATTTGCATTTTAAATGCTCATGTTGTGACAGAAAAACGTAAAAAGCTGTGCTAAGTCTATGTGGATTGGCTATCCAGACAACAGCTGAATACTTGAACTATCTCAATAGTTATTGATGCTTATCTAAAACCTGGATATTCAGCAGCAGATGCTATTCAGATTCAACATGCCGGATGTTGGTTGGCACATCCCTGCTGTGGTGTCATCTAGAAGTAAGGAGATCTTGAATTCTGTACAGGGAGAACTATTCCGGCCACTGGTAACAGAACCCACACATGAAGGGGCCATACTGAATATCTGATATATTTAGCCTATGGCTGCTGGCATCCAAAGTAGTCACCGAGCACCAGACCCTGAATATTGGCCTGCCATTTTTTTAAATTACCTCTCATATTTTTGTACTAAGTAGAGAACAGAAATTTCTGTGTCCAAGATCAAATACTGAAACTAACATTATGGAGATACAGTATTTTAAGCTGGCTGTTCCCCACATTACGGTCCCATCTCAATTTCTATGCCGTTGTTTCCTGCCAGTGGAAGAGAACATTGTTGAGTTCTCAGAGCTTTGCACAGTATGGGAGACTGCCTTGGAAATCTGAATGGTTGTTGAGTTGCTGAGTTAGTAAGTCATCTTTTGGAGCCCTGAAGTGGCTGGCTGCCAAGAGGCTTCCTGTCCTCCCTGTGAATTTGATGCTCTTTATTTATTGAACTTAGCTCACACCTTTCCAGTAGGGTTTAGTATGGGGATTGTTTTTATATAAAAGGGTTGGGGTATGCGCATGACAGAAATGGCAGGCGTTAGAACTTGAAGCCTCTTAAGTAGCAGTCCGAAGACAAATCCAAAGTTATTCAAGACTGGCTGTGGAAGAATCAGAGCTCTATGAGTGATACCACCATGGAATCTTGTAATTTCTGGATATTTGCATTGCTTGGCAGGGTCCTTGATATCTTTGCAACATAATGTCTCCGCAAGTTGCAAAAATGGTCAGGATCCCCTAGTACAGCTACCTCATTAGAATCAAATTGTCACTGATTGGTCGAGAGGTTGAATTCACCAGTAGACCTTTGCCTTTAGCTGGCAGTTCTTAAAGGACTTATGGGTTAATTTAGTAGTCATACATGTACTGAGATTTCTCTAAATATTTTTGCCAGGTCTGGAGAACTGGACTAGAAATCTGTGTTAATTTATTATTCCCGTATACTGCTGGGCTGATGCAAGGGCAGAGTGTGCATGATCACAGAAATTATCCAGATACTTCTACTACTACTACTACTGAGCATTTGTATAGCGCTACAAGACATACGCAGCGCTGCACAAACACTTGTAAAGCATGATCCCTGCTCATCAGAACTTACAAGATTGCAGTGATATTCAGTGCACTAAACTTTCGGAATAACCATCCAGATAACTTTAGGAAAGAAGCAATGAATATAAGTATTTTTATTTAAGGGCCACAGCTGACGTTTAAAAAAACTACTGACTACGGAGTTTAAATATCAAGCCAAAATTGTTTAATAAAGTTGAAATCATTATAAACACTGTTAATTTTATTGATTTTTGGAATGAGAGCTACCTGGTGAGAGGGTATGAGTGTCCAGGTTATGAAACAATATCTGTTTTTTTATAGAGATCATCAAAATATATAGTAATTTAAAGTATAAGCTAAACAAACTATTTAGTCCTATATCTCACCATATGGGTTTCGCTAAAGTTAAATAATTAATAAAGACATCTGCTTCGGTGTTGTTGTTGTTGTTGTTAAGTGCTGTCGAGTCAGAGACGACTCACAGCGACCCTCTGGATAGCTATCCTAAATTGTGTTTGGTCTTCAGTCAGGCGGCTCATTGTTGACAGACTGGTACCCGTAGATGCTGTTATTGTATCGATCCATCTCATTGCTGGCCTTCCTCTTTTGCGTTGACCTTCTATCTTGCCAAGAATGATATCTTTCTCTAATGATCTCTCTCTTCGCATGATGTGTCCAAAGTATGAAAGTCAAAGTCTTGTCATCTGAGCTTCCAAAGAAAGCTTAGGTTTGATCTCCTCTAGTACCGACTGGTTTGTTCTTCGGGCAGTCCATGGAATACACAATATTCGCCGCCAGCACCATAATTCAAAGGCATCAATAACTGACTTATCTGCTTGGTGTGTATGCTGACATCCCATTTCTGGGCACATGCATCTTCTCCAGGAATATGGACTAGATAGCAGACTGTCTGCAGCTAATATGTGTCTTGCTGGAACACCTTGCAGGGTGCAGCGGCTGGAGGCTTGCTGCTGGAGAATGTCAGATAGTGGTGGGGGGCAGCTGTGCATTTCAAGGCCTACTGTCTGTCTTCTATTGCTTTATGAATGTGTACAGCTCTGCATTGCCTGTGCTGTAGGGTGTCTGTTCCCCAGCAGGACTGTAGTTGATGGTCCCTTCTACTGCCACCATTGCAGGGAGGTAGAATGTGGATCTGTTGGTGGGTGATCCTGTTTCCCACCCTGAGCCCAGAGGGTGGGTTGTGTGGTGGCACATATTCTGCCTATGGGTCCAAACACCACCACACCCCCCACCCCCCTTTACCCACCCCCACCCCTCCCCCTCCCCCCTCCTCCCCCCTCCCCCCCCTCCCCCCTCCTCCTTCCTCCTCCCCTCCCCCCCCCCTCCCCCCTCCCCTCCCCCCCTCCCCCCTCCCCCCCCCTCCCCCCCTCTTCCCCCCTCCCCCCGTTTTGCTACTTTAAGACCTACACGCCCACTCCTTTTATGGCAGCCTGCACACTATCGCCGGGCGCACGTTAAGACGGTTTAGTAAACATGCCCCTTTGTCTTCTTTACATTAAGGTGCAGGCCCATTTTGAGACTATGTTCTTTGATTGTGAGAAGAAAATGTTTCAGATCATCTTCACTTTCAGCCAGTAATGTGGTATCATCAGCATAGCAAAGGTTGTTGATGAGTCTTCCACCAATCTTCACACCTCTGTTGTCTTCATACAATCCGGCTTCTCTGATGATTTATTCTGCATATAAATTAAACAGGTAGGGGGAACGTATGCAGCCTTGTCTTACACCTTTGCTTATTTTAAACCATTCTGTTTCTCCTTGCTCCTTTCGAACTGTTGCTTCTTGATCAATGTACAGATTGTGCAAGAGAACAATCAGGTGTTCCGATATACCCATGCTTCTTAATGTGGCACAGAGTTTCTCATGGTTTACACAGTCAAAAGCCTTGCTATAGTCGATAAAGCACAAATAGATATCCTTTTGTTATTCTTTAGTCTTTTCAAGGATCCATCTCACATCCGCAATGATGTCTCTCGTTCCTTGCCCTTTCCTGAACCCTGCTTGCACTTCAGGTAGTTCTTGTTCCAGGTATGGTTGTAGTCTCTTTTGAATAATCTTCAGTAGAATCTTGCTGGCATGTGGGATCAGAGTGATTGTGCGATAATTTCCTTCGAACTAATCACTGCTCCTGAGCTATTACACCTTCTGTCCTCTTCTAAGAAGACTTTCTGCCCTCTCGATCCTATTCCTTCCTCTTGGCTTCTCACTCCTTCCCTTGGATTTCTTCCTTATATTCTCACTATGTTCAACTCTAGTCTTTCCACTGGGGTCTTTCCTCAACCTTGGAAGCACGCTCTCATATGTCCTATTCTTAAAAACTCCTCACTCGATCCCTCGGTCCCTGCTAGCTATCGTCCTATTTCTAATCTGTCCTTTCTCTCTAAATCGTTGGAGAAGTTTGTTTTCACTCAACTTTCTCATCACTTGGATTCCACGAATTTCCTGCACCCTCGCCAATCTGGGTTCCGACGGGGTCACAGTGTTGAGACAATTCTTTTAGCTTTCACAAATGCTTTACATGTAGCACATGAATCTGGTGACATCTCGGTGGCGGTTGCTTTGGATCTTTCAGCTGCTTTCGACCTGGTGGACCATTCCCTTCTTCTACACCGCCTGCGGGATGCAGGTCTCTGCAGTACAGTTCATCACTGGTTTCACTCTTTTCTCTCCTCACGCTCCTGTGAAGTCACTTCCTCTCTGCCCTTCACTTCTCCCTCAGATTCTCACCCTCTTCCCTGTGGGGTTCCCCAGGGCTCAGTTCTTGCCCCTCTTCTCTTTAACCTTTTCCTAGCCCCTCTTGCCTCTCTGATCCAGCAATTCGGTATCGCTACATTTTTCTATGCTGACGATATTCTTCTTCTCTTTCACAGTTCTCCCTCTTGTCCAGATCTCTCACCCCTTAACGCCTGCCTCGCAGCTGTGGCGTTCTGGTTGACCCTTAACTGTCTTCACCTGAATCTCACCAAGACTGTGGCTATTTGGTTTTCCCATGGTAGTCCCCCTCCATCACTCGCCCCTTCTTTTTCTGGCACTCCTGTTCCCTTGGTCTCCACTTTTCAGTATTTGGGGGTGCACTTTGATTCAGATTTATCTTTTCACTCCCACATCTCTCAGGTCACTAAAACCTCTTTCTTCTTTCTTCGTCAGATTCGCTCGGTTCGTCCTTTTCTTTCCCCCTCTGCTCTTGTTACTCTAGTACTTTCTTTAGTCATATCCCGTGTAGATTTTGCCAATTCTCTTTTCACTGGTCTGCCTAAGAATCGTCTATCCCGTCTTCAACGCATTCAGAACACTGCCGCACGACTTGTCACTCATTCCTCCCTCCGTGATCATATAACTCCCATACTATTCCACCTCCACTGGTTACCGGTATCTTTTCGTGCTATGTTCAAATTACTGACCCTGGTTCACAAAGCCTTTCACGACAGCACTCCCCAGTACCTCACGGATCTCCTCTTTTTTCACTCCCCTAAACACACTCCCCACTCATTTCACCTTAATCGTCTTACCCTCCCTTCCCCCTCCCGAGCTCACCTTCAGTCTACCCGCTCTACCGCTTTCTTCTTCGCTGGACCCTCCCTTTGGAATGCCCTTCCCTCTTCCCTCCGTTTAGAACCCCAACACTCTGCTTTCAAACGAGACTTGAAGACTCATCTGTTTTCTTTAGCTTTTGATGTTCCCTCTCCTTTTGTGTGACTTCTTCCTTCCCCCTACCTTTTGTTTGCTCTTAGGTCTTCTTCTTCTTCTCTTTCTTCTCATGTCCCGTTTGTCTGCTTTCCCTTTCAATCTGTCCTGTAACATATTGTACATTTCTTTTCCTTTCTGCTGGCTTTTTAGCTTTCTTTTATTGAATTTTAAATTGTACACCGCCTTGGTTTTTGTAGAAAGGCGGTTTTTATCAAATAATAAACATAAACATAAACAGTCAGTTGGATCACCTTTCTTTAGTATTGGTATAAACACAGATCTTTTCCAGTCAGTTGGCCATGATGTTGTCTTCCATATTTCTTGGCAGAGCCTTCTAAGTATGGTAAAAGATGTATCAGATTGCTGTAATACTTCTATGGGAATGCTATCAATGCCTGGTGCTATGTTCTTTGATAAGGCTTTCAATGCTGCTTCAACTTCTTCTTTCATCAACAATGGTTCCCGATCATAAGGTACAGGTTGAAACGGCTCTTGGTCCACTTGATCTTTATCATATAAAAACTCTGTATATTCTTTCCACCTTTTCTTGATCTTCTCAGCATCATTCAACATAGAACCTTGAGCATCTTGTAACATTCCAATTTGAGACTGGAACTTTTTCTTTAACTCTCTTAGCTTTAGGAAAGCTGATCTTGTTTATCCTCTAATAGTTTCTGCTTCTATTTCTTTGCATGTGTCATTGAAGTACTTTTCCTTGTCCTGTCTTGCTGCACATTGGAAATCTCTGTTGAGTTCTGCAATTGTCTTTCTTTCTCCTCTGGCTTTAGCTTCTCTGCGTTTCTGAGCAATTTTTAGAGTTTCTTCCATCATCCATTTTGGCCGTTTTTGCTTTTTCAACTTTTGTAGAGAGTTCTCCCTTTCTTTCAACACAACCTTCTTGATGTCATTCCATAACTCTTCTGGAGCTCTGTCATTTGTATCTAAAGCAGCAAATCGATTTTGCAGGCAGTCTTTGAATTCCAGTGGTATGTTCTCAAGGTCATATTTTGCTGCATTCATGAGTGGTTTGCTCTTTTTCAACTTGAGCTTGAGTTTGCATACTAGTAGTTGATGATCTGCACCACAGTCATCTCAAGGTTTTGTCTTTGTTGATGTTACAGAGCTTTTCCATTGTTGACTTCCACAGATGTAGTCAATTTGATTTTTATACAATCCATTGGGTGAAGTCCATGTGTACAGTCGCTGCTTGTGTTGCTGGAAGAAGGTGTTTGAGATAAATAGATCGTTGGTCTTGCAGAATTCTATCAGTCTTTCTCCAGCTTCATTTGTGTTGCCAAGTCCATATTTTCCAACCACTTTGCCTTCTTTTTTGTTGCCAACATTTGCATTCCAGTCACCCAGGATATCCTGTTTGCATGTTCTGTCAATTTCAGCTTGTACTTGTTCATAGAACTCTTCAATTTCATTCTCTTCTGCAGCTGTTGCTGGGGCATATACTTGAATTATAATTGTGTTGATAGGCATTCCTCGTAGACGAATAGAGATTAAGGGGCATGTTTACTAAACATTCCTAACGTGCGGGGCCGTGCTAGTGTGCCTGTGCCATATAAGGAGTGGGCGGTTCAGGCAGAAAATAGAAAAAAAACGGTAGTA
Organism: Ichthyophis bannanicus; assembly: GCA_033557465.1. NCBI lineage: Eukaryota > Metazoa > Chordata > Amphibia > Gymnophiona > Ichthyophiidae > Ichthyophis > Ichthyophis bannanicus. The sequence continues at coordinate 1,606,774,218 of CM066031.1, forward strand.
AGCAACCGGACGTGTGCGCGTCGTGCTAATGTGCGGGGGTCGACATTAGCGCGTGGAAAGGCAAAGTGGTGCGCTGCTGAGTATACAAAACAACAGAGCCGTAGTACAACGGTGAAGACACTGACCAATGGTGCAGGGGCCATGGGTTCAATCCCCCAGTGTGCGCAATGGCAAAGGTCAGCTGAGGCAGTAACTGTAATGATTAAAATTGTTTTAGGAGGCAAATTAATTTGGAACCGCATAAGGCGGCGCACAGTTATTTATGAGCGGCATAAGGCGGCGCACAGTGCTTTTTGGGCGGCATAAGGCGGCGCACAGTGCTGTTTGGGCGGCATAAGGCGGCGCACAGTGCTTTTTGGGCGGCATAAGGCGGCGCACAGTTAATATTTGGGCAGCAGAAGGCGGCGCACTGGTCCCCTTGGGCGGCAGAAGGCGGCGTGCTGATAGGCACAAGGTGGCGCGCTGATGCACAAGCATAGGAACAGAGCCACAGCACAATGGTTAAAACACTGACCAATGGTGCAGGCATCAGGGGTTCAACTCCTCACAATGCCCAGTGAAAAATGCCTGCTGAGGCAGTATGTATTATGTTGTGGAGTGCTGTAGGAGGCTGTATAATTTTATTTTGTTATCACTACTAGCAAACGCACTCTCCCAGCATGTTAACATACGGCGGCCCATAAGGCACATGTTACAGTGCACTGTTCGCCAAGGCACCCTTGAATGTCCCCTTTAGGGCAGCATGTATGTTGCGACACAGGATAATGTATAGTGCACCCTATAGGGATGGCAACCATAAGGTGGCCTACAGGGCGCCCTATGAAGCACCCTCAGAGGCACCTAATGGGTATAGTAAGCTGAGGGTGGTCTTGCCGGCATAGACATATGTACAGTAAATAAAAATAAAGCAGTGAACAGCCCTACCAAAGGGCCCCACTGTGGGTTTGAACCCATGACCTCTGGCTGCACAGGCAGTGATGTAACCATTGCGCTACAGCTCCATAGCTGTAAGCAGGCCCCTGGCTGGCTGCAGATAGCCTACACGTCACCTCACAGACAGTCTGCTGGTGTCAACAGGATAGGGTTAGGCCACCCGTACCCATGATGCACTGCACATGCAAATTAGCTGTCCGCAGATGGACACAAGATGGGGAATGCACCCCCACAGCACCTCGGACTTGTTGGGGGAAGTGACCGGGTGCACCCACACAGCACCTTGGCCTAGTAGGGGGCACTGACCGGGTGTTTTACTGGCACAGAGTAGCCACACACCGTTACATCGTGCGGGTACTGTGGCTCACCCTGAGTGTGCAATGAGGTGGCCAGGACCAGGTCAACAACACCTGCCATGGCTGATGGAGGCCAAGCGGGCATTCCAAAGCAGTGTTAATGTGTAAGATAGCTAGTTTCTGCACAAACACCATGGATATCCCTGTCTGCCGCCATCAGGCACCCCCCCCCCCCCAGTGACAAACATGGTCCCCATCAAGGTATCCACACTCTACCTCCCTGCAAAGGTGGCAGTAGAGGGCAACATCAACCCCAGTCCTGCTGAGGAACACCACCCCCCCCGAGGCAGGCAGCTCCATACACAGCCATAACACAATAGCAGACAGACATAAGCCCAGGGTATGGTAAGCTGCACTCCACCACCAGATATTCCCCTGCAGCAAGCCAACAGCCACTGCACCCTGCAAGCCATTATAGCAAGACATTTACCAGCTACAAATAGTCTGCTGGTTAGTCCATAGTACATGTTCCCAATGGAGATGCATGCACCCAGAACTGGGCTGTCTGCATACACAGCAAGCAGATAGATCAGTGACTGGGCCCCAAAGAGAAACCCATATCTATCACATGAGAGAACTACTATACAGCACTATGGGGGGGCCTAGCCATGCTGTGGTCACTGCACAGTCAGGGTGAGCATGATCCCCCAGAAGGACATGCTTTGGCCACCCTGTCTGTGTAGGTGGTGGCCGGACACTACAATATCCCAGCCAATGTCCCTGCCAGGGCCCTATGCCCAGTGCAGATGCATCCTGGCCACGCCACCCTGCCCTGGCTATACCCATGGTACCTTGCACCTCATTATGCACATTGGCTGGCCAATACTGGCAACAGTGCTGGCAGTGTGGGCTGTTGAAGGGGCTTGCAGCCAACACCCACTGTATAGACAGACACACACTTCCACACCTCTGCCATCATGGTGCTACGATTGAGGGGGTAAGTAGCCTTGCCCACCAAACCGGTCCTGAGCACGGCAAGGCATGGATATGGTACGCATTACAGCTGGTGGTCACTCCCCAGGGTGGTAAGCACCATCAGAGGCCAGGCCTGGAGCATGCCCCGCAAACACCTAACAGATTGTTTGGATGGGGTCAACTAGCAGTATGTACGTAACGTATGGATATCTGCCTGCCTGTGCTCCTAGCAAACATCTCAGAGCTGTGTACCGTATACCTCAGGTGTAGGGTGACATTGGTAAGTTATGCAAGTGCTCGTTTTGGGTGCTGCATGCACGGTCCAATGTTCTGCCTTTCCAGGAGACATTGGCCAATGGGGCCTGTGGGTGTGGGTGTGTCTGCCCTTGATGGCTGCTGCTTTACGGCACAGATTCCCAACTCCAGTCCAGGTTTGCATCACACTGTTCGGGTTTTCCTGCTATCCCTCATGAATATGCATGGACTACATCTACATGCCATGGGGGTGGTGCATAGATATACAGCACAGGCATTTGTATGAGTGTCAGCATGGAACCTGACTGGTGTGTGGCCCACCAGGACTGCATTTGGGTGATTCTGCTCTAGGTACTGCCCCTGTTCATGGTGTCTGTGCTCAGTGGGGTAAAAGATAGATGTCTTACCATTGCATATGTCCCCGCCATGAAAGGTGTGTCCTTACTATCACTGTTTAGTTGTGGGAAAAATATGTGGGCAGGATTGGTGGTAGCCCCAGCTGGGCTTTGAACCTGTGACCTTCTGTTCTTGCATGCACTGTCTGTGTGCACTGCACCACTGTGTAGCCACAGATTGGTTGGATTCCCTGGACTGTCCATGACTGTGGATCCGGCAGGGCCTGTCTGTTGCAGTGGACTGTGCCAGCCTGCACATGGCTAGGCCTCTGTCTTCTGTGGTTAGCAGCCACTGCCCCCTGCACCACATGTACTTGTCCGCCAACATGCTGGCATGAACTTCTCTCAGAAAAAGCAGTTGACCTGATTGCAATGTGGCAGTATGGGACTGCATTTGGGGGACTTGGCTGTAGGTAATGCCCATTGTTGTGGTGTGTGTGCGGTGTTGGGTAAAATATGGGTGTTTTCCCCATGCTTATGTTCCCTGCACTACAGGGGTGTCTGCGCTATCTTTATTTAGTGGTGGGTAAAATATAGGGACTGGGCTGGCAGGTGCCCCAGCTGGGTTTTGAACCTCTGCCCTCTGGTCCTAGAGGTAATGACTCTGTCTGCTGTACCACACTTTGGCCACAGAGATGGTGCAGCCCCTGGAGGCAGTAAGCCTGGCAGGATGGAGTCACAAACCCTGCTCTACTCATTTTTACTGTGGGCATATGCACCCTGTCTGGTGACAAACGTGCACATAAACACCAGAAATGTCCACGGGAAAATGGGGGAGAAAATATCACCACGCTGGGCGACAGTGGTATTAATGGGCAACCATAGCAAACACTCCGAGGAAAGCTCCAAAAACGGAAATGTTTTTCAGAAGAGTCTCCGCTCCGTAGACCCTTCCAATATTCATCTCTTTTTTCTGGAGCTTTGCTGGGTGTGTTTTGTATATTTGCCCATCACTATAACTGTTCCCCAGCTGGATTACTATTTATAATAGTTTTGTTGTGGTCATTTTCAGGTTCTATTTGCAATTTTGTTCTGTGCACATATATCACACTGCTCACGTGTTTTAGGTTTCCCCGGTGTTCCTGTACATTGCTGACGGAAATGGTTTCTCTTCCCTTTAAATGCCCTCTACCGCGAGGGTTTCACTCGCGCTAATTTTTACATGGAAATTCGGGCCCGATACTGTGCGGGGAGCCTCTCCCCTCCCACTCTCCACCCATTGACCCCGTCCCTCCGCCCCTCCGGAGCCTTCCTCCGCCCTCTTTTAGCCGTTCCACGCCTCTATCGGACATTTGCGGGCCCGCACTTGTACGGGGCCCGTTAGTGTGCCGCGTACCTGTGCGGGGGTGACACGCACGTGTGCGGGGCGTTTAAATGCGTTTCTGCACGTTTAAATGCCGCGTTGCCGTGCGCTATTTTGCGGCGCGCAGATTTGCGGACTTTAGTAAACATGCCCCTAAGTGTTCGCTGACTGCATTGTATTTCATTACAGTTTTTGCAAGTTTCTTCTTTATTATAAATGCAACACCATGTCTTCTTTGTCTTTCATTTCCAGCATAGTAGACCATGTGATCATAAGATGCAAAGGGCCCGATGCCAGTCCATTTCAGTTCGCTGACACCCAACAGATCAAGTTGTACACATTCCATTTCATTCTTGACCACCTCCAACTTCCCTTGTTTCATGCTTTGTACGTTCCATGTTCCAATGTGTAAGACATCTTTACAGCTTCTGACTCTCATTTCATGCGCAGCTACATCAGAAGTCAGACGTCCCGAGGGCTTTGATCCAACCACATCATAAATTCTGGCTTTACTCTGAAAAGTCCTCAGCTCTTCCCCAGTAGCTAGTTGAGTGCCTTCCGACCTGGGGGTCTCATCTTCCAGCACTACAGCACAATTTGTTTTGTTGTAACTATCCATTGGGTTTTCATGGCAAGATACAGAAGTAGATTGCCAGGCCTTTCCTCCGCGCAGTTTAAGTTTGGTGTTGTTGCCGTTGTCACAGAAATGTGATCCTCCGCCGTCAACACTATCCTATTCTGCTGCTGCCCAGATGGGTGGTTTGTCTTGGTCTGGCACCTCAGCTGAGACCTGTCCATCTTGGGACACCCTGCCAGTAGTTAAACTACCAATAGTTTAGCTGTCAGCATCACTGATGCACACAAGCCCTCACAGCACGACAAGCTGCAAACCAAGTGAGGGCTGCTTAGGTAGCCATCTGGATTTAAATATGATAGTTAATAACTTTAAAAAAAAACAATTTTGCAAGTATTTTATTCATATTTTCTATGTGTCCACGGCTTTTAATTCAGATACAGATGAGGTAATAGAATCTCTTTAAAAACAGTAATTTCTGAAAACATTTCCTGAATCTCCCTCTGTGGGCAAGAAGACACGGATTAGGATGAACTGTATTTTGTAAAATGACTGTTTTATATAAAAGCAAAATTATTTTGAAATAAATAGGAAACAACTTTATAAACCTACTGCTATTGGAATTCTGCACATAATAATTCAAACTTTTTTACTTTTTGGATATTTTGGGGGGTATTTTAGAAGCCCTATGCGTGAATTGAATGTCTGAAATTGGCTTTCACACATGCAAATCACAAAGATATTCCCAGACTCATTTTAGATATCCCCTGAGTCATATAGACATCCACATTGTAAGAAAATCCATGTAGTACACAGGCTTGTTGGAGGTGTGGGCTGGGCGGAGCAAGGTACATTTATGTTGTGGTATGATTTCAAAACAACACAAGCATGTCTAGCCCTGGTTATTTATAGCTTTTCTATACCGCGCTCTTTTTCATCAGCGCGGTTTACAATGAACAAGAATACTCACAGCAAGCAACAGGTTTACATGAAACAGGAAAATTCAACTGGGATTCAACGGTGAAACTATGTACATATATGTTATGAAATTATATACAATGAATAGAGATTTTATTAACATCTTGTATAAATAATATATTTACAATTTTTCTATGCTGGCTTGGGATGTATTAGAGGGTTGATGATGGGCACTGGGATTGGTAGAAGTGTAGAAGGAACAGGTGGTGTTTTATGGCTTTTCTGAATTGCTTGAGGTCCGTGATTGCTCTAATGGTAGGTGGTAGGTTGTTCCAGCATTTGGGTGCGTAGTGTGCGAAAGCCCTGTCTGTGGTTGTGCGCGTGCATTTTGTGGCTTCTGATGGTGTGGCTAGGGTATTTGCAGCTACGGATCTCCTGGATCTAATGTTAGGAGTGTGATTGAGGAGGTTTGAGATTGCTGAAGGGGCAATCATGTTTATCTCTTTAAAGGTCATAATAAGGGCTTTATAAGTAATCCTGCAGTATATGGGGAGCCAGTGTAGTTCCATTAGGATGGGTGTAATGTGGTCACTTTTTGAGGCGCCGTAAAGGACACGGGCAGCGGCATTCATGGCAAGTTGTAATGTATTTAGGGTGTTTTTAGGGAGGCCATGGAGTATTATGTTGGAATAGTCAAAGTGGGGTGTGACTATGGTTTGGAATATGGTCCGGAAGTTGTTTTGGTCGAGCATATTTTTCAGGTTACGGAGGGTCCTTATCTTGAAATAAATGGTTTTTACAGTGCGGTTGACATGTTCTTTGAAGTCAAGTCGATGGTCCAATATTACTCCAAGGTATCTTATGGAGGACTTGATTGGGAGGTCAGCGTCCCGTACTTTTAGAGTAACTGGTGGTGAAAATTCTGTTTTTTGTGATGATGAGGACCTCGGTTTTTTTGAAATTTATTCGCATATTCTGGGTGAGGAGCCAGTCTGCTATAGCGTTAAAGCAATCTACTAGTGTTGTGTATTCTGGGCACGAAACGTTGATTGGTGTGAAGATGAGCATATCGTCTGCGTAGATTAGGGAGGATATGCCAAAGGAGCGAGTGATATCGCATAGGGGCTGCATGTATATATTAAATAGCAGCGCTGATAGGGAGGAGCCTTGAGGTACTCCTTGTTTTAGCTGGAATGGTTCTGAGGTGCCTTCAACCGTCCTGACTTGTTGCCAGTGATCTTCCAGGTATGATTTGCACCATTCCCATGCCAACCCGTGGATTCCCTTGTCGTATAGTCGGGTTAATAGTTTGTTGTGGTCCACGGAGTCAAATGCTGTGTGTTGGTTAAGGTGGTCAGCAGTGTTTCAACTCCGTGGGCTTCCCTGAATCCATGTTGACTGGGGTCAAGCGGTGAAGAGGTGTCTATGTGTTGTTGGATTTGATTGTTGGTCACTTTCTCAATTATTTTGGATAGAAGCGGAATACTCGAGATCGGACGGTATGATTCTTCTTTTGTTGGGTCCAGTTGGTTGTTCTTTAGCAGTGGCCTTATGGAGGTATGCTTTAGGGCAGATGGGAAGATGCCTGTTGAGAAGGACATATTTATTATTTCTGCTATGATTGGGCTAAATTCTGCACGCATAGCTCCTATCCAGTGTGCTGGGCAAGGGTCGTTGGGTGCTGTGGTGGTATTCATTTTGATGATGATGTCTTCAACGGATTTTGCTGAGGGAGATGATAGCTGAAGGAGAGGAAACTGGTGGGTATAACGCTGGGTGGGACTTGGGGAATATGAGGTTGTAGTTCTGATGGATTTAGCCTGTATGAAGTTGGCATACTTTTGGGGGTGTATAGGTTCATGTTGTGGTGGTGAAGGTTCTGTGGTTAGAGTTTTTACTAGATTGAAGAGTTCCCGTGGTTTGTTTAAGGATCGGTTGAGGAGTTCGGAATGGAAGGTTTTTCTTGTGTCCCATATTGCTTCACGGTGGGCTCGCAGGTGGGTTGAGTATTTTGTTTGATCTGTCGGGTTATGTGTTTTCCGCCACTTTCTCTCAAGCTTCCTCAAAAGCATAAGGGACTTTCTTAGCTCCCGGGAGAACCATGGTGCAGATGGTCTTTTTCCTACCAGGTTATTCGTAGTTGGGTTTTTGTAGGCTGGAGGCCGCATGGCATATTGGTTGATGGTTTCATTCCAGGTAGCAACCATGTCGTTGATGTTGGAAGAAGGCTGATTGAGTTTTGGGAGTAAGTGTTTCTTGATTTCTTCTTCATCGAGTTGTTTGAAACATGTGTGATTAGTTGCTGACCATTTCTTTGTATTTGTGAAGGGGTCTTGTTGAGCTGGTATTTTGAATGAGATCAGGCTGTGATCTGACCAGGGGACTGGAGTGATGGAGAGGTCGGGTATATAGTTTGTGGACACGTAGGTGGGTGGAGCGAAGACAAGGTCGAGAACATTTCCATGGTTAGTGAGCCATCCATGCTTATACCCACTTTTGACCATGAATAAGGTGAAAAAAGTGCTCATTTCATTTCAAGGGGAAAGTGCATAATTAGGCACATTCCATCCCGGACGTTCACCCCCTCTGTAAGTCCGGTTTGACCAGATGTATAGAGGGGGTCAAGATTCTAATCCCACGGAGCACGTCTAGCCTCGCAAGATCAGAATCGTGATCAGGCCTGTACATACAGGCTGGACTGTGATTCAGCACAGCCTGAACATACAGGCACTGCCCGACTAACTCAGTCAGGGCTTTTAAATGTAGCCGCGGCTCCATGGCATCTGGTTGCCATGGCACTACGGCTCCATTTAAAAGTTCCGATGCCGGCTGCCAGAACAAACAGTTTATTCCCCATAACCCAACCCCCGATTTGGCCTCCCAGGGCCAGGGTTAGGCTGCAGGGAATGCTCTCTGTCCCCTGCTGCCCTTTCCCGGCCCCAGGCCCGCCGATCCCCAATGTCCAAGGAAGTTATTCCACCTCAGAAGTGGAATATCTTCCCCATTCAGGTTGCCAGCCCCGGATGTACAGGGCTGACCACCCACTGCCCGCCCTAACACTAGCCCCAATTCTCCCCTTTCCCGCCCTCATCTAGCTTCCCCATACAACCAGCAGGGAAGCTAGCCTCTGGCAGGAGGGGGCACGAATAGCAACAGAATAATCCCCAATGTGTTTTCATCTCCAATAGTACTATTTCCTGCTCTGAGAATTCTATATGTAAATACATATGCTAGACATATTACTGGCCTGCCACTGCATGTTGAGTATATGAAATAGCAGGCCAGAATGTGCAAGTCTCATAACATAGCCATTCTCCTTCTGTGATACCCCTGCCAGCATGTCAAGTACCCGGTTCTAATGCCATGCAATTTGGGGATGCCCACATTTGTAGAATGGCCCTCACCTATGCACATATCTGTCCTTACTGTCTGCATGGGGCCCATCTTCAGAACTGGTTACTGGGAGATTCATTTTTTGGGAAGGAGTCATAATGATTTCATAAGGCACTTGTACGTGCCTCCATTCCCCGCTGCCGCTCTCCCAGATTTTTGAATGTTCTGTTCTAGACATCTCAGACTCTTCATAGATGTCCATTCTCAAATCCCACTTGATATTGCTGTACTGCATTATAAATAAAGTATCACAGAGAAATAATACAAGGCATGCAGAATTTTGCATACTTCAGCCCTTTTGACACAGAATTTTGACTTTTGTGTGCAGAAATCCAATAGGAATGCAACCTGAGATCATCACTGTTGTTTTCTCCCCATTTGCACTTTTGTGATTCAGCATGGTTTATGGTCAGGATGAAGGCAGGAACTCGAAGACCAACTTAAGAATCCATGAAACTTCTAAACAATGTTACAAACTAAACAAAAAGTATTGAGGGTGGATATTCAAAGGCATTTCCGTGGTTTGTAGATCTGTAAGCCATGTAAATGCTGCTCACAGGGATATTCAGCAGCACTAACCTGGTTAGTACTGCTGACTATCCCCACTTTGGACTGCTAAATGCCCTGATGCCAATTACTTAGTGCCTGGGCATTCCAGGGGCTTAATAGGGTTAACCAGCAGTGGTGATAGTCAGCTGCTGCCCAGTTAACTCTAACCAGCTGGTTAAGACAGCTGAATGGCTGTTCTAACTTTAGCTGGATTTGCAATCCAGTCAGTGGTTAAATATCACCGCGACCCGGATATTCAATGTGGGGGCTCGGATATGGCCCTAGCATTGACTATCCAGGGCAAACTTAAAATGACAGCAGCCCGCCATCTAGTCTACTGAATCATTTTAAGGGGTGTTAGTAATTACAACTACTACTGCTTATCATTTGTATAGTGCTACAAGGTGTACACAGAGCTGTACAGAGATATGTAAGAGACACTCCCTGCTTTTAAAAGCTTACAATCTTGCCAAGACAGACAACACAACAACTGGGGACTAGGATATATCTAGGGCAGTGCTTTCCAGACTTGAAGTTGGAACCTCAAATAGGGTTACCTCATCAATGGATCGGATCACAGAAACATGGGCATTTTCCATTCTCTGTGGATTTTCACTGTGACCTATGTCAAATAGTGGCAGTCACGAGTCAGCATGTGGCCTGTGAGCCAGTGACCATTCATAGGCTCTTGATTCCTCCTGGGTAAAAGCTCGTAGTGTAGCTGGGTTTAACCCCTTGGGGTATGTTTACTAAACCATCTTAATGTTACCGGCACTAGTTGCAGCGATAATGTGAAGAATGCCATATAAGGAGTGAGCATTCCGGCATCAAGGTAGCAAGAATCTGTATCGCGCGATAGTGGGTGCCATGGCATGTTAACGAGCGTTAATCCTAAGTTCATGCCAGTGCAGTACTAGACGCTATAAAGATGTAGCCCACTGGTTACTGCAATGACTGTGGAGGCAGAGATCATGGGTTTAATCCTGCAGTGGTATTATGTAAGAAGGCTGTCTGAGGCATTGCCATTTTTGAATTTTAATCGGTGCTGCCGGCAAAAACACCCTCAGAGTGCCGTAACATAACGTGCCGCATAAGGCGCCCTATAAGGCACTCCATAGGGTGCATTATAAAGTGCCCTGTCTGCCAAGGCGCCTTCTAATGTGCCCTATAGGGCACTTTATAGGGCGCCTGATAGGACGTATTATGAGGCACCTTAAGGTTACAACACTGTGAGGGTGCATTTTGCTGGCTGCACTAACATAAGAACATAAGATATGCCATACTGGGTCAGACCAAGGTCCATCAAGCCCAGTATCTTGTTTCCAACAGTGGTCAATCTAGGTCATACGTACCTAGCAGTTTCCCCAAAAGACACAGGTTCCACAATGCTTATACTAGGTCAAGCATTGATATCCTGGGTCCCTTCTTTTTTTTTTTTTTTAATTCTTTATTTTCGTTTTGCAACAACAAAGGAAAGGAAGACATACAACTAAGAGACAAATACATACATGTAATGTGATACATACACCAAAGCAAACCCCCACCACCCCCCTCCCCCCTGCTTCTTCTCTAGAAACTAAAACATTCTCGAAGCGGGCGTGTACTGACATTATTGTGGTACAAAACCTTACAGCGATCTGAAACATTATTATGTTACAAAACCTTACAGCAATCTAAAACATGATGAGTGTACATTAAACAGACATGTCGAAGCAATGAGCAGATGGTACATGATCATTGAGCATCTGCCATTTAGACAAGCAAGAATGAAATTGGGTATGGAAAATAGCTCTCCGAGATATCTGCTCATATTTACTATATAAGCAGACAAGGTTCCACTATTCATTGACAGCAAGTCGAGAGCTATCCCTCCAAGTCCCCGCAATCAAACATATGGCTATACCCAGCATGAAATCAGGAGAAAGCGACCCTTCTTAGGAAGAGAGGGGACCCCCGCCACTGAGCGGAGTCCCACAGTCGTCCAAGAAAGAGGCTCGTGAAGGTGCAAGATAAAGGAAATACGACCCCAGACCCGCCCCCAGTAAACCTGTAGTTAAGGACATTTACAAGAACATGAACGAGGGTTCCCACATCAGTATAGTAAGACCTACACAGGCCCCTGGCAGTTGTGTTCCATTTGACTATTTTCCTGGAATATAAGAACATCTATGTGCAAAAGGACGAGAGTTGAGTTTGGATAGCTAAAGCAGATCGGGAAACCCGCATTGTGTTGCTCCAGAAAACGCTCCAATGCACAGGGGTTAAAGTGGTTTGCGGTTAGCAAGCCCAGGCTTGTTGGATTCTACAAGTGGCAGTATCTGTACCCTGACATAATAGTTTATAAAAGTTAGAGGCTACCCCATGTGTACTACTAATAGAGTGAATTAGTTCTAATAGCCCATCCTTAGTAGGGACAGAGGGCGGCATGATTGGAGCACTTTTGAGGCAGCATGCAAGCTGCATCAATTGAAAATAATGTTTCGCTAGGAACGCAAATCCCCTGTATAGATCAGAAAAGGTTTTCCAACGAGCTGCAGAAAGAGCTGTTGGGGTGTCCTGATCCCCCTGGAATACCAGGGTCTGGAAATAATCATACATGGCTGCTCGAATTTCAAACCGAAACTCTGGCTGAGTTAATAGGGCTCTATCAAAGAACCAGGCCCCCGGATTCCCTTGAAGTGCAGTAGTATGGTAGTGAAAGGAAATAGCAGCATGATCTGAAATATACTGGGAGTGAATCTTTGCAGCGTCCACCTGGGGAACTAACAGTGTTGATATTAGAAAGAAATCTATGCGAAACTGGGATTTGTGAGGGGAAGAGAAGAAGGTAAAGTCTAGCTCATTGGGGTGTAGTAGCCTCCGTAGATCGACTAGAACAAGATCTTTGATCATAGAGGTAAGCGCGATATGACTCTTGGGGGGACCACTTATCCTGAGCGACTATTTGTCAATCAGAGGATCAAGAACTGAATTGAAATCCCCCCCACTATCAATGAAGAATTAGCAGAGGCCTGCGCAGCCTGAGCAGTAATAGCAACAGGGCAGGGTCATCCAGATTAGGAGCATGAAGGCATATACATGTAATTTTAAAGTTACCCATCTTGAGGTGAACTCTGGGCCATCTACCCGCTGTGTCTAAGCAAGTCGCAGCAATAGTAGCATGCAGAGATTTCCTATCCAATATAGCAACCCCACATTTCCTAGAAACAGCTGGGGAGTAGGCGGCCACCATGTAAGGTTTAATATTGAGGTGGAAAGTTTCCTTCGAATTGAAATGTGTTTCTTGGAGGAAAATCAGGTCCGCAGCCTCATGACTTAGATAGCTTAGGAGTTTCCTCCGTTTTATCGGATTATTGATTCCTTGTACGTTCAATGAAAAAATCTTACATGGTGCCATCAGTCGATACTAGACATTTTAGGTAAGAGCGCTTGAAAACTTACAACATAATCAGAATCTGTACAATAATGACATAAGCACCAAGTATGCTGGCCAATACACAATATTGAAAAGTATGTACCAAAGTAACTTAGAGAAGAAGCAAACCCCCAATGAATATGGCGACCAGATGTCTGCGGGAGGAGGCCCTAGAGAGGAAGATAAAGACATAATAAAAGAAAAGAAACACCAGAGTCCATAAGAAACACTGTCTCTGATACTCGTCGAGGCTACTATGGGTAGATGGAGTCGGGTCCCAGATATCTTCAACATAAGGCGACAGACCTCCCTCGACAGACTCTTCGCTGAGCCGCCGTAAATCCAATATGGCAGGCACAGCGGATATGAGAGTACTGGCGGGAATATTCTGGAAATCAGCGCATCAAGTCGGCTTCTTTAGAGTCCAAAAACTCCGCTAGTAGATCAGGGTCCTCAAATGTTCTCGTCTGATTGTGAAGCGTGACTCGGAGCTTGGCCGGGTACATCAGGCCATAGCGTGCTTGTAATTGTTGAAGCCTCGGCCGAAATTCCAGAAAGCGCTTTCGGCGGTCGACCGTGGGTTTAGCCAAGTCAGGATAGAAGGAGACCTTGTGGCTCTCAAACTCCATATGGCCCTTTGCCCGGGAGGCACTGAGAATTTGTTCCACATGTTGATATCTCAAAAGTCGAAAGATGATAGGCCGCGGGGTCTTCCTGTTGAGCGTTATGTTTGTGGGTACACGATGAGCGCGATCGATCTCCAATTCTTTGGTAAAGGTGATTTGGAGCAGGGAAGGGAGGATTTTACTTAAAAACTCCTTCATGTCACCCAATTCCGCTCCCTCCGGTATGCCCACGAGTCGTAGGTTGTTGCGGCGCGCTCTATTGTTGCCGTCTTCCACTTCTTTCTGCAAGGCCCGCACCTGACGTTCAACTTTGTCAAGTTTGGACAGCCGGACCGCATGGGAGTCTAATATACTCTCCATTTTGTCCTGACGCGAAGAGAGCCCCTCTAGCCTGCCTTGCAGTACACCAAGATCTTCCCTCAGCGCTCGAAGTGCTTCACCGTTTGACTGCACGAGGTCCTTAACCCCTCTAATTTCTGCGAGGATTTCCTGCTGCATTTCGGGGCCCTCGCGCAAAGCCAGCCCCTTCTGCGGGGACGGGGGTTCAGTTTTGGAGCGTTTACCGTGAGAAGCCGCTGGAGAGCCAAATTCCAGGCGCGTGGGTTTGGTCCCCGCCATCTCACCAATGTGCCCCGGCAAGATCAGAGCAGAAATTCAAGTTTGTCCGGTGTTAATTCAGGATTCTGAGTAGGCCTCTCGGGAGCCTCAGCGTTATGCGACCATCCCGCTGGACATCGGGCTCCGCCCCCCATCCTGGGTCCCTTCTTAATAATGGTTTATGGACCTTTCCTCCAGGAACTTGTCCAAACCTTTTTTAAACCCAGCTACACTAACAGCCTTTACTACATCCTCCGATAACAAATTCCAGAGTTTGATTACACGTTGAGTGAAAATATATTTTCTTTAATTAGTCTTAAATAGTTGACCCTGTAGCTTCATTGCATATCCCCTAGTCTTTCTATATTCTGATAACATAAACAATCGATCTACGTTTACCTGTTCCACTCCGTTCATTAATTTATAGACGTCTATCATATCTCCCCTCAGCCGTCTCTTTTCCAGGTTAAAGAGCCCTAACCTTTTTAGCCTTTCTTCATAGGAGTATCCTTCCATCCCCTTTACCATTTAGGTGGCTCTTCTCAGAACTTTTTCTAATAACGCTATATCCTTTTTAAGATACCACGACCAGAATTGCACACAATATTCAAGGTGCGGTCTCACCATGGAACGATACAGAGACATTATAATATCTTTGGTTTTATTTTCCATTCCTTTCCTTATGATATCTATCATTCTATTTGCTCTCTTGGCCGCTGCTGCACACTGGGCCGAGGGTTTTAACATGTTATCCACAATGACGCCTAAATCTTTTCCTGGGTGGTGGTTCCTAATCTGGAACCTTGCATCGTGTAACCATAGTTTGGGTTATTCTTCCCTAGGTGCATAACTTTGCACTTGTCCACATTAAATTTCATCTGCCATTTTGATGCCCAGTCTTCCAATTTATCAAGATCCTCTTGCAGTTTTCCACAATCCTCTTGTGTTTTAACAACTTTAAATAGTTTTGTGTCATCTGCAAATTTGATAACCTCACTCGTTATTCCACTTTCCAGGTCATTTATGAATATGTCAAAAAGCAGCGGAACCAGCACAGATCCCTGGGGTACACCACTATTCACCTTTCTCCATTGGGAAAATTGGCCATTTAACCCTACCCTCTGCTTTCTATCTTTTAACCAGTTCCTGATCCACAGTAGTACACTACCTCCTATCCCATGACTCTTTAGTTTTGCCAAAAGTCTCTGATGAGGGACCTTGTCAAAGGCTTTCTGAAAGTCCAGATACACTATATCAACCGACTCACCTTTGTCCACCTGTTTATTCACACCTTCAAAAAAAAAACAGATAAGTAAGACAAGATCTTCCTTCTCCAAAGCCATGTTGGCTGTCTCCCATTAGGCCATGACTATCTACATGCTGAGTAATTTTATTCTTTATGATGGTTTCTACCATTTTTCCCGGTACTGACGTCAGGCTCACCGGTCTGTAGTTTCCCGGATCACCCCTGGAACCCTTTTTAAAAATTGGTGTTACATTGGCGATCTTCCAATCTTCAGGTAATAGAGATGATTATAATGATAGTTCACAGATTACTAATAGCAGGTCTGCAATCTCATATTTCAGTTCTTTCAATAACCTTGGATGTATACCATCAGGCCCAGGTGATTTGCTACTCTTCAGTTTATCTTATAGTTGTAAGACATCTTCCCGATGTTATTGATATTTCCTTCAATTCTTCCACACCTTTAAATACCACTTCAGTCATGGGTAACATCCCTACATCTTTCTCAGTAAAGACCAAAGCAAAGAATTCATTCAGTCTCTCTGCTATTGCTTTGTCGCCTCTTAGTGCCCCTTTAACCCCCCTATCATCTAATGGACCAACTGACTCTCTCACAGGTTTTCTGCTACGAATGTACTTGAAAAAGTCTTTATTTCGTGTTTTTGCTTCTGCAGCAAGCTTCTTCTCAAATTCTCCCTTTGCCTGCCTTATCAATGCCTTGCATTTGACTTGGCAGTGCTTGTGCGGTTTCCAGGTTTCGTCGTTTGGCTCTTTTTTCCATTTCCTGAAAGACGCTATTTTGGCAACAACAGCCTCTCTGACCTCACCTTTAAACCATGCTGGCAATTTTTTGGACTTCCTTCCACTCTTCTTAAAGCATGGAATACAGCTGGTCTGGACTTCCAAGATAGTATTTTTCAACAACACCCAAGCTTGATGTAAGTCTTTAACCTTTGCAACTGCTCCTTTTAGTTTTTTCTTAACTATTTTCCTCATTTTATCATAGTCTCTCTTGCGAAAGTTAAAAGGTAGTACTGTGGATTTCCTTACTATCCCTCCTCCACTAATTAAATCAAAGGCGATCATGCTATGATCACTATTGCCAAGTGGCCCCAACACCCTTATCTCTTGCACTAGATCTGGTGTTCCACTAAGGACTAGGGGGTATGTTTACTAAACACCGCACAATTGCGCACTGCACAATAGCGCACGGAAATGACGCACTTAAGTGCTCTTAAGTGGGCCGCACACGTGCGCGTCACACTAACGGGCCCCGCACAAGTACGGGGCCCGCAAATGTCCGATAGAGGCGTGGAATGGCTTACGGAGGGCGGAGGAAGTCTCCCGAGGGGCGGAGAGACAGGGTTAATGGGCGGGGAAGGGGAGGCGAGAGGCTCCCCGCACATTATCGGGGCCGAATTTACAAGTGAAAACTATCGCGAGTGAAACACTCGCGGTAGACTGCATTTAAAGGGAAGAGAAACCATTTCCGTCAGCAATGTACAGCAAAACCTGGGAAACCTAAAACACGTGAGCAGTGTGATACATGTGCACAGAACAAAAGTGCAAATAAACAATGGAAATGACCACAACAAAAACTTTAAAAATTATAATCCAGCTGCGCAACATTGATATCAATGGCCAACAATAAAAAACACTCCCAGGAAAGCTCCCAAAAAAAGTAATGATTTATGGAAGGGTCTACGGAGCGTAGATCCTTCCAAAAATCATTTCTTTTTTGGAGCTTACCTGGGAGTGTTTTTAATGTTGCCAATTGATATTACTGGTGCCCAGCTTGGTTATGTTTGTTTTCCCCTTTTCTCGAGGTCAGTTTTGAGGTTTAGTTGCCCTGTTGTCACCATACAAGGTGAATGAGTCCACAGTAAAATTGTGCAGAGGTTTTCTGAGCCGTTTAGTCAGGTTATCTATCTCCAGGGACTGCACCATTTCTGTGGCCACAGTGTGGTGTAGCAGACACAGCCAGTGCCTGTAGGACCAGAGGTTCACAGGTTCAAATCCTAGCTAGGGCTTGTAACAACCCAGTTCCCATAGCCTTACCCACCACAAAACAGTGATAGTCAGGACACCCCTGTATTGCAGAGCACATAAGCATGGTGCAAACACCCATATTTTACCCTACACCGCACACAAACCATACCAATGGCCATTACCTGCAGCCAATTCCCACAAATTCAATCCTGGAGTGCCACAACTCAATCCGGTCACATGCTTTTTCCAAGATAAGAACATGTCAGCATGTTGGCGGAAGGGTACAGGTGGCGGAGGGGCCAGTGGCTGCAAGCCACAGCACACAGTGGCCTAGGCCTGTGCAGGCTGGCACAGTCCACCACAACAGACAGGCTCTGTCACATGTACAGTCATGGCCTCCCCAGGGAATGCAGCACATTTGTGGCAACACAGTGGTGCAGTGCACACAGACAGTGTGTGCAAAAACAGAAGGGCACAGGTTCAAAGCCCAGCTGGGGCTACTGCCAAACCTGTCCACATATTTATCCCACAACTAAACCGTGATAGTAAGGACAAAACTGTATAGCTGAGAACATATGCATTGTTAATACACCTATATTTTACCACACCAATCACAGACCCCATAAACAGGCACATTACCTAGAGCAGAGTCTCCCAAATGCAGTCCTGGAGGGCCCCACACCATTCAGGTCCCATGCTGCCTCTAATAATGATGCCTGTGCTGCATATTTATGCACCACCCCCATGGTATGCAGATGTAGCTCATGCATATTTATGAGGGACAGCATAAAAACCCAAACAGTGTTTTGAACACCAGGACTGGAGTCGGGAAACCCTGCCGTAAAGCAGCAGCCAACAGGGCCAGACACACTCACCCCCCCCCACCCCCACAGACCGCATTGGCCTATGCCTCCTGGAGAGGCAGGACATTGGGCCCTGCCTGTATCTCCCAGTACTAGCAGTTGCAAACCTTAGCAATGCCACCCTACACCTGGGTATATGGTACAGAGCTATCAAACGCTTCCTATGATAACTGGCATATATCAATTCCTACGTTAAGCACATTTTGGCCATTGAGCTCCACCATAACAATCATTCTGATGTTTGCGGTGTGTGCTGCAGGTCGGTCCCTGACAGTGTCTACCACCCTGGGGGGTGACCCCCAACAGTATTGAGTACCATATCCATGCCTGTACTGTGCCCAGGACTGGTGTGGTGGTTATGGCTGCTGACCTCCTCTATAGTAGCACAATGCTGGCATAGGTGTGGGGGTGGCTGGCTGTCTATCCAGTGTGTGGTGGCTGCAAACACCTTCCACAGCCCACACTGCCAGCAATGTTGCCAGTATTGGGCTACCAATGTGCATAATGAGGAGCAAGGTACCATGGGTATAGGCCGGACAGGGTGGCCTGGCCAGGGTGCATCTGCACAGGGCATAGGGCACTGACTGGGACATTGTAGTGCCCGGACACCACCTACACAGACAGGGTGACCTCAGTATGTCCAGCTGAGAGATCACTCTCACCCTGACTGTGCAGTGACCACAGCATGGCTAGGCACCCCCATAGTGCTATATAGTATTTCTCTTGTGTGATAGATATGGGTTTCCTTTTGGGGCCCAGTCACTGCTATATCTGCTTGCTGTGTATGCTGACATCCCAGTTCTGGTTGCATGCATCTCCACTGGGAGCATGCACTATGGACTAGCTAACAGACTGTTTGCAGCTGGTATGTGTCTTGCTGGAGTGGCTTGCAGGGTGCAGTGGCTGATGGCTTGCTGCAGGAGAATAACAGATAGTGGTGGGATGCAGCTTACCATAACCTGGTCTAATGTCTGTCTGCTATTGTGTTATGGATGTGTATAGAGCTGCAGCAGGACTGGGGTTGATGGTTCCCTCTACTACTACCTTTGCAGGGAGGTACAATGTGGATCTATTGATTGGAAACCATGTTTGTCGCCCTCAGCCCTGGGGAGAGGGGTGGTGGTGGTGGTGCATGGCCCATCGGGGGGGGGCTTCCTAGCAGCTATAAAACTGTAGCCCAATGGTTACTTCACTGCCTGTGAAGCCAGAGGTCATGGGTTCAAACCCATCAGTGGGGTTATTTGATAGGGTTGTCCAAAGCATTGTTTTTCTTTAATGTACATATTTTGATGCCAGCAAAAACACCCTCAGCATACTGTACCCATAGGGTGCCTCTGAGGGCGCTTTATAGGGCACCCTATAGGGCACCTTATGGTTCCCGTCCATATAAGGTGCACTATACATTATCCTGTGACGCAACTTATAGGGTGCCCTATAGGGGATATATTAGGCTGCCGTGGCGGACAGTGCACTTTATAATGTGCCCTATGGAGTGCCATATAGGGTGCCTTTTACGGCACCTTCCATTATGGCACGTGAGGGCGTGTTTGCAGGCAGCAATTAATAAAATAAACATACGGTGCTGCAGGAACAGATATGTACATTGCAAAGCTGATGCCACAGCCAGCCTTACGTATTAGGCACCCTGGGGAGCTACCTCATGACCCCTGTATCAGCAGTCAGTGCCTTAACCATTGTGCTCCACTGCTGCTCCTCCATGCATGTCAGCGCACCTACGTATGCTTTTCATTCCTTAAACTGCACAGTGCTGTCATCAAAAACAGTACTCTGACCTTGCGGTACCTCATACGGCACCCTCTAAAGCGCCCTATAAGCAACATTCTAGGGTGCCTTGGCGGACAGTGCACTTTAAAATGTGCCTTATAGGGCACCTTATGTTAACACGCTTTGAGGGTGCGTTTGCTAGTAATGATAATTTATCTAAAAATAACATGCCCCCTAAAGCATTCTTCCCCATAATACACAATGCCTCAGCCAGCCTTGTTCATTGGGCACTGTGGGGGATTGAACCCCTGTTCCCTGCATCATTGGTCAGTGTCTTAACCATTGTGCTGTGGCTCTGATCCTGTGCTTGTACATCTGCGCGCCACCTTATGCCTCCCAATAATAGAACAGCCTCCTAAATCAATAGCGCACCGCCTAATGCCTATCTGCGCGCTGCCTTCTGCTGCCCATTATTTGTATGCCTCCTAAAATATCACCTCAGCCAGCCATTGAGCACAGTGGGGGATTGAACCCCTGATTTCTGCACCATTGGTAAATGCCTTCACCATTGTGCTGTGGCTCTGCTCTGCTGTTTGCACATCAGCGCGCCACTTATACCTCTCAGTATTAGAATGCCGCCAAAAACATCAGCGTAAGGCCTTAAACATCAGCACGCCCCTTTATGCAGCCCAGTATTTCTCTGCCTCATAAATTAACACCTCAGCCAGCATCATTGAGCACTGTGGGGGATTGAACCCCTGCTCCCTGCACCATTGGTAATTGCCTTAACCATGGTGCTGTGGCTCTGCTCTTCTGTCTGCACATCAGCGCGCCACATATGCCTCCCGCGCAGCTATCCGATGAGCTAAGGTGCGGGGCGCACAAGGGCGCCGCGCACCTTAGCGCATATGTCAATCACGGCTTTTCTTCTTCAGGACAGAACGCCCACTCCTTATATGACACCCGCACACTACCGGGGCCCGCACTTTACCGGGGTTTTAGTAAACATGCCCCTAGGTCTAATATGGCTTCCCCTCTGGTCGGTTCATGAACCAGCTGCTCCAAGAAGCAGTCATTTATTTCATCTAGTAACTTTATCTCCCTAGCATGTCCTGCCGTGACACTGACCCAGTCGATACCGGGGTAATTGAAATCACCCATTATTATTAATGCGTTGTAACTTTTGTTAGCTTCCTTGATTTCTTTGAGCATTTCATCATCCATTTGGTCATTCTGGCAAGGCGCTCGATAGTACACCCCCACTGCCATTGCCTTCCCCCTTTTAGATGGAATTTCAATCCATATAGATTCTACAGCAAATTTTGTTTCCTGTAAAACTTTAATCTTTTCTGACTCGATGCCCTCTCTATCATAGAGCGCAACCCCTCCACCAATTTGATCAGCTCTATCATTACGATATAGTTTGTACCCAGGTATCACAGTGTCCCACTGGTTGTCCTCCTTCCACCATGTCTCTGATATTCCAATCATATCTAAACTCTCATTTAGTGCTATATATTCTAACTCTCCCATCTTATTTTTTAGACTTCTAGCATTTGCATACAAGCATTTTAGACACTGTACTTTATTCATATTAATTTGGCTATTGGTAGACATGGGTAATTTGGGATCTTTAAGCTCTGTCTGCTCCATACTCGAGGGCATTTGGGCTACTTTACTCTTTTTTGGAACCTCTCTGCTTTTGGTAGTATCCTTCAAGGATACATTCTTCCGAACCATCCGCTCTTGGGCGACTGCCGGCTTTCCTCTATTATCTAGTTTAAAAGCTGCTCTATCCGCTTTTTAAAGGTTAATGCCAGCAGCCTGGTTCCATCCCGGTTAAGGTGAAGCCCATCCCTTCGGAAGAGCCCCTCCTTTCCCCAGAATGTTCCCCAGTTCCTAACAAATCCAAAACCCTCATCTCTGCACCATTGTCTCATCCACGCATTGAGACTCCGGAGCTCTGCCTGCCTTTTGGGTCCTGCGCGTGGAATGGGAAGTTTTTCGGAGATCGCTACCCTGGAAGTTCTGGATTTCAAATTCCTACCTAAAAACCTAAATTTAGCCTCCAGAACCTCCCTACCACATTGTTCTATGTCATTGGTACCGACATGTACCAAGACAGCAGACTCCTCCCCAGCACTATCTACGACCTTATCTAGGTGGCGCGTGAGGTCCGCTACCTTCGCACTAGGCAGGCATGTTACCAGGCGATCCTCATGTCCACCAGCCACCCAGCTATCTACATGCCTAATGATCGAATCACCAACTATAACGGCTGTCCTAACCCTTCCCTCATGGGCACTGTCACCACCAGGTGGGCAGGCTACTGCCTAGGGTAGCAGGTCTGTCTGCCTGATGATGTTTAGGAAGAATAAGTAGTTGTAGACATGCGTGGTTCAGGTAAATTAGGGTTTTATTTCCCCTCCCGGGGTCGGATTTCTCATATGCACAACACATGAACTTAAGACAATAAAGCCATACTCTCTGGCATGTTATAAAGGAAATAATAATAACTTCTTCTTGCTTCTTAATTAAATGATAGGCATAAGAACACAATTACTCAGCACATAATTCCTCTGTAGATAAACAGGCACTCTTGCCTTTCACTGTTAGACTCCAGCAAAGCACAATCACTGCTTTAACATAAAGAGGTAATTTTGTCTGAGATAATTAACGTACAGTCCATTGGATCATCACATGAGCTTTCACTAGCATAATCAATGACCATGGGTTCAAGCTTACTTTCAGAAGGACAAACATTTTCCTTGCTACAGAACGTTTGTAAACCTGCTTGCAATGTCTCGTCACGGAGCTTATCTGACCAGCTCTCTCTAGGGCTGTAATTGCTGCTACCGTATTTATCAGAGTGTGAGAGAGGAGAGACCCACCATTCAGGATATTCAGAACATACCTTCTTATAGGAACTTTTCCCTTTAGAATATCTGTTTGTTCTAACTTCAGGCTTTGGCAGTGAGTAAAGGAATTGTTCTCCCTTGTCAGCACAGGTCTTTACTCTGTGAATCCTTCTCTGAGGTTTAGGTCTTTCAAACACTTCCTCTTCCGACATGCACACATCTTCTATAGAATATCTCTCCCTTTCAGGGACTTGTAAATGCTCCCACGTTAGCTCTCTAGTCAAATCCTTCGGTTGGCTTTCACAGCACGGCACCCACCTTGGACTTTTCCTACGAGGCTTTTGAGCATTAACCCTCCAGGTATTTCTACTGCCAGTAAACTTCCTTAAATCTGCTTCAGAATCACTTTCCAGCTCACAGCTCCCAGGTACATACTATTTCACTCTTTCAGGCTTCCAATCACTCTGGACAGAACTTTGCCTCTGAGTTTCAAACTGCGTCACAGCAGATGAACATTCACAGCTGTTCTCTGATTCCTCTGCTCCTGGCTGCTGGCTTCGCTGTTCTCTCTGTCCTCCCTGTTCTGCCTGCTTTGGCTTTCCTGAGTGTTTCTTATAATGCTGATTAGCCCTTCCTCTACTCAGGTGAAAGCTATTAGGAACTAGGGGTTCCTTGCTAGTTGGGCGGGGTTGCAAACCTTGTGGCTGGGTTTGTTTACGTTGCCCCTGACAACTACTGCTCATATGGCTTGCCTGCCTGTCAGCTTCTGACCTAGTTCTCACAGAATCCTGTGTTTTTAAGGCAAAGGATGGATCTTCCTCATTACAGCACATGGCCCTGGAGAAACGTCCTCAGTACGAGATGGTTTTACATCACCTGGAGGACAGGTCCTAGTTACAGGATCACTTCCTGCCACGCCAGGGTGATGCTCTCCTGTCATGTGACCTCTCTCCTCCATGGCAACAGGGATGCTGCTAGACTGGAGGTGGGACTTCAGGACTATATCCCTGTAGGTTTCGTCTATGTACCTCTCTGTCTTTCTTATGTTTTCAAAGTCTGCTACTCTAGCCTCTAGAGAACGGATTTGTTCCCTGAGAGCAAAGAGCTCCTTGCACCTAGTTCACACGTAAGACCTCTCACCAACTGGGAGAAAAATCATACATGTGACACTCAATGCAAAAGACTGGAAAGCCCCCATCTCGCTGCTGGACTGCTTTCTGCATCTTAGTTTTAAGTTTGTGTTTAGATCTTTAAGTTCTTTACTTACTAAGGGTTGCTATAGATATTTATACTAATAAAACTGTACCTAATACGTTTAATATACATTGTTCATCTGAAGCTTAATTAATCTCAGGTCCTTAGTGTATGATTGATTTGGGTAACGAGCTTCACCTTAGAGCACCTCCTGTCTTTTAAGATGTATAAGTACCTATAAAGTTACGATTACCAAGGGGTGGGTGGGTATTGGGGAGGGAGGGAGGGAGGGAAATAACACTTATTAAAAGAGGGCTGTTAAGCAGTACCCTGTCCTGTGCTGCTGAGGTAAGTGATATTCTGATTTGATTTAAATTATGTCTCTTTGCTGCTGCTAGGTTCTAACATATTATGAAATTTAAACTACAAGCTCTCTGCTGGGTTCTAAATTTAACCAGAAAGCTCTTTTCTGTTTTTTAAAATTTAAGCTAAAAGTACTTTGCTGATGCTAGGCACTGAGTGACTATTAAATTTAAACTACAGGCTCTCTGCTGGGTTCCAAATTTAACCCAGAAAGCTCTCTACTGTGTTTTAAATTTAAACTAAAAGTACTTTGCTGATGCTAGGCTCTGAGTGACTATTACATTTAAACTACAAGCTCTCTGCTGGGTATGAAATATAACCAGAAAGTTCTCTTCTGTGTTTTAAATTTAAACTTAAACTGCTGCTACTAGGCCCTGACTGATTTAACCAAAAATAGTGGGTTCACAGATTAATTAGCTTTAATAGAAAGAATTCCTTTCAGAAAATTCCCAGAAGTATATACTCACAATTGCAGATATCTCTCCAGAAGTAACAGTCCCCTTTTCTAGTCCTTCAAGACTGAGGATCACAGAGCTCTGGTTGAGCTATTTATGCCTGTGCTGCTGAGATAAGCTGTGACCAACTTCCTGGGTGATTAACAGTCCTTGCTTGGATATAAGGAGTCTTTCAAAATGACCTTTTGACCTGCCACCTGGTGTTAACACCTATTGAAAAAGTTTCACATGTCTCTTGGATAGAATTTGTCACAGTCCTCCTCACTTCTCACCACCACCAAAAAATTGTCTATTAGACAACTTTTTGGTGGTGGTGAGAATCGAGGAGGAATGTGACACATTCTATATACCCTTTCGATGTCTAGGACATCTGTACCTTGCCCACTCACAATCTTAAATGACAGAGGTGTAAGGCAGGGGTCTCCAAATCCAGCCCTGGAGGGCCACAAACCAGTCAGGTTGGCAGGATATCTCTAATGCATATATATCTCATGCATAGTCATTAGGGATATCCCAAAAACCTGACTGGCCGGTGGGCCCCATAGGACTGGGTTGGGGACCACTGCCCTACAGGGCAGTCAATGCAGACCTATACGCATCACATAAGGCAATGGCAGAGAGGCAGAATGGTGGAAAAGCTCAGCTGCCCCAACCACTATCTGATATTCACCAGCAGAGGACACAGTCAGTCTCCACCCACTGCACCCTACAAGGTGTTCCAGCCATACACATGCTAACTGCAGACAGTCTGCTAGCTAGTACATAGTGGAAGTTCCTGGAGTTACTATGTGCACCCAAAAATGGGAGGTAAGCACACACACCAAGCAGGTACACCAGTGACTGGGCCCCAGAAAAGGGAACCCACAAATATCACTTGAGAAAAATACTGTATAGCCAATGTTCCCTCTAATTTTCTGTAGGCTGTGTGCGCATAAAATATCAGCTTTGCAGCTTTTGAAGGAAGGTTAAATTTTTGTGCGCCGCATAATGACACTCAGCGTTATATACTTTAAAATTTGACTACACGTCAGAATACAGTATGTACACCACATTAATTTTAATCAAATTAAATGAAAATAGACGATTACTAAATGAAGCGGAAAATTTCTAGTAATTACAATCACAACTTTTAAATTTTAAGATGTCTGTGTTGTTTTCTATCAGAATCAGAACCGTAATTTTTGTGCGCTCTGTTGTAAAGTATGTGCGCTTGCTCGACGAGGTGTGTGCGCGCGCACACGCGCACAGCTTAGAGGGAACAGTGTGTATAGCACTATGGTGGAACCTAGCCATGCCGTGGCCACTGCACAGTCAGGGTGAGAGTGACCCAGCATGACATGCCATGGCTACCCTGTCCGTGCAGGTGGTGGTCGGGCACTACAATGTCCCAGTCATTGCCCTATGCCCTGTGCAGATGCCTTCTGCCCAGGCCACCCTGTCCGGGCCATACACACAATACCTTGCCCCTCATTATGCACATTGGCAGGCTAACACTGGAAACAGTGCAAGCAGTGTGGGCTCAGTAAGGTGTAGGCAGCCACAACACACTGGATAGACATACACACACTCCCACACCTATGCCAGCTTTGTGCAACTATAGAGGTTTGTGGCGGCCCTGGCCGCCACACCAGTCCTGGGCACAGTGCGGGCATTGCCATGGTACGCAATACTGTTGGGGCACCCTCCGGGGTTGTAAACACTGTCAGAAGCACAAACTGAAACACACTCCATAGATATCAGAAAGGTTGCTATGATGAATCTCTGTCAACAAATAGTGTTTAACCTAGTATTTGTTATCTGACATTAATCATAGCAACCTTTTGATATATGTGGAATGTGTTCCCAAGTTTAGGATGGCATTGCTAAGGTATGCAGATGTCAGTATTGGGAGATGCTGCTCCGCACAGGGCCCAACAGCCTGACTCTCCATGAGGCTTTGGATAGTGGGGCCTGCGGGTGTGGGTGTTTGTGCCCCTGTTGGCCGCTGCTCTAGGGCAGAGGTTCCCAACTCCGGTCCTGTTGGGCCAAACACGGTTCAGGTTTTCATGCTGTCCCTAATGAATATGCATGAGATAGATTTGCATACAATGGGGCGGTGCATATAAATGCAGCACAGGCATATTTATTAGGGACAGCATGAAACCTGAATGGTGTTTGGCCCTCCAGGACTGCAGTTGGGAAAATATGCTCTAGGGATTGCATATGTTTATGGTGTCTGTGCTCTGTAGGGTAAAATATAGGAGTTTATGGCATGTTTCTTTTATCTGCATTAATGGTTCCATCGTTATTACCACGGTTTAGTACTGGGTAAAATATAGGGACATAGTTTGCAGGAGGCACAGCTGGGACTTGAACTTGTGGCTTTTTGCTCCTGAACGTACTGGCTGTGTGTACTGCACCAAACTGTTGCCACAGGGGCAGATCATTCCCTGGTGATACCATGACTGTTCGTCTGACAGACCTTGTCTGTTGCAGTGCATGGCACCCACCTAAATGGGCTTGGCCGTGGACTGCTGTGGGCAGATGCCACTGCCCCCTCCGCCATCATGCTGACATGCCCTTGTGCCGGTGGTGCTGGTGGTGCGCAGTCCCAGGCCATCCAGTGTGCTGGTAGGCGTCTGCCTATGGTACGTGATATGGGGTAGGGGTGCCTGCATAGACATCAACGCTTCCCCCTGGCACCGCCTGCCAATGTTATTCACCTTTTGGGGTACTTGCTGGGTACTGTCCCCTGGGACACTGTGGGACACACACTCGTGGCCATGTTTGCCCATGGTCAGTTGCTGTCCTGCTGGTTTTCCATTCAACATTCCTATGTGTCACCTAGACATCTGCCTAGCCCACACTGTACCCCAGCTGCCACACTACATGTCCTGCCTGCAGCCCCCTGTACCCCATTTGCAGCCTCACCATAGTGCTCTCTCGTACTTGGGCACTAAGATGTTGCTGCACATGTATCACTACTATCACTTTTCCTCGTTTCCCTGCCTTTGCTGCACATTGCTGACTGAAATGGTCTCTCTCCCCTGCAAATGTGCTTCTAGCGCGAGGCTTTCACTGGCGCTAATTTTCAGACCTTCATTTCACGGCGATAGTGTGAATGGGGCCTCTCCCCGCCCAGTCTCCGCCCATTTTTCCTTTATCTCCGCCCCTGGGGAACCTTTCTCCGCCCTCTGGGGAGCCATACTCCACCCTCTGCGTACCTTAATGCCACAGGAGACGTTATCACATGATACATGACATTCTCGCATGGTAATGCGCCATTATCGCACGATAACATCACGTATCACGCGATAACATCGCAGCTGCGACTTTAGCGCCGTTTAGTAAACATACCCCTTTGTGTCCCAAGAAACCACATTTTTTAATTGTTACTTTGAATAATGGGACTACAAAGTCCCAATGGCACATAACCGATTCATGAAGGTTTTAAATATTTTTTATGCGGTTTTCACCCACGGGACTTTTAAGTCCCGTGGGCATTAAAAGGAAAGGTTTGGACAAGTTCCTGGAGGAAATGTCCATAAACCATTATTAAAGAGGACCCAGGAAATCCACTGCTTACCCCAGAATAAGCATTGTAGAATCTCTGTATCTTTTTGGAAACGTGACAGGTACTTGTGACCTGGATTGACCACTGTTGGAAACAGGATACTGGGCTTGATGGACCTTGGTCTGATCCAGTATGGCATTTCTTATGTTCCCGTTAGACTGGAAACCGATGCTGAGTACTGGGGTGTGCACTGCACACTAAAACTAAGAACACTGTGCTGACTGATGCTGCTGTCGCCACTACTTTTGTTGTTGCTTTCTGCTTTAGATGAACGGAGGGAGGGGAAGGAGCCTGGAGACCTGCTATTTTGATTTCATCCTCATCTGGGGGTCACATGAATTTTCAGTTGTTAAAATGGGATAAAAGTTTGAAAAGCACTGATCTAGGGGAATGGTAAGGAAACACAGGAGATGAACAGGAAACTAAGGGAATCAGGATCCAAAAGCAGTCTCAAATAGGTGAGTTTTTAGCCTGGATTTCAAAAGAACCACAGATGCAGCCTGACTTACTGCAGAGCATCATTATCGAAATACTTTAAATATGCTTGTCTATAGATGTTGCAAAATCCTTTAACTAAGTACCAGAAAGTGTAGAAATATGAAAAATACTTTAAAACAGAAGAATGGTCAAGAGTTTGGAAGCTATGCTTCAGTGCAAAACAGTGTATACAGTAGCTAAGAAACAAACACTCAAAAACAGTATGAGGAGGTAATTTGTAGCCATGCCTACATGTAGACAGTATGTCATAAGAATAAAATATATGAACAAAAGATGTGTCATGCTGAGTCAAACCAAAAGTCCACTGAATTCAGAATCCTCTCTCCAACAGTGGCCAATTCAAGCATCCAACAAAATCTCAGAGTAGATCCATTTTTTGTTGCTTAAACATAAAAGTAATCAAAATTAAAGTGAAAATCCCCTCAAATAACTAATCCCTCAAAAGCTTCCCCAACTACTTAAACAAACAGACTTATAAATTACTCAGTGTACATTTAATCTTTTTGTTGGAACCTGCCGAGGGAGGGCCGGAATCGAAAATCCAACCCCCTCCAGACGGCAAATTCCTTTTTATTCAACATAAAAGTAAGCAGTGACTTTCCCATGCCTACATGGTTAACGATTGGTTTTGGACTTTTCCTCCAGGAACTTGCCTAAACTTCTTTAAACTCTGTATAGATAATGTCTTGAGCACATTTTCTAGCAATGTAGAAAGGGACTCAAATGGGGGATGGGGTCTCAGGAAAAGGTTTAGAGTATGAGGACAACTCTGAATATGCTGACAAGTTCACAGGGGGTGTTTATGAATAAGTGAAGGTTAAATCTTGTCGGACAGAATGTTTTTGTTTGCAGAATGCTTGTCATGACTAGACGTGGTCAATATGTCTGTGCCCAGCTTGACCTGAAACATTCAGGGCCTGATATTCGAAAGGCATTTACACAGTCTACAGCCCAGTAAACCGTGTAAATGCCTTAAATGGGGATATTCAATGGCACTTACATGGTTAGTGATATTAAAAATCCCCTGCTGATACTTAAAATACAAATAGAACCCGAGAGGCAAGATGGCGGCGGTTAGCTGATCCGGGAAGGCAGCGGTCTGTGTTTGCTCAAGAGGTACCGGGCCGATAATACCTGTTGCCCCGGTGTCATGGGGCGCAGGAAGAGGAAGCAGGCAAGCTCCCCTGCGGTTCCGCAGCCTGCTCTGCCCTCGGCTCAGCGAACTCTCGAGCGCTGTGGATTCGCGCTGCTCGGAACTCAGGCAGCGTCTTCAACGGCACGCTCAGGTGATCTAGAGAGTGTGCTGGGCGCTTCAGGGGTTTTTTTGTCCCCTGATTTGCGGTTGCCCCCAACGCAGCCGGGAGGTGAGGTTTCACCAATTGGGGCATGCTCCCCGGCTCTCCCGGGCTGTGTTGTGAGTTTGGGGCACCAGGAAAGAGCAGGGCAACGACAGCGGCTGTTCGAGGACTCTGGAGAGGGGAAACCGGTTGAGGGCTATGATCCTGATCTTCGGTTGGAGCCCAGAGGAGAACAAGGGACACTACTGCTGGTAAAGCCTGCTATTATAACTTTAGATGCGCTGTGGGACGCCCTTGCTGCACTGACTAATTCCTTCTCTTCGCTTGCTAGTACTGTGAGTACAGAAGTGACTGTGTTAAAAGTGGAAGTCTCTAAACATCGGGAGCAACAGATGAACTCCTTGTCGCAGCTTAAAGAGGAACTTTCAGTGGTTAAAGAGGAACATTCGGCTCTTATTAAAGAGCGGAATGTGTTGACCCGGAAAGTGGAATATATAGAAAATCAAACTAGACGGAACAACCTGCGTGTTTTGAACTTTCCAAAATCCCCACTTTTATCTCCTTCAGAGATGTTTCGGAAATATCTCTTGGAGGTTCTTAAGATTCCTGTTGATCAGCTTCCTCCGTTAACGAGGGTTTACTATCTTGCTGACACCATGGAGTCGAAGAGGGAGACGGTGGGGGCTTCTGTAGCCCAAGGGTCTGGATTTGGAGACTTGACGGGCTTTTTGGAGAGTTCGTTGGAAGTCATCACAGAGAGGAGAACTCTGTTGGTTACGGTAGCGTTGGAGACGGATAAATCCTTTATTCTCAGATTTTTCTTTAAGAATATGAATGAGCTGTTTTTTGGTTCAAAAGTTAAAATATTTCCTGATCTGTCTAGGTCCACCCAGTTGAGGAGACGAGAGTTCTTGGCCCTTAGGCCTAGAGCTCTTGCGCTGGGGGCTTCCTTTAAATTGAAATATCCATCTAGATGTGTTATTTCCTATCAAAATAAGTTTTATCTTTTTTTTGATCCTTCACAGCTTTCTGGTTTTCTTAGTGGGAGGGAAGAGGTTGGAGCTGGGGGTTTACCTGCATTGGCTGATGCTTAAGTCTTAAACCGCTAGTATTGGCTTTTTGTTTTCTTACCATTGTTATATTGTTAGGTGTACTATCACGCTTGATTGACTTGATGGGACTTGACAATGTTTATTTCCTGTGGCCTCTTGGTTGATTTGTGGGCTCAGTGGAGTGACGATTGGAGGGATGATTTAATTTAATAGTTTGTTGCTTGTTAATTCTTTTGTGTATGAAGTTTGTCCCCAAACGTCACTATTTCTTTGATATGCATATTGTTGTTGTATGTATAACTTGTATAATTCAATAAAAAAAAAAAAAAAAAAAAAAATCCCCTGCTAACTCCCCTATGTGCTCCGATGTTATCCGGTTAGCATCGAGGTGTGTTGAGGGCATTTGGGGCAGAGCAGAGGTGGAGATGGCTAAAACTAGGCCAGCTTTTGACTCGCCTAATTTTAGCCATGGATGCTAACTGGATAGCGGTGCAATATTGCCGCTATCCAGTTAGGCTCTGCAGCATTCTCCTCTTTGTGCCGAACCCGGATATTCAATACCATTGCCACAGCACTGAATATCCAGGGTAGGGGTAAGCGGGCAGGGCTGTGCACTGTAGCGGCACATAGGTTTCCTAATTGAATTTCGGGCCCATGGTGTTTTGCTTGGTCTGTTACATATAGATAAATAAAAAGTAAAGCAAAAGCATGATGCAGAGTGATAAGACAAAATTGTACAATCTGGCAGTTTTTTCTTAGTAAAAAAAAGTGCTGTGGCAAAGCTAAGCGAGGGGTTACAAGAGACTGCTCAGGTTTTCAGGCCTGTGAATTCCTCTGCTTAAAGCTTAAGGAAGACTTTGTTATGGTATAATTCTGTGTTTTGTTTTCATTTCATTTTGTTTCTCACTTGCTTTGAAATCCAGAGATAGGAAACCAAGCACTAAGTCCCTTGCCTGGCAGGCAGGAATTCATAACATGCAACGAGTTCCACACCTTATTTTTTCTGATTTGTTTTAGATGTGCTGCCTATTAATTTTGTTGAGTGAAAACATAGGGGCCAATATTCAAAGCTCCAGATATGCTCCGGATATTCAGTGGCGGTACCAAAATAGTGGCTGCTGCTGAATACCCAGATTATGCATCCGCTATCTGCATAATCACAGCACTTATCCAGATCCTGGCAATTTTCAGTGACTATCCAGATAAGTTACCCATATAGCAACTTAGGGCAGCTTTTTCTGGGCCCAAGTTATCTGGATAACTTAGCCGGATAATGACTGAAAATCACTACTATCAAGAAAAGGGCCACAATCATCCAGATAGTGGCTGCATAACCCTCATTCCTCCCATGCACTGCAGTGATCTATGGAGATTCAGTGGTACTATCCACTTGCTGGATAAGGACCTTTATCTGGATACGTGCTTTTCACAATTGACTCCATTCTTTCTCTGATTTGTTTTCAATCTGACAGTCATTAGTATCGTAAAGTGTCCTTTTAAAAAGTTTTAGTGTTTCAGAGGTTAAGCAACCATTCCCTTGACCTTTCCACCCCATTCATCATTTTATAGGCTTCCATTATATGTCCTAGCAGTTGTTCCATTTGTAAGCTGCAGAAGTGTAATCTGTTTAGCCTTTATTCATAAGGAAGCCTTTTCAACTTTATTGGCTTGATTGCTCTTCTTTGAACTTTATATAGTTCTGCTATATCTTTTATGAGGTGGGTCAACCAGAGCTACATATAACAATCAATGTGCATTCATACCATGGAATGATACAGAAGCATTGTAATATTCCTTTTTTTTCCATTCCTTTCTGGATAATTCCTATCATTCTATGTATTTTTTTATCCACATCAGACATTACAATGAGGATTTTAATATGCTGTCCTCAGTGATTCTATAGTAATATTGCAAATGATGGCAGATAAAGACCAACATCGCTCCTCTAGTTTGCCCAGCAAGGTGTTTGGGGTTGTAACTGCTGCTTCATGCAGGTTAACCCCCCACTTTATGCTTTTTACTTTGAGTGGTAATTACCACTCTGTAACAGCTGCCCCTGCTATGCTTCAAAAATTCATTTAAATTTTGCTTTGAGCAGAAATATTCTTCTTCCCACATAGAGATCCTCTGGGCTTATCCCATGCCTTTGTGAATTCTCTCACCATTTTTGTTCCCATCACCTCCAGTTGGAAAGCATTCCAAATATGCACCAGCCTTTTCTTTGGTGATAGCTTCTAATACAGAGCTCATCATTGTGTACCTATAGATAGGATTATTTTTCCTACAGGCATCACTTTGCACCAGTCCAAATTAAGGAGCAGAGTTAGAAAGATGTGCTAAAATGTGCTAATTGCCTTTTTTTGGCAGCCTGATACCCTAGCAGTAGTTAGGGGGCAAAGGCTGCCATTTTGAGAGCAGTAGCCGCCAGGATGAGCATCCAGGCCTCCCCCTCTTCTACTAATCATCAGGGACACCTCTGGGGATCATGGGGTGGGGGGGGGGGCTTTGCAAAGGGGATCAGGGGTGGAGAGACTTTGTTAGAAAGGTAAGAGGGTGGGGAGGCTATATAATCCCCCTTCTTAAGTCACTTCACTGGCTCCCTATCCATTTCCGTATCCAGTTCAAACTTCTCCTACTGACATAAAAGTGCCTTCATTCTGCTGCTCCTCCTTACCTTTTCTCTCTTATCTCTCCCTACACCCCTCCTTGGGAACTCTGCTCTTCTGGCAGATCCTTTCTCTTCTACTGCCAACTCCAGACTTCAATCTTTCCACCTTGCTGCTCCTTACGCATGGAACAAACTATGCCAGTCCATGCGGCAGGCTTCATCGCTGAGCCTTTTCATATACAGGCTGAAAAGTCACCTCCTTGATGCTGCTTTTGGATCCTGATCCACTTGGTCTCTTATGTGTTTCCTTACCATTCCCCTAGATGTTTCCTTGTCTTCAGCTGTAATATTGTCTGTCTTGTCTAGATTGTAAGCTCTGATGTACAGGGACCGTCTGTACAGCGTTGTGTATGCCTTGTAGTGCTATACAAATGACAAGTAGTAGGTAGTAGTAAAAGGAGATTGAGGGTGGGGAGACTTTACAAAGGGAATCAGGAGCTATGGGAGTACTTTACTAAGGGAAAAGGGGATAAGGAGGTCGTTTTCTCAAGTATTGGCTCCTTCGTTGCTCCCGGGAGCATCAGGTTTTAACATTAATGGCCTAATGGAGTGGAGGAGTGGCCTAGTGGTTGGGGCAAGGTACTTCAAGCTGGAAGGTCAGGGGTTCAAATCCCACTAAAGGACAGCAACCTTGGGCCGGAAGGACTGGGGTTTCTAGTCCCACAGGTGCTCCTTGTGGTCTTGGGCAAGCCACTTAACCCTCCATAGCCCATGTTCCCTATAAAATAGTTATCTCCAAGTTATAATGCCCTGTTCAATGTAATTTCAGTTTGTTCAATGTAAACCACACTGATGCAGAATAGCACAGTATATAAGAGAATGTAAATAAATAAATAATGCTCCTAGGGAGGGAAAATAATACCATTCCTTGAGGTGACACTACTGTTTTTCATAATAATGAGCTACTGTTCATAAATCTGCATGCTTTGTACCTCATTATTAGTTAACATTTATTATTGCAAAAAACACATGATAAGGGCAAACATATGTTTCTCAATCCGCATGCATTGTCTAGGAAACAAGCGGAGGGGTAGATTAGTGGTTAGAGCAGGGGGATATAACCAGTGAAAGCAGGCTTCAGATCACATGGATACTCCTTGTGGTCTTAGGAAAATCACCTACCTCTCCATTCCCTCAGGTGCAAATTAGATTGCAAGCCCTCTGGGGACAGCATATGTTCTGTACCTGAATGCAATTTATCTTGAACAGCCACTGGAAAAGTATCAGCAAAATATAAGTAAATAGTTTGCATTATTCCATTAATGCACTTTATTAACTCTGGTTCTAAATTTCATCTAGCTACAAAAAAAGTCCCCCCTATAGTATTTCAATAATTCATATAATCTTTTTAATTTTAATTTTTTTTCGCCAGGGACAAAGAAACAGCCTATACTAATAAACAGAGGAGAAAAAGACCTCTGTATCTTCCAATATCCCACTACCCGGCAATGTTAATTCTTTGCCACAGGGGAGTTTCCATCCATGAACATCGCATGTCATAAAAATCCTCTTTTTCTTATTATATTTTATATTTTTTAATGTAATAAATTAGAAATTATTATAGACCTTTTGTCAACTCTACAAAGAGCTACCCTCAATTTTTAAACCCCAAATCTTGGCAACAGTCTTAAAAAGTGGCATTACTGACTTAGCACAGCTACAAACAGCTAACTTCAATGGGCTCCACTCCACTCTACACCTAGAAACAAAGCAGTGCCATAATCCCGCTGGAGTAGAGCATTTTGCCATTAAAACATATAGAAAATATAACAAGAGGTTTTAATCAACCCTTGTATTTTTGGAGAGTGGAGTGGTGTCGTTATTCTTCTGAAGCCCTTATGGCATGGTAGGCCTTTGATTGCCTTTGGTATGTTTACTAAACTGCGGTAAGGTAACCGCGGTAACGTTAATGCGCACTAGGTAACGTTAATGCACGTTAGTGGTAACTAATGCAGGTTAGCATTCCTGGCTGCGATATGCCCAGAAAAGGGTGGAGAGAGGTCGGAGAGAAGGGGTCAATGGGCGGGGAGTGGGCAGGTAGAGGCACCGGTGACACCAACACGGGGACCTGAAGGGCTGAAAACTAACGCAAGTGAAAACCTGGCGTTAGAAGCACATTTGCAGGAGAGAGAAACCATTTCAGTGTCAGCAATGTACAGTATAGGCAGGGAGCCCAAGAAAAATGATAGTAGTGCTCCATTTGCAGCAACAGCATAGTGCCCACGTATGAAAGGCCACTATGGTGATGGTGCAAATGGGGCATGGGGGCTTCAGGCGGGACATGCAGTGGGGGCAACTGGGGCACGGGGTGGACTAGGAAGTTGCCTAGGTGGCACATAGGAATGTGGAAAATGGAAACCAGCAAGACAGCAACTGACCAGGGTAAAACATGCCCATGAGTCTGTGTCCCACAGTATCCCATCGTGTCCCATCCAGGGGACATTACCCAGCAGGTACCCCAAGGGTCACATAACATTGACAGGCAGTGCCGGGGGAAGCATGGACAGCTATGTAGGCACCCCTACCCCAGAACCCACACCTTTGGCAGCTGCCTACCTACCCCCTGGATGGCCTGGGACTGCGCATCACCGGCACTGACAGCATATGGTCATGGCGGCATGGCAGGGGGGAGTGTTTGTGCTGGAGGGAGCAGTGGCACCCGCCTGCAGTGGACCTAAGCCATGCCCTATACCAGTACGTGGTGTGCAGTGCAACAGAAGAGGTCAGGCTGGGGAGAGTAAGGGTAGCCCCAGGGACCACTATGCTGCTGTGGCAAGAGTGTGATGCAGTACACTCAGCCCGTGTGTCCAACAGCAAAGGGTCAGAGGTTCAAGTCCCATCTGTGGATCCTGTAGAGCATCACCCCCATAGTTTTATCCCACAATGCAGCCACAACAACAACATGTGCAAACCCCAACGCAGCGGTGCACAGGGGTACAAACACCCACTCACACGGGCTCCACTATCCACAACCTCATGGAGTGTCAGGCTGGTGACCCCAGCACAGAGCTGCGGTTATCACCAGAGCACTACTACTACCCCCTGCA
The DNA here is from genome assembly GCA_033557465.1 of Ichthyophis bannanicus. Lineage (NCBI taxonomy): Eukaryota > Metazoa > Chordata > Amphibia > Gymnophiona > Ichthyophiidae > Ichthyophis > Ichthyophis bannanicus. Next base: position 1,606,811,256 of record CM066031.1, read on the forward strand.
CAGTTCAGCAATGTCGGCACTGTGATCAGGACCAGTGTGGCGGGCAGGGGTGTCACTCACCACTATCTCTGCACAATGCTGAGATAGGTGTGGGAGTGTGCGCATGTCTATCCATTGTTTTGTGTCTTCCAACACCTCACTGAGCCCACATTGCTCACACTGTTTCCAGCATTAGCCTGCAAATGTGCATAATGAGGAGCAAGGTATTGTGGGTATGGCCCAGACAGGGCAGTTTGGCCAGGATGCATCTGCACAGGGTGGAGGGCAATGGCTGGGACACTGTAGTGCTCGACCCCCACCTGCATGGACAGGGTGGCCACAGCATGTCACACTGGGAGGTCACTCTCATTCTAACGGAGCAGTGACCATGGCATGTCCATGTTCCCACATAGTGCCATGCATTATTTGTCTCCAGTGATACCTGTATGTTCCTGGTTCTGGGGCACCAATCACTGAGATATCTGCTTTGTGTCTGTGCTGTGCATCCCACCTTTGGGTGCACAGGGTTCCCCCATGAGCATGCACTGTGGACTGGCTAGTGGGCTGTCTGGGCATGGTGGGACTACCCTGTAGGATGCCACAGGTGCAGACTGTGGTGTGAGGCAGTTGATCCTTCCCCTACCCACCCTAAGCATCACTGCTGGTTTGCCATGGTCACAGGTATGGCTTTTGTCCATCAACCCTGGGGGGCTGTGGTTGCTGGTACTACAGCCATTCTGCAGGGCACAGGCACCTGTACCACCACACCCTCATCTACAAAAGGGGTGATTGTGGGCCCCTTGGGGTATATAGTGCATAGCACCTATCATAGAGGCAGTACTACCTAAACCTATTGCAAGCCTAGACATCCTGCTGCCCTGATAACAGGTACCCATGGCGGCCAAACCTTATCACCACATACGCACTGATCTGGGTGGTGTCCAGTCCCACAGGGCCACATGTGACTGCAGGACACAGATGTACTGTTAGTTGCACTGCTAGGAACACCTGTCACACACTAGTAGTGATGGGGATGTGTAGCAAGATCTATCTCTAGCACCACATGTACTGTGGACCCATTGCTGGGCGCCCATCCTATCCCTCAGGGTGAACACGGAACCTGCACAATGGCATGGTCTGTAGCTACTCTGTGCCAGAATCACGCACTGTCAGTCCATCTTACCACGCTGCAGTACCAGAGAGGTGCAGACCCCAATTGGTGGTCAGCTGTAGGCTGCTGTTCTGCATGTGCAATGCATCATGGGTGCTGGTGGGGTTACCCTATCCTGGCACACAGAGCAGATAGTTTATGTGGTGACCTGCAGTCCTTCTGTACCCAGCCATTGCTGTGCAACAAGCCATAGAGGTATAGTCTACTGGTTAGTACACTGACATTCTAAGCAGTGGTCATGGGTTCATATTCCTCATTGTTCTCTCCTGTTCATGTCAGATATCTTGCATGCCTGTGACAGTCATATCTTTGCAGATCCATACTGCCAGCCCATAATACCCTCACCACAGTTGCCATCACTCCTTATAAGGCATTATAGGGCACCTTATTATGCACAGTAAAAGGCACGTTACAAGGCACATGCCTTGTACTGTGCCTAGTAAGGTGCCTTGTAACGTGCCTTGTACTGTGCCTAATAAGGTGCCTTGTAACGTGCATTATGAGGCGCCTTGTAACGCGCGTTACCTGACACGGCTTGCCATAATGCTGCACCGCCCATTCCCTTATATGGGTATCCAGGGAACCTAACGTGGGGAACGTTACCGCAGTTTAGTAAACATACCCTTTTGTTTTCTACAGCTCCTCTTGACTGCTTGATGGTAGGTGGGATGAGGGGAGGTGGGATATGAATAGTCTTTTCTTTTGGTTTTATACAAAGAAAGATTTGTATTTCTGATCTTTTGTAATTTGGTTTATTTCCTTTTGTATTTTGTTGGAAAATTTAAATAAAGAAGTAAAAAAACCCCATGTTCCCTGTAAAATAGTTATCTCCAAGTTATAATGCCCTGTTCAATGTAATTTCAGTTTGTTCAATGTAAACCGCACTGATGCAGAATAGCGCGGTATATAAGAGAATGTAATAAAAAAAAAAATAATATAGAAAATGTTCATTTAGCTCATTTGAAGTGTCTCTACGTCCCTCGAAGGAAAAATTATCACCAATATCCTGCCCTACAAAGATCTTTGTTTCACTATATCTTTGTCATGGGCTACAATGTATCCTTTCAGAGAAGAGTGGATAAACTCCAGTTTTAGTGTCTGATGCCACCAATCTCTCTCTTATTCAAAAAATTGAACAAATCAAAAATAGGGAGGAGGAGCTTCCTCCCACTCTTAATCCAGTCTTAAAGGGGCTTTGTCTCAAAAAACACTCCCCAATCAACCAAAGTTCATCTACCATGTATATAGTCAGTCTCACAATCTCTGAAATTCTTTGAATCCGATCATGATTTTGGATAGTACGTGGAATATAAAATAAGAACACTTGAACTGCCAAACTGGCAGTTTCCAACAGTGGCCAATGTGTTTTCAGATGTACAGAGCATGAATAGCACTTTTAAAATAACCCCCTTTATGCACAGCCACCTACAAATTGAGCCCTTTCTAAAATTGTCATTTACATATGGATGCTATTTCCATGTTTATACGCTGGATTTTCCATGTGGAAATTGTGAAGAAAGCCTCTAAAAGTCGTTATGCCATCTGCAAATTTGATCGCCATGCTTGCTGATCTCTTTTCCAGATCATTTCAGTGCAGTAGATGTTACCAGATACCAGTCCCAGTGCAGATCCCGAGGCATTCCACTATTTACTGGTCTCCTGTGAGAAAACTGACCATTTAGTCCTATTGTGTTTCCTGTTTTTGAACCATTTCCCATTCTATAATAGAACATCATCTCCTTCCTCAGGAGACTTTCATAAGGGGCTTTGTCAAGTACCTTCTAAAAATCCAGATACATATCATTTGGCTTACTCACATGTTTATTAACACTTTGAAAAGACAGCTTGGTACTGTAAGGCAAGGCTTCCCTTTGCTAACCATGCTAACTCTGCTTTGTTAAATCATGTTTATCCATATGTCCAGTAATTTTGCTTTTCAGAACAAGTTCTATCATTTAACTGGCACTGAAATCAGATTCATTGGTCTGTAGTTTCCAAGATCACCTTTGAAGCTCTTTTTAAAAAAATAGTATTACATTAGTAACTCTTCAATCTTTAGAGATCATTAATAATAGTGTTATGATTGAGCCTGGCTGATATTATAAATGATCACTATTAGACAAAAATTAGCTAGGTTAAGACACTTTGATTTGGTTTTCTGCACTAGGTCTAAAATGCAATATTAAGTGAACATAGGTTCTTTTCATCATCTTCTACAAATATCCATAGCAATCATCTATAAGCCTGGAACATTATTTGGCAAATAAAAGCAGCAAACACAAGCCTAAAAGCAGACAAATATACAGGGTGGCCCAGAAAAAGTGAGAACATCTCGTAGCATATAAGTTATTTAAAAATTAAAAAAGACAGATGTAAACAATTGATAAATTTAAAAAAACAAGATGGTGACCAGAAATTGTTGAAATAAAGATGTTATATAGCTAAAAAAGGTAAATAAGTAAACTATTTAAGCTTCTAATTTATGAGATGGTCTCACTTTTTTTGGGCCACCCTGTATATATGGGATTCCTGATTAGGGTTATGCTTTAGGGCCTTACCAATTACTGAAGTGCCAGTGAGGTATGCAAGTTTATGAACCAAAACACCATAAAAAATGGGTTGGGGAACACTGCCAGGTCTTGAACTTTCAACAGCTAGTCCAGAAGTTGATAAAGCATAGTAGAAGACCACAGCTGGGAAACAGCTTTGTGGATGACTTTACACTGGCCAGATGTAACAAATCCAAAGCAGAGTGGGAATAGATAAGAATGCTATAGTATGCACATTTGTGGTCTAAATAAGCCTTCATATGTGTGATAAATAAACCATAGTTGCATACTTATCTGGTGCCTGTGAGCTTTAGTGTTTAAAATACTACATTTTCTTTTCTTATACACATGAAAAGTCTCAGCTTACCGGAAGCCTCCTACCAAAACCTCTGCAACACCATCATAAATAATTTCTCACCACTACAATAGGTCTGCAATTTCATTTTTGAGATTTTGGAATTCTTGCATATATACTGTTTGGTTCTGCTGATTTGTTACTCTTTAGCTTGCTAATGTAATCTATCACATCTTCCTGTCTGTGCCTATAAATTTTAGGTATGTACATAAATTATAGTATTTGATAATCTATCCATGTACTTGTACACTCCATCCAAGCACCACCAAAACTCCAAACCTGTCCATGCCGACCAACAAAGTATATGTTGTCATGTCAAAGAGTGAATTTTTACACTAGTTGGAATTTTATAAGACAGCATTTACGTGAGTATGTTTCCACATACTGCCTCTATTGCCTGCATTGGAGATAATTGTATACATTTTTCTTGAATGTAAAAGGGCTTTTATAAAATTACCATCTAGGCAGTGGAGGGATTCAGCCAGTTCGCGTGAACCTGTTCCTAAAATTTCCCGAGTTCGCCAAACTGGTCCCTATAGGCTGTTTCACACCATGTGGCTAATTTGCATATCACCCCAAACACTATTAAGATGGCATCCGGGACGATCGTGGCATTGGGAAAAGCCCCCAACACCATCAAAATACTGTCAGAGGCCAGTGATCCAACAGATAGTGAATCCCTGGTGGCCCAGAGGCCCTGATCCCCCCACTTGACAGTATTTTAATGGCATCGGGGGTGATCACAGCATTGAGAAAAGCTCTGATGCCATCAAAATACTGTCGGAGGCCAGTGACAGATAGTGAAACCTTGGTGACCTAGTGGTCCGGAGACCCCTATCTCCCTTAAAAAGAAATAAGACCTGGTGACCAAGAGGCCCCCTGAAGCCCCCTCCGACTAAAAAAAAAAATAGACCTTGTGGCTCCCATGCTCTCAACCTTGGACTATTGTAATGCCCTTTATGTAGGTCTGCTGGCTTACTTGATACGGAAGCTGCAAGTAGTCCAAAACTCAGCTGCATGGGTAGTTTGGGGGTTAAGTAGGTAGGATTCGGTGTCCGGTGTGTTCTGGCAGTTGCACTGTCTGCCTATTTGGCAGGAATGTGTCTTCAAATTGTTAGTTTTGGACTTTAAGGTGATGCAAGGATTGGGGCCCAGTTATTTGCAGGGCTCTGTGATGCGGTACCAGTCCAACAGGGCCCAGCAGTCATCGCAGGTGCAACTGCTGACCGTGCTAGGGTTTTCCCAGGTACGTCTTTTGTGGTGGTGAGCAGGTGTGTTCACAGTTGCAGTCCCGGTTTGGTGGAAAACGATGCCAGAGGCTATGCTTGCCTTTTGGAAGGCTTTAAAAACATTTTTGTTTCCGTCTTAGTGCAGCTGTTGATGGAGCATCAGGCCATGTGTTAGTGGCCAATGCTCCTGGGGAGGAAAAATAACACACTCTTTGAGCTGTCAGTATTTTTCAAGGAATAACACAACTTGCAAAGTTCAGCACAAGCTGTATGATTTCATTGCATAATAATTAAGCACTTTGTTTGGATTTGCAAGCTTCACATCTCATTATTGCATAAAACGTGTTTTTACAAACTACCATGCATTATCGCAAAATAGCTCACAATTTTGCCATTTAATGTGAGTTAAATGGTAAATACTGTGCATTATTCCCTTAATGTGCATTGGGAACTGCCCCCATAAGTATGATTGGAGGCACTATGGACCCAATATTTAGAAGCTCTTTTGTGGTTGATAGTGGGTGCTGACTACATAAATGGCACTAAAAAATGATAAAACAAAAAGCCAAAAGCAGAAAAAGAGTAATCTAACTATGAAAACCTGCTCAAAACATTAAAGACACAAATTTACAAATTTTAACTTATATCTCAATATTACTTCCAGACAATAATGACCTCAGATGTCACAACTCCACATTTAGTGATAAATCACCATAGGGTGTTGACAGACGCTCACATCACCGGTCATAGCCTCCCTACCATCCTACAATAATTAAACCAAATCACAATAGATATAATGCACCCTAATTACAACACTGGGAAAATATCTCAAACAATTTTAAACAATCGAGCAACCTCCAAAATTACACATAAAATCCCAAATTCAATCTTACATACCAATACTCTCAAAACATCACACATACAATCATTCTCTCATACTAAAAAACAGCGTCATAATAATGTGCGCCTGCACTGTATTTTCAAGGCTGAACGCAGCCTAAAACAATCGGAGAGCGGTACCTGCGAACAGAGTAAAATATAATGAAGATTCCAAATTCACCAACAAAAGCACAGAATGCAAATAACATATCTTATAGCGATGAACTTCTATCCAGCAAGGTATCTAGCTCTTCAATAAGCACTATTTATAATGAGCACAACTTCCAACGCCAACAGAGGAACCGAACAGCTCGGGAGAAGTATTACGAGTTTAAAATTGACCAAAGCTCTACAAAGGCCCTTGTTTTGCCATAACTCGGCTTCATCAGGAGCAATGTCATACAAAGAATCCGTTTTCAAAAATGACTCCTCGCCATCTCCCGCTGTTCCACTTCGGCGTGTGAAGCGCTTAATACCATAACCAACCTCCAATCAAAAGCTCTCAAACCAATGACATCATATTAAAGGACCAACTACAATTACAATTTAATTTTAATTATGATAATTTTAGAGCAGCACAGTGACAGCCCAGCTAAACTTGAGCATCCTTTTACAATCCAATCCAAAGGAAACCCATCAAAAAAATAGTGTCCATTCAAGACGGTCATTCAAACCATCAGGCTGTAAAGTCCTAAATTAAAAATCCACCGTTGTTCCTTCTGCAAAAGCACCTTCTTCCGGTCGCCTCTCCGAATGTCTGGGGGTACATACTCTAAAACTGTACAGTGCCTCAGGGAGAAGGGTATTTCAGAAACGGCGATAACCTGGTGTGAATCTTATCTCACAAACAGATGGCAACATGTACGTTCAGGGGCCTCAACTTCTAAACCTTTCCACCAAAAGCAAGGAGTCCTACAGGGATCATCCCTCTCCGCCCTGATGTTTAATATCTACATGCAATCTATCTGTAATCTCATTCGCTCTTTTGGGGTAAACTGCCTGGTATACGCGGACGACATCCTACTTTACATGCCCTTCTCAACAGAAAACCCAGACCTTTAACCAATTACAGAATGCTTTGACTCAGTATCCAATTGTCTTCAATCACAAAATCTAAAAAAAGATGCCAATACTTATATAGGTAATGTTTGGCTATAAAAATTGTGATATCATCAAAGTTATTCTTTTCTTTAGTGGGGCTGGGTTGTGTCGCAATTAAAAGATATACAGAGAGTGCTGAAATTCTAAGTTATCCATTTAAAGATATTAGGGTCGTTCCAGAAGCTGAATAAGCATTTGGATGTGCGCTGGGGACATTTATGTGCCAAAAACATCTACAAATGTATTCCCCTGCATGGCACCCACATATGTTTATCTTGCTTGAAAGGAGATATCTGTACACATCCCCAAGGGGCGTAATGGGAGCATGGTCAGCGCCTCAAAAGCTCCGTGTACATTTACTATTTTTTCACGGAAACATGCCCGTTATTCCTGCCGGAGACATGGAATAAGGCTAGGACTTAGAAATTTTTCTGCTGTGTTCTACAATTCATCCCTGTGTGTGGTTTGAGAGTTGCCTTGGAGGATCTGGTATACTGATATGCAATTGAGGGAGGATATGAATGCCTGGCCAGTACCTGGATCTTACTGATGACCGCAGTATCACAAGGTTCCACTGTAATAGGGTAACCATACATCAGCTGTGCCAGGCACTGGGAGACATGACTGATGTTGTGCCAACATTCTCCAAATTGTGCCATGAGGTTTACTTCCTTAGACAGTCCAGGATCTATGCAAACTGAAAGAGTGATGATATATCTGGAGGCTGGCTACCTGGTATGATGGCACAGGGTCCACCCTTGCATGCCCATACAGTCCTCACAAGGGGAACATTGCCACAAAGCAGACTGTGGGAAGGCAGGCAAGGTTTCCCCACAGATAGCAGATGCTTACAGACCGAAATAAGCCAAGATAGACAGTGTACATGGTATGGGACAGGTGTAGCCACATGCAGTGAGCTGCTGTGAGAAATGCCAGTACCATGTCATCCGGCAGGGCTTTGTCCTTATATTCCTTGACACAGCAGCTGCTTTTGACTCAGTATGTCATGAGCTTCTACTGGTGCGCCTCAGGGAGAAGGGTATTTCAGAAACGGCGATAACCTGGTGTGAATCTTATCTCACAAACAGATGGCAACATGTACGTTCAGGGGCCTCAACTTCTAAACCTTTCCACCAAAAGCAAGGAGTTCTGCAGGGATCATCCCTCTCCGCCCTGATGTTTAATATCTACATGCAATCTATCTGTAATCTCATTCGCTCTTTTGGGGTAAACTGCCTGGTATACGCAGACGGCATCCTACTTTATATGCCCTTCTCAACAGAAAATCCAGACCTTTCACCAATTACAGAATGCTTTGACTCAGTATCCAATTGGCTTCAATCACAAAACCTTAGAATTCAGCACAAGAAAACGGAGGTGCTTTTCATCATGAGGAATTCAAATTTCAAAACACCAACACATATAAAAGTCAAGGAAGCAGAACTTCAGACTAAATCCTCGATCAGGTACCTTGGAGTCACTTTGGACCAGCGCCTTGACATGAAACTCCACATAAGCAATGTAGTCAGAGCGATATACCACAAGATCCGTACCCTCAGGCACCTTCGTTTCCTACTTGATCCAAGCGACTTCCGAACTATCTATCAGGCACTTATCATGCCTCATTTTGACTATGCAATTTCAATCCTGCATGGTCTCCCTCTGTCTACCTTAAACCCTCTACAGCTTGCAATGAATTCTGCAGCGAGAGTTCTAATCGGAGCGCCTAAGAAGAATTATATCACACCCATCCTAAAACATCTTCACTGGCTCCCCGTTCAGGCCAGACTATCATTCAAAATTCTGCTGCTTACTTTCAAGTCAATCAATGGTCTAACCTCTACATCACTAGCGGAACTCATTCACACCGCACCATCCAACAGGTCCAGGAGATCAACAGCGATAAACTCATTAGTTGTCCCAATAGAATTAACCCACTGCACTCACGCTACAGCTAACAGAGCTTTCAAACTATGTGCACCGAGAAGCTGGAATTCTCTCCCACCCAACATACGAGCAATCACTGACTTGACCCAATTTAGGAAGGCAATGAAACACTACCTATTCCTTCAGTACTACAAGATAGACGAAGAGACAGTAACGTCACGTACAGTCTAATATAGATATCATGACAAAACCTCCACTATAAGACACTTATAAGTATAGCTTGTACAATATGAAAATCTGATATAAATAGTTACCCCAAGTTATCCAAGTTCTAGTTCCTGTTATCTGTAAACACTGTTTCATTATATGCAACGTGTATGTTTTATGTTCTATGTAAACCGCACTGATGTTGAATAGCGCGGTATAAAAGAAATGTAAATAAATAAAATCACTTCCATGCCTCAGCCACCAGAGGTCTCTTCAGTAATTTTTTATCTGCAGCAGATGGTGGATGGATTTTCTCCACCCTGAAGAACATTGAGAGGAACAGATTGATTTAAACGTTCGTGAACGAACACTTTGAGAGTTACTCTCTCACTTGAGCACAACGTGAGAGGCTCCACTAGACTGCAGTCTTTTTGGTAGCCATAGAAGGAGGGAAAATTGGTTCAGCTCCATGCTCTTATCATAATAAGAGCTTATTGAGCAGCCAGAAAATTATAAGGAAGGATTGGAAATGTTCAGCAGCCTCACAGAACCTCAATACCTCCTCCCTCCTCATCTGTCCCCCCTGCTCTCTCCCAACAATTGTAGAAGGCTCTCAGAGGAATCTGACTGCCAGCCACCTTAAATGCAGTGCCTGCAAAGCCAGAGAAATAGTTTCAGGGGAGTAGAGCTGAGCCCAGCATGGATTTCTGCCTGGGGCTCTCAGTGGGTAAGCACCAAGACTTGACCTTGTCATTGTCCTTGTTGGGGGCTTCCAATTCCACCCATTTGGGGTGCAATTTGGGGTGGATTGTCGTCCTGTTCCTGCTAGATCAGTCAAGAGCCCACCCCTGTAACTGTGTTAGCTCTGCTATTCTGCGGCAGTACCCTTGGGTCTGCTATGATTTATATACTTAACTCTGCAGGTTCATCTACTGACAGCCTTCTGTTTATGCTTTCCTGTACATAGTTCTCTTCTGTTTGATTATCCATTGTTGCCCATGTTGAGGTTTTGTGAGGCTTGCCATGTTCTCCCATATGCTTTGGGAGGGATACTGACGAGACCTCAGGTGGCTGAGGTGGAAAGAGGCATGAGAGTGATGTCATTGAAACCTGGGCTTTTCATTGGTTCTCTGTCTCCACCAATCTGCTGGTAGGAGAACACAACCCACTTGTCTGGACTGGTCTAGCAGGAATCAAGGAAAGAACATTATCTGGTAAGTAAAATGTCATCATTAACTTTAGAATCTGAAGTCCACTGATACATGGAACAGGCATTGGTAAAGCAGTTCAATGAGTAACAGGGGAGGATTTCTCTCAAGTTTTCCCTCTAATTGCCTTATATAAATTTAATTAAGACATCTGTAGAAATTTATAGACTTTCCTTTAACCAGTCAGGTGATTATCTTAAAGAACTGAGTATTTATTTTATTTATTTAACATTTTTTATATACCGCTTTTCATTTTATCAAAGCCGTTTACAGTGAAACAGAACAAGTCTTACAAGGAACGGTAAAAGAACTATTTACATTTAACTGTTTACAATGCTATAACTATATGCAAAATATAGATACCAAGCATAGACGACATCTTGTTGTGGGGGGATAGTTGTGTAGGGATTTCAATCCTGTGATTGTGTGTTTCATATGTTGTAGTATTTGTTGAAAGGTAGGCTTTTAGATATTTTCTGAATATTTTCTATATCATTCATAAAGCATCGATTCGCTATATTTATATTAATTTTCTTTTTAATTAAACTGTACATTAAGGTTGGAGTCGGTGCATAGGGTGGATACTAAAATGGTTAGTGGTCTTCATTATAAAACATATGAGGATAGACTTAAGAATCTTAATATGTATATGTTAGAGGAAAGGCGGGATACAGGAGATACGAGAGACATTTAAATACCTCTGTGGCATAAATGCACAGAAGGAGAGCCTCATTCGACTGAAAGCAAACTCTGCTACGAGGGGACATAGGATGAGGGTGAAAGGGGATAATATTAACATGCATTTTTAGTAAACATGCTTCTTAATGAGTGTCTGGATAAAGAAAGACTAACAGATTTCTACGTTACAATATTCCATTGCCAACCGCCAGGCCCATTAGGAAGTACTATAAACACTGACCATTTATTTTTATTTATTTATTTTATTTAAAAGCTTTTCTATACCGCGCTCTTTAAAATAAGTGCGGTTTACAATTAACATTTCTTGTACAGAGCAGGAAGGACCTGCCTTGTGCTTACATTGAACAGGCGCAGTAACTTGGAATTGTAACTGGGGTAACTATATACAGGCTTGACCCTTTGTCACCATGCCGTACAAAGGCGTGTTGGGTCTAAAAAACTATATACAGGTCTTGTCAGTTATTTACAATTTTGCAATCTTAGTATATAAACACTTGTTCGACATCATTGTCCTAACCAATAGTTGGGTTGGAGTCTACTGTCGTCCTGGTCTGCATAGGGTGTGTGGGGGTGCTGTCGGGGGTGGGCTGGGGTGTAGCAGTTGGGGATGCATCGTTAGGCTGTGAGTAATGTAGAAGAAATAGGTGATGCTTAAGGGCTTTCCTGAATTAGGTGAGGTCCTTGATCGCTCTGATATTGGGAGGGAGGTTATTCCAACACTTCGGGGCATAGAACGCGAAGGCTCTGTTCCTTGTTACCTGAGAACATTTTGTTGTTTCCATGGGGATTACCAGTGTGTTGGTGGCTAATGTCCTTCTTTATCTGTTGTTGGGGGTGGGGGTGAGGAGGTCTGTGAGGGAGGAGGAGGATATCTTATTGATGGCTTTGAAGGTCAGGAGTAGTACTTTGTAAGTGAGCCTGCAGTTGATCGGTAGCCAGTGTAGGTCTTTCAGGATTGGAGTTATGTGGTCTCTTCTGGATATCCCGCAGAGGACGCGGGCAGCAGCATTCATCGCAAGTTGTAGTGGGTTTAGAGTGCTCCTGGGGAGACCGTGCAGAATGGCATTAGCATAGTTGAAATGAGGAGTTACAAGCGCTTGGAAAATTGTTCGGAAGTCCTCTGGCAGCAGCATGGGTCTTAGGTGTCATAGTGTCCTGATCTTGTGGTATATTGCCCTGACAGTGTTGTTTATGTGGGAATTCAAATCAAGATGCTGGTCTAGCATGACACCCAGGGTAATGTATTGTGGGTTTACTTGGGAGCTCTGCGTCTCTCACTTTTATTGTCGTGGGGGGGAAAAAGCTTTTGTTTCTTGTGATGAACAGGACCTCGGGTTTTTTGCATTTGATTTGGAGGTTCTGTGGGTGAAGCCAGTCAATGATTGCACTGAAGCAATTCACTAGTGCTGAAAAGTTGGATTGCATGACGTTGAATGGGGCAAGTAGCAGTACATCATCCGCATAGATCAGGCAGGAAATTTTGAAGGAGCGGATGATTTCGCATATGGGCTGCATGTATATGTTGAAGTGTAACGCTGATAGAGAAGAGCCTTGGGGAACCCCCTGACGTTGTTGAAAAGACTCAGAGGTCTTGGAACCCATCCGTATGTGCTGCCATCTGTCTGCTAGGTAGGATTTGCACCAGTTCCAGGCCAGGCTCTGGATTCTCTTCTCGTGGAGGTGTGTCAGGAATTGATCATGGTTGACAGAGTCAAATGCAGCGGAGATGTCCAGGAAGATAAGTGCAAACCCATTTCTGATATTGTCTATCCCTCTGCTTAAGCTATTGATTAGTGTGGTAAGTAACATCTCAACTCCATGTGATTCCCTGAATCCATGCTGGCAGGGGTCTAGAGGGGCTTTGGTATCGATGTGTTGCTGGATCTGCCTTTGGACAACTTTCTCGATTATTTTGGCTAGCAGGGGGATACTTGAGATCGGATGGTATGATTCGGCCTTCTGGGGGTCTAGTCTGTTGTTCTTCAGAAGGGGTCGTATGGAAGTCTGTTTGAGGGTTGATTGGAAGGTTCCTGTTGAGAAAGATAGGCTCATGATCCTGGCTAGGATTGGGCTGAGTTCTGCGCGCATCGCTCTTATCCAGTATGCTGGGCAGGGGTCGTTTGGTGCAGTAGTGGTATTGATGGCAGTAATGATGTCCTTGATGCTTCTCTCAGATGGTGGCATGAGTTCTGTGAGTGGCGAATGTAGGCATGGGTTATGACTAAGTGTGTGTCTTGTGGCTGTGTCGGCTTTGATGGATTTGGCCTGTAGGTAGTCTGCATATACCTGGGGTTGTATTGGTCCTAGCTGGGGAGACAATGGTTCTTTCGTTAAGGACTTCACTAAGTTGAAGAGGTCCCGTGGCTAGTTTAGGGAGCGGTGAAGGAGCTCAGTGTGGTGTTCTTTCATTTTCTCTGATATTGTTTCACAGTGTACTTTTAAGTGGGATGTGTATGCTGACTGGGCCGCTGGAGAACGGGAGCGCCGCCATTTTCTCTCAAGTTTCCTGAGGAGGAGAAGGGAAGTCCACAGCTCTGTGAAGAACCAGGGGGCCGGCTTCCTTCTTCTTGCTGGTCTGTTTGGGTCAAGTGGCTTGTCCAAGGAAGGTAGCCGAGAGAATGAGCTCAGGGTGTCGTTCCATGTGGCTATCATGTCTTTTAGGTTGGCTGACGGCTGTTCGAGATTTGGAAGTACGCACTTGATGATCTCTTCTTTGTTGAGGGACCTGAAGCATCCTGCAGATGCCCGTGATGTGTCACTTGTCCCGCTGGGTGATTTGTGTTCTTGCTGTGGGGGAATCTGGAATGTGATTAAGCTGTGGTCAGATCATGGGACGGGGGTGATTGTTAGGTTGAAGTTGTGGTCTTGGCTTGTGTCAGGTCATGGGGCAAAGACCAGGTCCAGTGTGTTTCCTCTATGGTGGGTGGGAGCATTGACAATCTGTTCATAGCCCAGCTCAGTCAATGCCTCAAGGAAGGCATTGGCGTGGTTGCTTTGGAGTGCTGGCAGGTTAAAATCACCCATCACCCAGTTTGGCTTGCACGGGTTTTCTGGGTTACAGGCTAGGTCAATTATGTTAGAGAGGTCTTCCGGGAGGGAGGTTGGGGCTCTGTATATGAGGTTGATGGTGCTGTGTTTGTTAGCTATGGTGATTGTGTCTAGGTGCAGTGTGCTTTTGGAGGAGAGCAGCTGGTATTGAAACTTTGACTTTACTAGGATGAAAGCCCCTCCGCCTCTCCAGCCGGTTCTATGGCAGGTGTGGATTGAAAAGTTGGGGGGATAAGTTGGTTTAGGAGGACTGTGTCTGAGTCTGCAAGCCAGGATTCTGTGACCATTAGTATGTTGAGATCGAGGTGTGCTATGGACCCATAGCAAATCCACCATATCATAACAGCTCTGCCAGGACTCACAAAGCACCAAACCGTACCTATCAAAAGGCAGCACTGCAAATATTAAACCAATACATCTCAGAGAATATCAATGCATCTCCTACTGGGGAAAGAGAACAAGTGATACGGTCAAATAGAAACTACATGAACAGAATACCTCAGCTTGGTTAAAATGCAGAACATAAACTGTCACCAAAGAACAAGGGATCACAATTTATAAATAGGAAGACGATAATTATACTGGGAACCCCAAAAGCCAAACTTGGGATGTACAACAACACTGGAGAAATAAAACTATAAATTAATTTCCCTTGTACTAAACAAAACACAAACAACGTTAACGATGCACATTTCCCAGAGCTGATATATTCCAGTTAATAAATTCAAAATAAAAAAGTATTTTTCTGCCTTTTGTTGCTTGTGCATTTTCTTTTTCAGTTGCAATTGCTCCAGTCACTTTCTTCTGGTTTCTTTGTGTCTTCTGTGAGCTATCCATTTGTCCTTTCTTCTCTTTTATATTTTTTTCCAAGATGTTTCTCTATATCTGCTTTAACATACTGATCTTTCCCCTTTTGCTCTTTCTTCCATTTCTTTCCTTATTCCTTTATCATCCACTCAAATGTCACCCTTCCATTCTCAATCTCCACTTACTCTTCCAATACCCGGCCCATCATAGACTTTTCTTCCCTCCCACACAAAATATATTTTTCCCTCTCCATTCTCGTTCCCCATCCCTCTCTAGTCCTCCCCCAAAATCAGCTCCCTTATAGTTCTAGACCCACCCAGCATCTGCCCCCTTCTAGTCCCAGTCTCCCAAGCTTCCACATCAGCCCATTTCCAGTCCTAGCCCCCCTTATGCTGTTTTCCAGTTCCATTCCAGTCCCCCCCATCAGCCCATTTCCACTCCAAGCTCCCCCATCAGCCCATTTCCAGCCCTATTCCAACTCCCATCAGCCCACTTCCAGTCCTATTCCAGCCCCCATCAGCCCATTTCCAGTCCTATTCCAGCCCATCACCCATTTGCAGTCCACGTTCCCCCCATCAGCCCATTTCTAGTCCTATTCCAGCTCCTCATCAGCCCATTTCCAGTCCTAGCCCCCATATGCTCTTTTCCAGTTCAATTCCAGTCCTCCGTCAGCCCATTTCCACTCCAAGCTCCCCCATCAGCCAATTTCCAATCCTAGTCCCCTCATCAGCCCACTTTGTCCTATTCCAGCCCCCATCAGCCCATTTGTAGTCCTAATCCAGCTCTTCATCAGCCCATTTCCAGTCCAAGTTCCCCCCTCACCATCACAGCCCATTTCATCCATTCTCCCCCCAACATCACAGCCCATTTGCAGTCCATTCCCCCCATCACAGCCCAATTGCAGTCCATTTCCCCCACCATCACAGCCCATTTCCAGTCCGTTCCCCCCCACCACCATCACAGCCCATTTCCAGTCCGTTTCCCCCCCCCCACCACCGTTGCAGCCCATTTGCAGTCCTCCCCCATCACAGCCCAATTCCAGTCCGTTCCCCCCATCACAGCCCATTTCAAGTCTGTTTCCCCCACCCATCACAGCCCATTTTCATTCTGTTCCCCCCCACCATCACAGCCCATTTCCAGTCCGTTCCCCCCCACCACCATCACAGCCCATTTCCAGTCCATTTCCCCCCCACCTTCACAGTCCACTTGCAGTCCTCCCCCATCACAGCCCAATTGCAGTCCGTTCCTCCCCATCATAGCCCATTTCCAGTCCGTTCCCCCCGCCATCACAGCCCACTTGCAGTCCTCGCCCATCACAGCCCAATTGCAGTCCATTTCCCCCCCCCCCCACATCACAGCCCATTTCCAGTCCGTTCTCCCCCCACCATCACAGCCCATTTCCAGTCCATTTCCCCCCATCACAGCCCACTTGCAGTCCTCCCCATCACAGCCCAATTGCAGTCCGTTTCCCCCCCACTTCACAGCCCAATTGCAGTCTGTTTCCCCCATCACAGCCCATTTCCAGTCGTTCCCCCCATCACAGCCCATCCAGTCCTAGCTGCCCCCCCTCTGAAGAGCCCCATGCATTCTAAGGGACTGCAGAGGGAGCCGGGGAAGCCCGCGCAAGGCCCCGGCTCCCTCTGCACAGCCCGCCAGCATGAAGAACGTTTACCTTCACGCTGGCGGCTGTCTCAATGAAGCCGTGAATGCCGGGAAAGGTTAAAGGCAAGGCTATCTCACTATCTTGAGACTGGTGCTAAATATCCAGATAGTTTGATGCTGTTTCATTTTGAAACAAAGAGGTAATAGTATGCCCTACCGCACAATAGCATGCACTACTTTGCCCATACGGAAACAGTGTACGCTATTGTGCAATAGGGGGCACTATTTCTTTAAAAACTATACGAAGATGAAAAAAACACAAACAAAACAAAATGATTTTTTTCCCTGCATACCCTTAATATTAGTTTTTGAAGTGTCAGAGTCAGCACTTAGTCCTTTAAAAATTGAGCTTTTTGAATATGGTTCCCAGTATTTATAATTTACTTTTCTGATTTGCTGAATGAACATTTTCATGGGCATTCATGACACTCAGTCTATTTAACGCATACAGTACCTGAACAGTGATACCTGGGATATTGTTAGTGCATAGTTACATGATATGAAAGAAAATCTGAGATTCATGCAGTCATATCCTCTTCTAAATTACCATATAATAAAGCTTAAAAGCTACCTCCCAAGCCATGCACTGTATAATTTTAATCAATTAAGTTGTGCATAGAGAAGTAAAAACTTCTCAACTCCTTCTGTAATCATCAGTATATCTCCCTAGAACCTATGCACATCATAGTGTCCCTTTATTTCCAAAGTTTACAGAAATGTATTTACATCTTTATTTACCTGGAAAGGATTATGGGGTATGTTTACTAAGGAGTGGTAAGGGAGCACCGGATTATGAGCGCAAACAGCAGCATTAAGGATGTTTGCGAGAGATAAAGAATGGGGTGGGGAGTAGGTATACTGGCATTAAGGGAACAAGGCACCACTTATCTGGCGCTAAGAGGACACCGGGCATTAAGATGCCAGTTATGCACCTTACCACTTGAAAAAAGTGATCATCTTAACGCAGGATAAGGGAGCCTGTCAAAGTGAAACATCAGGGGGTTGCATGCAGGGCCAGCCCAACCAGTAGGCAAACTAGGCAGTCACATATGGCACCAACTTTCAGAGGGCAGCCAAATCAGTGTAATCCAAGCTAAATGATGGAATTTGACAGCAAGAGGGGGTGTAAAGCTTGATGTTCGCCAAGGGCACTAACACTAAAGCAACCCTAGGGCTTCCACTTGCTGCATGGAAGAAGAGGTAAGAACAGATGGACCTCAATGACCTAAATGGTTCTTATGTGTCTCACAGTACATGGGAGGATAATGGTGCAGCCTGTGATACTGTCAAAGTGATGGGTAGTCTATGAATGTGCCCTGATGTCAGTGCATGGTCTCGGATCATTTGTAAGTGTGCCTACGAGACCCCGATGTGTCCACTCAAGGCATGATAGTGCAGGAGTGCTGCTGTGTGCAGTACGCACATGATAGATGTGAGTGGTGTGTAGTTATGGTAAAAAGCTAACTGGATTGTGCATGAAGTAGCAGTTGATAGAGATAGACATGACTGAAACAGATGTTTATATGTGGAAGGATATGAGAAACTATGTATGTAGCGACATGACAGGGATGTATGTATGTGATGTGGCAATGAAAGACACAGAAAGGAGCACTGACTCGCAGAAAGTCCCAACAAAAAAAACGGGCGAGCAGAGTGAGGGTCACTTGCGCTTTATTAAACCAATAAACCCCATGTATGTACGTATGTGATGTGGCAATGTACATGAGCCCTAAATAAAATCGCTCAAGACTGGGGGAATTGTTGTTTTCCATGTCATAATGAAATACTTATATATATGTGAGTGTAAGCAACACACATAAGCAATATGCCTTGTAAATGCCAAGAAAGAATCATTTATGATCATTACGATGTCCCTTTCACTTGGAGCCCCTACCTTTGGTCCATAAATTACATGGTACAATGAAATGATGAGTGTCATGTCAAGATGATGCAGTGTCTATGTGCCAGTGAAGGATATATGTTGATGGATGTGTCACAGATGCAGTATGATGTAATAGAGCCTCCCTTGTAAGCCAGCCACACTATGTACTATCCCTCCAATTGTGTTGTGACCTCCTTGATTGAAGAATAAGGTGGTATACAAAACTGTCTAAATAAATAAATAAATGTATGCATAGGAAACAATAGAAACATGCAAACATGATGGCAAAAAACACCACATGGCCTATCTAGTCTGCCCATTCATATCAACTACAATAGACTTGTCCCATGCTTGATGGAATCTAGGTACTGTCCTGGTCTCTACCACCCCCACTGGGAGACTATCCCACTCCTGTACCATTCTTTCTGTAAAGAAATATTTATGAATATTACCTCTGAGTCTATCCCTCTTTACCCTCATCCATTGTGGCAGTCAGAAAATGCTCAACACCCAAATCCTGCCAAGAAAATATCTGGGAGAGCAGGAACATCCGCAGTATTGAAATGTGTACCAACATTAGGATTGCACAGGCATATTATTGATCTGAGCTATGACAGCATGAATGTCACTAAATTGGTCTGTTGTGTGACAGAGGTTAACACAGCCTCTGTCTCTGATATAGCGGTGGTGTGATATAGCACTGCAGCCCTTACAGATGGCATGACAGCAGCTGCAAATTTGGCATACCTCCATCAAATGTAGGAGCTTGGCCTGCTGTGGTGTGCTGCCTGGGGTGGAGTTTGGGGTGAGAGAAGCTAGCTACATGTCTGAACCCCTGTAGTATGGCAACATGGCCAAATGCCATCAATATGGGATGAGCCAACTCAAATGCTTGTATGGGATGTCTGAGAGGGTCAGCCAAATGCAAAGGAAATCATGAATGTGAACAATGACATGCATTTCACTTGCCGAGGGTTGTAAACAGCCACTCACTGGTAACTGCACAGAACACATCTACAATCAGGGCTCATGTGTCCTGTCAAACTGTCAACAATTAAAATTCAGACAACTGTATGCTACAACCCCTGATGAGTCAACACAGGCTGTGCTCATTGAATGAAGACTGTTGCCCTGGCTCAACAGGGTGATTCCATATCTTTGTCAAGCATCATGCTGTAACACTCATGTACCAATTGCCACAATTGCAATGCATTGCCTCATACATCCAAGGTTGGCAGTTCAAGACTCAACAACAACAAACAGGGCTGGCCCACCCATTAGTGAAACCACACATCTAGGTAGGGCTGTAAGGTGAGTCATGACTCCAAGAAAAAAGCTTTTCAAGCACCAGCATTTCTCACATTGTGACTGAATCAATACAGGTGCTCTGATGGCCTACGAATGATGCCCCTCCTAAATAATATCCTGTCAGAGGGGGCTGGAAGTTGTGTATAAAGGCCAGGGGTTTGGAGAGGCCATCCCCAAGGGGAAATGCATGTAGCATATCAAAGCAATTGGCATGAATGAAGCAGATGGTAATTGACAATACTTTGGCTGGGGGGGGGGGGGGTGTATGGATCACGGGTCATGGTGCTGTGTACTGGGGAAGTTGCTCCATTGAAAGATTGCTATAATGCCCTTTCTCTGAGGTGAGATGATGTGCGGAGGTCTATACTGAAGGCCTGCCAAGGGTGAGAAATTTCATTAGGACATCTCTTAAGCCAATATCACACGTGTGCATCTATTATACATATGTCTGGCCCACAGTAGCAAATGCTAATACAGATGAGATGTATAATGACCAAGGAAGGGAAGAAGTGGAAAGGATTGTAAAAATCTAGATGTGAACACCTTACAGTGGATGCGAAAGGCCACTGATAGCGTGATAGGAATTGATGTTAATGTAGAGGACCCTGCCAAATTACTACCACAGTATATATTGAAATTATGATGGTGAGTGATGCTCAAATGTAAGACTGTTCTGTCAAATAGTCTGACAAGCATGGACCGTACCACTGTGCCTCTGCATCCTTGTCCTGGATCTTTGTAGATCATGTGAACTCCATAACGTTGCTTTTATTTGATTATTTGTATGCCACAAATCCTAGACACCCTATGGATCATGTTGCCCTGCAGCAGCTTCCCCACATATTTGCAGTAATTGCTCTAATAAGCAAACAGTTAGTGGGACATACAAGCATGCAGTGCCTGGTAAATTAAATACCCTTGGCCATGGTGATAGGAGATTATAGTGACTAATATGTATATGTAGCATGCAAATGTCAAGGGTCTAGTCACATTGGGGGTGTTAGCTCAGCAGCTGTACCATGATACATCATGGTGTCACAGACTCACTTGCATGAACTGACTCCACTGTTTTTCAGTCATGTCTGTGAAATCTCCTGTCTGTCATACTGTGCATATGAAGCAAAGAAAGTGTATGTGAACATGTTTTCAGCTCACCATCACAGGAGTGGGATATGGCAGTGTGTACTGCATATATATGTGAAGGAGGCAAAGTTCTTGGCCTGCAAGTATCATGCACTATCATTGACATGTTGAATTCAGGTGTTCTAGACAAATAGCCTGCAGGAACATGCCAAATTGCAATGTGCTTCATGAGTCACTATGAAGGCAAGATCCTAAGTATATGTGTATCCTGATGTCGGTAAGGATTCCTGCAGATGCAGAAGCCTGTGCCCTCTACTGATATGTGCAATGTGACAGAATAGTCTGTGGTCTCCTCAAACGCAATGGAGATCTAATAGTTTGGTCTGTGGACATCATGAGTGCTACTGGGAATCCAACATGGGTCCCTTGTTTGAAGCAGCCTGTGGCAGAAACAGAGGCAAATCAACATATGTGATCTATGAATTACATGCATACAATGATCAGAGCTGCATTGTTGCAAGGAACCTGGACTTGTTTGCAGCAAGGAATGGCACTCAGTGAGATTATCATGTCTCACCACAGTTACACCTGCTATGTTGCACCATCATCTGTGAAGAAACATGAGCATCACTGTTGGTTGTCTGAAATGCACAGTTCATATTGGAACTGTGTAACACTGCATTGCTGGGCAGAAGCCATCTGATTGTTCATATATCCTGACAGGAAGAATGTGCAGTTGTGTATACACATTATTTGATAAGGAGTTTATGTGCACTCATTTTACATTTGCCAAACCTGTGTGGTCAGATATATGTCTGCTACCTATCATTTGCTGTCAGTGTGCAGTTTCAATACCTTGGGATGGCAGTGCCGTGAGTGAGTAGGAGGGTATGTGATGCATTATCATGCAATATCTCAGTAAATGCCATGTCATATGTATCACATGTCAGATGCAGCACTTTACATCTTGTGAATCAGAAGAGGCATTGTAATAAATGATGTGGTGTGCCTAAGGGACAATATCCTCTCTGACTTTGCCAGGGATGGCCAGGTAAAAGCATGTATGGTGATGGGCTGCTGAATAGGATTGTGAAGGTGTGTCTACAGCAGATGTCATGCCAATCTTTCAACATGCAGTAAAGATATGCCATATTGGGTCCCGGAAAATGTTTGTCATGGACATACTGCCGAGTTATTTATTTATTTATTTATTTATTTATTTAACAGTATTTCTAAACCGCCTTATCTTAATAATCAAGGTGGTATCACAGCAAGCAATCAGGTAAAGTGTGTGTGTTGTACATGCAGTGAGGATAAAACTTAGTTGTGTGAGGGATGTGTTGGGTGCTTGATTTGTTTGAGCTATATACAGGGTGGGCTATTTACAGTGGTGCTAGAATCATATTTTATATATATTCAGTTGTTTGGGAGGATTGGAGTGCTGTTATCCATTCTCTTAGGTTATGTGATGTGACCATAGTGCTCTATGAACAGCATGGTTTTCAGTTGTTTTCTGAAGTCTTTGAGGTCTGGAGTTGCCCTTAGATCGTCCGGTAGATTGTTCCATATTGTTGGAGCAGCCATGGAGAGAGCTCTGTCTGTTGTGTCCTTGCGTGTGTGCTTGTACTCATTTGGGGTGCTGACTCGGTTGCGTGTTTGACTTCTTCTGGGACGTGCGCTGGTTTCCGGTTGTATGAGCAGGTGGAGGCTGTTGGCTGATGTGTGTTCTTTTATCTTAAATAGGTTTATGATAGTCTTGTATCTGATGCGAGCAATGATTGGGAGCCAGTGTAAGTCCTTTAGTGTAGGTGTGATGTGCTCCTGCCTTGCGGCTCCGGATATGATTCGAGCTGCAGTGTTTTGTGCCAGCTGTAGTGGTTTGAGAGCTTGTTTTGGTAGTCCGAGGTATATCGGATTGCAGAAGTCCAGTATTGGGGTTATCAGTGCTTGACAGACTGTACGGAAGTGTTCTGGAGCGAGGAGTGGTTTCAGTCTCCTGATGATTCGCATCCTGTAATATGCTTTTTGGATTGTTTTGTCTATGTGTGGTTTGAGGTTGAGTTTACTGTCCAGAGTAACCCCAAGGTATCTCACCTCCGATCTTATCGGTATCGTGGTGCTTTGTATCTTTATGTTTGGTGGGTGTGTGAAGCTTTGGTTTCGAGTGATGATTAAAGCTTCAGTCTTGTTGTAGTTTATAGCTAGATTGTTGTTTTGGCACCACTTCGCCATTTGGGTAAGGCAGTCTGCTATCTTAGAGAAGTCCGGGTTTTCGATTGATATCGGGGAGTATACCATTATATCGTCTGCGTATATTGTGTATTGGATGTTGTTCTCTTTCATAATGTTGCATATTGGTTGGATGTAGATGTTAAAAAGGAGTGCTGAGAGTGCGGATCCTTGTGGTACTCCTTGTTGGACGTTTATGGGTCGGGAGGTGTCCTGTCCCACCTTGACCTGTAGCTGTCTTTCTGTTAGGTACGAGTGGAACCATTTTAGAGTGGTACCGTGTATACCAGTGTTCTTCAGTCTCTCCAGGAGTATATTGTGATCAACTGTGTCGAACGCTGAGGAGATGTCGATGAAGATCATTATAATTCCATTCCTGATGTCGTCAATTATTCTTATGATGCTGTCGAAGAGGTAGATCAGGAGAGTTTCGACTCCATGGTTGGGACGAAATCCGTGTTGGTTGTCGTCGAGAGTTCCGTGTTCGTCAATGTGTTCCTGAAGTTGTAGTTGAACCGTCTTTTCGATTATTTTTGCGAGGAAGGGTATGCTGGAGATTGGTCGGTATGCTGCTGGGTCCTTTTTGTCGAGAGAAGTTTTCTTTGTGATTGGTCTTACTGAGGCAAGCTTTAATTGCTGTGGCATGAGTCCTTGAGTGAGTGAGTTGTGTACCATTTTATGAATGTTTGGTATGAGGCTTGCTTTGGTGGCTTTGACCCATGACACTGGGCAAGGGTCTGTAGGAGCAGTGCTTGTGTTGATTGTGGAGATGATGTCTGATATCTGCTCTTTTGAGGGTGAGTGGAATGTGCCCCAGGTTTTGGGGTGGACGTTCGTTCTGTTGGTTCTACTGGGTGTTGAGCGCTCTGTGGAGTGAAATTTGTCTTTGATGTGGTCGGCGAATATCTGTGGATCCACTTGTATTTCTCTTTCTGCTGCTTGCTCTTTTGTCAGGGTTTTTACTATTTCGAAAAGTTCTCTGGGTTTGTTGATGGAAGAATTTATCAGGTTTGTGTGGAATTCTCTCTTTGATTGGTTGATGTGTTCATTGTATTGTTTTTGCTTTGTTAGGTAAAGATGTTGGTCGGAAGTAGTTTTGTTTTTTCTCCATCTCCGTTCAATTTTCCTGAGCTCCCTCTTTTCCTGTCGTATTTTTGCTGAGTACCATGGTTTGTTTTGTCTCTTGTTGTGGTGTTGTTTCTTGGTCCTGTCAACGGATGGTTTGGCGGCGTTAGCTAGGACATTGTTCCAGTTGGAAACTTGTTCCTCCAGGTCCTCTGAGTCAATGTTCAAGTGTTGTATTGTGTCCTAGGGGTGAGTGGACAGTCAAGGTATCAAGGGTATGTGAATCTACATGTATGCCAAGTTTGTTAGGTGAGAATCATGTTTGCAAGTACATGTGTGAATACAGTTTCATACATGTCATTCACAATGACTGGATCATGTCAAGGTATCTACTGATGTATGTTCTAGTATGCTACAGCTGCCAGTATGCATTCAGTTATTAAAAGGTACATTGAATGGACACCATTATGGAGGTCATTCTGAAAGGCGGGTTGCTGGGCTGCATGTGCAGCCCTGCAAGCCGTCTGTACCCTATTCCCCCCACCGGCTCTCCCTATACATCCTATGCATCAGGATGGGTAGATACAGCGGAGGGCAGGAGGGGGCGGGTTCAGGGTGGAGCAGAGGTGGAGTAGGGGTGGGCCAGCCCAGCAGTATGTACAAGGCCAATTCAGGTCTCAGCCCTGTATGTGCTGCCAAGCCTGTTGCAACGTGCTACTTATACTTCCTCACACCAGGGCATCAACATCCAGCAGAGTTCATCCAAAGAAGCCAAGCCAGCAAGATCAGCAGCCTGTAAGTTTGTAATCGCTTTCAGTAAAATTGGCTCTGAACTCTCCCTGCTAGACGTGGCTGTTCAGCTCCGCCCACAAGCAGCATCATCACCAAACAGTGGGGACATCCGATAAAGAGCCAGCGTACCTTTGGCGTGCCTGCACCTGGTGGGCCCATGCCTGAGGGCCTCACCAGAGGGCCCTTTGGCATGGCCCTTAGGCAGCAGCCCATGGAGCAGCTCCATCAAAGACTACTCCATAGCCCATGTTCCCTGTAAAATAGTTATCTCCAAGTTATAATGCCCTGTTCAATGTAATTTCAGTTTGTTCAATGTAAACCGCACTGATGCAGAATAGTGTGGTATATAAGAGAATGTAAATAAAATAAAATAAATAAATAAAACTACATTCAAGACCCACGACTGTGCGGAAGAAAGGCTACACATTGTCCAAAGACCACCAAATCAAAGTAAGTCACAATCCTACCATATTCAAGAGACACTACTGACTACCTGTTAAACTGTCAGCATTTACTGTGTATATACATGCTCTGTTTTGGAACTACATGGTATCTAACAATAGTCAAACTAATTCACTGTACAGGGTGGCCCAAAAAAAGTGAGAACATCTCGTAGCATATAAGTTATTTAAAAATTCAAAAAGACAGATGTAAACGATTGACAAATCTAAAAAAAAAGATGGCGACCAGAAATTGTCAAAATAAAGACGTTATATAGTTAAAAAAGGTAAATAAGTAAACTATTTAAGCTTTTAATTTACTAGATATTCTCACTTCTTTGGGCCACCCTGTATATTGCATTGATGGTGTATTTCGATTGCAACTAATTGCTGAGAACACAAGCCAGGAAGAGAACATACATTCCTAAAAATTCTACTTCCTCCCTTGACATAGTACTGCATTAATTCCTACCCCATCTCACATTACACATCCACATCTTTCCTTCCTTTATACGATCCACATGAGAAAACAATTACCAGCCTCTCTCATCACTCACCTCATATACCCATACACCACCAATCCTCTCTAATCTACCCCTAAACAGTTTAATTTACTACAGTAACCCCTCCCACAAGTACCCATAACTAACACAAAATGGCAATTTATAACCCAATAACTACAAGAGCACTAACGCTCTACTACAATACTAATCACTGCCTCAGTGATGATTCATAGCCTGAACCCCTCAATCACATACTCCATACCATCTATCTACAACCCAAACAGATACATTCACCCCTTCATCTACTATAATATAGCTCACAACAATAAAGCAAATCCCAACAGATTCATTAATATAAAAATAAATCCAACTCAGTTAACTGAAACAAAGGTGATTCCACCCAAGCAGCAACACCTATCTTGTTAATGCCAGATCAGTGAGAAAGAAACTCCCAATAATTCAAGACCTAATATCCGATCCAACCCTGACATTATACATATCACTGAGACATGGTTAACCGATACTGATACGGTCACGATCAATCAGCTGATGAGTCCAGGATACAAAATCTTTCATACACGTAGACCAGTAAAGAGAGGTGGTGGTGTGCTCATCATCATAAAATAATCATTCAAAGCATCCTTAACAGCCTCCAATAACATTGAAAACATAGATACCCTAACTATAAATATAAAACAATTTCAATTATGCCTAATTTACAGACCACCGGATTCAAAACCTGAAAATTTGGACACCTTAATGGAACTCATTGGCACTTCCACTGAGTCAAAACCACTAATATTGCTTGGAGACTTTAATCTCCCCTGAATTTCAGACTCACAAAGGGAAGCATTCCTAAAAACCACTGAAGAACTGGATTACATCCAAATCATAGATGAAAATACACACCTAAAAGGTAACACACTAGACCTCATCTTCCTTCCCAGATATCTCATACACACCTATGACCCTACTACCCTAGAAATACAGCCCATCCCTTGGTATGATCACCATCTTATAAAATTCCATATTCCAATAAATGACACAATAACAAACAAACCTATACCCTCTCAATATTTCAACAGATTTAAAAAATTCAACAGGGAAGAATTTCTAAACCAAATCATCCCAGACCTGCACACAGACCCCACAAAACTAGACAAAGCACTAACAATATGGAACTCCACCTTAGCTAATGCAGCCACCTCAAAACAGAGTATCAACCACATGACAAAAAAGTCAAAAAAGACAAAATGCCCCATGGTACAACCCAGAAATACAATACATAAAAACCGAGCTACGCAAAGCTGAACGCAAATGGCGTCAATTGAAAACTAAAACCACCAAATCCACCTACCTAAACACCCTCTCATTATACAAAGAACAGATCAATGACACAAAAAAAACTGCTACTCAAACCAACTTTCAAAAGCTCTTAACCACCCACGAGAACTTTTTAGTATTGTCCAATCTCTAACTAATAAGCAAAAGCTCCACTAATCATTCAATTTCACCTCAGACCCTTGCTACTTACTACATGAGTAAACTAAAACAAAAGTCACACACTGCTTCAAAACAAAGCACAAACCCACCCCCACACATAACTCAATGGTCTAACTTTTACCCTTTATCCAAAGACACCCTGAAAAACATCTTATCCAAACTAAATACTACCACATCTTATCTTGATCCATGTACAGTAAACTGGATCAAATTAGCCAGTCCCAAACTTTCCTCATTTATTCTCCCTATTATAAACCTCTTCCTCAAGAACGGATATCTAACAGCCCCTCTGAAACATGCACAAATACGCCCAATCCTTAAAAATATGTCCAGTGATAAAAGCTCCCCAGCATTAAACAGACCAATATCCAGCCTACCACTCATGGCTAAACAAACAGAAAAAACAGTAGAAATCCAACTACAAGATCATATCGAATCTACTGCCCCATTAGATGACCAGCAATATGGTTTTCGTCCTCACCACGGAGTGGAAACACTCCTCACGGTGTTAATAGATACCCTTGCAAGAGGAACTGACAACCCAAAACAAATATTCCTTCTCATCTTTCTTGATATCACCGCTGCATTTGACAGTGTCAACCACCAATTAATGCTAACACGGCTTCAACAGATAGGAATCACAGAAAAAGTTTTGAAATGGTTTAGCTCATACCACCTGTTTGTACTTATATAAATAGTTATTTGTTCTATGTAACCAAGCAAGTACCCATTTGTACTTCTCAGACTTATTGTTGACTGTAAACCGCAATTGATCTTGAGAAATCGTGGTATAGAAATTTCTGTTAAATAAATAAATAAAGCAGCACACTTGGGAGGATCGGGGCAGGTGAGCCACCCCCAGGGCCATGGCCGGGTGCGGGAAGGTCCCCGCCGCCTGATCCAGGCCGCAACAAGCCAGTCATGGGTCAGGCAGTGGGGATTTGGGTGGCCGGAGCTTCGGATGTCTGGGGCATCTGTGAGAAATATGTCCCCGCAGGCAGAAGGGGCACACCGTGCTGTCCTCGGGCCCAATTTTGGTGTGGATCAGAATCTGGTCCAAACATCCCCATCTCTGTTGGGGATGTCTAGATGACCCAGACATCCCCCCCCCCCTGGAATCGGGCTCTATGTGTGTCTCAAATTAGTGCAGATCACATCACCAGATACCACTTGCCATGTGTGGGAAACAGTGAACAGACATGAACCCAATGAAGCACACATGTGAGTCATTCATATAATAACATAGAAAAATATTTATTTCAACACTATTTACAACCACTCTAGCAAATTAGCACAAACATATGAATGTGAACATGTGGGTGGGGTAGTCAAGGGAGGGACAGGCCATACGAGGTGTCATCCAAAACTATCGATGTGTGCCATGTTGCTATAGAACAACATTTATTGCAGTGTGATGATATCAGGCATGCACTGAGATAGTTGTGTGCTGTGCATTTCCTGAATGTGGCGTGCCTGCATCTGAACCCTACATTGCAATAATCCCATGATGTTGGGTATTCTGTCAAAGCAGTCTGATATAGATGATGACTGGTTCCAATTTGAGTTCAACTCTACATGAGTTGTGGAGATGCCTGCAAAGAAATGTATAGCGAATTACATCTAGTGTATGGGGATGAATGTTGGAGTTGTGCTCTACTCCATGGCTGGTCCAAATGTGTTCAGGATGTTTGTCAAAGTCTGCATAGTGATGAAAGGCCATACATGAGCAGGAATGAAGACAAAACTGAAGCACTTGTGCTGCATTATGCACTTGCTGAGGATTTGGAAAGCATTTTCTGCTGCACAAAGTACAGTCATATTGTCATTTTGTGAATGAGATGTGTGTCTGAAGGGTCTCTGCAGAAAGTCCTGGACCCTGAACAAAATGATAATGGCCTGCCAGCAGCCAGGGAGTTGTCAGAATGTACATAAAATTGCTCTGTATCCCTCCAAATGATTATCAGTGGTCAATTATTCATGGATGTATGGTTATGACTCAGAAATTAAGGGTCATTCCTCACAATACAAGACTCCAGACTCTCCCAAACTTGATAATGGATGCCAGGGGAGGAGCTATGTAACGTCATGATCACAGTTTTTGTTGATTAGCAGTGTCTTGTTCAGCATGAATTCAGTTGTGGTCAACAATATTGGCAGCCTTTCAGTTCAATCCCTAAATGTCAAATATCTCCTAAAGAAAAGTAGCCAGTGAAATGGCTTGGGATGATATTTGTACAGATATGTGATGCATAAAAGAATTAAACAAAACAAGACCAATTAAAAAAGACATTGGTCAGAAAGATTTGAAAAGCTGACATTGCCATGACATGATTATAGCCACCCTTATAAAATATTAAACAATTCACATTGGTTTTAATAGAAAAAACCACAATCCCTTTGCAGTAACATGAGAGGCACATGTGACCAACTGTCAGTACTCACATGACTGGAATCAAACAAATGATGGCTCTAATGTGTAAAATGGCCACAGTTATGACATTGGTTCCAATTTTCTCAATGGTGAAGACAAGAGAGCTGGCTGAGACCATCAAAAAAGCCATTATCAACCTAACATTAGACAAAGTTGTACAAGTCCATCTCCAAGTACCTCAGGATTCCTGTATCAACAGTATGCCATGTCATTTTGAATGTCTCTACTTATGGAACTTTCAAGAACTTCCCAGGATGTGTGGGGAGAGGGACATTAATCCTAGAAGTCCTTTGAAAGTTAGTGCGGACTGTAGCAAAAATACCCTGTACAAAATCCAATGAGCCTAAGGTGGACCTGAATAAATCTGGGTGATGGTGCTGAAAACCTGCACCATATGCCTTGTATGAAACAAAGAAGAACCTCATTGCCCAAGACTGAGCAGGACCAACTGCTGTTGTCCTCTGTGGCTGCATCCCATTAATCAGGTGTGAGATATTCCAGTTGTGGCTAGCTACATAGGTATTTCATCATGGGTCTAATCAGTGCATTGTTATCCAGTCTACCATTCACTGAATCCTTCATGTTTAGTTTCTTAAAGCATTTTCCCATATTCACATTCTGACTGTTGGGAGATGAGAAATCTCTAACTCATTTCTTGCATCCATTACATGAGTCCAATGGCAATGATTTTCTATGTGGTGAGATGTGAGCAGCCATAGGGAGAGGACAGACACCATAAGGTGCCATTACAGTGCATGGGTGACCTACATTAGTGAAAACCCATAACATGTTCAGTTGTGTGTCTCTAGCCCATTCCTAGAATCACTTCATAGTTGGCAGACCACAGTGTATGCTTTACGTTCGCATTTTCCCCACATGACTGTCATAACTCCAGGAACAGGCCTTGAGATGGGAAATAAGTTGGTAGTGTGCAGATTCCATGACACAACATATTTATGAGTATTCATACAACCACAATGCCATATATGTTTGACCCCACATGCAATATGCATGTGGGCAGACCCAAAAAAAGATCAGACTGGTGGCAGCTCTATAATCAATGACACCGCCAAGATGTTCTGGTCAGTGTCTTCATGTAGGTTTCCCAAAGTCACACACAGCATAACTGGGATTTGAGCTGAGATCCTATGCCTTACTAGCATCCTGCTGTGACTGTTAGGCTACAGCACAGCACCTCAAAGTGTTGCACTGTCTGGACCCAAAATGACATCAAGGCCCTGCATGACATGGGTACAGCCCAGTACAGGACACAACCTAGCTGCCACATACGGATATAGTCAGAAACCATACCTAAGGACTGCCTGCAGCAGAACACATGCTGTACAGATTGCACTGGACACTCACTACTGCATCAGCATTGCTGTCACCGATCAGCAATATACATCTCTTCTCCCACAGCCAAGCCACATCTGAGCTCATGCTGCCCATTCCACCAGTGTACCTCTGAAGCCGCACAACTGTCATACACACTGTTGTGCTGGGCTGCATTGTGGCACCTTCCCCTGAGACAGGACATGTACAGGCCATGTATTCCCATTGTGAGTTGCTGTACACTGGCAGATCTATACTTTATACCATAAATTCAAACCTCATGCATGAACCATGAGGGTCTTTGGTGACCATCCTGCTCTGTCCAGGGGGACAAGCACACTTCCTTCAACACCATACATGATATGCAGGTAGTAGCTACTGCCCCAGTCATCATAGTCACCACTGTGGCTGTTGTAGAGTTCATGTACATCTGTATTGCACCTCACATTCAGATCAGCTAGAATCACATTTGGCCATTGCTGTTCCACCCCAGTTTGACTATATTGAAAATGGTGTGAACCATCACATCAGCTCTGTCATATGCAGGGACATTGTGTGCGTTGTGCACATGACAAACAGCACATAGGCAAGTGTTCTTTTACAACAGCCACCCTAAATGTGAGGAGGTCCACATATCACCTGGTCCATAGAGCACATACTAAAATAAATGTTCTTTCTAGGTTCTGGAGAGGATCTATTACACTGCATGGCTGCTGCAAATGTTGTATGCAACGTGTGTGATGTTGGCCAATTGATATGATATTTAACAGCAGCTTGTGGAAATGGCATATCCATGGGGACCAATGTGCTGTGCAACTGCTAGCCAAGGATTGTGTAGTGTCGTGCCCTATGGTAGCAGCAGCTGTTTTTTAAAAACCTGCATGCAGTGAGTGTTGAGTGGCCAGTAAGTAGCAGTGCTGACACCAACTTGCAGGCCTTGTGTAATCCATTTTTCAGACTCATCTTCCCAGGCACACAGGACAAGAGGATTGTATCTCTTTCATAAATCTCTCATCTACACCATCACTCACAGTTTGCCACCATATATTAGGCAACTATCCACAGTATCACCCATTCACATGCCATATGTGCCTGGTCTGCCGGTCATCACTCACTGCAGTGACACATAATCACCATGAAGATGATGGCTTGGTATAAACAGCATGGATATCCAGCAGCCTGGCTAGTGACTGGCCTGCAGAATGTAACAACACTGCACCTATATTATTGCCATTTGGCTTTATACTGCACAATGTAGATATCTAGCCATTACATGGTCACAGTTTGGTGAGGTTGAGAGCGGCTTCTCAGTATATACAAATGCGTGCACCCACACCATACTTGTGCCCGACTCACATTAGGCTGGATCAGTCATTTAGCTTACCTCTGAACATAAGAACATAAGATATGCCATACTGGGTCAGACCAAGGTCCATCAAGCCCAGTATCCTGTTTCCAACAGTGGCCAATCTAGGTTGTACGTACCTAGTAGTTTCCCCAAAAGACACAGGTTCCGCAATGCTTGAACTGGGTCAAGCATTGATATCCTGGGTCCCTTCTTAATAATGGTTTATGGACCTTTCCTCCAGGAACTTATCCAAATCTTTTTTAAACCCAGCTACACTAACAGCCTTTACTACGTCCTCTGGTAACAAATTCCAGAGTTTGATTACACGTTGAGTGAAAAAATATTTTCTTTTATTAGTCTTAAATAGTTTACCCTGTAGCTTCATTGCATGTCCCCTAGTCTTTCTATATTCTGATAATGTAAACAATCGATCTACGTTTACCCGTTCCACTCCGTTCATTAATTTATAGACTTCTATCATATCTCCCCTCAGCCGTCTCTTTTCCAGGTTAAAGAGCCCTAACCTTTTTAGCCTTTCTTCATAGGAGTATCCTTCCATCCCCTTTACCATTTTGGTGGCTCTTCTCTGAAACTTTTCTAATAACGCTATATCCTTTTTAAGATACGGTGACCAGAATTGCACACAGTATTCAAGGTGCGGTCATACCATGGAACGGTATAGAGGCATTATAATATCCTTTGTTTTATTTTTCATTCCTTTCCTTATGATACCTAGCATTCTATTTGCTCTCTTGGCTGCCGCTGCACACTGGGCCGAGGGTTTTAACATGTTATCCACAATGACGCCTAAATCTTTTTCCTGCGTGTTGGTTCCTAATATGGAACCTTGCATTGCGTAACCATAGTTTGGGTTGTTCTTCCCTAGGTGCATAACTTTGCACTTGTCCACATTAAATTTCATCTGCCATTTTGATGCCCAGTCTTCCAATTTATCAAGATCCTCTTGCAATTTTCCACAATCCTCTTGAGTTTTAACAACTTTAAATAGTTTTGTGTCATCCGCAAATTTGATAACCTCACTCGTTATTCCACTTTCCAGGTCATTTATGAATATGTCAAAAAAGCAGCGGACCCAGTACAGATCCCTGGGTTACTCCACTATTCACCTTTTTCCATTGGGAAAATTGGCCATTTAGCCCTACCCTCTGCTTTCTATCTTTTAACCAGTTCCTGATCCACAATAGTACACTGCCTCCTATCCCATGACTTTTTAGTTTTGCCAAAAGTCTCTGATGAGGGACCTTATCAAAGGCTTTCTGAAAGTCCAGATACACTATACCAACCGACTCACCTTTGTCTACCTGTTTATTCACACATTCAAAAAAACATATCAGATTAGTAAAACAAGATCTTCCTTGTCTAAAGCCATGTTGGCTGTCTCCCATTAGGCCATGATTATCTACATGCTGTGTAGTTTTGTTCTTTATGAGTCTTTCAAAATGGCCTTTTGACCTGTCACCTGGTGTTAACTCCTTTTGAAAAGGTTTCACAGGTCTCTTGCCCCCTAGGTAGAAGGCCTCTTTGTAAAGGTCTCTAGAAGACTTTATTTGTTGCTCAAATGTTGGCTGTCTCCCATTAAGCAATGACTACATGTTCAGCAATTTTGTTCTTTATGATGGTTTCTACCATTTTCCCCGGTACTGATGTCAGGCTCATCGGTCTATAGTTTCCGGGATCACCCCTGTAACCCTTTTTAAAAATTGGTGTTACATTGGCGATCCTCCAATTTTCAGGTATTGCAGATAATTTTAATGATAGTTCACAGATTACTTATAGCAGGTCTGCAATCACATATTTCAGTTCTTTCAACACTCTTGGATGTATACCATCCGGTCCAGGTGATTTGCTACTATTCAGTTGATCAAATAGTTGTAATACATCATCCCGGTGTAGCGATATTTCTCTCAATTCCTCTGCAGTATCACCTTTAAATACCACTTCAGTCTTGGGTAACATCCCTACATCTTCCTCAGTAAAGACCGAAGCAAAGAATTCATTCAGTCTCTCCGCTATAACCTTGTCTCCTCTTACTGCCCCTTTTACCCCTCTATCATCTAATAGTCCAATTGACTCTCTCACAGGCTTTTTGCTATGAATGTACTTTAAAAAGTCTTTATTTCATGTTTTTGCTTCCGTAGCAAGTTCCTTCTCAAATTCCCGCTTTGCCTGCCTTCTCAATGCTTTGCATTTAACTTGACAGTGCTTGTGCTGTTTCCAGTTTTCATCATTTGGCTCTTTTTTCCATTTCCTGAAAGATGCTTTTTTGGAAACAACAGTCTCTCTGACCTCACCTTTAAACCATGCTGGCAGTTTTTTGGACTTTCTTCCACTTTTCTTAATGCGTGGAATACAGCTGGTCTGGGCTTCCAGGATAGTATTTTTAAACAACACCCAAGCTTGATGTAAGTCTTTAACCTTTGCAATCGCTCCTTTTACTTTTTTCTTAACTATATTCCTCATTTTATCATAGTCTCCCTTTCGAAAGTTAAAAGGTAGTACTGTGGATTTCTTTACTATCCCTCCTCCACTAATTAAATCAAACACGATCATGCTATGATCACTATTGCCAAGTGGCCCCAACACCCTTATCTCTTGCACCAGATCTGGTGTTCCACTAAGGACTAGGTCCAGTATGGCTTCCCCTCTGGTCAGGTCATGAACCAGCTGCTCAAAGAAGCAGTCATTTATTTCATGTAGAAACTTTATTTCCCTAGCATGTCCTGCCGTGACACTGACCCAGTTGATACCGGGGTAATTGAAATCACCCATTATTATTACTGTGCTGTGACTTTTATTAGCTTCCTTGATTTCTTTGAGCATTTCATCATACATTTGTTCATTCTGGCCAGGCGGTCGATAATACACCCCCACTGCCATCACCTTCCCCTTCATACATGGAATTTCAATCCATAGAGATTCTACAGCAAATTTTGTTTCCTGCAAAACTTTAATCCTTTCTGATGCAATACCCTCTCTAACATAGAGCACAACCCCTCCACAAATTTGATCAGTTCTATCATTACAATATAGTTTGTATCCAGATATCACCGTGTCCCACTGGTTATCCTCCTTCCACCATGTCTCTGAGATTGCAATCATATCTAACCTCTCATTTAGTGTTATATATTCCAACTCTCCCATCTTATTGTTTAGACTTCTAGCATTTGCATACAAGCATTTTAGAGACTGTATTTTATTAATATTAATCTAGCTATTGGTAGGCATGGGTAATTTGGAATCTTTATGCTCTGTCTGCACCATACTCGAGGGCATTTGGGCTACTTTACTCTTTTTTGGAACCTCACTGCTTTTGGTAGTATCCTTCAAGGATACCTTCTTCCGAACCATGCACTCTTGGGCGACTGTCGGCTTTCCCCTATTTTCTAGTTTAAAAGCTTCTCTATCTCCTTTTTAAAGCTTCATGCCAGCAGTCTGGTTCCATCCTGGTTAAGGTGAAGCCCATCCCGCACTTGATACTTGGGAAAGAGCGGTATATAAATGTGTGCTAAATAAATAAATAAATAAATCCCTTCAGAAGAGCCCCTCCTTTCTCCAGAATGTTCCCCAGTTCCTAACAAATCCAAAACCCTCATCCTTGCACCATCGTCTCATCCACATCCATCTGTGCTTTAAATTTAAACTAAAAGTACTTTGCTGATGCTAGGCCCTGAGTGACTATTAAATTTAAACTACAAGCTCTCTGCTGGGTATGAAATATAACCAGAAAGTTCTCTTCTGTGTTTTAAATTTAAACTTAAACTGCTGCTACTAGGCCCTGACTTTTTTAACCAAAAATAGTGGGTTCACAGATTAATTAGCTTTAATACTAAGAATTCCTTTCAGAAAATTCCCAGAAGTATATACTCACAATTGCAGATCTTGCTCCAGAAGTAACAGTCCCCTTTTCTAGTCCTTCAAGCCTGAGGATCACAGAGCTCTGGTTGAGCTATTTGTGCCTGTGCTGCTGAGGTAAGCTGTGACCAACTTCCTGGGTGATTAACAGTCCTTGCTTGGATAGAAGGATTCTTTCAAAATGGCCTTTTGACCTGCCACCTGGTGTTAACACCTTTTGAAAAGGTTTTACAGATCTCTTGCCCCCTAGGTAGAAGGCCTCTTTGTAAAGGTCTCTAGAAGACTTTATTTGTTGCTCAAATGTTGGCTGTCTCCCATTAAGCCATGACTACCTACATGTTCAGCAATTTTGTTCTTTATGATGGTTTCTACCATTTTTCCTGGTACTGATGTCAGTCTAACAGGTCTGTAGTTTCCCAGATCACCCCTGGAACCCTTTTTAAAAATTGGTGTTATGTTCACCATCTTCCAATCTTCAGGTATTACAGATGATTTTAATGATAGTTCACAGATTACTAATAGTATGTCTGCAATCTCACATTTCACTTCTTTCAACACCCTTGGAGGTATATCATCTGGTCCAGGTGATTTGCTACTCTTCAGTTTATCTAATAGTTGTAATACATCTTCCCGATGTATCGATATTTCCTTCAATTCTTCCGCACCTTTAAATATCACTTCAGTCATGGGTAACATCCTTACATCTTCCTCAGTAAAGACCAAAGCAAAGAATTCATTCAGTCTCTCTGCTATCGCCTTGTCGCCTCTTAGTGCCCCTTTAACCCCTCTATCATCTAATGGACCAACCGACTCTCTCACAGGTTTTTTTGCTATGAATGTACATGAAAAAGTCTTTATTACGCGTTTTTGCTTCCGCAGCAAGCTTCTTCTCAAATTCTCCCTTTGCCTGCCTTATCAATGCCTTGCATTTAACTTGGCAGTGCTTGTGCTATTTCCAGGTTTCTTCGTTTGGCTCTTTTTTCCATTTCCTGAAAGATGCTTTTTTGGCAACAACAGCCTCTCTGACCTCACCTTTAAACCTGCTGGCAGTTTTTTGGACTTCCTTCCACTTTTCTTAAAGAGTGGAATACAGCTGGTCTGGGCTTCCAAGATAGTATTTTTCAACAACACCCAAGCTTGATGTAAGTCTTTAACCTTTGCAACTGCTCCCTTTAGTTTTTTCTTAACTATTTTCCTCATTTTATCATAGTCTCCCTTTCGAAAGTTAAAAGGTAGTACTGTGGATTTCCTTACTATCCCTCCTCCTCTAATTAAATCAAACACGATCATGCTATGATCACTATTGCCAAGTGGCCCCAACACCCTTATCTCTTGCACCAGATCTGGTGTTCCACTAAGGACTAGGTCCAATATGGCTTCCCCTCTGGTCGGTTCATGAACCAGCTGCTCCAAGAAGCAGTCATTTATTTCATCTAGGAACTTTGGGGTATGTTTACCAAACTGCGTTAACGTTGCATATCGCTCATTATGTAACGTTAACGATCGTTAACGTTACATAACGTGCAGTATGTAACGTTAATGCGTGTTAACATTACTTAACAATCGTTAACGTCCCCGGCCGCAGTAAACACCGCAGAAGGTGGAGAGAGGGCGGAGAGAAGGGGTCAATGTGCGGAGAGTGGGCGGGGAGAGGCCCCTTTCACACTAACATGCTGAACTGAAGGGCTGAATCCTACCACGAAGGAAAACCTGCCGTTAGATGCACATTTGCAGGAGAGAGAAACCATTTAAGTGTCAGCAATGTGCAGCCTTGGCAGGGAGCCCAAGATATGTGATAGTAGTGCTCCATTTTCAGCAACACCATAGTATCAAAGTATGAATGGCCACTATGGTGATGTTGCAAATGGGACATAGGGGTCCGCAGGCAGGACATGTAGCATGGGCATCTGGGGCACAGGGTGGACCAGGCAGGCTCCTAGGTGGCACATAGGAACATAGAAATCGGAAATCAGCAAGACAGCAGCTGACCAAGGCCAAACACAATCCACCTATATCTATCTGGTTCAGCCTAGCCAATAGTTGCTAGGGCACTGACCTGACATCCCCCCAGCCATCCCGCCCCATGTGGAAGGGACATAAAATTGGTAGGCAGTGATAGGGGGATGTGAGGATATCCATGTATGGCCCCCCACCCCGAGATCTGCTCCCTAGGTGGGTGCCTACCTACACAGCGGATGGCCTGGGACTGTGCACTACCAGCACTGACAGCAAATGGCCATGTCAGCTTAACGGGGGAGGGGGTGCCACCGTCCTGCAGTGGACCTAGGTCATGCCCTGCATCAGTACGTGGTGTGCAGTGCAACATACAAAGTCTGGCTGAGGAAAAGTACAGGTAGCCCCAGGGACTATTGTACATCTGTAGCAATAGTGTGGTACAGAACACCCAGCCAGTGTGTCCAGAAGCAGAGGGTCACAGGTTCAAACCCCACCTGTGGTTCCTGCAGAGCATGTCCCTATATTTTACCCTACAACGGCAACATGTGCAAAGCCCAAAGCAGCGGCGAACAGGGGTACAAACACCCACCCACACAGGCTCCACAATACAAAGATGCATGGAGAGTCAGGCTGTTGGCCCCAGCATTGAGCTGAAGTTATCACCAGAGCACTACTTCTACCCACTGCACAGTTTAGCAATGTCAGCACTGTGAGCAGGACCAGTGTGGTGGGCAGGGTTGCCAACCACCCCTATCTTTGTACAATGTTGCAATAGGAGTGAGCATTTGTGTATGTCTATCCATTGTTCTGTGGCTGCCCACCCTTCACTGGGCCCAAAATGTCCCTCTTTTACCAGCATTAGCCTGAATAGGTGCAAGGTATTTTGGGTATGGCCCGGACAGGGCAGATCGGCCTGGATGTATCTTCACAGGGTGTGGGGCAATGGCTGGGACACTGTAGTGCCTGACCACCACCTGCATGGACAAGGTGGCCACAGCATGGCATGCTGGGAGGGCACTCACTCTGACTGAGCAGTGACCATGGCAGGTATAGGTTCCCACATAGCGCTCTACACTATCTGCCTCTGGTGATATATTTGTGTTCCCCAGTCATGGTGTTTCTATCACTGAGTTGCCTGATTGCTGTACATAGTTCCTCTGTGAGTAGGCTGGTGGACTGTCTGCAGTTAGACTGTGCATGGTCAGAACACCTTTAATGTACAGTCTGACTGTGCTGTTTGCTTGTGACTGGCAGACAGTGGTGGGAGGCAGTTGGGGTTTTCCAGACCTAACCCCAGCAGATTATATTTATGTTTGCACATTTTGATCTTGTTCATTATTTATTATTGTTATAAGTCTTTTATGCTTGGTGTTTTAGTTGTCACCCCCTGAGGAAGGCATTGTATGCCGAAACGCGTCGGGGACGACCCCAATAAAGAACTTTTGAATCTAGTCTGACGACCCTCGACTCTTGCTTCTTGTGTTCTACTCATATAGTGTGCATGCCTGTAGAGGTCATATTTTTGCAGATCTGTGCTTCCAGCCCATAATACTCTCGCCACAATTGCCAACATTCCCTCGGTCCGTCTATCTGCATCTGTCAGCTGCGTAGAGTCCTGTCTGCCAGTGCAGGCTACCACCCCATGTCATACCCTTTCCTGCATTGCACCTCTTCATGCTTGCCTCGCCTGTGCCTGATCTGCATGGCACCACCACTCCTCTGTCCACCCATCATTGTAACTATCCTGCCACCTCTGCCTCCACTGGGGGACACATATTCCCATTGTCTGCCACCAACTGTTTTTCTGGTACTTTACATTGCCAACACCCTGTGCTGTGGTACAGCTGCCCCACCATGTTTGTCATCAGTACTGGCAGGCACATGGGATGCCCGCAGATATGGCAGGTCCAGCGGCTCACACTTCTCCCTCCTTCACTCACCTGTTCATTGCCTTTCCTGAGTGCTCTATCTAGAGTTAGGGCTACATCTGTCTCTGTTCTGCACAGGTCATGCATGTCATCCTGAGGCACCTTGCAGTCCCTAGGGCACACTAACCTAGGACACCATAACCTTGTTAGGCCACCTTAACCTATGGTTTCATAGCCCAGGGTGCCTTCTGCGGTGCCTTGTCCAAGGGTGCCTAATATGGCGCTTAGCCTAGGAAGCCCTATAGGGCGCCTTATGAGACACCTTACAGGGCACCTTACATGGCACCTTATAAGGCGCCTTATAAGGTGCCTTGCAAGGTGCCTTACAGGGTGCCTTGTAACGCTCGTTAGTCTAAGGCGCCTTGTAACGCGCGTTAGCTGTCAGCTTGCTGTAACGATTCAATGCCCATGCCTTTATATGGGCATCTCTACCTTTACCGCGGAACCTAACGTGAATGA
Organism: Ichthyophis bannanicus; assembly: GCA_033557465.1. Lineage (NCBI taxonomy): Eukaryota > Metazoa > Chordata > Amphibia > Gymnophiona > Ichthyophiidae > Ichthyophis > Ichthyophis bannanicus. The sequence continues at coordinate 1,606,852,169 of CM066031.1, forward strand.
CATTACCGCAGTTTAGTAAACATACCCCTTTATCTCCCTAGCATGTCCTGCTGTGACACTGACCCAGTCGATACTGGGGTAATTGAAATCACCTGTTATTATTACTGTGCTGTAACTTTTGTTAGCTTCCTTGATTTCTTTGAGCATTTCATCATACATTTGTTTATTCTGGCCAGGTGTTCGATAGTACACCCCCACTGCCATCGACTTCCTCTTTTTACATGGAATTTCAATCCATAGAGATTCTACAGCAAATTTTGTTTCCTGCAAAATTTAATCCTTTCTGACTCAATGCCCTCTCTAACATAGAGCGCAACTCCTCCACCAATTTAATCAGCTCTATCATTTTGATATAATTTGTACCCAGGTATCACAGTGTCCCACTGGTTGTCCTCCTTCCACCATGTCTCTGAGATTCCAATCATATCTAACCTCTCATTTAGTGCTATATATTCTAACTCTCCCATCTTATTTTTTAGACTTCTAGCATTTGCATACAAACATTTTAGAGGCTCTATTTTATTCATATTAATTTGGCTATTGGTAGGCATGGGTAATTTGGGATCTTTAAGCTCTGTCTGCTCCATACTCGAGGGCATTTGGGCTACTCTATTCTTTTTTATGTATGTTAGGCAGGTGAGGGAGAGGGGCATTTTGTTATGTCTGTATGTTGCATTGCATTGATATGCTGCCAGTTCAACTGACATTCATGCCTTACATATGGGATCTGTCCAGCCAAAGGGACAGGCCATGATACATGAACACACACAAATTCCAGACCATGGATGACTTAGCAGAATGAGCAATGCATCCATTTCTTGGTGTATGCTTGTGGGCCAGTCATGGAATAATGTCATATTTTGCAGACCAAATTAACTACTTCAGATTCATATGTGGCTTTGATGGTTGTAACTGACTTTGTACTTACTTATGGAGGGGTCACCGGTTCACACACAGGTTATAGTTATCATTTAGCAGGTAAGAGAGGAGCATGGTCATTTTTCCTCTGACATGGGCTATAATCATATTGCATAGTATTCCTGCTTCAGTGGCATATTTTTCACCCCACAAAGTGGAGGGCATCCTGATCCCAGGGTCATCCCATCCATTAGGCAAACTAGCCTGGTGCCAGAGTCCACCAATCATGGTAGACAGCATGCTGGCCAATCCCTTCCTTTCTGCATGCATGACACAGCGTCCGCTTCAGTGCTTCAGGCGACCTTATTGCAGTTGCACACATACAGCTAGCCACAGCATGCCACTCCTTCCCCCCTCCAGCGGGGAATGTGGGCACACGTGCTACTGCCTTAGACCTCAGAAGGGAGGGATTACCATGTGCTCTGCTATAACCGCTGCTGACATGCTTGGCATTGCACTGACAGTTGCAATTACAGCGTTTCATCTGACATGCAGGGCCAAGACACAGATTTCTTCTGCACTAGGCTGCTGCCACTGTGACCACCATCCCCACCCTCACACAATTCTAACATCCAGCATTGTGGCAGTGGGGGTGGCGCAAATCCTTTTTGACTGCAGCTGCATGTATGTGTGCTGCCACTGTCACGGCAGAGTCATATCAGACATCGCAGATGTACACTTTAGGTAACTGCCTGGTCAGCCTAGTGGACCAACCAGCCCTACTGTATTGCTCACATGACACCTCCTTTGCCAACTTGGCACCAACATAGTGCCCTTTATTAATAGAGCACCATGCTGTTACTGCCAATGGAGCACTAGTATCACTAATCTGAGAACTACAGTGGGTAGAATACATTGCATGCATTTAAATAGGCTCCCTCCCATCAAAAATACCATTTACCGTGAGCTTTCCAATGGTGTTAGGGTTCCCAGCAGCGGGATCTCTAACGCACAGTAACTCAAACCAGTGTTAAAGGGGCACACTCCCAGTCTCTGCCCCATTAACACCCACTCTCCACCACTTTTACCTTAACACTAAGGGACCAGCTTCCACACGTTAATCCAGCATTATTGGGTATTTCCGTGGCGTTAACTACTCAGGGTGCTGATAACACCTGTTAACGGTACCTTTACTCCCTTAACACCTTTAGTAAACACATCGCTATGTGTTAGAGTTTATTATTTTTCTGATTCTCATTTTATCTTAATGTTCAAAAGTTCCCATTTGTTGTTGGTTCCTTTCAGAATTCAAATTAAAATCTTACAGTGACTATGCAGTTTACATCTCCTTGAACATTTGCATTTTGTTGTGTCAGTGTATCAGAACTGCATGCATTTACATGATGAGTTTTTCCTAGTGATCTATACTCCATAAGCCATACTTTCCAGGTGAACATATGCCTTACTGGGGGACAAAGGGCATTATTTTAGAAGTTTTATTTGTGATTTACACATGTAAATACCATTACTTACATGTTTAAATTGCCAAACTTCCTCTGTCATTTTTTCCTCAGCTGTATATGGCTCTTCCCACTGAACATATATATATTTTATTTAGACAGTTTTGTATACCGCCTTATCCTTCAATCAAAGCGGTCACAGCACAATTGGGGGATACATTTAACACGTGGGGATATGAGACGCATACACTAATACTCACAGGGAACATGGGCAATGGAGGGTTAAGTGGCTTGCCCAAGACCACAAGGAGCATCTGTGGGACTAGAAACCCCAGTCCTTCCGGCCCAAGGTTGCTGTCCTCTAGTGGGATTTGAACCCCCGACCTTCTGGCCTGAAGTACCTTGCCCCAACCACTAGGCTACTCCTCCCTGCTATGAAATATAGAAATCCCAATGCATTTCCTGCACTTTCTTCTGTTTATTTTAGAAACCGCTCCATCTTTAGTGGCACTGTTACTAAAATATTTTTGGAACTGAGTATACCCCTGACTCAAAATCTCAATCCCAATCTCCACATCCTATTTAAATGTGCCTTAAAGCATATAGTGTACCCATAAAGAAAAACCGAAATGCAACAATCGAATAACTCTCCACTCCCTGAGGCAGAACTGGGCAGAAGCACTTTTGGCAATAATTGTATCTGTGAGTGTTTGAAAGGTCTCCGCCAACTTTGCACAGCTAGATCTGTCAGTACTAAACCAGTCCCCTTTACAAAACCGTTCAAACCCTGTCAGGTTCCTTGTTGAATGTAGATGGATGGCAATCTTCAAATCATGCCACAGATTTTCAAGTAGGTTGAGGATAGAGCTCCATCTGGGCTACTCAAGGACATTTACCTTTTTATTTTTTCATTAGCCACTCCATTGTTGCCCTGGTTGGGTGCTTCTGATTGTTATCATATTGAAATGTTTAAGCTTTCTCTCAGCATGCACTACGTTTTTCTCAGGAACTTTCCTAAACATGTCTCCTTTCATTGGTCTTTCTGTCCTGACAAGTGTCCCAGCCCCCGTTGATTAGAAACATCCCCATAACCTGATATTGCCTCCACCAATGCTTTTTAGGAGGAATGAGGTTTTCTGTGTTCAGCAAGTCTTTTATAAAACACACAGCAATTTGTCAACATCCCATCTTGGACATCCCTTTTCCTTCCTATGTGACAACCTATGCAAAATTGGTCTTACTGTTTCATACATTGTACCTGCCTGAGGCCTTAAATTGGATAGGCAGTTTTATAAATTGCTATTATAAATACATTATTTTAAACACTAATCTAATCAGCACACCTATGTGGTACAGGTACCCTAATCAACCCCTGTATTGAGAGCAAGTCTCTTCTGAGACTATCCCTCACTTTATACTCATTCATACTATGGGGTATGTTTACTAAAACCCCGGTAATGTGCGGGCCGCGCTAGTGTGCGGGTGCCATATAAGGAGTGGGCGTTCCGTCCTGAAAAAGAAAAGCCATGATTGACATATGCGCTAAGGTGCGCGGCGCCCATGTGCGCCCCGCACATTAGCGCATGAGGAAGCTGCACAGGAGGCATAAGTGGCACACTGATGTGCACACAGAAGAGTAGAGCCACAGCACAATGGTTAATGCACTTACCAATGGTGCAGGGATCAGGGGGTCAATCCCCCACAGTGCCCAATGAACAAGGCTGGCTGAGGTGTTAATTTATGAGGCATGAAAATAATGGGCTGCATAAGGCGTCGCGCTAATGTTTTGGGAGGCATTTTAATACTGGGCGGCATAAGTGGCGCGCTGATGTGCATATAGAAAAACAGAGCCACAGCACAATGATTAAGACACTGATCAATGGTACAGGGATCAGGGGTTCAATCCCCCACAGTGCTCAATGTAGACGGCTGGCTGAGGGGTTACTTTAGGAGCTAGTCCAATATTGCACAGCATAAGGCCGCAAGCTGAAGGGCATTTGGCATCGTGCTATTGATTTAGAAGGCTTTTTAATATTGGGCGGCATAAGGCGGCGCGCTAATATACAAGCACAGGAACAGAACCACAGCACAATGGTTAAGACATTGGCCAATGGTGCAGGGATCAAAGGTTCAATCCCCCACAGTGCCCAATGAACAAGGCTGGCTGAGACATTACATATTATGGGGAAGATTGCTTTTGGAGTCATTTTATGTTTATTTTAATTATCACTACTAGCAAACACTTTAAGGAATGGAAAGCATAAGTAGGTGCCCTGACATGCAAGGAGGAGCAGCAGTGGAGCACAATGGTGAAGGCACTGACTGCTGATACAGGGGTCATGAGTTTGCTCCTCAGTGTGCCTAATACGTAAGGCTGGCTGTGGCATCAGCTTTGCACTGTACATATTTTTTCCTGCAGCACTTTATTTTTATTTTATTAATTGCTGCCAGCAAACACGCACTCATGTGCCATAATTGAAGGTGCCGTATAAGGCACCCTATAAGGCACTCCATAGGGCACATTATAAATTGCACTGTCTGCCACAGCACCCTAAAATGTCCCCTATAGGGCACGCTATAAGTTGCGTCACAGGATAATGTATAGTGCACCTTATATGGACGGGAACCATAAGGTGCCCTATAGGGCGCCCTATAAAACACCCTCAGAGGCACCTTATGGGTACAGTACGCTGAGGGTGTTTTTGCTGGCATCAAAATATGTACATTAAAAAAAGATAATGTGTTGGACAACCCTTTCAAATAGGCCCACTGTGGGTTTGAACCCATGACCCCTGGTTCCAAAGGCAGTGAAGTAACTATTAGGCTACAGCTTTATAGCTGCTAGTAAGCACCTGGCTGGCTGCAGAGAGCCTGCATGTCACCACACAGACAGTCTGCTGTGGTCACCAGGATAGGGTTAGCCCACCCATACCCATGATGCACTGCACATGCAAATCAGCTGTCCACAGATAAACACAAGATGGGCAATGCACCTCCACAGCACCTCGGTCTGGTAGGGGGAAGTGACCATGTGCACCCACACAGCACCTCAGCCTGGTAGGGGGTACTGACCATGTGTTTTACTGGCACAGAGTAGCTACACACCGACACATTGTGCGGGTACTGTGCTCACCCTGAGGGTGCAATGAGGCGCCCAGGACCAGGTCCACAACACTGCCCATGGCTGAGAGAGGCCATGCTGGAGGTCCAAAGCAGTGTTAATGTGTGAGATAGGTAGCTTCTGCACAAACACCTTGGATATCTCTGTCTGTTTCAGTCAGGTGTAGCCCCCAGGTGGGCCATGCACCACCATTCCTTCCCCCCCAGGTGGCAAACACAGTCTCCCATCAATAGATCCACATTCTACCTCCCTGCAAAGGTGGCAGTAGAGGGGACCATCAACCCCAGTCCTGCTGAGGAACAGACACCCCACAATGCAGTCAATGCAGCTCTATACACATCCATAACACAATAGCAGACAGACATTAGGCCTGGATTATGGTAAGCTGCACCCCACCACCATCTGATATTCTCCTGCAGCAAGTCATCAGCCACTGCACTCTGCAAGCCACTTCATCAAGACACATACCAGCTGCAAGCAGTCTGCTAGTTAGTCCATAGTGCATGTTCCCAGTGGAAATGCATGCACCCAAAACTGGGATGTCAGCATACACAGCAAGTAGATATATCAGTGACTGGGACCCAAAAGGAAACCCATATCTATCGCATAAGAGAAATACTTTATAACACTATGAGGGTGCCTAGCCATGCTGTGGTCACTGCACAGTCAGGGTGAGAGTGATCTCTCAGCAGGACATACTGTGGTCACCCTGTCTGTGTAGGTGGTGGCCGGGCACTAAAATGTCCCACTCAGTGCCCTATGCCCTGTGCAGATGCACCCTGGCCAGGCCACCCTGTCCGGCCTATACCCATGGTACCTTGCTCCTCATTATGCACATTGGCAGCCCAATACTGGCAACATTGCTGGCAGTGTGGGCTGTGGAAGGTGTTTGCAGCCACCACACACTGGATAGACAGACAGCCACCCCCACACCTATGCCAGCATTGTGCTACTATAGAGGGGTTCAGCAGCCATACCCACCACACCAGTCCTGGGCACAGTACAGGCATGGCTATGGTACGCAATACTGTTGGGGGTCACTCCCCAGGGTGGTAAACACTGTCAGAGACCAGACCTGCAGCACACACCACAGACATCACAATGATTGTTATGGTGGAGATCAATGAGCAAAATGTGCTTAACGTAGGAATTGATATCTGCCAGTTATCATAGGAAACGTTTGCTAGCTGTGTACCATATACCCAGGTGTAGGGTGGCATTGCTAAGGTATGCAACTGCTAGTATTGGGAGATACAGGCAGGGCCCAATGTCCTGCCTCTCCAGGAGGCATTGGCCAATGGGGCCTGTGTGTGTGTGTGGGGGTGTGTCTGGCCATGTTGGCTGCTGCTTTACGGCAGAATTTCCCAACTCCAGTCCTGGTGTTCCAAACACTGTTCGGGTTTTCATGCTGTCCCTCATGAATATGCATGAGCTACATCAGCATACCATGGGGGTGGTGCATAGATATGCAGCACAGGCATCTTTATAAGAGGCAGCATGGAACCTGAATGGTGTGGGGCCCTCCAGGACTGCATTTGGGAGACTCTGCTCTAGGTAATGCGCCTGTTTATGGTGTCTGTGTTGGGTGTGGTAAATTATAGGCGTATTAACCATGCGTATGTTCTCAGCAATAAAGGGTTGTCCTTACTATCATGGTTTAGTTGTAGGAAAAACATGTGGACTGGATTGGCAGCAGCCCCAGCTGTGCTTTGAATCTGTGACCTTCTATTCTTGCATACACTATCTGTGTGCACTGCACCACCGTGTTGCCACAGATGTGCTGTGTTCCCTGGGGAGTCCATGACTGTACATCCGACAGAGCCTGTCTGTTGCGGTGGACAGTGCCAGCCTGCACAGGCCTAGGCCACTGTCTGCTGTGGTTTGCAGCCACTGCCCCCTCCACCACCTGTACCCTTCCGCCAACATGCAGACATGTCCTTATCTGGGTAAAAGTATATGACCTGATTGACAGGTGCCACTCCAGGACTGAATTTGGGGGTCTCGGCTGTAGGTAATGCCCATTGTTATAGTTTGTGTGCAGTGTAGGGTAAAATATAGGTGTTGGAACCATGCTTATGTTCTCTGCAATAAAGATGTGTCTGTACTATCACTGTTTATTGGTGGGTAAAACTATGGGGACTGAGTTGGCAGGAGCCCCAGCTGGGATTTGAACCTGTGACCCTCTGGTCCTACAGGCACTGGCTGTGTCTGCTGCACCACACTGTGGCCACAGAGATAGTGTAGTCCCTGGAGATAGGAAACCTGGCCGGATGAGTCCGAAACCCTGCTCTGCACAATTTTACTGTGGGCTCATTTACCTTGTATGGGGACAAAAGTGCAAATAAACCTCAAAAATGACCTCGAAAAAAGGGGAAAAAAACCAAAACCAAGCTGGGCAACAGTGATAGCAATGGGCAACATAAAAACACTCCCAAGAAAGCTCCAATAAAATGAAGTGATTTTTGAAAGAGTCTATGGAGCGTAGACCCTTCCAAAAATCATTTCTTTTTTTTTTGGAGCTTTCCTGGGAGTGTTTTTTATTGTTGCCCATTGATATCACTGTTGCCCAGCTGAATTATAATTTTTACACTTTTTCTTGTGGTCATTTTAAGGTTTTATTTGCTATTTTGTTCTGTGCACATGTATCACACTGCTCACGTTTTGTAGGTTTCCCCGGTTTTGCTGTACATTGCTGATGGAAATGGTTTCTCTTCCCTTTAAATCGGCTCTAACGCGAGGTTTTCACTCGCGGTATTTTTTTGACCAACATTCAGCCCCACTCCTGTGCGGGGAGCCTCTCCCCTACCACTCTCCGCCCATTGACCCCGTCCCCCCGCCCCTCGGGAGCCTTCCTCCGCCCTCGGATTGCCTTTCCACGCCTCTATCGCACTTCAGCGCGCTGCGCACTTGAGCGGGCCCGTTAGTGCAGCGCGCACGTGTGTGGGGCCCAAAAACGCACTATTAGCATGCGCTAAGGTACCTTAGCGCACGCTCAAGTGCGCCCCGCACAATTGCGCGGTTTAGTAAACATACCCCTAAATCAACAACTGAACTTCAAGGAACAAATTCACAGCATCATTAAAGCGATATACTACAGCATCACCAGAGTGATATACTACAAGCTAAAAACTATCTGAAACCTGTGTCCCCTCCTATCCACCAATACATTCTGTACAGTCTGCCAGGCCACCATAACTCCTCTTCTCGATTACTGTAACTCCATTTATCAAGGACTATCTAAGTACGCAATCCTTCCATTGCAACTTGCACAAAATTCCGTTGCCAGAACCATCTTCCAAACCTCACGGCACACCCACATCACACCCATTCTCAAACATCTCCATTGGCTCCCCATCAACTCAAGAATACAGTACAAGGTCTTAACCCTCATCCACAAAAGCCTGGATGAGAAATCATCAGAGCAACTATGCACCTTAATTCACGCCTTTAATTCTACTAGACCAAGGAGAAAAAGCATCCAGAACCTCTTCAGTATCCCACCATGGACTTGCAAATGCAAGCAGGCTACAAGATCAAGAACTTTCTCACTATATGCCCCCACCCTCTGGAATGCATTACACCCAGACATACGAAACATCAAGTCTTCCACTGACTTTCGTAAACAACTCAAGACTCATCTTTTCCAGAAGCATGTTGACAATAAGCAACCCAGTTGACCCCACTCATCTTACCTCATGAAACCCATATGGCCCCACACTTGCTAACTTCTCATCAAATTGTATATAGTTTTGTTTGTTAGCAGCCTTAAAAATGTTTTGTATTATGAGTTCCCCATCTTTATTATACAAGTTCTAATGCTGTTCTAAATCTTTTCCTTGTAAAAACAAAGTTCTATGTAAACCGCTTTGACTAGTAGAAAAGTGATTTATCAAATTCTGTTAAATAAATATTTAAAAAAATTATGTCTATCACTGGCAGTAACCACCATTGTACAAGCAGCTATCTTTTCTCCTTTCCCGAGTTTCAGTGCATTACCTCTTTAGAGATCCAAGGTGTGCCAGCCCTGTCAGACAACTTAATTCCCACATAGCTAGGGTAGTGAGGATTCAGGTATGACTGGATTTTCAGAGGTTATTCCAGTGTCTGATTATTGTAACTCATTGTCTTTGGGCTTCCTTCTGAAGGTCTTGAGACCATTTCAGATGGTTTGAAATGTGGCAGTATGGATATTTGCTGAATGCAGTATATTTCAGCATATCATATCTAGCTTTGCTGTACTGTATATGCAATGTCTACCAGTTTTAAAATATTACTGATGGCTTTTAGTAGGGGTTTACATTTGTGAGCACCCATTTGGTTCATCTGGGCACCTAAAAACTTAAAGTTCACGCAAATCACTTGTATGAATGTACAAGTAATTTGTTTGCTTAAGAAAGCTCTAATGCACATACATTGCATGCCTAAAGAACACATATGTGAAACAAATATGGCCAAAAAACAGAAAAATTAAATTTTAAATTAAACTACTTAAAGCCAGCACATGCCTGGATTTTAGGACAGGATGGTACCACTCTCCCATGTGCTGGCTTTAAGTTGTTTAATTTAAAATTTAATGTTTCTGTTTTTTGGCCATATTTGTTTCACATATGTGTTCTTTAGGCATGCAATGTATGTGCATTAGAGCTTTCTTAAGCAAACAAATTACTTGTACATTCATACAAGTGATTTGCGTGAACTTTAAGTTTTTAGGTGCCCAGATGAACCAAATGGGTGCTCACAAATGTAAACCCCTACTAAAAGCCATCAGTAATATTTTAAAACTGGTAGACATTGCATATACAGTACAGCAAAGCTAGATATGATATGCTGAAATATACTGCATTCAGCAAATATCCATACTGCCACATTACTTCCACTCTGTGGAGTGGAGGAATAGTCTAGTGGTTAGAACACTGGCTTGGTAACCAAGCAACCAGGGTTCAATTCCCACTAACACTCCTTGTGATCTTGGGCAAGTCACTTAACCCTCCATTGCCTCAGAAGAAAGGCCTAATAACCCCAAAACTCAGTGAAAATTGTAAGAACCAGAAAATATCTTAATCTTTTTGTCGGAATGGCCAGCTAAGTAGAAAGGGGAAAACACCTTCTACCGCCATGGCCCGTCCTTTTTAATCATATTATAACTTTAAAAACAGCTCTTCAAAAACTGGCTGGTACTTAGCTTTAACAGCATAGGCTATATACAGCAGGTCCGATTTTTCTCCGACGTGTCACGTTTCGGGGGTGTTTCCATAAACCCCCTGCTTCAGGTCAAACCGCTGTTAGCAGAAGCATAAGCCTTAGCAGGGGGTTTATGGAAACACCCCCGAAACGTGACACGTCGGAGAAAAATCGGACCTGCTGTATATAGCCTATGCTGTTAAAGCTAAGTACCAGCCAGTTTTTGAAGAGCTGTTTTTAAAGTTATAATATGATTAAAAAGGACGGGCCACGGCGGTAGAAGGTGTTTTCCCCTTTCTACTTAGCTGGCCATTCCGACAAAAAGATTAAGATATTTTCTGGTTCTTACAATTTTCACTGAGTTTTGGGGTTATTAGGTTCAATTTGTACTCAGGGTGAAGGTGTTTTGGTTATCTCAGAAGAAAGGCCTGGCAATCTACTTCTGGTGACACTGCCAAAAAAACCCAAGAGCTTCTGAGTCACCAGGAGTCAGGACTGACTCAAAGGCACACATTGCATTTGGTACCACTCTAGATTTGGCACAATTGTTAGAACATTATGGCCCAACACATTTGTTACGATCCAGTCAACAGGAACTGCTGGTTTGTCCAATGATGAATCAGATTGAAAAGGAGTGTATTTGCCTGAAGGATTTTTCTGTGGCTTATGTTTGATTGTGGTATGCGCTTCCCCTGGGTATAAGTTTGGAATGGGCACTTTTAACTTTTCAGAAGAGAGTAATGATTTATCTCTTTCTAGGGGATTTTTAAGGATGGAAGACGGGTAGGTAAAGCATTTTATACTGTGCCTTGTATTGTCATTTTGTTATATGTATACTGGTTTTTATTATGTATGTTTTGTGTACCTTGCTTAGCAAGAAAAGGTAGCCGAGTTATAAAGAAATAAGTGAAATTAAATGAATCGAACATAAAGGTTGAAAGATTTCAGTAAATTGAGATGTGCTACAGTAAAACAACTGTAATGCTCTGATTTGCTATTCTGAAATGGTTTTGTAGTAGCAAAACTGTATTTCGATACATTTTGGACAGCAGTTTTACCACTCAATGCACTGGTAAGAGTATACACATTCTTATCTCTGTATGAACATTGCTGGATTTTCAAAGTGAAAAACACTCTGTGAAAACTATGTGCTAGGGATGAGCATTTGCTAGCATTCACTAGTGCTCTTTAATAAATTTAGGAGCCCTTTTACTAAAGTGTGGTAAGTGTTTGCCCATATCGCACCTTAACTGGCAAAGTTTAGGTATGGTTCGTGCAAAGACTGTGTGGTAAATATAGGGGCTGTGCACAGCATCTGCCCTGCATTTAGCACTCAGGGCAGACATCATATTACTACTACTACTCATCATTTGCATAATGCTACAAGGCATTTGCAGTGCTCTACATCTATACATGAGAGACAGTACCTGCTCAGAGAGCTTACAATCTAAGCAAGACAAAAACCACAAACAGCGAACAAGAGATAGTTCAAACACACATGGGCGATAAAAAGGAGGCTAAAGGAAGTTGGCTTTTAGCCGGAATCCAAAAACAGCCTGGGAATAAGGTTATTCAGCAATATAATATTAAGTGAGCTCTACTTTTTTACCTTCCTATGTAGATAACTAACTTTTTTAACTTATTCGAGACTATAGCAATCAGGTCTCAGAATTTAGACTGCTTATTCAAGTTGCTCATTAAAGGCAAAACTAAGCGTCTGTTGTACATCAACGACCTGTATGATATTGCTAAATTTAGTCTTCAGCACAGTTTTTTACATTGAGCTCAATTAATTATGCAGCAATTTGCATAGGAAGACTAAATTTAGCAATATCATACAGGTCGTTGATGTACAACAGACGCTTAGTTTTGCCTTTAATGAGCAACTTGAATAAGCAGTCTAAATTCTGAGACCTGATTGCTATAGTCTCGAATAAGTTAAAAAAGTTAGTTATCTACATAGGAAGGTAAAAAAGTAGAGCTCACTTAATATTATATTGCTGAATAGCATTGGGCTCTGAAAAGTGACACTTTTTAGTTTTTTGGGAATAAGGTTAGACATGGGGGGAGGAGTTGGGGATATGTGGGGAGGGTTGGGGTTTGAGCCTTGTTGGAGGGGTCTGATTGGGGGTGGGAGGTCTTGAGAGGGTCAGAATTGTTGACTGTGCTGTCCAGGAAGTTGGTTATGGAGTGGGGGATGCTCATGATGGACTGATTGGTATGGAGGATTTGATGACTTTGGAGGGTTGTGTCAAGGGGCAAATTGGGAGGGTTAGATAAGGGGAATGGGATCAGGTCTTGGGGGAAGTGGGTTCCAATTCCGCATGCCTTTGGGTTCTTTTTTTGTTTGGGCAGCAGCTGTGCAACTGGAATGCTGGTGGCATGTTTGCACTTAAAGCCACCTCTTGAGTTGGCCTTAAATGCAACCATGCTATCAGCAGTCATGGCAGCTAGCACATGGTGCTATTCCACACGCTAGCTGTCACCAGCCAATAAAGTTCTCTCTCTGCCCATACCTTGCCCAGTGCCCACCCTGTGGCATGTGAAATAGATAGCATGGGATGTTTATCACGCCGGCTGATTTGAGCATGCAGTAGCATTTACCTTTAGTAACAGTTAAAAAGTTCTAATGTTCGTTAAAAAATTTTCATTAAAATAAATGAGTAAAACTGAAAAGGTCTGGGAACTCCCCTTCCCCTAATGAACAGAAAATGTTTGTCCTGTGCACATCACCACTCTGTGACACACATTTCACAATGAGACATTAAAGTGCAATCTGGGATGTCAAAGCCAGAACGTCTGAAAAAAAGCAGGCACATGCAAGTTCGGGGATGATTTCAGAAACAGCCCGATATGCACGTGATCAAACATCTATATAGACCTCTCCAAGACAGCACTTTAGAACCAAGGCATGTAATAGCCTAATGGTTAGAGTAACAACTTAAGAGCAGGGTGGCCTGGGTTTCAATCCCAGTGTGGGCCTTTGCAGTCTAAGGCTAGTCACTTAATTCTGCACTCTCTGGGTGTTTTAAAGGGAAAACAAACACTTTCCAGATGCCCATTTGTGCCAGGAGCAGGTATAGACATCTTTGCAGTTTCTGAGATCTAAAGAGGGGGTGTAAATCCATTGCTTTTCCCTGGACATGCCTGTGCCTACATGGACATCCTTGTACCCAAGATATTTGTGGAATGGCTGTGGAGATGTGTCTGTGATTTTGACATCCAAGTGCAGATCTGCAGATGTCCAAATCACAATAAAACCTTTTAAAATGGCCCTCTATGCCTACATTTTTATTGGCTATCAGGAACACACAATTTTTCTGTATGAAATTATCTAGAGAGTTGGGATAGGGATACTTTTAAATAAATAAATAAATAAAAAAGATATTATGTGCATATATTCAAGTTTTCAGAAGTAAACATGTAAGTGCAATCCCAGCCCCACCTCACTTTCAAACAACAAGTTAAGTTACACATATATAGGCCATATATGTTAAAATGATAGAGTAGCCTAGCACAGGGTTGAGCAATCTTGGTCTTGGAGGGCCGCAGACCAGTCAGGTTTTCATGATGTCCCTAATGAATATTCATGGACCTATTTCCATACAATGGAAAGCAGTGGATGCAAATAGATCTCATGAATATTCATTAGTGACATCATGAAAACCTGACTGGTCTGCGACCCTCCAGGACCGGAATTGCCCACCCTGGCCTAGCAGTTAGAACAATGGCCTATAACCAAATAGACCAGGGTTGAAATCTATTTGTACACCTTGAGCATGTCACTTAACCCACTTGTCTCAGGTACAAACTTAGTGGCCAATGCAGAAAACCTTAGGGTGGTGCTTTTCCTGCGCTATGCAAATTGCTGCATAATTAATTGAGCTCAATGTAAAAAACTGTGCTGAAACTTAGCACAGTTTTTTACACTGTTATTAATACTGAATCTTCATCCCAGCTTTTGGCAGCTGTAAAGATCCCACTGGGAGCAAAACCTCATTTAAGGTGAAGTTTGACACTTCACATCAATGATCCAGCCATTGGGGAAAGCCCCTGATGTCATCGGCACACTATTGGAGGACCAGTGCACCCCTAGACACTGATCTCCTACAGAAACAAAAAAACCTGGTGGCTCAGAGGCCCCGATTCCCCCCCCCCCCATCAACCGAAACAAAAAACCTAGTGGTCCAGCAGCCCTGATCCTCACCCCCACCCAACCAAAATAAAAATCTGGTAGCCCAGTGGTCTCGAACCTCTCCACCCTCCAGGCTTTTAAATGTTGTGGCACTAACATGCTCCCTTCCTGTGCCACCATCTTGTAAAATGACGGAGCCTGCCCTGTGCAGTGCATCCTGGAATGCACTGGGTGAGGTCAGGCTGCCATATAAGGCAAAAAATGCTTCATATTGTCCCAGGATGCAACACGGGGGGGTCACTCTGTGATATGTTATTTTTTGCCTTATGTGGCAGTCTGACCCCACCCAATTCATCCCAGGATGCACTTCGTGGGGCAAGGCACCTCCATTTTACAAGATGGTGCCATGTCGGCAGGAGAGTGTAGGCAACACTCCTGCTCAAACATTTAAGGTATTGGGTGGTGAAGAGGTTGGAGGCCACTGGTCCACCAGACCTGTGTTTTGGGGGATTTGGGTACTAGGGACCTCTGTGCTACTAGATTTTGATTTTGATTGGGTGGGGGGATTGGGGCCACTAGGCTACCAGGTTTTTGCTTCAGTTGTGTGGGAAGTATTAGGGTCACTGGACCACCAGGTCTTTTCATTTTTGTCAGAAGGGGTTGGTGTCTGGAGGGCCACCAGCCCTCTAACAGTGTGCCGATGGCATTGGAGGCTTTTTCTGATGCCTGGATCATCTGAGGTGACATGTCAAACTTTACCTCAGATGACCCTGTTTGTCTAGGACAGCATGCAAACTTCCATTGACTTCTGCGTGCATGTGTTTGGCATGCTCTCCCAGTATAACGGTGACATTTTGTGCACTGGTTAATTTCATTGGTCAACATTGAAATCGTTACTGACTTTAAAAGGCCCTAATCTGTAGTATCTTGGTGAGCTGAACACAAATATAACATTAAAAACATTTTATTGGCTCTGGTTTTAAAGATATTGCATGTAGTTCATTTTTGACGTTTCACCATGTAAAGTTATCCAGTAGGACATCAACAACATCCCAAATAAGCCTTGAATGATGTAATATTGCATCACATTGCATAATACCAGCATGCACACATCATCCAGAATTGATTGCATCATTTTCTGATGCAATGCAATACTACTGCCAGACGGCTGCTGAAGCCATCTGACGTCAGCAGTATACTATACGCAGTCGGAAAGGTTGAGCATTTAAAATATTTCAGACTGTGTGCGAGACAGTTTAAGTTACTGTTACATGTAACTTTTATTTTAGCCATTTAGGTACAATACAGAACAGTAATGCCGCGAAAGTGCGTTAATACCCTTGACAATTTCTGCTACATTTGTGGGGAAGTGACATTTGCCAACCAGAAGAAAAGTATCACTTCTCAACTGAAGAAGGCATATCATTTTTACTTTGTATGCAAGACTGGTGACCAAGAGAAGCCTTGGGCCCCTCATATATGCTGCACTACATGTACAACACAGCTTTCACAGTGGTTGAATTGCAAAAGACCATCAATGCCGTTTGCAGTCCCCATGGTGTGGAGAGAGCCAAGCAACCACATAAATGACTGTTACTTCTGCTTGGTTCCTCCTCTTTCCAGCGGAATAACGAAGCAAAAGAAGTCGAACATAGTCTACCCAAACATTCCGTCTGCATTGAGACCAGTTCCACATGGTGAGAGACTTCCTATTCCAGAACCTCCATCAGAATATTCTTTTGATTCATCTGATGAGGACAAGGGTGAGCCGACCTGTTCTTCTCCTGGTCCGTCAGCATGCAGTGTTCCAGATTTTCACTGGGATGCATTATCAACTCCACACAGAATAACACAGGAAGAGCTAAATGACCTGGTTCGTGATTTGGACTTATCCAAGAACAAGGCAGAATTGCTAGGATCAAGACTCCAACAATGGAATCTTCTAGAAGAAGATGTCAACATTACTTCATATCAAAAGCACCACCAGCAGTTGAAGCCTTTCTTCAGAAAGGAAAGTAATCTGGTATTCTGTTCCGATATTGAAAGCCTCATGAATGCCTTAAAAATCACTCATGACCCACAAGACTGGAGACTATTTATAGACTCTTCGAAACTGAGTCTGAAGGCTGTGCTTTTGAACAATGGAAACCGTCTTCCATCTATTCTAGTAGCGCATGCCGTCCACATGAAAGAGACATACGATAACTTAAAGCATCTACTGACTTCCATTAACTATAACAAGTTCAGCTGGCACCTCTGTGGTGACTTGAAGGTAGTTGCCCTTTTAATGGAACTGCAGCAGGGATATATAAAATACATGTGTTTCTTATGTGAGTGGGATAGCCGAGCAAGGGATTGGCACTACTTGCAGAAGGAATAGAATCGCAGACAAAATGTAACAGTTGGAGAGAAGAATATCCAGCACCCAGCTCTGGTCGAGGCTCACAAAATCCTGCTACCACCCCTTCACATCAAACTAGGTTTGATGAAAAACTTTGTGAAAGCCATTGACCGCATTTCGCCAGCTTTCCGATAACTGCATGAAAAATTCCCTTGACTCAGCGAAGCAAAGTTTAAAGAGGGAGTTTTTATGGGTCCTCAGATTCGAGAGCTCTTCAAAGATGACCGGTTCAACAACTTGCTGCAGGGTGATGCGAAACAAGCATGAAATGCTTTTCGCCTAGTGTCAACAAACTTTCTCGGGAATGTTAGGGCAGAAAACTACAAGGAACTAGTAGAAGACATGCTGATGCAGTATCAGAAACTTGGCTGCAATATGTCTCTAAAGATCCATTTCCTTGATTCCCATCTCAATTTCTTTCCTGACAACTGTGGTATGGTTAGTGATGAACAGGGCGAACGTTTTCACAGGATATCGCAACGATGGAGCAAAGATACCAGGTAAAATTGTCCACTACAATGCTGGCTGACTACTGCTGGACACTCCCCAGAGAAGCTCAAGAATAGCTGTACAAGAGACAGGCGAAAAAATCTAAGAAGAAGTCTATGGCTTGGTTTTTTACAGGTATGAACCGAAGGCCTATTATATTTACTATTGACATGCATTTCATGATGTAAACATTAATTCTTGTAGATTACAAAAAAACTAGAGCCAACTTTGCAATTTCACTGTCATATTCGTGTTCAGCATATAAAAATTGATATGAAATGACTATTTTTATTTCAGTAACATGAATTTTGTAAAAAATTGTTGACCAGTGTTTTCATATTGCTTCCCAGCACTAAACTTGCATGATGAAAACCAGAGTTAGAGTTTTAAGCACTTGGATCTAGCACAGGGTTTCTGCATTGGCCTGCTAGACTGTAAACCCTTTAGGGACAAGGAAATACCTATTGTACCTGTTTGTAACATTGCCTTGAACTACTACTAGAAAGGCATGAGCCACATACTACTAAATAAAGTTCACCTGTATATCTGGTGTGCAACATGGTAACAGGCTATTCCTGCAGTAAGCACTAGATAACCTGCAGAAATGTCACCGAGTATTAAAAGCCTGAGGTCCATGGTAAAATGACCCTTTGCAAAGAGCATGCAGTTTAGAATATCATGCCTAGGCGATTGTAGTAGTGCAATCACATAGTTAGATGCAATAGTTATATCATTTGGTTTCAAAATTAAATTTTATAATGCAAGAAGGAAATGTTTCTTCAAAAACTAATTTGATTGGGGATTGAACTTTTGCTATTATAAGATGAAAAACAGAAGGTAGGGCTTCAGGGCATTAAATAATGCTTTGTCTACTTGGAATCTCTATAAAAAATCTGTTTCATGGCTCTGCCAATATATGGCAAGTACTTCAGCTCAAGAAACTGAATAATCATTTTTTTTGATGGGCCTGCTGCTCACATTTATTACCAAAATAAATGTGATTAGTCTTATTTATATCTCAAGAACAACAAAAAAGGTTTCAATATATGAAGCTCAATAGTTTATTTGGTTTTCTTTGTAAATCGAGCTCAGCAGGGAAATATGTCACATTGTTTCAATTATTTTAATCTTTCCTTTCTTTTAAAGAATAATTTAAAGGAGAAATGTCCCATACTATGAGGCATGTTTACTAATGAGGGCACCATTTGCATGTAATCAGGGCCTAGAATTAGCATAGTTGCGCAAGCTAACTGTTGGAGGTGAGCCTGGCAAGTCCCCCTGTAGTTAGCGTGCTGCAGCCATGTGGAACCACACTAAACAGCATGCGGGAGAACCTACTGCCACCCCCTGAGGAGGCAATAATTGCGTCTGAAGTAAGGGCAACAATAGTAGTTGGTATGCACCATTGTTGCCCACACTAACTGCAATGTACTGAGACTGGCCACATCCTGTCCCTAAGCCACCAAGTCCCACCCCATTGCATGCTAAGAGGTTAGCACAGGATTTTACCACAGTGTTCCATATATAATTAGCATGTTGCATTTAGCACTGTTAGTAAACATACCTCAACATCTGCAAAAAATTGTTTAATTGTAGAAAACAAATTAAAATTATGCAGTCTCATTCATAGATATTGCTTTTTTCACAGATCTTAGATTTGATTTTATCATCTAAAATGAACCATTTGGTGTCTGTAGGTGCTAATATTCTAAAACAAGAGATGGGAGAATTTAAATATACAGCACTGAATGGAGACGTATATATAATTGGCATCTCAGAGACCTGGTGGATGGAGGATAACCAATAGTAAACTATGATTCCAGGGAATATTATACTGCAATAATAGCGTAGATCAAAATGTTGACCAGGTGATGCTATATGTTAAAGAAGACATTGATTCAAATAGGATAAATGTTTTACAGAAAACAAAATGCACTATGGAATCTTTATAGCTAGAAGTTCCATGTGGGAAGGGGTAGGGAACAGCAGACAACCTTAACCTGTTTGAGTCAATAATCAATAATCAATCAAACAAGCAGTCAAAAATTCTGATGATGCATTGTTCTTGGCAGGATGTCTATGAAGGAACCATACAAAGATTTGATTTGTTCAAGCTATGTTTAGTGGTCTTCGTTATAAAGCATATGAAAACAGACTTAAAGATCGTAATATGTTTTATGTTAGAGTAAAGGTGGGATAGAGGAGATATGATAGAGATGTTTAAATACCTCCATAGCATAAATGCACAAGAAGAGAGCCTCGTTCAACTGAAAGCAAGCTCTGCTACAAGGAAACATGATGAGGATGAAAGGGGATAGATTCAGGAATAATATGCAGAAATATTTCTTTACTGAAAGAGTGGTAGGTGCACGGAATGGTCTCCCAATGGAGGTAGTAGAGACGAGGACAGTATCTGAATTCAAAAAAGCATGGGACAAACACAGAAGATTTCTAAAGGAAAAAAGGGGACTATTGTAGTTGATATGGAAGGACAGACTAGATAGATTGTGTGGTCTTTTTCTGCCAACATGTTTCTGTGTTTCTATTTCAGTAATGTCATATGCATAAAAAAGTTGGACATGAAGAAAGATATGAAGAAAATTGATGTCTTTGAATTATGGTGCTGTTGAAGAATACTGTGTATACCATGGAATGCCCTAAGAACAAACCAATCTGTATTAGAGGAGAGTAAACCTCAGCTCTCCTTAGAAGCTCAAATGATAAGGCTTCATAGTAACATAGTAAATGACGGCAGATAAAGACCAGCATGGTCCATCCAGTCTGCCCAGCAAATATACGGCAAGAGTAGGTGCACCCGTCGCTCCGTGCAGGCCACCCCTCCCCATGTCTTTGTTTAGGGGTGGACCCACCACTCCATGTAGGACACCCCTATTTGTTGAGAACTTAGATGGTTCAATTTATTTTGTTTTAATCCTGTTGCTATAAAGGGATCCACAGTGCTTGTCCCATGCTGCTTTAAATTCCGTCACCGTATTTACCCCCACCACTTCCATCGGGAGAGCATTCCAAGCATCCACCACCCTTTCAGTGAAAAAATATTTCCTGACATTTCCTTTTAATTTTCCACCTTGCAGCTTCATGTTATGCCCTCTAGTTTTGCAGCTTCCCCGTCTTTGAAAGAGGTTTGTTTGTTCATCGTTCCTCTTTAAGTATTTAAAGGTCTGAATCATATCTCCCCTATCCCTCCTCTCCTCCAAAGTGTACATATTTAGGTCTTCAAGTCTCTTCTCATAGGGTTTCTTACACAGGCTCCAAATCATTTTGGTTGCCTTCCTCTGAACAGTTTCCAGTTTTTTACATCTTTTGCAAGATATGGTCTCCAAAACTGAACACAGTATTCCAAGTGAGGCCTCACCAGCGACCTCTACAGTGGCATAAGTACCTCTTCCTTTCTGCTGGTAATCCCTCTTTGTATGCAGCCCAACATCCTCCTGACTTTTGCCACCGCCTTGTCGCACTGTTTTGCCGCCTTGAGATCATCAGAGATAATCACACCAAGGTCTTTCTCCTGAACCATGCACACCAACCTCTTTCCCCCTATTGCATACATTTCCCTTAGATTTCTGCTACCTAAGTGCATGACACTGCACTTTTTCGCATTAAATCGTAATTGCCAAGCATTAGACCATTCTTCCAGCTTTTATAGATCTTTCCTCATGTTATCCACTCCCTCGGGGGAGTCCACTCTGTTGCAAATTTTTGTGTCATCTGAAAAAAGACAGACTTTTCCATTCAGTCCTTCAGCAATATCCCTCACAAATACATCGAACAGTGCCGGGCCCAGGACCAAACCCTGGGGCACCCCGCTAATCACCTTCCTTTCATCCGAGTGAGCTCCATGTACCATCACCTTCTGTTGTCTGTCAGTTAACCAATTTCTAATCCAGTTCACCATCTTGGCACCCATCCCCAAGCTACTGAGTTTGTTGACAAACCTCCTATGAGGAACAGTATCAAAGGCTTTGCTGAAATCCAGGTAGATGACATCAATCGCATGCCCCTGATCTAGTTCCTTGGTCAGCCAGTCAAAGAACTCAATCAGATTTGTTTGGAAAGACCGTCCTTCAGAAAAAAAACATGTTGCCTCGGATTTTGCAACCTGTTGGTTTTGAGAAAGTTCACTATTCACTCTTTCAGGAGTGCCTCCATTACTTTTCCCACCACCGAGGTAAGGCTCACGGGTCTGTAGTTTGACACTTCTTCCCTGTCACCACTTTTGTGTAGAGGTACGACATCAGCCATTCTCCAGTCCTGAGAAACCTCTCCTGTTTCCAAGGATCTGTTAAATACATCCTTTAATGGCCCTGCAAGAACCTCTCTGAGCTCTTTCAGTATCCTGGGATGTATCCCATCCGGTCCCATGGCTTTCTCCACTTTCAGTTTAGCAAGTTGTTCCAACACCTCATCTTCTGTGAATGGTGTGGTATCTACTTCATTCACATTTTTATATTTGGGAGTCACAGCTGGTCCATCTCCAGGATTTTCTTTTGTAAAAATACAGCAGAAGTATTTGTTTAGCAATTTCGCTTTTTATATGTCACTTTCCATGAGTCCTTTCCCAGCACTTCTGAGTCCTGCAATTCCAGCTCTGGTCTTCTTCCTTTCCCGAATATACCTGAAGAAAGTTTTGTCACCACCCTTAACATCTTTAGCCATCTTTTCCTCAGTCTTTGATTTTGCTATCCTTATTTCTCTTTTTGATTCTTTGAGTTTGATCCTGTATTCATTTCTGTGTTCTTCTGTTTGCAACTTTTGAATTTTGCAAAAGCTATGGTTTTTGCCTTTATTTGAGCAGCCACTTCTTAGGAAAACCAAATAGGTTTCCTTCTCCTCTTGTTTTTATTTACTTTTTTTTACATATTTATCTGTTGCCCCTTTTACTGCCACCTTTAGTTTAGCCTATTGCAATTCCACTTCCCTTATCTCCTTCCACCCTGTCATCTCCTCCTTTAGGTACTCGGCCATTTTTTTGAAGTCAGTGTTTTTGAAGTTTAGGACTTTGAGCTTGCTATGTTTGTCCTGTACCATGGCTTTTATCTCAAACCATACTGTGTGATGATCGCTGTTGCTCACAGGGGCACTCACGCAGCCATTCAACATGCTATCACCGTTGGTGAGCAGTAAATCCAGCGTTGAGCCTTCCCTGGTTGGTTCCATGACCATTTGTCTAAGTGATGCATCTTGGAGAGCATCCACAATTTTTTTGCTTCTTTCCAGATGTGCAGAAGGAGTAATCCAATCCACATCAGGTAGATTAAAGTCACCCAAAATGATTGCTTCACCCTTTATGGCTATCTTGGCAATATCTATAATCAATTCGTTATCTCTCTCTTCAATTTGAGTCGGAGGTCTGTAGACTACAGCAGTATGGATGACAGTGCCATCTCCTCTTTCCAACGCAATCCAGAGCGCTTCTTCTTTTCCCCATGTCCCCTGCATTTCAGTAGCTTTAATATTGCTTTTGACATACAAGGCTACTCCTCCTCCTTTTCCATTTTCTCTGTCTCTTCTGAATAGATTATAGCTAGCTATGGCTATATCCCAATCATGCGATTCATTAAACCATGTTTCTGTAATTGCCACAATGTCCAAATCCATTTCCACCATTAGGGCTTCCAGGTCCGGAACTTTGTTGGCTAAGCTTCGAGCATTTGTGCTCATTGCTTTCCAGCATTTACCTGGCTTGTGTGTATTTTGCTTTGATTTTGTTCTGCCCACATCTTCCCACTTATTTTTGATGTGTAGTTTAAAAGTGTGGCTGTTTCTGATGTTATTCTGCTTTTGCAGGGGGTGACATGCAGGTCTTGACCTTCCACATCCATCACCCCCTTTTCCTAGTTTAAATGCATATCCACATACTGCCTGAATTTTTCACTTAAGATTCTTTTCCTTGAGAAAGAGAAATGTAGTCCATCAGCACAGTGTAGTCTCTTTTTGGTCCATCTGTTTCTCCAGTTGCCAATAAATCTGAATCCTTCTTGTTTGCACCAGGTCTTGAGCCATGTATTAAAGCTGTTAATGTGATGCAGCCTTTTTGTCCCCTTACCAAGAACAGGCAAAACCTCTGAGAATGCAACAGTATTAACAATGGGCTTGAGTTTCTCTCCCAGAGATTGGAAGTCCTTTTGGACTGTAGAGGCACTGTTTCTAGCCAGGTCATTTGTACCCAAGTGGATAACAACATCAAGTTTGAAGTGTTCACTTTTTGCGCTAAGTACTTCAACAACTTGGTTTGTATTCCTGCTGGCTGTCGAGCCTGGTAGGCACATGACTATCTTCTCTCCTTTGAACAGTGTTCCCAAGTTGGTGCCTCTGATGATGGAGTCTCCAAGTAGTAGTAGTTTTCTGTTTGGTGAGGTTTTCTTCATATTTGATGCTTTAGCAGGAGATTGGGCATTGTCTGACTCATTTAAGGGCCCTTCAGATTCTTTGGATTGAGCATCCTCATTAGCCAAGGCAGAGAAGGCATTATGCAAGGATATCTCTTGATGTATAGGATGTCTCTGTGTTACAGGTCGCAATCTTCCAGAACCCACTGTGATCCATTTGTTCCTGGGGTGTTTGATTCTTTGTGGGAGCGGTGGTGGACTTTGTTCAGTTTGTATCCTAGAAGAGGTGTGTTTCATTGCAGCCATTTCCTCCCTCAGTAGAGTCACTTCTTTATGCATGGCAACTAGGTCTTTCCTTAGTAGAGTTAATTTGTCATGCATGGCAGCTGACCTGAGGCACATAGGACAAGCTCTTAGGCTCCAAATGATTCATCTTGGAA
The DNA here is from genome assembly GCA_033557465.1 of Ichthyophis bannanicus. Classification (NCBI taxonomy): domain Eukaryota; kingdom Metazoa; phylum Chordata; class Amphibia; order Gymnophiona; family Ichthyophiidae; genus Ichthyophis; species Ichthyophis bannanicus. The sequence goes on from CM066031.1 coordinate 1,606,876,604, forward strand.
TGAAAGTACCACAGTTATTGCACTGAATATACAACATGTTGGTTAAGCAATCCCAGAAGAAGAAGAAGAAGAAGAAGAAAGGATGAAGAAGATGTGGACTTTAACCCAAGTAAAAAAGGATAGATGGCACGTATGTGACCACTATAAAGGCAATGTAGCCCCTGGGGTGGGTGGGGTGAGGGGTAGGATGGGTGGGAACCTACGTGTCTTTGACAAGTAGGCTGTTCCTGAACCGTGGGCACACATCGTTATCTGATGTAAGTCTATGCAAGAAAAGCAGTTAAAATACCCCCAAGTTTAGTCTAAAACCACAGTTAAACATTATAATAGTAATTCCCCCCAAAATCAACAGAATTTATAGTTTTAAGCCAGCAGAGAAGATAGAAGGTTTGCCCTTAGCTGAAATGGGTGCTTCTCAGCTCTGTAAAACTGGCTCAGACCAGTGTCAGGCCAGGTGTACAATGCTCCAAATCAGCTCCTCCCTGAGAATAGGGTTTCACCAACCAGTGCAGCAGGAGTAAAACACCTAGTTTGTTAGTTTTAACTCTCTATTTGCCACACACACAGATATCTGATGTAAGTCTATACAAGGAAAGCAGTCAAAATGCCCCCAAGTTTAGTCTAAAACCACAGTTAAACGCTATAATAGTAATTCCCCAAAAAATTAACAGTAAGAATTTATAGTTTTAAGCCAGAAGAGAAGATAGAAGGCTTGCCCTTAGCTGAAATGGGTGCTTCATATTTAATACTTTAGACACATGGAGTCCAATTCTGAAAAAGGCATGTCTGGACTCCGCGCATGTCTCCAGATAGGATGTGCACGCAGAGCCCCAATTCTACAACCCCGCACAGACACGTACAGGATATTATAGAGTCAGTGCATGGCGGTGACTGGCAAAGCACATCCAACTGGCGCCCTATTGGCCCGCCTTGTGCCACACGCACGTGTAGACCGTGCACACACTGGCCAGCCTTTCCGTGCACCTGTAACCCCGAAAACCTCCCCAACCCCATGACCAGCAGCCCATGTGCAACTGGATCCAGGAAGAAGGCCCCCCCCCCCCCAACATGGACTAAATGTAAAAGTCTGTCTTTTTGCAGATGACACAAAAATTTGCAACTGAGTTGTCTCCCCTGAGGGAGTAGAGAATATGAGCTGGAAGAATGGTCTAATGCTTGGCAGTTAAGATTTAATGTGAAAGAAGTGCAGTGTTATGCACTTGGGAAGCAGAAATCCAAGGGAATTGTACGCAATAGGGGGCGAGAGGTTGGTGTGCACAGACCAGGAGAAGGACCTTGAAGTGAGTGTTTCTGAGGATCTCAAGGTGGCGAAACAGTGCAACAAGGTGGTGACAAAAGCCAAAAGGATGGTGGGTTGCATACAAAGAGGAATTACCAGCAGAAAGGAAGAGGTACTAATGCCACTGTACAAGTCGCTAGTGAGGCCTCACTTGGAATATTGTGTTTAGTTTTGCGGACCATATCTCACAAAGGATATAAAAAGACTGGAAACGGTTCAGAGGAAGGAGACTGAAATGATTTGGAGCCTGCATCAGAAGACTTATGAGAAAAGACCTGAAGGCCTAAAGATGCACACTCTGGAGGAGAGGAGGGACAGGGGAGATTTGATTTAGACTTTAAATACTTAAAGAATATTAATGAACAAATAAAATTCTTCCAAAAATGGGGAAGCTGTAAAACTAGAGGGCATAACATGAAGCTGCAAGGGGGTAAACTGAAAGGCAACATCAGGAAATACCTTTCACTGAAAGGGTGGTGGATGCTTGGAATGCCCTCCTGATGGAAGTGGTGGGGGCAAATACAGTGACGGAATTCAAAATGGCATGGGACAGACAGTGGATCCCTTTATAGCAACAGGATAAAATCAAAATAAACATAAGTATCTCTTATATCTCAACAAATAGGGGTGACCTCCATGGAATGGTGGATATACCTCTAAACAAAGGCATAGGGAGGAGTGACCTGCATGGTTCAACTACTGCATGTGGAGGGTGTGTGGGGTGGCTGGGGCATGTATGTATGCCATGTATGTGGGGGCATTCCCAGGGGGAGGGGGTGCCCCATGCATATCCCCACCATGGCAGAGTGGGTCATCACATTGGACCCTGGGATCATGGGGGCCAACACCACCTGCCCAGAAAACCCATCACCATGCATTGTACCCTGCCTCCCAGTCCCAGTATATCCATGCATATACCCACCTAGCAGCCATTCACCACAGATGTGGCACCCCTTGAAGCACGCATGGATCTCTTACCGGCTCAGGACATGGGCATCATGACAGGAACCTGGGTACCTGACGCTTACATCTGTGATCTCCCCATTCACTTTGCAGACCACCTGCATATTCACAGAGTGGAATGCCTTGTGTTTGCGGTACACAGCCTCACTCTGTCGCAGTGACTGGAGGGCAATGTGTGTACTGTCCGCCATACCTAGGATCAACGGAAAGCCTGCCACAGTGTAGGATCCCTGCATGGTCTGGTGCTGGTCCTGCTGCATTGATGGGAAGCAGATGTTCTGTGCCATGCACTGCAGGTAGATGCCCATAAACTCTGTGAGTCACCATGAAACCGTAGGCTGACTGAGTCCCTCCACAGCCAAGAGCACCATCTGAAACGATCCCATCACCAGAAAGAGTAGCACTGTCATCACCTTCAGGTGCACTGGAATAGTCTCACCCCTCTGCATGGGGCCTTTTTACCATGGTTCAAGCTGCTGGTAGAGGTCATGTATGGCAGTCCTTTCAAAATGGTACCATGCCACAGATACTGCATCAGTCATGTCCATCTACTGGATCCTCTGACAAGGGACAGGGGCATGGGGATTTATTTTATTTTATTTTATTTATTTTATTTATTTATTTATTTTAGTATACATTTGTATACCGCTACTTCCAGCGATCAGCAGCAGTTTTTGATTACAGATTGGAAATTGTCAAATCATGACAGGAAATTTTTGAGGTATAAACACATTGATTAGACAGGAAAGCACAGCACACAGAGAACTATTTTTACAAGGGAACATGGGCTATGGAGGGTTACGTGGCTTGCCCAAGACCACAAGGAGCACCTGTGGGACTAGAAACCCCAGTCCTTCCGTCAGTCCACATGCCTGTAAACCATGTCTTGCCTACCACAGGTGCAGCCCTGGATGTCCTGCATGTTGTTCTTGTCCAGCCAGCCAGCTGCACAATAATTAGCGGCCATTGCACACATAGTGGAGTGTTTCAGAGAGCAGCAGGTGGCAAAGCAGTTTGGGCTGCGGCATGCACAGACATATACACAGCACATCGGCAGAGGCACACATTCACAGACACATGCACGTGTGGTGATGTGCAAGAGAGCATGTGCATACACATCCACAATGTTTTCATGTGGCCTGGTCTGACCTCACCATATCCCCTATTACTGAAATACCATGCCTACTCCCCTCTGCAGCTGCTGATTGTGCATTCATAGTCCCCTCTATTATGCTGGCTGTGAGGGGCAAATCACTGACCTCTGCATCCCATGCACATGCCATCTCTTCCACTCTCTGTGCCTGCAGTACCTTTGAGGGTGTCCAGGTACAGATATATGTGTGCATGGGCATGGTCAAGTCAGCGCTGGGACATACATGTTGGCATGTCCTGGCATAAACGTACAAACGGGTCCATCACAGGCCCCCGTGCATTGCCTCTGTGACAGAGACAGTCCATGTCATGACACCTAAGCGCTACCAGGAAGGCAAGGTTATTCGATGGTGAGGTGATCCTCATGCTGGAAGAGATCCTCCAGCAGCTGGTACAATTGGTGGGGGATGCATCCACCCATTTGGGTGCCTATGAGAATCAGCAGCTATGGCATGATGTGTACAGCCATATCAATGCCATATATCATTGGAACTAGGACATCGAGGATATGAAATGCAAGGGGCAACACCGCTCAGAAGGCACAACAAGGGTCCTTGGGTATGCAGGGCGAGTACCTGACTAACTTGGAACAGTGAATTCTCGTTACAATTGGCCCTGCCACCTCAGGTGGGATAGGCCCTCTTGATATATCTGAGCCATCCCAGGAGCAAGATACATGTGTGAAGTGTGTGTCCCTGCCCCTTACCCCATGTACTCCCTTCCCACTGTGTGCATGCGCACACTTGCGCACAGCCACCAACACTGGCTTCCATGGTGTCCTAGTCATGCCACTGCTGCCAGGTGCACTCACAGTACATGTGGTCACTCTGCTGCTGGGCTGTGTCTTGGGGCCATTGGCAGACTGGCTGTCAGCTGGTGGTGGCAGGGCTGAGTACACAGGCCATGAGGGTGTATGTCTGTTCATGGGCCTCTGTGCCCATCTGGCTCCACACAGGGGGACGGGGTGTGTCGTACATCATGGCAATGGCCCCTCTCAACCTATGTAGCCTCATGCCTAATCCACATGGCTGCAACACTGCCACCCCATTGGCACTGCCAGATGCAGGTATGACCCACAATATTCTCTGTGTCTTCACAGGTGCCCCTGCTGTAACCCCACAGGCAGCAGTGCCTTCTCTGCTGACAGTGTCCATGGAGAATGCCAAGGGGAGGGGGCAGAGAGGCTCCTAATGATACCCTACTGCCATGCACTGCTGCTGATGCCACACTGCAGCAGCCACATGATGTCCCAGGCCTGAATGATCTGGAGCTCCATGTCCCCTTCCCATTGCCTCTGCCACAGTGCACTATTGATGAAGGTGATGTCCAGGAGCGGCATACCCACAGTGATGAACAGCATCACCTGCGTCGATGTGCTGAGCATCTGCTTACACGCGGTACCACCCAGCAGGCTTGGTCCAAGCAACTGCTGGAGCTGCTATGACAGTCCATGATATTGCAGAAAAGGCATCTTGTGGCCACTAAGTAGCTGACCAAAGCTACTAGCACCCTTCAGGCAACCATGATTGAGATCCTGATAGAGCTGTGACGTATCCATGGCCGTTCCCTGGAGTATGCCTCTCATGGGGTCTGGACATGGTATGGTGGAGCAGCTCCTACAGCTGCACCATCCTCATCAGCTTGTGCAACTGCGCCCTTAAAGCCTAGCACCAGTGGTGTCACAACGTGGGCCTCAGCATGCATCTGCACCACTGTTGGTCCACCCTCCACACACATACTCCCTCTCCTTAAGCCAGTTCCAAGGGCAAAGGTCCCTGGATGATGTTTCCCCCATTCCATGAGGGTGTCATGGAGTCAGATAGTATGAGCTGTGATACTTCATGGTCTGAGGAAATCCCACCATGCACACCTATGACCATTGTGACTGAGGCACAGGTGCATGTGCCTCAGGGAACGGAAGAGGCAATGGCCGGGCATGGGGGAAGGGATGCAGGGATGTCATCTAGCAGCAGGATTGGGGTGCAGAATGCTTGGTGTGTGGCTTGGATCCCAAGGAGATGCACAGGCAGTGCGAGTTTGTTCAGAAGTGTGTGGGGTGGGTGTCAATCACGTTCCAGGGCTGTCTGTGTAACATTGTGCCAGTTGGGTAGGCATGGGTGGTTGAGGGGATCCATGGGGTAGCACTGCCTCATAGGGCTGGCATTAGTTATGTGCAGAGGACATACCATTCTTCATGACATAGACATCTATGTTCATGTGTTGCTTTTGTGACTCACACATGTGTATGTCGGCAACATCTACATGCTGTCTAGCCCAGGATCCTGGTGTGTGTGGCATTGGTCTGCTGGCCAGTGCTCCTCTGTGCCACTGCAGGTGGACACTGAGGGGGCATTTGCCAGCATCAACACATGCATGGGGCACCTGTCTGTGTTGTGCCCAATGTCACATTTGTCACGCCCTCCTCCCATCTCTATCTGCTTAGGGACACATCCACTACCATAAAATTTGGTGCTTGCCCTGGGGCACCCTCCACAACTGATCCTGCTAGGGTTTTAGGGTGCCCTTTACATGAACCAAAGGGCATTGGGACTGCTACCTGTGCTCAGAGCATGTGCACCTCCAACTCTCAGGACATTGATAGCGCCGTGAACCATTCAGGGACCTTCTGTCCTGCTTAGTGACCAGTGGTGACTGTCTTGCACACATTTGCTTGTCTTTGTCTATGCCATAAAAATGTCTTCTTGGGCCTGATCTGACACACATGGTGTGATGGCTGCATGTGGTGCAACGCATGCGCCTCAGATGCTGCATGGCATGGTGTGGTGGATGTTACAGTGCCACATCATGTTGTGGTGGATTGTGAACCCATGACCTTTGGATTCCCAAGATGTGTTGTTCCATTGCACTACACATCCACTATGTGATATGCCTGGCTGCCTGTAACTATAGCTTGAACTGACAGCATCACACTGATCATAGCTGGCAGGTTTTGCCCCTCATGGACACCAAGACTGCCCCAGAATGCAGTATACCATAAGATGGTAATTATGTCTCTGCATACATGTTGATATTTGCAATATGTGTGCACTGATAGGTGGGTGTTGTGGTGCCTTGTCCAGCATCCGGTCCATACCTCTGGCCACTGGGGTTTTCATGGGCCTACAGTGTTGGGTCAGGTCAGCCATGTGCTGTGTCAGCTTTGCATCTGCTGCTCTCATTCACCCTGACCATGCATAGGTTTCATGCAGGGGGCCATTGGTGTGTTCAGGACCCAGACACTACATATCTTACACTTGCAAATCTGTCAGTCCACCATGACACAATGTGGGTGCTACATAGGTGGGGTTCCCTCCTACTTCCCTCTACTGCATGTGTCCACATATGTCAGTCTCATACACTCTACATCTGGTTCACTGCAGTCACACATTGGACATCTCTCCAACTGTATCATATATCCATGTCACAGCTCTGTTATGCAGCTTTTTCTCAGATCAAGGCTGGGATTTTAGACATTGGGCCCCCATCCTGCCATCGCTGGCAGTTGTTGTCTGCGTACTTCAGGCCTGCTCCCAAGGAATGACATACTTGGTAACATGATCATGGTAGAACATTTCACAGTTGTGGGGCACAGCTCAATCTCACTGCAACCTCTTTGTCCATTTATTTATTACATACATCATGTATGCCTGGTAGCACACATCTTCACAGACATGTTTGGAGGATTGTTTCAGAGGTGTGCCCATGTCACAACAGCAGCAGTGACATGTGTGGATTGCCATTCACATGGGTTTGCCCTCTTCACCGTCACATTGCTGACAGGCAACGTGCCATGTTAACATGCACCAGGGGGGAGGGTTTGGGCAGTCCAAGGGGGAGTTCCCCTGGTCACAAACCATGCTACAGTTGCATTATGTGTACGCCCGGCCCGGGGACATGTCTATAGCAGACATGGTGAACATTTGCACCCAACCCCACATCCACAGGTGAGCATGTGCACAGAGACGTGTTCTGCGGGGCTCATACAGGTGTTCTTCAGCCACCCAAGGCCTCGGACATGCGGAATGATTTTGGGACATCCACATGCATACTGTATTCTAGGATGTTGGATGTTCCTGATCCTACATGTCCTCACATTGTACCCACTGATGCCATGCCCCTTCACAGCCAGCAGTGTGTTGATGCACAGTGGACATTACTGACACTGTGTTATTGCAGCTGCATCAGCCTGCCCATGTCTCAGTCCCCCTCATGCCCTGCGGGGCACTGTCTAGGCCCAGTGTATACCTGTATGGGGTTTGAAATTGCAAATATTAACATGTATGCTGGGACATAACTACCATCACATGGTATATTGCATTCCGGGGCAGTCTTGGTGATTTCCATTGTGGTCATCTGTACAGACTCACCTTCAGTGGCTTCAGGTAGACACTCATCCTCACCACTACCTCCTCAGCATGTACATCATGGGCATGCATTAGTGTTCTTTGCAATGTTGGGGAACCCTTATCTTTGCCACCCTTATCTTTGAACATTTGGCTGTGGTGGACTCTTTCTGGCTTTGCCTGCCTCATCACACTGACACCTGGTAACACTGTGCTTATCCATATGGTCCAAGTACTGGCCAGGCTTTCATGTGTCACCTGCCCTGCTGCTGCCCAAACCAGCTCCCCCAGTGCACCCCTGAGACCACACCCACACCCTCTCTCACTTTCTGCAACAGCAACATATTTCCGTGGGGGGCATATCAGCTATGATATAACATACTCACATGGGATATCAGGGCTACATATCTGCTCTCCTGTTCTCATCCCAAAAGGTATCCTTTCCCTTTTCACATTCATACTCTCCCTTACTCTGCAGGCCCATCTATGTGCCTAGTTTTGTTGGCGAGCCGTGGATTATCTCCTTTGCCACATACAGCACATAGGTGCATAGCATGATTGGACACTGGTATTCTTAGTTGTATCGCTGCACATCTGTTTTGTTATGTTTCTTTGGCTAACAATGGTCATTCAGTTCTTCTCCCTGTACCTTCTACATGCATCTTGTATTTGTCCTGTCTGTGGTGGCACCACTTCAGACCTGACCTGTCACATCCATTCACCTCTATGCAATGCATTGCAGGGCAGAGCTTAATTTTTTATAAGTTAGACCTTTATACCTGATTTCAGCAGGTCTAACATAGATGTTTCCAGATTACACTTCATACATACACGGCCCATTTGTGAATAAGCTTTCTACATCGTGGCAGATGACCATGCTCCTGTTCTGCCTTCTCCCACCCATGTTCTTAACTCTCCATGCTAACACACATGTCATCTGTATTGCAGAATATAGTGGGGGATGTATTTTCCACTTACATGTCCATGCCTCATGTGGACAGCCTCTATTCGTATTCTGGAATGAGGGCCATTATGCAAAGAGAAAGATCATTAGAGAAATCATACTTGATAAGGTTGAAGGTCAACACAAAAGAGGAAGACCAGCAATGATCAATACAATAACAGCAGCTATGAATGCCAGTCTATCAACAATTAGCCACCTGACTATGGACCAAACCGAGTTAAGGACAACGATCCACAGGGTTGCCATGAGTTTACATTGATTTGATGGCACTTAACAATAAGAATGTTAACTGGATCAATATCACCTCAGGGCAAACTAGGGAAAGAAAGCTTCTAGATGAAATCAATGACTGCTTCATGGAGTAGCTGGTTCAGTAACTGACATGAGGAGGAGCCAGGGCCGGATTTACCTTGAGTGAGGCCCTACGCCAACAAAAATTGTGGGCCCCCAGCAGGGGCGGCCCAAGGGGGGTGCGGGGCCTCATTTGCATAAATATTTGCATAATGTTACCATATACTAACTTTTAGTAAACGTGCCTCTTAATGAGTGTATGGATAAAGAAAGACTAAAAGATTTCTACATTACTATAATCCAGTGCCAACTGCCAGACACATTAGGAACTACTACAAACACTGCCCATTTAGAACCCATAGTAAACCCGCCGTATCCTAACAGCACTACCAGGACTCACAAAGCACCATACTCTACCAATCAAAAGGCAACCCTGCAAATATTAAACCAATACATTTCAGAGAACAACAATACATGACCTACTGGGGAAAGAGAACAAGTGGCAATGTCAAATAGGAATTATATAAACAGAACACCTCAGCTCAGTTACACATGCAGAACATAGACCATCACCAAACAAGTAATCACAATTTAGAAACAGGAAGACAATAATTAAACTGGGAATCCCAAAAGCCAAACTTGGAATGTACAACACTGTAGAAATAAAACTATACATTAATTTGCTCTTGTACTAAACAAAGCGCAGACGTTAATGATGCACATTTACCAGAGCTGACATATTCCAATTAATAAATTCAAAATAAAGAGATATTTTTCTACCTTTTGTGCATTTTTTTCAGCTGCAATTGCTCCAGCCACTTTCTTCTGGTTTCTTCATGTCTTCTGCTAACTCTCCATCGTCTGCTGTCCATTTGTCCTTTCTTCTCTCTTCTAGATTTTTTTCCATTCTCTCTCTACATCTGCTTTAACATACTAATCTTTCTCCTTTTGCTCTTTCCTCATTCCTATTTCATCCACTCAAATTTTACCCCTCCATCCTCAATCCCCACTTACTCTCCCAATACCCGGCCAATTGTAGATTTTTTATCCCTCCCACACAAAATATTTTTCCCTTCTCCATTTTACTCTTCCAGCCCCATCCCATTCTAATCCTCCCCCAACATCAGCTCCCTTCTAGTTCCAGCCTCACCCAGCATCCATTCCCTTCTAGTCCCTGCATCAGCCCATTTCCAGTCCTAGCCACCCATCAGCCCATTTCCAGTCCTAGCAACCCCCCAACCCAATATCAGTCCTAGCCCCCAATCAACCCACTTACAGTCCTAACTCCCCATCACCCCATTTTCAGTTTAAGCCCCCCCTATAACCCATTACCAGTCCTAACCCCCCATCAGCCCACTTCCAGTGCTAACCCCATTAACTCATTTCCAGTCAGCCCCCCATAGCCCATTGCCAGTCCTACCCCCCCATCAGCCCACAGCCCATTACCAGTCCTAACCCCATCAGCCCACCTCCAGTTTTAACCCCCCAGCCCATTTCCAGTCCTAGCCCCCCCATAGCCCATTACCAGACAACCCCCATCAGCCCACAGCCCATTACCAGTCTTAACCCCCCAAAGCCCCTTACCAGTTCTATCCCCCACCTACAGCCCTTTAACTGTCCTAACACCATCAGCCCACCTCCAGTCTTAACCCCCCTGCCCATTTCCAGTCCTAGCCCCCCCATAGCCCATTACCAGACAGCCCCCATCAGCCCACAGCCCATTACCAGTCTTAACCCCCCCCAAAGCCCATTGCCAGTTCAAAGCCCCCCCAACAGCCCACAGTCCATTACCAGTCCTAACCCCATCAGACCACCTCTAGCCTTAACCCCCCCCCCAGCCCATTTCCCGCCCCAGCCCCCCCAATCGCCCATTACCAGTCCTACCCCCCCATAGCCCATTACCAGTCCTACCCCCCCCCCCCCCGCCGGCCTAAAGTAAAATTTATTTTTAAAAAAAAACCTGCTGGCTGCTGCCGCGGGGCCCCCTCTGCTGCCGCGGCAGCACCGACTGACCCGCGGGGGCCCCCTCTGCAAGCTGACTCCGTCGGTCCGTCGATCCCTCCCTCTCCCATTAGCCCCTGCGGGCTTAACAGAGACGTGAGGAGACACTCTCCTTTCGCGTCTCTCACAGCCTGCAGCCTGCACCCTGCACGGAGGGAGGGAGGGAGGGAGGGAGGAACGAACCGACGGCTTCAGCTTGTAGAGGGGGCCCCCGCGGGTCAGTCGGTGCTGCCGCGGCAGCAGAGGGGGCCCCGTGGCGGCAGCCAGCAGTTTTTTTTTTTAAATTGTATTAAAAAAAAATTAAAACTTGTTCTTTTTTTGTGGGCCCCTGCCGGCTGTGAGCCCTACGCCATGGCGTACATGGCGTATAGGTAAATCCAGCCCTGGGAGGAGTTATTTTGGACCTAGCCCTTAGCAGAACACAGGATCTGATGCAAGAAGTGATCGCAAAAATGATCATAAGATGATCAAATTTGAGTTAATAAATGGAGGAGGAACAGCAAGGACATTTTTCAAAACTTTCAAAATGAAATGACTTGGAAAATACCAAAAGAAATTCCTATTTCATTCAAATTCATAACCTTTGAGTTAGAAGCAGACATCTTGAAGAGTCATCACATCTCCATGGGGGCTGGTTCTAGCCAGTCTTCCCTTAACTCTTGGTTTGCTGGTGATCTTCATTTATGTTTCCAGATTGGCCCAAAGTTTGTCTGGATCTCTATAGAAAATGCTAACTGGATTTTCAATCTATTGACTCCTACTGTAAAGATTACTCCACAGATTTTTCTTTTGTCATGTTCCAGTACAAGAAATTCTATGAAACAATGGGGTCTGTTTACTAAACAGCGACAGTGGTGATCGTGCAAAATTGAATAAAACGGGGCCGTAGCCTGATTTTGCACGATCACCGCTATTGTTTAGTAAACAGACTGCCATGTCTAAGTACACTATTAGAGAAATTTATCAAGCCTAATTCATATCCTAGTTGTTAAATTAGTGGTGATCAGCCAGAATATGGAAGCCCAGGCCAGGTGTATCCCATGCTTTAAAAAAGGTGGAAGAAAGGTCAAACAACTGCTGGCATGTTTTAAGGGTGAGGTGAGAGATGCTGCTATTTATTTATTTATTTTATTTATTTGAACATTTTTCTATACCACCCATTCCAGAGATCAGGGGTGGTTTACAGATAACAAAAAGATAATAATAATTAAATTATTATTATTATTTACAATGAACGGTTTTGTACAGTGAACATTTTGAACAAATTAACTAAATTTTAGTACAAATTAACTAAGGGCAAAAAAAAGTGAATCTGGAATTATTCATAAAACATTATTTTATAATTACTAATAGTAACCTATTAGTTATCCTCAAAAAACATCTTTCAAAAAAATAGAAAAAGGATGCAAATGAAGAAAACAGGAAATACCATAAACACTGGCAAGTTAGGTGCAATGTATTGATAAGGCAGGCTAAGAGAGAATTTGAAAAGAAGTTATCCATGGAAGCAAACACTCGTAATAAAAACTTACCCAGGTACATTCAATGGAAAAAGCTGATGCGGGAGTCAGCTGTGCCATTAGATGACTGGGGGGTAAAAAGAGAACAAAGAGAAGACAAGGTCATAGCAGAGAAACTTAGAGCCTGATTCTCAGTGGTTCATCCGGGCCATCCAGATGGTCCCAGGCAAGATGGGACTGTTTGGACCTGATTCTGGTATGCAGGAATAAAATGTTCCTGTGGCAGCCCAAACATCCGCAGCTCCAGGCCCCATTATCCCCACTGCCTGACCGACAGCTAGCCTTCCATGGCCTGGATCAGGTGACAGCCCCCCCCCCCCCGTACCCAGTCTCAGCCCCAGGGGAGTTCCCCGGGCCCAATTTCTGGGTTTTCACTGCTTATATCACCTCTGAAGTGGTATAAGCAGCGCATCCCTATGGGCCCAACAGTATATACAGGGCTATGACCTGAATCGGCCCTGTACATGCTGCCAGACTGGCTTGCCCCCACTCCGACCAGACCCTGCCCCCTCCCACCCACCACCGGCTCTCCCCATCTTACAACACAAGACATGCAGGGAGGGCAGGGAGGGTTATAGGGTCTATGTGGCTTGTGGGGCTGCACAACCCACATTCGTGAACGGAGCCCTTAATGAATTATTTGCTTCAATCTTCACTGAAGAAGATGTAGGAGAGATAACCATACCAAAAATGATATTTAAAGGTGATGAATTGGAAAACTCAAAACAAATCTCAAACCTGGAATATATAATAGGGCAATTTGATAAATTAAAGAGTAGCAAATCACCTGAACCAGATGGTATGCATTCCAGGGTACTGAAGAAATGTAAAAATGAACTATCATTAAAATTATCTATACAACTTGAAGCTAGGAGGGTGACCAACATAACACCAAATTTTGAATCCAGTTCTGATCTGGGAAACTATAGCTTGGGAAGCCTAATATCAGTGTCAGCAAAATGGTAGAAACCATTATAAAAAAATAGTGAACATATAGACAGTCATATAGAACAAGTAATAGCTGAAATTGACAGAACATGCAAACAGGAAATCCTGATAGTCATGGGTGACTGGAATGCAAAAGTTGGCAACAAAGAGGAAGGCAAAGTCGTTGGAAAATATGGACTTGGCAACAACAGCAATGAGGCTGGAGAAAGACTGATAGAATTATGTAAGACCAATGATCTATTCATCTCAAACACCTTCTTCAAGCAACACAAGCTCTGACTGTATACGTGGACCTCAATAGATTGTACAGGAATCAAACTGACTGTATCTGAGGAAGACAATGATGGAAAAGCTTGATAACATCAATAAAGACAGACCTGATGCTGACTGTGACACACATCATCAACTACTAGTATGTAAACTCAAACTAAAGTTGAAAAAGGGCAAGCCAGTTATGAATGTAGCAAAATATGACCTTGAGAATATACCACTGGAATTTAAAGACTGCTTGCAAAATCAACTTGCTGCTTTAGATACAAATGAAAGAGTTCTAGAGGATTATGAGATGACATCAAGAAGGTTGTGTTGGAAGAAAGCAAGAAGTCTCTACAAAAGGTGAAAAAGCAAAAACGACCAAAATGAATGACCGAAGAAATTCTGAAAGTTTCCCAGAAACACAGAGAAGCTAAAGCCAGAGGAGAAAGAGAGGCAATCGCAAAACTCAACAGAGATATCCAACGTGCAGGAAGACAAGACACGGAGAAGTACTACAATGATGCATGCAATGAAATAGAATCAGAAACTATTAGAGGAAGAATAAGATTGGCTTTCCTAAAGCTACAAGAGTTAAAGAAAAAATTCCAGCCTAGAAATGGAATACTACAATATGCTCAAGGATCTATAATGAATGATGCTGAGAAGATCAAGAAAAGGTGGAAAGAATATACAGAATCATTATACCATAAATATCCAAGTAGACAAACAGCTGTTTCAAACTGTAACTTATGATCAGGAATCACTTTTGATGAAAGAAGAAGTCAAAGCAGCATTGAAAGCCTTATCAAAGAACAAAGTGGAGGAGTGGAGGAGTGGCCTAGTGGTTGGGGCAAGGTACTTCAGGCCAGAAGGTTGGGGGTTCAGATCCCACTAGAGGACAGCAAACTTGGGCTGGAAGGACTGGGGTTTCTAGTCCCACAGGTGCTCCTTGTGGTCTTGGGTAAGCCACTTAACCCTCCATTGCCCATGTTCCCTGTAAAATAGTTATCTACAAGTTATAATGCCCTGTTCAATGTAATTTCAGTTTGTTCAATGTAAACCGCACTGATGCAGAATAGCATGGTATATAAGAGAATATAAATAAATAAATAAAGCACCAAATATTGATGGTATTCCCATTGAAGTATTATATCAGTCTGATGCAGCCATTACCATACTTACAAGGCTCTGCTAGGGAATTTGGAAGACAAATTCATGGTCAACTGACTGGAAAATATCTATGTTTATACCAATACTGAAGAAAGGTGACCCATCTGACTGTGGAAGTTATCGCACAATCACTTTGATCCCACATGCCAGCAAGATTCTACTCAAGATCATTCAGCAGAGCTTACAACCATACCTAGAATGAGAAATGCCTGAAATGCAAGCAGGGTTCAGGAAAGGGCGAGGAACGAGAGACATCATTGCAGATGTGAGATGGATCCTTGAAAAGATAAAAGAATTCCAAAAAGATATACATATGCGTTTTATTGACTACAGCAAGGCTTTTGACTGTGTAAACTATGAGAAGCTCTGGGCCACATTAAGACGCATGGGTATACCAGAATACTTGATAGTTCTCTTACACAACCTTTACCTTGATCAACTTTTACCTTGGTCAAAAAACAACTGTTTAAATAAAACAAGGAGAAACTGAATGGTTTAAAATCAGCAAACCTTCGCTATGCAGATGATACCACATTACTGGCTGAAAGTAAAGATGATCTGAAACATTTGCTTCTCAAGATCAAGGAAAATAGTCTTAAAATGGGCCTGCACCTTAATGTTAAGAAGACAAAGATCCTGACTACTGGCAAAATCAATAAGTTCATCATTGATGGAGAAGAAGTAGAAATAGTTGACAACGTTAACCTACTTGGATCAACAATCAATAAAGAAAGGACAAGCAGTCAAGAAATCGGACAACACATTGCTTTTCACAGAATGGTTATGAAGGCCCTAGAAAAGATTCTCAAGAGCAAAGATGTCACTCTCCATACAAAGATTCAACTTGTTCAAGCTATGGTGTTTTCAATAACGTCATATGGATACGAAAGTTGGACAGGGAAAAAGATAGAGAGAAAGAAAATTGATGCCTTTGAATTATGGTGCTGGTGATGAATACTGTGTATAGCATGAACAGCCCGAAGAATAAACCAGTCAGTGCTAGAGGAGCTCAATCCTAAACTTTCCTTAGAAGTTCAGATGACAAGATTTTGACTTTCATAATTTGGACACATCGTGTGAAGAGAGCAATCATTGGAGAAAGACATAATGCTAAGATAGAAGGTCAACATGAAAGAGGAAGGCCGGCAATGAGATGAATTGATGCAATGACAGCAGCTATGGGTGCCACTTGTGAGACTATGCTGGTCTTAGGCGGTTGCCTAGACCTGGGCATAGCCTGAAGTTGTGGAAATAAAGACACTGCAGTCGTGTCCAGAGTGAAAATTAAGGTTGTGTTTTATTCCCTTTCCCTTGAGGGTGTCTTCAAATAAGGACAACACAAAAGAAACAGTTGCTTCACCGGTGCAAAGGATTTTTAACAAATAATAGTTATGCTTCTTTTCAGCAAATAAAGCCCATCACATTCAAGATGTGTAAAACACAATTCTTTTCTTTCTCCTTTCTTAACAGAGAGACTCTATGTCATCAGCCATACCTAAAGCACATTCCATGGGCTCAGGGATGTTTTCTGGGCTATAGCTTTCCCACTGCATAGGGCCAGGACCTGGTCCTGTGTATGGGCACTGAGCCCCTGTGAAGCTGCTCTCCGAGCCTCGCCTTTGGGAAACCTCAGCTGCTGTGAGTTGGAGCTACTTTTGGGTGTCACAGATAGCAGGGGCTGTGCTGGGGCTTTCCTCCCACGTCTTAAGCCAGTAAGGATTCTCTAGCCTGCTGTAAGCCTGGCTTCTCCCACGGGGACCCACTTCCTTCCCTTTAACGAAGATAGGGTACTTATCTCTTTCCGTGGAGAAGATGGTTTCAAACCCTTCTGCTTCCAGCCAGGGCTTTCTTTCTGACTTGCACCCTGCTTTCCTCTGTGAATACTGGTTCCTGTGTTTAGCTGAACAGAACTCACGTCCTGCCTTCAGTGAGCTTCCCTGGATGTGACCTTTGCTCTCTGTTGGTTTGGCTGTTTGCCTCGGTACGAGGACCCCTCTGGCTGGGAAGACTTTGTCACTGTCTTTCTTAGCTCTCCCGGGTTTATCCGCCTGCCTTTCTTCAGCCCTGGTCCTCCAAGGCAACGTGTCTTTCTGTAACTGCTTTGGAGTTCTGGTCTCACCTTCTCTCTGAGACTGACCTTTCAAACTCCTGGGCTGCACTTCAGTCCTAGCTCTCCAAGCCTGCCTGGAACTGCAGTCAGACTTCCTTTGGTCTCTGCTTTCCTCCTCAAACTCAAACTCCTGCTGCAGCCCTAGTCCACGCTCCTGCTTGAGCTCTCGGTCTCTCTCAAGTTCCAGCTTGAGCTCTCGCTCAATTTCCAGCCAGAGCTCTTGCTCGGTTTCCAGCCTGAGCTCTTGCTCGGTTTCCAGCCTGAGCTCTTGCTCGGTTTCCAGCCTGCTCTGTGGGCTTTCCCACCTGTTTTTATCTCTCTGCTCATCAAATGTAGAACGTGAGCCTGGCTCCAGGTGAGCCTGATTGGAACCCTGAATTCTTACTGCGTCACTAAAGCCATGAGGAAAGTTTGTTTCCCTTTTCCCTGCCTCTCTGCATTGTGAATGCTGCAACTGCCCACGTGGCTGTAAGGTAAGCTCTTCTTTTATATTACTCCTTAATATCTCAGGGTCTGTACTATCTAACTCATGACAGATAAGCTCTTCCTTTGCATTACTCTTCAATATTTCTGGCTTAGTGCTGTCTACCTCATGACACACTCTATCAATATTGTGAACTATCATTAAAATCATCAGTAATACCTGAAGATTGGAGGATAGCCAATGTAATGCCAATTTTTAAAAAGAGTTCCAGAAGTGATCCAGGAAACTGCAGACCAGTATTGGGAAACATGGTAGAAACCATTATTCAGAACAAAATTTCTAAACATGTAGATAGTCATGGTTTAATGGGAGTCAGCCAACATGGCTTTAGCCAGGGAAGGTTTTGTCTTATGAATCTGTGATATTTTTTTGAAGGTGTCAATAAACAGGTAGACAAAGGTGAGCCGGTCAATATAGTGTATCTGGGTTTTCAAAAAGCCTTTGACAAGGTCCCTCATGAGAGATTCTTGGTGAAATTAAAAAGTCATGGGAAAGGAGGCAGTGTTATATTGTTAAGATAGAAAGTAGATTATAGGACTAAATGGCCAATTTTCCCAATGAAGAAAGGTAAATAGTGACCCCAAGGATCTGTGCTGAGCCCGCTGCTTTTAAACATATTTATAAACGATGTGGAAATGGGAATAATGAGTGAGGTAAAAAAATTTACAGATGACACAAAATTATTCCAAGTTGTTAAAACTAGGAGGATTGTAAAAAATTTCAAGAGGACCTTGATAAACTGGAAGACGGGATGTTCAAATGACAGATGAAATTTAATGTGGACAAGTGCAAAGTTATGTACCTAGGAAAGACAACCCAAACTATGGTTATATGATGCAAGGTTCCACATTAGGAACCACCACCCAGGAAAAAGATTTAGGCGCCATCGTGGCTAACACATTGAAAATGTCTGCCCATTGTGCAGTGGTGGCCAAGAAAGCAAATATAATGCTAGGAATCATAAGGAAAGGAATGGAGAATAAAACAAAGGACATTATAATGCCTCTGTATCATTCCATGGTGCGACTACACCTTGAATATTGTGTGCAGTTCTGGATGTCGTATCTTAAAAAGGATATAGCGGAATTAGTAAAGGTACAGAGAAGAGCCACCAAAATGGTAAAGGGGATGGAAGGATACCGCTTTGAGGAAAGGATTAAAAGTTTAGGGCTTTTCAACCTGGAAAAGAGACAGCTGAGGGGTGATATGATAGAGGTCTATAAATTAATGAAAGGAGTGGCACGGGTAAATGTAGATCAATTGTTTATGCCATC
The DNA here is from genome assembly GCA_033557465.1 of Ichthyophis bannanicus. Lineage (NCBI taxonomy): Eukaryota > Metazoa > Chordata > Amphibia > Gymnophiona > Ichthyophiidae > Ichthyophis > Ichthyophis bannanicus. The sequence continues at coordinate 1,606,895,379 of CM066031.1, forward strand.
AAAATGTAGAAAGACTAGGGGATATGCAATGAAGCTACAGTGTAACTAACACATATAAGACTAATAAGGGGAAATATTTTTCATTCAAGGCATAATCAAATTCGTTACCATAGGATGTAGTAAAAGCAGTTAGTGTAGCTAGGTTTTAAATGGTTTGGACAAGTTCCTAGAGGATAGGTCCATAAGCCATTATTAAAGGGGACCTGGGAAATCCACTGCTGTCCCACTACAAGCATTGTGGAACCTGTGTCTTCGGGGGAAACTGCTGGGTACTTGTGACCTAGATTGGCTACTGTTGGAAACAGGATACTAGGTTTGTTGTTCCTTGGTCTGACCCAGTATGCCATATCTTATGTTCTTATGTAATGAGCCGCCTGACTGAAGACCGAACACCGTTTAGGTCAACTATCCAGAAGGTCGCCATGAATCGATACCAACTCGATGGCACTTAGCAACAACAAATAGACAGTCATGGTTTAATGGGACTAAGCAAATATGGATTTAGTCAAGGAAAGTCTTGCTTCACCAATCTGTTACATTTTTTGAAGGTGTTAAAAACAGGTACAGTAGATAAAGATGAGCTGGTTGATACAGTATATCAGGATTTTCAGAAAGCCTTTGACAAGGTCTCTCTTGAGAGACTCTTGAGGATATTAAAAAGTCATGGGATAAGAGGCAGAGTCTTATTGTAGATTGGGAACTTGTTAAAAGAAAACAGAGTAGAGCTAAATGGTCAATGTTGTCAATGGGCCCAATGCTTTTTTACATATTTATAAACGGCCTTAGAATGGGAATAAGTGAGGTGATCAAGTCTGCAGATTGCACACAATTATTCAAAGTTGTAAATCACAAGAGGATTGTGAAAAATTTTAAGAGGACATTGAGAAACTGGGAGACTGGGCATTCAAATGGTAGATGAAATTTAATGTGAACAAGTATAAAGTTATGCTTTTAGGAAAGATCAAACCAAACTATAGCTAAAAGATGCAAGCTTCAACATTAAGGGGCTTGTTTACAAAGCCGCGGTAGCGATTCGCGATCGTTATCGGAGCCGCGGCCCCATTGAAATTAATGGGGCCGCGGCTCCGATAATGATCGCGAACCGCTACCGCGGCTTTGTAAACAAGCCCCTAAGAGTCGCATCCCAGAGAAAGCATCTAAGTATCATCGTGGCTAATATGTTGAAATCCTCTCTCAGTATGCAACAGCAGCCAAGAAAGTTAATAGAATGTTAGGAATTATAAGGAAAGAAATGGAGAATAAAACAAAATAATATTGCATGCAGTTCTCATTGTCTCTTCTAAAAGATGGAATTCACAAAGGTGCAGAGAAGGGTGACAAAAATGATAAAGGGGATGGCAGGATACCCTTATGAAGAAAATCTTAGAAAGGTTACGTCTTTCAGCTTGGAGAAGCGATAGCTGGGGGGAGATAGACAGAGATCTATAAATTACTGAGTGTAGTGGAATGGGTAAACGTAGATTGGTTCTTTACTCCCTCAAACAGTAAAAAGATAAGGGGACATGCAATGAAGCTAAAATGTAGCACATGTAAAACTAATTGGAGAAAATATTCTTTCACTCCATGCGTAATGAAACTTAGGAATTCATTGCCAGAGGATGTAGTGAAAGCTGTTAGTGTAGCTGGATTTAAAGGAGGTTTGGAGAAGTTCTTGGAGGAAATGTTCATAAATCAAGTGGATTGGAGGAAATCCATTGCTTAACCTTGGGAATTTGGCAGGTATTTGGGAAATGGATCGACCATTGTTAGAAACCGGATCCTGGGCTTGAAGAACCTCATGTCTGAGCCATTATAGCAAATAGATGCGTATCCCTACTGTCATTATCATGCTTTGTTTCCACATCATACCATTGAAAGAGCTACTTCTTCATACTTTGACTTTAAGAAGGTAATTTCATGTAGAAAGGCTAACTTAGGCTGCACACACAAAAGTAGGATTGCACAGAGCTATCCAAATATTTTATAAATAGCTGCATAGTTTATAAAATATGCCAGTCTCTGCCCCGACAGATATGGGCATATATCTATGAGCATGTATTCTATATAGTGCACACTGAGTGTACCGTGCTTCACCCCTCACGAGCAACAAAACCTGGGTTCTTGGGCTTCAATCCCTTCACTCAAAGCAATGGGAGAGAAAGAAAGTGAAAATAAGTAATAAAACAATTCATACACAGAGAATTATGTTAAAAACACCATACTCTTAAGGCCTTAAGGGAGAGAGCCCACAATTCTACAAGCTTGAGCAGTTCCTGTAAATCTTCTTCCCCATGGCTATGCCAGAGCACCTCCTTTATTGAGAGAAAAAATGCGTTGTCAGCACTACTTTGGTTACAAGTCTTGTTATGGGACGAAGTAAACGCAGACATATTGCTCAGCTGAATTAGAAGAAGCAAAAAAAAAAACCATTCTGTCCCGTTCTGCTAAACATGGCCCCATTTCAAGTCCCTCTCAACACATACATATCTGCAAATGCATGGAGGCATCGTTCAAACAGTTCTTCAGGCTGGAAAGCCTAAATTTACTCAGAAGATCACCCTCCTTGGCACTGAGTTGAATGTTGGGAAGGAGGAACATCTGTTCTTCACCACAGGGAGTCCCCAGAAATTAGGCTAGAATTAACTGGGCCTGGTTGTGCTTGGGAGGCAGTTTAGCAACCACTCATCCCAACAGAGAGGGGAAAGAGCCTAGAAGAATTCCACGTTCAGGAGCTTCAGGATATGTCTAAAGTAGGAGGGGTATGGAGCATACCTTGCAGGGAATGGGCATGTTTTAATGGCTAGAATGCTGTACTATGAAGTAAAAGGCAAATGCATTATCCTGAATAAGGACACAGAGGGCAAATGGACACCACTTATCAGAATATCTAACTCAGTGCAGGGAAAAGGTAGTAGATACCTATCTAGGCATCCTGAGAGAAGTGGTACGGGCAGATATGATCATGGAATCACAGAATGCATGGACAAACCAGACATGCTCGGAGAAGAGCATGGCAGAAAGTTACAGGGGTCAAGGACTCATCCACAAGAAGGTTTTAGGGCACATTACAAGCATATCCTGGTAGCTAAAAGCTCTTTCTCCGTTTCTAGATAGAAGATCTAAAGAAGCCTGACATCTGCAGCTGCATCAATCCATTTGGCTGGAAGAGGTGTGGACAGATCTAAAGCTGAACACAGGTCAGTATAGCTAACTTGAGTTTGACACTTAGCACATGTATTACCTTATGTTTATATTTTGGGAATATTTTTTTATCTGCAGAAAAGGGTTCTTATAGCAATACCCAGGGGTTTAGCATGTATAAAGTAGACACGGAGAATATGTATGCCTACTTTTATCCAATTTGAGTGTTTGGCACGTTCAGGGAGGAGTTTACTTTCTTTAACTTTTTATTTTATAACATTGGACAATTAGAATAAAGTAAGAACTTCAACAGCAACGTTCGACCAGCGTGAAACATATCAAAGAAGAAAAAAGGAAAATAAATCACAATCCTACAACTGGTTTAACTTCTTAGCTGCAGTAAAAGAGGGCAAGTGGGCTGGCTTGAAGAATATATATTTCACAGAATGATGGGAACTTCGGAAAAAAAATACCCTCAACTGCAACACTCCTGATTATGAAAGAATGAATAGTTTCCACCTTCTTTGGGTTCTTTAGTGACATAAGAAAATATACGCACTTTAAGGTTAAGAAGTAACCTCCCATAATTCCAGTCTTAGTAATACCCCCTGCCTGTGCTCCGATGTCAATAGATGGTGCCAGTGCAGCCAAGACAGCCACAGAAGTACACAACACAACCGCGAAGAAAACGCTCTTGAGTCTGGGCTGAAAGAGATCTCATGCCCTGAAGATCCCATCGTTTTCTGAACCCCTGCTCGCTGAGTGTGAGTGTCCACTGGCCCCATTAGAGATGTAGACCCAGGCCGAGAGGGAAAAAATGCAGACCTTCCCTTTCTGCTTGACCATCATTATAAGGCAATAATCCACAGGGGAAAAAAAGAATGAGCAGACGAGCATCCAAAACCTGCCAATATCTTGGTCCCCTGATGTTACACTGGGAGTTTACATTTTCATGTCTTTGGATATGAATATCATACAAGCACACATGTTTTGAGATGTTTCTTTCATTAAAAATGTAAGAATGTATTTTCATTTGTTCAGTGAGGACACAACTGTCAATCAAATTGCTAGCATAAAAGCAAAGCCCTTTAAATTTACTAAGCTCTTGTACGGCATTCATTTGATGACAAATAGCTTCACACAGAGCCAGTCAAGTTTCACAGAGATCTTAAAACCTAAGTATCTCCAGAGTATTAATTTTACTGAAGGCAAACTACTTCTCTATAAGGAATAATTTTTGACAGTTTTTTGCAATGTTCTTTCAAGCTTTGTAGCAGTGTCTGGTTTATTCTTCTTAGCTCCCCAATGTTTCCATTTGAGTCTTTTATTTATAGCATGTGGACCATGGGTACAAAAGGGTAGGGATATTGGAAAAGCTTTGAAACCATTTTGGTTCCTATTCCAATTTATTGGGATGGTGAAGGAATATGGTCAGTATGAGGTGCTATGGTTGTATCTCATTAAAGAAGATCATCTTGAACATTGACATCTATTAATACATTATCAAGAGGAAGAAAAGTGAGTGGGGATTTGGAGGAGAGTTTAGTGTTGATAAGGAATAAAGTGAAGTTGTTAGCTGAGGAAGTGAAAATGTGGTTGGAGGATAGAGGGCATAATGGAAATGTTGTTGAGGGAGGGTTAGTCGGTGGTTGAGGCGAAGCTTTATCCAGAGGGATATAGATTGTGAAGAGTTTATAAGGCTAGCAAGTGTGGGAGTGGGATTAGGATTATTTTTAATAAATCTCTGGCTGGGCTTGGAGTGGGAATTGGATTTATCTCGTGCTTTCTCAAATGTTCAAGGCAAGTTATATTCAGGTACCATGGATATTTTCCTATCCCCAATGGGCTTAAAATCTAAAATCTAAACTGAGGCAATGGAGGATTAAGTGACTTGCCCGAGATCACAAGGAGTAACACTGGGATTTGAATCTGGCTTCTCTGTTCTGAGCCCACTGCTGCAACCATTAGGCCTGCTGCTCCATGGAAATATCAGGGGTGGGAAGTTTACTAGTAAAATAGGTTATAGGGGAAATGCTGATTTTTTTTATTACTGGGTTCCATATTTCTCTCTAGTACAGGTGAAGAGTCTGCTTCAGATGACTGGATATATAATGATGGATTTGCTAAACCAATTGTTTCATTCTGATGAAACCATGAAGCCTTATTAACATTATTTAAAGCTTTGGATGTTAGAGTTCCAGTTTGAACAGCATGCTGTGGGTGAAACACATATGGAGGGCATATGTTTGATATGGTTTTTAGTAGGCAGAATAAGGATAATAGCTCAAAACTCAGTAAATATTTTAGAAAGAAAGTGGTTGCCTAGTCTGATCATCAGGTGGGGTTGTTGTTTTTTTTTTGTTCTGTTTAAAGGTTTAAGGGAAATTAAATGGTACAATGTGGTGTGAAGTGAAGGATGATAAGGTTATTACAGAGAAGGAGGGGTTAAGAATTTACCATCTTGGCCAATGGGGAGGGGGCAGAAGTTGGATAAAATGGGTGAAGGGAATTGGTGTATGTCTGAGATACATGATCATCTGGTGCTAGTAGAAGGTATGTGTACTGAGTGACAGATGTAGGTCTTCACCTTGGTACATTGTTGATCTTAAAAGGATAAATCAAGAATGTAAAGAGCTTAAGACATTTTGGAGGAAGTCTCGTAATGAAGAGCAGCAAAGAATTTGGAAAGATTTGTGAACATCTTATAGAGCTTAATTAAGGAATGCTAAAATAATTTGTTTTGACAAACGGATTCAGTTAACTTTGAATGTTATTTGTGGTGGTATGTTCCTTAATTGTCATAGGAAAAACTTTCCACTGTCTGATCTTGGAAGTACAAAGTTTTTTGAATCAAAGATTTCTCATTTGGTGGAGGAACTTGAGGGAACAAGGCCCACAGTAGCTGCATTTTTCTCTTTGCGGCACCAAAATCCCACACCTGTGCTACAAAGACAGTTAACGCGCTTTAGTAAACATACCCTTTAGCTCAATAATGTGCATTATTTGCCAACAGTGTGCACTATTAAGTGATATTGTGCACAACAAAATATAGGAAGTGACAAAATTTCAACATTTCCTGCTTTGTTTTTGTTTGAAGATGATACAAAATGAAATGGGAAATATCGTTGACATTTTCTATTTTGTTTCAAATGAATGCACATCCCTAGAGAAGGCTTCATCCAGATAGTCGGCATTAAAAGTTTGGGTTGAAAGCATATTTTGTTTCAGATTGTGGCCGCCTCCTCTGTCAGGCTTTGCCAGGAGAGATTGAGTCCCAGGGATTTATTCTTCCTGAGACTATTGGGGAGTATGTGGGTCATATCTGGCCAACTGAATACAAGACTATCGACTTGAACTGGTTCCAGAGCAGCTGCTGCATAGATTTTCAGTCGTATACCATTTTATATTCATTGCTGAACAGCAGAGCTACAGCACTGTGAACAGCAACAGGATGGAGGTATCCATTATGGAGAGTTGTTTAGAAGCTGTGTTCATGAGTTGGATTTCTGAAAATGGGCATATAGATGTGCAAATCATGGAGACTTCCCCAAAGCCATTTTATAGAAACATAGAAACATGTTGGCAGAAAAAGACCATATGGCCTATCCAATCTGCCCTTCTATAACAGCTATTATAGTCCCTTTTTTTCCTTTACAGATCTTCTGTCTTTGTCCCACACTTTCTTGAATCTTTATTATCTACAATGGGAGACAATTCCATGCATCTACCACGTTTTCCGTAAATAAATATTTCTGCATATTACTCCTGAGTCTATTCCCTTTCACCTTCATCCTATGCTTCCTTCTTGCAGAACTTTATTTCCATTGAAAGAGGCTCTCCTCCTGTTCATTTATACTATGAAGGTATTTAAACGTCTCTATCATATCTCCTCTTTCCTGCTTTTCCTCCAAAGTATACATATTGAGATCTTTATGTCTGTCCCCCTTATACCTTATGACGAAGCCCACTGACCATTGTGGTAGCCATCCTCTGCACTGATTCCATCCTGTTTATATCCTTTTGAAGGTGTGGACTCCAGAACCGCACACAGTACTCCAAATGAAGTCTCACCAAAGACCTTATACATTCGTATTGATGTTCTGCTTCTGAAACTAAGGGGTATGTTTACTAAACCGTGCACACTTGCGCGGCGCACAGTAACGTACGCTAATGATGCACTTAAGTGCTCTTAAGTGCCCTGCACGTGTGCGCGTCACACTAACGGGCCCCCGTGTTGCGAGCCACCAGGGCAGTGCTGGTGGTGGTGGTGGCTTTCCCCCTCCGCCTCGGGTCCTGGAGGAGGCCTCTACCTCCTCTAGTGAGGATGAGGCTGAGGGGATGGGCCCACCACCGTTCCCGGGGCCCGCAAGGGCTCCGGAGGAAGTGGTGGCTGCGGTACGGATGCTTCAGGGCCTCCAGGAGGAGGCGACCCTGCTGCAGGCCCGGCTCTCTCACCTAGAGAGCATGCAGGCCCTGGTGCCTGTGGAGGGGTGGCCGGAGTACTGCCGGCAGGTACGAGAGGTGAAGCAGGCCTTGAAGGGTAAGCACCGCTGGGTGGCTTATTTAAGGGCTCAGGGATGTGGGTCCCTCGCGGAGGTCTACCGGCATCAGGATCGCTGGGCCGCTCTCGGTGCCGCAGTCCGGGGGGGCCCTCGGGGGTGGGCAGGCAGGCTAGGGCTCGCTATCCCCCTTTGGAGTTTCTGGCTGCTGGAAAGATGGGTGAGAGAAGGGTGCCGGCTTCGTGTGCCCCCCCAGCCCTCGTAGAGGAAGATCCCACTTACCGGAGGGTGGTCAAGGATCCTCGGGGTTTGGATGTGGAGCCGGTGGCTGCTGGTGTAGTGTTTCCTTCCCTGCTGCAGCCCCTGCTCCCAGATGGTGCTTCGGCATTGGGGGGTATGGTTTCGGGCCCCCCTGTCCCTCCGGAGGCTGCTGTGTCCTTCCCGATGGTGGAGCGGGTGATGGCGGCAGTTTCTGGAAAGGCACATGTGGTTGGAGAGAAGAGGAGCAGCGGAGCTGATCCCCACCCTTGGCGGGCATTTTTGCTAGATTTTGGTGCTCCTCCGACGCTGGAATCGGCTGCTGGCATTTCCAAAGATGGCCGCCGGGCCGGTGCCGGCAGTGGCGCCCCTCAGTCTGACGTCCGATTCGTGCTGTCCAATCCGGAGAGGGATGCTCCAGTCACAGAGGTGTTTCCCGGGCTTCCCCAAGCCCCATCTCGTCACCAAGATGGCCGCCGGAGGAGCGATGAGGTCACTTCCGGGTTGGCCCGGAAGTGCGAAGCCGGTACGGAGTCTTCGCTGTTTTCCCCCCCCCCGGAGGTCAGTGGGGGTCCCGGGAGCCTGTTGCAGGGCTCCCCCGGGCTGGGAGGACCCTGTTGCACTGTTCTTCGACGGCTTCGTCTGCTGCTCGACATCCTTTGCATTTGGACTACATTCATGATGGCCGCCGCCCTGACGTCATTTCCGGGGCGGCCCGGGCATCCACTGACAGGAGCGACGAGCCTTTGGGGGTGTTTGAGCAGCGTGGTGCTCCTGTGTGGAGTTCTGTCTGCCTTCCCGATGGCCCCTTGGTGTCCTCAGGGGGCCGGATGTCTTGCCCGAAGGGGGTGGAGGAGCCCCAAAGTGTTCTCCGGGATGGGACTGCTCAGGAGGTTGCTGGTCCATCTGTGGAAGATTCTGCATATCGGGTGCTGGAGCAGGGTGCACAGGCAGCGTCGGGATGCTGCCTGTCCGCCCAGGGATCTTCCCCTCGAGTGGAGCAGCTTGGTCAGGTTGCATCTCGAGGAGGTGGGGGGGCTGTGGGGGGTCCGGCTCGTGGGACGGGAGTCCCTGCTGGAGCCAGGACCGGCGGACAGCAGTCCCCGCCACCGCAGAAAGAGTTGCAGTCGTGGTCTGGGTCCTCTGGGGGCACTGGCGGCCAGGTAAGTCTTGGGGCAGTGGGGGGGGGAGAGGGGAGGGGGGTCGGGGGGACTTGCCTTGCTCCCGGGGGCCCCAGGGGACCCAGAGGTTGGGGGGCTGACCCCAGGCATTGCCTTGGAGGGGGTTGCTGGGGTTTTGAAACAGGGCTCGGGTCCTGGTTTGACTGGGGAGGGGTGTGAGGCTCCGCAGGCACGACCTTTGGCGGAGCTGCATGGTGGGGGGGTGGAGGCCTCTGGTGGTCCTGAGGGTATGGAGGTGGCTGGGGGGGCCGAGGAGGTTGGCGGTCACCCAGGGGAGCTAGGTGCGGAGGAGTGTGGGGGAGGGGGAGGGACCGCAGTCTTTCCTGTGGTGGTGGGGGAAACCCAGGTTGCGGCCTCGGGATTAGGAGGGGGGGTCGGGGATGGTGGGGGGATTGTGGGCCTGGAGGGACTTACCGAGGAAGAGCTCCAGACTGCCTTGCTGTTGGCTTTGGGCAGTCCGGACGAACAGGAGGGCGCGGCTCTGGCTTTACATATTGAGCGGCTCTTGGAGTCCCGGCAGGGGGCCTTGGGGGAGGGGGGGAAGCATGGGGGGTCACTGGAGGGGAGAAAAGGGAGTCTCCCTGCCTCGGCTTTGGCCCCGTTGGTGGTCCCCAGCCCCACCGACTCGCAGTTATTGGTGGTTGGGGATCCAGGGATCTCGCAGGGGTCTTCCCAGAGGCCAGTCTCCCGGGCCTCAGGGTCGCAGGGGTCGGTGGGGGGTTCTGCTGCTACTACGGCAGGGCCCTCTCATACGTTTGCGGAGGCCCTCCAGGGGCCTGTGGGGTCTGCTCCTGTGGGAGGGGGTGGGGGGTTCCTACTCGGAGGGGTTCCTCTGGGGGGGAGGGGGTGGGGGAGGTTTGCGTGGAGCGGGGGGTGAGACCAGGCGTCGCAATGTGGCGCAGATCCGGTGGGCTGGGGAGGGGCCCCCTCCGGCCAGGGAGGAGGTCCTGAGGATGGTCCTTGGGCTGGGGTTTCTCCAAGGGGACTTGTACGCCTTCATCCACATGAGCAACACCGTGGAATACGATGTGAGCTTCATGCTGAGACGGGGGCTGGAGGTCTTCTGGGACAAATACCAGCAGCAGAGGGGGCAGGGGGAGGTGGGTCAACTTTTGCGTTGTGCCTATCTCTCGCCAGGGGGCGGTACCTGTGACCATCCTGGTTAGGAATGAGTCGCTCCCAGGGCAGGGCATCCAGTTTTGGTTGTCACGTCATGCGGTGCTTCTCGCACCCCTGGTTAAGGGCGCTGGGACCCTAGGGGTGTGGGACGGGTCGTGGAAGGGTAGGATCCGTTTGCGTGAGGTGGGTAATGTCGTGCAGCACGTGCCCTCGGCCGGTTTCCTCGGTTGGGATCGCATCTTGTGCTACTACCCCGGGCAACCTCGCGAGTGTCACCGCTGTGTCTCATTCCGTCATTTGAGCATGAACTGTCCCGAGCAGGTCTGCACCCGTTGTGGTGGACGGGGTCACGCCTCGGCCGGGTGTTTGCTTATTCGGTGTAACCTTTGCGGGGAGTTGGGCCACCCCTTTGCCCGCTGCCCCTCCGCATCACACAATGGACCGGGGGGGGGATGCCGTCACCCCATCTCGGGCTCCTGTGAGGGAGGAGGCTGTGGAAGACCCTCTCCCTCAGGAGGAGTCTGGGGGCCCTAGGGTGGAGGAGTCCACCAGGGGGAGGGGATTTGGGTAGGATGGAGGAGAGGGTTGATGTGGTGGAGGTAGATGTTGCACGACAGGATAGGGGGTTGCGGGTGGTGCCGCCTACGGAATGGACTCCTGTCCCTTCTAAGGGCGGCAAGTCCAAGAGGAAGAAACGGGAGACATCCCCATTGCTGGATGCAGAGCCCGTGTTGGACATCAACCGTTTCGTCTTCTTGGCTGCTGATGCGGCTGAGGCGGATGAGGGCTTGCCTGTGGAGGCAGGGCCCCCTGTGCGGCGCTCGGTGCGGTTAGCGGCGGAGGCGGCCCCTCTTCCTCAGCGGCGGCCTCCGAAAATACCAAAGGCCCGCCGCGGTCAGGGTCCTCCGAAAAGTGTGGATACTGGCGCCCAGCTTCCGGTGGTAGCCCTGGAGAAGCTGACGGAACGGGGGAGGGAGGACGGGCTCCTGCCTCCGCAGTTGGGTGCTGGGCCTTCGCAGGAGCCCCCTGTTGACCCGGCCGTCCAGGCCTCCCCCGCGGGGGTGGGCACTGTTCTGTTGTCTCAGTTTCTGTCCGGGGATGGGGAGGGGGCGGCGGCACTGGTTGTGGACCCCACGGAGGAGGTCATTCCTCTGACCCCTGACCTGTTTGTGCCCCCTCATCCCGTGGGGGCTGGGCTTGCCCTCGCGACAGCTTTGCCTGGTGGTCCCGAGGGCACCAGCACCCACTGGGGTGACCGGGTCGAACAGGAGGACGAGGAGATCCTCGAGGTGGTCGACGTGGACCGTGACGAGTTGCTCCAGCTTGCGGGCTTGTCCTGCAAGCGGGATTCTGGGGATCCTGGGGTTGGAGAAAAGAGGAGGAAGGGGTCACGGCACTCGAAATAGGCATGGCGTGCACTCCTGCATTCTCGTGTGCCACTATCAACGTGGCCAGTATTTTGACGGACCAGGCGCGGGCTGCGGCCTATGATTTTCTTTCCACGAGTGGGCTGGATGTCATTTTTGTGCAGGAGACCAGGCTCACCTCGCTCACTAGCCTTCATCGGGCGAAGTGGGAGTGGAGGTGGGGTCCTTCGTACTGGTCCCTTGCGGCCCAGCCCTACGCAGGAGTGGCGGTTTTGTTCATGTCTCACCTATTCCAGGTGCAGTATGTGTGGGAACTGGAGCAGGGCCGGTGTTTGCTCTTAGACGGCTACTGTGGGCCTCACCGGTTTCGTTTCGTGGTGGTCTATGGCCCCCAGTCTAGGTGGGAGTGGAAGGCCCTTTTTGTGGTCATTCGCTCTTACTTACACACCTCTCGTTTGGTGGTTCTGGCAAGGGATTTTAACACCACCACCTTGCGTCAGGACCGAGGGGGGGAGCATTGCCCTCCACATTACGATGGCATTTTTTGGCTGAGGTGACCCGGACGGCTGATCTGGCGGATGTTTACCACAGGGCTTTTCCATGGTTGCCGGGTTTCACCTATTCCCGGGGGAACTGCAGGAGTCGTATCGATCGGATATATGTGAGTGCTCGGGTGGAGTGTTCCCCGCCGCAGCTGCAGGCGGTTGACTTTTCGGATCATTGCGTCCTCTCCGTGTCCTTCCTGGCCCACGAGGAGCTCAGCAGGGGTCCTGGCCTGTGGCGACTGAATGTGCAGTTGTTAGCTACATCAGAGGTGGTCCAGGAGTTCTTGGCCTTTCTCGCAGACCAGGAGACCCTTTTGGGCATATTCCCTTCCCGTGGCGCTTAGTGGGATGAGGTGAAGATGCGTGCCCGCGAACTCTTCCGCTCCCAGGGCACCTCCATTGCTCGGTCCCGCTACCTCACTTATACTGTCCTCCGGAGGTCGCTGGATCATTTGGTGTCTCGAGGGGCAGCGCGGGAGGAGGTGGAGGAGGTGCGCGTCCAGCTCCATGGCCTGCTTTACAATCGCCACGCCTCCCTTTGCTTCGAGGGGGCGGCCGGTAGGGTCTCCCCCCCAGACCCCTTCCTAACTTGCAGGGAGAGGGTTCGGCATAGGGAGGTGATGGCCCTGCGGGGCGAGGACGGCACCTTTCACACCTCTCAGGAGGACCTTTTATGTATGGTGGGGGACTACTTCTCAGATCTGTTTGGGGATCGTCCCGTGGACCTCACCCGTATCCGCGAGTACTTGGGCCTTCCCCCGGTATATTCGGCTGCGGTTCAGGCGCAGGTCGATGTATTGGCTGCTCCGATTCAGCAGGTGGAGGTAGAGAGGGCGATTCGTGCCATGCCGTTGGGGAAGGTGCCTGGGCGCGATGGGCTCCCGGTGGAGTTCTATCGTACTTTCATCACCCAGCTGGCCCCCTTCCTGACCTCCCTGTTTCAGGAGATCATGGATACGGGGTTTCTCCTGCGGTCATTTCGCGAGTCTGTCCTGTTGCTGCTCTCTAAGGGGACGGACGATAGCTCTTTGGACTGTTGGCGGCCGCTCTCTCTGTTGAACGTGGACCGGAAGATCCTGGCTAGGTGTTTGGCCAACCGACTGGTGGAGGTGTCGGGTGTTTTGCTGTCACCTTCCCAGTATTGTTCAGTTCAGGGGAGAGGGGTTCTGGACGCCGCCGCCACGGTCCGGGAGATGGTCGAGAGAGGCCGGTCTATTCAACGGGACCACTGGTTGGTCTCCTTGGATGAGTCCAAGGCTTTTGACCGGGTCAATCACCGGTACCTGTGGGTGGTGCTTCAGTACTTCGGCCTCCCCGCAGGTTTCCTCTTCGTCTTGCAGGTGCTGTACCGAGGGGGGGTGAGCTTCCCGTTTATGAACGGGTGGCTCGGATGGCCGTTTCGTGTCGCCTCGGGGGTGCGGCAGGGGTGCCCTTTGAGCCCCCTGCTGTATGTTTTCTCCCTCGACCCCTTCCTCAGGAGATTGTCCTCGGGTGGGTTGCGAGGCCTGGAGGCGCCTGGTGCGTCACCGGTGTCCGTAGTGGCCTACGCTGACGATATCTCAGTTTACGTGGACGGCACTGCGGGGTTGGAGGCCCTGCCGGAGGCCGTGGAGGAGTACTCGGAGGTAGCCCACTCTGTTGTCAACCACAGCAAGTGCCAGACGCTGTGGTTGGGACCCTCGGAGGCCTCCCTGCCTTCCTGCGCCCCCTTTCCTCCTCCCGTGGGGGAGGTCCGCGTTTTGGGCCTCGTCTTCAGATCGGAGGACTGTGCGGTGTCCAATTGGGATCGTTGTGTTGAGACTGAACGGTGTCGGGTGCTGCGGTGGAGGGGGCGGAGGTATACGTTCGAGGAGAAGGTCAAACTCCTCGGGACGTTTCTGCTTCCCCTCTTTCTGCACGTAGCCACGGTCTTCGTTCTTCCGTCGTCCTGTCAGGCGGCAGTCTGTGCTGTCTTTTTCTGTTTCTTGTGGGGTAACCGCATGAACCCTGTCCAGCGCAACATTGTTTGCCTGGGCCGGGAGCAGGGCAGTTTGGGTATGTTGCACCCCCTTGTCTTTTTGTCCGTCTTGTCTATGGCGTTTCACCTGAATCGCATACGGGTGGGGGGTGGGGTTTGGTGGGTGGCCTCCTACCGGGCATGGTTTTCTCGCTTCTGGGAGCAGTGGGAGGGGGCGTCCTCGGTCCCAAGTGTGCGTCGGAGCAGGTAACAGGCCCCATCGTATGTTTTTCAGATGGTTGGGCTCATTCGGCGGTGGGGGGTGACCGACCCGCTCGCCCTAGCTCAAGGGCGGAAAGGCTTGTATCGGATGGTTCTCGCCTCCCACTTTCAACCACGGTGGGCCCTGCGGGACTGTCCGGCGGATACGATGCAGCGGGGCCTTCAGCAGTTGAACTCCCCTCGGCTGCCGAAGAAGGTTTGGGATGTGGCCTGGTTGTCTTTCCACGGGCGTTTGTACGTGAGGGACAACCTCAAGTACAGGTCACAGGCCGAGCGGAACTGTCCGAGGGTGGGTTGCGAGGAGCAGCCGGAGACCATGGAACATTTCCTCCGGCAGTGCCCTTATAATGTCGAGGCCTGCCGGTTGGTGTCCGCTGCTCTTCACCTGCGTGATCTTTCCCTCCTTACGTATGCGGAGTGGGTGTACGGGGCCTGGTCCTTTCCCCCAAGGCAGGACTCCGGAACCCTCTTTCTCATCATGGCCGTTGTGCGCTACCACCTGTGGCGTGTGCGCGGTTATGTCTCGGCCCGGGGGTTGGTCCTGCCCCTAGACGAGGTGGTGCAGGACATTCTGGAGGACGTGTCCGGCATGGCGCAACGTGAAAGGCGGGTGGTGGAGGCCCATCGTTGGGAGCGTCTGTGGCGTCACCTCACCCTCCATCCCCCGTGAATCCGGGGGGGGGGAGGGCTTAGGCTAGGTACTCCTCGGGTCAGGTGGGGGGGGTTTGCCACGCCAAAAAGGGAGGGTTTAGGCTAGGTAATCTTCGGGTACCGTGGGGGGGGGGGGTTGCCGCGGCGCATCATCCCTCCTCCGTGCATCCTGCTCCACCATCCAGCATCACCGGGTTTTTGTTGTTTTGTTTTGGTCAAGTTTATATTGTTTAGTTATATTGCTTTGATTTCTTTTTGTGGGCTTTTGTTGGGAAACGGGCCAGGAGATGCCTTTTTGTTCCTTTTGTTTGTGTAGGGTGGGTGTCGTTCATTTAGGGTGGGTGATATGTGTGGGGGAGGGGGTTCTTGGGTGGGTTTGGGGTGGGGGATGTGGGGTTTGGCGGTGTATTGTGGGATTAATATGGGGATGTTTTGGGGGGGTGGGGATTTGTGGGGGTGGGGATTTGTGGGGTTTTCATTTGTTTGTATGGGGATGTGTTGGGTATTGTTGGGGGGTGGGTTTTGGTTGGGGTACAATGTTACCATATGTATTTTTGGTCATTTGTTTTGTTGGGGTGGGTGGGGGTTTTGGGGTAGCTGGACATTCTGGGAACGGACATTGCTGCAGTTTGCTTTTGTTGGGGTGGGTGGGGGTTTTGGGACAGCTGGACATTTTGGGAACGGACATTGCTGCAGTTTGCTTTTGTTGGGGTGGGTGGGTGGGGGTTTTGGGGCAGCTGGACATTTTGGGAACGGACATTGCTGCAGTTTCCTTTTGTTGGGGTGGGTGGGGGTTTTGGGGCAGCTGGACATTTTGGGAATGGACATTGCTGCAGTTTGCTTTTGTTGGGGTGGGTGGGGGTTTTGGGGCAGCTGGACATTTTGGGAACGGACATTGCTGCAGTTTGCTTTTGTTGGGGGGGGGGGGGGTTTTGGGGCAGCTGGGCCCTATGGACCTTTGCTCTTCATTGGACTGATATTGGACATTGCTGTGCTGCTGTTGGGAGGGGGGTTGGGCACGGAGGGATGTTTTTGCCGGGTGTGGTGGTGGGTTGGGGTGGGTCACGGGGAGGGGGGTTGGTTCCTTGTCTGTGCTTTGTCTGGGTGGGTGGGGGTTTTTGGGGGGTCTGGGACTGTTTTGGATTTGTGTGTTTTTTCCTTTGCTTTTGTATTTGTTGCATGTTTTCTCATTAAAAATTTCCCCCATCCTGTCACCTGACTCCAGTCATTTCCTGTTCTGCTGTCTCTGACGGTGATTCGTGTCTCAGGAGCTCCTGCTGGGGAATTGGGTACTGCTCTTGCCTGAGCCAGGATGTTGGGTCCTGGGCCGCCTCCGGCGGGAGAGGCCTAGGCCCAGGGGCCTGCCAAGCCTGGTGGGCCCCTACTTGCTCTTTTGGAGCCAGGTTCTTCCCTGGGGTCGGTGCCCCGGACGGGGGCCCCCATTGACCAAGGTAGGACTGTGATGGGCCGGTGGGGAGGGACCCACATGCCCAGGGGGCTGGGCCAGCCGCCTCCTGGAGAGGGCCCACTTTACCTGCCCGGTAAGGGTGTGGAGGCCGGGTGGTGGCAGGGGGAGGCCCTGGGGGGGCCCTGGAGCTCTGTTACGAGCCACCGGGGCAGTGCTGGTGGTGGTGGGGTTCCCCCTCCGCCTCGGGTCCTGGAGGAGGCCTCTACCTCCTCCAGTGAGGATGAGGCTGAGGGGATGGGCCCACCTCCTTTCCCGGGGCCCACGAGGGCTCCGGAGGAAGGTGGTGGCTGCGGTGTGGATGCTTCGGGGCCTCCAGGAGGAGGCGACCCTGCTGCAGGCCCGGCTCTCCCATCTGGAGAGCATGCAGGCCCTGGTGCCTGTAGAGGGCTGGCTGGAGTACCGCCAGCAAGTCAAAGAAGTGAAGCGGGCCCTGAAGGGTAAGCACCGCTGGGTGGCTTACTTGAGGGCCCAGGGATGTGGGTCCCTCGCGGAGATCTACCGGCATCAAGATCGCTGGGCAGATATCAGTGCCGCAGTCCGGGGGGGGCCCTCAGGGGCCGGAAGAGTGCAGGAGTCCCGGTACCCACCATTGATGTTCCTGCCTGCAAGCAACCATGGAAGGGAGAGTTGGCACACAGAGGGTGGAAATCCTTTCTTTGGGGGTACTTACTGGGCTGGAGTTGGCCGGTCGTCGGCTCAGGAGGGCCCTGGTTCCAGGGAGGCAGTTGTCCCTGATGGTCGGCAGGCTGCTAGTGTTCTCCCCCTGCAGCCTGCGGGGATTCAAGATGGCGCTTCGGAATCTGTAGGAGGAGCTCCGGGTCAGCGTGCGGTAGATGGAGGAGTGCCGGAGTTCCCAATGGCTGCCAAAGGAGCTGTGCTCAATTTCGCTGTTGGTGGGCTGGAGCAAGTGGCCAGAGATGGGAGAGCTGATCCGCACCGGTTTGGAGTTGTTTCGCCATCATTTCAAGGGCTGCCGACATCCAGTTTCACTGCCGGGATTCCCCAAGATGGCCGCCGCGGCGGTTCTGGCGGTGACGTCATTGGTGCGAGCGTCATGCAGAGCTGGGCTCATCCGAAGGGGGCTGCCCTGGAGGTGGGAAAGCCTGCTGGGTGTCTCCCAGCAGGATCCAGAGGGCAAGATGGCCGCCGGTGCTCTGGTGACGTCACTTCCGGGTCGGCCCGGCAGTCTAGCATCGGTTCGGGATCCTCATTGTTTGTTCCACCCGGAGGTCGGAGGAGTTCAAGGGAGGCCGTGGCAGGGCTCCCCCAGGCTAGGGGGACCCTGTTGAAGTTTTCCTCGTCGGATTCTATAGCTTCTCGAGTCCCGTTGCATCGGGACTACAAGAAAGATGGCAGCCGCCCTGATGTCATTTCCGGGGCGGCACGGGAGCCAGCTGACAGCAGCAGCAAGCCTTTGGGGGTGTCCGGGCAGCGTGGCACCCCTTTGCACAGCCCTATTTGTGTTCCAGCTGGCCCCTCGGCGTCCTCGGAGGGCCGGAAGCCCTGCCGGGAGGGGGTGGAGGATCGTCGAAGCCTTTTATTGTTGGCAGGGACTGACACGGAGGATTCCAGTTTGCTTGTTCCAGCTGATGTTCCTTTCTGTCGGGTGCTGGAGCAGGGTGCACGGGAAGCGTCGGGATGCGGCCTGTCCTCCCAAGGACCCCCCCCTCCTCGGTTGGGGCAGCCTGGTCAGGCCGCATCTCGAGGGAGGGGGGAGGCTGTGGGAGGCCCGGCTCGCGGGATGGGCGTCCCCGCTGGAGCCAGGGCAGGAGAACAACTGTCCAGGAAGCAGACGCATCAGCAGCAGCCGCGGTCTGGGTCCTCTGGGGGCACTGGAGGCCAGGTAAGACCTGGGGAAGTGGGGGGGGGGAGCGGTGAGGGGGGTCGGGGGGCCTTGCCTTGCTCCCAGGGGCCCGGGGGACCCAGAGGCTGGGGGGACGGCCCGAGGCACCGCCTTGGAGGGGGTTGGTGTGGTTTTCGGGGAGAGGCAGGGTCTTGGTTTGGCTGAAGAGGGATGTGGGAGCCAGCAGGTCCAACCACTGGGGGACGTGAATGGCGGGGGGGGGGGGGGTGGCGGCCTCTGGTAGGCCCGAGGGGATGGAGGTGGCTGGTGGACCCGAGGAAGTTGGAGCCCACCCAGAAGGGGCTGGAGAGGAGGGACAGGGGGAAGGGGGAGAGACTGAGGCCTCCTCTGTGGTAGTGGGGGAAACCCCTGCTGAGGCCTCCGGCCTGGGAGGGGGGTCCGGGGATGGTGAGGGGATTGTGGGCCTGCATGGCCTTACTGAAAAAGAACTCCAGACTGCTTTGCTCTTGGCCTTGGGCAGTCCTGATGAGCAGGAGGGAGCGGCTTGGGTTTTGCAAATAGAGCGGTTGTTGGAGTCCCGGCAGGGGGCCTTGGGGGAGGGGGGGACACGAGGGGGGTCACAGAGGGTGGGGTCTGGGAGTATCCCTGACTCGGTTTTGGCCCAGTTGGTGGTCCACAGTCCCACCGACTCGCAGTTGTTGGTGGCTGGGGACCCTGGGACTTCGCAGGGGCCTTCACAGGGGCCTGTCTCATGGGTCTCAGGGACGCAGGGGCGGGAAGGGAGTTCTGTCGCTACTCCACCAGGGCCCTCTCGCACGTTTGCAGAGGCCCTAAGGGGGCCTGTGGGGTCTGCTCATATGGGAGGGGGTGGGGGGTCCCACCCTAGGAGGGGTTCCTCTGCGGGGGAGGGGGGTGGGGGAGGATTGTGTGGAGCAGGGGGTGAGATCAGGCGCCGCAATGTGGTGCAGATCCTGTGGGCCGGGGAGGGGCCCCCTCCGGCCAGGGAAGAGGTCCTCAGGATGGTCCTTGGGCTGGGGTTTCTCCCAGGGGACTTGTACGCCTTCATCCACATGAGAACACCGTGGAATACGATGTGAGCTTCATGCTGAGACGGGGGCTGGAGGTCTTATGTGACAGATACCAGCAGCAGAGGGGGCAGGGGGGGTGGGTTAACTTTCGCGTTGTGCCTATCTCTCGCCAGGGGGCGGTACCTGTGACCATCCTGGTTAGGAATGAGTCGCTCCCAGGGCAGGACATACAGTTCTGGTTGTCGCGCCACGCGGTGCTTCTCGCACCCCTGGTTAAGGGCTCTGGGCCCCTGGGGGTGTGGGATGGGTCGTGGAAGGGTAGGATCCGTCTGCGTGAGGTGGGTAACGTCGTGCAGCACGTGCCCTCGGCCGGTTTCCTCGGTTGGGATCGCATCTTGTGCTACTACCCCGGGCAACCCCGCGAGTGTCACCGCTGTGGCTCATTCCGGCATCTGAGCATGACCTGTCCTGAGCAGGTCTGCACTCGTTGTGGTGGACGGGGTCATGCCTCGGCAGGGTGTTTGCTCATTCGCTGCAACCTTTGCGGGGAGTTGGGCCACCCCTTTGCCCGCTGCCTCTCCGCATCACACAATGGACCGGGGGGGGGGGGGGATGCCGTCGCCCCATCTCGGCTTCTGTGAGGGAGGAGGTTGTGGAGGGCCCTCTCCCTCAGGAGGTGTCCGGGAGCCCTAGGGTGGAGGAGGCTGTTGAGCCGGGGGAGCCACCTAGGGGAGGGGTACAGGGTAGGCCGGAGGAGCGGGTTGATGTGGTGGAGGTCGATGTATCACGGCAGGATAGTGGGCGGCGGGTGGTGCCGCCGGAGGAGTGGACTGCGGTCTCTCCTAAGCGGGGCAAGGACAAGAAGAAGAGACGGGCGACATCCCCATTGATGGATGCAGAGCCCGTGTTGGACATCAATCGTTTCGTCTTCTTGCCCGATGATGTGGCTGAGGCTGATGAAGGGCTGCCGCTGGAGGCAGGGCCCCCTGTGCGTCGCCCGGTGCAGCTTGTGGCGGGGCAGGCTCCTCTTCCTCAGCGGCCGCCTCTGGGGCGGAAGGTGCGTCGCAGTCAGGGTCCTGCACAGAGTGTGGGTCCTGGTGCCCGGCACCCGGTGGTAGTCCTGGAGAGGCTGCCGGGGCGGGTGAGGGAGGACGGGCTTCTGTCTCCGCCGTTGGGTATTGGGCCTCTGCAGAGGCCCCCTGCTGCCCAGGCCGCCCCGGCCTTCCCCGAGGGGGGCGGGCACTGTTGTATTGTCAGAGGCTGTGTCTGAAGTGGGAGAGACACTGGAGGTGGACTGCACTGAGGAGATCATTCCTCCGAGCCCCGACCTGTCCGTGCCCCCTCGCTCCGGGGGGGCTGCGCTAGCCCTCACGACAGCTTTGCCTGGTGGTCCCGGGGACACCAGCAGCCCTTGGAGTGATAGAGTCGAGCAGGAGGAGGGAGCCCTCGAGGTGGTCGATGCGGACCCCGAGGAGTTGCTTCAGCTTGCGGGTTTTTCCTACAAGCGGGATTCCGGGGATCCAGGGGTAGGTGAGAAGCGGAGGAAGGGGTCACTGCGCACGGAATAGGCATGGCGTGCACCCCTGCGTTCTCGTGCGCCACTCTCAATGTGGCCAGCATTTGGACAGACCAGGCGCGGGCTGCGGCCTATGATTTTCTTTCTGCGAGTGGGTTCGATGTCATCTTCTTGCAGGAGACCAGGCTCGCCTCGCTCGCTCGCCTTCACCAGGCAAAGCGGGAGTGGAGGTGGGTTCCTTCGTACTGGTCTCTTGCGGCCGAGCCCTACGCAGGGGTAGCAGTTTTGTTCACGTCTAACCTATTCCAGGTGCAGTATGTGTGGGAACTGGAGCAGGGCCGGTGTTTGCTCTTAGACGGCTACTGTGGGCCTCACCGGTTTCGTTTTGTGGTGGTCTATGGTCCCCAGTCTAGGTGGGAGCGGAAGGCCCTTTTTCGGGTCATTCGCCCTTACTTACACACCTCTCGTTTGGTGGTTCTGGCAGGGGATTTTAACACCACCACCTTGCTTCAGGACCGAGGGGGGGAGCATTGCCCACCGCATTACGATGGCCATTTTTTGGCGGAGGTGACCCAGACAGCTGATCTGGTGGACGTTTAGCACCGGGCCTTTCCACGGTCACCGGGTTTCACCTATTCCCGGGGGGCCTGCAGGAGTCATATCGATCGGATATATGTGAGTGCTCGGGTGGAGTGTTCCCCGCCGCAGCTGCAGGCGGTTGACTTTTCGGATCATTGCGTCCTCTCCGTGTCCTTTCTGGCCCATGAGGAGCTCAGCAGGGGTCCTGGCCTGTGGCGACTGAATGTGCAGTTGTTAGCTACATCAGAGGTGGTCCAGGAGTTCTTGGCCTTTCTCGCAGACCAGGAGACCCTGTTGGGCATTTTTCCTTCCCTTGGTGCTTGGTGGGATGAGGTGAAGATGCGTGCCTGCAAACTCTTCCGCTCCCGGGGCACCTCCATTGCTCGGTCCCGCTACCTCACCTACACTGTCCTCCGGAGGTCGCTGGATCGTTTGGTGTCTCGAGGGGCAGCGCGGGAGGAGGTGGAGGAGGTGCGCATCCAGCTCCGTGGCCTGCTTTATGATCGCCACGCCTCCCTTTGCTTCGAGGGGGCGGCCGGTAGGGTCTCCCCCCCAGACCCTTTCCTAACTTGCAGGGAGAGGGTTCGTCGTTGGGAGGTGATGGCCCTGCGGGGCAAGGACGGCACCTTTCACACCTCTCAGGAGGACCTTTTATGTATGGTGGGGGACTACTTCTCGGACCTGTTTGGGGATCGTCCCGTAGACCTCACACATATCCGGGAGTATCTGGGCCTTCCCCCACTGTATTCGGCTGCGGTTCAGGCGCAGGTCGATGCACTTGCTGCTCCGATTCAGCAGGTGGAGGTGGAGAGGGTGATTCATGCCATGCCGTTGGGGAAGGTGCCTGGGCGCGATGGGCTCCCGGTGGAGTTCTATCGCACTTTCATCGCCCAGCTGGCCCCCTTCCTGACCTCCCTGTTTCAGGAGATCATGGATACGGGGTTTCTCCTGCGGTCATTTCGCGAGTCTGTCCTGTTGCTGCTCTCCAAGGGAAAGGACGATAGCTCTTTGGACTGTTGGCAGCCGCTCTCTCTGTTGAACGCGGACCGGAAGATCCTGGCCAAGTGTTTGGCCAACCGACTGGTGGAGGTGTCGGGTGTTTTGCTGTCATCGTCCCAGTATTGTTCGGTTCAGGGGAGAGGGGTTCTGGACGCCGCCGCCACGGTCCGGGAGATGGTCGAGAGAGGCCGGTCTATTCAACGGGACCACTGGTTGGTCTCCTTGGATCAGTCCAAGGCTTTTGACCGGGTCAATCACTGGTACCTGTGGGTGGTGCTTCAGTACTTCGGCCTCCCCGCAGGTTTCCTCTTCGTCTTGCAGGTGCTGTACCGAGGGGGGGGTGAGCTTCCCGTTTATCAACGGGTGGCTCGGACGGCCTTTTCGTGTCACCTCGGGGGTGCGGCAGGGGTGCCCTTTGAGCCCCCTGCTGTATGTTTTCTCCCTCGACCCCTTCCTCAGGAGATTGTCCTCGGGTGGGTTGCGCGGCCTGGAGGCGCCTGGTGCGTCTCCAGTGTCCGTAGTGGCCTACGCTGACGATATGTCAGTTTACGTGGACGGCACCGAGGGGGTGGAGGCCCTGCGGGAGGCCATGGAGGAGTACTCGGAGGTAGCCCACTCTGTTGTTAACCACAGCAAGTGCCAGACGCTGTGGCTGGGACCCTCCGGGTCCTCCCCGCCTTCCTGCGTCCCCTTTCCTCCTCCCGTGGGGGAGGTCCGCATTTTGGGCCTCGTCTTCTGCTTGGAGGGTTGTGCGGTGTCCAATTGGGAGCGTTGTATTGAGACTGCACGGTGTCGGGTGCTGCGGTGGAGGGGGCGGAGGTATACGTTTGAGGAGAAGATCAAACTCCTCAGGACGTTTCTGCTTCCCCTCTTTCTGCACATAGCCACGGTCTTCGTTCTTCCGTTCTCTTGTCAGGCGTCTGTCAGTGCTGTCTTTTTCTGTTTCTTGTGGGGTAACCGCATGAACCCTATCCAGCGCAACATTGTTTGCCTGGGCCGGGCGCAGGGCGGTTTGGGTATGTTGCACCCCTTTGTCTTTTTGTCCGTCTTGTCTATGGCGTTTCACCTGAATTGGATACGGGAGGGGGGTGGGATTTGGTGGGTGGCCTCCTACCGGGCATGGTTCTCCCGCTTCTGGGAGCGGTGGGAGGGGCCGTCCTCGGTCCCACGTGTGCGTCGGAGTGGGGAACAGGCCCCATCGTATGTTTTTCAGATGGTGGAGCTCATTCGGCGGTGGGGGGTGACCGACCCGCTCGCCCAAGCTCAAGGGCGGAAAGGCTTGTATCGGATGGTTCTTGCTTCCCACTTTCAACCACGGTGGGCCCTGCGGGACTGTCCGGCGGATGCGATGCAGCGGGGCCTTCGGCAGTTGAACTCCCCTCGGCTGCCGAAGAAAGTTCGGGATGTGGCCTGGTTGTCTTTCCACGGGCGTTTGTACGTGAGAGACAACCTCAAGTACAGGTCACAGGCCGAGCGGAACTGTCCGAGGGCAGGGTGTGAAGGGCAGATGGAGACCATGGACCATTTCCTCCGGCAGTGCCCCTTTAATGTTGCGGCCTGCCGGTTGGTGTCCGCTGCTCTTCACCTGCATGATCTTTCCCTCCTTACATATGCGGAGTGGGTGTACGGGGCCTGGTCCTTTCTCCCAAGGCAGGACTCCGGAACCCTCTACCTCATCACGGCTGTGGTGCGTTACCACCTGTGGCGGGCGCACGGTTATGTCTCGGCCCGGGGGTTGGTTCTGCCCCTCGACGAGGTGGTGCGGGACATTTTGGAGGACGTGTCCAGCATGGCGCAACGCGAAAGGGGGGTGGTGGAGGCCCATCGTTGGGAGTGTCTGTGGCGTCACCTCACCCTCCGTCCCCCGTGATTCGGGGGGGGGGAGGGCTAGGGCTAGGGAGTCCTTATAGCAACATGGGGGGGGGGGGGTTGACACAGCGAACCATCGTTATTCGTGCATCCTGCTCCACCATCCAGCATCGCCAGGTTGTTGTTGTCTAGTTTTATATTGTTTAGTTGTTTTTCTTTGATTTCTTTCTGTGGGCCTTTGTTAGGGAAAGGGTCAGGGGATGCCTTTTTGTTACGTGTTTGTTACTTTTGTTTGTGAAGGGTGGGTGTCTTTCATTTGGGGGGTGATATGTGTGGGGGAGGGGGCTTTTGGGTGGTCTTGGGGCGGGGGATGTGGGGTATTGCTATTTCTTGTGGGATTACTGAGGGGGGATGTTTTGTGGGGATGTGGGTGGGGGTGGGGTTTGTGGGTTTTCATTTGTTTTTGTGAGGATTTGTTGGGTATTGTTGGGGGGTGGTTTTTGGTTGGGATGCAGTGTTGCCATGGATATTGCTGTCCTTTGTTTTTGTTGTGGTGGGTGGCGGTTTGTGGGGGGCCGGGACTTATGGACATGGACATTGATGCATTCTGCTTTTGTTGGGGTGGGTGGGGGTTTTTGGGGGGTCCGGGACTTATGGACATGGACATTGCTGCATTCTGCTTTTGTTGGGGTGGGTGGGGGTTTTGGGGGAGCTGGGACTTATGGACATTGGACTTCCATTGGACTTTAATTGGACATTTCGGTTTTGCTGTTGGGAGAGGGGTTGGGCACGGAGGGATGTTTTGCCGGGTGTGGTGGTGGGATGGGGTGGGTCACTGGGGGGAGGGGGTTTGTCCATTGTCTATGCTTTGTCGGGGTGGGTGGGGGTTTTTGGGGGGGTCTGGGACTGTTTTGGGTTTTTCTGTTTTTCATTTGCTTTTATATCTGTTGCATGTTCTCCAATAAAAAAATTTCCCCCATCCTGATGCTATGGTATCTGCCCCGTGTAGGAGTACAAGGCTCAACTATATCCCCAGGATGCTGCAGGGAGCACTGCAGAGGCCCACCTCCCATCCCGGCATTGGCTGATGGGCACTGGCAGATGTGTGGAGGTGGCCCACAGAGGTGTGCTGTGTCTGGGTCGCAGGGGCCCACACAAAGGGCACATAGGGTCCAAGCCAGACATGCGTTGGTGCGGTGCACACATGGGGGAGGCCCTGGCAAAAGCATGGGGCATGAATGTATCACGCAATAGGGGCGGGCACCTGTTGCACACATAGATATATATGTGTTGCGTCAGAGGCCCCTAAAGGGTTTGTGTCTGCTAATGTCAATATGTGTTGTCAACTCGACAGGTGGAGGACCTGCGGAAGAAGGCCCGGGAGCTAAGGGCGAGGTACCCGCGCTTCGTAGCGCATGTCCAGTGGGAACGGATGGCCCAACAGGACGGTGAGTGATGTGACATGGCCTTGTGGAGCAATGGCTGGCAGATCCACAGGACGCATGTGACTGCCATGGCTGATGTGTGACCATGGAGATGATACGTGTTCCCCTCTCCCACAGCGGATGCATGTGCTGCCGTGGAGCCAGCGGGGCCAGAGGAGGCGGATGCCGCAGCGGGGCTGGAGGAGGCACACGGTGACGTTGGCCAGCAGGAGGACAACGCCCCAGAGCCCATGTCGGAAGACAACGGTGGGGGGCCAACGAGGAGGGTGCCACAGCCTACACCGAGGGGGAGGAGGGGGACTGGGAGGAGGAGGGGTGGTGGGAGCGGGGAAGGAGGGGGAGGTGGGAGTGGGGGAGGTGGGGGAGGAGGTGGAGGGGCGGGGGAGGAGGGGTGGGTGGGGGCGGAGGGGGAGTAGGGGGTTTCTGCGGTGGGGAGCCAGGGGCCAGAGGGGGACCAGGTGGACAGGGTGGGGGTGGAGCAGGTGAGGGCCGGGGGAGAAGGGGATGGGGTGGGGTGGATATGGGGGTGGCAGCTGTGGCAAGTCCCCATCGGCACGGGCCGCCACAGGGCAATGGGGGCACCAGCTACCTGCCCTATGATGCCGGCGATGAACCCCTCCTGGACGTGTGCCTGCCACACATAGCCGCTGACAGGCGCACCGTGCATGCAGCCACACAGACAAGGGGAGATGTGTGTCTGTGCGGCTGCATGTGCGGGCTGCACCTGGCTGCGGCTGTGCGTGCCCAAGGGCACAGCCAGATGCAGCATGCTCTCATCATGGGGCAGGTACTGGCAACCCTGACCGTGGTGGCTGACCGGCTGCGCGTGCTGGAGGAGCATGTCGCCGGTGGCGCACCTGGCCAGCCACCATGTGACAGGGGTCCCCGGGGTGTGTAGTGTGGGGATACGCATGGCACACCTGCCCTGTGACGGCCCGTGCCATGGCCTGCCATAACCACCATGGACAGGGATGACTGGGCCCCACAAATGTCGCCATGGGCGTCCATGTCCATAGTGGGCAGTGTAAATAAAGTTGTACATATGTTGCACATACCTACGGTGGCCAGATGTCCCTCATTGCTATGTGTCAGTGTTGTGTGAATGACACATGTGAGCACCCACATGCGTGTCTGTGTGCTCACATGTGTCATTCACACAACACTGACATGGGAGAATGCAGGGTACTGTACCCATGTCAGGGGTGGGGTGATATTACGGGCATCACATGGGGTAGTGCCACACATGGACAAACCCACACATGTGACACAGTGGGTATGGGGTGGCTGTGGTGGACCATGCAAGGGAATGGGCAGCAGTGGCGATGGGTACAGACCAGGGTGGATGCTGACATGGACAAAGCAAGGGGGCTAATGGACACAGGGGCGGGCAGTGCACATGGCTAGAGGTGGACCGAATGGCCATGGCCACAGGGGGACAGGGGATGGGTGGCATATATGGGGCATGGGGGGGCGAGATCTCCACAGGTGTGACTGGACATGCGCATATGGTGAGGGTGCCAGGATGTACCTGGGGCCTGGGGTGAGCATGTTGTTGTGGCGGCATTGAGCGTGGAAAGCTATGCAGGATCCACAGTGCACCTATCACAGTCCTGTAGACTGTTGGCCCTATGTGGCAGGGGTGCTGTGGCCCAGAAACACAGTATGCATCTGCCCATGTCCATCAGTAGTGTCCAGGTGTCTCAGGGTTTGGGCCGGTGGGGTGGAGGAACCTCCATGGCACACAGTGCAATGAGCTATGCATGGTGGTATATCTAGTACCGGCAGTGCCCACAAGTGTGATACCAGGGTCAGGCATGGAAACATAGCAACATAGCAACATAGACATATGACGACAGGGAATGACCACTTGCCCTATCTAGTCTGTCCGTCCCGAACAACTACAATGGTCCCCTCTCTACCTCTTAGCGATCCTCTGTGTCTGTCCCATGCTTTAGTGAAGTCAGTTACTGTCCGCATCTCCCCCACCTCAACTGGGGTACTATTCCACGGATCCACTACCCCCTCCGTAAGGAGAAATCCACGCAAAGCACACCTGAAGCTATCTCCCACCACCCTCACCCCATGTCCCCTCCTAGCAGAACCTGCTCTCAATGGAATTAGGCTCCCTCCCTGAACAGGTATGCCATGGAGGTATGTAAACATCTCAATCATGTCACCTCTATCCCGCTTGTCTGATAAGGGGAACATCTTACAATCCATCAGTCTGTGCCATATGCCATATAATGAAGCCCAAGAATCATTTTAGTAGCCACCCTCTGCACCGACCCCATCCTGGTCACATCCTTTTGAAGGTGCGGTCTCCGGAATTGAACACAATACTCCAAATGGGGTCGCAACAAAGGCCTATAAGGAGGCATGCTCACCCCCTTGTTACTGTTGGTCATCCCTCTCCGTATGCACACAAGCATCCCCCTAGCCGTTGCCGTTGCCGTCTCTACCTGTTGAGCTACCCTGAGATCAGCAGACACAACCACACCTAGGCCCCGCTCTTCGTACGTGGACAAATGTACCTGACCCCCCATACAGTATTGCTCCTTTGGATTGCTCCAGCCCAATTGCATGACCTCACATTTGTCAATATGAAACCCCAGCTGCAAAATCCTAGACCATTCCTCACGCTTAGCTAGATCCCACCTAATGTTATCCACCCCTCCCTGGGTTCCCACCCTATTGCAGGGTGTGTTGTCATCCGCACAGAGGCAAGCCGTACCTGAACGCCCTTGCGCTATAGCATCAACACAGATGTTACATATAAGCGGAGCAGGGACAGCTCCCTGGGGCACCCCACTGACAACATCCTACTCCTCAGGGTGAACACCATGTACATGTACCCTCTGTCGCCCCCCACCCACCCACCCAACCTCTAACCCAAGCAGTAGCATTAGGGTCCACCCCTAGGGTGCCCAGTCTGTGTATATGTCACCTGTGAGGAACATTGTCAAGGGCGTTACTGACATCTACATACACCACATCTAGGGCTCTCCCTCGGTCCGACTCCCTGGTCACCCAGTCAAGGATGGCATTCACATGTGTCTGACAGGACCTGCCTCTGGTGAATCCATGCTGCCTCTGATCCTGTAATCTGTTGGACCCCAGACGCCTCAATATATGCTCCCCCAGCAGCGTGGCCAATAATGTACTCACCACCACAGTTAAACTAACCGCTCTGTAGTCTCCAACCACATCCTTACGTCCGCCTCTGTGTAACGGCACCACATGAGCCTCTCTCCAGTCCTTTGGCACCACACCCGACTACAACGAAGCAGTTACACGGTCAGTCAGTGGAGCTGCTGGAACATCCCCAGGGCCCCTTAGTATTCACAGGTGTATCCCATCCAGTTCCATCACTTCGTGTACGTTAGACTGAGATAGTTTCACACGAACAGAGTCGTCTGTGGATTGCTCAGGATGTCCTTTGCTGCTGTCCCTATTTGTGGGTGTGGGCTGAGGTCCTGCCCCTGGTTCGCCATCTGTGAACACAGAACAAGCATATTCGTTAGGCTATACCGCTGTAGTCCCATCAGCTTCCGCATATCCCTCCCCTGCACCCCTGAGTCTGACAATACCACTCTTGCCCTTCCCTCCTCACTAATATATCTGGATAATGTTGTATCCCCCCATCCTCTTGCATTGGCTATTTCCCCATCCGTTGGACTCTGCGCCCTCTTGGCTACTGTGCTAGCTGCCCCAGGTGTTTCCAAATACTAACATGTGGACAGGTCAGACAGCATGCACATGTCAACAGACGTAGTGGCAGGGACACCTAACAGAGGCAAGAGGGAAGGCAGAGTGACAGGGAACTCACCATTGTAAGGGGTCCCCTCTCACCGAAGCAGGGTGGGAGGGACACAAACACCGCCAGGGATCAGACATCTCCCACTGGGCCCATATTGCATGGTCCCCCTGGTGGGGTCAAGGGGGAGGTCACAGAGGCCAGAGCCTCTTAGGCAGGGAATACAGCAGGTACACAGGTGCAAGAGGGCAGGCAGGGTGCCATCACCTGGGTGTGGAGGGGTGGGGGCTAGAGCCCTGGATTTAGAAACCGAGGCCAGTATATGGACGGAACGGCCAAGGTGAGAACCAAGCCGAGGGCAGGGGCAGCAGCAGGGGAGATGGGGAAGCAGGATGCCAGAATGCTCCAAGCCAAAGCACAACTGCAGGCTGGAGGGGTTTGACTGGTGCAGGGGAGAGCAAAGGCACGGGGCGCCTGGGAGGGGAGACTGCGTAGTGGGATCTAGGACGTGTACAGGAGGGTTGGCAGCCAGGCACAGGGGGGTAACCAGGTCAGCCTAGGGGAATGGGAGCTGGGGACAGTGTGAAGGACAGAGATCCTGCACCTATGCAGCTGCGTGAGCCTGAGGTACACCTGCCAGGCGATGTCACCCCAATGGACTGTTCTGTGGGCAAAGCCATCAACCTGAGGAATAGGGATGACACAGGCTATTCCTGAGGGAGGGTGTACCTGGGATGGGAACCCATAGTTCCCAGGCCGGGTGGCCCTGAATCCCTCCTGTTGCTGGGGGGAGGGTCATAGGGACCAGGGCGTACAACCAGACTCTGAGATGGCCTGTCAAGCACCTGCTGCAGGAACGTGGACACTGGGGTGGGAATGTAGCCTTTGTCGCGGAGCTGTACCCTACCCTGCATTGTGTCTGTGGTGTAGAGTTATCTGAAGCTGAAGGGTGGCTGTGCTAATATGGCCACTGAATGTACGTCTGGGTTTCTGCTTCGGCCAGCACCTCTACCAGGAGAATGACCTATCCCTGCTGCTACAAACCTGTGTACCCTGCAATATGGAGATTCATTAAACAGACATTGCTGGTTTTCTGACAGGCTCCGAGGCATACTCTGTTCACCAGACACTGTCACAAATATGTATGTCTGTATGTGGTGAAACCGCACCATTGGGTATCATACATATCTGTCAGCTGCCTTACTCCTCGGAGCCCAACTACACGCTTATTGTGTGATGCACACATACAGCCAAGCATGGCCTATGTCCCCCAGACGGCCCAACGGGGGGATAGTTGTGGAAAGCTCGGAGATGAGGGCAGCAGAGGGTTCCCATAGGGACACACGCCCCTCCAAGCCAGGGGCGAGGGGTGCCGGTGTGGCAATGCACAGGGTCCGATGTCCATCCAATGTGCTGCGGGGGGGGGGGCACTGCACGGGGATGTATCCGTGGCCACCCCACTGTGCCCCCAGCAGCTGCTGGTGGGGACAGATGGGGTGGAGGGTGTGGGTGTCAGGGGGAGGGGGGACCATGCGCACTAGTGGGGCTGGGGGCAGCGGTGTGCTGTGTGCCGGCGGGTGGCTGCACCATGGCAGGTGGGGCAACCCATGGTGGCCACAGCTGAGTTGGTGGGGACACAGGCTGGCTGCATAAGTGGCACGGGGTTGGCCCCTGGGGCGGACACGGGTAGGGCTGTGCATAACATGGCCCCCCACAAGCAACACAGGACACATGACATCAGGTTTGGCTGCATGTGCACCCATTTATTTGGCATGCCCGGCGCAGCTGCTGCTGCTGCTTCCGCTGCTGCTGGTGGTGGTGGTGGTGGTGGCGGTGACCCCTGCAGTCCTGTGGGGGCCCCCCTGCCTGCCACTAGGAGCTCCAGGCTTGTGGCTATGGCACGTGTTGAGGTCGCCAGGTCGTCCAGCTGTGCCATCATCCTTGACATTGCGTGTCACATGCGGTGTGTCTCACGCTTTTGCCTCCGCTGCTCATGGGTGACCACATGCAGTACATGCTGTATACCTGGGGGGGGGTAGGATGTGCACTGTGAGACAGGGAACCATCTGCCAGCTGTACATATGCATACACACACCAACGTGGTTGGCCACTCACACTCAGCATCCCTCTGTGCTGCCTGGGAGTGCACCCACATCTCCCCAATGACCCCTGTGATGGTGGACATTGCCTCCTGCCTTTCCCGATGTGCGTCAGCTGCGAACACCTCCGGTGGTGTGCTGGCCTCTGCCTGCCGTAGGCCCTGCCTGCTGTCCTCCTCTGGGGGTGGGGCTTGACCCTCCACTCCCACTGCTGTGGCCCCCATCAGTGGCACCTCTGGCACAGCATCCTCAATGCACCCTGGCCCAGGGTCAGTGTGTTCGCCGACCTCCTCTGCCACCTCAATGGAGTAAATGTCACCTGTAGGGTGAAATGATACATAGGTTAGGTAGGGCGTGGCTGCCTGTCTGTCCCCGTCGCACCCCCCTACATATGCATTGTGTGGGGGCAGGGCACCCTGGTCAGTGTGATGCAACCAAGGCTACAGAGGTGTGGACATAGAGGCCACCTGTGCGTGGGTGTGAGTTGCACCGTCCCATTTCCGTGTTCTCGGTGCCCATGGTGACCCACCCATGGCCGCTGGTGTGTGGTATTGTGGCACCCCACATGGTCTGGTGTGGCTGCTGTGGCAGGGCCAGTGTGCTGTTCCAATGGAGCCGGGGATGGGCATGCCTTGTGGCGGTGGGGATATGTGGGCATGGTTGCATGGGCAGGGTGGGACCAACCTGTGGCAGTGAGACTGATGGCAGCCTGTGGGTGGCAGCACATGGCCGGCACATGCATGTGGGTGGGCCTCATGGGTCTAGGTCAGGGCCCCTGTGCCCCCCAAGCAGCGTCCCAGTCCTGCTGGTGCCCCCAGTGGCCTGCACTACCGGGACCCCCTCCCCCCCTGCATGCTGCCTCACGCCCCATACCACCCCAGCACCATCTGCATCCCTGCAACCACTGCCCATGGCAGGCACAGGTGCAGTGCGCCTCCCTGTTGCCTGCGTTGTTACCTGTGTGGCCCTGCTGTCCTCACCATCCCTGCACTGTGTCCCCATAACACATTGTCGAGCTCTGCTGCTACCAAGGGCCTGTCCCCCCACCCCCGCACTCATCCACTGCACTGTGCCGCCCCCTGCCCTCCATCAACACCTACCCCCCCCACTGGGCTGTGCACCTACAGCTGCCCCTGTGATGGCCCACCCCTAGACCCTGTGTCAGTGTTACCCCCTGGATCTCCATCAGCCATGTACTGCCCCTCCACCCCCCAGCCCACCCCTGCACAAGTGTGTGTATGGTCCCCCACCAGTACAGCTCACTCAGACCTACCGGCACTTGGGTGCGCCGTGTCCAATGCAGGGGGCAGGCCATGTATGTAGACGGAACCAAGCCGGTCTTCCAGGCACTGCTCGAGCTCCATCAGGTTGGCCATCTGTGCTGGGCCCCCTCCAGTGGCCTGTGCTCTGTGCTCCACATCGCTCCCTGTTCAGCTCCATCCTGATGTTTCGTTTTATGTCTCTATACCTCTTCCTGAGCTTTCAGTGTCATGGTGGGGTCCCCCTGCTGCCGCCACCACTGCCTGCACCTCAGCCCATGCCCTGGTGCATGTGGCACTGGTTGTGGTTGCGCTCTGCCGACCAAACAGCACCTCAAAGTGTTCAAGGATGCTGGCCAGGAGTAGGTCATTTTCCTCCTGGCTAAACTTCACTGTCCTTTTTCTGGCCTCCTCTGCCACAGGGGTCCTGTGGCGCTTCTGCCCTGGTGCAACAGTGGCCTGTTGTCCGGGGTGGTGTGGAGCCCCAGATGGCCATGGCCTTTCACTATCCTCCTCGCCAGCGGGTGTGGGCACTGGTGGCTGTGCACTGTGCCCCTCTGCAGCTCCCTGGTTTCCCCCATCACTATCTGCCATGCTGTGCTTGGGTATGTGTGCTGAGGTGTTTTGCATTCCGAACCTGCTATATTTATATGTGTAACTTGGGCGTGGTTCTACACGCATTACACCACGTGTTACGCCACGCGTTACACTTCCGCACGCATTCACGTGTCGTTGAGCTGACGTATCCTACGTGCGTTACTATAGGTGGAATGCAGCGTTTTGCCCTCACCGTCCCAGGATCCTTCCATATCGGCAAGGTTGGTGTGCACTGCACCATACACGCACCCATTGGCTTCCATCGTGAGTCCTGCTGCATAAATGCACGTTGATCTTGCCATCATTGTTTGGTGTGTGCGGGTGCGTTCCCACACGCGTATGAGAATCCTGCAATATATGTCGCAAACATTATGTCACACGTACGTGCCACGCTACGTTAACGCGCGTGGGTACAGCATCATGCGTTCCAGTCACATCTAGGTCTCTGGGTGAGGTGCGAGATGTAGGACGCCATATATTTGCACCGTGCTGCATCAGGAGGACATGCCACCCCCTTCCCCTGCTGGCATCCAATGTGTGCGATCACATACATCCATGTAGGTGGGTGCATTGTGGGGATGCGCGTTCCCACGCACGCTGCATCATTCGAGGCTCACCAGGTGTGTATCGTTGTTTTGAATTTTGACCCCGCCCCACACCCTATTTCCCAGCCACCTGTCCTCCATCACATGTCTATCATGGCTCAAACTGTGAATGCAGGTTGTGTGGTGGTTGCATTGCTGGAGCTGGCTGGGCTACGCTTTCTGGAGGAGGGAGATGATGTACCTGGGGCAGCGGCACTGGGCATCGGTGCTATCCTGCTGCAACTCCGGCCTGCAGCTGTGGGGGGTCCACAGGCAGGTGTGGGAGGACACCGGTGCCATAGGCGTGCTGAGGCACAGCCCCGCCTTCAACACCTCTACAGGCTCAGGCCCATGCTCCAGGACATGAGAGAGGACCAGGTAATCTCCCTCTACCAGCTGGACACGGGGCCATTAGGGAGCTCTATGAGGATCTTAGACCTGACCTCGAGCCCCGGACTGCCCGGTCACATGCTATACCGGGATTGGCCAAGCTCCTGGCTGCCCTACATTTCTTTGCCTCTGGCTGTTTCCAATCCTCAGTGGCCACAGTGGGTGGGATGAGTAGGCCAACATTCTCTCGCTGTCTCCACCAGGTGCCATGGTCAGCTGGGTTGGGAATTACATTGCAATTCCCAACAGTAGACAACATTGGGGGGCCCTGGGACAGGCATTCCAGTGGATTTCAGGGATACCACACGTGATGGGAGCTATAGATTGCACACATGTTGCCCTGGTCCCGCCACGCGACAGGGAGGTTGTGTACCGCAACCGCAAATTCTTCCATTCCCTAAATGTGCAGGTTGTTTGTGATGCAAGTATGCATATTCTGAATGTGGTTCCATGGTACCCAGGGTCAGCCCATGACTCCTATATCCTGCAGCACTCGGCACTGTTTGGACAATTTGAGGCTAGGCAATATGAGGACTGTGTCCTGCTGGGTGGGTATTCCCTGTATCTAACATGCACCTACAGTATATGGTTGGTAGGACCCCATTGTCACCTGTGTCCTCTGCATGCCTTACATTGCGGTGGTGTTTTGGGGTGCTGCCTATTTGTGGCACTTCACACGTGTGGTCTGTCCCTTCCATGGCTGCATGCGATACCTCTGGCTTGCCCATGCCTTCCACACCTGGCCTCAGGCATACTGCACGGGCAGTTGTACATATGTATGCCTGTGGGGTGTGTCCCTCCCCCACCCCATGTGGCACATGTTTGTGCGTGTCCCATCCAGGGGGGGGGGAGTTAGGGGCACAGACCCAT
Organism: Ichthyophis bannanicus; assembly: GCA_033557465.1. Taxonomy (NCBI): domain Eukaryota; kingdom Metazoa; phylum Chordata; class Amphibia; order Gymnophiona; family Ichthyophiidae; genus Ichthyophis; species Ichthyophis bannanicus. The sequence goes on from CM066031.1 coordinate 1,606,930,559, forward strand.
GTGTGTATGGGGCCTCCTCTCTGTTGGCCATGTAGGGGGCGACACATGTTCAGAGCTGTGGGTGCATCTGCTATCACCCATGTCTGCTACCTGTCTGCCCACTCTATCTTGTCTCCACTGCCCCTCTCACCTGGACCCTCAGGGGTGTGTTTCGTTGACCTCTGCTCTGTGTGCACTGTTACATGACTGTCACATATTTGCACAACTGTGCATCTCTGCCCCTCCCAGTATGCCATGCAGCTGTCAGCCAAGTGCCCTCACAGCAGCCACTGCTGCTGTCTGGGCACAGGTTTGGGACGTGTGTTTTGACATGGTATGTGGATGTGTATTGCCCCCATTGGCCTTCCCCTGAGCTCTGGGTCTCCCAGCATCAGACTCTGGTGCACTGCCATCATGTGCAATGATGTGACATCATATGTTTGTGTCCATGCTTATCTGCTGTCCAGTCAAACATTGCTACGTCATTGCTTCTGTGGGTCCCTCATCTCACATGTGACTGTACAACGTTTATTATTGCAGGTGATGCAGGATATGGGTGTCGTGCCTGGTTGCTGACCCCTGTGCGACTCCCTCGGCCAGGTGCAGAGATGCGGTACAATGAGGCCCATGCCTCCAGCCGCTCAGTCATTGAGCGTACCTTTGGCGTTCTAAAGAGTCGCTTCAGGTGTCTGGATAGGACCGGCGGTGCCTTACAGTACAGACCCCTGACTGTGGCACAGATCATTATTGCCTGTTGCATCCTCCACAACATTGCTCTCAGGCACAATGTCCAAGTCGAAATTAATGAGGATCTGGAGGCGGATCCTGTGTGCCCTCCTGCACAAGGCTGTGGTGACACACGTGCGGGGATGGCAGCCAGGCAACGTCTGATCGAGGAGCTCTTCTCCTGTAAGTTCTGCATGTGTGGGGATGTGCTTCTGGGTTGCCATGTGTGAGCTGCTCTGTGTGTTTCACGGCACTGTCATGACATATCTCTATATGTCTCATGTGTTTTGGCTCCCCAGGATAGGCTGCTGTGTTTAGGCCTCCCCAAGATGGGCTGCCGGTACTGCCCAATGCTGTGGTGCATGTAGGGACTGTGTGTACGTCAATGCAACATGCAGGTGACTGGGGTGGGTGGACATATAGGTAGGTGTACTGTGGTGGCAGCACCACATGACAGATATATGTGTTTCCCTCTCCACTGCTCCTCTGGTGTTGCACATGTCTTTGGCCTACCACTCCATCCACCGTATGTTCCGTTTGGCACACATGTGTCCATTGCCTGTGCACATCTTGGGCGTCTACATACTGCACCTACTGCACATGTTACCAGGCTGTGTGTATCTCCGGACTCAGGGCATTGTATTTGTTTGAGCGCACGTACAGACTTCACTGCCATTGCGGCATTAGACAACTTCGGTGCACCCATGCATGGACTGGGATGGTTGTCTCCACTGGTCCCTGATTGTCCACAGTGCAGTCATCCACAGTAGAGGAACGTGATGTGTCCAAGGATAGAACAAAACAATCATATAATATTAGAAACATAGAAACATAGAAATATGACGACAGAAAAAGACCACATGGCCTATCTAGTCTGTCCTTCCATAACAACTACAACAGTCCACTTTTTGCCTTTAGAGATCCTCTGTGTTGGTCCCATGCTTTCTTGAATTCAGTTACTGTCCTCATCTCTACCACCTCCACTGGGAGACTATTCCACGGATCCACTACTCTTTCCGTAAAGAAATATTTCCGCATATCACTCCTGAATCTATCTCCCTTCACCCTCATCCCATGTCCCCTCGTAGCAGAACTTGCTTTCAATTGAAAGAGGCTCTCTCCCTGAACATTTATGCCACGGAGGTATTTAAACATCTCAATCATTGAAAAGAGGCATTTATTCACAAACCAATAGTTGGTGCCCACCCGACACAGGCCGTGTTTCGTTTAACAAAACGTCATCAGGGGTATAGGGCAACTAAAAACAGAAACATTCAATAAATACACTCAAATATATATAATATAAAAACATATATTAGAAAATGATAATTAAAATCATAATAAATCAATCACTATATAAAATACATTTATATGGTAATATCAAAAATAGGTTGGAACGCTATATAAATAAAAGGACTGAGGCAAGGGCAAAAAATGCACAATAAAACATGCCTTAAAAAATAATAATAATTAAAATCATAATAAATAAATCACTATATAAATAAACATTTATATGGTAATACCAAAAAGGTGACTGAAGCAAGGGCAAAAAAGAGAAGTGAGTCAAACAGGTACATTGACCGTGAACCAAAAGAAGAAGAGAAGAAGAGAAGGGGACCACACATGCATCAATATAATTATTGACACTCAAAAAGGGTAACTTAAAAAAGTCAAATAGAAACCTTTTGTAGTATGTGCCAAAAAGGTGCTCCAAACTAAAGAACAACCATTCCCATTGTGATGACAACCAACTCCAAATGCTCATTAAATGATACCTTATTGGTTAACGCTGTAGATATTTCCTCTTTACAACTGTATTAAAAACCAAACGTCACCATTAACAATGTAACAAACCAACTAAAAACCAAATAAAAAGTCCTACAACCTACTTACTTTTTTCGGGCTCACCAAGCTGCACAAATCACGGCACAAAAAACGTAAAAAAGTTTTAAATTCGTTATTCTATCGAGTGGCATGAATCACGCCAAAGATGTGCGGTGCTGTGAAGATTCCTCTAAATAACGCCGACGCATGCGCAGCTGGAGTCTCGAACGGCGCATACTACACGGTCAATGTACCTGTTTGACTCACTTCTCTTTTTTGCCCTTGCTTCAGTCACCTTTTTGGTATTACCATATAAATGTTTATTTATATAGTGATTTATTTATTATGATTTTAATTATTATTATTTTTTAAGGCATGTTTTATTATGCATTTTTTGCCCTTGCCTCAGTCCTTTTATTTATATAGCGTTCCAACCTATTTTTGATATTACCATATAAATGTATTTTATATAGTGATTGATTTATTATGATTTTAATTATCATTTTCTAATATATGTTTTATTACATTATATATATTTGAGTGTATTTATTGAATGTTTCTGTTTTTAGTTGCCCTATACCCCTGATGAAGTTTTGTTAAACGAAACACGGCCTGTGTCGGGTGGGCACCAACTATTGGTTTGTGAATAAATGCCTCTTTTCAATATTATATGATTGTTTTGTTCTATCCTTGGACATATCACGTTCCTCTACTGTGGATTGTCTCCGACGTGACTGGTTGCTCTTAGTTGGACCTATACACCACAGTGCAGCCATCTACAGCTTGCGGCATGCATACCTTGTCTCACGGTGTATGTCTCTGTGTCTTTGGGACGTGTCTGCCTGATGCTACCTTCTGCTCCCCTCTGCCTTTGTCTGTTTCAGGGATGTGTCTGGCCACCTGTCTAGTGATGTTCACCCGTCCCTCTATGCCCTTCTGCTTATGCCCTTCTGTACATTGTGTGCATGCATCATATGTTGTTCCCTAACATGTCTCATGTTTGATGGCAGGACACTGCATGTCAACGTTTTGTCTCCACGCAACACAACATTCCTCGGACATGCTACATTGACAGCTGACCATGCAGACGTGGTGATGGACGCAGTTCCTTGACATCTGCAGCCTCCACTGGGGCCCCTTGTGCCCTTGCCTGACTCTGAGTTTCCCCATCAGACCACTGCTATACCTTTCAGGTAGGTTCCACCTTCGATCATCTGGGACATACACCTCGTGCAGATGCTGCACTTGGCCTGTTAGTATCAACGTGCCTTTCTGTGGTATCTCTTTGCACCAACACTGCTGGACATGCTGTGGACCTCTGGGATGCCTGTGTGACATGGGCATTTACATGACCATGTTGAGATGGTGTCCTGGTCTGCAGGGCCATCTCCTGCTGTGGTCCATGTGCACTGTGCTGTGTGTTGTGGCCATGTCATGTTGTGATATCTACGCATTCATGATGCACATATTGTGATGTCACTGTCTCCTTTGTATATGACAAATCTATTATGGTCTTCTTTTACAGGGTTAGTATCTGACAAACTAATGTATCAGAGCCTCTTTATGGTGCTCACAAAAGTATACAGTGTATCTTCTGCTGACTCAAATTAGCGATGAACACAGAAACTTCTTTTGAAAGCTAAGCACTGGTTTCATATTATTACAAAAAGTTTAATGCATTACACTCCAAAATAGCTTTAAAGTCTGAAAGGGGGTGGTCGCCTCCAATCGGGGTCATTGATGTGAAAAGGCGCTTGTCCATTTGACAGAGACAAAAGTCAATGGTAGCCTATCATTGCTGAAACCTTGCAACCACTCTGATTTAAGTATGAAAGATTGTCAGTAGAAAATGACAATTTGAGTCAGCAGAGGATACACTGTATACTTTCGTGAGCACCATACAGAGGTTTTGAAACATTAGACTGTCTTCATTGTGACCTGATGGTGGGGGTTGGTTGTGTCATTCCCTTACCTTATTTCTACCCCTTTTCACACAGGACACAGACAACATACATGACACATCTATTATACTGCATCTGGAGACCCCATCAGCCATATTTGTTTGGACACGGCACATCTGTGAAACTGTCCCTGGGTGTTGTTGCCACTGGGAGATGGACCTCTGCAAGTTGGACACAGGCCTTTGTTGGACCTCATTGTTGGCCTGCTACTTCGACTGTCACTGGGGGAACTGACACACCATCGCTGCCATGAACTGTCTGGGTGTTTCGTTGATTGCAGCTTGGGGGGGATCACCTTTGCATTGTTGTAGAACATTGATACATCACTGGTGACTTTGCATGGTCCCTTTGACTTTGCATGCTTCATCCTGTGTCTGTGGGAGGTTGGGGATGATGACTTCTGTACATACGGTGGGGGTGAGCTCACAGCATACGTTTTATCATGGAGACGAGGGCAGAGTGCAAGGCTGCCAGTAGGGGTGTGCTGCACTGGAGGTGGGTGCCTGCTTGGGCACGAGGTTTTCAGGGGTGGTTGTGCAGGGAGCTGGGAGATGAGGGGTTGTGGGTCACCATGGGGTTCCTGCATCTGGGTCCCTGCACAGGGGGTCTGTCATGGGTTTGGTAAGGGGTTGGGGGGCGCTTTGCCATGACCAGACAGGGGGGTGGTGCACCCATGACTAGCATGGCACATGGTTGGATGCAGGGGGCAGAATACTGCGGTACCAATGGGATGCAATGGGACAATGCGTGGCCATATTGGCGGTGTGTTGATGGTGGGTGGGGCGGGTGTCACTGGTGTTGTAGGGGAGGGGGGCGGGTGCTAGCTACAACCTGGCTTTCTGGCGTGGAATGGGGTGGGGTCCATGTTTGGCATGGATTGCAACCTGGGGACACTGGGGGAGTTACAGAGTTATCCACAGACACCAACAATGGTGGGTGGGGCAGGGATGTGTAACGATGATGAATGGAAGGTACAGTCGTGGCCATGTCCACTTTCTGGCCTTGGTGAGCCATCCGGGCACCACTGTCATCATGACAGGTGTCACTCGTGGTTTGTTTAGCCAGGGAGGGATCAGGTGTGTGTAGATGGCTCTGTGGGCCATCAGTATCTACCTGGTACAGCCAACCATGGGTGCTGATAACCACACTGGGGGACTGTATATGGCGGTAAGCACAGGTATCCATGCATGGTCAGTTGCGTACGACACCCGGGTGCATGCTTGTGGGTGCGGGGGTCGGTGGTGTTGGGGCTTTTCTGGGCCTCCCCTAACTTTCTTTGGGGATTGCCTATGTTTTGTTTTGGCTGTTTGTGTTCGACCCCAACATGCATCTACAGGACTTTGGTTTATGTGTTACTGGCACCATAGGCGCATAGGATTTGTTTTATTTAGGTTTTGCCAGGCCTCTCACAACGTGCTTTGCTTTGGTAAGGTATGGATTTCATTTTCAATCCATGGAATGACATACGAAGCACCTGGCTTAGGCATAGTCAATCCTGGCGATGGCGGACAGCTTCACCCCACTGGGATCGGCTATGTCTATGCATCAGGAAATCCTCTCCCTGTTTATCTCCACAGCTTTCTGACAATTTGATTTCTTTCATTCTTCTTCTGCATTATTGTTGATATAAATTTTGCTTCCCGATATGTCACACTGTAGCATCCTGTCTCCACTTTTGGCTGTTAAATCCTGTTCTCACACACTGTGTGCTGACCTGCGAGTCATGTTTCCTGCAGATAAACTGTGGATAATGATGTATGTCATCTTTGGGTATGTTTTCCTTTGTTCATTTTAGAGGCCCATGTTAGCCATGTGATAGCTTTTCATTGGCTGTATGGTATTCTGAGATACTCATTGTGTACGCTCTCTGGGACAGGGTCGGGGCTCGTTTCATTGCTTAATCTTTGCTGGGTTTGCATTTTGAGTGTGATGAAGTCAGAGCAAGCTGTCCCTTGGGCCTTAGTTGTAGACGTTAACACAAGCGGCATTCACCATGTACTGACTGTACCTGAGGGGACTCATTTTTATCCCCACAGTGTAAAGGTGTTGCTGATGTGTACCATGTCTGGGTATGGTTACATCACATATTTTATTCCCACTACATTCATCCCTGACACACGTACCACACCTGCACAGTGGGGATGTTGGCCTACTGGTTCAGACACAGTACCTCTGACCAGGGGCCCATGGGTTCACATGTCACCTGGGGACAGGTACATTGGGACTGCGGTTTGCATTCTTATTACCCCTCCCTATTGCCTTGGCACCGCCATGTGGCCCTACATTGGCCACTGCTTCATATGGCGGGTATGGCGGGATGAACAACTGTTTACTTACTTAGATGACTCCATACCTTTGTCTGTAAATGCCCCCTGTACACAGTGCTGTGTAGACGTGTCGTGTTGACACCCTCCTCATCGCATCTTACAGTCTCGTTGCGACGGGTGACGGATTGGGGCCAGGGGTTGGGGAGACAACGATGGTGTGGGGTCAGGGTGGTTAGGGTCCACAGACAGCACCAGGTAGGTGGCCTCGCAACATGGATTGGATGTGTGTTGGCGACGGTGCCTGCCACACAGGCCCCGTGGGTTTATCAAAGGCATACGGTGCATCAGGGTGCAGGATACGATGTCTACTGTGATCTCGTGGGTGCCTTCTCTGTACCATTGTTTGCATTTTGGTTGTTAGGGTTCTTTGGGATAGTGGTCACAGACATGCATTGCCAATCCATAGGTTGCCGGTTTGTACCCCACATGTTCTGTTCCTTTTCCTTTCCTGTTTGCTGATTATCTGCCCATGTACTGTCTGCAGCACCATCACATCTCCACACACCCTTCCATCTAAGGTCTGTGCATGTCAGTGTGCCCTGACTGCAGCCTATCTGCCACATCTTGTGGATGACCTGTAGCTTTTTCTTGGTGGTGACCATGTTACCAGTGTAGTTGGTGGATTGGTGCTGCTGTTGGTTGGTGTGAGCCACATCACTGAGCGAGTTGGTCTTTCACATGATCCTTTTTCAGTCCATTGCCCTGGTCCACAGGCCATCCACATAGCTTTCCCTTCAGCTGGCCCCTGACACCCTTCGTGTATCGCTCCCATGCTCTTTTGCATTCTGTTTATACTGCGTTACATCTCATGGTGTATGTGCATCTGCTTATATGTGCCTCCCGTCCCACCTATAGACTGTGATATGAGCTGTGGACACCTGTCTCACCTGTGCATTGCATCATGGTGACTGTTTGGGTTGCCCTCTCCTGACACACAGCTGGTGTTTTCAGTGGTGACGTGCAGTGTTCCTGTATGCAGCCATTGCTGTGCGCCTCAGTGTGGTGGTGTAGCCTATTGGTTTGTGCAGTACTTTCTATCCTAGTGGTCATGGACTCACGCACTCTTTGTTCTCCTTTTTTGATGCCTTTCCTACACTGGTACCTGTGATCCCTGTAACAGTCACATCTTGGCTGATATGTGCTGCCTGCTCATATTACATAAGAACATAAGAACATAACATACGCCATACTGGGTCAGACCAAGGTCCATCAAGCCCAGTATTCTGTTTCCAACAGTGGCCAATCTAGGTCATATGTACCTAGCTGTTTCCCCAAGGGACACAGGTTCCACAATGCTTGTATTGGTTCAAGCATTGATATCCTGGGTCCCTTCTTAATAATGGTTTATGGACCTTTCTTCCAGGAACTTGTCCAAACCTTTTTTAAACCCAGCTACACTAACAGCCTTTACTACATCCTCTGGTAACAAATTCCAGAGTTTGATGAGTGAAAAAATATTTTATTTTATTAGTCTTAAATAGTTTACCCTGTAGCTTCATTGCATGTCCCCTAGTCTTTCTATATTCTGATAAGGTAAACAATCGATCTACGTTTACCCGTTCCACTCCGTTCATTAATTTATAGACTTCTATCATATCTCCCCTCAGCCGTCTCTTTTCCAGGTTAAAGAGCCCTAACCTTTTTAGCCTTTCTTCATAGGAGTATCCTTCCATCCCCTTTACCATTTGGTGGCTCTTCTCTGAACCTTTTCTAAAATCGCTATATGCTTTTTAAGATATGGCGACCAGAATTGCACACAATATTCAAGGTGCGGTCTCACCATGGAACGATATAGAGGCATTATAATATCTTTTGTTTTATTTTCCATTCCTTTCCTTATCATACCTAGCATTCTATTTGATCTCTTGGCCGCCGTTGCACGCTGGGCCGAGGGTTTTAACATGGTATCCACAATGACGCCTAAATCTTTTTCCTGGGTGGTAGTTCCTAATGTGGAACCTTGCATCGTGTAACCATAGTTTGGGTTGTTCTTCCCTAGGTGCATAACCTTGCACTTGTCCACATTAAATTTCATCTGCCATTTTGATGCCCAGCCTTCCAATTCATCAAGATCCTCTTGCAATTTTACACAATCCTCTTGGGTTTTAACAACTTTAAATAGTTTTGTGTCATCTGCAAATTTGATAACCTCAGTCGTTATTCCACTTTCCAGGTCATTTATGAATATGTCAAAAAGCAGCAGACCCAGCACAGATCCCTGGGGTACACCACTATTCACCTTTCTCCATTGGGAAAATTGGCCATTTAGCCCTACCCTCTGCTTTCTATCTTTTAACCAGTTCCTGATCCACAATAGTACACTGGCTCCTATCCCATGACTCTTTAGTTTTGCCAAAAGTCTCTCATGAGGGACCTTGTCAAAGGCTTTCTGAAAGTCCAGATACACAATATCAACCGACTCACCTTTGTCCACCTGATTATTCACTCCTTCAAAAAATCATAACAGATTAGTAAGACAAGATCTTCCTTGTCTAAAGCCATGTTGGCTGTCTCCCATTAGGTCATGACTATCTACATGCTGAGTAATTTTATTCTTTATGATGGTTTCTACCATTTTTCTTGGTACTGATGTCAGGCTCACCGGTCTGTAGTTTCCCGGATCACCCCTGGAACCCTTTTTAAAAATTGGTGTTGCATTGGCGATCCTCCAATCTTCAGGTATTAGAGATGATTTTAATGATAGTTCACAGATTACTAATAGCAAGTCTGCAATCTCATATTTCAGTTCTTTCAACACCCGGCCATACCATCCGGCCCAGGTGATTTGCTACTCTTCAGTTTATCTAATAGTTGTAATACATCTTCCCGATGTATCGATATTTCCTTCAATTTTTCCGCATCTTTAAATACCACTTCAGTCATGGGTAACATCCCTACATCTTCCTCAGTAAAGACTGAAGCAAAGAATTCATTCAGTCTCTCCGCTATCACCTTGTCGCCTCTTAGTGCCCCTTTAATCCCTCTATCATCTAATGGACCAACTGACTCTCACAGGTTTTTTGCTACGAATGTACTTGAAAAGGTCTTTGCTTCGCGTTTTTGCTTCTGCAGCAAGCTTCTTCTCAAATTCTTTGCCTGCCTTATCAATGCCTAGCATTTGACTTGCCAGTGCTTGTGCTGTTTCCAGGTTTCGTCATTTGTCTCTTTTTTCCATTTCCTGAAAGATGCTTTTTTGGCAACAACAGCCTCTCTGACCTCACCTTTAAACCATGCTGGCAGTTTTTTGGACTTCCTTCCACTTTTCTTAAAGCGTGGAATACAGCTGGTCTGGGCTTCCAAGATAGTATTTTTCAACAACAGCCAAGCCTGATGTACGTCTTTAACCTTTGCAACTGCTCCTTTTAGTTTTTTCTTAACTGTTTTCCTCATTTTATCATAGTCTCCCTTTCGAAAGTTAAAAGGTAGTAATGTAGATTTCCTTACTATCCCTCCTCCACTAATTAAATCAAAGGCGATCATGCTATGATCACTATTGCCAAGTGGCCCCAACAACCTTATCTCTTGCACTAGATCTGGTGTTCCACTAAGGACTAGGTCTAATATGGCTTCCCCTCTGGTCGGTTCATGAACCAGCTGCTCCAAGAAGCAGTCATTTATTTCATCTAGGAACTTTATCTCCCTAGCATGTCCTGACGTGACACTGACCCAGTCGATACCGGGATAGTTGAAATCACCCATTATTATTACTGCGCTGTAACTTTTGTTAGCTTCCTTGATTTCTTTGAGCATTTCATCATCCATTTGGTCATTTTGGCCAGGCGCTCGATAGTACACCCCCACTGCCATTGACTTCCCCCTTTTACATTGAATTTCAATCCATATAGATTCTACAGCAGATTTTGTTTCCTGCAAAACTTTAATCCTTTCTGACTCAATGCCCTCTCTAACATAGAGAGCAACCCCTCCACCAATTTGATCAGCTCTATCATTACGATATAGTTTGTACCCAGGTATCACAGTATCCCACTGGTTGTCCTCCTTCCACCATGTCTCTGATATTCCAATCATATCTAACCTTTCATTTAGTGCTATATATTCTAACTCTCACATCTTATTTTTTAGACTTCTAGCATTTGCATACAAGCATTTTAGAGAATGTATTTTATTCATATTAATTTGGTTATTGTTAGACATGGGTTATTTGGGATCTTTAAGCTCTGTCTGCTCCATACTTGAGGGCATTTGGGCTACTTTACTCTTTTGTGGAACCTCTCTGCTTTTGGTAGTATCCTTCAAAGATTCATTCTTCTGAACCATCCGCTCTTGGGCGACTGTCGGCTTTCCCCTAATATCTAGTTTAAAAGCTGCTCTATCTCTTTTTTAAAGGTTAATGCCAGCAGCCTGGTTCCATCCCGGTTAAGGTGAAGCCCATCCCTTCGGAAGAGCCCCTCCTTTCCCCAGAATGTTCCCCAGTTCCTAACAAATCCAAAACCCTCATCTCTGCACCATTGTCTCATCCACGCATTGAGACTCCGGAGCTCTGCCTTCCTTTTGGGTCCTGCGCGTGGAACAGGAAGCATTTCGGAGAATGCTGCCCTGGAAGTTCTGGATTTCAACTTCCTACCTAAAAGCCTAAATTTAGCCTTCAGAACCTCCCTACCACATTTTCCTATGTCATTGGTACCGACATGTACCAAGACAGCAGACTCCTCCCCAGCACTATCTAAGACCTTATCTAGGTGGCGCATGAGGTCCGCTACCTTCGCACCAGGCAGGCATGTTACCAGGCGATCCTCATGTCCACCAGCCACCCAGCTATCTACATGCCTAATGATCGAATCACCAACTATAATGGCTGTCCTAACCCTTCCTTCATGGGCACATGGCCCTGGAGAAACTTCCTCGGTGCGAGAGGGTTTTACATCACCTGGAGGACAGGTCCTAGTTACAGGATCACTTCCTGCCACACCAGGGTGATGCTCTCCTGATATGTGACCTCTCTCCTCCATGGCAACAGGGATGCTGCCAGACTGAAGGTGGGACTTCAGGACTATATCCCTGTAGGCCTCGTCTATGTACCTCTCTGTCTGTCTTATGCTTTACAAGTCTGCTACTTTAGCCTCTAGAGAATGGACTCGTTCCCTGAGAGCAAAGAGCTCCTTGCACCTAGTGCACACGTAAGACCTCTCACCAACTGGGAGAAAATCGTACATGTGACACTCATTGCAAAAGACTGGAAAGCCCCCATCCCGCTACTGGACTGCTGTCTGCATCTCAGTTTTAAGTTTGTGTTTAGATCTTTAAGTTCTTTACTTACTAAGGGTTGCTATGGATATTTATACTAATAAAACTGTACCTAATATGTGTAATATACCTTGTTCACCTGAAGCTTAACTAATCTCAGGTCCTTAGTGTATGACTGATTTGGGTAATGAGCTTCACCTGAGAGCACCTCCTGCCTTTTAAGATGTGTAAGTACCTATAAAGCTACGATTATCCCAGGGGTGGTTGGGTGAGGGGAGGAAGCGAGGGAGATAACACTTATTAAAAGATGGCTGCTACACAGTACCCTGTCTTGTGCTGCTAAGGTAACTTATATTCTGATTTGATTTAAATTATAGCTCTTAGCTGCTGCTAGGCTCTAACTTCTTATGAAATTTAAACTATAAACGCTCTGCTGGGTTCTAAATTTAACCAGAAAGCTCTCTTCTGTGTTTTAAATTTAAGCTAAAAGTACTTTGCTGATGCTAGGCCCTGAGTGACTATTAAATTTAGACTACAAACTCTATGCTGGGTTCCAAATATAACCAGAAAGCTCTCTTCTGTGTTTTAAATTTAAACTAAAAGTACTTTGCTGTTACTAGGCCTTGAGTGACTATTAAATTTAAACTACAAGCTCTCTGCTGGGTATGAAATGTTACCAGAAAGTTCTCCTCTGTGTTTTAAATTTAAAGTTAAACTGCTGCTACTAGGCCCTGACTAATTTAACAAAAATAGTGGGTTCACAGATTAATTAGCTTTAATACAAAGAATTCCTTTTAGAAAATTACCAGAAGTATATACTCACAGTTGCAGATCTCTCTCCAGAAGTAACAGTCCCTTTTTCTAGTCCTTCAAGACCTCATCACAGTTGCGAACCATCCTTCGGTCCATCTATCTGCATCTGCCAGCTGTGAGGTGTCCTGTATGCCAGTGTGGGCTGTCACCGCATGTCCTGCACTACTACCCTTTCCTGCATTGCACCTCTTTGTGCTTGCCGCGCCTGTGCCTCATCTGCATGGCACCACCACTCCTCTGTCCACCCATCATTGAAACTATCCTGCCACCTCCACCTCCACTGGGGGACACATATTTCCTTCATCTGCCACACACTGTCTTTCCAGTACTTTACATTGCCACCAGCCTGTGCTGTGGTACAAGTGCCCCCGCCAGGTTTGTCATCGCTGCTGGCAGCCACATGGGATGCCCGAAGATATGGCAGGTCCAGTGACTCCCAGCTCTCCCTCCTTCACTCAACTGTTCATTGCCTTTCCTGCGTGCTCTAAGTGGTTTTAGGGCTACATCTGTCTCTGTTCCGCACAGGTCATGCAGATCTTCCTAACCCACCCTGAAGTCCCTAGGGAACACTGACCTTGGACACCATACCCTTGTTGGGCCACCTTGACGTATGGTTCTATGGCCCAGGGTGCCTTCTGCAATGCTTTATCCATGTGTACCTGATATGGCGCTTAGCCTAGGACGCCCTATTGGACGCCTTACTGGGCACCTTGTCATGCGCTTTGTGGGCACCCTGTTGGGCTACTGTCTGTAGCTACTCTGTGCCAGTAACACACACAGTCAGTTGCCCCTACCAGGCAGAGGTGCTGTAGGGGTGCATACGCCATCCGGTGGTCATCTGTGGACCACAGATCTGGACCCAGGGGTCATGGGTTTGATCACACAGTGGGGTTATTTGTTAGGGCTGTCTGTGGCATTTTCTTTTTTAAATTTGTGCTGCCAGCAACAACACCCTCACAGTGCTGTCTCCTTACGTTGCTTCATCAGGAGCCCTATACGGTGCCCTATGAGGCACCCTACAAAGCGCCCTATAGGGTGGCCCATGGGGACATTATAGGGTGCCTTAGCAGACAGTGCACTTTATAATGTGCCATCTGGAGTGGTTTATGGGCTCCTTGTGCGGCACCTTAGGTTACGGCCCTGTGAGGGTGTATTTGCTGGCAGCACTAATTGTAATTACTGAACAAAATGCCTTCGATAGCACTGATTTAAGGTACAGGGTAATGTCTCAGCCAACTTTACTCATTAGAGCCACAGGGGGTTTGAACTCATGAACCCTACACCATCAATCAGTGTTTTTTTTTTTTTTTAAATTCTTTATTTTCGTTTTATAACAACAAAGGAAAAGGAAGACATACAGCTAAAAGACAGATACAAAAAATATAATACATACACCAAAGTAAACCCCTGCCACCCCCCTCCCCCCTGCTTCTTCTCTAGAAAACTAATCATTCCCGAAGCGGGCGTGTACGTACATTATTGTGTAACAAAACCTAACGGTGATCTGAAACATGATGAGTGCACGTTATACAGGCATGTTAGAAACAATGAGCAGATTGTACATAATCATTAAGCATCTGCCATTTAGACAAGCGAGAGTGAGTTTGGGCATGGGGAATAGCTCTCCGAGGCATCTGCTCATATCTACTATATAAGCAGACGAGGTTCCACCATTCATGGACAATAAGTCGAGAGCTATCCTTCCAATTCCTCATGATTAAGCATATGGCTATACCCAGCATGAAATCAAGGAGAAAGCGACCCTTCTTAGGAAGAGAGGGGACCTCCGCCACAGAGCGGAGTTCTACGATCTTCCAAGAAAAGGCTCGTGAAGGTATGAGATAAATTGAATACAACCCCAAACCCGCCCCCAATAAACCTGTAGTTGAGGACATTCATAAATAACATGAGCGAAGGTTCCCACAGCAGTATGGCAAGACCAACACTGGTCCCTAGCAATGATGTTCCATTTGGCTATTTTTCCTGGGGTATAAAAGCATCCGTGTGCAAAAGGAAGAGAGTTTGGGTAACAGAGGCAGACCGGGAAACCCGCACTATTTTGCTCCAGAAAACGCTCCATTGCACAGGGGTTGAAGTGGTTTGCAGTTCTCGCTCCCAGGCTTGTTGGGCTCCAAAAATGGCCGTGTCTGTACCCTGACATAATATTTTATAAAAGTTAGAGGCTACCCATGTGTACAACTAATAGAATGAACTATCTCTAATAGCCCTTCCTCAGTAGGGGCAGAGGGCGGCATGATTCGAGCACTGTGGAGGCAGTATTGAAGCTGCATCAATTGAAAGTAGTGTTTCGCTGGTAACGCAAATTCCTTTTGTAAATCAGAAAAGGTTTTCCAACGAGCTACAGAGAAAAGCTGTGGGGGAGTCCAAGTCCCCCTTGAGTACCAGGGTTTCCATGCTATCGTTCTATTTAGGACTTGAATTCTGGAGTTATTCCATAGCGGGAGTCCGTCCGGAGGACAGACGTTCGGACCCAGTACTAGAATGAGAGTGTTAAAGGCCGCAAGAGTATAACTCTGGCTGAGTTAACAGGGCTCTATCAAAGAACCAGGCCCCCGAATTCCATTGGGGTGCAGTAGTGTGTACTTGAAAGGACATAGCAGCATGATCTGAAATATGTGGGGAGTGAATCTTGCGGTATCCACCTGAGGAACAAACAGTTTTGATATTAGAAATAAGCCTATACAAGACTGGGATTTGTGAGGGGAAGAGAAGAAGGTAAAGTCAAGCTCAGTGGGATGTAATAACCTCCATAGATCAACTAAAGCAAGATCTTTGATCAAGGAGGTAGGCGTGGTGTGAAACTCTTGGGGGGACCACTTGTCCTAGGCGGCTGTTTGTCAGTCAGGGGATCAAGGACTAGATTGAAATCCCCCCCAATTATCAATGAAGTATTAGCAGAGGCCTGCGCAACCTGAGCAATGGTAGCAAAAAAAAGACAGGGTCAGCCACATTAGGAGCGTAAAGGCATATACATGTAACTTCAAGGCTACCCATCTTGAGGTGAACTCGGGACCATCTACCTTCTGTATCTGAGCTAGTCGCCACAATAATAGCATGCATAGATGTCCTAACCAATACGGCAACCCCACATTTCTTAGAAACGGCTGGAGAAGAGGCGGCCACCATGTAAGGTTTAATATTGAGTATAAGAGTTTCCTTCGAATTTAAGTGCGTTTCTTGGAGAAAATCAGATCCGCAGCTTCCTGACTTAGGTAGCTTAGGATTTTCTTCCGTTTTATCGGAGTATGGATTCGTTTTACGTTCAATGAGAAAATCTTACATGGTGCCATCAATCGGTAATAGACATTTTAGGTAAGGGCGCTTGAAAACATACAACATAATCAGAATCTGTGCTACAATGACATAATCACCGAGTATGCTGGCTAATACACCCCATATTGAAAAGTATGTACCAAAGCATCTTAGAGAAGAAGCAAAACCCCCAAAGAATATGGCGACCAGATGTCTGCGGGAGGAGGCCCTAGAGAGGAAATAGAAAGACATGAAAAAAGAAAAAGAAACACCAGAGTCCATAATTAACACTGTCTCTGATACTCATCGAGGCTACTGTGGGTAGATGGAGTCGGGTCACAGATATCATCAAAAGTGAGGCAAACAAACTGCCCTCGCCAGACTCTTTGCTGGGCTGCGGCAGATCCAATATGGCAGGTACAGCGGATATGAGAATACTTGCAGGAATATTCTGGAAGTCAGCGCATCAAGTCGGCTTCTTTGGAGTCCAAAAACTCCGCTAGTAGATCAGGGTCCTCAAATGTTCTTGTCTGATTGTGAAGCGTGACTCGGAGCTTGGCCGGGTACATCAGGCCATAGCGTGCTTGTAGTTGTTGAAGCCTCGGCCGGAATTCCAGAAAGCGCTTTCGGCGGTCGACCGTGGGTTTGGCCAAGTCAGGATAGAAGGAGGTCTTGTGGCTCTCAAACTCCATATGGCCCTTTGCCCGAGAGGCACTTAGAATTTGTTCCACGTGTTGATATCGCAAAAGTCGAAAAATGATAGGCCGCGGGGTCTTCCTGTTGAGCGTTATGCTGGTGGGTACACGATGAGCGCGCTCGATCTCCAACTCTTTGGTAAAGGTGATTTGGAGCAGGGAAGGGAGGATTTTGCATAAAAACTCTTTCATGTCTCCCGATTCCGCTCCCTCCGGTATGCCCACGAGTCGTATGTTGTTGCGGCACGCTCTATTATTGCCGTCTTCCACTGCTTTCTGCAAGGCCCGCAACTGACGTTCAACTTTGTCGAGTTTGGACAACCGGGCCGCATGGGAGTCCAATATGCTCTCCATTTTGTCCTGACACGAAGAAAGCCCTTCTAGCTTGCTTTGCAGCACACCAAGATCTTCCCGCAGCGCTCGGAGTGCTTCACCGTTTGATTGCACGAGGTTTTTGACCCCTCTAATCTCTGCGAGGATTTCCTGCTGCATTTCGGGGCCCTCGCGCAAGGCTAGCCCCTTCTGCGGGGACGGAGGTTCAGTTTTGGAACGTTTGCCGTGAGAAGCCGCTGGAGATCCAAATTCCAGGCGCGTGGGTTTGGTCCCCGCCATCTCACCAATGTGCCCCGGCAAGATCAGAGTAGAAGTTCCAAGTATGTCCGGTGTTAATTCAGGATTCTGAGTAGGCCTCTCGGGAGCCTCAGCGTTATGCGACCATCCCGCTGGACATCAGGCTCCGCCCCCCAGCCCATCAATCAGTGTTTTAACCATTGTGCTATAGCTCTGGCTGCCTTACTAGGTACCTTTTCATGCACCTTATGGGGCACCCTGTTGGGCTACTGTCTGTAGCTACTCTGTGGCAGTGACGCACACGGTCAGTTCCCCCTACCAAGCCAAGGTGCTGTGGGGGTGCATACCCCATCTTGTGTTCATCTATAGACTGCTGATCTGCATGTGCAGTGCGCCATGGGTATGGGTGCGTTAACCCAGATCCTGGCCACCACAGCAGACAGTTTGTGTGGTGACCTGACGTCCTTCAGAAGCCAGCCAGGTATTTGCTAGTAGCACTAGTGATATGGCCTACTACTTACTTCACTGCTTGTGGAGCCAGAGGTCATGGGTTTGAACCCACAGTGGAGTTCTTTGATGGGGCTGTCTGAGGCATTTTCTTTTTTTTACTTTACATTGGTGCTGCCAGCAACACCACCCTCACAGTGCTGTCTCCTTACGGTACCTCATCGGGCACCCTATAACGTGCCCTATGAAGCACCCTGTACTGCACCCTATAGGGTGCCCCATGAGAAACATTAGAGGGTGCCTTGGCGGACAATGCACATTATACTGTACCCTCTGGTGTGCCTTGTAGGGTGCCTTATGCGGCACCTTAGGTTACGGCCCTGTGAAGGTGTGTTTGTTGGCAGCACTAATTAAAATTAGACAACAAACTGCTTCAGACAACACTGATTTAGTGTAAAAGGTAACATCTCAGCCAGTTTTACTCATTACACCCACAGGGGGATTGAACTCACAACCCCTGCACCATCAGTCAGTGTATTAACCATTGTGCTACAGCTCTTGACACCTTTTTAAGCACCTTATCAAACGCCTTATGGGCGCCTTGCGTGGCGCTCTACACTGTGTTTTTTACCGCTGGTTAAGCTATGGCGCCTGGTAATGCGCGTTATCTGCAACGATGTACCGCCCATGTCCTTATTTGGGATTTCTGCCTGTACCGCGGATCCTAATGCGAATCACACTAACGCAGTTTAGTAAACATACCCCTATGTGTCCATTTTCAGATGTCCATCTTACAAATACCCCCACGGTGCTGGCAAAAATATTTTTCTTCATGAGCTTCTCATAAATCCCTCAAATCCTTCTTGGAAACAACTCCTTTTGTAGTATCTGTGATACATTTTTCTGAAAAATTTCATCAAACTTTAAGTCATCAAATGTTTCCTGCAAATTTGTTGAACCCGTAAGTTGAACATATTATCAAGTCTAGTCCAAATTAGTTTGTTGTCATTTTCAAAACTTCAGAAAAATTTGCTACATTTTCATAGAACAGATTTTTGGATTCCCCTTTCTAAGCTCTGCATTGACTCTACCCTTTGTTTAATATTTTTCAGTGCATCTGGAGTTTGTGATGATAAATCTTGATGAATACACTACTATTTGTTATTACTTATTCATCATTACAAATCACAAAGAATGAGGACTTTCAGTTCTTTTATTTCTAGAAAACATGGAAACGCAAGTAGCTGGGAAGCAAAATATTTGTTAGTAGTTTGGATTTCTGACAAAATTTAGGATGAAGTAATTTCTTAATGTCAAAATACTTTAAAATAAAGATCTGTTGCCTTCCCAATGGAGTTGTGATGTGTTTATTCATCCAAAAGAAATGTTTTTTTTCTTGATTTCTACTGACTAAGAAATCTTAACTAATATTTACCTACCTACATTTTCTATATAGACTGTAGAGAAATCAGGACCAGGTAATACTATACTTAAATGGAATATATGATAAATAATTTAATATTCAAGTAAAAAATGTTAATACAGTATAGTATTGTCATGCATGGTATATATTGAAACAACCAGGGCTAAAAATTGATTTTCACATCTAATTTGATTTATTCATTTAGCTGGTCATTTGCAACCAGTACATACTAATGCCATTAATGAACATTATTTGCCACATGCCCATTGCATAAAATGGACTATGTGATAAATAAGTCATATTAATGATGTTTGTGCATATTGTTAGTATGACCTCATAGGAAACCCATCAGGATCCCCATTTTTGGCTAACCACCTGGGTATAAGGATTATCCATTCCCCATGCTGTTTAGAGAGAAAGAAATGCAGCACCTTCCCTTTGGATTGCTGGATATTGGATGCTGATTGTTGGATGCTGGATACTGGATGCTGATTGCTGCAAATTGGATGTTGACTATTGAACACTGGGCATACCAAGGGCCTAACCAAGCAAGAGGTGGACTGGAGGATTTCGGAGCCTGGATGTTCAACATTTGGTGCAGGGAGTGGGATCCTGGAACCACCGATAGCCAAGGAACTATGGACTGACAGAGCAAAGACTCACCTGTGTGGAAGGTAACGGGTACCTGGGCACTTAGAGGGGAGTTTGCTGCAGCAGTCTGGGAGTGGCTTTGGAGTGGTGTTGAAATAACTGCACTTGGTTGTCCGTTCTTCTGATTTCAGGGATGGATCCAGCGGAGGCCTTTAAGTCGTTGTTACAGCAGCAGAAGATTCAGCAGGAAGCAATAGATCATCACTTTGCCAGAGCTCTGGAGCAACAATGGGAGCCACAACAACCCCTCCTTCACGTTTTGGAGGCACAGACAAAGGAGTTGCAGCATTTGGCCAATGGTGTGCACCAAGTAGTTGGATGCAGCAGGACACAGAGGTGGGCTGCACCCAACAGACTATAGAGCCAACCCCAGCAGAGTGGAGTAGGTGACTGACCCTTACAAAGTTGGGACAGGGGGAAGACTCAGCGGCCTTCCTAACAACTTTTGAGCAGGTAGCCACAGTAGCCAAATGGCCTTTGGACCAGTGGGCTATTCGTTTGGCCCCTTATTTAACTGGCAAAGCCCATGCCACCTATCGGGCATTGGATGCCATTAAGGCCCTGAACTATATACAGATGAAGATGGCAATCCAGGACAAGCTAGGGTTGTCCATGGAACAATATTGGAAGAATTCTGAACCAGGGTGTTTAAAAAGAAGGAGCACGCCCTAAGGCCATGTCAAAGGCCCTGTTAGACTGTGCTACACGTTCGCTGGAGCCAGACCAGTGAATGTCAGGGGAGATAGTACAACTGATTGCCCTGGAACAATTTTCTTCCATTTTATCCTCCCCTGTTAGAGCATGGGTGATGCAGCAGGGCTCACAGGCCATAGAAAAAGCCACCATCTTGGGCAAGTAATATTTGGAAGCCGAGGAAAGTTGGCAGGTGAAGCCTGACCAAACTCCAGCTAGAAAACCCATATCTTCAGGGGACCAAACAGGCCCAACGAAAATATCCCAGGGAGAGCAAGGGAGTCCGGGGGGGGGGGGGGGGGGGACAAGGGAGAACAAGGCTCTGGGATATAGGGAAAGTTCGCTGGAACCCTATGGATAGTGCATCCACCAAAAAATAGGATCCCTCAGAGGTGTTTTCCTATGGAGAGGTGGGATATTTTGAAAGGGACTACCCACGCATGGACTGTTCTTTTTCAGAGATGGGGAAAGGCCTCCCCAGCATAGAGGGAAGTTTGGGGCAGGCTTTTAAAAGAGGGGTGCGGGTGCTTGGAGCAAACCTGGTAGCTATGCTGGATACAGGGAACAACCAATCCCTAATATCTGGGCCCCTTGCTAATAGGTTAGGCATTGGGAGCTTGGAAAGAATTTTTAGGGGTTCACTGTGTAGGACTAGGGGTGGTCTTAAGCCAGATGATAGAGGGGGAGGAACACCCTGTCTTCTACTTCAGTAGAAGTTGTTTGACCTGGAGCAGTGATACTCCATGATAGAAAAAGAATGCCTGGCTGTTAAATAGGCCTGGAGTTGCTGAGCTATTATCTCCTGGGTAGGCAGTTTAAATTAGTTACAGAACATGCCCCATTGCATTGGTTGAGCCAAATGAGGAACGGCAATGCAAGGTTCATGAGGTGGTATTTGTCCCTGCAGGCCTAAGATGTTGAAGTGGAGAATCAGGTGAGCAAGTACCACCTCAATGCTGACTACCTATCCCAGGAGGGTGGGGACAGGGAAGGTCCAGCTGTGAGATCCCAGGTAGGATATTCCAGAAGGATGGAGGTATGTGAAGGGGGGTACATCCCATCCTGGGAAACCCGTCAGGATCCCCATTTTCGGATAACCACCTGGGTAAAGGGTTTACCTATTCCCCATGCTGTTTAGAGAGAGAGAAGAGCAGCACCTTCCCTTTGGATTACTGGATATTGGATGCTGATCGCTGGATGCTGGGCATCCCGAGGGTCTAAATGAGCGAGAGACAGACTGGAGGATTCCAGAGCATAGACACTCAACAGTTAGTAAATGACTGTCTGCCATCTTTATAGATAAAACAGTCTAACCACATTACAATAAATATAAAAAACAGTTGGTTTATTTGCCAGTGTTTGTTTCACTGTTGCCTTGTGCTCATGCATGAATAGTCAGCACAAGGCAACAGTGAAATGAACACTGACAAATAAACCATCATGCAGTCTGCTGGGGAGCTGAGAGGCACATTTATAGATCATGAGTGGTGTTGGCCTTAGTAAGTGAAACGTAAACATCATATCTCCCATCAGTGCACTCAGAACCTGTAGAAGGTAGCAGCCTATACAGGCCACAGCACAGATGAAGTTGGTGTTGGTGAAGTTGGCCAAATGGGCTGAAGGATAGACATTGCGGCAGAAGTAAAGAGGGGAACAGTTGAGGCCTCCCTCTACCTACACCTAACTCTTCCATGCCACACTCTACTTCAAACCTCTTCAGTTCCAGCTCCATTAAAAACTCCCCTCACCCCCACCACCCCTCAATTGTTAATTCTCGAAAAGAAGTAATCAATTTCATAATAACATAGCAACATAGTGGATGACAGCTGATAAAAAACAATATGCTCCATCCAGTCTGCCAAGTAGGTTGTTAAGAAAGAAGAACCTGTGGTGCAATGCAGGTTACTTTCCCCATGACTTTTGTATTACACTATATTAAGTCCCCAACCTGCCATGGGATCAACAAGGCTGTCTTTCATTCTGCAACCAGTCCATGGCCCCATGCCATATAGCAAAGAACTCCGCCCTGAGGCACAACTATCACAGCTGTGTCATGTGGCCTGTTATTCTTTCTGCGACCAGTCCAGTCCAAACCCCTGCCATACAAAGAGGGAGCCCATCCACAGGCACAACTATCACAGCTGTGAGTTTTATTTGGGGTTGCACTTGCTAAGCAACGCAAGTTACTCTCCCTATGGTTTATAGGAGAATCAAAACATTCATTTCACATCTGTTTTGAGTTGAGATGCTCCATTCTTGGTTACTAGCCTGTTGCCCTTTAGGGATCCACTGTGTTTATTCCACTCCCTTTTGTATTCTAGTACTGTTTTTGCTTTCACTACCTCTTTCAGTAGGGCATTCCAGGTACCCACCACTTTTTCCATGGTGAAATATTTCCTTTTGATTCTACCTTCTAGTAGCCTCATATCACAGGGGCAGCGGAACACCCAAACAATCAATCTTCAGCCCTTCCCCCAAGATCTCCATTACTGCTATTGTGTTGTACTGGTGGAGTCATGGCCCTGTGGCCCACCCCTTTCGGCTGCCTATGTCGTATCATATCCTCTAGTTCTAAAACTAACCTTCATTTGAAAAAGCTTCTTTATTCTGTAATACCTTTCAGGGACTAAAAGTCCCACCAAGGAGTTATCAGATCTTTTAGTCCCTGAAAGGTATTACATGCCCCTAAAAACCCCTTCCAAGCTCCTAATGCCTAATCTCTTAGCAAGGGGCCCAGATATTAGGGATATTGCCCCACCTTCCCTCTAGGGTACATAAATTTAGGGTCTCCAGCCTTTTCTGATATGTCTACTGATAGAGACCCTTTACCATTTTGATCACTTTTCTCTGCACCAACAAGAGCCTCTTTATGTACTTAGTGAGATATGACCTCCAAAACTGAACACAGTACTCCAAATGAGGCCTTACCAGAGTCTTGTATTGTGGCATTATCAGCCTAGCATCCTTCTAGTATTGGCCATCACCTTGTTACATTCTTTTACCACCCTTAGATCCTCAGACACCCCACAGTCTCCTGGTCTGTGCACATCAGCCTTTCCCCTCCCATTCCATATGGTTCCTTTGTGTTTCTTCACTGCAACTGAATCACTCTGCAATTCTACTCATTAAAAGTTAATTGTCGTATGTTCAACCAACTTCTAGTTTTTATAAATCATTTCTCATTTTGTCTACTTCCTCTGGGATATCCACACTGTTGCAGATCTTTGTGTCATCCACAAAAATACAATATTTTCTTTCTAATCTTTCAGCAATATCACTGATGAAGATATTGAACAGAATAGTCCCTAGGAAAGACCTTTGAGGCACCCCACTACTCACTTTTATTTCTTCCAAATGGAAGCCATCTACCACCACTCTCTGTCATTTATCAATACAATCAATTTTTAATTCAGTTAAAAATAAAGTATTTTTCCAAGTTTATTTTCAATTTTAACTGAATAACAGTGCAATAATACAAATACAACAATCTGAACACCATCCCCCCCCCAAAAAAAAGGCAGAGATCAGGTGAAAATAATATAATATAGTATTAAGATCCCATATCCTCCAAATATAAGTCTAATGACTTTCATATTCTCTCCACACTATTGATGCAAAAAAAAAAAAAAAAAACGGCACCGAAGCAGCACCTTCCCATTTTCTAGTTACACCAATTGTGTGCCACCAAAAGGTCACATTACTGTGAGGAAAGGTCCTTCTAGTTATGCATAGTATGCTATATCACAATCAATATCATGATGTCAAATAACATTCTGCCATTTTTACCAAGAACTTCCTGCAAGCATAAGGATCTTAATAATATCACATGTAATGTTATAATGGATTGCAATTTAAAAACCTCACATACGAATTTCCACACCCCCTCCCAAAAAGGCTCAATACACTCGAGGTGCACTCGAACAGCATGTGAGTTAATGTCCCAATCTTAACTGAACAGTGCCAGCATAAATTAGATTCACGAAGCCTGGCCCTAAACATACGTAAAGGCGTCCAGACTGCTCTATGTGCTGTAAAGTATAAAGATTGCACCAAACTGCTAGACATGATCAGCCTCATAGCGAAGCCCAAAGAAACATCCCAAGATATCCTGTCCTGAGGAACACAAGCCTTGTACTTCCAGGTCCTATGAAGTCCCACTAAGGAGTTATCACCAGTACTTTTCAAAATCTTATAAAAATAGGAGACTAGTCTTCCATTCGCCTTAGCTTTATGACATAGTTCATATATATCTGAAAAGGGACATATTCCTTCTCACCATGGCAAGACCTGCATCAAACTCCACACTAAGCAGTCTAGTTTTGAAGCTTGAGTTATCACTAAGCTAAACCTATCTTTCAAAATTTCCTGAGTAACAATGTTTGTCTCTTGAAATAGTTGACCAATTTGAATGATTCCTTTTTCAAACTAGCCCATCCAAAAAGTCATTCACTTATTAATTTGAACCATCCCATTATACCAAAAGGAGGATGATGCTGATAGGGGCATAAGAAACTTCACAGCAGGAGTCAAGCATCTTTACCACTTTGACAGTACTATGAATAAGTAGCGATCTAAGCTAAGAACCAAAATAGCCATAGTGGGCAGGGCAGATGATTTAAAAGGAAAGATAAACTTGTTTTCCATTTCCATCCACATAGCAGAAGAACTTTCTAAAATCCACTCCATCCCATAGTGTAGAAGTGAAGCAGCATGATAAGTCCTGAAGTCAGAGATATCCACTCCCTTCTTCTTCCTTGATGATTTCAAATTGGACAGAGCTATGCGTGGCCACTTAGCCTTCCATAGAAAGGAAGTGAGAATCTTATCCTGCTAAGTATAAACACCCAACTTACAAAAGCCCAGTAACATACTTAACTTATATACTAAACCAGAAAGCACCATCATTTTTATAGTGTCCAATCTTCCCCACCAAGAAACCCTAAGATGGGACCACCGTTTTGGTGTGCACTTTAACTCTGATAGGATAGAGTTGCAAGTGAATTTAGAAGTGTCTTCAGCAGATGAAAAAAATTGCATACCCAGATATTTAATTCCATGTGATGTCCATTGGAATGGAAAAGCCCTCAAAGCATCCTACGTAACAAGGCCAATTTAGGGGAAGAAGCTCACTTTTGTTCCAATTCACTTTAAATTCAGAGAACTTTGAGAACAAGCTAACACTGCTTATTAGATTTCTTTGGATTAGAGAGAAATAACATTATATCATCCACATATGTGGCAAGTTTCCAACAGCACTCACCATTAACAATACCAACAATGTTATTCTGCTTCCGAATTTTAATCAGCAATAGTTCTAATGCCAAATTAAAGATTAGAGAGGAGAGCGGGCAGCCTGTCTAGTACCTTTATCTAAACATACAACTCCAGAAGGGAACCCATTAACCACAAAACATGATTAACCGGGGAGCTGCACCAAGCGCTTCCCCTGCCCAACACCCCCATCTTTTTCCCACAGTAACAAAATTAACACCACACATGAGTTGGTATAAAAACAGGTCGCAGCTTTATTGCTCCATAATTTCTTAACATTATAAACTTGAAAATAACCCCAACAACCAATCCCTGAGCGGAGCGTTACCTCACCAGCCATGTAAGTAGCAAGATGACAACACTAAAGCCCTTGCACCGGTCAACCCACCGGTCAAGTTAATACCACCCCTGCCCGACCTCGCCATGTCACTAGCAAAAGTCTGCTAGGGGTTCTCCGGGCCGCGGGCACCCTGCCCCGCCCCAAGTAGCCATGGCTCCGGACCCCAGAAACCTCCGGGATCCCGCCAGCTAACCCCCCCCCTCCAGCTGTAACACCCCCAACCCCCAAATCCCTCAACCTTGAAGGGTGGGAGGGCGGGACACCAGCCAGTCGCCCTCCTTCAGGCCATGTGCTGCGCGGGCGTCCTCGCTACCGCTGCACATGGCCTGCGCTGCTCCGGATTGGTTCCCGCCGCGCGCATCCCCGCGGCGGAACCAATCCGTTCAAATAATGCTCCTCGCATCACCGCGCACCCCCCCACCCCCCCCCCCATCAACCGCCTCCCCACCGGCCTGGTCGAGGGCCGCGTCGAAGCTCGCCCCCGGTTACTTCACGGCACCGGGACCTTGCCCGTGCCGTTCCTTTAACCGGGGAGCTGCACTGAGCGCTTCCCCTGCCCAACACCCCCATCTTTTTCCCACAGTAACAAAATTAACACCACACATGAGTTGGTATAAAAACAGGTCGCAGCTTTATTGCTCCATAATTTCTTAACATTATAAACTTGAAAATAACCCCAACAACCAATCCCCGAGCGGAGCGTTACCTCACCAGCCATGTAAGTAGCAAGATGACAACACTACCGCCCTTGCACCGGTCAACCCACCGGTCAAGTTAATACCACCCCTGCCCGACCTCGCCATGTCACTAGCAAAAGTCTGCTAGGGGTTCTCCGGGCCGCGGGCACGCTGCCCCGCCCCAAGTAGCCATGGCTCCGGACCCCGGAAACCTCCGGGATCCCGCCACCGGCAGAGGCACACCCTATGCCTATGCCGCCCCCCCCCCCCCAACGGAGCACAAGCTGCGACCTGCCCATGCGATTCCTGAGCACCTGCTCCAAAATCTCCTGCCAGTCATTCAGGAGTAGGTCAACCCCCACCGGAGACAGATGCACCCCATCACTGCGATACAAACCCCCACAAGCAATGTCCACCCACTCATGCTGCACCTGATAGCCCCCCGCTGCACAGACCCATTTTCCAATCTGCCGATTGATCTTTATCAGTCCCCGAGACCACCGCCGCTGTCCCCAGCACGCTGGTCTCGGGATGACATCCGACTAAATCAGCACCACATCAGGAAACATTCTCAAAATCTGAGTCATATCTTTTTTAGCAGCATTAATGAGTTGTTTACAAGTCCAGGAGGTGAGATCGTTGCCGCCTAGGTGCAGAAGAATAATCCTTGGAGGAGTCCGCAATCTCGCATGGTGATGCAGCAAAGGCATCAGCTGCGGCCATCGCAGCCCCCGCTCGCCCAGCCATAACACCGACACCACGTCTGGCTCCAATCCAAGGTTCAGCCCGATAGGCCGTATCGAAGCTCGTCGACCAGCCCAGAACACAAACGAATGCCCCAGCATCCAAGAGCCCTGCACACTTCTTCCCCCACCTGAAACAGAAAACAGCAGTTAACAGAAAATATGTGCCATGCGCGGTGGTGTTGTTGTTTTTTTTATATCCGGACATAACCCCGAAACGCCATGGACCTCCAACGGCCAATCATACGAATTTGCCACCCCGACAGGCCAGCGCCCGCCGCACTAGACGCAGCCCCAATGCGAAAGGAATGCGCCGCATAGTGCTTAGGGTCCTTGCCCATGCGCTGGAGCACCAATCGCAAGACTGCAGTCACCTGGTAACGCGTGACCGCCCCTGCATCCGGATGCAGAAAGAGCCCTCCGTCAACCCGAGGGCGGCATTCTAAATACGCCCTCATGGCCGACACCGGGCAAGTGGGTCCCTCTATCGCCTGCAAAACCACCCACATGCCTCTCCCTTGCTGATCCGTCTTCAATCTGCGCAAGAGGACCTTCAATTGCTCCCCCACCACGCGCACATGCTGCCACTGCAGACTATGCCCCGCACCCGCCTTTTTTGAATCAGCCACCAATTCCCCGACCTGAAACGCCCCAAAAAAGGCCAAACAGAAGACAGCCCTGAATAATACAGCCTCATAAGCAGATCTCGCCACCGCAGGCAAAACTTCACAGACCCCTCTGAGCAGGTCATGCGTCACCGGGCGTCGCTGATCCACCGCGGGAGGGGTTTCGCGTCCCCACCCTTGGAGCAATCTGTGCACTAAAAACCCCCACCGGAAGGGCCCCAACCCACCGCTTTTGCAAAAAACGCAAAGCCCGCCAATTGCCCCTTCACCACTGCCCGAGTCACTCCCCGTTGACGTGCCGCCAGGATGTACCCAGCCAACAAATGATCTGACACAGCCCCCCCTTCCCAGCCTCGCGCAGACAAGAACTCCACCACACTATCGCAACCACGCCAGTAGGTCTCCCAGGTCTTCTTCGCCACAGAGCTCTTCAACAACTCTCTCATAGCAGCAGGCCAGTGTTCCATAACCGCCAAGGGACCGGCAGCCCCAACTCGTCGGCCTCTGGCGCCAGGTGCCGGAATCGCTCGAACTGCAAACGGGAAAGAGCATCAGCTATGCGATTATGCAGTCCCGGAATGTGCCGCGCTTTCAACCCCACGTTCAGCCTCAAACAGGATAAGACCACCTGTCTCATCAGATCTGCCACTATGCTACACCGTGGCATGTAATGGTTAACAACACTCACCACCGCTTCATTGTCACACCACCAAACCACCCTCTTGTTGCGCAATCTATCGGGCCACAACTCCAGCGTAACCAGAATAGGAAACAGCTCCAAGAACGTGATATTCCGGAGAAGCCCTTGCTCTCGCCATGACGATGGCCACTGAGCTGCACACCATGCCCCCCCAAAGTAAATTCCTAATCCCGTGCCCCCCGCCGCATCCGTGTATAGCTGTAGGTCCTCACTCGAGCACTCCATCTCCGTGAGCACGGGCGACCCATTGAACTCCTGCAGGAAAACATCCCACACCCGCAAATCTTGCTTAATGCTCCTGGAGATTCTAATTCGGTGGTGCGGCTTACTAATACCCGCCGTGGACGCTGCCAAACGCCTACTGAATATGCGCCCCATTGGTATCACTCGAGATGCAAAATTTAAGGAACCAATTAAGGACTGAAATTCCTTCAATGTGAACTTCGACGCCGCCAGCGCATTTGACACCAACACTCGCAACATTGCCACCTTAGCTGCCGGCAAACGAGCCACCATCTCGACCGAGTCCAATTCGATGCCCAAGAATGTGAGCCTGGTCAACGGTCCCTCCATTTTTTCGTTTGCTAAGGGTACCCCCAATTCCCTCGCTACCTTTATAAACGCATCCAACAATTCCTGACACAGAGAAGTCTCCGCCGGCCCTACAAACAAAAAATCATCCAGGTAGTGCACGATGCTACTAGACCCTGCCCGTCTCACTACCATCCACTGGAGAAAGGTACTAAATTTTTCAAAACATGCACACGACACTGAACAACCCATGGGCATGCATTTGTCAAAATAAAATTCCCCAGAAAATTGAAAACCCAGCAAATGAAAAGAGTCAGGATGGACCGGCAGCAACCGGAAGGCAGATTCAATGTCCACCTTTGCCAACATAGCCCCCCGACCCGCCAGCCTCACCAACCGAACTGCTTTGTCAAAAGAGGCATAACGGACCGTGCAGCACTCCCTCGGAATATGGTCATTAACAGATAAGCCTGCCGGGAAAGATAGATTATGAATAAGCCGAAATTTACCTGGCTCCTTCTTTGGGATAATTCCCAAAGGAGAAATCACGAAATGCTCAAAAGGGGGATTCGAAAACGGAACGGCTATCCGCCCCAGGCGCAATTCGTCCGCCAACTTCTGGCGCACGATTGCTTCAAAACGCCCAACCGCCGGAGAATTCCTCGCCGCCTGTGCCACCACCCCACCCTGAACCAGAATCACAAACCCCACGTCAAACCCCGACCCCAAAAAATTCCTATCCCCCTTTTTCGGGTAAATGCTAAGCCACTCCCGGAGTATCCCCACCCGTATGGGCGAAGGGGCCCGGCCCAGGCTAGCATTCCTACTTAGAGGTCGATAGGGCCCCGACACTGACGCCTCGTTTGGTACATTTTTCCGCAGAGTGGCCTCCGCCACAGGCAGAACAGGCGTGCCGGAATTTACAGTCCGGAAATGGGCAGGAGGATTTATTGAAACGCCAGCATACGTCACTACCTGCTCCCGCCCCCGACTTAATTGGCAACCCAACCCCCCCAACTCGAAAGGACCGACCCCCTAACGCAGTTGACCCACCCCCGAACTTTGTGCCACCCCCCCGTGGTTGATCTAGCAGACATCTGCGTGAGCCACAAGTTAATATCTTGCGTACCCCAAGTTAACGACCGGTTCTCCTCCATTTTATCCCGGAACTTTTCATCATAATTGAGCCAAGACCACCCCTCATGGGACTGCGAGGCTTCCAAGATTGAGTCAGCATAGGACAATAACATCCCATACTGCTCCGGGTATGACTGACCCCATACACTAGCCAAACGCAGAAATGCCCTGACCCAGTACACCACCGACCTCGTCACCTTACGAACCCTCCCAGCCTTCTCATCCTCCTTCCGTTTCTTCCTACTCTCGCCCGACCTCTTACGCCCTTCCAATAAACGGAATATGTCGATATAACGCCTTTTTGCAATTTTTTTTCTCAGCTTTTTTGGCACTCCCTCCCAAAGTTCGGATAACACTGTCACTGCAGCCAATCCCCTACCCGCCGCGTTCCCCACCGAAACCATACCTCCCACCGCTACACTTTTGTCACCCCTACTTGAAGCCGCAGAGGAGGAACTGGAGGATGACGAGGTGGAGGACCCGGAACGCCGGCGCCTCCGATAAGCGTGTTTCCTCTTTTTACTAGACTTTCCCGATCGTCCCTCCCCACCCCCTTCCACCGCCACACTTCCCCCTTGCTGGCCCTCAGGTAACTCACCATCCACCGTTGAACCGGCTGCCTGATCACTTGCATGATGCGTCCCATCCATAGCGTGCGGAGCTCCAGATTCCAGCGCCGTACTTCCAGGAGAGGCCAAGGGTTGCCCGTCACCGGACGGGATCCTGCCAGGCTGTGTCACACCAAGCATCGATCCAGGCGCCGCCATCATCGGAATCTGAGCAGAAACATAAGGCAAAAAAGGAGGGGGGGACACACCTGACCACGCCGGCTGCCAAACCCCAAGCCAGGTATCCCTCGACGGGCCCTGACCCCCCCATCTGCCATCGGGCCCACGCCTGCGGGTCGATAGTGCCTAACTCGCCCGGCCTGCATATGCCTCCCCCAGGGAACACTCCCATCCTCACCTCCCCACCTTGCATCCCCAAGCAGGACGCATTGCTACCCACACCACTCTCTCCCCCTCTAGGCCAGAACCCCACCCCCATAGTTGAAGCGCTGCACCCCTCACCAGCTCCTGGCATGTCCATGCCCGCTGCACCACCCTCACCCGCTCCTGGGACGACCATGCCCTCTGCACTCCGCTAGCACTCAACCGGACCCCTGCGCTCCCCCCTCCCTCCGGACCCGGAGGCAAACCACCCCCCCATCCTGCGCCTAGGGCCCGCACGCGGCCTGGTGGAAGGAGGGCCCACACAAGGCCCAGTGGAAGGAGGCCCAGTGGAAGGAGGCCCCCCGACCCTAGCCCCCCTGCTCACCGCCACCCTACCAGCTATCCGGCCCCTCACGGTCCCCCTCGCCCCCCCCCCTGCCCCGCTCTTTCCCCCTGCCCGCCTGATCCCTAATAGTACTCTTACCTGCTTGCCCCAGCCCCCGCCTGGACCCGGTGTGCCCCCTGATTCCCCGAGCCATCGAAACTCCCAGCCCCCCCCCCTCCCTTTCACCTCCCAGGCCCTTAGGCAAAAGTGGAAACTGCAGACTGGCTGAGAAAACCCCAAAAAAGGCCTCCGCAGGAAAGGTTAAAGAAGCAGTGTTAGGAGGAAAGCCCGGCGATACTCCCTGTCCCTCCCGCTAAATAGCACCGCTAGCACAGAAAATTGTTCCAGTATTAAATTAGTCACACCTATACCCCAAGTGCCATAAAAAGCCTACTGCACTGAAACGCCGTAAATTCTACTCGCCTGCCAGAGTCCCCTGCTGATGCCGCGGTGACCACCACCGACTGCCCAAGCCACGATTGTACCGCTGCAGCCACCAGAGCACCGTAGAGCCGCCGAACGATTTTCCTGCCGGATCCCCCGAACAAAGCACTCTCCAAGATGCCCGACTCCTAACACCAGCCAGTCGCCCTCCTTCACCAGCCAGTCGCCCTCCTTCAGGCCATGTGCTGCGCGGGCGTCCTCGCTACCGCTGCACATGGCCTGTGCCGCTCCGGATTGGTTCCCGCTGCGCGCATCCCTGCGGCGGAACCAATCCGTTCAAATAATGCTCCTCGCGTCACCGCGCACCCCCCCACCCCCCCACCAACCGCCTCCCCACCGGCCTGGTCGAGGGCCGTGTCGAAGCTCGCCCCCGGTTACTTCACGGCACCGGGACCTTGCCCGTGCCATTCCTTTTAGGAGAGGTATATAGTACCTAAACCCAATTAATAAAGCCAGATCCACACCTGAACCATTCTAAAACCTTATTGAGATATGGCCACTCAACCCTATCAAAAGCCATCTCAGCGTCCAGAGATAAAGCTACTGCCAAAATATTCATATCCCCCTGCTAAATCACAAAAATTATGAAAAATCCAGGCATTACCCCTAATAAATCTACCTCTAATGAAGCCAACCTGTTCCTCCCCTACAATTGAAGGAATCACATCACTAAGCCTATTCACCAATATTTTTACTAGAATCTTATAATCTACGTTTAAGAGTGAGATGATGCGATAATTAGCCGTAACCAATGTATCCCTGCCCTGGCTTAGCAAATAATACAACACATGCCTCCGCATACTTTTATAGAGTCAGTATAACTTAGGTGCCAAACATGCTGCAAACTGTTGATAAAATTCAACTGTAAATCCATCCGGCCCTGGAACTTTATTTCTGGATAAGCCTTTAATTGCAGTGAGAATTTCTCCAATTTGGAGTGAGGCCCCTAGAAGCTTCATCTATAACTTCAAAAGCATGGGATGTTCAACAGCTTCTAAAAAGGACACCCTTACATCAACACAATTTTCACATGTAGAGAAGAGTTTCTTATAATACCCAGCATAAGCATCTAGGATATGATGATTAGTGACAATTCCTTGACCCTTTACATTAATAGCATCAATAAGTTGGTTCTGTTTTTGTACTTTCAAAAGCCACACAAGTAACTACCCACTTTATCATCCCTTCCATAAATAACCTGAACACTGAACAAATAGCTCTTGTGCTGCACGCTGCATTGTAAGTTTATATCTACAGCGAGATAGCTGTTGAAAAACGCTATTAGAATTTGATCCTATGTGAGCTCTTTCTAGATGATCAATTTTTTCTAACAATGAACTAATCTCCCTCAGCTGGTGCCTCCACACCCAAGCTGAAAGACTAATGGCCTCTCCATGCAGGATGCTCTTGAAGGCTTCCCTTACAGTAATGTAGGAAATAGTACTATTTTCATTTCTTACAAAAAAATCATCAATGAAGAATTTTAATGCATCAACAAAGTTGGTCTCTAAAAGCAAACTGTTTTGGAATCGCCACAGAGGTCTATTAAAACTTCTAGACCATGACCGAAACTCCAGACAAATGGCCGCATGATCGGACACATGAATCATGCAATTCCAGACTTCTGGTAACAGAGATTTGGACACGAAAAGATAATCAACTCTTGAATAAGATTGGTGCAGGAAAGAAAAGAACGTATATTCATGTGCTAGAGGATATATGCTGCACCTTGCATCTACTAGACACAAAGGGCTCGATTTTCGAAAGGTATTTACATGGTTTACAGCCCAGTAAAACATGTCAATGCCTTAAATTGAGATATTCAATGGCACTTACATGGTTAGTGATGTTGACTATCCCCTTCTAACACCTCTATGTGCCCCGATGCTATCCATTTAGCATCAGGGCATGCCGGGGGCATTCCAGGGTGGAGCAGAGGCGACGATAAGCAATATTTGGGCAGCAGCGATAGTGCATGCTGCCTGGTTAGCGATCTGTGCTGAAAAGATAGGTGGGGAAAACCCTCACTTATCTTTGAGGTGCAGGAGCTAACTGGGCAGCATGCAATATAGCTGCTGCCTGGTTAGCTTCGGCAGCTTCCAGTGTGTGCGGTGATCCCCAGATATTCAATTTCATCACTGCAGCATTGAATATCTGGGTTAGAGGTCGGCAGTGAGGGCTATGCGCTGACAAGGCGAAAAGCCCTTTGAAAATAAGCCTAGTTCAATTTTGGGCCCAAAGAGTCCAAAAGATGTTGAATTGCTCCCAAGGATTTTTTATGAGAACTTTTACTGAATAAACTCCTGTCCAGAATATCATTTAAGATTGTGTTAAAATCTCCTCCTAGTATCAACTCCACATCACCAAATAACATGAGGGTCTGGAGCACACCATCAAAAAACAGAGGAGAATCCATTGTAGGTGCATAGACATTCAGTAGCATACATTTAGGTCCCGCAATGGATAAGTTCACACATACCCATCCGCCTTCCCTGTCTGTTTTCTGCTGTGACATTTGGATAGGTAATCCCTTCCTAGCAATTATGGAGACTCTATTCTTTTTGCTGATGTGAAAAAATATGATAGTCAGACCACCCAATCTGAAGCCTGACACATCCTCATGAGACAAATATGTTTCTTGCAGGGAAATAATATCAGCATGTAGGGAGTTTAGATAAGTCAGCATTTTTTACATTTAACTGGATGATTTAAGTATTAAGAAACCCTAATTGCCTTCCTTTTTCTTACATAGTAACATAGTATATTACGCCAGACAAAGACCAGCATGGTCCATCCAGTCCACCCAGCAAGGCAGCAAGAGCAGACGCACCCGCTGCTCCGTGCAGGTCACCTCTCCCCATGCCTTTGTTTAGAGGTGTACCCACCGCTGTGTAGGTCACCCATATTTGATGAGTTATAAGAGATAATTATGCTTATTTTGATTTAATCTGTTGCTATAAAGGGATTCACTGTGTCTGTCCCATGCCATTTTGAATTCTGTCACTGTGTTTGCCCCCACCACTTCCATCAGGAGGGCATTCCAAGCATCCATCACCCTTTCAGAGAAAAAGTATTTCCTGACATTGCCTTTCAGTTTATCCCCTTGCAGCTTCATGTTATGCCCTCTAGTTCTACAG
Organism: Ichthyophis bannanicus; assembly: GCA_033557465.1. Classification (NCBI taxonomy): domain Eukaryota; kingdom Metazoa; phylum Chordata; class Amphibia; order Gymnophiona; family Ichthyophiidae; genus Ichthyophis; species Ichthyophis bannanicus. The sequence continues at coordinate 1,606,966,069 of CM066031.1, forward strand.
CTTCCCTGTCTTTGGAAGAGGTTTGTTTGTCCATTAATACTCTTTAAGTATTTAAAGGTCTGAATCATATCTCCCCTGTCACTCCTCTCCTCCAGAGTGCACATATTTAGGTCTTCAACTCTCTTCTCATAAGTCTTCTGACACAGGCTCCAAATCATTTTGGTCGCCTTCCTCTGAACCGCTTCCAGCTGTTTTATATCCTTAGCGAGATACGGTCTCCAAAACTGAACACAATATTCCAAGTGAGGCCTCACCAGCAACTTGTAGAGTGGCATTAGTACCTCTTCCTTTCTGCTGGTAATTCCTCTCTGTATGCAACCCAACATCCTTCTGGCCTTTGTCACCACCTTCTTACATTGTTTCACCACCTTGAGATCATCAGAAACAATCACACCAAGGTCTTTCTCCTGGTCCGTGCACATCAAACTATCGCCCCCTATCGCATACAATTCCCTTTGATTTCTGCATCTCAAGTGCATGACACTGCACTTCTTCACATTACATCTTAACTGCCAAGCATTATACCATTCTTCCAGCTTTTGTAGACCTTTCCTTATGTTTCCTACTCCCTCAGGGGAGTCCACTCTTTTGCAAATTTTGGTGTCATCTGCAAAAAGACAGATTTTTCCATTCAGCCCTTCAGCAATATTATTCACAAATATATTGAACAGTACCGGTCCCAAGACCAAACCCTGAGGCATACTGCTAATCACCTTACTTTTATCCGAGTGAGTTTCATTTTCCGTCACCCTCTGTCTGTCAGTCAACCAATTTCTGATCCAGTTCACCATCTTGGGACCCATCCCCAAGCTGTTGAGTTTATTGATAAGCCTCCTATGAGGAACAGCATCAAAGGCCTTGCTGAAATCCAGATAGATCACATCCATTGCATGCCCTTGATCTAGAACTCAATCAGATATGTTTCGCAAGATTGTCCTTTGGTAAAACCATGTTGCCTCAGATCATGTAACCTTTTGGTTTCAAGGAAGTCCACTATTCGTACTTTCAGGAGCACCTTCATTACTTTTCCCGCCACCAAGGTAAGGCCTACTGGCCTGTAGTTTGCTACTTCTTCCCTATTGCCACTTTCATGGAGAGGTAGCATGTCAGCCCTTCTCCAGTTCTGTTGAATTTCTCCTGTCTCCAAGGATCTATTAAAAACATCCTTTAAAGGCCCTGCAAGAACTTTGAGCTCATTCAGTATCCTGGGGTGTATCCCATCTGATCCCATAGACTTGTCCACTTTCAGTTTTGCAAGCTGTTCTAACACATCATCTTTTGTGAATGGTGTGGTATCTACTCCATTCCCATTTGTATATTTGTCAGGATTTTTCTAGTGAAAACAGAGGAGAAGTATTTGTTTAGCATTGTTGCTTTTTCAATGTCACTTTCCATGAATCCGTTCCCAGCACTTTTGAGTCCTGCAGCTCCACCTCTGATTTTCCTCCTCTCCCGAATATACTTGAAAAAAGGCTTGTCGCCATACTTCACATCTTTAGCCATCTTTTCTTTTGCCTTTTATTTTGCTATCCTTATTTCTCTTTTTGTCTCTTTTAGTTTGATCTTGTAATCTTTTCTGTGTTCCTCTTTTGCAAGCTTCTGAATTTTGTGAAAGCTGTGTTTTTTGCCTTTATTTGTGCAGCCACTTCTTTGGAAAACCAAATAGGTTTCCTTTTCCTCTTATTTTTATTTACTATTATTATTAAAGACTTATAAAGTGCCGCAACATATGAAGCACTGTACAAACATAGAAGAGAGACAGTCACTGCTCATCAGAGCTCACAATCTAATAAGACACAAAAACAAGACAAGTTACATAATACAAATAACAAAATTTTACAGGACAAAGTATAGGGTAAGACAGGAATGGAAAGCAATAGTGAAGAGGTGGGATTTTAGTCTGGACTTGAAAATGGCCAGGGAGAACACCTGGCGCACAGAGATAGGAAGACTATTCCAAGTAAAGGGTGCTGCCAGTTGGAAGGAGCGAAGTCTGGAATTGGCAGTATGAGTAAAGGGCACAGATAAACGAAGACTGTTAGAAGAGCGAAGCAACCGAGAGGGGTATAAGGAGAGATGAGAGATGAAAGGTACTGGGGGGAAGAAGAGTGAAAACATTTATAGGTCAGGAGGAGAAGTTTAAATTGGATATGGAGACGGATGGGAAGCCAATGAAGCGACATGAGGAGAGGAGTGATGTGGGAAAAACGAGACTGGCGGAAAATGAGTCGAGCAGCGGAGTGTTGAATTGACTGAAGTGGAAAGAGGTGGCTTGCAGGGAGGCCGGCACGTAGAACGTTACAATAATCAAGACGGGAGGTGATTAAGGAGTGGACAATCAATTTAGTGATGTCAACAGAGAGGAAGGGGCGAATTTTGGAAATATTGTATAGAAAGAAATGACAAGTTTTAGCAATGAGCTGGATATGTGGAGAGAAAGAGAGAGAGGAATCGAAGATAACACCAAGGTTACGTGCTGAAGAAACAGGGAGTAGTACAGAGTTATCAACAGAGAGAGAGAAAGGGGAAAGAGGAGAGGAAGCATTTGGGGGAAATATAAGAAGCTCAGTTTTGGCCATGTTCAGTTTTAAGCAGCGGTGGGACATCCAGGCAGCAATGTCAGAGAGGCAGAGTGAGATCTTAGACTGGATATCAGGAGAGATAACAGGTACAGAAAGATAGATTTGAGAGTCGTCGGTATAGAGATGATAGTGAAAGCCATGGGAAGAGATAAGGGTGCCAAGGGATTGGGTATATAGAGAGAAGAGGAGTGGACCTAAGACGGAACCCTGAGGAACTCCTATAGGTAGTGGGGTTGAAGAGGAGGAGGAGCCATCGAAGCACACACTATCCTTACATATGTATCTGTTGCAAGGGGGTAAACTGAAAGGCAATGTCAGGAAATACTTTTTCACTGAAAGGGTGGTGGATGTCTGGAATTCCCTCCCGATGGAAGTGGTGGGGGCAAATACAGTGACAGAATTCAAAATGGCATGGGACAGACACTGTGGATCCCTTTATAGCAACAGGATAAAATAAAAATAAAAATAACTATCATTTATATCTCAACAAATAGGGGTGACCTACACGGAGTGGTGGGTACACCCCTAAACAAAGGTATAGGAAGGGGTGACCTACACGGAGCGGCACCCCTCCCCACCTCTTGCCTCCTTGCTGGGCAGACTAGATGGATCATACTGGTCTTCATCTGCCATCATATACTATGTTACTATGTTACTATGTTGCACCTTTTATTGTTTTCTTTAGTTTAGACCATTGTAATTCCACTTCCCTTAACCCCTCCCACCATACCAACTCCTCCTTCAGGTACTTTGCCATTTAACTGAAGTCAGCATTTTTGAAGTCTAAGACTTTGAGTTTTCTGTGAGTGGGTTCCACTTTGACTTTTATCTCAGACTACACCGTGTGATGATTGCTGCTGCTCACATGGGCACCCACCTGGATATTTGACATGCTATCTCCGTTAGTGAGCACTAAATCCAGCATGGAGCTCTCCCTGGTCAGTTCCATCACCATTTGTTTAAGTAACGCATCTTGGAAGGCATCCACAATTTTTTTACTTCTATCTAGATTTTCAGAAGGAACACTCCAATCCACATTGGGTAGATTAAAGTCACCCAATATGTTCACTTCCCCCTTCATGGCTATCTTTACAATATCAACAATCAATTCACTATCCATTTCTTCGGTTTGAGTTGAAGGCTTGTAGACCACACCAGAATGGATGACAGTGCCATCTCCTCTTCCCAACACAATCTAGAGCGCTTCTTCTTTTCCCCACATTTCCTGCATTTCAGCAGCTTTAATATTGTTTTTGACATTCAGGCTACTCCTCCTCCTTTTCTACCCTCTCTATCTCTTCTAAATAGATTAGCCCTAATGGTGGAAATGGACTTGGACATTGTGGCCATTACAGAAACATGATTTAACGAGTCACATGAATGGGATATAGCCATAGCTGGCTATAATCTATTTAGTTGGTGCCTCTGATGATGGAATCTCCAATGAGTACTAGTTTTCTGTTTTGTGATTTTTTCTTCCTATTTGGTACATTATCAGTAGATTTGGCATTGAAAGGGGTGGCATTGGGAGGAGTGGCTCAATGGTTGGGACAGGTTACCTCAGGCCAGAGGGCTGGGGGTTCAATTCCCATCTGGGGGCAAGTAACCTCAGGCTGGAGGGACAGGGGTCTCTAGTCCCATGTCTGCTCCTTGTGGCCTTGGGCAAGCCACTTAACCCTCCATTGCCTCAGGTACACTTAGATTGTGAGCCCACTGGGGACAAGGGAATAAAAAAAAGTACCTGTTAGCATATACATGTAAACTGCTGTGATGCATAAGTAAAGGGCAGTATATCAAATGCCTTAACCATAACCATTATGTCTATTATTTAAGGGCACTTCAGTTTCCATCAATTGGGCACCCTCATTATCCAAAGCAGAGAAGGCATTATGCTTTCTGGTCTTATCATCTCACTTTATCCTGATATATTCCTGCATTTTTCTTTCGTTCCACTGTAAACACCCATTCTTTCACCAGGCCTCATTTATTCATCTTAACAAGCATATTATATTCATGGACAATTTTCCATACCCCATTTTACTGAACCATTTCCAAATCAGTCTCCGTAATAAACATATAACTATGGGGCACTGGAGAGCTTGTTGCCAGTTGGACGTGAGGGAGATCTTCTTGCGGAGGAATAAGTAAAATATCAGTACATGACGAAAGCAAAACTTTTAATTTTCCACTATTTTGAGAGACAATTGTCATTGCTAGTGAGTGATATATTAAGCAAAACAGAAGTGTATTTTGCAGTGTCATACTATGGGCCCAATTCTGGGACATGGGTTGGGGGCTGCACGTCCTGGGCAAGCCATCCTGGACAGGCCATCTGGGCTCAATTCTCCCTCTGGCTCTCCCCGTACGTCCTGAGCCGGGACGTACGGGGACAGAGAGAGCCGGTGGGGGGCAAGAAGGCGCAGGTTTGGGGCAGAGCAGGGGCAGTCCAGTCCAGCAGGATGTACAGGGCCAATTCAGGTCACAGCCCTGTACATCCTGTCATGCCCATGGGGACATGCTGCTTATTCAACCTCAAAGGTCCACAAAACCGGTGATCAGGCCCGGGTGCAGGGGAGTCCCTGCTGTCCAATCCAGGCCACGGCAGGCCAGCCATGGGTCAGGTGGCAGGGAAAAGTGGAGGAGTTGGGGGCATCTGTTGGGAGGATGTTCCTGCAGGCTGTCCTTGGACCCGATTCTGGTTACCGCTGGAATGTGTTGTTTCCCATGGTCCAGAATTGGGTCCAAATGGGCCCGTCTTGCTTGGGGCCGTCTGGACAGCCTGGATGTGCCCCCACCCTGAATCGGGCTCTCTGTCAAAAAATTCACACAGACTTTATACTACCACAAAAAATAGCTGCAGGCAAGGAAACTGAAGCAGAAACTTCACATATGTTCATTAAGGAGCTGTGATCCCTGGGAGTAGGGGAGGGATGAAATATCTTCAGCAAAAGAAAAAGAAAACAGCAGTCGGACCTCTGAAGAGGCTGCTCCCATACCATCTCCTCCTCCTGCTGCAGATCCACTGCCTTCTTCACCGCTACTTCATTCAACAACAGTGCCCAACAGTCCACAACCCTTAGGACATTCTATCCCTCTGGCCCTACCTATTCTGTAAGGGATAACCCTGGAGTTGCAGGCCCTGAGAAACAGCATTTACAGGCTAGCATATGCAGTGGGCCATTTGCAGACTGATACAAGGGGACAATGGTGAAGGGAACAGGCACCAGGGCTTCTTACAACCTGACCCTATGTTATTTTATATGTGAGGTTTTGGGGGCTATTTTCTGTTTCTCGGTTATTTTACTTTATAATATTATGATGTATAGTTTGGGATGTTTTGATATGTAGGAGGGGGACTTCAAATCTTTGCTATTAATAAAGACTGTGAATCGATCATTGTAAGGTGTTTGGGGTACTATGTATAAATTGACATTTTGTAAGACCAAACCATGTAGGAGAGAATCAAACAGCACATTTCATCATAGCCATATTCAAAGCAACACAGAAGAAACTTGCAAAAAGAAGGTCACCAAGTTATCCACAAATTAAATAATATATTCAAATACAAAAATAAAAATATATATTATTTCATAGATGTTGTTAAATTCTTAATAATTCCTCAAAATAACTAAAACAAATCTTCAAAAAGCTCAATGTACTATTCAAAAATGATTGGGCTTAAACCTCAAACAATGCAAAAGAAATATAGGGGGTAAGGGAGCAAAGGTGCCATTAACGGATGTTATAGGTGCCCGTGAATGCCACAGAAAGCACCAATAATGCTGGATTAATGTGCAGAAGCTGGGCCTATAGCATTAAGATGAAAGGAGGTAGAGAGTTGGCGTTAATGGAGCGGAGACTGGGCAGGGATAGCATGTGCTCCTTTAACACCAGTTCGTGTTACCATGTGTTAGAGCTCCCGGCACTGGGATCCCTAACGCCATATGAAAGCTTGCAGTAAGAGCTATTTCTGAGGGGAGAGAGCCTATTTTAATGTATGAAATGTGCTCCATCCACCATAATTCTCAAATTAGTGATAGTAGTGCTCCATTGGCAGCAACAGCATGGTGCCCTATTAATAAAGGGCACAATGTTGTTGATGACAAATTGGCAAAGGAGGTGTCATGTGGGTGATGCAGTGGGGCTGGCTGGTCCACAAGGCTGACAAGGCTGCTGCCTAGGGTGTACATCTATGATATCTGGTATGACTCCACTGTGACAGTGGCAGCACACATACATGTTGCCATAGTCAAAAAGGAGCCGTGCCATCCCCACTGCCACCTTGCTAGCATGTCAACATTGTATGAGGGTGGGGGTGGTGGTCACAGCGGCTGCGGCATGCTGGAGATGAAATCTGTGTCCTTGCCCTGTGTGTCAGGTACAAGCTGCAGTTGCCACTGTCAGTGGAATGGCAAGCATGTCAGCAGCAGGTACAGTGGAGAACATGTGATCCTTCCCTTCTGAGATCTAAGGCAGCAGCATGCATGCCTACATGCCCGAGCCAAAGGGGGCAGGAGTGACAAGTTGCGTCTAGCTGCATGTGTGCAACTTCAATAAGGCCAACTAGGTTCAAATCCCAGTTGTTCTGTGTGTCACTTTGGGAAACGTACATGTAGATACTGACCAGAATACCTTGAAGGTGTCATTGTTTATACAGCTGCCACCAGCATGACCTTTGTTTTGGGTCTGCCCACATGCAGGTGGGATCCAACATATATGGCATTGTGGTTGTATGAATACTCAGAAATATGCTATGTGTGGAATTTGCACACTGCTCACTTAATTCCCATCTCAAGGCCTGTCCCTGGAGGTCAAGCAGTGACCCCCATGATCTGCCTGCATGATGAGTTATGGTACAGTCATGTGAGCAAAATGCGAACGTAAAGCATACACTGTGGTCTGCCAACTATGAAGTGATTTTAGGGATGGGCTAGAGACACACACTGAACATGTTATGGGTTTTCACTCATTTAGGTCAACCATGCACAGTAATGGCACATTATGGTGGCTGTCCTCTCCCTATGGCTGCTCCCATCTCACATGTAAAACATGAATGCCACCAGCATGAGATGTCTTGCTATGGTTTTGTATATTGAAATTGTATAATGATCAGCTGTAGAAAGTGAACCATTATTGTCTTCATTGACTGTGTTCACTGGCACAACTAAGTGTGTGCACAGGGAGACAGGGCTGTGGGGCCAAGACACATGCTGGCGGCAGCACCAATGGTTGCAGAACAGGTGATAGTGGGGGGATGGGCCAAGCATGGTACAGGTGCCATCCCTGGCTGCCCGCAGCAGTAGGCATATCCAGATAGAGCAGGCGGGGAGCCAGCTGCACCCCCTGGTGGTGGATGGCAACAACACCACAGGGCTTGCAAAGCAAAGGCATTGCCTAGTGCATGGGGAGCTGTGAGTTGGCTGTCTAATCCAGGGGACTCCACTGGCCAGCCCCTGAGACCCTAGCCCATAGGTCAGAGGGGACCAGTGACAGTATCCACATATTTGCTGCCTTTCTGTCCCTGAAAAGTGGATCAGCCACCACTGCCCATCACCCCCTGTCTGGCTGTGGCAGAATGTCAATAATGTGACCACAACAACTGACAGATATATAATGACAACCATGCACAAACCACGACACCCTGTCCTGCACGGTGCCTCACAAACTATGCAGTGATGTGGCCCTGAAGCAGTTGATGACCCCTGTGATGACACTTGTCCATAACCAAGGTCACTCACAGTCTACAGCCATGTACCATGATGCCCAGGCAAGACTTCGTGCAACAGTTGGGAGCAAGGGAAGGGGGGAAGACTGCAGAGGTGGCTGAAGGGACCAGAGGGGTGATACAGGTGAACCAGGTGGCCCAGATGGCACTGTTAGTGGTGACACGGGACACGTGTCAAAGGTCCAGGGGAGTGGTGGGTAGGAATCCGATCCCAGATGCCAGAGGTATATACCAAATGCACCCCATACCTGCTACCCATGGGTATGCCCCTGCCTCCAGGATGGGCAGGCCACTAGGCTGAAGCAGGCTAGACGTTGGTGCAATAGTTGATGTGGAAGCACACAACTGAGCCCATGTGTGTCCCATCCCCCTCTTTCCCACAGTGACTATGGTGTGTGACACACCATGGAGGCCCTAAAGTGCCACTACAGAACACTGTGCCAGAAGCAACCGAACCAGCTGCAGCACATCAGGGAGTGGCTGGTGGCTGAGGAAGGTCAGTGTGGTACACAGTGGAGCCCAGAAGATGCAGAGAGTGGAAGCCATGGCTTCCGGACAAGAGCAGGCAGACCATCTGGTGAGGGAGGGGGATACCCATACGCAATGATGGGAATGTGCTTGGGGCAACCTTGCCATCCCCCAGTGCCACTATCCAATGTGTGAACCAGCCGGCACCCAAAACATGCAGGTGTGCACACTCATGGCTGGGGCATGGCATGGAAGGGTGGTACAGGGGCACACACCACCAGTAGTAGGCCCAGATGCACAATATGTACCCAACACTGCCCCCTGTGGATGTCCATTGCCCAGGGGGGCCCACAAGCCACAGCAGGACATGTGAGGGGGAGAAAAGAGCTGGCTGAAGGTAGGCAAAAGGGAGGGCATGTAGTGTGCACTGTGGGACAGCACACCCCCATGGACCGAAGGTGGGTTGTGCAATGCATGTGCAGGCCCCCCCCCCAGAGATGTGTCAGTCCCCCCCAAGGCCACATCCTTGCAGATATTTAACCTTCCGTCTTCTCCAACAGCCAGTTTGAGGGAGGCCCTGGACAACACTAGACCGTCACGGGCATCAACCCAGAGCAGTGGTCCAGTGCCAGCGCAGTTGTCCCAAGGTGCAGATCCCAGCAGTACCTCTGGTAGTGATGTGGAGGAGAGGTCCAGCAGCACTGCGACAGAGGACAGCACCATGGAGGGTGGGGCAGTGAGGAGGCCACAGTGCAGTAATGGGATGGGGAGTCTGTGGAGAAGGAGGGTTCAAAGGGACAGGGGCAGGGATTCTGAGGAGGAGGAGGGATAAGAGGGTCAGGGGTAGGGCAGGGAGTCTGAGGAGGAGGACGGATCAGAGGGTCAGGGGCAGGGCTGGGAGTCTGAGGAGGAGGAGGGATCAGAGGGTCAGGGGCAGGGGCAGGGAGGGTGGGTAGTCTGAGGAGGAGGAGGTGGCAAAAGGACCAGAGCTTTCCTCTGCAACCAGAGCAGAGACAGGCCAAGAAGGGGTAGCGGGTGGTTGCAGTCACCACCTCCAAACAGCCTAGGTATGGCAGTGCAGTATAGCACACAACCAGCAGGTGCTCAGCAGAGGGCCAGAGGAGGAGCTGTTCCCCCCAGCTGTGTCCTTTAGGCAACAGCCATGCCTGCCCATGTCCATCCCAAGGTGCCCTGTGCCCACCGCATGACTTGGCATGGACTATGCATGATATGAAGCAGACCCATTGACCATGTTCTATAGCTGTGGACCCCCATATATACCCCCAGCACCCATGGGCACAGCATGGCCATGCCACACCTGGCCCTTCTGCACCTCCACCCACTCAGCCATCTGGTGATTGGACTCTGGCCAACCTGGTGGTAGAGGTGTGGATCCTCAGGTAGGACATGCGGGCAGCAGCATGGACCATCGGCATGCACCTGGATGCTCACACTGCTACAATGACAGGGCACAAGCAGGGACCCTCTGCACCACAGACTGTCCCCATGCCAGGGATTGCCCTGTGATAATCCATAATGGGGAAGATTGCATGGCCACAGAAATGGGTGTGCAATGTCCCCACTGATGTGTGGACTTCTGTTGTTTTATACTGCAGTTGCTGCTATTGTTGTACATGTGACAGGGTTTGCAATAAACTGTTCCCTGTTTGAAATCACGTGTTGTCAGTTTTGTGGGGGCAGGGCTGGGGTCCAAGGATTAAGGACACGGGTTTCCCTGTGGGTTACATCCATATGTGCAGGTATGGCAGAGAAGCACCACATGTGCATAACAGCAGTGGTCTCAGCTCTGCATGGGTAGCACCTCTGTGCCATATCCACACAGAGCAGCTGTAGCTACTGCCTGGCGTGAGTAGCACATCTGTGCCATACCCATGCAGAATGGGTGGTGGTACCACCACTTTACCGGTGCAATGTGCATATACCATCGCCAGTCAGCACAGGTGTGGCACAGCAGCTCTACACATGCAGAATGCCCTCTTCCCCAAGGAGGCACACAACCAGAGCAACACCATGCGCCTGTCCTCACACTACAGCAGCCATGCCCTAATACTGTGCTATCTGTCCTACCCTGGTATTACTTTCTGGGCATCCATGCACGCATATGATGCTGTTGTGCTATGGCGTCCTATGGTGGATATCTGTCATGCAGATTTTCATATTATCGGTGCTCAGGGACCTAGGTGGATACCAGATATGCCTTTGGATGGGACATGGCATAGCTGCACATCATATCTGTGTATATGTTAAAGGACCTATGCGGGTAGCCTAACACCACCACAGCATCTGAGCTGCCCAATGGCAGACACAGCACAGAAAGGGCCAAAGCAAACCCAGAAGGCAAACTTCACACTCTCCGAGACCTCTATGGCCCTGGGATTCATCCTTAGGCAGCATGCTGCCCTCTTTGCAGCAGAGGATGCCAGCTCACAGCTGACATCATCAGGAGGGTCAATACCATCCACCAGCACAACAGGGATGTGGAGAATACTAAAAGGAAGCGGTGAATGGTATGATAGATTGTGAAGGAGAAAAGGGCCAGCAACAGCACGCTGCCACCTGGCAGCAGCACAGACTCATCCCTCTGGAGGAACAGGTGCTGCAGTTTGTGGAGAAGGTCTCTATCTCAGGGGTTGCAGGCATTGACAGCTCCACCCCAGGCACCCAAGAGGGTAAGCATGGGTTGCCCCATGGCCTGGGTGGCACCATGATGGCCATGTATGTGTTCCCACCATGGTTCCATCCATCCAGGGCTTGCCTGTCTGTCTGTGAATCCTTGGGTGATATGGGGGCTGGGAACAGTGTAGACTGGTAATCCCCTTACTAGTTCTATTGTGGACTTGGAGGCACCTCTTAGGCTGACCTAGCAACCCATGACACTACTCTCTGCCACCTTTGCTTTCCCACAGGCCTGCCAGAAACCCACCCTCCCAGCCTGTAACTGATGTATCAGAGGGAGCCTCACACCCACCCCGGATGATGCCAGTGCATATCTGGAATGCATCACAGCCACAGAGGCCAGTGCACCTGTCAGGGCAGAGGTACAGTCCTTTGCCACACCCAGCATAGAGGTGCAGTCCAGTAATACACTCAGGACAGAAGAGCAGTCTGGTGCAACACCCAGGGCAGAGTAGCAGGCCAGTGTGTCTGCCAGTGCTGGGGAGGTGGAGACAGATGATGCCCCACTCACTGATCTACAGTTCATCATCCTTGATGACCCTGTGGATGCAGTGGGCACAGATGTGAACCAGGAGCTACTGCAGGAAGGTGCATGCTTGGTGGCCAGCACCGAGAGCATGCAGGCTGAGATACAAGCTGCAAGGTGGTACATTGAAAGGCAATGTCAGGAAATATTTTTTCACTGAAAGGGTGGTGGATGCTTGGAATGCCCTCCTGATGGAAGTGGCGGGGGCAAACACGGTGACAGAATTCAAAATGTCATGGGACAAACACAGTGGATCCCTTTACAGCAACAGGATAAAAACAAAATAAACTGTACCATCTAACTTCTTAACCATCTAACATCTCAACAAATAGGGGTGTCCTACATGGAGTGGTGGGTTCACCCCTAAACAAAAACATGGGGAGGGATCGCCTTCACAGAGCGACAGGTACACGTACTCTTGCCATCTTGCTGGGCAGACTAGATGGACCATGCTGGTCTTTATCTGATGTCATTTGCTATGTTACTATGTTACTATACACAGTATCTGGCAGGACCTGCAGGCAGCCACACAAGTGAGGGAAACTGAATTAAAGCATGGCAGGTACATTGACTGCAAATAGAGTGCCATCTGGAAGGACACCTGCATCTGATGAGGGAGATGATGGCATACCAGGCAGCGAATGCTGGTTCCCTGTGCAGTTTGGTGGGCCTCCTGCAGTCCCAGAGGGTAGGTACTGGGGCTGCCAGCACACCAGCACAGCCACCTGGTAGTCCTGAACCATGTGTGGTGGCCCGTCTTTCTGTGGAGGGTGATGATGCAGCTAGCACGTCATCAGATATCACTCCACTGAGTTGCCTGATATCATCATGGTACAACATAGGTTGCTCTACAGCAACACAACACATGCTGATAGTTTTGGATGACACCTCCTATGGCCTTTCCCTCCCTTGAGTACCCTACCCACAGATGTTGGAACAACATAGCAGGCGTAATTGTGGTCAGTCATGATAATCTCACCTACTGCCATTCGTTGCTGTAAACAACTCCAGGCTCCCTACAGCGATGCAGCTCTGATCATTGTATGCATGTAATTCATAGATCACATATGCTGATTTGCCTCTTGTTTCTTCCACAAGCTGCTTTACACCAGGGACACATATTGGATTCCCAGTAGCACTCATGGTGCCCACAGATCAAACTCTTAGATCTCCATTGCATTTGAGGAGACCACAGACTATTCTGTCAGTTTCTGGGTATCAGTAGAAGACAGGGACATCTGCATCTGCAAGATTCCTTATCAACATCAGGATACACATATGCTAAGAGTATTGCCTTCATAATTTGTTTGGACAGCACATTGTGTCTGCAAGCATGGACATCGCAAGCATGCCCTGCAGACTGCATGACTGTATGGCGGCTCATGCAGCACTTTGCAATTTGGTATGCTGCTGCAGATTATTTGTCCAAGACATCAGAATTCAACATGTCAGTGATAGTGCATGATACCTGCAGGCCAAGGACTTTGCCTCCTTCACATAAGTGCAGTACACACTGCCACATCCCAGTTCTGGGATGGTGAGCTGCAATCATATTCACACATCCTTTCTTTGCTTCATATGCACAGAATGACAGACAGGTCATTTCACTGACAGGACTGGACACAGTGAAGTCAATTCATGTGAATGAGTCTGTAACACCATGATGTATCACAGTAAAGCTACTGGGCTAACACCCCTAATGTGGTCAGAGCCTATTTGGTTGCAGAGCACTTGACATTTGCATGTTATACATACATATTTCAAATCCTTTAAAACCCACTTAAAAACTCACCTTTTTTGTATGGCTTTCAACCTTCCTCTCCCTCCCCCTCCCTCACCTCCTACTACCTTTCCCCTTAACGAGTATTGTAATTAACTTTTTTATTGGTTGTCTTGTCGCTTTTTTTACTTCTCTGTTCTCTTTCCTTTCCCCCTCTTAGAAACTTCTAAATTGGCGTTCTTTTTCCTTTCTGCAGCCTTTTATGATTTTATGATTGTAAACTGCTCTGATACCTTGTGACGGGCGGTATATAAAGTTTTAAATAAACATAAACATAAACATATTAGTCACTATCATCTCTTGACATCATGGCCTACTTAATTTGTCAGGCAGTGTTTGCATGTATGTCCCACTAACTGTCTGTGCATTAGAGCACCTAATGCAAATATGTGGGAAAGCTGCTACAGGTCAATGTGATCCATAGGGTTTCCACGATTTGTGGTACAAAATGAATCAAATGACAGCAACATTGTGGAGCTCACATGACCTACAAAGAGCCAGGACAAGAATGCAGAGGCACAAGGGCAGTGTCCATGCTCGTTAGACTATTTGACAGAACAGTCTTACATCTGAGGATCTCTACCCATCATACATTCTATATATACTGTGGTCAGCAATTTGGCAGTGTTCTCTGCATTACAATAAATTCCTATCATGTCCACTGTAATGTTTTCACACCTAGATTTGTAAAATCCTTTCCCCTTCTTCCTTTCCTTGTTCATTACACATCATGCCTATATTAACATTTGCTACTGTGGGCCAAACATATTTATAACACATGCACACATGTGTGATTGGCATCAGGGATGTTCTAATGAAATTTGCACCCTTAGCAGGCCTTCAGTATAGACCCCCGCACATCATCTCACCTCGGAGAAAGGTCGTAATAGCAATTGTTCAATGGAGCAGATGCTCCATTGAATGCCTTGCGGGGGTCCAAGGCTTCCAGGTTTCAGCACACAGTACCGTGATCCACACAGACTCCCCCCACCCAAGCCAAAATATTGTCAATCACACCAATAGTTTCAATATGATACATACATTTCCACTCGGGTCTGACTTTTCCCAACCCCTGGCCTTCATACACAACTTCCAGCCCCCTCTGATAGGATATTCTTTTGGAGGTGCAGCAGCAGGGCATCTACATACAAGAGTATTGATCCAGTCACAATGTGGGAAATGCTGGTGTTTGAAGAACCTTTTTCTTGGAACCATAACTCACCCTACAGTCCTACCCAGACGTGTGGTTTCACTAATGGGTGGGCCAGACCTGCTTGGCATTATTGAATCTTGAACTCCCAGCCTTGGGTCTATGAAGTTGTTGCATTGCAACTGTGGTAGCTGATACATGGGTGTTACAGCATGGCACTTGACAAAAATATGGAATCACCCTGTTGAGCCAAGGCAACAGTCTTCATTCCATGAGCACAGCCTGTGTTGACTTATCAGGGGTTGTAGCATACTGTTGTCTCAGTTTTGATTGTTGAAAGTTTGACAGAACACATGGGCTCTGATTGTAAATATGCTCTGTGCACTGACCAGTGAGTGACTGCTTGCAACCTTGGCAGGGGATATGCATGTCATTGTTCACATTCATGATTTCCTTTGCATTTGGCTGATCCTCTCAGACATCCCATACAAGCATTTGAGTTGGCTTCTCCCATACTGATGGCATTTGGCCATGTTGCCATAATACAGGGGTTCAGAGATGTAGCCCAGATTTTCTCCCCCAAACTACACCCCAGGAAGACAACAGCACAGTAGGCCAAGCTCCTACATTTGATGGAGGTATGCCAAACTGGGAGCTGCTGTCATACTATCTGCAGGGGCTGCAGTGCTATATCACACCACCGCTATATCAGGGACAGAGGCTGGGTTAACCTCTGTCACACAACAGACCAATTTAATGGCATTCATGTTTTCATAGCTTGAATCAACATTATGCCTGTGAAACCCTAAGGTTAGTACACATGCCAGTACAGCAGATGCTCCTTCTCACCCAGATATTTTCTTGGCAGGATTTAGGTTTTGAGCACTTTCTGACTGCCGCATAGGATGAGGGTGAAAGGGGATAGACTCAGAGGTAATATGCAGACATATTTCTTTAAAAAAGAGTGGTACATGCATGGAATAGTCTCCCAGTAGGGGTGGTAGAGACAAAGACAGTATCTGAATTACATCAAGCATGGGACAAGCCCAGAGAATCTGTAACAGAAAGAAAGCAACAATTGTAGTTGATATGAATGGGCAGACTAGATAGGCCATATGATGTTTTTCTGCCATCATGTTTGTATGTTTCTGTTGTTTCCTATGTACACCGTGCACCATTGACAAACTACATAGTGCAGCTGGCTTACAAGGGAGGCTCAATTACAGCATACTGCATCTGTGACACACCCATCAATATATATCCTTCATTGGCACTTTAGCACTGCGTCACCTTGACATGACACTCATCCTTTCCTTGTGCCACTGTAATGCATTGGCAAAAGGCAGGGGCTCCAAGTGAGAGGATAGAAATCATAATGATCATAATGATTCTTTCTCGATATTTACTTTTTATGTGTAATGCTTACACTTGCATACATATACATATTTCATTATGACAGGGAAAACAACAGTTCCCCCTATCTTGAGAGATTTTATTTAGGGCTCATGTACATTGCCACATAACAAGCAGTCCAACAAAGAGCAAACACCCACACAAGAACAGCAACAAAAACAGCAGGTGCACAGACGAGTGATAAAGGCTCTTTATTCACAAAAGCAAAACCCCAATGCGTTTCGGCCAGGAGGCCTTCTTTAGGGGGTGCAAAACCTGGTTTTCAATGAATGACTATATTAAGTGATGAATCATTTGAATGAAAGTCACCAAGTGCACAATACAGGGAGCCTACAAAGTCAAAATGCTGTTGCCACCCCTGGGGAACCTATATTGCTTTAACACACAACATCTCAGACAGGAATGTACCAAGCTAGCAATTCAGCCTGTATAATTGGTGAATGTGGTGCCCCCCCCCCCCCCACACCCAGCTGCCTATAGGAACTTGGGGCTTTTTGGGGGCTTCCTGGAAGCCCAATGACGACATTAACATCCCTTCTGTACTCACGTCCTGTGTGGCTGCACCATTCGCCCAGCCCTTAGTATGGCCCTGATCTCAGGGCTTCTAAAGAAGGACCAGCTTGCTTTCAATGTGGAAAGGAGGAGCTGATTATTTCTTTTGTGTGGTTAGAAGAACAATGTTCAGATATTCTGATCTGTATTTGCTGCATAGTCTGTCCTATATAAAACAGTTGATATGGATAGCTGATCAAATACACCAGATTCATTTTCTTTGTGTTATTCAATTGCTTTATTCATTTTCAAACAAAAATAACAAAGCCAAATAATACATCAACAAAATTAGGTTGACATATCCACAGGAAAGTCATACAAATTAGAATGACCAAAGATCTCAACTGGAATACAATTGTAAGACCAACATACCTACAATTTTATATATGACATATATCAACATTGAATCCTATCATCTCTTAAATAAATACATCTCTACAATGTTGTGCACAACCAAACATCCCTTTCTCCCATACCTTCCCCCTCCCATAGGCTTTCTCAGGATTACAAAATAACTTAAAATTTAGAGAGATAAACAATTAAGGGTTTCCAGATCTTTTCTGCTTCAGATTACCTATCCCATTTCTCCACCATTATCTTTTCCATTGTATAAGTAATAAAGTATTCCACCAAAAATGTGCAATGTTGGGACTCTTTCCAATTTTGCAAAATCACTGTATGACTACTGCCAACATAATATCACAAAAACTAGACTCTGATACAGAAAGGTCCCATGTCTCACTAGCTCATCAGAATACTACTTCCTGATCTATATAAAAGTCCAATATAAGAAGTGAAAACTCTTCATGCCATGATCAAAATAAATTTCAGAGGAGCTACAGAAAGAAGTAGTGGATACCTATTTGTCTGGACAAGGTTTAAAGACTACCTCTAGACAGCTGGAGATTCATCTATCTATTGCCCAGCAGACTACAAGTAGAAAAAGTGGAAGACTACAGTGACCCTACCTAAGCGCGGTTGTTCTGTCAAGATCACCCCAAGAACAAACCAGAAAATCATCCATGAAGTCCCAAAGAATCCCAAACTAACATCTGAAAATCTGCAGGCTTCTCTTGATGCAGTTGTTCTGAGAGTCGATATGTCAACAATTAAGGGAAAAAAATGGAATAGAAAAGGTATTCATTGGAAGATAGCTAGGAAAAAAACATTGCTCTCTAAAAAGAACATTGCAACCTTCCTCACATTTAACAAAAAACAGTTATATGATCCACAAACTTTCCAGAATAGTGTTCTCTGGAAAAATTAGTCAAAAATGGAACATTTCAGTCACAATAATAAATATTTTGTTTGATGAAAACCAAACATTGCCTTCCACTTTATACTGAAAAATTCTAAAAGACGATGTCAGGCCATCCACACAAGAACTTAAACTTAGCTGAAAGTTGGCTTTGCAGCAAGACAATAACCTTAAACTCAGTAATTCTACTACAGAATAGCTGAAGAAGAAAAGATTTCATATTTTGGATTGGCCAAGTCAAAGACTTGACTTAGGCTCTATTGAAATGTAGTGGCAAGACCTGAAGTAAGCTGTGCATTTAATAGAGCCCTCAAGTGTTACATAGTTGAAACAGTTCTACTGTATATGGAAAAATGGGTCAAAATTTCTCAAGGGAGACTTCAGAGATTGATTGACAGTTGCAGGAAATATAGCCTCTCTGTTTATCTAATTTCCTGTTGTTTGTGACAGTTTTTGAATGGTTCGCAGAAGACGAAGAAGTGAATGGGATACATCAGGCAAATATACAAGCAAATCATCAGCATATAATGAAGCTTTTATTTTTCCCTTAGTGGTTAGGATGCCCCTTATTTCCAGACACCTTTTCTATGACTAGAAGACCTATCTCCATGTTGAATAAGAGTAGAAATAAGGGGCATCTTTGATGAGTTCCTTCTTCAAGTACTAATGATCCTGATAATACATGATTCACCACATTGTTTGCCCCATGGTTCATGTATATTATTTATATCATTTTAATAAATTGTCCACCAAAACGAAACCATTATGAAACCAAAAGGCCTACTCAGGCCTATCAAAGATCTTCTCTGCACCTAGAAAAAGATGCTGCAATGTAAGTAGCCCCGTCTTTGAATATTCTAAGACATTATGAGGGTAATTTTGGAAGTCCTATTCATGCTTTGGACATCCAATAGCAGGCATAGAGGATGTCCAAAGCACAGAGACATCTCCAAAGCCATTTTAGAAGCCAGGTCTGTGGACATCCCTAGCGTGAGGACGTCCAAGTCTGAACAGGGGGCATAGTGAGCAAATCTGGATGTCCCCACCTGATCTCAGAAACATCTGGAGTTGTGTCTAACATCAGACCTGCTCCAGGCATGAACAGTGCTCTTTTTGGCTGAAAAACATGCAGGGAGTATGAAGAAGAAAGCACTACATCCCCAGCACTCATCATGATTTCAATGAGAGCAGCAGTGGGATTTGAACCCTCACTTCCCCACTCCTACTCCTACTACTCTAACAATTAGACTATACCTAAATGTCCAGCTTCTAAAATACTATTCTGAGGATATCAATGTAGAAGCCCCCACAGACGTCCATATTGCACATGTCCATGTTTGTGAAATCATATCTGCAACTGGATGTGCCTGCTTTTTTTCAGGCATTCTGGTTTAGATGTCCCAGATTGCACTTGGATGTCCCTTCTAAAATTCCCGCCACGTAACTTCCTAACATTGTCAATCAAATGATGTCCTTTATGACCTCAGATTGATTAGGGTGGATTATTCTCTTACCTTGCCTAGATGATCAGCCAATATTTTGCCATAAATCTTTCAGTTGGTATTAATTAAAGATATTAGCTGGGGGGGTGGGGGGGAGCATAGGGGAATTTTTATCTAAGTTGGGTATAACTATGATTCTAGGTGTCTATCATTTGAAATTTTAGTGATTTATTTATGATGCAATTAGGTGCTTTCCCAGGGTCAGGAAAATAAAAATGTGTCAGTATATTTGTATTGTGAAAAAAATATGGCTTTTTAGGTAGATTCTATTCAATGACCCATTCTCAATGGTTTTAAGCTGGCAGTTTCCTTCTCTCATTCCCAATCATTATATTTCACTGCATGTGGGGGAAATTGCTATAATTTTTTAAATTAAAAAGAGGAAGGACAATAATAAATGTTGTTCTGTAATCAAATGGACAGTTCATTAATTCATATGGAGCACGATTCCATAACATGCAAGTCCAGCCCACGGACACGTCCGGCCCTGTTTGACCCTAATTCCATATGCGCAGGTCTGGACGTGCGCATGGTTCTGAAATTGTGGACATAGATGTGTTTGACATGGCACGCACAAACTTCGGGACACAGGTATATGTAGCAAGAAGCGTGCATATCCTTGCCTTCAGGGAATTCCAAAAAGATATGGCTCCGCCGCTGTCTGTCTCTGTACAGCCACACCTCCTCAGTTAAAATGTGCATCCCCAAAGCTGCTCCTCAAATTGATGATGTGGTGCCTTTGCCAACTATCCATGAAAATGGATGATACAGATGTGCTGATGTAAAACAGACCATAGAAGGTAGTCCTTTGCATGACCAGGACACTGCAAATTGATTACGGTGCACTCAGAGATCAGGAAGGCCGCGAACCCCGTGCGCGCGGCCGCGTCTAACCGGGGGGGCGCCTGGCGCGCGCTCCCCGCTGGCTGGCAGGCTGTGCGGCGGGGCAAAGTGCGTGGTTTGAAATGATTGGCTCCCGCGGGGGTTTTGACAACGCGGGAGCCAATCATTGACCAGGGAACTCGGCAAGGGGGGAGCGGTGTGGAGCGTGGCCGTCTTTTCGGCCCCGAGGTGCGAGGCGGCGGTTGCAGCATTGGTTTCGGGAGCGCCGGTCCTTTCAGCTTTGACGGTTTGTGGCAGCGGTGCAGTGTCGGGTCCGGCTTTTCGTGACTCCGCTGTGGATTCGGGTCTTGGAGCGGCGTTCTGATCTCCACATGCTAAAATGTGCCTTTATATTATATGATTGTGCTTGTTTCTGAGATTTTTGGAAAAAGGTTCATTCAAATACTACTGGCCATCCAGTACAAGATTTTCTCTATTATTGTGATATGGAGAGCAAGCATTGCACCTTATTCTCCCTCGAAATGGTACCAGAAATTGCTAGATTTATTATTGATTCTAAGGGGCTTGTTTACTAAAGGTTAATTCTTGTTAAGTAAAGTTACCGTGCGTTAAATGCATGCTACTGCCCATTCATTTCTATGGGCCATTGTGGCACTTAACATGCATTAACCTTTGGTAAACATGCCCTTATTACTATTTGGCAATATGCTGAAAATATTCATTTTGAACCATGGTGGAATTCAGGGGTGTCCTTACTAAAGTGCACTAAGCAGCTAGCATTGAAATTAGAGCATACTAACTGTTAGCAGATGAGTGCAGCAACCTTTACCGCTCTGGCATGACAGAATATGCTGATTCAGAAGTCAACTATATAGCCTGTTAATGGGGCAGGAAATGCCTATGGACTGTGCATTGCAGTTGGCGCATGGAACTTTACCGTGCCTTGTCTTTGCTGCAGTTAGCACAGAGGCACTGTCTGCCTCCTAAATATGTTTGTGTTAAGCTTTTGCTTTTGCCTTTTGTGTATGGATATGGGGGTGGATATACATAGTAAAATATTAATAAAAATAAGAAACAAAAAATACACTGGAATGCAGTGCACAGTAGTGCAAATTGACCTATGGCATTGTTTTTGAGTTTTTGATATTAAGGTGACTAGTTACTAAGGTATACTAACATTAATGTGCATTAACTCAGCATAGCACACATTATTTTAATGTAAGTCCCATGATATTCAATGGGCCCTACTTACTAAGCAACTAGCAACTGGTTCCCTAAGTGACAAGATGAACTATATTATCTAATTCATATCATTTATATCATTGTAGATTAACACTGTGCAGAAATGTTTGTGAATAGGCATCCACAAATAGGCTACTGGCTTTATATAATACAATCAAAAGTGAGACTTGCTCTAGCTATTTTCTTCAAAATTGCTGTATTTGTATCATATTTCATAAAGTGAAGCTGCACGCTGGAAATGCTGAAGTGAATTGGCATTCTTTCCAAATTAAAATGAAAGCAAAACTGAACTTTACAAGCAGAATATTGACATGCTTCCTAGCATGTAAATAATATGTCACAAAATACGACAGATCAATATTGTTGATTTAGCCCTTCAAGTACACATTTTCCCCTTTTCAAAGTGCTTTAGAATTTTAAATTAAAAGCATAAATCATATTGATGCAGCACAGAGCTCACAAATGATTCAGTCTTTGAACTTTCTTTTAAAGCCATGGTAAGGGAAAACTAATTCACCAGTCAAGCCGAATTGCTTGAAGCAATCTATCTGAAATGGAACAGGCATCTTTAATTCACAAAATGCATCCAATAAGGATTAAAATGGGTATGTCGTTTAGGAGCATAACTTGCCTCTTTAAAATAATAGTTTGAAATCACAGATTCAGTCATTCAGATAGTGAGTCAGCTAGATGTCTTTGACCTTTTATAAGGAACATTACTGGTATCAGCATTATGATATTGTTTATATAACTGTTGATTTAATATCGCACTCTTGCCCTTAAAGAGAGCTGAACTAAGATTCAGGGTTACATCATATATATTTTTGATTAGTTTCCTTATGGCCTGACCTCCAGCACGCTGTATACCAACATTATAAAAGATGACTACGCTTGCTCAATGAGATTGTCTGGAATAACTCAAGTGAGATTTCAGGGAAGCATGGGCTATCAGGCTTGATATTTCTATGTATACATTTCAATTGCTCTAAGCTTCAGTGTTTAAACTTGGTTTTGTTCAATTACAAGAGCAAATGTATATCACAGTATTCTGCACTTCAGACATCAGTCACAACTAATACCTTAAATTATTTTCTATTTTATATATTTTTTTTCAATTTTTACCTTTATCCTTTCTGTTTCTTTATGTGTTTGTATACCCTAATAATAGAAATCTAAAAGAAGAATAGATCCTTTGAGCAACAGATTGAGCAACAGATGGATAATTTGTGAAAGGGCAGTAATTTCAATGTTCAATTCAATGAGCTGAGGAAAAACAGAGAAATTTAGATCAGAATTATGTAATAATAAAACAAGGAGAGATGAGATGAGAAGGATTTTAAGGAAGGTAGCATTTATCCATAATGAGAGAGAAAACACCAAAAAATGATAATCACGTTTAAGACATCATCTTACAGCTTCATCAGTAGCAAAGATGTGTCTGGCATGGTAGTTCCTCTTTGTTAGAGAAAGGAACCAGGTGAAAGAGAAGATCAAGACCAATGACCGAGTTACAAAGAGCGAAGAATCAATAGCGGTGGCCCTATCCAATTATGTTTTAAATGATGATGAGAAATCCTTGATCTCCAAAGGATTATCAATTGCACCTTGGTTTAAACATAACTCATTTCAATTTCAAATTAACTTACAAGGAAGTTGACAACTTAAATTATATTTTTACAGATAGTCTAATGATGTTATTGTACAATCTATTTTCTGGAACAAATCCACATGAACTCCTCTGGTTGCTCTTGATCCTGTTTTGTTTTACATATCAACAATTAGTGCGACAGGAAATGACTGAGTTACAAAAGAAAACACTGGTTTTATAAATCTAACCTTAATAAACAAAAGTGATCAGCTATTAATAGATTGAGAAGTGAGAAATACATTGTGATAAGAGCAGCAGACAAGGGAGGTGCAAAAGTTATATGGAGGGTGGTGGGGGGACATATTCAAAGCAAATTTTTAATTGGTGTTAGTGGGATATTCAGCCCCACATAGCCATTTTGTGCCTCTGGAAATTCCCTCCTGACACTGCTGTACACCCCAATGCTAACTGCGTAGCATTGGGGTGTTCTGGGGGCAGCACTTACGAAAACTGCTCAGTGGTGATATTCAGCTTTAAAGGCTGGCCTAACATTAGCTGGGTTAGCCTGCCAGGCAGAGGCTGAATTTCGCCCCTGCCTGCTTAACTAGCATGCTATTTGGACACACCAGATATTCAATGCCGGTGGAAGGATATGCACCTGGCATTAAATATCCAGGTCAGAATTAAAGTAGTGACCGCCAGCCGTTACTGCTACTGCTGCTAAGAATATTCCCCATAGAATACTAAGGATTATTGACCAGCAAGCAAAGAATAATTAGCAGATGTGTATTGCTATAACAATTACCAAGGAATCCTATGTTGGCATTGCAGAAGCAAATTAGCGAAATAACAAACAATGGAAAAGATCCATATTGTAATGTGGATTTTTAAATCTTAAACATTCTAAAGTTTTAATAATATATATTCTGATGAAAATTCATAAATCCCTAATAAAACCACCAGGATATCTGACAGGGTCAGCAAAGGACTCATTATTGGGAAGGATTTGTGTTTATGTAAATAAATTCTTACAGTCTTGTTCTGGAGATTAAAACATACCACCCATTTTTTTTAAATTTTTGACAGCGTGGCTCATAAATCAGAACAGTTTATTATGGTACCTTTGTTATTAAATTCTTCTATAGTGTAATACCACAGGATGAAGTGATCAATGTGATAGAAGATGGCAAATTTTAGATAGTACATGGAGAATGGCTAGGCTGGTATGAAGGGAATTACCCAAGGATTTTACAAGAGGTGCTTGCAAACATAGAGCTGGTTGTAAAATAGTTGCAGGACTGCTCCCCAGATTCAGAGGTACATTGATTATAAAAAGCTGCACATGAAGTAAACAAAATGTGCAATTATCTCCCACATATGTATGGGAGCAGCTTTTTAAAATTACTGCTCCCAATCTGCATACCAATTGGCCCTTCCCTGCTCACCAAGAGCAACCAATGCCGACGACCTACCCTTGATAACAAATCCCCCAACCATCTGTTTTAGTCTTCTGATTCACCCCCAACAGATGATCTCCCCTGTCCTCCCTAAGCAATTGGTCCCTCTTTACATTGGATCCCCTGCACAAGAACCCCCACCCCCATCTATACCCCTCTGCATTAAGAATAACTCCTCCATATACACATAAGACTCTCCCATCCTTACTCCTCTGATCCCATCCCCAGTCTTGTTATATGTCCCTGATGTCTAGGATGAGCAGAACCAATCTTTGGTCACCACTGCTCTCTCTATGGTTCCAGATCCAAAATAGTTGCTTTGAGCCTCATGGTAATCTTGTGGTATTGTTGCTAGGTGTCAGGCTGCCAAATAAGCAGCAGACCTGGAGAAACTGAAGCAAAAAGAGAGGTATACAGAGGAGACCTTCAGAGACACAGTAGAGTTGTCCTACCTCTACTCTGACAGTCTCTGTGTTGCTTTGAAAAAGAAAGGTCAACTGGAAAAAGAGCATCACCTTGGTGTAGAGAGAAGTGATCCTGTAGCTAGAATATGCCATCTGGGTGATACAATATCCTCTTGCACTGAGGATGTGTCTCCAGGAGCACATGCTTAGGAGAGAAAGGTAGTATAGTTATTGTAGTTTGTGATTCAACTACTAGGAATGTAGACACCTGCATAGCTAGGTGGCCTGAGGATCACTTGGCAATTTAACATGCTTGTCTGGTCTATGCCTGCTGTAAACTATTGACCTTTGCTCCTTTTAGTTTTTTCTAACTATTTTGTATCATAGTCTCCCTTTTGAAAGTGAACCGCTGACACAGTAGATGTCTTTCATGAACTCACTTCAATTATCAAGTCAAATTTGATCATGTGGAGCCCATTTCTTGAAGTGGGGCATCCGGGCCATCCGGACATCCCTGCTGAAGACAGGGCCACTAGGACCCGATTCTGGTCTATGGGAACAAGACATTCCTGCGGGAGCCAGAATCAGGCCCAAGGACAGCCCAGCATGCCCCCTCTGCCTGCGGGGATGTCCTCCCTGTAGGCGCACCAGAAAACTGTGGCTGCGGCCCCCAATATCCCCGCTGCCCGACTCATGGCTGGCCTCCTGAGGCCTGGCTCGGGTGGCGTGGACACCCCTGCACTTGGCCCGGCTCTGTGGGTGGCTGTCGTGCCCTGATCCTGTGAAAAACACTGCTTATACCACCTCTTAGGTGGCATGAGCAGTACAGCCCAGCAGACATAGCAGCACTTACAAGGCCGTGACCTGAATCGGCCCTGAACATGCTGCCGGGTAGTCTGCCCCTGCTTCATCCATGACCCTGCCCCCCCCCCCCCCACACCGGCTCTCCCCATCCTCAAGTACAAGACATATAGGGGGAGCCGGTGCAGGAATCGTGTTTAGGTGGATTGCGGGGCTTCACATCCCGGCAAGACATGCAGTCCCACAATCAGCAATCATGAATGAGGGCCATTATGATCCCTAGTGCCAAGTAGTCCCAACATAGTCAACTCTTGTAGCAAATCCTATGTTTCAGAAGAACTAGGTCTAAAATAGCTCCTTCTCTAAATGTTTCCCAATCCAGATGCTCTATGAAGTAGTCATTTATTTCATCTATGAACTTTATATTTATTTTTATTTAACCGGTTTTCTATACCGCCTTATCCTTCAATCAAAGCGGTTGATATTATATAATCACTACAAACAGGTACTGGATACATTCCCTTGTCTCCAAAGGGCTCACAATCTATGTGTACCTGAGGCAATGGAGGGTTAAGTGGCTTGCCCAAGGCCACAAGAAGTGCCTATAGGACTAGAAACCCAAGTCCCTCTGGACTGAGATTGCTGTCCCCAGGTGGGACTTGGACCCCTGGCCCTCTGGCCTGAGGTACTATGTCCTAACCACTAGGCCACCCCTCTCTCCACTAGGCTACCCCTCCCCTCCATATTCCTAATATTTCCTGATATGACATTTACCCAGTCAATACTGGGGTAATTGAAATCACCCATTATCATTATGTTGACAAATTTGTTAGTTTCCCTAATTTCTGTTAACATTTCATCATCTGTCAGCTCATTCTGTCCAGGTGGATGGTAGAACACTCCTACTACTATATTTTTCCCCTTCACATATGGAATTTATATCCTTAAAGATTCAATGGCACATTTTGTTTCCTGCAGAACTTTTATTCTATTTGACTCAAGGCTGTCTTTAACATATAGTCCCAACCCTCCATCAATTTGATCCATCCTATCATTGCAATATAATTTGTCTCCTCGTATCACAGTGTCCCATCGGTTATCCTTCTTCCACCAGGTCTCCAACATGACTCTTATATCCATCTCTTCCTCATAATTTCTTAGTCTTCCAGCATTTGTATAGAGACACTTCAAGGTATGTTTGTTTGGATTTACAAACTTCTTAACCATTGATAGGGATAATTTTAAATCTATCAGCTATCTGTTCTTTATTTAAAGGTATCTGGATAGTTTAGCCTTTATTGCAACCTCTCTATTGGGATTTCCTAACTTTCCATTTTGATAGTATCCTTCAAAGATGCCTTATTCAAAACCATGCTTTCCTGAGTGACATTTGGCGTTCAAATAAAAGGATGTTATGGAATAAGGTGTCATAAGATGAGGGTGAAGGGGATAGGCTCGGAGTAATATAAAAAACTATTTCTTTATGGAAAGGGAGTATATGTGTGGAACAGCCTCCCAGTGGAGGACATGGAGATGTTTCTATGGTATACTCAACAACTCCCAGGTGCCAGGTTGCCATGGTGACCAGAAATTTATACCTGGCACCTGGCATTTGCTCCACCCCCCCCCCCCCCTATATTTTCAAAAAATACGATCACAGGCAGAAGACCCCTTCTGCCTGCCTGCCTGCCTGCCTGCAAGGATCCAATATCCCAGGGCAGAGAGGAGAAAGCCACAATTGCGGCAAAGATCCCTTCTGTCTGCCCATAGGAGATAGGATCCCCATGGGCAGAACAGGAGGGATCTTTGCCACGACTGGGGCTTAGATGCAGCAGATGGGCCATGGATGGGAGATTGGAGCCCTGCTGGCAGAACCGGAGGGGAATCCTAAAGCAGCAGACAGTTTGAGGGGATTCCATCCCTCGCAGACAATGGACTATCAGATCAGAGTCTTCAGGAAAATAAGCAAGATGGGGAGTGAGGCAGCAAAAATTTAAAGAGGCAGTACCTTAAAAAAAGACAGTAAGGAGGATGAAAGAATAGAGAGCAAGGGTGGGAGTGCTGGGAGGAAGGTGAAGGGAGAAGGGTTGAAGTAAGGAGTGAAGAGTACAAGGTAGAGGTTAAAGAGATGAATGCATGGGGACAAAAATGATAAACTGTATGGCTATTCCATGTTAAGACAGGAATAGCAGTGATGGACATCTGACCCGGACATCCAACCCCTGCTATTCCATGGGACCCGATTCGAAAACCGAAGCTCCCCACATGTACATGGCCGTTGTGTGGGGAGCTCTGGATGGGGGCAGGAGGAGGTGAGCCAAAGGAGGAGCATGGGCAGGGTGGGGGCAGTCCCAGGACCCCAAACATATAGGGCCGATTGCGGTTGCGGCCCTGTATGTCTGGGGGTGGATGGAGGGCCGGCACCAGCAAGTCCCCCGTGTATCAGGTGGGCAGCAGCAAGGGTTTTCCCGCAGCTCAATCCCGGCCTTGGCAGGCTGCTCGGGGGGGGGGGGGGCATTGGGCAGTGGGGAATGGCATGATTAGAGTGTGGCAGGAAGTCAGGGTTCCTGCATGGCATCCTGGTGTTATAACAACAAGATGCAATGGCACCGAGGCTCCATGAAGGGATATTGAAAGGGCTGGATGGGACCGTGGCTGGATATGCAAGGCAGCAGAATAGGAGCACATCCGGTCCATCTAACATCTTGATTCTGCTTCTGCGGGAAAATCTGTCTGTTACGGTTGCAGAATAGGGTCTAATCTGGCTTGTCCAGATTTTGGATGTCTGGATGTGCTCCTTTCAGCATCAGACTCCACATGCCAAAGGATGTATCCTCCCCAAAAAATACACACAAGCAACCCACCCACACACTACACACATACACATGCCCCCAACCTCCGCATGACTGACATGCACAGAGGCATCACACAAGCACCCACACAGACACACACATTCACCCAAACATAAACACATTGCCTCCGTACCACACAAACACACATACACACACACACACACAACCCACATCTGTGCCACACACAGTGGCTCTCCAGCTCTGCATCACACACACACACTCGTAACATAGACCTGAATCTCACCCACACAAAGGCACTTACCGCCACATTCCCCACACAGACAGGCACACCACCATTGCACCACACATCTACAGAGACACATGCTATCTGAAGCTATATCTATCGTTATCAAAAGATGATGCATGGTGTAGGAGCTCTGGTTCTGGTCTCATGAGAAAATGAGACCAGCGCACGAGAACTGGAGGGAGGAGATGAGGAGATCACAAACACTGGCTCCTAAGATTTTAGCCTGGCTCCTAAACCTGCACAGAAATAGTCAAGGTCTGGTATACTCCATGAGTCTATGGAAGTAGTACTTTCCCTCCCCCACCTATATCACATGAATTTAAGGATGATTCCCAGCTCTATTTTGGATTGATTTGCCTGTTAAGACGACATGCCATCCCTTTGAGATGGTAGCTGGTTATACTAATGATAAATTGAGGTTTGTTAACCAGTCACTTAGGGCCACATTCCATTATGGACATTCAGGTCCGCTATGTGCCCGGTCGGAACCGGACGCACAGAGGTAGATGGGATTCTGATCCCGCGGGGCACGTCTAGCCCCATGGGATCAGAATCCTATCTAGGCCTGTAGGTGCAGGCTGGGATTCAATGTTAGTTGGCCTGCACATACAGGCCTCTGCCCGGCTAACTCAGCCAAGTTCCTGAATGGAGCCACGGTACCATGGTGTCCAGTTGCCAAGGCACCGTGACCAATGTTCCCTCTAATTTTCTGTAGGCGTGTGCGCATAAAATATCAGCTGTGCAGCTTTTGAAGGAAGGTTAAATTTTTGTGCGCCACATAACGACACTCGGAGTTATATACTTTAAAATTTGACTACACGTCAGAATACAGTATGTACACCACACTGATTGCACTAGAAAATATTATAGAACTTGTGAAAACCATAAATACACAACAACTTTTCAATTTTAAGAACATCTGTGTTGTTTTCTATCAGAATCAGAACCGTAATTTTTGTGCGCTCTGTTGTAAAGTATGTGCGCTCACTCAGCGAGGTGTGTGTGCGCGCACACGCGCACAGCTTAGAGGGAACAGTGACCGTGACTCAATTCAGGAGTATGATCCCCCGGCCGCAGATGTGTTCTTTCATTCCCTGCAGCCTGACCCCAGATCTGGCCTCCCAAGGCCAGGGTTGGGCTATGTGGAATCTCCTGAACCCCCTCCTACCTTTCCCGCTGCCCAGGCTTGCCATCCCCTGCCATCTAGGGAAACCTATTCCACCTCAGAGGTGGAATAAGTTTGCCATTCAGTCTGTCGGCCCTGAACATATAGGGCCGACATCAGAATCAGCCCTGCATGTCCAGGGCTGTGGAACACCCAATGCCCGCCCTAACTCCGCCTCTGCACTGTCCCTTTCCCGCCCCTGTCTAGCCTCCCCGTACAACACCTTGTTTGTACAGGGAGGTCAGTCGGGGACAGCAGAGCAGGCTGAATAGTAGGGAAGGCTATTCGCAGCTCAGAATGACCTTGCTACTGTTTATGAATTTTCAGAGGAAAAAGTTAATATCCTTACAGATATCACATATAAAACCTGTTGATGCTTCTTCATTTCTTGGGGAAGTGGTTATTAACTTAGTAGATAAAAAAGGGTACATCATGGAGTGGTAGTGCCTTATCAGTTTTTATTTACTTATTTAAAATACCGCCCCTTCCAGTGATCAAGGGTGGTTTACATAGAACTCAACCATATACATTAAACAATTAGGGGGTAATCAACATCAGTGGGGTATTAAACTTGGGAGGATTCATTTATCAACTATGTACAGAGTTATCTATTTACAGTACAGATGTTTTTGCACAGTGATGACTATGTAAGGTTGTTCATTTGGTTGTGGTTTTTAAGAAGGTATCTAATTTGACTACGGAAGAAATTTTGCCATCAATGGGCAGTTCAAAGTCTCCAGTTGATCCTGCTCCAATTAGGCTGATTCAATAGCTTTCTTCAGATTGTTTTCCTTTTATACTGTGGATGGTAAATATTAGTCTTACAGAGGGATCGGGGCCCTATGCTTGGAAAGAGGCCGGGTTAAGGCCTATTTTGAAAAAAATCTGATACTGACTCAGGTGTTCCTTCTAGTTATAGAATGGTTCCTAACTTACCATTGTTGTTTAATATTACAGAATATGTTGTCTATAGTCAGCTAATAACAGCACAAATGTACTACATCCTAAACAGTCTGCTTCAGACTTTGCAGTTGCACAGAAGAAAGGAAAGTCCCTGAGTATAAACTAAAAAGGGATCCTTGCATGCTTAGGAGGTTATTTTAGAAACTTTATTTGAGATTTGCATGTATAAATATGACCACTTACACATGTAAATTGCATCCATGTGTAAACGGCCATTTTAGAAAAGGCTCATTTTACATGTGAATTTCTATATCATATCAAAATTGTAAAGGGGCAAGCAGGGGCATGACATAGACAGGGCAAAAATCTACACATGTATTCCCCATCTCATACAGGGAATACACATATAAGGCTAAAATTGTCCACTTCTGCTCCCTGACACATATAGGAATTTTAAAAGTACCCCTTTTGGCCATCCCTTTATAAGAGGGATTAAGGGGAGCTACCACTAGGGGTTGCAGGTACTATTTTGAACCCAGTACCTGGCCAGGCAGATGTGAGTGGGGGGTTGTTCCTGTCCATTTTCCACTAAATCACCAATGATCATGAAAGATAGGCCTTAGTGGCCTTAGTGAATTTCGACAAAGATAGAGGCTTATGTACTGTATTTAACTGGTGGTATTTACACATCCAGGATTGCAAAATGGCCAACATAGACATGTAAGTGCTGGCACAGTGCTGCAGACATCTAGTAGTTCTACAGAAATGATAAGCAGTAGTAGTAGTAAGTCGAGAAATATCAGCTTGCATGTATAAGTTCTGGCACTTACAGTACACGTGAAGTTGCCAGATTTCCCTGGCTGATTTTTCCCATGTGTAAGTTTGCAAAATGGCTCCATCCATCAGCAAATACATGTACGCTCCTGCAATATTTTAGAAAAGGCTCCTTGTTCAGCAGAGTCTTTTCTAAAATACTGATGGAGCTGTGTACGTCTTGACCTTGACATCTCAATTCTGAACGCCGCATACTATCTCAAATGCGCCTTAGGATGTGAGTAGACACATTTTGAGGGCAGGGTTAGGGAAGAGATTGAACTTGCATCCTTACTTTATGGGGGCAATTTCATAATGCTTCTTCTTCCTATAGTCCTATTACACATGAGGAAAGGTTTAGTAGGAAACTGGGTACATAGTATACTCATGGAAAGTGTGCCCCTACTTTTATGCGATCTGCATAAGGCATTCTCAGAAGCATAGCTGAGGTGAAGCACTGGCAGAGTTGCAGTATATGTAAATATTTTATAAAATGAGCATGTACTTTGTGACATAGTGGGTCCTTCCAGCCCGTTAGATGAGGCTAAAAAGCCAGGAACAGGAGTAGGGCTGAGTTGTAAACAAAAGCACATGGCTCCCGGTTACCTTAGAAACCAAGCACAGAGGCAAGAGAAACGCCCGTGCTACCATTCAGGGAATGAGTCATGAGCTAATGCAGGACACCTGCTAGGGGGTGGAGTTGAGCACTGCCCTAGAATTCACCCTGATAAAGAGAGTTCAGTTGAGCTTATGGAGTTAGAGGAAGGAGAAGAGGAGTTAGAAGAAGGAGCTGAGGCATGTATGCTGGATAAGGAAGCTAATGAGAGCTACGGTGAAGACAGCAGTGCCAGGAAACAGCCAGAGTCTCTGTGGAAGCGTGAGACAGAGTCTTTCTTCAGGAAAAGAAAAGAAACCCCAAGGGAAAGATATAATAAGGGCAGAGTGGATTACCTGCAGTATCCAGGGGAACACAGAAATGAAAGGAAGCCAAGAAGGCAAGTGAAATCTTCTGTGCAAAGCTTAGGTTGGGAACTTACAGCCAGTCCAAAGCCACAAAGAAAACCTCCACCAGCTAGGCTAAAAGGTAAGCCAAAAGGCTGGTATAAAAATACTTACAGTGACTGTATTTACTCAGAGGGTTGGAGCTAGGAAGAGAATACCTGTGCTGATAACGTTTGTGAAAGCCAGTATTTAACTCAGGAATATCAGGTGAAACCTGAAGCAGTTAGAAAGGGCGTGGCATCAGGATTGCCGTTACAAACATTTCCTTCTAGCCAGGAAGAGTTAATGGACTTTGAACCTGAGTGTGTGAATATTGATGAAGATATCATGGACTGTGCGATATCGCTTGCTAATGAAATATCTCATTACGCTGAAGGCATGTTTTGAAAGAGAAAGTACAGCACTACTAGCATTGGGAAGCAGAGAGCTGTGAAGAAACAGCATTGTTACGTTGGAATGCTAGATATCAACCTGTTTATTGCTGAAGTAAGCCTTTTCTGTTAAAGAACCTTTGTTTTGTCCTTATGCCAGTAAATACCTGGTTTGTGTTACTTTGTTCATGGTGAAATCCACCCCGGGAGGGGAAATAAAATCCTTTGGTTGCTTAAACCACTTTTCCACAACTGCTCCTCATTGATTCAGTGAAGGGACTACATTTCTCAAAAAGCCCAGCTTCAGGATTTGTAAAGTAGCTGCTTCAGTGGGGAAGACCCACTCACTTAACCTCTACTCACTTATATACGGGGGTTTAAGGAGAGCTGGTGACAACTTGTATAAAGTAAATGCACACATTTACACCTTCCGATTACGCGTAAATTTCTGTGTTGGCATTTGTGGGCTACTGGAGCTGAAACTTGGAGCCTATTTTACTATGTTGTCTTTATATAATAGGCTTTAAAGGGGTTCTTTTTGATTTCTCATTTAAGTGCCCTTTTATCAAATTATCCCATATAAAATAAGTGCATATATGTGTAAAATAATCTAGGTAATTTGGGTATCCAACAGCAGTCATAAATATGTGTGTGTACTTTCAGTAATCTAATTTTCTAAGGGAAAATTTGGGGTAACTTATGTACCTACTTGCCAGATGAGTTAAGCGGCCTGCTATAAAATTCTCTTACCCATAACTGGCAGCTCACTTGTATACTTGACTGTGTGGACAGGAACAACTGGACAGGCTGGATGGGTCAAGTGGTCTATTTCTGCCCTTGGCCACCTTATTACTTCATAACCCAAAGGAAGGAGGGAGCCCCAAACAACATGGAACAGTGATAGCTATTGGCCAGATTCAGAATGCATGCATGCAAGCCAAACTCAAACGGGAACCATGATAGGCTGAGGATGTTCACTACAATAGCTGTGCTCGGTAGAAGGAGCATATAGTGGGGAATATTATCTGATTGTTGATAATGACAGTATCATAGATGCAGAGGCCAGTTGCAATTAAGCTGGGAACTCAATAGAGTGGGAAGAAACTGCTGGATCATAAGAAATATAAATCAAATCAGATACACATAGATTATTTAGGGTAAATATGTTTCCAGTTATCTAGCTAGAGCTTTAGTTAGTATCTCAATATCATAATTCAATACGAAACATGGCTTGAAGAAGCAACAATTTAGAAAAACCTTTCCCTTTCCTGATTTATGAATTACACATATAATATCACTCATCATTATATTAAGTAGGGCTTCTCCCTTGGAAAATACATTAAAAACTGTTGCCAGATTGAGAAATCGCAATGTAACAAGTTTCTTATAAAAAGTTAATCTATACTAATTCCCAGTGCAGATGTTCATATTAGAATAACACTTCCATGAATATTGATGCGAATACAAATGTCAGCCCATGTACAAATTCATAGCTATACTTTGTCATTATATAGACAGAGGATTTGGATTTTAGATTTAATTACATGCTTTTTCCAAATCTGAGCTCCAAGTGAGTTGCAAGCAGGTAAAATGGTTATCTCCCTTCCCAAGTGGGTACTGATGCTGCAATTATTTTGGAACTAGTGGAAAAAGACCCATCAAAAATGATAAGCAAAAAAGTCTGGTTGACTCATAAACATCATGCTACAACCTCTCACCTCTTCTGGAAGTACACTGACTGTCAAACTCACACACATTCTCTCTATGACTGTCACACAGACACATTCTCTCTCTCTCTCTCTCTCTCTCTCTCTCTCACACACACACACACACACACATACACATACACATACACACACACATATATACCATCTCCTCACACACACGTTCTTTCTCAATGACTCTCATTTCTTCTGTCACTCATACTGAGTCACACACACACACACTCTGTTACATTCATACTTTTGCACACTCCACATTCTTTTAACTTGTATGTGTTCTTGTTCTAAATATCATTGGTTCCTTTTCCTGAATAGTCCATTATTCAGCTTAACAACATGTAGCCTTTTCCCGAATAGAGTGTGTTACTTCTCCTTAAAGTGCATGCTCTTCTTCAATAGCACAGGTTATTTTTATTCATAGCATGCATTTGCTTTTTTGTAGGAAATGTGCAATATGGCCAATTGATAATATTGTAAGTCCATATCCCTGTTTTGGATGGAATACAGAATTTCACACATGAGATGACTTCAGTCAGCACAGGCCCCTAAAAAGTATCCCAAGTGTGCTTTATTCACTGTGACATAGTCACACCTCACTGCTCTAATAAAATATATGTATGGTGAGATGGCATTGCTATGGAAAATAGAAGCTGCATAGACATTTTAGGACAGCTTTCGATCATTATTTATATTCTGTGGGGTTGGAGTCCTCCGTGGGTTCAGAGAACCCAAATAGGAAGAGTGAGAAGGGGATTTCTGCAACATATTTTACATGACTGTGGAGATGCAGCCTTTCTAGTGACTGAGAAAGGGCGAAGAGGAGTCTTCAAGGAGAATTCTGTAGAGTTTGAGAAGATGTCCCTATCTGAGAAGAGTTTGGAGAAACAACCTAGCTTCAAGTTTTCTTGTTTGCTTATGTTTGTGTTTATTGTCTGTAAAGCAACAGATGAACTATAGCAAGAGGATCTTGATAAATTGGAAGATTGGATGTTCAAATAGCAGATTAAATTAAATGTGGACAAGTGCAAAGTTATGTACCTAGGAAAGAACTGCCTAAACTACAGTTACACAATGCAAAGTTCCACATTAGGAACCACCACCCAGGAGAAAGATTTAGGTGTCATCATGGATAATATGTCAAAACCCTCTTCCCAGTATGTAGCGGCAGCCAAGAAAGCAAATAGAATGCTAGGAATCATAAGGAAAGGAAAGGAGAATAAAGCCAAGAATATTATAATGCCTCTGTATCATTCCATGGTGCGACCACACCTTAAATATTGTGTGCAATTCTGGTCACCGTATCTTAAAAAGGATATAATGAAATTAGAAAAGGTACAGGGAAGACCACCAAAATGGTAAAGGGGATTGAAGGATACCCCTATGAGGTAAGGCTTAAAAAGCTAGGGCTTTTCAACTTGGAGAAGAGATGGATGAGGGGAGATATGATAGAAGTCTATAAATTAATGAATGGAATGGAACGGATAAATGTAGATCAATTGTTTATGCCATCAAAAGACAGAAAGACTATGGGACATGCAATTGACCTACAACATAACAGATTTAAGATTAATAAGAGAAAATATTTTTCACTCAATGCGTAATCAAACTCTGGAATTTGTTACCGGAGGATATAATAAAATCTGTTAGTGTTGATGTGTTTAAAAAAGATTTGAACAAGTAACCGGGTAAGGCGGACGCGTCGCCCTCCTCCCCTCCACACACACCCTTTGATAAAAGACAATCACACAATTTTTGGGCTTAAACTGGTCGCAGTTTTATTAACCATTAACAATAACCCAATAACAATTCAACACCATAACATTTCCCCCCCCCCCCTTTTCGAAGAGCGACCCTTCACCAGCCATGTGAGTAGCAAGATGACGTCCCTTCCGCTTCTACTGAGCCCGGGCCCCGGCTAAACAGCCTAGCCCTCCCTCGTCCGGCTTCGCCATACTACTAGCAAAAACCTGAGGGGTTATCCGGGCAGGGGTCCCCCACCCCCGCCCACAAGCTTGCCTTTGGCTCCGGAACCCGGAAACCTCCAGGAGCCCCCCACCCCCCCCAGCCGCACCACCCCAGCACCACGACCCCCCGTCCCCCCCCCCCCACCCACGCTAGGGTGGGCGGGCGGGAACCAGACGCGCCTGGCTCCGACCTGGAAAAGGCCGGAGCCACGGCGCGTCCCCGCACTCGCTCGGGCTGGTCCCGCCTTCCCTTACGCCCCATTGGCTCCCTCTGCCTCCCGGCAGCCTACAGGAGCCAATGGAGCGTCCAGCACCGCACCGGCTCGCCCCCTCTACCCCGCCGACGTCACGGCCCCCCGAGAAGGGGGGGGGGATCGCGTCCTCGCCGCCCCCCCGGTTACAAGGGGGCCGCGTGCACTAGCTCCGCGGCCCTGAACTAACCGGGTAAGGCGGACGCGTCGCCCCCCTCCCCTCCACACACACCCTTTGATAAAAGACCATCACACAATTTTTGGGCTTAAACTGGTCGCAGCTTTATTAACCATTAACAATAACCCAATAACAATTCAACACCATAACATTTCCCCCCCCCCCTTTTCGAAGCGCGACCCTTCACCAGCCATGTGAGTAGCAAGATGACGTCGCTTCCGCTTCTACTGAGCCCGGGCCCCGGCTAAACAGCCTAGCCCTCCCTCGTCCGGCTTCGCCATACTACTAGCAAAAACCTGAGGGGTTATCTGGGCGGGGGTCCCCCACCCCCGCCCACAAGCTTGCCTCCCCGGCTCCGGAACCCGGAAACCTCCGGGATCCCGCCACCGGCTCAGGCCCTATGGACCTGAGCCTCCCCCCAACCTAAAGCTGCGACCAGCCCAACTCCCCCGCCGGACACCCTCCACGGCCTCCTGCCAGTCATTAAGTAGGAGGTCCATCCCTATCGGCGAGAGGTGAATTCCATCTGGCCGGAACAGGCCAGCACACTCCACCTCCACCCACGGCTGCAAGATCTGGCACCCCCCCCTGCTCCACCACCCATCTGCCTATTTGGCGATTGACTTTAGTCAGCCCTCTGGACCATCGCCGCTGGTCCCAACAGGCTGGCCGTGGAAGGATATCCGACCAAATCACAATCACCCCTGGAAACAATCTGAAAACCTCCCCCAGGTCCTTGTGCACAGCGCGGATGAGCTGCTTGCAAGTCCAGGACACCAGATCATTGCCGCCGAGATGAATCAGCAGGATATCCGGCGTTCCTCTCACGCGCTCGTGATGCCGCAGCAAAGGCAACAGCTGGATCCACCGGAGTCCGCGCTCGCCCAGCCATGAAACGGTCACCCCCTGCGCTTCCAGTCCAAGATGTGTCCCCAATGGCCGTGTTGCTGCTCGCCGACCGGCCCAGTACACAAATGAGTGGCCAATCACACAACAGCGACACGATGCAGGGCCCCTTTCTGCAAAATAAAGAACAACAGCGTTAGCACCCCGCCCCCCCACAGCCCCTTACAAGCACACATAGCCCTGGAACGCTTGCGATCTCCACTGCCCTATCTGTTGTATCGCCTGCGCAGAAAGACCCTCCGCTGCCGTGCTGGTCGCTGCGCCGATGCGGAAGGAATGTGGCGCAAACCTACTGGGGTCCTCCCCGACCCTTCGCAACGACAACCGCAGCACCACCGTAAATTGGTAGCGCGTGAGCACCCGTGCATCCTCATGAATGAACAGACTGCCCTCCCCAGCCGGCCGCACCCGCAAGTAGGCGCTCAGCAACCGGACTGGGCAAGCAAGCGCCCCCGGTATGGCACGCAGCACCACCCAGGCACCCCTCCCCGCCTGATCGGTCTTGGAACGCAGCAAGTGAATCTGCACCGTGCCCTCCCCCACCCGCACCTGATGGACCTTCAATTCACGCGCCCCCGCATTAGGACCCGACTCCGCCACCAACTCCCCCACGCGAAAGGCGCCGAAGAAGGCCACCAAAAAAACAGCCCGAAACAGCGTACCCTTGTACCCGGAGGACGCCACCTGTGGTAAAACATACAACAAGCGGCCCAGCAACTCATGAGTGATCGGCTGCCGCCAGTCAGCCGGGGTGGGGCGGGATCGCTCCCAGCCCTGCAAGAGCCGACGAGTCAACAAACCCCCAACCGTCCCCCAACCGACCGCTCCTGCGAAGAAGGAAAACCCCGCCAAAAGCCTCTTCACCGTTGCCCTCGAAAGACCCGCCGCCTTGGCCGCAACCACGTATCGACCGAGGAGCTGCTCAGGGACCGGACCCTGACGCCAGCCGTGCTCCGCGTGAAAAGTTACCACACTGTTGCAACCCCGCTGATAGGCCTCCCACGTCGCCGCCGACACGGAATTCCTCAGCAGCTCCGTCATGTCTCCAGGCCAATCCGCCATAAGTGCTCAGGGACCGATGCTCCCTCTTCCTCGGCCTCCGGAGCCAAGTTCCGAAACTGCTCCCACTGAAAACGGGAAAGAGCGTCAGCAATTTTGTTAGTAATACCCGGAATATGGCGGGCCCGCACCACCACGTTCAAACGCAGACACGCTAACACGACTTGACGCATTAAATCCGCCACTGGCTTGCAGCGTGGGGCATAATTGTTTACCACAGACACCACCGCCTCGTTGTCACACCACCAGACCACCCGATGATTCCGAAGTCTATCCGGCCATAAGGTCAACACCACCAAGATCGGAAACAATTCCAAAAGGTGATATTTCTGGTCAGGCCCGACTCCTGCCACTCCAGGGGCCACCCTGCAGCACACCACGAACCCCCAAAGTAGACCCCGAGGCCCGCTCCCCCCGCCGCATCCATGTACAGTTGCAGCGCCGCATTAGAGACCTCCCCCTCCCGCAAAACCGTAGTGCCGTTGAAGTCACCGAGAAACTCGTCCCACACCCGCATGTCCACCCGAATGCTTTGCGACACCCTGATCCGATGATGAGGCAAACGGACCCCTACCGTAGCCGCCGAAAGCCACCTCAAAAATACCCGCCCCATCGGTATTACCCTGCACGCAAAATTCAACGAGCCAATCAACGACTGCATTTCCCGCAATGTGAGCTTGCTAGAAACGAGCATGTTCGCTACCAAGACTCTGAGCTTCACTACCTTAGCCGCGGGCAGGCGGGCTACCATCGCTTCCGAGTCGAGCTCCACCCCCAAAAACGTAATGACGGTCGCGGGGCCCTCCGTCTTCCCCGCCGCTAGCGGGACACCCCACCCCCGAGCCAACCACTCAAAGCCCCCCAGCAGATCTGCGCAGCACTCCGACTGAGCCTCGCCCACGAACAAGAAATCGTCTAAATAGTGCACCATGTTGGCGCGCCCTACCTGTGTCACCACTGCCCAATGTAGAAAACTACTGAACCGCTCAAAATAAGCACAGGATATCGCGCACCCCATGGGCATGCACTTATCGAAATAGCTGTTCCCTTCGAAACAAAACTCCAACAGAGGAAAAGACGTCGGGTGCACCGGCAACAACCGGAAGGCTGACTCGATATCCGCTTTCGCCATCAAGCACCCCGGACCGCAACATCTCACCAGCTCCAAGGCCGCATCCAAGGATGCATACCTAACCGTGCACAGGTGATCAGGGATATGGTCGTTAACTGACGACCCCGCAGGGAAGGAAAGGTTTGAATCAACCGAAACTTCCCCTGCTCCTTCTTCGGGATCACGCTCAAAGGGGAGATCACGAGATCCGCAAAAGGCCGCTCCGCGAAGGGGCCCGCTACCCACCCTAATCCAATCTCCTCCGCTAGCTTGTCCCGCACTATCTGAGCAAATCGCCCCACCGAAGGCGAATTCCTAGCCCCAGTACAGAGCACCGTACCCACCACCGGAATCCGAAACCCCTCACTAAAACCCTCCTCTATCACCGCACTATCCTTCCGTTTCGGATACCTTCGCAGCCACGGACGCATTGCTTCTATCCGGACGGGGGTGGGGGCCAGGCGAAGGAGGCTCTCACTGCTTGGAAGGGGGCGCTCCAGCCCCCCCCCCCGCACCTCTCCTAACACATTTGAGCGCTGAATGCGGACCGTTGCAGACGGAACAGGCGTGCCGGAATTTGCAATCCGGGAACGGGCAGGACGATTTGTTAAATCGCCAACAGACATCTCCGACCCCCCCTGAGGCTGAAGCTTTTTGTACCCCCCCGGGTACCCCTCTGAAAGGGTCGCCCGGCCCCCGAAATGCCAGCTGCTCCTCCCCGCGCACCGCCCGCCGCACTACCACTGGGTCTGACCGCCATCTGCGTCAGCCACAGATTGATATCTTGCGTCCCCCAAGACAACAAGCGGTTTTCTTCCATCTTATCCCGGAACTTCTCATCATAGTTGAGCCATGCCCAACCATCATGCACTTGTGCTGCCTCTAAAATGGAATCGGCATAGGCGAGGAGCATCCCGCAATGCTCCGGGTGCGAATGCCCCCACACACTAGCCAAGCGTAAAAAAGCTCGCGTCCAGTTCACCACGTTCCGCGCCGCTCTCCGCACCCTCCCCGCTTTCTCGTCTTCCTTCCGCTTCCTCCTGCTGTCCCCCGACCGCTTGCGGCCCTCAAGCAGACGAAAAATATCTATATAAAGCCGTCGCAGAATCTTACGCCGCAGCTTCTTCGGCACGCCCTCCCATAACTCCGAATACGCCACCACGGAAGGCGTGGCCAAGGCTCCGCTCGCTCTACCCTCGGGCCCCTGCGATTCCTGCCCCTTCTCCCCGCCCGCGATTGAAGAATCCGACGAGGAAGCAGTGGAGGAGGAGGAGGAAGTCCCCGACCTGCGCCGTCTGCGACAAGGATGCCTCCTCTTCCTCCTCTCTTTTTTACCCCCCCTTCCCCCGTTGACGCCCCAGCCCCGACCTCCCCGCCCAAATCTCCCGCCAACTCACCTGCTGCTCGCACCGACGCAGTAGCCTCTGCGCCGACCGACCGCGCCTCCAGCTCTACTTGCGCTGCTGCTGACGTCCTCTCACTCAACCCCTCCAGTGGCACCGCACCCGCTGGCCTCGAACCACCGAAACTCGGACCCCCGGTGTACTGCCATCCAAAAGGTACCTGCGGGGAAAACACAGGAAAAGGCGACGGGGGCCCCCCCCTGGCCCAAGGGGGCTGCCACGCTCCCCACCACTCCCCCCCCGAAGTACCTTGTCCCCCCCCTTGCCAGTGCTCCCACGAAGGTGGGTATGCACACCCCGCTACTCCCGCCCTGTTCCCGGGGCCCTCAGGCACCGCACTCTCGGCAGCCCGCACTTCACCCAAGGCAGGCACCCCTCCCCCTACCGGAGGTAGCCCCGCCTCGGGCGCTCGCCTTTCTAGAGTGCCACCAGGCCCCCCGCCCAATTCCCCTGACCCCCCTGACCGCCCTTCCGGGCCCAGGCGGTCCGTAATCCGCGTCGCGCCTCCCTGCCCCCCCCTGCCCCTACGGGCCGGGCCTGCGCGGGCCCCCCCGCACCCTGCCCCCTCTCTCCCGCACGTGTTCCCCTACTGCCCCCCTACCCCCTCCCCGGGTCGCTGGAAGACAGGCGCCCCTTGGCCCCCCCTTCGGTCTACCCCCTTTTTTCCCCCTTTGGGCAGACCTAGACAAATCCTCACCAGGGGCCCCCCCCCCCCGCAGCCCCCTTTCCTTGCCCCCTTCTTGGTCCGCCGCTCGGGATCCTCCCCCGCCCTTTTCCAGGCCGCATGGCTCACAGTCCTGCTACTGCGAGGGGCTGCCTGTGGCCCTATATAACAGCTAAAGCTTTATTTATCTGTTTTTTTGTTTTTTTTTTAATGAACTTCGGGCTGTGTTAGATATAGTATATGTTATTATTTTATTTTATTTTATTTTATTTTTTTAAACCTGCAGTCCCCCGCCCCATGGAGACTTTCAGACCCCCCCTCCCCCCCCAACCCTTGCCTATCACTCCTCTGGCCCAGCACACCCCCACAGCCCTCCACCCTCGTTTGGGTTTTTCATTTTTTTGGTTTGTAGTTAGGTTTTTGTTTGTTTTTTTTGATACCCCCGGCACCCCTCGGGCAAGGACGACGGGCTTCTGTCCCCACCGGACCCCTAACTGCCTTCCCCCCGCCACGCGGTACCTGGAGCACCCTCGTGCTGCAACCAGACGTGCCTGGCTCCGACCTGGAAAAGGCCGGAGCCACGGCGCGTCCCCGCACTCGCTCGGGCTGGTCCCGCCTTCCCTTACGCCCCATTGGCTCC
Source organism: Ichthyophis bannanicus (assembly GCA_033557465.1). Lineage (NCBI taxonomy): Eukaryota > Metazoa > Chordata > Amphibia > Gymnophiona > Ichthyophiidae > Ichthyophis > Ichthyophis bannanicus. The sequence goes on from CM066031.1 coordinate 1,607,009,307, forward strand.
CCCTGCCTCCCGGCAGCCTACAGGAGCCAATGGGGCGTCCAGCACTGCACCGGCTCGCCCCCTCTACCCCGCCGATGTCACGGCCCCCCGAGAAGGGGGGGGGGATCGCGTCCTCGCCGCCCCCCCGGTTACAAGGGGGCCGCGTGCACTAGCTCCGCGGTCCTGAACTTCCTAGAGCAAACTTTTGGAACCTGTGTGCCTTTTGGGAACCTGCCAGGTACTTGTGACTTGGATTGGTCACTGTTGGAAACAGGATACTGGGTTTGATGGACCTTGGTCTGACACAGTATGGCATTTCTTATGTTCTTATGTTAATCAAAGTTGCTACATATATAGTCATAAGAACATAAGAACATAAGACATGCCATACTGGGTCAGACCGAGGTCCATCAAGCCCAGTATCCTGTTTCCAACAGTGGCCAATCTAGGTTATACGTACCTAGCTATATCCCAAAAGACAGGTTCCACAATGCTTGTACTGGGTCAAGCATTGATATCCTGGGTCCCTTTTTAATAGTGGTTTATGGACCTTTCCTCCAGGAACTTGTCCAAACCTTTTTTAAACCCAGCTATACTAACAGCCCTTACTACATCCTCCGGTAACAGATTCCAGAGTTTGATTACACGTTGAGTGAAAAAATATTTTCTCTTATTTGTCTTAAATAGTTTACCCTGTAGCTTCATTACATGTCCCCTAGTCTTTCTATTCTCTGATAGCGTAAACAATTGATCCACGTTTATCCGTTCCACTTCATTCATTAATTTATAGACCTCTATCATATCTCCCCTCAGCCGTCTCTTCTCCAGGCTAAAGAGCCCTAACCTTCTTAGCCTCTCTTCATAGGAGTAGCCTTCCATCCCCTTCACCAATTTGGTGGCTCTTCTCTGTACTTTTTCTAATAACGCTATGTCCTTTTTAAGAAACGGTGACCAGAATTGCACACAATATTCAAGGTGCGGTCGTACCATGGAGCGATACAGAGGCATTATAATATCCTTTGTTTGTTCTCCATCCCTTTCCTTATGATACCTAGCATTCTATTTGCTTTCTTGGCCGCCGCTGCACACTGGGCGGAGGGTTTTAACATGTTATCCACAATGACTCCTAAATCTTTTTCCTGGGTGGTGGTTTCTAATGTGGAGCCTTGCATTGTGTAACTATAGTGTGGGTTGTTCTTTCCTAGGTGCATAACTTTGCACTTGTCCACATTAAATTTCATCTGCCATTTGGATGCCCAGTCTTCCAATTTATCCAGATCCTCCTGCAGATTTCCACAATCCTCTTGGGTTTTAACAACTTTAAACAGTTTTGTGTCATCTGCAAATTTGATAACCTCACTAGTTATTCCCTTTTCCAGGTCATTTATGAATATGTCAAAAAGCAGCGGACCCAGTACAGATCCCTGGGGTACTCCACTATTCACCTTTTTCCATTAGGAATATTGGCCATTTAGCCCTACCCTCTGCTTTCTATCTTTTAACCAGTTCCCGATCCACAATAGTACACTGCCTCCTATCCCATGACTTTTTAGCTTCGCCAAAAGTCTCTGATGGGGGACTTTGTCAAAAGCTTTCTGAAAGTCCAGATACACTATATCAACCAACTCACCTTTGTCTACCTGTTTATGCACACCTTCAAAAAAACATATCAGATTAGTAAGACAAGATCTTCCTTGTCTAAAGCCATGTTGGCTGTCTCCCATTAGGCCATGACTATCTACATGCTGCGTAATTTTGTTCTTTATGATGGTTTCTACCATTTTCCCTGGTACTGACGTCAGGCTCACCGGTCTGTAATTTCCTGGGTCTCCCCTGGAACCCTTTTTAAAAATTGGTGTTACGTTGGCGACCCTCCAATCTTCAGGTATTATAGATGATTTTAATGAAAGTTCACAGATTACCAATAGCAGGTCTGCAATCTCATATTTCAGTTCTTTCAACACTCTGGGATGTATACCATCCGGTCCAGGTGATTTGCTACTATTCAGTTTATCAAATAGTTGTAATATATCTTCCCGGTGTAGCGATATTTCTCTCAATTCCTCTGCAGTATCACCTTTAAATTCCACTTCAGTCTTGGGTAACATCCCTACATCTTCCTCAGTAAAGACCGAAGCAAAGAATTCATTCAGTTTCTCTGCTATAGCCTTGTTTCCTCTTACTGCCCCTTTTACCCCTCTATCATCTAATGGTCCAATTGACTCTCTCACAGGCCTTTTGCTACGAATGTACTTGAAAAAGTCTTTATTTCGTGTTTTGCTTCCGTAGCAAGTTTCTTCTCAAATTCCCGTTTTGCCTGCCTTATCAATGCTTTGCATTTAACTTGCCAGTGCTTGTGCTGTTTCCAGTTTTCATCATTTGGCTCTTTTTTCCATTTCCTGAAGGTTGCTTTTTTGGCAGCAACAGCCTCTCTGACCTCACCTTTAAACCATGCTGGCAGTTTTTTGGACTTTCTTCCACTTTTCTTAATGCGTGAAATACAGCTGGTCTGGACTTCGAGGATAGTATTTTTAAATAACACCCAAGCTTGCTGTAAGTCTTTAACCTTTGGAACCGCTCCTTTTAGTTTTTTTCTAACTATATTCCTCATTCTATCACAGTCTCCCTTTTGAAAGTTAAAAGGTAGTACTGTGGATGCCTTTACTATCTGTCCTCCACTAATTAAATCAAACATGATCATACTATGATCACTATTGCCAAGTGGTCCCAACACCCTTATTTCTTGCACAAGATCTGGCGTTCCACTAAGGACTAGGTCCAGTATGGCTTCCCCTCTGGTCGGTTCATGAACCAGCTGCTCCAAGAAGCAGTCATTTATTCCATCTAGAAACGTTATCTCTTTAGCTTGTCCTGCTGTGACACTGACCCAGTCGATACCGGGGTAATTGAAATCACCCATTATTACTACTCTGTTGTGACTTTTGTTAGCTTCCTTGATTTCTTTGAGCATTTCATCATCCATTTGTTCATTCTGGCCAGGTGGTCGATAGTATACTCCCACTGCCATCACCTTCCCCTTCATAAATGGAATTTCAATCCATAGAGATTCTACAGCAAATTTTGTTCCCTGCAAAACTTTAATCCTTTCTGACTCAATGCCCTCTCTAACATAGAGCGCAACCCCTCCACCAATTTGATCAGCTCTATCATTACGATATAGTTTGTATCCAGGTATCACAGTGTCCCACTGGTTATCCTCCTTCCACCATGTCTCTGAGAGTGCAATCATATCTAACCTCTCATTTAGTGCTATATATTCTAACTCTCCCATCTTATTGTTTAGACTTCTAGCATTGGCATACAAGCATTTTAGAGACTGTATTTTATTCATATTAATCTGGCTATTGGTAGGCATGGGTAATTTGGAATCTTTATGCTCTGTCTGCTCCTTACTCAAGGGCATTTGGGCTACTATACTCCCTTTTGGAACCTCACTGCTTTTGGTAGTATCCTTCAAGGATACCTTCGTCCGAACCATGCACTCCTGGGTGACTGTCGGCTTTCCCCTATTTTCTAGTTTAAAAGCTTCTCTATCTCTTTTATAAAGGTTAATGCCAGCAGTCTGGTCCCATCCTGATTAAGGTGAAGACCATCCCTTCAGAAGAGCCCCCCCTTTCCCCAGAATGTTCCCCAGTTCCTAACAAATCCAAAACCCTCATCCTTGCACCATTGTCTCATCCACGCATTGAGACTCCGGAGCTCTGCCTGTCTTTTGGGTCCTGCACGTGGAACAGGAAGCATTTCGGAGAACGCTATCCTGGAAGTTCTGGATTTCAACTTCCTACCTAAAAGCTTAAATTTAGCCTCCAGAACTTCCCTACCACATTTTCCTATGTCATTGGTACCAACATGTACCAAGACAGCAGACTCCTCCCCAGCACTATCTATGATCCTATCTAGGCGGTGCGTGAGGTCCGCTACCTTCGCACCAGGCAGGCATGTTACCAGGCAATCCTCACGTCCACCAGCCACCCAGCTATCTACATTCCTAATGATTGAATCACCAACTATAACAGCTGTCCTGACCCTCCCCTCGTGGGGACATGGCCCTGGAGAAACGTCCTCGGTGCGAGAGGGTTTTACATCACTTGGAGGACAGGTCCTAGTTACAGGATCACTTCCTGCCACACCAGGGTGATGCTCTCCTGTCACGTGACCTCTCTCCTCCATGGCAACAGGGATGCTGCCAGACTGGAGGTGGGACTTCAGGACTGTATCCCTGTAGGTCTCGTCCATGTACTTCTCTGTCTTTCTTACGTCTTCCAGGTCTGCTACTCTAGCCTCTAGAGAACGGACTCTTTCTCTGAGAGCAAAGAGTTCTTTGCACTTAGTGCATACGTAAGACCTCTCACCAACTGGGAGAAAATCATACATGTGACACTCAATGCAAAAGACCGGAGAACCCCCATCTCGTTGCTGGACTTCTGTCTGCATCTTAGTTTAAAGCTTGTGTTTAGGTCTTTGTCAGTGACATGAGTATACATATTGGATGTAGACCACTGCCATCTCTATGCAGCAAGCCTAAACTAAATGTATAGATTATCTAGATAGCGGAAGAAAATTACTGCTACCTGGATAATTTTTCCATTCCACCCTTTCAGTATTCAGGTAATATTGGGCTGGTTAGAGGGATTTTCAGCCTGACACTATAGGGATTATGTTCTTATTCTGTCCCATGAATAGCAGGGATGGTGCCCCGCAGGATCAGAATCACAACGCCCTCTGTATGTCCGGTTCCAGGACAGAATCGGGCCTTATTTGTATAGGGCATCAAAATACATGAATAATGGACTTATGCATTCATTGGCCACTAGTGCATGTGTAAGTTCACTTGAAAGCTAACCTCCTAGGATCTTATAAGGTGTAGAGCCTGGTCTGGTGGATCATTGGCAATAGTGCTTTCTGCCATACAGAACATTTCTGATTTGATTTCCAGGTCTTCCACTTTCTCATTGGTTGGCGCTGAGGGTGCTGCAGAGACACCATTCATAGAGCATTATTTTATAAGGAGGTTCTTAGTTTAAGCATGTTTTCAGGTGCCTATATGAAGGCAATTTTATAAAGACATTCTAAATGGCTAGCTGGCTCCACTGAACCTTCGACTCTGATAGTCAATGCCGGGACCATATCCAGTGACCGGAATTGAGTATCTGGGTATCAGATAGCACAGAAGCTAACTGAGCAGCAGCAATATTCAGCCACCCGTCCGGTTAGCTTCAGCAGCAAATGTTAACACAGCCTACACTGTGCCTAACACTCGCCACTTAGAGATAACTGGGCAGCTGCTGAATATCACCACAGTTTGGTTATCTCTGAGTGCTGCCCCCGCTCTGCTAGCCAGTTAGTATCGGAGAGTGCAGTGGAGGCACTCATGGATATTCAGTGGCAGTAAACATTTTAGTGCCACTGATTATCCCGGTCAGCATGATTAATGTGGTTAACAGGTCTGCTAAACATGTTAATCGCTTTAAATATCGAGCTCTACTAGTTTAAGTGGCAGATCTTGCACCTACATGGTAAGTGCAAACATTTACGCCAGCCCTGAAGCTGGTGCAAATGCTTGCACCTATAATATTTAGGTACGTGTGTAAATTATATAATTTTATCATCTATGTACACATATACTTGTGCACTCGGCTCATAGTCCACCCAAACTCCACACTTATGCACTCCTACCAGCAAAGTATGCACCATCATTTGAACGCATACATTTTTATACTGGTTGGAAATTTATAAGAGGCCATTTATGCATGGATATGCACACTTACATATGGAAATAACATTATAAAATGACTTCGGTAGTGTCTGGGGGAGGGGAAGGAATCATAGTCACCATGCAGTGTAGTGGCCAGGTTTGGGTCTCTCAGTAGATGACTGCATGTAATGTGGTTGGATTGATAAGAAGGGATGGGAATGGTATCTTATTTTTATTTATTTATTTATTTTATTTCACATTCTTATATACCGCTTTATCTAGCAATCAAGGCGGTTTACAATTAACAGGAAAAGGTACATTAAACATAATTAACTATGTGCAATAACAGAGTAACGTATAACTATTTATATAATTTGGTCTGAGCGGGTTAGGGGATGTAGTGTTGATTTAGGACTTGAAGGGAGAAGGTTGGAGGGAAAGTTGTATAGTAATTGAGTCACAGGGTTGGCAAATGGAGTGGTGTTAAGGTGCTTTCAGGTTTGTGGTAGGGGATTCTGGGTGGGAATGACCATAGTGTTCATTTAGATGAAATGGCTTTAATCTCTCTCTCTCCTGATTTTAATTATTGTTTTTTTATGACTTTTTAGAAATAATTTTGAATAGAATCCCTTCCAGGAAAATGCTATATAAATGTTTTATAAATCAATAGATAAATATTCTGGAAGAAGTCCTGTCACATGGCACCAGGTTGAAGGTCTTTCACTGCAATGAATAATCTCGGTTTGCAGGGACATAATACAAAAATAGGGAGACAATTCCTAGATCCTTGCAGCTGAAGGCTCACCAGGATCCCAATCTATTGCTAATTGAGCTGGAGGTTCAAAGGAGTAGGTGGAAACTACTGTGTTAAAAAAATACCCTTGGAATCTGTTATTAACATGAATAGCAAATAAATGCTATTATATTTCAAATATCACAGAAAACCATTTGTGAAGTCATTTGTGTTAGGACACATCATAAAGGTTTGTATTTATCAGTTTAAATGAACAAACACCAATAATAATCCCAATGTGAAAACTGAATGTGTTGGTTTAGACTGATAAACACTGCAACCACACCTCCTCTAGCACCTCTGATTCCTCTCTGCCGCTGTCAGGAGGCGAAGCACTGGTGCAGCTCTGCAGCCATTATATGGCCAAATGTCAAAGGGCCATTGGCAGTATCAGAGCCAAGTAGTTGGGCCATGCTTTGAAGGGAAGGGAAAATTGTGGGAGCTTTTCAGAGCAGTTCTGCATGCAAAATAAAGTGTTGTGCTGAATTAGAAAGAAAGTGCTAGGGGCTGCAAGGAGGTGTGCATTGTGAGAGTAATATGCAGAGGGCAGCGGGGAAGGCATACTGTACTTAGTCTAGAACTGAGAGCTGGAGTTGGGTCTGTGAGGGGAATCACAGAAAATAAAGCTTTTGTCTGCCTCTTTTTAGATTCATTTTTAAATTAAAATCAATAATAAACAACAGTAGAAAAAGAGTGCCTGAGCTATGTGCAATTTTCTTAATATTTCATAAATTTGACAAGAATATGACAAGCCATCCCTGAGAGAATATTCACTTAACACATTTGAATGGCTTTCCAATAATTTACAAGCACCCCATCTTCTGCCCTAGAAATCTTTAAAAAAGTGAGCATTAACCTCAACACTTCAGTCTGGAAATAAATTTAAAAGAACTATTAGTCTTCGACCAATGTTATAGCAAATAAAATATCTTATAGTGTCCGAATTCAATAAAGTAAGCAACAAGCATAGAAGATCACAGAGAAAGGAAGGGACTGTAGAGCTAAGCAGTGAATGCCATTGGGCAGACAGCTATATACTGTAGGCCATATGGCTTTTTTCTGACATGCTCTATATTTCTGTGTTTAGTTTTCCACAGTTCATACAGTTTTTGGTTTAAGTTGAGAGTAAAAAGAATAATCAATTTCTGTACAATTCCTCACCTTTCTGAACTATTTCTTTAAAGCAGCGGTTCCCATGGACCCCTAGAGATCTGTGAGACCATGACATAAGGTCTACAGTGCAAGAGAAAAATGTGTTTTTATACAGCTGTAGGTCAAAGGACCACAATACAGAGGCTACTGTAGAGTCAGGATAAGCAGTGGTTATGGGTCCACAAGGGAGTACACATGCTCACAGGAACAGCAAACGGAACAACAGGGAGTGATGTGTAGAAAAAGAAGTCCTTTATTTGTTTAAAGCATCCCGACATGGCTGCGCTTTGGCTCACTGCCTTTATCAGGGGAAACCTCAAAATGATAAAAAAATATAAACATCAATAAAACAATAAAAACAGTTCTGTAAGCAGTGATTACAGACATGATGGTAACAGTCTCAATAGCGTTGAGAGATGGAAGAAGCAGCATATCTGGGGGTGGGATCAAAGGTGACCAGACAGGAAGGACAGACTGATGGGATGTGGCTTGCGGGAGATAAAGACTGGTGGAGACTGGAAGGGGATGGGAGATAAAGAGCTCTATTGTGGATAAGTTTGACACTGAGGGAAGGGGGTCTGTGGAGAGTTGTGGGGTTCAAATTAGGGGTACTTCAACCCTTTGTTATTGTTGTTAAGAACATAAGAACATAAGATATGCCATACTGGGTATGACCAAGAGTTTATCAAGACCAGTATCCTGTTTACAACAGTGGCCAAACTAGGTCAAAAGTAATTGTTAAGTTCCCCAAAAAGGTATACAGGGATAAGCAGTGGATTTCCCTAGTCCGCTTTAATAATGGTTTATGGACTTTTCCTCCAGGAACATGTCCATAGCTCTTTTAAACCCAACTATACTAACAGCTTTTACTACATCCTTTGGTAACGATTTCTCTGATTACTCTTAAATGTGCTACATTGTAGCTTCATTACATGTTCCCTTGTCTTCCTACTTTTTAAAGGAGTAAACAATTGATCTTTGTTTACCCGTTTCACTCCATTCATTATATTATAGACCTCTATCATATCTCTCCTCAGCCATCTTTTTTCCAAGTTGAAGAGCCCTAACCTTTTAAACCTTTCCTCATTGGGGAACCCTCCATTCCCTTTATCATTTTGGTGGCTCTTCTCTGTACCTTTTCTATATATATTCTTTTTAAGATATGGTGACCAGAATTACACACAATATTGAAGATGCAGTCACACCATGTAGCGATACAAATTTATTATTTATTTATTTAACATTTTTTATATACCGCACTATTCATCATCAGTGCGGTTTACATTGAACATCAACATACCTGTCAATCCATGACTGATCTAGGTTTACAGATAACAGGGAAGATAAACTAGGAGTTAACTGGGGAATAACTATCTACATAATTATACATAATTATATATACATTGTATAGGTTACATCAAGTTTTGATATTTGATAAGAATATAGTGTATTCACATTTTGATCCTTTGTTCTGGATTGTTGTTATGTGTAGTAGTTATCTGAGTGATGCGGGAGACAGATTCTATTGTGTGTATGGTAGCTTGAAGTGTAAAGTGAATAGATAGTGCTTGATGGACTTTCTAAATTGGGTGATATCCCTGATTGATCTGATGTTTGGAGGTAGTTTGTTCCAGCACTTGGGGGCATAGGACACAAAAGCTCTGTTAATAGTTTGTTGTGTCCATTTTGTGGAGATACTGGGAGGAACTAGTGTGTTTTCTGCTACTAGTCTCCTGGGTCTGTTGTTTGGTGTGTGGGTGATGAGATTTGAGATCGATGCAGGAGATAATTTATTAATAGCCTTGAATGTGATGAGGAGGGTTTTGTATGTTATTCTGCAGTTTATCGGAAGCCAGTGCAGATCGATCAGTATTGGTGTTATATGATCTCTTATAGAAGCTCTAGATAGGATGCAGGCTGCCGCGTTCATCGCCAGTTGAAGTGGATTTAGTGTATTCTTGGGGAGACCATGAAGGATGATATTCGCATAGTCGAAATGCGGTGTGACTATTGCTTGGAAAACTGTGCGGAAGTCCTTGGTCTCCATCATTGGTTTCAGGTGGCGCAGTGTTTTTAGTTTGTAGTAAATTGACCTTACTGTGTTCTTTATGTGCTCTTTAAGATTGAGTTGTTGATCGAGTATCACACCGAGGTACTTTATGGAGGCTTTGATGGGGAGTTCTGCATCTCTTACGGTGAGGGTGGTTGGCGGAGCAAATTGCTTGTTTCTTGTTGCTATGAGTACTTCGGTCTTCTTGAAGTTTATTCTCATGTTTTGATTGAGGAGCCAGTCGGTTATTGCATTGAAACAATTGATTAGTGGAGAGTAGTCAGGATTTGATATATTGATTGGTGTGAATATTAGCACGTCATCTGCGTATAATAAGCAAGATATATCGAAATCTCTGGTGATTTGGCAGATTGGCTGCATGTATATATTAAAAAGCAATGCAGATAGAGATGAGCCTTGAGGTACTCCCTGTTTCTGTTTGAAGGGTTCAGATGTAATGTTGCCTGTACGGACCTGTTGCCAGCGCTCATCTAAGTAGGATTTGCACCAGTTCCAGGCTTGGTTGCGGATGCCTTTTTCGTGGAGTCTAGCTAGCATGATCTTATGGTCGACTGAGTCGAATGCCGCTGATATGTCCAGAAAAATCATTGCAATGGCCATGTGAATGTTGTCAATCCCACAGATGAGTTTGTTAAGTAGTGAAGTCATGAGTGTTTCTGTTCCGTGAGCTTCTCGGAATCCGTGTTGGCATGGGTCCAACGGGGCTGCTGTGTCAATGTGGTGTTGGATCTGCCTCTGAGTTTCCTTTTCAAGTATCTTGGCTAGGTAGGGAATGCTGGAGATTGGGCGGTAGGATTCTTCCTTCGTTGGGTCCATCTGGTTGTTTTTTAGCAGAGGGCGAATTGATGTTTGTTTAAGGGCGGTAGGGAAGATGCCAGTTAGATAGGAGATATTTGCGATCTTAGCTATGTAAGGGCTAAGCTCGGTACGTAAGGTTTTGATCCAGTGTGCTGGACATGGGTCATTTGGTGCTGTGGTGGTATTTATAGTAGCGATAATTTCTTCGATGGTTTTTCTTGATGGTGGTGAGAATTTATCGAGTGATGCTTGGGCCTGTGGGAGTTGGATTAGTATTTGTGATGACGTTGTGTTCACCTTGACCATTACAAAGGCATTATAATATCTTTGGTTTTATTCTCCTTTCCTTTCCTTATGATTCCTAGCATTTTATTTACTTTCTTGGCTCCCATCGCACACTGGGCAGAGGATTTTAACATATTATCCACAATGACACCTAGATCCTTTTCCTCTGCAGTGATACCTAATGTGGAACCTTGCATAATGTAACCATAGATTGGGTTGTTCTTTCCTAAGTGCATAATTTTGCACTTGTCCACATCAAATTTCATCTGCCATTTGTATGTCCAGTCTCCAAATTTATCAAGGTCTTCTTGCAATTTTTCACAATCCTCTTGTGTTTTAACAACTTTGAATACTTTTGTGTCTTCTGCAAATTTGATCACTTCATTTGTTATTTCCATTTTGAGGTCATTATGAATATGTTAAGAAGCAGCAGGTCTAGCACAAATCCCTGGGGTACTCTACAATTCAACTTTCTCCATTGCGAAAATTTGCCATTTAGCCCTGTCCTCTGTTTTCTATCTTATAACCCGTTCCTAATCCTTAATAGTACACTGCCTCCTATCCCATAGCAGCTCTGTGGATGGTTGCCCTAAACTGTGTTCGGTCTTTGACTGAGTGGCATTCATAACTGCTGTTATTTTATTGATACATCACATTGCTGTTCTTCCTCTTTTGCGTTGAGCTTCATCCTTGCCAAGCATGATGTCATCTCTAATGATCTTTCTCTTTGCATGATGTGTCCAAAGTATGAAAGTCAAAGTCTTGTCAAATGAGCTTCTAATGAAGGCTTAGCTTTGATTTCCTCTACTAACAATTGAGTTGTTCTTCAAGCAGTGCATGTTATACCCATTATTCTTCACCAACTCATACCATAGTTTCACATCCATATGATATTATTGAAAATATCATGACACGGACAAGTCTAATCTTTATACGCAAAGATATATCTCTACACTTGAAAATCTTATCAATGTCCTTCATAGCCATTCTGCCAAGAGCAATGCATTCTTGGATATCTTGACTGCTTGTCATTTCATTATTGAATATTGTTTATTGATCCAAGCAGGTTAAAGTTGCTATTTCTAGTTCTTCTCCATCAAGGATGAAATTCTTGATTTTGCCACTTGCAGGATCTTTGTTTTCATTATGTTAAGGTGCAGACCCATTTTAAGACTATGTTCCTTGATCTTGATATGCAGATGTTTCAGAACATCTTCACATAGCAAAAGTAGTTGATAAGTCTTCTACCAATCTTCACACCTTGGTTGTCTTTGTCCATTCCTGCTTCTCTGATGATTTGTTCTGTATATAAATTGAGCAAGTATGGAAAAGCATGCAGCCTTGTCATACACCTTTGCTAATTTTAAACCATTCTGTTTCTTCTTGTTCTGTTCAAACTGTTCATGTGTATGAGAACTATCCCTTGTTCTGGTCTTTGGAGGTTAAGAAAGGCTTCACCCAATCAAAAAGGTTCAGAACCTCTATTTATTTATTTTCATTCTCTTATATACTGTGCTATTCTGCATCAGTGTGGTTTATATTGAACAAACTGAAATTACATTGAACAGGGCATTATAACTTGGAGATAACTATCTTACAGGGAACATGGGCTATGGAGGGTTAAGTGGCTTGCCCAAAACCACAAGGAGCACCTGTGGGACTAGAAACCCCAGTCCTTCTGGCCCAAGGTTGCTGTCTTCTAGTGGGATTTGAACCCCTGATCTTCTGGCCTGAAGTACCTTGCCCTAACCACTAGGCCACTCCTTCACACCACTCTACTTTAAGGAATAGGTTTGTGCACAGCCAAAAATTGTTTGGCTCATTCTCGTACAATTATTCTTTACCAGATATTTTTGACATTTTTTTTGTATTCATTTGACCGACTTGGTTTTTTAGGTGCACACTGTGAAGTTAATTTTCTAACTAGGCACCAATTTAAGGCATCCAGAAAGTGCCTACTTCATAAAGAAATATAAGGTACCTACCTTTATTTATAAAATACTAGCATAAATGATGCACTTGAACCTTAAGTCAGTTTTAAAAAGAATGCATATAAATTATAAGATAGATGTGTTCTTGTGCACTGTGTCTATGCTCTGTGAAAACATGCGCACCCCCACGGTGAAGGAATGCATTCTTAGACCTATATGTGTACTTATAAAATTGAGCCCAACATAAAAGATACCATTTACATGCATAGGTGCAAAATTTTAAAGTCCTAGATTGAGGCACGTTCTTGTCATCTAAATCTAGGCAGCTCCTTAAGAACATAAGAACATAAGATATGTTATAGTATGTCAGACCAAGGTCCATCAAGCCCAGTATCCTGTTTCCAACAGTGGCCAATATAGGTCATAAGTACTTAACAGTTTCCCCAAAAGACACAGGCTCCTCAATGCTTGTATTGGGTCAAGCAGTGATATCCTGGGTCTATTTTAATAATGGTTTATGGACCTTTCTTCAAGGAACTTGTCCAAACCTTTTTTAAACCCAGCTACACTAACAGCTTTTACTACATCCTCTGGTAACAAATTCTAGAGTTTGATTACACGTTGAGTGAAAAAATATTTTCTCTTATTACTCTTAAATAGGTTACCCTATAGCTTCATTGCATGTCCCCTAGCCTTTTTATATTCTGATGACGTAAACAATCGATCTACGTTTACCCGTTCCACTCCATTCATTAATTTATAGACCTCTATCATAACTCCCCTCAGCTGTCTCTTTTCAAGGTTGAAGAGCCCTAACCTTTTTAGCCTTTCTTCATAGGAGTAGTCTTCCATCCCCTTTACCATTTTGGTGGCTCTTCTCTGTACCTTTTTTAATAACGCTATATCCCTTTTAAGATATGGCGACCAGAATTGCACACAATATTCAAGATGCCGTCGCACCATGGAACGATACAGAGGCATTATAATATCTTTGTTTTATTTTCCATTCCTTTCCTTATGATATCTAGCATTCTATTTGCTCCCTTGGCCACCGCTGCACACTGAGCAGAGGGTTTTAACATGTTATCCAGAATGATGCCTAAATCTTTTTCCTGGGTGGTGATTCCCAATGTCTAACCTTGCATCGTGTAACTATAGTTTGGGTTCTTCTTTCTTAGGTGCATAACTTTGCACTTGCCCACATTAAATTTCATCTGCCATTTGGATGCCCAGTCTTCCAATTTATCAAGATCCTCTTGCAATTTTCCACAATCCTCTTGGGCTTTAACAACTTTAAATATTTATTTATTTATTTATTTTATTTATTTAATACACACTTATATACCGCTGCTTCCGTCGATCAGTAGCGGTTTGATTTTTCTTTTGGGGGAGTCAAATCAGGACTGGGAGGGTACAGTAAATACATAGGTCTGGGGGAGGTCACAGCACACAAGGTTAGTGTCTTGGGGGACAACATTATACATATTTACATTTATACATTCATATTTACACATTACTGGTTTACAATCGTACATCTTCACCTTTTGGTATTATGCCTTTTTTACATTTACCTATTTGGATTATATAGTTTGGACTAGACATTTTCCATATTCTTGTATAAAGCATATTCCAACACAAATAATTATCTGATTGCTTCCATGTAGCTTGAGGGTCCTGGCTGATTGTAGTAGCATTTGAAAAGGTGGGTCTTTAACTCTTTCCTGAAGATTGTAATGTCTGTGATTGAACGCAGTTCAATAGGGAGTTGATTCCATATAGTTGGTGCAGAGAATGAAAAGGCTCTGCGAGATGTACTTGTTTTCACTGTTCTGATGGTGGTGGGGACCTGTAAGGTGCCTAAATTGTTAGTTCTTCTTTCCCTATTTGCAGGTTGTGTGGTGATCAGTGAGGTCAGGAAAGAGGGGGCTTTTTGTATGATAGTTTTGTATCATCTGTAAATCTGATAACCTTACTTGTTATTCCCTTTTCCAAGTCATTTATGAATATGTCAAAAAGCAGCGGACCCAGCACAGATCCCTGGGGTACTCCACTATTCACCTTTTTCCATTGGGAAAATTGGCCATTTAGCCCTACCCTCTGCTTTCTATCTTTTAACCAGTTCCTGACCCATAATAGTACATCACCTCCTATCTCATGACTTTTTAGTTTTGCCAAAAGTCTCTGATGAGGGACCTTGTCAAAGGCTTTATGAAAGTCCAGATACACTATATCAACCGACTCACCTTTGTCTACCTGTTTATTCACACCATCAAAAAAACATAACAGATTAGTAAGACAAGATCTTCCTTGTCTAAAGCCATGTTGGCTGTCTCCCATTAAGCCATAACTATCTATGACCATCCTTATAAGATTATTCACTGTGGGGGCCATTCCGAGCCACGATTAGTAGGGATGTACACCCTGCCTGGACATACATTGTCGCTATTCTTCCCCTTGCGATCCCCATTCAAGACTCCCTGTATGAACAGCAGAGTTGTACGGGGAGCCTTAGACAGGGCGAGAGGGTAGGCAGAAGGTAGAGCAAGAGCAGTGTGTGGACAAGCCGTCTCCCTGGACATACAGGGCCAATTCTGAGGTCAGCCCTGTATGTCTGGGGAATGCCAGTTAGATGGGGTATGCCAGGTATTCCACCTCTGAGGTGGAATAAGTCCCTCTGGACGTGGGGTAGCAGTAGTGGCCAGCGGGGACAAAGTAGGGAGGTGTGCAGGAGGTTTCCCACAGCTGGGGAAGGCCGGATCAGGGGTCTGGCTACGGGGAAAGAACATTCTGAGGGGCCATACAGGGGCTAGATACCAAGTAGGGAATAGGCCTATGTATGTGTGCAAGAATTTCCAAATGTGCATAATTGCTTCACATGCATTATTTCACAGGTATATAGGCATACAAGTGATTTGTATGCAATTTAAAGTTTTAGGCACCCAGACAACTGAAATTATGCTCACAAATGCACATGCCTATTAAGGAAGTGATTCCTCTCCTTCTCCAACAACTCAAAATTATCCTTCTCTCTGCCAAATGATCTTTGCACTAGTCCCTGATAAGTATTTTGGTTTCTATGTTCTGTTATAAAACATCAAACATTTTTGGATGCTACTACATCTGAACTCCCACCAAAGTGATCTGTGTTAGAGAAAGCGTGTGAAGTGTGCTCATTTTTAAAATCTTTTTGGAATTCCACATTGAATAAATGCCAATGATCTAGATGTTATTTGTCCTTTTAAAAAATACCTACTGAAATTACCCTCTTGTCAAAACACTAAGAAGCACAGATTTTATTATGTTCACAAAGCCTCTAATTATTATGTAGGTAAAATATATACACTAAAATTTGCATTATATAAGCACCTAAAACCAGAAGCTCTTGATTCAATACATTTCACATCTGCATTAGAAAATGCAGCAGCCGGAAAATTCTGCCAGGCATCTAACACTCCAGTTTCTTCTTTCCTCTAAATTGATAGATTATAATTATTATTATTATTATTATTATTATTGATAGATTATAATTATAATTATTGATTCGAGACACTTTTAAGAAATATCTCAGTGAGATTTTGAGTATTCCTGTGAAATCTGTTTCTCCATTAAATACGATCTTTTACCTCTCATCTGAAAGGTATCATGATGGACAGACAGAGAATCTCGGTGTGGAATAGCCTGCTATGGACAGTTTAGATCTGCCTGCCTTTCTGGAGACATTTTTGCAAGAGGGGCAGAGCAGGGCATTTTCTTAGTGTCCTTTGTCTTTGAGCAAGATAGGAATATAATCATCTTACCTCTTTGACGGTATGAGCATTACATCTCTTACTGCCTGCATTCAGGGGACATCAAGGGGTTCATGGATAAGTTCCCCATTACCTCCATGGAAACAGATCAACACATTGGAAGGCGGATAGGTAAGCCGGCTCCACACGGCACTCCTGCCTGCCCCCTCCTCCCCCCGCAAATGATCACTGCCAGCCCTGGACCCAGCTGATTTAAAGAAATGCAGTCTTTAGGTGTGGCCCTTAGCATAGAACGCAGCATTACCAATAAATCACAACAAACACCATCCCAGCTACAGAGAAGCTCAGCAACAGCAACTGTAAGTATACAGCACTAGTGCATTATCAGGAACAGCCATTTTGCTGCACAAACTGCTACCCAGAAAGCTAATCAGTACCTTGGCTACAGGAAGTTCAGCTTCTGTTGAACTCTAAAGATTAAATCACACACCTATTCAAACATCCCTCCAAACCCATATCTTAACATACACTTTTAAAGCAGCCAAAACTAAATCTGACGCCTTATACCTACTGCTTCTTAATTATCATGCTACTACTTACATATGGATATTCCTTTATTATTAAACCCCAAAATACTCATTCTTCACAGCCATTATCTTGACAGTACATGCTTAACACTATAAAGAACTAATGGCAGAACCCATATAATCCACAAAGTCTAATACACATCAGACCTAGCAGATAACCTGTCTGCACACTCTCAAACCATACACCAATGACCACCAGCCTGAAATGTTGTATGGTCAACACAAGATCTATAAGAAACAAAATTCCTACTATTATAGAATATGTGGATACAAACAAGACAGACATAATGTTTATCATAGAATAACACTGACTTGGTGCTGCTTAATCAATTTAAAATGGAGTGGAGGAGTGGCCTAGTGGTTGGGGCAAGGTACTTCAGGCCGGAAGGTTGGGGGTTCAAATCCCACTAAAGGACAGCAACCTTGGGCCAGAAGGACTGGGGTTTCTAGTCCCACAGGTGCTCCTTGTGGTCTTGGGCAAGCCACTTAACCCTCCATAGCCCATGTTCCCTGTAAAATAGTTATCTCCAAGTTATAATGCCCTGTTCAGTGTAGTTTCAGTTTGTTCAATGTAAACTGCACTGATGCAGAATAGCATGATATAAGAGAATGTAAATAAAATAAAAATGCCAAACTACAATGTATTTAACTGCCCAAGAGACAACAAAAGAGGTGGAGAGGTATTTATCACAATAAAGGAAGAGCACAATGCATCACTCACATCAGCAGTAAGTACAAACTGGCTAGCCCTACTAATGGTAGACAAGAAAACACCTCCATATTCTGCCTAGCATATAGATCACCCACCACTGACCCTAATAACCTATCATCCATATTAGAACTAGATAGTGCTGACAAACTCCTGATCAAGCACTGAGTCATCATGTGACACTTCAATCTAGCATCTACCCACAACAGCCATTCACACACTTTCCTCAGCGCAATGAATGATATGGACTATCAACAAATTATCAATGCCCCTACCCATAACAAGGGTAATACACGTGACTTGATATTTATACCAAAGGACATACTTGGCAATTCCACCCAACCCACTCTCCAAATGTTGCCAGTACCATGGTCTGATCACTATTTAGTGAACTTTGCAATACCATATCAAACATGCATTGTCAATGAAGGACCCAAGACAAAGATATCATGAAATTTGACAAGGAATCTTTCTTAAATGATATCGTACCGCAACTCGACTGACAACTAACAGACCTAAATGCCTTGATAAATAACTGGAACCTAGTAATATGTTTATGTTTATACAATCTCTTGATATACTGCCCAGGCTGAAGGGCATCAGAGTGGTTTACAATTACTACAGTCAGGTAATGGATGCATTCTCTCATCCCCAAAGGGCTCACAATCTATGTGTACCTGAGGCAAGGGAGGATTAAGTGGCTTGCCCAAGGCCACAAGGAATGCCTATAGGACTAGAAACTCCAGTCCTTCCAGCCTGAGGTTGCTGTCCCGAAGTGGGAATTGAACCACTGGCCCGAGGTACCTTGTCCTATCCACTAGGCAGCAACAACTACTCATACAAAGCAAAACAAAATACAACATCGATCACAGGAATGGTACACCCAGGAACTAAGAAACACAAAAAGGCATTTAAGAAAACTAGAATGTAAATGGAGAACCACCAGAGTACCTCAGGACAACATCAAATATATGTTCACCCTCAACAAATACTGCAGAATGATCAATGACAACAAGAAAGACTACTACACTAATTTAATAACGAAGTCATTAAATAGTCCAAGGGAGCTCTTTGATATTGTGAAATCCCTCACCCAACTACCTAACTCAGTATGCCAGTATCATTATCAAACCGCAGGTACTCACAAACCATTACATGAATAAACTAATATTACCAACTTGTAACATACCAAAACCAAATACCAGCAACATTATTGTCGCCACACTTTGGGGAATGTTTACCAAAGCACGGTAATGTTACCATCGTTAAGTGCCCCGGTAATGTTTCAGATGCCCATATAAATGAGTGGGCGGTGCAGCGTTAAAGCAAGTCTTGTCAGGTAACGCGTGTTACAAGGTGCTTAACGCATGGTACAGTGCGCCCTGGACCTACCACATGTTAACGTCACAGCTGACGGGAAGCAGCAGCGCGTCCGAAGGGGTTGCAATCAAAGGCGTGCAGACAGTAGAAGACACTCTGAGGGAACTGCAGACATGGTGCCACATGAGAAACGGAGCCGTAGGTGTAAGGCCGTAGATCCCAGGCAGCTGATATTGCAGTCTGTAATGGGGACGTGAGCCACACATAAACACATGCACACACACTATGAAATGGTGTGCAGTGAAAACAGCATGCAGATGAGTAAACAAATTAAATGGAAAGGGCCACAGGGGTCGGTCTGAAGGGCCAGCTGTGTGGATAGTGTGTGTACAAGGGCAAAATGGGCAAGAGATCCAAAAAGGAGTATGAGAGAATTAAAGTGGTACACTGAAGAACCCAAACACATCTCACCAACACCAACACCAAACCACTGAGCCAACTACCCCCCCAGACAGCCCAAAGAAAGGGACCATATGTAACAGCTAGCATGTGACGGATAGGCTGCATGGAGGGGACACTACAGTGTACAGTGAAGAGAAAGAAGGGTGTGTGGAGAAGTGACGAAGCTGGAGCCATTGTATGGTAAGGTTAACAGAACACCAGAAAAGCAAAGCAAAGGAACATGTGGGAATCAAACCTGCAACTTGTGGTGGCTTAATGCACATCTGTAACCACTATCCAAAACATGCACAATGCAAATCTGTCCTACCAAGTGGCCATCGTGTCTGCTGTATTATGACACAGTATTGCGGCGTATGGACGTATGCGCATATGACGCAACATGTCTATGGAAATATGCCCGTACACCGCAACGCGTGTTGCTGAGCCACTGACACGCAGTGCGCACAATAATGCACGCAACATAACATGTGCCGTATGAGATATGTGTAGGCAGCTTATGGAGCGTAACAACGCACGCACCAAACAAATGCTACACGTGTTACTGTGTACGCTCCACGTCTGCAGCACTGCAATGCACGTAGTGCCAAAGTACTGCACACACTATAGTAGACAGGATGAGGCACCTTACTACCTGTCCATTGCCCTGTTCTTCTGCCGTCCAGTTCATGCCTGTCAACCTGATGCATCATACACTCCGTGGGGTACCTAAGACGCCTTAGGCTGTGGATGTCATCAGGGGGGTCAGACCAGATCTGGGCCTGTTGCTAGGCCACTGTCAGACCAACTAGGAGCCTCTGCAGCCCCCAACCATAGTCTATACAAAACTAAAATCAAATGCTCAATTATATCAACTCGGGACAAAGAACTTTTGTTTGCCCCTTTGTGGTTATTCTAAACCTTATGTCTTCTTTTCTATTGCCATTGAAGGTCTCAGACTGTTTTGGCACTTTTTTAAAGACTTATGACAGGTCTAATACCAGTGCCTATTAGCATCAATGACCTACATCAAACTTTTTCAAGTGTCTATGGAAGCGGATGTGAAAGCTGGACAGTGAAAAAGATAGACAGGAAGAAAATTGATGCCTTTGAATTATGGTGCTGGCGGCGAATACATGGACTTCCCGAAGAACAAACCAGTCGGTACTAGAGGAGATCAAACCTAAGCTTTCTTTAGAAGCTCAGATGACAAGACTTCGACTTTCATACTTTGGACACATCATGCGAAGAAAGAGATCATTAGAGAAAGACATCATGCTTGGCAAGATAGAAGGTCAACGCAAAAGAGGAAGGCCAGCAATGAGATGGATCGATACAATAACAGCAGCTACGGGTTCCAGTCTGTCAACAATGAGCCGCCTGACTCAAGACCGAACACAATTTAGGATAGCTATCCAGAGGGTCGCCATGAGTAGATTCCGACTCGACGGCACTTAACAACAACATGGAAGCGGATGGAGTCTTTCTCTGGAATTATAACAGACAAGCTTAAATCGTGGCTCTATTGAAGTGATCTTCAAAACTTCAACTATCACTTAGCTTATGTTAAGATGTTTCATTCAATATGCTTCTATCTCGCTCGCCGATCCCAACGTCTTCCTGTAGGCGCCCCCGTCATGTTTCACAGTCGTTTATTCAGGGGATCTAAACACACCATGTCTATAAAATAAAACTCAATATTATAACCACAATAATCTACTATTATCATATATTAAGTTTCTCCCTTCTATTGTACATCCTAGTGAAGAGCCCTTATCAAAGGGTTCCCCTATCAAAAAAATAGGAACTGCTTACCAAAGAAAGATGACCAATGCTGCACACGTCTTAGTTCACTTAGACAAGAGCGACATGAAAATCTTTCAACAGAGCGGATTGAAAGAAGTTTGAAAGATTTTCATGTCGCTCTTGTATAAGTGAAATAAGACGTGTGCAGCATTGGTCATCTTTCTTTGGTAAGCAGTTCCTATTTTTTCGATAGTGGAACCCTTTGATAAGGGCTCTTCACTATGTACAATAGAAGGGAGGAACTTAATATATGATCATAGTAGACTATTGTGGTTATAATATTGAGTTTTATTATATAGATAAGGTGTGTATAGATCCCCTGAAGAAACGATTGTGAAACACGACGGGGCGCCTACAAGAAGGCGTCAGGATCGGCGAGTGAGATAGGAGCATATTGAATGAAACATCTTAACATAAGCTAAGTGATAGTTGAAGTTTTGAAGATCATTTCAATAGAGTCATGATTTAAGCTTGTCTGTTATAATTCCAGAGAAAGACTCCATCCGCTTCCATAGACACTTGAAAAAGTTTGATGAAGGTCATTGATGCTAATAGGCACTGGTATTAGACCTGTCATAAGTCTTTTAAAAAGTGCCAAAACAGTCTGAGACCTTCAACGGCAATTGAAAAGAAGAGATAAGGTTTAGAATAACCACAAAGGGGCAAACAAAAGTTCTTTGTCCCGAGTTGGTATAATTGAGCATTTGATTTTAGTTTTGTATAGTTTATTGCTCACGGAAAGACCAGATTTTTTGGTGTTTCATCCCAACCATGGTCTGACATTCACCATCAGCAGACACAGTCAGACTGTACTGGCTGCATCCCACCAGGTGTTCCAGCCATGCACAAACTAACTGCAGACAGTCCGCTAGCCAGTCTATATTGCATGTTCACAGAGAAACTATGCACACCCAGACATGGGTTGTGTGGCACAGACACCCGGCAGGTGCCCCAGTGATTGGTCTTCCAGAAGAGGGAGCACACATATATCACCTGAGACAGGTACTATGTAGCACTATGTGGGTACATAGCCGTGCCATCATCACTGTTCGGTAAGTGTGAGAGTGTCCTAACAGCGAGATGTCCTGTGGCCACCTTGTCCATTCAGGTGGTGGTTGGGCACTACAATGGCCCGGCCATTGCCCTACCCCCACTGCAGATGCATCCTGCCTGATCCGCCCTCTCTGGTCCATACCCACAAGATCTTGCTCCTCAGTATGCAGATTTGCATGCTGGCGCTGGCAACAGTGTACGTTTTCTGGGCCCAGTGCAGAGTAGGGCGCCACACCACAATGGATGGACATGCACTCACCCATCCCTATTGCAGCATTGTACAAAGATAGGGGCGGTTGGCAAACCTGACCGCCACACTGCTCCCGATCACAGTGCTGGCATTGCTAAGGTGTGCAGGAGCTAGTAGTGGTGCTCTGGTGATAACTGCAGCTCCGTGCTGGAGCCAACAGCCTGACTCTCCATGAAGCTTTGACTAGTGGAGCCTGTGTGAGTGGGAGGTTGTACCCCTGTTGGCCGCTGCTCTGGGGATTGCATATATTGATGTTGTATCTGCATTGTAGGGTAGAATATAGGGACATGCTCAGCAGGATCCACAGCTGGGACCTGAACCTGTGACCTTCTGTTCTGGGACACACTGTCTTTGTGTACTGCACCACAGATGCAAAGCACTCCCTGAGGCTACCTTTACTTTTCATCAGACAGACCTTTTCTGTTGCACTGCACACCACGCACTGGAACAGGGCATGGCCTAGGTCCATTGTAAACAATAAACAGTAGGGCCATTAACAGAGCCAAATTATGATACTTCATATAAAGACACATTGACTCCACTACTTAACAGTGTTATAATATCATTACTTAGCAGATATGAAAAATAGAGGGGCAAACCTCAGATCTCTCAAACACCACCACCGTCCAGTGAATCAGGTGGTTTAATTTGAGTATCATACATCAACGGTTTGCTCACCCTCTCTCATATCAAATAAAGATATCAACAAGCACTAAGCAAATCATGCAAAGACAAACATATTTGTATAGCAGCAAGACTACTTCTTTACAACTTATTCTTCACTTATTCTCTAATGTGCAATCTCTGTATCAAACACATATCCTTCTTGATAGTTCAGTAGCTTGAGATATCCAGTAAATCAATCCGACGCCCGCTGGGACATCCCTCCAGTGTTTCGCCTCAGCTGCTTCAGGGAATCTAAAGCTAAAAAATAAAATAAAACACACCACCAATGCTTAATACTCATACTATAACATACACAATCACCCCTCCGGCACCAACACCCCCCTCCCTGCCATGCTGACATGAACATATGCTGTCGGTGCTGGTAGTGTGCAGTCCCAGGCCATCCACTATGCAGGTAGGCGGGTGCTTAGGGTGCAGGGTCTAGGGTGGGGAGGCATACATGGACATCCACACATCCCCCCCATCACTGCCTACCAATGTTATGTCCCTTCCACATGGGGGAGAGATGGCTGGGCGGATGTCAGATTGGTGCTCTAGAAACTATTGGCTAGGGTGGACCAGGTAGATGTAGGTAGATTGTGTTGTGACAGCAGACTGTGGACAGGCTAGGGCATGCACCTCAGGTACGGTGTACCCAGTTTGGACTACTGGGTGTATATATGTTTCAGGTCACACCCTGCAATGACTTACTGGGGGCTGCAGTAAAGGGTGTTCATTTAGCTGGGTTTACAAACTGTTTGGGACGCATCCTGGGGAAGGTCTGTGGACCCTTGTTAGAGTGGTCCCCAGATGTGCACTGATTGCCCTATTACAGGCATAGTGGTACCTGTGTGACCTTTGGGGTACCTGCTGGGTTATGTCCCCTGGATGGGACACTGTGGAACACAGACTACTGGGCATGTTTGGCCTTGGTCAGCTGCTGTCTTGCTGATTTCCAGTTTCTGTGTTCCTATGTGCCACCTAGGCGATGGTCTAATCCACCCTGTGCCCCAGCTGCCCCCACTGCATGTCCTGCCTGCAGCCCCCTATGCCCCATTTGCATCATCACCATAGTGGCCTTTCATACTTGGGCAATATGCTGTTGCTGCAAATGGAGCACTTCTATCACTTTTCTTGGACTCCCTGCCTATGCTGTATATTGCTGACACTTAAATGGTTTCTCTCTCCTGCAAATATGCATCTAACGACAGGTTTTCACTCCATGTAATGTTCAGCCCTTCATTTCCCTATGTTAGTGTAGCAGGAGCCTCTCCCCGCCCACTCCCCGCCCATTGACCCCCTTCTTTCCGCCCTCTCTCCTCCCTCTGAGGGACTTACCGTGGCCGAAGATGTTAACGCATGTTACCGTTGCATCTGGTAACGTTAACCTGCATTAACGTTACTTAACGTGCATTAACGTAGCCGCTGCTACATTACCGCACTTTAGTAACCATACCCCTTTGTTAAAATCTTACCCAAATCAACACTGAACAACTGGAACACATTATTACTTCTATAAATACAACATCTTCACAGGATCCATGCCCTGTCAGTTGGATAAAAATAGCTAGAGCAGATGTTTTTCATGCAATTTGTAAAATAGTCAATCTGTCCCTCGCACAGGGTTATGTCCCTAGATGCTTAAAAAGAGCAATCATTCGCCCCATCCTAAAACATGGCTCCCTGGATATAATGTGCCCCAATTCATATAAACCAATATCTAGTATTCCTTTCATTGTTAAGGTAATGAAGAAAACTGTACAGATACAATTCCAAGTCTTCATAGATAGCCATGCACCTTTTGATCCATAGCAATATGGCTTCCCGCTGGGTATGGTGTGAAAAAACGTTTAATTTCCTTACTCGACAGACTCTTGAAGGAGATTGATAAATCCAGGCAAAATTTCATACTAATATTCCTGCACATCTCAGCTGATTTTGATTCCAACAATCACAACACTCTTATCACTAGACTTCAACAGATCAGAATCAGAGGAATTACTCTACTTTGGTTTAAATCATACCTTTCTGGCCATACCCAGTAAGTCAAGATAGGTTAAGACTCATCAAAGCCCTATACTTAATTCCCCCACCCCTCTATGTAACGCCGCTTTGACCCGGTGAAAAGCGGGATATAAATACAGCTAAATAAATAAATAAATAAAATATTGTTAACAACAAGGCTCTGCCTTCTCTTCTCTACTATTTAATATATATCTTCAGCCAATTTGCAATATGTTTTTCAAAAATAATGTAAATTTTCACATATATGTAGATGACATTATGTTTTATCTCCCATATAATCCTTCCCAACCTAACACTGAAGAGATAACTATAATTTTCAGCAAAATCTCAGAATGGCTCGCTTCTTTCAACCTTAAGATAAACTTATAAAAGACTGAAGTCCTATTCGTCTCCAAGAACAAAGACTTCATCCCACCACCACAATTGAAGGTCAAAGAAGCCTCACTGCTAGTAATGGATCAAGTAAGATACGTATGAGTAACTTTGGACCAAAACTTTAACCTAAAGGTACACATTGATAATACTATAAAAGCAATATATAACAAGATAAGGGTTCTACAGCAGTTGAGACCCCTACATGCAGCTAACGACTTCCATAAGTATTTTAATCAATGATATCACTACATCTGGACTTTTGTAATAGTATCCTACAAGGTCTCACCAGGCAATCACTTCACCAATTACAAATAGCATAACATACCATAGCACGTGTCCTACACACATTACCTTCTTCCAGCAATACAAGCAGCAGCTGTACACATGGACTTCACCCAATGGATTGTAGAAAACTCAAATAGACTATCTCTGTGGAAGTCAACAATGGAAGAGCTCTAAAACATCAACAAAGACAAAACCTGGAGCTGACTGTGGTACAGATCACCAACTACTAGTATGAAAACTCAAGCTAAAGTTGAAAAAGAGCAAGCCACTCATGAATGCAGAAAAATATGACCTTGAGAATATACCACTGGATTTTAAAGACTGCCTGCAAAATTCATTTGCTACTTTAGATAGAAATGACAGAGCTCCAGAAGAGTTATGGGATAACATCAAGAAGGTTGTGTTGGAAGAAAGTGAGAAATCTCTACAAAAGGTGAAAAAGCAAAAATGGCCAAAATGGATAACTGAAGAAACTGAAAATTGCCCAGAAACACTGAGAAGCTAAAGCCAGAGGAGAAAGAGAGGCAATCACAGAACTCAACCAAGATTTCCAAAGTGCAGCAAGACAAGGAGAAGTACTACAATGATGCATGCAAGAAAATAGAAGCAGAAACTACTAGAGGAAGAACAAGACCAATTTTCTAAAGCTACGAGAGTTAAAGAAAAGATTCCAGTCTCTAAATGGAATGTTACAAAATGCTCAAGGATCCATGTTGAATGATGCTGAGATCAAGTGGACCAACAGCTGTTTCAACCTGTAGCTTATAATCCGGAACCATTGGTGATGAAAGAAGAAGTCAAAGCAGCATTGAAAGCCTTATCAAAGAACAAAGCACCTGGCATTGATGGCATTCCCATTGAAGCATTACAGCAATCTTATGCAGCTGTTACCATACTTACAAGGCTCTTCCAGGAAAATTGGAAGACATCATGACCAACTGACTGGAAAAGATCTGTGTTTATACCAATACTAAAGCAAGGTGATCCAACTGACTGTGGAAATTATCGCACAATCGCTTTGATCCCACCTGACAGCAAGATTCTACTGAAGATTATCCAGCACAGACTATAACCATACCTGGAACAAGAACTGCCTGAAGTGCAAGCAG
Source organism: Ichthyophis bannanicus (assembly GCA_033557465.1). NCBI lineage: Eukaryota > Metazoa > Chordata > Amphibia > Gymnophiona > Ichthyophiidae > Ichthyophis > Ichthyophis bannanicus. The sequence continues at coordinate 1,607,036,401 of CM066031.1, forward strand.
GGTTCAGGAAAGGGTGGGGAACGAGAGACATCATGGATGTGAGATGAATCCTTGAAAAGACTAAAGAATACCAAAAGATATCTATATGTGTTTTATTGACTACAGTGAGGCTTTTGACTGTGTAAGCCATGATAATCTCCGGGCCACATTAAGAAGCATGGGTAAACCAGAACACCTGATTGTTCTCTTGCACAACCTTTACATCGATCAAGTAGCAAGAGTTCGAACAGGACAAGGAGAAACAGAATGGTTTAAAATCAGCAAAGATGTATGACAAAGCTGCATAATTTTCCCCTACCTGTTTAATTTATATGTAGAACAAATCATCAGAGAAGCAGGACTGTATGAAGACAACAGAGGTGTAAAGATTGGTAGGAGACTCATCAACAACCTTTGTGATGCTGATGATACCACATTACTGGCTGAAAGTGAAGACAATATGAAACATTTGCTACTCAAGGCCAAGGTACATAGTCTTAAAAAGGGCCTGCACCTTAATGTAAAGCAGACAAAGATCCTGACAACTGGCAAAATAAATAAGTTCATCATTGATGGAGAAGAAATTGAAATGGTGGACAACTTTATCCTTCTTAGATCAACTTTCAAAGAAACAACAAGCAGTCAAGAAATCAGACAACAAATTGCTCAGCAGAATGATTATGAAAGACCTAGACAAGATTCTCAAGAGCAGAGATGTCTTTCTCCATACAAAGATTCAAGCATGTTATTTTCAATAATGCTATATGGATGCAAAAGTTGGACAGTGAAAAAGATAGGAAGAAAATTTATGCCTTTGAATTATAGTGCTGGCGATGAATACTGCATATTCCATGGACTACCCAAAGAACAAACCAGTCAGTACTAGAGAAGATCAAACCTAAACTTTCTTTGGAAGCTCAGATGACAAGACTTCGACTTTCATACTTTGGACACATCATGCAAAGAGAGAGATCATTAGAAAATGACATCATGATTGGCAAGGTAGAAGGTCAGCACAAAAGAGGAAGGCCAGCAATGAGATTGATCGATACAACAACAGCAGCTATGGGTACCACTCTGTCAACAGTGCCTGACTGAGGACCGAACACAGTTTAGAACAACTATCCAGAGTCACCATTAGTCGACACAGACTCGACGGCACATAGCAACAGATCTTAGCCCAAACTGTTTATTCCCCACTGTATTAACTTTAGTTTATTTTTAACTGTATTTAGAATTGGTTTTATAGATTATTTTTGTTCTGTTCTTGTTCCATGTACAATGCGTTCACTTATAGTTAGTTCGATGTGAACTGCTTTGATTTACTGATAAAGTAGTATAAAAAACAACTAACTAAATATTTATAGGATAGGGAATTGCGATATATATTTAGATCTAGTTGAGATTTTCCCTTTCACCTTTCCACTACTTTACCTTCTACAGTAGTATGATTGATGTTTAAATATCCCTTTTAATTGTCGTTCTCTTCTTATCTTCTTTTTTATTGTTTGTAAACCACTTCAATATGTGAGAGGCAGTATATCAAGTTTTTTTAAAACTATATATTTATCGATTTACAAATACAGAAAAATCAAATGCTTACAGAAATGAGCCAAAGAAAACAAGTATAAAAACACAGGGAAATAAACATTTTAAGAAATAGACAGCTCGCTAGTCCACAATAACCACAGAAGCGTGGATCACATAACAGAGATACTTTTAAATACATTTTACAGAAGAAAAGCAGACAACAGCATTCAGGTCCACCCAAGCCCCTATACTCATGAGGATGGCGATCCCAAATCTAAAGGAGCGGAAGGAGTAACTATGGTTCTAGCCAATACAAAAGCAGTTAAGTGCATAGGTTCAAAAACATAAATCTATTGCCCTGATAGATAACTAAACATTTACAAGGGTAGTGAAGTTGAAAACTGGCCCCCAAATGCAAAATCTGAGGTTGGAGCTATAGAAACTGCTTCCTTCGCTTCTGGGTATTCCTAGCAACATCTAAAGCATTCATATCTTATATTTCATAATCTGAACATCTCTATGTTTGAAAAATTGTTTTAGAAACATAGAAAAATTATGACTGAAAAAGACCACATGGCCTATCTAGTCTGTCCTTCCATATCAACAACTACAACAGTCCCCTTTTTTCCTTTAGAGATCCTCTGTGTTTGTCCCATGCTTTTTTGAATTCAGATACTGTCCTCATCTATACCACCTCCACTGGGAGACTATTCCATGGATCCACCACTCTTTCCGTAAAGAAATATTTCCGCATATCACTCCTGAATCTATCCCCTTTCACCCTCATCCCATGTCCTCTTGTAGCAGTACTTGCTTTCAAACAAAAGAGGCTCTCCCCCTGTGCATTTAAAAGCCAATCTCAGTCAGAATCCAGAGCTAATTATACCATCAGAGTAGCGCTCTGCAGACTTCCCTCCAACGATTGTTCAAGCATATCAGTAATGTTCAATAAGTCCATGACAGAAGCCTGTGCACCATCAGAGGAAACTTTACCAGAGGGAACATAAAATATACTAGCACTAGGTAGCACTGACTGTTCAGGGACTTTCAAACTCTCCCCACAAATTCTTCTTGAACATCTCATAAGGGGAAACTGAAGCAGATTTTGGAAAATTCAAGAGACAAAGATTCCTACAACGATCATCATTCTCCAGGTTTTCCATTTCAGCTGCATAACAGAATTATCTTTCATAAGGGATACGTTCTGTGACTCTAGACATTTAATTTTTGACTCCTGTACTGCAGATCTCTCTTCCAAAGATTTAACATCTAAACAACAGTGCGTTAGACTAGCAGAGAACTGCATTGTATGTTGAACCACACTCTGGGAAAGAAGATTAACCGAAGCTTGGAGACCTTGAATGGCTTCCAAAAACAATCATTAAATTAATTTCTGTCATCATTATCCAAGTCATTATCCCAGAGGAGGTGTTAGGTCCCATTGAAACCAAAGAAGCACTCACAGTTACTGAAGAAACACCCATAATACTCGTTCCTCCTTGCAAACGCTGTCCTGAAGGGTCCTGTAAAGCTGGATTCACTACCGTAGCTCTACCTCTCAGCTCATCTACCACACTCCCTACTCCTTCCAGATTCATGGCATCAGAGCTGGTGTCCCTGGAGCCATGTGCTATAGACAGAATGGAGCTCACTGCCAATATCTCGGCAAACAATCTCCCTCTGAGAGATAACAAAATTGCCTCTGAGGAGCCCGAGGAAATCTGCGATCCAATCGCAGATTCCAGCAAAGCACATCCGGAGGCAACCAGGGAGTGAGTCAACCAAAAAGGAGGTGATAGAAGGCTGAATAGGCATAGATGTTCCGTCGGGTCCCGGGCTCAAAGCCTTGGCAGGGGCAATCCTGGTTTTTGCCTTCCGTTTGCCCAAATTCAGGCGAGCGCTCCTCCAATGAGCCTGCATGCAGCTGCCATCATGCCACACCCCTCTTCCTCTGGCAGTATATCAAGTTTTAATAAACTATAAACTATCCTATGCACTTTTTTTTCAATTGCATTGTCTTTCAATTGAAAGAGGCTCTCCTTTGCATTTATGCCACAGAGGTATTTAAACATCTCTATCATATCTCATCTCTCCCGTCTTTCTTCCTAAGTATATACAATTGTAGTCAACATTATCAGCACCCTTGCATTTTAGGTATGTTTTGTCCACTTACTGACCCTAGGTGACTTTAGCTTCACTTCCACAGTCTCTAAAGCAGCAAAAGCATTTCTTGATGCCATGGACACTCTGGGACAAATACAAATCATCAACCAGCCTACTCATAACAAGGGCAACATGCTAGACCTAATATTCCTCCCACCACCCTTACTCAGACACTACCTCCCACCACCCCCCATCAAAACCACCATCCCCTGGTCAGACCACAAGGCATTCACCTTCTTTCTCCCACATAGAACATGCCCACAAAAAGAGTCAAACATGCAATCAGCTGTTCGCAGATTCCACCATCTAGAAATGCAACAATTTCTAGCAAAGTTACTACCACACCTTCAAGACTCATCTGACAAATTAGACTCATTCATCCACAACTGGAACAAAACTATAAGCAATAGAGCAATAAACCAAAACCCACCAGTTAACAAACATAACAGAAACTCAGCCACTTGGTACTCCACATAACTCAAAAGCATGAAACATCGCCTAAGAGCACTAGAAAAGAAATGGAAACACAACAACTTAACAATCAACCACAACAACTACCTTACCAAATTACAAGAATACCAAGCAGCCACAAACATGGCCAAGAAGGAATTCCACACCAATATGATCCTTAAACTGTCCCTGTTTGCTATTTGACTTGGATAAAACCTTGCAAAAAGTACCTGCACCAAAATAACAGGTTACAAACCTCACCTCACAAGCCATGGCAGATCACTTCCAAACATTGTCACATCCTACGTACAACCATATTCACACACCATTCAATCAGCTCATGACTATATAACCTCGGATATCACTTGGGACTCTTTCTCGACCGTCCTCCCTGAACACCTGGAAAAAGTCATCATAAGCATCAATCTATAACATCCCCAATTGACCTATGTCTAGTCAGATGGATCAAGGCTGCACAAACAGAATTACTACCTATAATACTTAAGATCACACAATTATCGTTGCAACAAGGAAACATGCCCACGGACCTAAAACTATTTATTATTTATTTATTTATTTATTTATTTATTTACATTCTCTTATATACAGCGCTATTCCGCATCAGTGCGGTTTACATAGAACATCAAAACTTACACATTTCTGTAGCTGTGTTTACAATGAACCGGTACATAAGAACATAAGATATGCCATACTGGGTCAGACCAAGGTCCATCAAGCCCAGTATTCTGTTTCCAACAGTGGCCAATCTAGGTCATATGTACCTAGCAGTTTCCCCAAGGGACAAAGGGTGCACAATGCTTGTATTGGTTCAAGCATTGATATCCTGGATCCCTTCTTAATAATGGCTTATGGACCTTTCCTCCAGGAACTTGTCCAAACCTTTTTTAAACCCAGCTACACTAACAGCCTTTACTACATCCTCCGGTAACAAATTCCAGAGTTTGATTACACGTTGAGTGAAAAAATATTTTCTTTTATTAGTCTTAAATAGTTTACCCTGTAGCTTCATTGCATGACCCCTAGTCTTTCTATATTCTGATAAGGTAAACAATCGATCTACGTTTACCCGTTCCACTCTGCTCATTAATTTTTAGACTTCTATCATATCTCCCCTCAGCCGTCTCTTTTCCAGATTAAAGAGCCCTAACCTTTTTAGCCTTTCTTCATAGGAGTATCCTTCCATCCCCTTTACCATTTTGGTGGCTCTTCTCTGAACCTTTTCTAATAACTCTATATCCTTTTTAAGATACGGCGACCAGAATTGCACACAATTTTCAAGGTGCGGTCTCACCATGGAACGATATGGAGGCATTATAATATCCTTTGTTTTATTTTCCATTCCTTTCCTTATCATACCTAGCATTCTATTTGCTCTCTTGGCCGCCGCTGCACACTGGGCCGAGGGTTTTAACATGGTATCCACAATGACGCCTCAGTCTTTTTCCTGGGTGGTGGTTCCTAATGTGGAACCTTGCATCGTGTAACCATAGTTTGGGTTGTTCTTCCCTAGGTGCATAACCTTGCACTTGTCCACATTAAATTTAATCTGCCATTTTGATGCCCAGTCTTCCAATTTATCAAGATCCTCTTGCAATTTTCCACAATCCTCTTGGGTTTTAACAACTTTAAATAGTTTTGTGTCATCTGCAAATTTGATAACCTCACTCGTTATTCCACTTTCCAGGTCATTTATGAATATGTCAAAAAGCAGCGGACCCAGCACAGATCCCTGGGGTACACCACTATTCACCTTTCTCCATTGGGAAAATTGGCCATTTAGCCCTACCCTCTGCTTTCTATCTTTTAACCAGTTCCTGATCCACAATAGTACACTGCCTCCTATCCCATGACTCTTTAGTTTTGCCAAAAGTCTCTCATGAGGGACCTTGTCAAAGGCTTTCTGAAAGTCCAGATACACAATATCAACCGACTCACCTTTGTCCACCTGATTATTCACTCCTTCAAAAAAACATAACAGATTAGTAAGACAAGATCTTCCTTGTCTAAAGCCATGTTGGCTGTCTCTCATTAGTTCATGACTATCTACATGCTGAGTAATTTTATTCTTTATGATGGTTTCTATCATTTTTCCCGGTATTGACGTCAGGCTCACCGGTCTGTAGTTTCCCGGATCACCCCTGGAACCCTTTTTAAAAATTGGCGTTACATTGGCGATCCTCCAATCTTCAGGTATTAGAGATGATTTTAATGATAGTTCACAGATTACTAATAGCAGGTCTGCAATCTCATATTTCAGTTCTTTCAATACCCTTGGATGTATACCATCCGGCCCAGGTGATTTGCTACTCTTCAGCTTATCTAATAGTTGTAATACATCTTCTCGATGTATCGATATTTCCTTCAATTTTTCTGCACCTTTAAATACCACTTCAGTCATGTGTAACATCCCTACATCTTCCTCAGTAAAGACTGAAGCAAAGAATTCGTTCAGTCTCTCCGCTATCGCCTTGTCGCCTCTTAGTGCTCCTTTAACCCCTTTATCATCTAATGGACCAACTGACTCTCTCACAGGTTTTTTGCTACGAATGTACTTGAAAAGGTCTTTACTTCGCGTTTTTGCTTCCACAGCAAGCTTCTTCTCAAATTCTCCCTTTGCCTGCCTTATCAATGCCTTGCATTTGACTTGCCAGTGCTTGTGCTGTTTCCAGGTTTCGTCGTTTGGCTCTTTTTTCCATTTCCTGAAAGATGCTTTTTTGGCAACAACAGCCTCTCTGACCTCAACTTTAAACCATGCTGGCAGTTTTTTGGACTTCTTTCCACTTTTCTTAAAGCGTGGAATACAGCTGGTCTGGGCTTCCAAGATAGTATTTTTCAACAACAGCCAAGCCTGATGTACGTCTTTAACCTTTGCAACTGCTCCTTTTAGTTTTTTCTTGACTGTTTTCCTCATTTTATCATAGTCTCCCTTTCGAAAGTTAAAAGGTAGTACTGTGGATTTCCTTACTATCCCTCCTCCACTAATTAAATCAAAGGCGATCATTCTATGATCACTATTGCCAAGTGGCCCCAACAACCTTATCTCTTGCACTAGATCTGGTGTTCCACTAAGGATTAGGTCTAATATGGCTTCCCCTCTGGTCGGTTCATGAACCAGCTGCTCCAAGAAGAAGTCATTTATTTCATCTAGGAACTTTATCTCCCTAGCATGTCCTGACGTGACACTGACCCAGTCGATACCGGGGTAGTTGAAATCACCCATTATTATTACTGTGCTGTAACTTTTGTTAGCTTCCTTGATTTCTTTGAGCATTTCATCATCCATTTGGTCATTCTGGCCAGGCGCTCGATAGTACACCCCCACTGCCATTGCCTTCCCCCTTTTACATGGAATTTCAATCCATATAGATTCTACAGCAGATTTTGTTTCCTGCAAAACTTTAATCCTTTCTGACTCAATGCCCTCTCTAACATAGAGAGCAACCCCTCCACCAATTTGATCAGCTCTATCATTACGATATAGTTTGTACCCAGGTATCACAGTGTCCCACTGGTTGTCGTCCTTCCACCATGTCTCTGATATTCCAATCATATCTAACCTTTCATTTAGTGCTATATATTCTAACTCTCCCATCTTATTTTTTAGACTTCTAGCATTTGCATACAAGCATTTTAGAGAATGTATTTTATCCATATTAATTTGTCTGTTAGACATGAGTAATTTGGGATCTTTAAGCTCTGTCTGCTCCATACTTGAGGGCATTTGGGCTACTTTACTCTTTTGTGGAACCTCTCTGCTTTTGGTAGTATCCTTCAAAGATACATTCTTCCGAACCATCTGCTCTTGGGCGACTGTCGGCTTTCCCCTATCTCCTTTTTAAAGGTTAATGCCAACAGCCTGGTTCCATCCCGGTTAAGGTGAAGCCCATCCCTTCGGAAGAGCCCCTCCTTTCCCCAGAATGTTCCCCAGTTCCTAACAAATCCAAACCCCTCATCTCTGCACCATTGTCTCATCCACGCATTGAGAATCCGGAGCTCTGTCTGCCTTTTGGGTCCTGCGCGTGGAACAGGAAGCATTTCGGAGAATGCTACCCTGGAAGTTCTGGATTTCAACTTCCTACCTAAAAGCCTAAATTTAGCCTCCAGAACCTCCCTACCACATTTTCCTATGTCATTGGTACCAACATGTACCAAGACAGCAGACTCCTCCCCAGCACTATCTAAGACCTTATCTAGGTGGCGCGTGAGGTCCGCTACCTTCGCACCAGGCAGGCATGTTACCAGGCGATCCTCACGTCCACCAGCCACCCAGCTATCTACATGCCTAATGATCGAATCACCAACTATAACGGCTGTCCTAACCCTTCCCTCATGGGCACATGGCCCTGGAGAAACTTCCTCGGTGCGAGAGGGTTTTACATCACCTGGAGGACAGGTCCTAGTTACAGGATCACTTCCTGCCACACCAGGGTGATGCTCTCCTGTCACGTGACCTCTCTCCTCCATGGCAACAGGGATGCTGCCAGACTGGAGGTGGGACTTCAGGACTATATCCCTGTAGGTCTCGTCTATGTACCTCTCTGTCTGTCTTATGCTTTCCAAGTCTGCTACTTTAGCCTCTAGAGAACGGACTCGTTCCCTGAGAGCAAAGAGCTCCTTGCACCTAGTGCACACGTAAGACCTCTCACCAACTGGGAGAAAATCATACATGTGACACTCAATGCAAAAGACTGGAAAGCCCCAATCCCGCTGCTGGACTGTTGTCTGCATCTTAGTTTTACGTTTGTGTTTAGATCTAAGTTCTTTACTTACTAAGGGTTGCTATGGATATTTATACTAATAAAACTGAACCTAATACGTGTAATATACCTTGTTCACCTGAAGCTTAACTAATCTCAGGTCCTTAGTGTATGACTGATTTGGGTAATGAGCTTCACCTGAGAGCACCTCCTGTCTTTTAAGATGTGTAAGTACCTATAAAGCTACGATTATCCCAGGAGTGGGTGGGTGTGGGGAGGTTGGGAGGGAATTAACACTTATTAAAAGAGGACTGCTACACAGTACCCTGTCTTGTGCTGCTGAGGTAAGCTATATTCTGATTTGATTTAAATTATAGCTCTTAGCTGCTGCTAGGCTCTAACCTCTTATGAAATTTAAAGCACAAGCTCTCTGCTGGGTTCTAAATTTAACCAGAAAGCTCTTTTCTGTGTTGTAAATTTAAGCTAAAAGAACTTTGCTGATGCTAGGCCCTGAGTGACTATTAAATGTAAACTACAAGCTCTCTGCTGGGTTCCAAATGTAACCAGAAAGCTCTCTTCTGTGTTTTAAATTTAAACTAAAAGTACTTTGCTGTTACTAGGCCCTGAGTGACTATTAAATTTAAAGTACAAGCTCTCTGCTGGGTATGAAATGTAACCAGAGAGTTCTCCTCTGTGTTTTAAATGTAAACTTAAACTGCTGCTACTAGGCCCTGACTGATTTAACAAAAATAGTGGATCACAGATTAATTAGCTTTAATACAAAGTATTTCTTTCAAAAAATTACCAGAAGTAAATACTCACAGTTGCAGATCTCCCTCCAGAAGCAACAGTCCCCCTTACCAGTCATGAACTTGGGTCAAACCTGGGTAACTATTTACATATTGGGTAACTATTTACATCTTGACAAGCTAATATAGAGGATTCATTGTACTGCGTCGGCTAGCTAGTTGTTGGGGCTGTGGTGGTACATTCTTCTGGGTAATACAAGAGGAAGAGGTGATGTTTTAATGCTTTCCTAAACTGGACTAAGTCGGGGATTGCCCGGATGCTAGGTGGGAGGGTGTTCCAGCATTTAGGTGCCCAGAATTTGAAAGCTCTGTTTACTGTTGCCTAGGTGGACTGGGTTATCTCTTTCGGGATTATTAGTGTGTTGACCGCTGCTGCTCTTCTGGATCTGGTAGGGGGGTTGCTCTTTATGAGCTCTGTTAGGGATGAGGAGGAGAGCCCATTGATGGCTTTGAAAGTCAGCAGTAAGGTTTTGAATGTGAGCCTGCCTTGAATGGGGAGCCAGTGAAGCTGTGTCAGGATGGGCATTATGTGGTCCCTCCTGGATGTTCCCTGAAGAACTCTTGCTGCTGAGTTCATTGCGAGCTGTAGCGGGTGCAGAGTGGACTGAGGGAGACCCTGATGTATGGCATTTGCATAGTCAAAATGCGGTATGATCAGTGCTTGATAGATTGTCCGGAAGTCATCCGGTTCAAGCAGGAAGCGTAGATGCCGGAGAGATTGGATCTTATGGTATACTGCTCTTGCTATATTGCTTATGTGCGTCTTCATGTCTAGTTGCTGGTCTAAGGTGACTCCAAGGTATCTGATAGAGGGTTTGGTTAGAAGTTCAGCTTCCTTGACCTTCAGGTATGGTGGTGTGATAAAGTTTGGATTTCTTGTGATGAATAGGACCTCTGTTTTCTTATGTTGAATTCGAAGATTTTGGTTTTGGGGCCAGATGGATTTGGCATTGAAACAGTCTGTCAGTGGGGAGAGGTCTGGGTTGTCTGTCGAGAATGGCATATAAAGGAGGACATCATCAGCGTATACTAAGCAGTTCACCTTGAAAGACTGTATGATGTCACATATTGGCTGCATGTATATGTTGAACATCAGCGCAGAGAGGGAAGATCCTTGTGGGACGCCTTGATTCTAGTGGAATGGTTCTGATGTTGAGGTCCCTGATCATACGTGCTGCCATCTATCCGAGAGATACGACTTACACCATTCAAGTGCTGTGTCACATATTCTCTTCTCCTTGAGACGTCGCAGGAGGAGCTCGTGGCTTACTAAATCGAAAGTGGCTGCTATATCCATGAACATGAGAACGCAGCCTTGACGGATGTTGTCAATTCCAGCCATTATGTTGTTAAAGAGCATGGTGAGGAGTGTTTCAACACCATGTGCCTCTCTAAAACCATGTTGGCAGGGATCGAGGGGAGTGGATGCTTCGATGTATTCTTGAATCTATCTTTGGACATCTTTTTCAATAATTTTGGCCAGAAGTGGTATGCTTGATATCGGTCGGTATGAGTCTGCTGTTTTTTAGAAGTGGTCTGATGGAGGTGCATTTAAGGGATTGGGGTAATGTGCCTATTGTGAAGGAACAGTCCATGAGCCTGGCTATAAAAGGGCTGAGGTCTGCTCGTAACTCCTTTATCCAGAAAGCAGGACAAGGTCGGTTTGTGCGGTGGTCGTGTTGATCACAGCAATGGTATCTTCAATATGTTTCTTGGATGGCGTGGAGAATATGGCCAGGGGTGATAGATATTAAAACTAGCCTCCTTTAATCCAACACTTAAAGCCTAATTCGACTCCACACAACCAACCTCCTACCGACCAGTCGTCAGCCTGCCATTCCTGGCAAAATTAATAGAGAAAATAATAATCTCACAACTGCAAGAATACAAGGACGCAAACCACACACTTGACCCCCAGCATTATGGCTTTAGGCCTCAACATGGAGTAGAATCCTTACTCACCACTCTAACTGACAACCTCACAAAAGACATCGACAAAATAAAAGATTCATCTTCATATTTCTGGATGCCACTTTTGACTCCATCCCACACAATCTGATCATCCAGTACTTACAAACAATCGACCTGCAAGGCACCACACTCAAATGCTTCATCTCATACCTCATAGAGTGCCATCTCCGAGTCAAATTGGGCAATGAAACCTCAAAGCCTTCCTTACAACAGTAGGGGGTTCCTCAAGAATCATCTCTATCCTCACTGTTAATCAACCTCTTCCTCCAACCAATCTGCATCATACTACAAACGCACAACTTACTCTACAACATATATGCAGATGATATCATGTTTTACGTTCCTATCAACACCAGCAACCCAACCATTACCAGGACACCAACTTCACACCACTTAATCACAACAATTGACAGAACCCAACTCCAAGTCAAACCGCAAGTATTTTACCTGGGGATCATCCTTGATCAACACCTCACACTTTCTCCTATATAACCAACATCGCAAGAACCATCTACCATAATGCAATGCCTAAGACCACTCCTGAAGCCAAGCAATTTCCGCACAGTTCTTCAAGCACTCATATTCCCTCACTTTGACTACTGCAACATCATTCTGCAAGACTTGCCTAAATCTACTCTTCAACCACTCCAACTAGCCATGAATACTGCTGCACACATCCTCTGCAATGCCCAAAGAACTGAACATATAACTCCGGTACTCAAAGAACTGCACTGGCTGCCCATCGATCAAAGAATCAAAAACAATCTTCAAGCTATTCCATGGACTCTCTACCACCTACCTACAAACATTAATACAGAAAACCCCCAATAACAGATCCAGAAGAACAAACTCTACCAACACCCTCCACATACCATTCTTAAATAGGAAAATCAATTCTACAACATCCAAAAGAACCTTCTCACTCTTTGATTCAACATTATGCAATGCACTACTAGACCTTCTCCACACTGCAAATGACTGCACGGATTTCAAGAAAAATCTAAAAACTCATTTATCCCTTGAACATTTCACCAATAAAAATACATTACCACTGTACCACCAGCACAACCATCCCATCAACCCCCCAACCTTCCCCACCCAAACCCCAACCAACCCCCTCCCCACCCCTACTCCCACATAAGTACATCTAATGGGTATGAGCTTCTTATCATTATATATTATATGCCAGCTACTCTTCAAAGTATATACTGTAGGTTCAATGTTTCTACTAAGTTACATATAAGCTAGTTCTATGTATCCCACTAACTTATGTATGTTCCATGTAAGCCAACGTGGCCAAATTGTTATCTGTAAACCACTTAGAATCGTAGATCAGTGGTATATAAACATGATTAAATAACTAAATAAATACATAAATAAATAAATACAATATCTTGAAAAATAATTGCCAATATTCCAACTATATGTCATCATAATATGTTAATAGTATGTTCAAAGGTATACAACAACAAAAAAAAGATATTTGTGCAACTTAGTCATAGCAATTTCTATGAGAAAAAAAAATATGACCTGGACAGGATTAATGACACCCTTCACTAATATTTGGTGCACAACCTTTGGCAGTGATGACAGCCTCCAAATGTTTCTTGTGGCCGTCTATAAGTTTCATGCATCTGTCTGCTGGTAGTTTCTCCCACTCTTCAACTGTAATTTGTTCCAGCTCATGAATGTTTCCAAGATTCCTTTAACCAATGGCAGATTTCATCTTTTTTCAAAGGGTCTCAATTGGATCACGATCAGTTTAAAACAGTCCATTTTATCCTATTTAATCATTCTTTTGTACTTTTGGATTATGTTTTGGGTCATTGTCCTGCTGGAGGACCCAAGACCTTCAACCCAGTCCTTGCTTTCAGGCACAAGGTAGCACATTGTGCAACAAAACACCTTGGTTACCCTCTGACTTCATGATTTGTTTAATATGTTCAAGGCTACCAGTTCCTGAGGCAGCAAAACAGCCCCACAACATTATGGAACCTCCACCATATTTAACTGTAGGAAGGGTGTTTTTTTCCTTATAAGCTTCATTTCTTCATGTGGATTTTATGTTGTTTTAAGATGTAATAGAGTGGTTGTAAGTAAATGTTTAATAGCAGTGCTGACAGGACTGAGCCCCATGGAACATCCTGTAGTTGTATAAATGGTCTTGATTGTTGGCCTCCAGATCTTACTTGTTGCCTTCTGAGTGTTAGGTATGATAGAACCATTTCATTATTGTTCCATGAATACCTATTTCTTGAAGCCTTCTTAGTAGGGTTTTGTGATTGACAGAGCTAAAAGCTAGATGAACCAGAAGCTGTTTCTCAACTCAAGTCAAATAGACAAGAGCCTTTTGAACTCCTACAAGAAATATGCTTGGAGGAAATCAGAGAGCTTGGAGTAGAGGCAGAACTTTGGCTTATAGTTTATTAGCTGTCTGCTAAAGGGAAGGGCTGTCTGCCCCATCCTCATGGGAGTCCTAACTGTAGAAAAGGAATAGAAGGGGGGTTAGGGTCCCATGGTGAATGGTTTGCGGCCCTGTGACTGCCTCCCTAAAGTTTTAGCAGACTTTGTTATGATATAACTCTATGTGTGTTGTGGTTTCATTTCTTCTCACTTCCCCTGGGACCTGAGTTAGGAAACCAAGTGCTGAGGAAGGATTCTAGTGTTGTTCCCCTGGTCAGAAGCAAAGTACACAAACACTAATTATGAGAGAAGGGCATAACAGGCTGATTTTAAAGTTTATTGTGCTTTGCTTCATCCATAAAAAGACTGCTACAATAGGACATTTCCGAATTGCGCTATTCAGACTGACAGCGTTGTCAGCAAATACTGTCAAGGTGAGAAACATTGATTGAGGACAATTACCTCTGTGCTGCTAAGAATTAGGGTTGCCATGGTGAGGCACCTTCATTAGCTTTGAGGTACAAAAGGATAAGACATTTGTGTGTGAAGTGTAAGCAAACGAGAGTATTCCAAGTGGATTTCATCCATGCTGCTGAAAAAGGACTTTATGATAATGTTGTTTGTTTGCTAATAGAAGGGCATAATCTGGCCAGAAACCAGATTAACTGAGAGACAGCTTCCTATGAACTACACTACCAAGGAGCATTGTGTTGCTCAGAAAGGGGAAAGACTAAGCTAGAGAGCTGTTTTCCTGACTAGTACTGTTTAAAGCTCAGTGCCAGGAACTGAGCCAATGAGCTGTCATTGATATAGTGTCATGTGGACCTTATGTGGACTAATAAAGTGGATTTTTGTGTTAAATACTCTTGAACCATTCTGACAAAGGTATAAAGAGTGAACCAATGGGAGGAACCATTGGTGACAGTGGCAGCAGTGACACAGAGCACCCCCTGCAGAGTGACACTAGGAAGGCAAAAGCCATGGTGACCTTGAGGTGGATGGGCATGGACTGGCCCCTCTGTGTGGTGGAGTGGAGGAACGACTCTAACTCCTGGCATAGGAAGTGGATGGCTGCCTTATCAAAACAGAACCTGGTAAGGCACTGCTCAGCCATGCTGTCCAGGAATTGGGTCCATTTCCTAATACCAAATGTTGCTTTTTCATGTATGTTCATATATTGAAGATTAAATTGTTCCATATCTTTTTTTTCGTAATTAGATTGTGAGTTAGTGAATGCTCGACATTCCATAGCCTTCTTGAGCACATTTACTTCCACAAATTTACACATAAACATCGGCACCAAATATGACTATGGAGATTCCATATCATAAATGGAACCAGAATCACTCAATATTGATGGGATTAGGTATAATGAATGTTAAACAAAGTGATTTGGCTGTGGCTACAATAATGGCGTGCTTGGAAAGCAAAATGCACTTGTCTCTTACTGTGGCAGCACTGATAGCATGCAATAAATAATACCCGGAGTCAATACAAGGATCCAAACCAATTTATTGTGCACAAGGCCCAAGCATCAAAGGACTGAGCAATGGTGAACAGGAACAACTTCCTTAAATACAAGCTTCACAGTTTGATACAGGCAGACTTTCTATTGGTCCCAACGCCCCCTGCACCTATCCAATCGGGGACCCCCTCACTGGGCCCTCTTCCCCCTTCTCAGGCTATGCTAACACAGGCTCAGTTTCTAGACATAATACATTCCTGCTACAAGGTCACTGCATCAGCATAAAAGCATGGAATAAAGGATTAATACAAACTTATGAAAAACAGTTTAGAGCGGTTTAAGGCAGATCCTCAGCCTTCACTAACTTTGGTCTTTCTCAGCACTACTATTTCTAGCAGTGGGGGTGGGGACTCCGGCCTAGCTTGCAGGCTCATACATGTACAGGCTATTATATAGGCCATAGCCTACCACATTCCGCCCTTTGATTATTCTCACCCGCAACTTATAAAGGGTGGGAATTAATTCACATATTATACTTATGTAACAGCATCATCTTGGGGTATATAGGGTAATATTACCACATAGCCAACACTTTAGTTGCTGTCTGCCGCTTCACAGTGCTATCAATAACTGAGGTTATAGTGCGCAAGCAATGGGGTAGGAGACATGGGAGAAACAAGCACAGAGCCAATATTAAGAATACAACTAACACAAGAGTTTTCAGGCCACCCAGTCCTGAAAACATGGAACCAAACCATCCATCAAGCTCCAGTCTACGCCATTTCCGGACTGGCACATAGGCTTGCTTCCGCATCTGTTCGGCTATGTCTTCGACAACTTGGCCTTTTATCAATCTGCAAACAACGGTAAGTTAAATTCAATTTTCCATACACTCCACCTTCAGCTGCTAACAAATAATCCAGTGCTAAACATTGTTCAGGAGGACGTCTTTCTAGTGGTGGCATCATAAGACTTAGACGAGTAATCTGTATTCCAGTCTGAGTAGTAGTGATGCAGGCTGCACAGGGGGGAGAGTCTGGCAAAAGTCATTCCAAGGGACCCCAGGGCTGCCCAAAGTCTTTGTCCCACAGCTTCCACTGCACCCTGGCTCCCACGACGTGTGACAGGAGTAGGGGTGTAGATTCTTAGTCTCTTACAGTAGTGGTTGTCGTCGCAAATTGAGCCGCAATGGAGTTTCAGGGTCATTTACGGAAGTTCAATGACCAAGTTCAGGTGCGGCTGCTGGCTTTACTCGACTGTGATGGATCCAAGGTTCAAACTCTGCAACTTTAACTGCTGTTGGGGTTATCAAGATGACAACATAAGGTCCCTTCCAATGCGGTATCAACGGTGTCCTTCTCCACGCTTTGATCCACACCGAGACTTCAGGCTTGAGAGGATGTAGAGGTTGATGGGCAGCTGATGAATCTGCAAAACAGAACTTAAAACCAATAGTTCTTGCCTAGTAATTTCAGATCCAATCTGTTACATATCGCCTTTTGTTCCTTGTGCCATAGGCGGGGGTCGCCTATACAGAATCTCAAAAGGGGAAACTCCTAAAGACTTAGTAGGGGCTAAACCTATCCTGAGAAGGGCTATAGGAAGAACTCAGAACTGGGGCTACTTCAGGTAAACTTCATGGCAAAGTTTAGATTACTGAGATTCCAGGATTCCATTCATACAGTCTACTTTTCCTAAGTTCTGAGGACTGCAGACAGTATGCATCTGATAATCTTAATATCTCGGGATCATACTTAATGGACTTGTTTCCTGAGGTTATCAACCCGCATTCTTTGTACAGGGCCTCATGTGCATGCAAGGTTGTAAGGGCATACATGGAATCTGTGTACACTTTCCCTATTGTTAGTGCTCTAGTGAGGGCTATCAGTTCAGCTTTCTGTGCTGCAGCTTCTGGGGCCAGAGCTGTGGATTCAACTACCAGATCAAGGGTCACCACCGCATATCCGGCACAACAATGTCTATTAATGATGATAGGACTGCTTCCATCTACAAAGAAAGTCCGTTCAGGGTTCTCCAAAGGAACATCAGTCGAATCAGGCTGACTTGAGAATATAGTGTTCATAGTTTCTAAACAGTCATGATCTGGGGGGTCAAGACCAACTGGTAACAACGCAGCAGGATTCAGAGCTTGACTGACCATCAATTGTACAACATACTTGGATACTACAACATCCGTGAATGCGTGAGTCAAAAACTTCCTTTGTGTTCCATGAGGGTCAGAACAAAGTGCAGTACAGTAACTTGAAGATTTTGTCCCGGGGTGAGCTTGTCAGCTTTGCTCACTAGGAGGGATGTAGCTGCAACAGCTCTCAAACAAGGGGGCCAGCCTTTTGCAACTACATCCAATTGTTTTGACAGATAGGCTACTGGCCGTTGCCAAGATCCAAGAGATTGAGTCAATACTCCTAGAACATTTCCTTGTGACTCATGAACATAGAGACTGAAAGGTTTTCTGGACATCTGGTAGACCCAGAGTTGGTGCTAACATCACATCAGAGCGGTTTTTCAAAGATTGAAAGGCTGCATCCTATGCAAGTCCCCACTCCAATGGAGACTTTTCCATTCTTTTGATAGCTTGATACAAGGGTTTTGCTAGCAGCGCAAAACTGGGGATCCATATACGACAGTACCCTGCGGCACCTAAGAAGGCTCACACTTGCCTCCTGGTGGTTTGAGTAGGAATACTGCATACAGCTTCTTTGCGTTCTGGTCCCAGGCGTCTAATTCCGCTGGACAACTGGAATCCCAGATATTTAACTTGTTTGACATAGTCGCGCTTTGGCTCTTGAGACTGTGTATCCAGCTTCACTAAAAGGTGCATGAGTTCACTGGTGGCTTATAGACATTCACTTTCTGAGTTGGTGGCTATGAGCAAGTTGTCCACATACTGGAGAAGAACCCTTTCTCCTGGGTTCACATAGTAGCTTGAAAGATCTTGATTTAAAATAGCACTGAAGAAAGTAGGTGAATTCTTGAATTCTTGAAGTAATCTAGTCCAGGTGAGTTGGCCCCGCCTTCCTGTTGTGGGGTCTTGCCATTCAAAAGCAAACAAAAGTTGACTGGTGGGGGCTAGGCGTACACAGAAAAAGGCATCTTTCAGGTCCAGGACGGTAAAATGAGTAGCCTCAGCAAGGATCAGTCCCAAGAGAGTATAAGGATTTTGTACCACTGGGTGTATAGTCTCAACTGCATCCTTTACCCGCCTTAGATCTTGTACTGGGCAATAATCCCCTGTCCCAGGTTTACTTAACTGAGGAGAAGGGGGGGGGGCACTCCTTGAGAAGTCCATACTGCAGTTGCATCAGATGGCAGTGGATACCTTCAATAGCTGGTCGAGGAAGAGGATTCTGCTTCACATGCACTGGTTCCGCTCCTGGCTTGAGGGTGACAATGACAGGGGCTATGTTTTTTGCTAGGCCAGGTGTATCATCTTCTGCCCATACTCCAGGTGGGGCTATAAGGTTGGTGGGTATACAGGAACTAGCTAGCTTGATTGGAGATGCACTATAGAACCACTACTCTTCTTCTCGGGGAACAGTTAGCACCATCAATCCAGCAGGCTTTGGGTTCATAGTCATTTGCATTTCTCCCCTTTCAGCAAAGGATATCTGTGCCTGAAGCTTAGCAAGCATATCTCGGCCCAAAAGTGGAATAGGGCAGTCAGGCATATACAGGAACTGGTGCGCTATTTTCTGTCCTCCTGGTTCACACATGCGGTTCTGCAGGAATGGCTTGGTGGCCCTGTTCCCAGTGGCTCTGACAATGGTGATGCATCGAGACTACAAAGGGGCTATTGAGTGTTCTGTTCCTGTATTTACCATATATTGGTCCCCTATTTGCAAACAGACCATAGGCTCCTGGGGACTCAGGGTGAACTTGGAGTCCGGTCTGGCCTAGTCTTCATCCATGCTGTAGCCCTCTTCGGCTGCCACTCACTCTATAGCTGCTACCCTCTCTTGCTGGAACACTGTGCTCGGTTTCTTCTTTCATGACTCTAAAATCAACAAAATCAACCTCCTGTTCTCCAAATACTCCCCCCTCCCCTCCTGGGGGTGGAGTCAGTCAAAATGCGGGCATTCACTTCTCTAATGTTCTTCTTTTATGCAATGGGCGCACTGATTCGCACCCAGAGGGGACTAATCATTTTCACGACCCCTTCCACTTTCCTCTGCTCTTTCAATTAGGAAAACCTCCTCCACATCGTTCAACCAAAGCGGCTGCAAGAAGATCTGCTTTCTTTTCTATTTTGCATTCACATCCATTCTTACGATTCACATACTTTCTGAACAACTTCCATTAACTGTGCTGTATTCATGCCCGCAAATCCATCCAGTTTCTGCAATGTCTGGTTTATATCTCTCTGGGACTGACTGACAAAAACTGCATTTACCATATGCAAATTCTCCTGGGCTGCTGGATCACATGGGGTATATAGTGAGGGCTGCCTGTGCTATTTGGATTCCACTTGGGGCCATCAAAGCTGATGGGTCTGCATAATACTGTTCATTAGTCCATCAAATCCTAAGGTTTCTCAGTGTAGGAGGCATAATGCAGCTTTCAGTTCAGTAAAATCAGTGGTATGAAAGGTGAGTTCCTCATGGCAGTGCTGTATCCAGGAGGATAAATACACACTTCATAAACAATTAACCAGGAATTGATCGGGGAACATTTTTCCTACAATCAGATGAACACGGGAAACTACAATAACATTAGCCTTTCACAGAGCATTTCTAATCGGGACAGAGACATCTTAAGTCAGTAGACTCCAGCAAGCCCTTGCTATACATACATTTCAACAGAATCTGCGTGCACTCCCACCTCTTCCCCCACATGATGACGTACAGAGGGGGCGGGCTGCATTCCCCTGTGGACTAAGCATAATGGATGCGTGTGCTCATTCTAAATAACAACTGTCTAAATCTATTTCAAAGCTTTAAACTAAGACTGTACTTCTGAAACTGAGATTTTAAAAGATCTTACAAAACACAGTACACATCTTACAGTTTGGGAAAGACAGGCATTATCTTAACAAGTAGATCTCTCTCCCGGCTCTCAAAGCAGTCATAAATTACTAGACAAAGCAGCTGTATACACTAAATCCTAGACAAATACAGTTACAGCTCATTTTGTTGTTCCCGTAAGTTATGAACAAATACTTATGCAGTCAAACCCAGATATAGCAGCGACAAAATTTCAAGCATTTCTTGTAGTTCTGGCTCGGGATGTCTCATATCCTATCAGGGGTCTTAACCTCTACTTCGTAGGTCAAAGGGAAAACAAAAGCAGTCTCATTAATTTCTCTATCATTTCTTTTTGAACAGTGTTTGCTAACGACTGGAACATAAAATACACAAGACAAGGTTAAGCCCATAAATGCATTGAGGAACTCGAACACTCGAACGGGGTTAATAAGAATGATATATAATACATGACCATAGCAGAAGGAACATCACTATTAAAACATATTGAATAAACAGGTACAATATTCCTGAAATAAGCACAAATTAACCCAGCTGCAGAGCGTAGAATAATTGAAACCATCAAAGCGTTAAGTAAAGGATACATTCCTGTCTTTGTCTCCGGGCTGTGTGAAAGACACGCCCCCTGCTCTCCCTGCTTGCAAGAGAGAGAGACTCACACCCAGTGAGACAGCTGTCTTTGTAAAGACTCCTGAGATGAGATTCTACTGTAATACTTTTCCTTAATCGGTAAACAGACACTAAGACAAACACCACCAAACACTTTCGCCTTTCTTGCTGCACTAGTCAGGAGACAGCACCTCACTTGGTCTGTATTCAAGACCTCATTCACACACGCAGACATTCAAGACAGAATAAAATCCGGACATTCCCAAAAAACCTAACTGACTGGGGGGTTGGGTGGGTTCAGTCTCCGCTTATACCTTTAAGACTTCTGAGACTTACTAGGACCGCCCCGAGAGGGATAAGACTCTCAAGCACTATTCCAGAATCCCGACTGACTGACAGACTGACTGATTAGCAGAACAGTTCTACTCACTGGATCATGGGTTGGATCCCGGACCCCCCTTAGGTTCGAGGTGTAGGCCAGCCGGAACTGGCCACTAGCAGAGGCAAGGAGGAGCCCTCCCCGATACAAGAGGACGGGTGGCACCAAAGGCCCTCTGCAATCAGCCAGGGATGGCTCCAGGCCAGACAAAACCTAATGAGGCGAGAAGTCGTGGTATATCTACATGAATACCATCACACTACTCACATTTCCCGGACAGCGCACCAAGACATGTGGCAGCACTGATAGCATGCAATAAATAATACCCGGAGTCAGTACAAGGATCCAAACCAATTTATTGTGCACAAGGCCCAAGCATCAAAGGACTGAGCAATGGCGAACAGGAACAACTTCCTTAAATACAAGCTTCACAGTTTGATACAGGCAGACTTTCTATTGGTCCCAACGCCCCCTGCACCTATCCAATCGGGGACCCCCTCACTGGGCCCTCTTCCCCCTTCTCAGTCTATGCTAACACAGGCTCAGTTTCTAGACATAATACATTCCTGCTACAAGGTCACTGCATCAGCATAAAAGCATGGAATAAAGGATTAATACAAACTTATGAAAAACAGTTTAGAGCGGTTTAAGGCAGATCCTCAGCCTTCACTGACTTTGGTCTTTCTTAGCACTACTATTTCTAGTGGGGGTGGGGACTCCGGCCTAGCTTGCAGGCTCATACATGTACAGGCTATTATATAGGCCATAGCCTACCACATTACCAGTAATGATCCAGCCTTGCCTGGTTTAGACAGTGATTTGACTGTGGTTGCAATGGTCAAAATTTTGGAAAATGAAACGTACTTATTTCTTTCATCAGCAATATCGTGTTCTTTCATACCCAGCGCATTTCCTGTTCTTCCTATGGCATTCATTTGACTTCTGCTCACTCAGCAAATCAAATCACAACTTAAATTCTTTGCGGTTTCTTTCTGGGGGAGGCTTTATTCCGCCTTCCTGCTTGTAGCCATCTCATAGCAGCAGCAGCAGCACACAAAGGTCCCCATGACAGCCGAGGCACATGATGAGAAGGCCGAGCAATAACGGCCACTAGTGCAGCGCACTAATGAAAGTAAGTACTTGTAGCAAGAGCACAAGCATAATTGTGTTTCAAGATCAAAGAAGTGCAAAATGACCAAAATGCTACTTCACAAAAAATCGCAGTATTTCTGGTTTGTGCTATTTTGTTAAAAGTGAAAACACAGGAACTTTTATTTGAATGCTGTAACACATTAATTTTACTTTGTTGCTGCATAACACTGATGAATATCCATTCTCCAAAGAACACCAAGCAGGCTGTTTATAAATCTTGCCTGCAACTAATTTCATTTAAAAATAATGCTCCTATCCTAACCGATTGTCTCACTGTGTCAATTCTGAGCAAAAGGTACCACCAGTTAAGGCTTGATAAGCAAACATAACAAATTACCATTTTCCCAAATCATGATGGATTACAGATATAAAATGAATTGCTATTCATGATTTCTCAGGCAATAGAAATATTCCAAATTACACTTTGCTATAATGTATCTTTTATTTAATGCCATTATTTACAGTACTGTGGTTGGCATGTTTCTCCACTTGAAAATATAAAAATAAAGGTCCATAAATTTGAAACAAATAATATAAGGTGATAACAGTGGCATAGCCAAGACTAATTTTTGGTAGGGCCTGAGACTAAGGACATGAGTACTAAGCTGGGCTAACAGCACACACTATTTGTAACTAGCTCCCATTGAATAATATGGGACCTAGTTACAAATAGTGGGTGCTAAGTGTTAGCACCACATAGTAAACATGCCCCTAACATGGGAGGGCACTAAACAATAGGTATGTGTGTGTGTGTGCAGCCTAAAAAAAATATTATTTTGTTTAGTTTCCTGTGTCATTTACAGGTTTGCTTTGTTTTAATACATTTTCATTTTGTGTCATTTTGTTTTTATAAATTTTCATTTCAGGTCAATTTTGCTAATTAAAAAGATAGCCATGGATGCTGCCCAACTGTAAAGCATAGCCGAAAAGAAAATTAAAAAACCCAACAGGTTTATTTTCTCACTCTGATTGGACAACCAGGATCTAGATTAGGCTCGGTAAATTTCTCTGATAGTATTCTTAAGGGCATGTTTACTAAAACTTAATGTGTGCTAAGTAAAGTTAACACACATTAAGTGCTGCCACGGCCCATTCATTTTTTTGGTCCATTGCAGCTCTTAACATGCTTTATTTAAAGCACGTTAACCTTTAGTAAACATACCCCTTAGACATGGTTTCACAGAATTTCTTGCACAAGAACATGGTAAAAGAAAAATCTTTGGAGTATATGTATGGAAGAGCAGGAATCAATAGATTCACAAGGCAAAACATCCAGTTAGCACTTTCCATAGACCAATAAACAGATCACCGGTAATACAAGACACAGTTAAGAGTAGGCTGGTAGAGCCAGCCCCCATTGGGCCTGATAGCTCTTCCTGAAAGATGCCTGCTTTTGATTTCAATAGTTACTGGTTTGAGGTCAACCTACTTACCTCTGGTGATACTGGGGAGTGGGGGGGGGGCACGACAATCCTTTTTGGATTAAAAATGATACGTTGTTTCAAACAAGTATGCATCCCTTCTAGTCAATGCTGATGTTGACACCATTTCTATGTCACCTCTCAACCTACTGTATGCCTGAATCTAACCACCACAGTCCACCCCAGCTAATACCTTCTTACTAGACTAGCTTAATACATATTTTGACTAGCTAAAACCCCTTTCCTCAGCTAAGGATAGAATGGAAAGGGTTTTAACGCCCAAAAACAGGTAAAACATATGAATTAATTTAATCCAATAGAAAGTCAACACTTTATATCATCATATTCTTCAAGAGCATTGTGGTCTACATCAGAATTTCTACTGTCTCCAGGAAATAAATATGATATTAAGCAAAGGAAATAAATTGTTTTAGCAAATAAAACAGTTTTTAGTTTTATTTATGTATTTGTGTTTTGCTATGTCTTTCTTTTAAAAAAGGAGAGGCAAGTAGACGGCAGAACTTATAGCTGTAAGTCCTTTCTGTGGGTGATGGTTCACCAGTTTATTAGGAATTATACAACTGTAACAGATTTTCTTTATGAGCAGGCAGACAAGAATGTATCATGATCAAAGTTTGTCATGATAAAACATTTGCCTGCATGACTTGAGTCTCGGTGATGTATTGCTTTCCTACTGGAAAAACACACAGTAGCTCACTGTTGATCTGGGACTCTTGGGATATGGAACCAGTTTATACCAGATAAATGATTCAAGAGATCATCCGATGTCATTTTTTATATTATGCAGTTTGTTGGATATTGAGAAATATTATACTATTATTTACAAATAGAAAGGCATTCATTCTAGCACAGGAATGTGAAAATTTGTATCTTAACTATACACATTTTCTGTTCTAGTACCGAATAATCACGGAGAGTGTAAATGTAAAAGCTTTTTACAAGATAAACAACTGCAGAAAATCTCCCCATCATTAGCATTATGGTTAAAAGAACCCAAGTCACTCCACAGATACATGTTTTAAAAGTGTAGGGAAGGGGCTACAGAAGTCAAGGACAGGAAAGCACTCAGCTGCTGCAAATGTACAGGGATGCATTGGACCTGCTCATCCATGACCTGATGAATTTTCAAAGGAAATCTTAGCTTCCCTTTAAAAATATGCTTGCAAGATCCAATGGTACAACATACTGCAAGAATGCAAAACCTATGGAGCAAGCTGCCATGGGGCTGGCAAAAGCACCCAAACCTAAAAATTCTTTGGGGTTATCTGATTTCCTTGAGTCTTCCTCTGAAGAGATATGGGGTAGGGCCACCTTGTGGTGACTTTCGTTAATGAGATGGATAAAATATTTATTTTGAAACTATTTCAGAAGAAACAGGATCCCTTCTATGGTCTGAGGTTAATAATTTTTCCTGATGTATCTCATTCAACACAAATGTGAAGGAGATCCTTTTTGCTCTTAAAACCTAAAGAGCTGGCCATAGGGACCGGCTTTTTCTTACAGTTTCCATATAAATATCTGGTAGTATTCCAAGGGAATCAGTTTATTTTTTTCAAGATTCTTTGAAATTGGAGAATTTCCTTAGGGATAAACTGACTGTTAAAGAGTAGGCAGCACAAACGGGTATGACTGAGGTTACAAGGGGGTGGATTTTTTTTGTTAGATCTCATTTCTGATGTCTATTGTACTTTAAAAATCTCTTTTGGGGTTAGGCGATGGAATTATCCTAGTATTTTGTAATATCTTATGACTAGTCCAGGCTAGATGTTTCTGTGTATGCCTCTCCCTTGATGTGGACTATCATATATTATTTGTATTTACATGTTTTGCTTTATTTATGTTTCTTTTATTGTCTTTTTTGTTACTTTATATCAGGAGTCTCAAACACGCGAGACAACTTTGTGCGGCCCGCGACAGAGAAGAAACAAAAAAAAAAAACCCTGGCTTCTGCTGCTGCCGCTGCCACCGTAGCAGCAGCAGAATCAACTGTCAATAATAAAAAAAAAAAACCTGGCTTCTGCTGCTGCGGCAGTGACAGAATCAGCTGTTCCGCGGCCCCTTCCCGTCTGCCCGGCAGAGCCCTCAGTCAGCTCCATCAGTGGTGGTATTTTCAAGCCGCGAAGAGAGTATTTCCTTCTCCCGTGGCTCCGTTAAGCCTGCCAGGGCTGAAGGAATTCCCATCAGCCTCGGCAGGCTTAACAGAGCCGCGTGAGAGGGAAATACACTCTTCGCGGGCGGCCCTGAAAGCTCCCGCTGATGGAGCTGAGCTGAGGGCTCTACCGGGCAGACAGGAAGGGGCCGTGGGACAGCTGATACTGCCACTGCCACAGCGGCAGCAGCAGAAGCCAGGGTTTGTTTTTTATTTATTTACCTGGGCTGGTGGGGGGGGAGGGGGGTTAGGACTGGAAATGGGCTGATGGGGGTTAGGACTAGAGGTTGGCTGATGGGGGGAGTTAGGACTGGTAATGGGCTATGGGGGGGGGGCTAAGACTGAAAATGGGGTGTTGGGAGGGTTAGGACTAGAAGTGGGGTGTTGGGGGGCTTAGGACTGGTAATGGGCTATGGGGGGGGGCTAGAACTGGTAATGGACTGGGGGGTTGCTAGGCCTGGAAATGGGCTGAATAGAAGGGGGGCTTGAACTGCAAATAGCTATTGGGGACGGGGTTTTGGAATGGAAATGGGCTGAGTGGAAGGGGGGGGGCTTGAACTGCAAATATCTGATGGGGAGGGGGGCTTGGAATGGAAATGGGCTGTGAGGGGAGGGAGCTAGGACTGGAAATGGGCATAGTGGGGGGAGCTAGGATAGGAAATGGGCTGATGGTGGGGCTAGGATAGGACTGGAAATGGGCTGATGCGGGGGCTAGAAGGGAGTGGATGCTGGGTGGGGCTGGAAATAGAAGGGAGCTGATGTTGGGGGAGGATTAGAATGAGATGGAGCTGAGAGAGTGAAATGGAGAGGGGAAAATATTTTGTGTGGGGGGGAAGAAAAATCTACAATTGGCCGGGTATTGGGAGAGTAAGTGGGGATTGAGGATGGAGGGGTAAAATTTGAGTGGATGAAATAGGAATGAGGAAAGAGAAAAAGGAGAAAGATTAGTATGTTAAAGCAGATGTAGAGAGAGAATGGAAAAAAAAACTAGAAGAGAGAAGAAAGGACAAATGGACAGCAGACAATGGAGAGTTAGCAGAAGACACGAAAAAACCAGAAGAAAGTGGCTGGAACAATTGCAACTGAAAAAAATGCACAAAAGGTACAAACATATCTCTTTATTTTGAATTTATTAACTGAAATATGTCAGCTCTGGGAAATGTGCATCATTAACGTCTGCGCTTTGTATGGTAACATTATGCAAATATTTATGCAAATGATGCCCCTTATGCAAATGAGGCCCGTGTCTTATGTGGCCTGCGGGTTACTTTACAAGTCCTCATTTGGCCCTCAAAGCAATTTGAGTTTGAGACCCCTGCTTTATATAATACAATGGAAATTTCAATTTTTAAAAAAAGCCCACCAATCAGTTCAGGAAGACTATACCAACTGCCAATTAAGTTAGTTATTTAAACTATGGCAAAGGGATTTTTCCCCCTTTCTTTAAGAACAAATTCAATCCTTCACTCTGGCTCTCTCACACATATACTCTTCCTCAAAGAAACAGTTCAAACTGTTTCAAGATTAAACAAAATCCTTTAAGCAGTACTCAGCTTTAAAACAGCTCACTTTGAAAGTTATCCTCCTACTTCACTGGACATTTATACCTTCAGCCTTACTTTCCTTTCAGTGTTTGAAGGACTCCAGATTTGTTGAAAACATGTCTCACACACTGTTAAATGTTTAATCAAAACAGTTCTCAAATCAAACTCTCTCTCTCTCTAATACATCACTTCAAGTTCTTACTCTCTGATATATCAATTTAAATCCTCATTTAGATTGATTATAAAACTGCTTGAATGAGCTCTGGGGCTCCCTCAGCCCTGTTCCAGTCACCAAGGAAAAAAGAAGTTCTCACATTCATATTCAAGTTTTCTCTCCCACTTTCATTCAAATTTTGCACACTCCTCTAAGAAGTTCTTAATTACTTACAATTCTGATATCAAAAAAATTCTCTCACAGCTCTTCCACACATTCATTCAGACATACCTTTCCAACCCCCAGCAAAAGTTCTTCACTGTAAAATTGTTCTTCCACCTAGCTCCGTTTGAAAATAGTCCCCTATTATTAGTTAAATTTCAGTTCACACAGCAGTCTTTCAGTATTTTAAAGCTCCTAACAGACCTTTGCACACATTAAAGAAATTTTATAAGCCATTTTCTTTAAAGATTGCAGAGTATCTATATTGTTTATTTAAATTGTATCATGCTTTCAGGCTTCTGAGGTCTTCCAATGTGCCTACAGTCTCAGCTGATTGCCTGCATCCCTCCACAGCTACAGCAGAAATACCCTGCACCATAACCTATACACACAATTTATAAACAGGTCAGAGAGGCTGTTGTAGCCAAAAAAGCATCTTTAAGGAAATGGAAAAAGGAGCCAAATGATGAAAATGGGAAACAACATAAGCACTGGCAAGTTAAATACAAGGCACTGATAAGGCAGGCAGAGAGAATTTGAAAAAAAGTGTGCTGTGGAAGCAAAAATACACAATAGAATCTTTTTCAAGTACATATGCAGCAATAAACCTGTGAGAGAGTCGGTTGGACCATTAGAGGGGCAAAAAGGGCGATAAGGGAGGACAAGGCCATAGCAGAGAGACTGCATTCTTTGCTTTGGTCTTTACTGAAGAAGATGTAGGTAAGTTACCTATGCCTGAAATGCTATTTAAAGGTGATGTATTGGAAGAATTGAAAGAAATTTCAATAACCTGGGAAGATATTTTACAACTATTTGATAAATTAAAGAGTAGCAAATCACCTGGACTGGATGTATACATTCAAGTGTGCTGAAAGAATTAAAATATGACATTGCAGATGTGGAGCCCAATCCCAGTAGGGGCACATCCAGGCTGTCTGGGAAGCCCCCAAGCTTCTACACCGCAGGAGCCAGGATAGGGATCGATATGGCTTGGCATACTCCTGCATACCCGTGAGGATGTCCTTCCCACATGCTGGTGTGCCCATTGTTGTGCCAAACCCCTATAGTCCTGCTGCCTGGCCCCAGGCTGGGCAGCCAGGGGCCTGGATTGGGCAGCAGGGACCCACCTTCTACTGCCTGTTTCTCTGTTGGAGAGGGGGCTGCCTCAGAGGTGGAATAAGCAGGGTGTCCCGCTAGTGATCCCTGGACATATAGGGCCATCACTGGAATCAGCTCTGTACATCCAGGGGTTGATCCCGCCTACCATCTGCCCCCGTGATGCCCCCATCCCCCACAGCACACACACAGTGCTCTGTACATGCAGCAGGGCTGGGAGGCAGAATAGGTTAAGGGCAGATAAAGGGGCAGGACATCCCATCGAGATGTCCAGCCCCGCTATTAGCCTTCCTGGATTGGGCCCCTACTATCTGTAATCTGTGATCTATCATTAAACTCATTTGTAGTATCTGAAGATTGGAGAATGGCGAATATAATGTCAATTTTTAAAAAGGGCTCCAGGGACGATCTGGAAAACTACAGACCAGTAAGCCTGACATCAGTACTGGGCAAAATGGCAGAAACCATTAAAATGAATAAAATACTGAACATGTAGAACACTGCCAAGAAAACCCAGGAGCTGCTAGATCACCAGGAGTCAGCACTGACTCAAAGGCACACATTGCATTGCAGTCATAATTTAATGGGAGAAAACCAACATAGATTTAGTTAAGGAAGATCTTGTCTTGCCTGTTATATTTTTTTGAAAGTGTGAATAAACAGGTAGATAATGGTGAGCCGATTCATGTAGTGTATCTAGATTTTCAGAAAGCTTTTGACACGGTTCCTCATGGGAGACTTATCGCCCGATAATACCACCGCTGTGACGTTAAGACGGTTTAGTAAACATACCCCTTAGTAGTGTGTTCAGAAAGGAAGGGATGAATTTTGCTATTATTCCTAATAAACTGCATACATTCAAATAGTGCCATATCATCAAACAGTTCTTCTAAAGTTCCTTAAGTCACCACTTTATGCATTTGCTGGTCTTTATCCTTTTTATTGGGCAAAGGTTTAATTTTGGAATCATTGTCAATATATACTGATGAGATTTTACAATATTCACTGTGCTCGGCACAATCACATATAAAGAACTTGGCTCATCTAATTAGTCAATTGGCAGACCGGGAAGCTGTTCATAAAAATTGTTTGCCAGTTACATTGGACATTACAGCCCTTTACACAGATATTGCAAGGCAAGAAACTATAAGGAGAGAGCAGCATATTTTGCATAGTCAAGACTACTCAATTGATTAAATTCCATTTTTAACAAACTAAGGGCCCCAGAGCTGGCTCCAGAGTTGGTCCAAGGTGTTGGCCCCCTAGGCAAACCTTAAGCTTTACATCCTCCCTCCCCCCCCCAAACTGGCTGTAAAAAGCTTTGAATGCCCTGCTCTTTGCCACCCCCAGAAGTTGTTGCCCTATAAAAATGCCTAGTTTGCCTAGTGGTTGTGCCGGCACTGTAGGGACCAATGCAGAAAAGTGTTCTGCTGTTAGTGTGAGCATCAGTATAGCTTTTAATTATTATTATTATTATTATTATTATTATTATTATTAAAGACTTATAAAGTGCCATAACATACGAAGCGCTGTACAAACATAAAAGAGAGACAGTCCCTGCTCATCAGAGCTCACAATCTAATAAGACAGAAAACAAAATAAGTTACATAATACAAACAACAAAAAATTTACAGGACAAAGTAAGCAAATGTTGATAGAGAGATCAAGATAGGGTAAGACAGGAACAGAAAGCAATAGTGAAGAGGTGGGATTTTAGTCTGGACTTGAAAATGGCCAGGGAGGACGCCTGGCACACAGAGATAAGAAGACTATTCCAAGCAAAGGGTGCTGCCAGTTGGAAGGAGCGAAGTCTGGAATTGGCAATACGAGTAAAGGGCACAGATAAATGAAGACTGTTAGAAGAGCGAAGCAACCAAGAGGGGGTGTAAAGAGAGATGAGAGATGAAAGGTACTGGGGGGCAGAAGAGTGAATACATTTATAGGTCAGGAGGAGAAGTTTAAATTGGATACAGAGATGGATGGGAAGCCAATGAAGCGACATGAGGAGAGGAGTGATGTGGGTAAAACGAAACTGGCGGAAAATGAGTCGAGCAGCAGAATGTTGAATTGACTGAAGAGGAAAGAGGTGGCTTACAGGGAGGCCGGAAAGGAGAACATTACAATAATCAAGACGGGAGGTGATTAAGGAGTGGACAATCAATTTAGTGGTGTCAACAGAGAGGAAGGGGCAAATTTTTGAAATATTGTATAGAAAGAAATGACAAGTTTTAGCAATGAGCTGGATATGTGAAGAGAAAGAGAGAGAGGAATCGAAGATAACACCAAGGTTACGTGCTGAAGAAACAGGGAGGAATACAGAGTTATCAACAGAGAGAGAGAAAGGGGAAAGAGGAGGGGAAGCATTTGGGGGAAAGATAAGAAGCTCAGTTTGGGCCATGTTCAGTTTTAAGCAGTGGTGGGACATCCAGGCAGCAATGTCATAGAGGCAGAGTGAGATCTTAGACTGGATATCAGGAGAGATAACAGGTGCAGAAAGATAGATTTGAGAGTCGTCGGCATAGAGATGATAGTGAAAGCCATGGGAAGAGATAAGGGTGCCAAGGGATTTGGTATAGAGAGAGAAGAGGAGTGGACCTAAGACGGAACCCTGAGGAACTCCTACAGGTAGTGGGGTTGAAGAGGAGGAGGAGGAGCTATCGAAGCACACACTGAAAAAGCGATGGGATAGATAGGAAGAGAACTGAGATAGTACAGAGTCTTTGAATCCAAGTGAGGATAGGGTGATAAGAAGAAGGTTATGGTCAACAGTGTCAAAGGCAGCAGAGAGATCAAGAAGAATGAGGACAGAGTAAAGGCCTTTGGACTTTGCCAAGAACATATCATTTGAGACCTTAGTAAGAGCAGTTTCAGTAGAGTGTAGGGGACGGAAGCCGGATTGTAAAGGATCCAAGAGGGTATGAGAGGAGAGGAAATCAAGACAACGGTGATAGACTGCACGCTCAAGTAGTTTAGAGACGAAAGGAAGGAGAGAGATGGGCCAATAGTTAGAAGGACAAGTGGGATCAAGTGAAGGTTTTTTGAGAAGGGGTGTAACCACAGCATGCTTGAAAACAGAAGGGAAGGTTGCAGTGGAGAGAGAGTGGTTAAAAATATGAGAAATAGAAGGGACGAGAGATGAAAAGATGGAGCTAAGGAGGTGGGTGGGGAAGGGGTCAGAAGAGCAGGCAGTAGGTTTGGAGGAAGAGAGAAGGAGTGACCTTTCCTTGTCAGAGACCATAGGGAAGGAAGAAAGGGTGACAGAAGTACAATTAAGCACAATTTTCTACACTAGCATGAGTGCAGAATGTAGGAAAGGATTTTTTGAAAGCCTAATCACTTCACAGATGCTTGTGCTTACAGCAGCACACAGCACATTTAAAATCATTCAAAATAGATGGTAATGAAGCAATTATCAATGCCACCTGGATGCAGAAAAATGCACAGAAGAGCAGAAGACTGAGATCAACATTGGGACTTTAATGCCAGGTCAGAAGAGACAAAAGGGGTCTGTGGTCAGTGCCGAGGAGGAATGTATGTCGACTTCTAGAGTGGCAGCTCCTTCAGTTTCTATTGGACTTTTTTGAAGTGAGCTTAATATCTGTGACCTCCATGGATCAAAGTCTGCTGCCCTGCATTACAGCAACAGGTCCTGCACAGCCTTGAGCTGGCCCCTAGGACCTTTGGGTATAGGCAGTGGAAGAAGATCCCTGTACCCCCTCCCAGGAAGCCAATTGGCCCAGAAAGAGGTGTGTCGACCTTGCACAAGTCACTTAACCCTCCATTGCCTCAAGTACAAATATGGAGGGGAAATTTTAAAAGGATATCCAAGTGCGATCTGAGACATTTAAGCCAGTATGTCTAAAAGAAAAAAGCAGGAATGTCCTGATGCAGACATGAGTTCACAAATGTGGACATGTCCAGTATGGACATCTGTGGGGACCTTAACCTAAACATCCCCAGAATAGCCTAATGGTTAGAATAGTGGACTAGGAACAAGGAAATCAGGGTTCAAATCCTATTGGTACTATCTTTGAAATTGTGTTGAGTAGTGGGGGTGATGGAATGCTTCCTCCTCTGAATTTATTTCAGCTAAAACAAGCACTTTTCAGGTGCCCGGAGTAGGTCTAACCTTAGACACGATGCCAGACATCAGAGACATATCTGAGATCAGGAGAGGTCGTCCAGCCCCAGCCATTCCTCCACCACAGCCCTGTCCAGAAATGGAAGTCCCCAAGCTGGAGACATTCACAAATCCAGCTTCTCAAATGGCTCTGGAGACATTGCTATGCCGGTTTCCAGATGTCCAAAACACCAATAGGGCTTCCAAAATGACTCCCTTAGATTTTAAGTCCTTTAAGGGAAGGGGAATATCTACTCTGCCTTGGACGTCTGAGAAAGGTGTGAGCTAAATCCAAGAAAAAAATAGCATACCCTTGCTGATCTAACAAATCATCTAATGGCCCTGTCCAGGGCCTGGCTTTTATCTGACTCTGCTTTTCTCTGTTGCTATTTACAATCTGCCTTCTGTTCTTGGTTCCTGCTCTATGTCTACCTTCTGCTCTACAACCAGTTTCTATGCTGTGTGTAACTACTGCACCACCCGATTCCTTGTCCAGTCTGCATTGCTCCACCCTGCCCTGGGCCTAGCCTCTCCACCATGACAATACGGAGCAGCAAGGAGCTGCCTTTCATTGCGGCTGACTAGACTGTTAACTAAGAAAAGAGTTTCCCTTCGCTGACTCGACCTGGCCAGGTAAAAGAGGAGTAATAAGGAATAAAGAGGTGAATGAAGAGAGCTGATCTGGGAAGGTTTGTTGGTGAAATTCCAACTTTGAACCAAAAGAGAAGAAGCAAAATCCTGCCACAAATCAGCTACAGCCACCAAAAGGATTCAAGCTACAAAAGTGCTGGATATTTTGCCTTGAGGACTTGAAGGGACCCAGAGGGTGCATCTCGCTTAATGGCTTAAGAAATCCAGACTACAGTATGAGGCACCAGATCATAGCGCATCCTAAGCGCACAGTAGTAGTATCAAAGTAAGGAGACAATTGAAGGTTTTGCTAAGTTTGTTTGGAAGGATATAAAAGTAATTTCTGCATCTACCTTTACTTTATGCTTGTTCATTTTGGGAGTTTTGGTAGTCGGTGCATGGTATTGACACAGGTACTTACACAAAGTACCAGAAAGAATCTGTGTTTTGAGTTTATGTTTGAGTATTTGAGAAATCTGTTGTACTTAACTCAGGACCCACAGCAAGGAGAGGAATAGGAGAAAGATCTATCCAAGATGACTTTGAGTTACCACTAAATGATTTCTCTGAAAGTCTTCTGAATTTTTATGATGTATGCATTCAATAAAGATGATGAGCCCGATGTTGAGTTGGACAGACTATGCGCCCCTACGATGCATAGCCGTGCCCGCCGACCCTTAACCCTGGGTATTCAGTGCCGGGGTCATATGCGGCCCTGGCATTGCATATCTGAGGATCACCCCACATGCCAGAAGCCGCAGTACTTAACCAGGCAGCAGCAATATTGCACATCCTCGCCTATCTTTTAGGCGCAGGTCGCTAACCAAGCAAAATGCAATATCGCTGCTGCCTGGTTAGCGACAGACTCCGCATCCACTCCACTGTGGAATGCCCCCGACATGCTCTGCTACTAACCAGATAGCATTAGGGTACGTAGGGGAGTTAGAATGGAATATCCCAATTTAAGGCATTTACATGGTTTACTGGGCTATAAACCATGTAAATGCCTTTTGAAAATTGGGCCTGATTTTTTAAATTTAAAAGTACACAACAAAATGGACATTTTCTGCCATGAGTAGAGTGGAGTTTTGTACCTTTTCACTAAAGACACTCTGCTAAGTCTTTGGGTTAAGTTGCCTCCCCTGTCCTTCAGGACAGAATTGCTGAATTATAAAAATGTCTTTTGTGTACCCTCTGGGGTTGGCAGATAAAACATTACCCCAGTGGACTCGGGCTACACCAGAAAATGTTTTCATTTTTAATAGACACATTTTCCAATAGACCGAGCAAAGTTGTTGCAATAGTTGTTTCTTGAATCTGTAATTGAAAGCTTCTGTTATGACTTATAGACATTTTAGTTGGCTAAGGTGAGTGCAGAAGCTCTTCCTTTTTGCTTCACTAAATTTTGGTTTTAATGGCAAAATATGCAGTATGTTATAAGTTTAGGGTGAAATAGACATTAGAGTAAGAATCACAACCCATGACTAGAGATGTTTCCCCTTATGTAAATATTAGTATTAACAAAAGGTTTTAATAACTATTCTTAACCAAAGAAAAGAAAAAAAGAAGAGAAATACCAAGGTATCTTCCAACCAGAGAGATCACGCTACGAACAAGGTTAAAGGAGAAAAGGATGTTTGGATACCCACCGTAGGAGGAAAAAGGATTGAAGAACTACTATTAAAGGCTAAAGTTGAGAGGTATCAAAAGGGCTCCAGGGGTGATCCTGGAAACTATAGACTAGTGAGCTTAATGTGGGTGCTAGAAAAAAGGATGGAAACTATTATTAAGAACAAAATTATTGGACATATGTACAAACATGGTTTAATGGGACAAAGTCAACATGGATTTAGCCAAGGGAAGTCTTGCCGCACCAATCTGCTCCATTGCTCCATTTCTTTGAAGGCATGAATAATCATGTGGATAAAGGTGATCCAGTTGATATAGTATAGTTAGACTTTCACAGACTCCCAAGGAAATTAAAAATTCACAGCATAGTAGGCAATTTCCTATCGTGGACTGAAAACTTGTTGGGAAATAGAAAATAGAGATTAGGGATAAATGATCAATGTTCTCAGTGGAGACCACTGATACACATCAATAAGCATATGATAGTGCCTCTGTATAAGTCTTTGGTGTGTCCTCATTTGGAGTATTGTGTGAAATTATGGAAACCACACCTTCAAAAGGATATAAACATGTTGGAGTCGGTTCAGAGGGTGGCTATTAAAATAGTTAGTGGTCTTCATTATAAAGCAGATGAGAACAGACTTACAGATCTTAATATGTATACTTTAGAGAAAAGGCAGGATAAAGGAGCTATGATAGAGATGTTTAAATATCTCCGTGGCATAAATGCACAGGAGGAGAACCTCTTTCCATTGAAAGCAAGTTCTGCTACGAGGGGGCATAGGATGAGGGTGAAAGGGGATAAACTCAGGAGTAATGTGCAGAAATATTTCTTTACAGAAAGCATGGTAGATGCGTGGAATAGTCTCCTAGTGAAGGTGATAAAGATGAGGACAGTATCTGAATTCAGAAAACATGGGATAAACACAAAGGATCTCTAAAGGGAAAAAGGGGACTATTGTAATAGTTGATATGGAAAGGCAGACTAGATAGGCCATGTGGTCTTTTTCTGCCGTCATGTTTCTATATAGTCTTGAATCTGGTGCATGAGTGTATTGGGAGCCAGTGTAATGGTATCATTCCAGTTGTCGATTAGCGTATCCAGGTCTACTGTGCTTTGGTTTATTTTTGGTAAGACATCTTGGACAAAGTATTGTTTGTTAAATCACTTGAACCTTCTGCCTTTCTGTTGCCCTGCCTGTGGTCTGACAGTCCGATGTCCATCTTGAGTGTTATGATATGGTGATCCAACCATGCTATTGGGGTATAAATGGATGGAGATATGGCATTGTGTTCCAGGAGTTGTTTGGGGACAAAGATGAGGTCAAGGGTTGTTCCTTGTTAGTGTGTCAGTGCATTATATTATCTGTGTATATTGAAGCAGTTCCATGGCTGCTAAGAAGGCATTGGTTTCAGTAATAGGTGCTGATGTGAGATTGAGGTCTCCAAGGGTGATCAGGGGCTTGTGTGGAAAGGAGAATGCACATGTTGATTCCAATTGTGTAAGCAGCTCATCTGCCTTAGAGTCTGGGGCTCTGTATGTGAGGCATATAGTATGGTATGTGTTGGTGATGATAATGATGTTGCTTTCGTCTGTGCTGTTAGTTGAAATAGTTTCAAACTTAAAATGACTCCTTGCTAATAACAGTACTCCACCCCCTCTCTTGTGCATACATAACCAGCTGTAAGCAGAGTATGTAGGTGACGTGATCTGATTCAAGATGATGTGATCTGTATCAGTTAGCCCAGGATTCCGTTATACACATGATATCAGTCTGCTGGTCATGTAAATAGCCAGTTATTGTGTTAATTTTATTTCGCACCAATTGGGCTATCATTAGGTGGTTTACATCAATCAATTCGGCAATAAACAAATAACAATGTAAACATACATTCTAACATATAATAATAAAAGCTCTCTAAAAATACTTGAAATACTGGAGAAATAAGCAGAAAAAAAGGAGAGGAACACTTTTCTAGTTTTGCACAGGCTGAACATCGCTGGAAAGCAGAGGGGATCCTAAGGTGCCCAACGTTCAAGAAAGCAGCAAGACCTACAATGGAAAATTGAGATAAGTGACTGATACACTACAGTGACTATTTTTTGGATCACGGTGCAGTAGTTTTTTGAAGCAAAAGGGTTTTTTTACCTGCATGGTAAAACTCATTCACCTATAACAGTACATATAAAGATGGTGTTATAACGTTTCTCCTACTGCATATTAAAGAAACTTAAATGCTTTAAATGGGTTAACTAATATTTGCCTGTTGTTGAAAAGCTCCATATTGTACCACTGTTGAATAATAGAAACATTTTAAGAATTGTTTATAGAATATATTTGACTATATTATACAGTATTATTCATAGTGCAATGTACTAATATGTTGGTGAAGACTGATTGTTGTGGAAACTGAATCTACTTGAAAGCTTTATAAAGACTGTTAGTGTTTGCTTACAAAAATTGAATTTAGACTACTTTTCAAATTAAAATTGGAAAACATTTGCAAAAGTCAAACTTGTTCAAGTGATTCATTATGGGAGAGTTGTCGTCCCTTGGCAAGCCCTTACTTGAAATGTGAAGTTCATGAAGCTGTAGAGTGCATTGTAGAAAAAAAAATATATATTTTCTCTGTAAGGTGAGAGTTTCTATTGGTGACCTACCTTAGGTAACTCGGCCTATTGTGACACTTCTATAACTTCAAGGTAAAGTAAGGTAATGCTTCCATGGAGCCTCCTGTTTACATATATATTGCCCAAATATCCCCCCCCCCCCCCAGTCAGCTCATTTTTTTCTACAAAAATCTCTCTTTTTGAGCCTTTATCTATTTTATAGATACATTTTGAATATCATTTATCCCTGCATTACCATCTTATATTAGGTTTTCAGCAGATATTGAGCCATTATACAACAATATCCTTCAGGCTGCAGCAGTACAAGTAGTTTTTGATACATTAGAAAAACAAGCTATAGAGGACAAATGTGCACCCTTGCTTATTTTTTATCCATGCCAACTGGTGTTTAAAAAAATCTGCAGACTGCCACAGGCTGAGTACTCCCCCGCCCCCCTTTAACATTTATATATCTAAATGCAGTCCAAGCCTTGGAATATCAGGCCCTTGATGTACAGGGAATATAAAAGATGCTATTGCAACTCTTAAATTGGACAGTTACCTCAAGCTAATTCATTATGGTGCTGAATTCTCACAACAAAGCACAATCAGAAGGCTAGTGACCAGAACTAATTATTCTACAACACAGACATTTTCTTTTTCCTTCCTATAAATAAGGAAAACTAAAGAAAGCAAAATGTAAACGCAAATATTCTTTCCAAATATGACAAACCTTTTCCTCTTTAGCTTTTCCTACTGTCCTTTTGTGCTGCTGCTTTCAAATAATCCATAATATTCACTATAAAGGACAAGAATGCGGAAGCTAGGCTGTGCAAATATTGTACTATATTAACCACTGGCTTCTATTAACATCAGTCCTGTCCTTTAAGACATCTTTTTTCCAACTCTTTGACCTTTTATTGCCTCAAAAACTGAAGTTCTTACATAACATCATAAATTGCATACTCTAGATATCCATGACCCCTTACAAAAAGGCAGCTTACAAATTACTCTACATAAATCTCATACCGGTTTCCTGTAAGAGGAAGAAATGCAGTATATGCTTGCTGATGTTATAAGACTTTCTTGAAATCCTTATAGTCCTATAAGAAAATCAGTGGACCTATAGGGAAAATACCCAAGCCAGATAATTTTGAAAAGACAAAGGGCCTGATATTCAGCTGCCCGCCTGCCCCATGACCTCTAAGCCAGATATTTAATGCCAAGGTGACAGCATTGAATATCCGGTGATCACCGCAGGTATAGGAAGCCGCCGATGCTAACAGGGCAGCAGCAATACCAGGCCCTATGCTGCCACAGTTTACTAAGCTTTGCTACTAAGCTGTGCTACCTGTTAATGCTACCATTTATGTAAATCCAAAAATACACAAGAGTTTGGATAATCCTCCTGGCAGACCCATAGTGTCTGCCATTGGATCCTTATTTGAACCTGTTTCACAGCTACTGGATGTATTATTGCGACCCCTTGTGCAAGACATGTGGTCTTACATCCGTGACTCCTCTCATGTCATCCAGATCCTTTCCTCAATATCACAGGTTAAGTTAGATTACATTCTAGTCACACTTGATATTGAATGCCTTTATACGAATATACCACAGATGGAAGCTTTAAAGATAGTGGAAATTTCAGGGCACGGGCAGGGTCCCAGGGCCCGCTGGTAACTGGGTGCACGGCCCGGCGCGGGACCCTGCTCGGTAGCGGGAGCGCGCGCGACGTCAAGACGCTGGGGGGAAAATTTGAACTGATTGGCTCTGCGGCGATATGGAGGTGCAGAGCCAATCAGGTGCGCGCAAACTCCATGTGCTACGGGGCTCGCGGATAGCCCGGAGCACATGGTAGCGGGGCGCGCACTTGGAAGCCCTCCCACCCACCCGCTTGTGGAGCTGTTTGGGAGGCAATGGGGGTGTCGCAGCTGGGGGAGGGGGTGTAAGTCTGGATGGGCGGGATCCCGGAGGTCCGGGGTCCGGAGCCTTGGGTGACTTGGGGAGGGGGCGGGGTGCCCTCGACCCGGGCAACCGCTGGAAGACTTTTGCTAGTAACATGGCAAAGTCGGATAGGGGGGGCCGAACTAGGCCGTTGGTGGGGACCACGGCTGGAGCGGAGGTGTGGCCGCTTTGCTAGTAGCACGGCTGGCGGTCCATCAACCCGCGGGGCCAGTTGGCTACATTTATAGATAGTTGCATTTACCTGTTAAATGTTTCATGGGTTGTTAAATAAAGCTGCGACCAGTTTTGTCCCACCAAGAATGTGTTTGTGAGTTATTTGAGACATGGGGGGAGGGGGGAGGTGCAGGATATATGAACTAAGGGGGGGGGGGAGGGCCAAGGTGAGAGGGGAAGCCGGGTCCGGCTACCCGGTTACTATATCTTTGTGGCAGGACAACACCTAGACGGATTCCTACAGCTTTTTAAATAGAACTTGCACGCATGGCCCTTTGTGAGAATTATTTTAGTTTCCGCAAATTGTTTTATAAACAAATAAAAGGGGTTGCGATGGGCTCTTCAATGGCCCCTGACATCGCAAATCTATATGTTTTTAATTTTGAAGAGCAGTTTATAAAAAACAATAGATTCCAAAGTAATATCAAATTATGGCTGAGGTATATAGATGACATTCTTATAGTGTGGGATGGTGGGATAGAATTGTTAATGGAATTCAATGAATGGATTAATAGTTGTGATGAAAATTTACGTTTTCAACTTACGTATGTTAGGTACTGAATTTCATACTTAGATCTATTGATCCAAAAAACAGATATGGGATTCATTACTACTCTTTACCCACAGATAGAAATCAGTTACTTCACTTTCATAGTTTTCATAATCCAGCAATGAAATATAATTTACCTGTAGGTCAATTTTTACGAGCACGTAGAAATTGTACCTCTAGTCAGGAATTTGAAGTACAGGCAACCATCATAAAAAATAGGTTTAGAGCTAGACAATATCTGCAGCAATATATAACTAGAGCCTATGATAGAGCCAAATCCAGCTTGCAACAGACACTGCTATTATCACAAAAAAAGAATCATGATGTTGGTATGGTGTGCCCCTTACTATATTCTTGCCCCTCGCACAAGATAGAAAAAATAATTAAGAAACATTGGCACATAATTCAGGCTTTACCTGGTTTTCAAGAATTAAAAGTAACAATAGCCCATAAACGCAATATCAATTTGCGGAATATGTTAGTTCCTTCAGCTTTCACTGAACGGAAATACCTATCAAAATTTAAAGGACATTCTGCATGTGGCCATTGTTCAGTATGTGTTCATGTTATCACCATTAAGAAACAATACATTCATCCATCAAATAATCGTATATTTTATATAGATGATTTTTCCAATTGCCTTACAAGTCATGTCATTTATGTTATACAGTGTCCTTGTGATAAGTTGTAACCGAGGTACCCGGAAGCCCAACCCAGCAT
This sequence comes from Ichthyophis bannanicus, assembly GCA_033557465.1. NCBI lineage: Eukaryota > Metazoa > Chordata > Amphibia > Gymnophiona > Ichthyophiidae > Ichthyophis > Ichthyophis bannanicus. The sequence goes on from CM066031.1 coordinate 1,607,078,097, forward strand.
CTTCCAAATCCTCTAACCAGTCTGCCACCTCGGACAGCCTAACCCCCACCTGCTGCATGTCAGCACACCTCCCCCCCCCTACCTGGTACCCAAATAAACAAGCAAACACTGGATCATGGTAAACAATTGCTTGGTCGCAGCTTTATTAACAACAGTGAAAATCCGGCCCAACATGGGCCAACTCAATATTGGCAAATGCCCACATGCCCCCCACCCCCTTTTTCCGGATGATGCCCCCCACTAGCCGTTTATAGCCAAGTGGTGCATCATTCACCCCCCCCTTCCCCCTGCCACCCGCCTCGCCATGTTATTAGCAAAGGCAGGCTCCATTTGCCTTCCACCGGGCAGAGACCCCAGCCGTGACGTCTCTCCCAACAAAAGGAGCAGAACCGCTCCCATTCAAAGCAGCATCAGCCTCAAATGCCCTGCCGGGTCGGCGAGCACCAGCTCGCTACCATGCACCAACCAGTTGACTCAAGTAAAACACACCCCCAGCTGCGACAACCACCCCGACTACAGAAAACAAGGGGGGCGGAGGGAAAGACACCTTTCTCCAGGGCGAGCAAGAAGGAAGAGGGAGAATGAACACAACTGCTCTCCCACGCTCCCTGCCGCCTCGCCCCCCGTCAACTTGCACCAATCACACGCCCGCCGGCGCCGCAAGCTGCAGAACGCAGCCCGCCCTCGCTCCCCACGTTCACCCCCCCCCCACAAACTCAACACCCATGCCATGTGCTGAGGGTTCGGGCCCCGGGGACCCGGTTACAATGCCGACCTCGGGACCCAGCCCTGCGACAACGGCTGAATTATGTAGGGAAAACCAATCGTCCTGTACGTAATAGGATCATTGAGCATAGGAACTGCATTTATAGGAAACTAGTAGATAAACCCCTGGTCAATCATTGGTTGGAGTTACAACATAAAATATCAGATTTAAAGTTCTTTGTCATCAAAAAAGTGAAATTGAATTGGAGAGGGGGAGATATGGACAAGACCATCCATCGGATAGAGGAAAGATACATCTTTGCCCTCAATAGCTTACATCCCCATGGGTTAAATATGGACAGTGACCTGTCAGTTTTTCTTTAGATAATGATAATCTAAGGTATGTGCATTTACTGATAAGGTGATTTTACAAATATTTACATTGTAATGCCGGGTTGTAATGAGGTGATCCTAAGAGAGGTTGTCCTTTTAAGAGAAATGTTCCTTTCAGTGTTTGGTATAAATAGAATCGGAAGATTTGAACGCGCAGGCGCTAGCGTTTGGTTTAATGAAGTTGAAGAGTGCATACAAGGTGTGAGTAAATGAAACAAACGCTCTTTTGTTCTCCGGGCAGAAAATATGCTTTATAATCTTATTCCCGGTGTAGAGAATATGCTTTACAATCTGATTTAGATGACACGGGAGTGTAAAACATTTTTTTAGTACGTTTATGAGTTTTTAAGGAAAGTTTGTTCCTTTAGATAAAGAGTCCAGGATCTGTGAACGCGCAGGCGCCGGCGTGTGCTCAGCGAAGTTGGTGTGTACTTCCAACCCATACAGCAGCGTGTGAGTATGAGAAGGCGGTCCCTTTTATGGTTTTAAATTATTGTTTTGATAGGGTTTATACATTGAGCCTGCTAATAGAGTATTCCCTCTTTATGGTAGACGGCACAACGCGGTTAAAAAGCGATTAGCTCTTATGAAAGTAAGCAAATAAGTTGGCGTTGAATTGTGATGATTTTCTAAAAAAGTCATGTTGGTGGAGTATTTGTAAGGACGTTGTGTTTTATTGAGTTTTATACCCTGTTGACGATTATGGTTGATTTTCTCTTTTAAACATGAGGTCTGTATCCAACGCTTTTGGTCTATATCGCACATTTATGCAATATCAATAGATTCCCTTCGGGGGGTGTCTTGACAGACTAGTGGGGCAATAGTTATTATTTTTATTTATAGTCAGATAGGCGATTTATAAGAATAATTTCATGGCGCTATAATCAAAAAAGGTTACCCGCGTTGGTGTGCTCAACATAGTTTTTTTTTTAAAGTAAATCACGTTTTTTAGATAACACGTATACTGCTGAGTATATAAAATGAGCTATATTATCTTTGTTTATTTCACTATTTAGTTAAGACGGTTGCTGAAAGTTTGATATTGCTACTATAAAGCTGTGTGGGCTTTAACAGGTAATTCCCCTCACTTTATAATCTTTACATGTCTTTAGGGCTCATTCAGTAAGAGGTTTTTTAACTATGGTAGTAAATACATCAGCATGTATAAACAGTTTATAATTCATAGGATCTTATAAATAGTTCAATTTCTATGAGATGATAAGGCAGTTTCTCTTAGTATCACCATACGGTTTGTTATATATATTTTTTTGATGCGATACAATATATATTTTTATTGCACATGTTTTATGTAGGTCAATATCATGCATATATATTCCCTTTTTTGTCCCTTTTAAAAGGAAGTCAATAAGTTTGACTTTAAATACAAGATTGCATAGGTATGTACCTGATTACTTTTTTAATGCTGTTTATTATGTATTTATTTTTTTTTTTTCATATGTATTATGATTGATATTATTATAATTATTATAGTTCTGACTTTTTATTTGGTCTGCGTTTATTTAAGATATAGTGGCATTTTGTATTGTAATATGATATATATATTTTTTATGCATGTTTATATATTCATGTAATGCATTTTTAATTTTAATTTTTATCTTTTATTTATGTCCCATGGATATTATTGATGTATTTATTTATTGGTTTTAATGTTTTTAGTCATTTAGCCCCTGATGAAGGCAGCGAAACACGGCCTGTGTCGGGCCAGTGGTCTATGAAATAGCAATAATGGTCTTTCTTCCAATATCTCCACGTTACAAATAGTGCAGGGAAAATGCAGATAGCACAGTGATTTTCTGTGCTATCTGCACAAACCTGGTTAACTGCTAGAGTGGGCAGGAAATGGGAAGAGAGTGGGTTGTTTACAACATGTGATTACCATGGGCGTCAACAGCACATGGTAACTGCCAAAGTTGCAGACAGCATGGGTGCAGATAATACCACCTATTAGCAATTTCATAGAAACATAGAAACATAGAAATATGACGACAGAAAAAGACCACATGGCCTATTTAGTCTGTCCTTCCATAACAACTACAACAGTCCCCTTTTTATCTTTAGAGATCCTCTGTGTTTGTCCCATGCTTTTCTGAATTCAGTTACTGTCCTCATCTCTACCACCTCCACTGGGAGACTATACCACGGATCCACTACTCTTTCCGTAAAGAAATATTTCCACTCCTGAATCTATCTCCCTTCACCCTCATCCCATGTCCCCTCGTAGCAGAACTTGCTTTCAATTGAAAGAGGCTCTCTCCCTGAACATTTATGCCACGGAGGTATTTAAACATCTCAATCATATCACCTCTATCCCGCCTTTCCTCTAAGGTGTACATATTAAGATCCTTCAGTCTGTCCTCATATGCTTTATAATGAAGACCACTAATCATTTTAGTAGCCACCCTCTGCACCGACTCCATCCTGTTCACATCCTTTTGAAGGTGCGGTCTCCAGAATTGCACACTATACTCCAAATGAGGTCGCACCAAAGACTTATACAGAGACATTATCACCTCTTTTTTTTCTGCTAGCCATTCCTCTCCGTATGCACCCAAGCACCCTTCTAGCTTTTGCCATCGCCTTTTCTACCTGTTTAGCTACTTTAAGATCATCAGACACAACCATGCCTAGGTCCCGCTCTTCTTTAGTGGACAAAAGTACTTCACCCCCTATACTATATTGCTCCCTTGGATTGCTGCAGCCCAAATGTATGATCTTACATTTTTTAATATTAAATCCCTGCTGCCAAATTCTAGACCATTCTTCAAGCTTAGCTAGATCCCTCCTCATGTTATCTACCCCTTCCTGGGTGTCTACTCTATTGCAGATTTTGGTATCATCCGCAAAGAGGCAAACCTTACCTGAAAGCCCTTCTGCTATTATCACTAACAAAGATGTTAAAAAGAATTTCAGTGCACTATCTGATGAGGAAATGCTGTGTACACTCCCAACAAATAGTGCATGGCTTTTGCAGCTAATGCAGTGCTATTTACACTAAAACCCCACATCGGCTGCAAACGTCTAGTGTGTTTTAGTAAACATACCTCATAGGACTGTAGATACTGCATGCCTGTGGACCTGCCAACTCATATGGAAATGAAACTCCCTTTGAAACTTTGAGGTCAGTAGGGACAGCAGGTACAAAATGCATGCACGATAAAGTATGCATGAAAATATCAAAATAAAATTCCTACTCTGCTTCATTTCTCCCACTCTAACCCTGTCCTCCAACTTCTAAAAGAAACAGAAGTGACATAGCTAGAACTGATTTTTTTAGCAGGTCCTGAGAGGCTCTCTGTATATCTGGTTCAGACTGGACATACAGAGGGTTCTACATCCGGGACGGAATCGGGTTGTTAATATCCAGTATCTCCTAACAAAAAGTGGCCAGTGAAATGGCTTTGGACTACATATGCATGCATATTTGACACATAAAAAAATCAAATGAAACAAGGTCAATTAAAACAGAAATAGTAGGAAACAGTATAAAAACTGGGGCATTGCCAGGACATGATTATTGGCACTCTTATAAACAACTCAAATCAAATCGGTTTGAATAGAAAAACCACAGTCCCATTGCAGTAAAATTATTTCTCAAGATATTGGGCAAGACGTATCTAACATGCAAGGGTGCCAATAATCTTGGCCACAATTGTAGTTATCCAGGTAGCAGACTGAATATTGATCCTAATTGGATAATTTCGAACTCTGCCTCAGCTCTGCTGATAGACCACCCCAGCAACATCCAGTTGAAAGCCGACTCTGGTTCCCACACGTCTGGCCGTGCAAAAACCAGATGTACGGGAAATGGACCTGATTCTGCCGCCACGGGGCCCGGACAGACTCACAACGATAGAATCGGAGACTTGGACATCCAGGCACTCCCCATATACCGATGAGATTGGCATACAATGAGCTGCTTGTCCAGATGCCAGAACAGCATGGCTGGGGCATGGGGACTATGGCAACCTGGCACCATGGCAACAAGCCATCCACAGGACAGCTCAGAATGCCATGGCATGCATCTTCTCCTGCAGCCCTGTGTCTGGCCATCACCAGCAGCATCTGTGGGCAAGATCATGGCTGCAGGGCATGGCTTGGGAGGCTCACCATTTGGCAGAGGGGTGGCGTGTGGTGTGGGTTACCCCTGACACTTATTCCACCTTCGGGGTCAAATAAACCGGGTGTATAGTTCAGCGCTGGGGGACATGCAGAGGCATGTTTGGAATTGCCTGCTTGCCCCTCCCCTACACCGCTCCACTCTGCCCCTGCATCGCCCCCTCCCACCCTGTCCAGTGTTCCCCACACAAACCTTCTGTACATGCATGGAACACAGGGAGGTGAATAGCATCCAGGGGCTAAACACAGGTTGGACATCCAAACTGGACGTCCAGCCCCACTATTCGTGGTTGGGATTCACCAACATAGTGTCAAGGCAGATAATGTCACAGGAGAGTGCTGCTGATATTGCACTGGCTGGCACCTATCTGATTAGAAGGAGCTCTTTACTAGATACGTGTATTTCAATATTGGCTCCTAAATAATCAATACAATTGCAAATTGCCTTTGGTAGTTTATTCCAATATCCTGAAGCATTAATAAAGAAAGTCCTATTCCTTATCCTCTGCTGACTGTCATTAACCTTCTCTTTGTGGACCTCTACAATCTCACTGGTCTATATAATTCTCCAATTGATGTTGAGATATTTTGGAACTAATCTGTGCATTCCCTTTATATAATTATCAATATTTTAAACTTTCATCTAGCTAATTGGGCTTTCGGGGATGGTCAAATTTGTTAAGCCCACATAAGAAATGTACTATAGTATCCTATATAAGCTATATTTGTTTCATCTTTTGTTGAGATAACCCATAGTAATGTGAATTGCAATAACCCATTCTTGTCATGTTCCTTGATTTCAGCATGTGCAATGATCAGAGCATGCAATCTGATTAAATCCCCACATAGACTGTGAGCCCTTTGGGGATGAGGGAATGTATCCAGTACCTGCTTGAAGTGATTGTAGACCACTCTGATGCCCTTCAGCCTAGGCGGTATATCAAGAAATTGTACAAACATAAACATATTTGCTTCTTTTAGAGAACTCCATCCATAGGGTCATGGCATTAGTATCCACAGCATCTCCATAGGCAAATTATTTTACTGTATTACAAGAGCATGCTATAATTCATTTTTGTTATTATTACTATTACATATTTGTAAACCACTCTGCTGTCTCCACAAAGAGCAGCACATCAGGTTTTAAATAAACTATAATACACATGCAAAATAATTGTACATACAATAAATGATCTTAATAGTCTGGCACATTCTGTTTAAGAAAAGATTTACTAGCAGCAACAGATCAACAGTTTTTCATTTTCTATTAAACAAACGTACCTTGATCACAGCCTATTTTCTGCTCTACTCATCCTCATCACAAAATGCCACTGTCACCATGATTTGAAGAGGTTATGTGCTGCAAAGTCATTAGTGACTTAACATCCATCTCAGAAGATCAATGTGTATCCTTGACAGCCTTCAAAGCAAAGGAAAAAATAAGGTGGTTCTTCTTTTCAATGAGTTACACATAAGGCAGTATTCCAGTGAGCTCCATTACTTTATCTTCACTTGTTAGTTTTACTGTTTGAAGATTAGACCTGTAGCTGTAGCGGAACTGTCATTTTGATGTTAGATCACAGAGAAACATAGCTTTCATTGGAAATTAGATTCTAAATGCTATTTAAATGCTGCTGAAAAGACCTTTGTGAAACAAGATAACATGCCTTTTTCTGCACATTGACACTCATTTTTTTTAATTCCCAAGGCTATAAATTATTTAAAGAAATCTAAAAATTCATGAGCTTAGGAGGACATACTGTACTTGGTGTTATGTATAGATATTCATCAATGCCATTTTTTTGAAGTAGCATTTACATTTTTGACTCAAATGGAACAAACCGATTAGCTGATTATGCTTACATGTGTATGTATTTAAAGATCTATTAAGAAGTATTTTTCCCTATAGGAATCACAGCAGTGGGTGAGATCTGGAGACCATATTTGATTGTCTTACGAACCATTCATTCATAAACAACAAAGTAAGACAATAAAGCCATGTTGCTCACCTGTAACAGGTATTTTTCATAGAAAGCAAGAGTGATCAGGTACACAAAAGGATAACATCACTGTATGGTGCCAGGATGAAACAGCTCATCCAGAGTTCAGAACTAAGTGAAATGTTCTGAGCATTTGTGACCCTTCCTACATGCAGAGATCTTTTCAGTCTCTCAGTTAGTTTCATAGCTCAAGAAGAAATGCAACTCAGGGAGGTGGGAGGGATTGTATGCCTGATCAATCCTGCTGTATACAGAAAACACCTGTTGAGCAACATTTCTTTTAATTGATAAGCAGCACTGAGTCAGGCACACAAGTAAGTGGCTCCCAAGTCCAGGACCATTCAGTCTTAAAAGGAATTTGTCCATTGTGCAAGAACAACTCATTCGCAGATAATGATGTGAGACTTGCTGAAGTTATGGAGACAGGTTAGACAACATTGCATTTCATTGAAGACTGGTCCAAGGAGTAATGAGAAGAGATAGTCTAAAGTGAGCACAGTGAAGCAGACCTTAGCTGCAGTGGCTGTGTCTTCATTAGATTTAACTTTACTAGCTAGAACAGTACCTATCTTTTCATAGCAGAGATGAATACTGGGTGCTAGCCAATTAGCTAAGGTCCATTTAGCCACTGGAATGCCAAATCTGTTGGGGATTAAAAAAGACAAACTGTGTACTGTAGCTGTTCTGATAGACTGTGTTCATTGTAAGTTAGGAAGCAAAAGCACTTTTAAATTCCAAAATGTGAATGGACTTCTCTCATGGTGCTTGCATGATATAGGGTAAAACATAGGAAGTACTATTTTCTTGTTGACATGGCTAGAAGTGATTACCTTTGGTAGGAATTGAAGATGAGTACTGTGATATATAAATGAGTGTATCATGTTATTTTGGTCCTCCAGATGCTAGAGGGAGCTCGACAGCAAGACTGAGAGCTCCAGTGATATGTAAGCATAGGTGAAGGCATGAGGGAAGCCCAATTCTCCTCAAGAGCTTATTTAACTGGAGCCACCTTAGGCAAGATGGAAAGGGGAAGCCTGGCCAGGAAGATGTGGGCCTGGTAGGCAACATAAAAACTGCTAGGGAAAGAGAGTCAGGAAGGACCTGGGAAGAAGAAAACATTAAACTCTAGTACTCTACAAGCAGGATTGCTGTAGGAAGCCCTGAGACCTGATACAGGGATAGCTGGGAATGCTAGGACACTGCCAGCCAGATTTGGGTGAAGAGACTCATTGGGAGCTGAGACATAGCAGGTGAGAAGGTCTTGAGGTAGGACAGACCTTATGTTTACTTTGTAAGTGTGGAAAGCGAGGTTACTTACCTGTAACGGGGGTTCTCCATAGAAAGCAGGATAAGTCAGCCACACCTGGTGACGTCCTCCAAGCGGCGCTGAGATCGGAAGTGCTCTCCAGAGCTCAGATTTCTAAGCATGCTCAGGTAGCCCACCTCCCGGGTCTGCCCTAGCCTGGCCAGTGTGTTCCTAGCTAGACTTTCCGGCTAGGGAGCGGCTCTTTCAGGCGGACCTCCTCCAGGGGAGGCGGGTGGGATTGTGTGGCTGACTTATCCTGCTGTCCACAGAGAACCCGTGTTACAGGTAAGTAACCTCGCTTTCTCCATGGACTGCAGGATTGTGTCAGCCACACCTGGTGCCTCCCTAGCTGCACGGACGCGTGCTGAGGTGGAGGAGGGAGGTGTGAACAGAAGGCTACCGAGACATGAGTCAGGGAATGCATTTAATGAAGAAAACAGTGCAACAAGCAACATATGGTGCAACAAAGAACAAGGTGCAACCTAAGAACAAGGTGCAAGTGAAGGTGCAATATAATAACAAGGTGCAACATAAGAATAAGGTGCAACAGTGAAGTGCCTGCTAAGACCATAGCAGTTATGTCCCGGGGTACGGAGTACCAATTCAGGTTCATTTATGTCCTTTCTGGCGGCACCAGCTGTGGCGGCATAGCCAAAGGTGTCTCCAAAGCAGTGGCAAGGACGGCATTGCTAAGCGCACAGTCCTCCTGAAACCTGAGGTCGAGGCAGTAGTGTCTCTGGAACATGTGTGGAGAGGACCATGTGGCTGCTTTGCAGATATCGGCCAGGGGGACCGAGCACAGGTTTGCCAGAGAGGTGGCCAGCGCTCTCAGCCGGTGAGGCCCCACTCTTGGCTGTGACTGAGTTCTGGTTGGGTCGAGGCAGTAGGAGATGCAGGAGGCAATCCAGTGGGAAAGAGTCCTTTTTGTGACGGGCTTTCCAGGCCTGTTGGGGTTGAAGGAAATGTACAGCTGTACGCCCTTCCAGACGGGTAGAGTCCTGAAAAGTTAGATCCGGAGGGCACAGAGACAGTCCAAGGTGTGCAGGCGGCACTCCTCGTCCGAATGGTGTGGCTCTGGGAAAAAGGAGGGTAACTCAATGGACTCATTGACATGAAACGCAGATGGCACCTTGGGTACGAATCTGGGATTGGTTTGCAGGGAAGCACGATCATGATGGAGCTGCGTGTATGGTGGGTGCGCAACCTGTGCTTGCAGCTCACTGATCCTCCTGGCGGATGTGCTGGCTACCAAGAATAGCATTTTCCAGGAGACATACTTCATGTCTGCGGTCTGGAGCGGCTCGAAGGGGGCATGGGTTAGGCAATGGAGGGCCACGCTGAGGTCCTATGGCGGCACTGGGGCCCTGATTGAAGGCTTCAGGTTTGTCAATCCTTTCATGAAGCGCGCCGTCAGGGTAGCATTGCGATGGAGTTTGCCTCATCGGCCGGTGCGTGGAAAGCTGCGATGGCAGAGAGGTGGACTCGGATGGATTGTGTCTGAAGTCCAAGGCTGAAGAGGGAACTCAGGTATTGCAGGATGCTGGTGACTGGGCACGAGGTTGGATCTAGCTCATTCGCAGTACACCAGATACTGAACCTTTTCCATTTAAGGCCATAGTACTTTCTGGTGGACAGTCTCCTGGCTGCGAGGACCATGTCCTGCACCTCTGGAGGCAGGTGGAGGGTGGAGAGGTTCAACCACTCAACCTCCAGGCAGTGAGTGCGAGGGCTTTGAGGTTGGGGTGTCTCGTGCAGCCCGCGTTCTGTGTTGGAAGGTCTGGCCTGAGCCGCAGGCACACTGGGCCCTTGTGTGCCAGGCATCGCAAGATCGCGGACCACATCTGCTGTGGCCAGTGAGGGACCACAAGGATGGCGTGCGCTTTGTCCTGGATAATGCGCTGTAGTGTCGCAGGGATGAGGGGGGTCAGAGGGAAGGCGTACACCAGAGACCCACCCCCCAGCACACGTCAAATGCATCCCCCGATGATCTCCTGTCTGATGGGTGCCTGAAGCAGAACAGGGGGCACTTGGCATTCTGCTCGGTGGCAAAGAGGTCTATGTCCGGAGCTCCCCACTGCTGGAAGAGGGTTTTGGTGACCTCCGGGAGGAGAGTCCATTCGTGGGGCTGCAACTGTCTGCTCAGTTTGTCTGCCAGGATGTTCATGTCCCCAGGAAGATAGGAGGTGTGCAGCCATCTCTTGTTTTTCAAGGCCAGTGTCCATATCGCCAGCACCTCCTTGCAGAGGGAGCATGACCCGGTGCCTCCTTGTTTGTTGATGCAAAACATGGCCACCTGGTTGTCGGTCTGGATGAGGACAGACATGCCCTGGAGGTGTGGTAGAAACGCCTTGAGCATGTATCTTATGGCTCTCAGCTCTAGGAGGTTGATGTGCAGCTGTCATTCTCTTGGAGACCAGGCCCCTTGTGTGCTGAACTGCAGAAGGTGCTCCCCCAACCAGTGCAGGATGCGTCCGTGGTGAGGATCGCCTTGAAACTGATGGATGTTCTTGCCTACTGAGAGATTCTTTTGCACCGTCCACCAGCGCAGCTGTGCCTGGACTTGGGAAGTCATCAGGATGCGGGCAGACAGTGACTGCAAGTGCTGGTTCCAGTGGGTCCGTAGATGCCACTGGAGCATGCACATCTTCATTCTCGCCACTGGGATGACCGAAGTCATGGCTGTCATGTGTCCCAGGAGGTGCAGTACAGACCGAGCCGAGGTGTTCGCAGATGTGGTTAAGCTGGACGCCAGTGAGGTGATGGCTAACAGTCTGAGATCTGGGAGGTAGGCTTTTGAAGACTGTGTGTCAATGACAGCTCCAATGAACTCTAGTTGCTGGGAAGGAAGAATCTGTGATTTGCTGTAATTGATGACAAACCCCAGGGTGGAAATCAGGGCTGTGGCTGTCTGCAGGGACACTTGCAGTTCCTGAGCAGAGGGAGCTGTGAGGAGCCAGTCATCCAGGTAGAGAAAGACAGCAATGTTCTGCTTGCAGAGGTGAGCTGCTACGATGGACACACACTTCGTGAAGATGCGTGGGGCCGGTGATAGTCCGAAGGAAAGGACTCTGCACTGGTAGTGATGTCCCAGCACATGGAAGCAGAGGTAATTCCTGTGCACTTTGTGGATGCGGATGTGGGTATATGCTTCCTGCAGATACAGGGATGCCAGCCAGTCTGAATTAGAGGGAGGATGGAATTTAGGAAGTACATACGGAATTTCTCCCTGGTGATGAATCTGTTCAACTTGTGCAGGTCCAAGATGAGGCGCACTCTGCCCAATCTTTTCGGGATGAGGAAGTATCTGGAGTAGAATCCGGTATTGATCTCGGATGGTGGTACCTCCTCTATGGCACGGGAGGACAGCAGGTGTATCAGCTCTGCTGTCATAGCATGCTGCAGGTGAGGAGGGGTCTCGCTGATAGGTTTGTTGCATTGGCAGGGTGGCGCAAAAAAACGTATACGGTATCCTTTCCGGATGACCTGCAGGACCCATGAGTCCGAGGTGATCCTTTCCCATTCTGGTAGAAAAAGTGACAGGCGTCCCCCGATCTGGGAGTCTTGTCCCAGATCGGGGGGTGGCAATCTTGTCGTGGGAGTCTTCCTGCAGTCCAGGCACTCTCAGTCATGCCCACCACCTGGCAGATATTGCAGTACCTGCTGTTCTTATGGACGTATCAAAGGCATCAAAGGCTGTGCTTGCCAGGTGTTTATTGCATTCAGTCATGTCCATAAGTGTGGTGGAGAGTGACGCTTGCGAATCTTTTGGGAGAGAGGAGATGGCATTTTTGATGCTTGCCATACAGGTGTCTTGAAACAGGACATGTTGAAATTGGTGTGCAGCAATCCTTGCACTGAGCATGGCCCCTTGGTAGACTTTTTTCCAATGCAATCGAGGAGCTTGTGATCACGTCCGGGTGGATTGTTAACGTGGGTGCGGGAGGACTTAACCTTCTTCAGAGCGATCAGGACCAAGGTGGTGGCTACCTTATTGAGGAATTTTGGGTAGGTCAGGACCTCCGGGGGGGTGGGAGAGGCCCTTCAGGTTCAGGAGAATGCCTGTTATCCGAAGCAGTCAGTTCGTTGGACGCAGAACCCACGACTGCAGCTTCAATGTCTTGTTCCTCCACAGTGCTATCCGGGGAGGGAACGTCTGGAGACTGTAGCTGCGGTGTGTGAGGTCTGGTGGGTTCTGGAATCTGTTGCTGGTGGCAGGGCAAACGAGTTCAGGATTGCTGCTGGTTGCGGAGCTGTAGCAGTAGCAAAAGGGGGTGCTGTTTGTTGCACAATTTGTGTGAGCAGCTGTAGGATAGCTGAGGAGTTCGCTGGGTCAGAGGCATGGCTGTAGGACCTGTTGCGGTTGGAAGAGCTGGAAGAGTTCCTGTCTCTACTCCTGTGTGATCTGTAATGTCTGGATGCATGACGTCTTGAGCTGTGCCTCCTGCGATGCCTGTAGCTGGAGCCGGAAGCACTGCTGCCGCTGGAGCGCTCCCTGACATGCTTTTGTTTCTTGCTTGCGCCCCGGTGACTGCCGCATCCGGAAGCCTCGTTGTCTGCCCGGGTCCAACTCCTTTTGTGCTTGTGCACACTGCACCAAGGGGCCAGGAGTACTTCTGCACCGAATTCTGCGCCAAATGGGCTTCCTGGAGTCGAGTGGTGATGACACGGAGCCTGGGCGGAGCTAGGACGACCGATGCCATGGCTGTTTCCCGGGCAGCAGGGGATTCGGCAAATCAGAGGATGGTGGGAAGAGCTGGCGGACTTACCCACGGTGCCATCTTGAAGAGCAGCATGGCCGGGAGTATGAGCAGCATGGCTGGAAGTATCCGCATGGCCAGATGATGTGGAAAGCCTGTTAGCGTCCTTAGCAGGAGGAGCCATCTCCGGGGCCGTCGGAGGCATCGGGGAAGCGTCCAAATCTAGGCAGGGGGTGGAGGCCCTGTTGGGCACATCCTGGGCTGTAGCAGCAGCATGTGAAGAGGCTGTAGGGAGAGCCGCTGAGCCGGCGTTGCTCTTTGAGGCAGGAGGAGCAGCTGTGCCAGTGTTGCTCTTGGTGGCCATTTAATCCTTTAGAGCATGCCCTATGGACTTCCAGGCCCTCGGGGACATCCTGGAGCAATGAGGGCAATCTTCCACGTTGTGTGCTGGTCCCAAGCAGCGCACACATAATTTCATGTAAGTCCGTGCTGCTCATCTTCTTGCTGCAGAGAGTGCATTTCTTAAACCCCGGTTTGGGCATCGTAGCAGGTAATTGATGTTCTTGATGAAGAAGGAGAGCAGGGTCCGTCTTGATGGCAAGGTGGAAGGAAAAAGACTGGCCAGGCTAGGGGCGGGCCCGGGAGGTGGGCTACCTAAGCACACTCAGAAATCTAAGCTCTGGAGAGCACTTCCAATCTCAGCGCCACCCGGAGGACATCACCATGTATGGCTGATGCAATCCTGCAGTCCATGGAGAAAGAGCCTTGTGTGAAAAGCTGAGAAGCTTAATGCTGGAAATACTAGGTGAAAAGAACCCTTGTGAAAAGTTGGGGAGCATGATATTGAAAATAAATGTTTGAGTGAAAAGGAGTCCTTGTGAAAGGCTGGCAAACTTGATATTTAAAATACATGCCTGGGTGGAGAACAATCCTTGTTTGAAAAGCTGGAAAGCTTGATGTTGAAAATATGTTTGGACAGAGAAGAGCCCTTGTGAAGTGAAGGGCCGGGTTGTGGCCAGGGATGTCCAGGGAGAACGAATCTTGTGAAAAGAGCTGGGAAGCTTGATTTGTAAAATACTGGGTAGCAAGAACCCTTGTGAAAAAGCTGGGAAACTTATAGAAGCATTTTAGAAAGACCATGTAGGTGAAATTTGGGACGTCCAAATCAAAATGCATGAAATTTAGTGGGAGGGGCAGCAGAGAAGGTGGACACATGTAAATGCCTTGTAAAATCAGACCGTGTGCACCCTAAGAAATGCATGTGCTACTACTACTGATCATTTATATAGCGCTAGTAAGCATACACAGCATTGTACAGAGACATGTAAGAGACGGTCCCTGCTCATCCGAGCTTATAATCTAGTCAAGACAGACAACACAATAGCTGGGGACAAGGATATGTCTAGGGGAATGGTAAGGAAACACTTGGTTGGAGAGCAGGAGACTAGGTGGTCACACATCCTCATAAAGGTTTTTCACCTCTGACAAATGTAAGTGCTTACAATAAAACTTTGAGTGCTATAGTTATAATCACTATATGATTGTAATTAGTTGCTATGTTTAATTGTTTCTTGTAAATAGTTTCTAGGTTACAAGATGTTCAATGTCATTGTTTTTATGTTCTCTGTAAACCGCTCCTGATCTCTGGAAGGGGCGGTATAGAAAAGTTTCCAAATAAATAAATAAATAAATAAATCTGCTACATAAAAGGAAAAATGGGGATATTTATTTATGTATTTAGACAGATTTGTATACCACCTTATCCTACAATCAAAGTGGTTACATGACGTCACAATTAGGGTTACATTTAACATGGGGATACTATACAATGTAGACGAATGCGTCAAACATATGCAGGTTTTCACCATTTACAAATGTGCACTTGTCAGATATGGGCATTTGCCATTCCAGACACATAAATGTACCCACGGCACAATTTCAGAATGCACCATTGTATGACCCCCTGGCCTGCCATTTTGCAAACAGGGACATGCAGCGGCATGGGAACCAGGGGAAATGCCTTTTTATTTACTACCACATTTTTTTGGAAGGAACGAAAAATATCAGGGGATTGAGGGGACACTCTCCTTTTCACCTTACAGTTGTTGCTTTGCAGAAATGAGCACTTTTCAGAGGCCTATTCATGCCCTGGAAAAGGTATAGCCATGGATGACCCATACAGCTAATTGAGATGTGTGACACTGGTATAAAATTGCATGCACATGTGCATCTTCTTCAGCCCACCTTCTGTTACTACCAGAACAGATTGGGTTCTTTATTCTATGTATCAATTACCCCAACTGATACTATTTCTTATGTATATCTCAGTTACTACAACTGAGCTTCTATGTATCAGTTACCCGAACTGATATTATTTTCTCTCAGTTACTACAACTGATGCTTATGCTATGAACTTGGTTTCATCTCCCTGGAGCCTGCTTCTCAGTACAAGCACTTGGGAACAGCAAATAAACATACTATAGGTATGATATAAGCTGCTCAGTTTTATTCAGGGTATACATTAGCTTATATAGCCTAAAGATACGTCATAGAAAGTTACAGACAGATGCAAGGCTGAATTATATTTAGGTAAGGGGTCATCTTTGCAGAGCTATTTGCAGAGTTAAAAGGTTATTGTTACAGAGCCTCTAAAAAGGGGATCTGAAAGAAAAGAAATCAGCATGTCTTGACTTGGTTGCAACTTATGTCTCCATACAATGTGTGTACGTTGCTTTTGCAAAGCTAAGCTAAAAAGCTTTTCTGCAAGGTTAGCAAATGACCTGTGCCCTACCTTCACAGTAAACAAGCTAACAGACTTCTTCTGCAGATTTGGCAAATGACCTGTGGCTAGGGTTGCCAACTTTTTCACCGAGAAAAACCCGACACCTGTGGCTCGCCATGCTCCACCCATTCTCCGCCTCTAGTCCCACCCCTGCCCCGCCCCAGCCCCACCCACAAAAATTACCGAGGATTCAGTCACACACCCCCTCAGTGTTGGTTCTCACCCCCCCCCTCCCCTCAGTGCTGGTTCACTCACTCACCCCCCTGTAACTTACTCACCCCTCCTGCTGGGTCATTCATTCACCCCCCCTCCCCTGCTGGTTCACTCACACCAACCCCCCCTCCACTGCTAGTTCACTCACACTACCACCACCATCCCTCCTTGCTGGTTCACTCACACCACCACCACCATCCCCCCTTGCTGGTTCACTCACATCACCACCACCATCCCCCCTTGCTGGTTCACTCACACCATCAACCCCCCCCCCCTGCTGGTTCACTAACACCACCACCACCCCCCCCCCCTTGCTGGTTCACTCACACCACCCCCCCCCGTGCTGGTTCACGCACACCACCCCCCCCCCTTGCTGGTTCACTCATACCATCACCCCACCACCCCCCCCCCCTTGCTGGTTCACTCACACCATCACCCCCCCCCCCCTCTGCCCAAGCCGCTGCTTCTGCTTTGTACAGAGCAGCGGCTGCCATACACTTACATTGAAAACTAAAGATAAACTTATTGCAGCTAAAGTTAATTTGAAAAGGAAAGACAACCTGTGAGGAGCCCGCCCCCTTGACATCACTTCCTCAGGCTCTGCGATGACCGGAGGGCTCCTTACACAGTTTATCTTTAGTTTTCAATGTAAGTGTATTGCAGCTGCTGCTCTGTACAAAGCAGAAGCAGCGGCTGCACTGCTATGGGGAATCGGGTTCGCGTTCACGCCGCGGACTTCGGCACAAAAGCTGTTTTTTTGCTCTGGCCGCTCCCGATCTTGCGGTCAGAGCAAAAAAACGGCTTTTCAATCGCCGGTTTTACATCTGTGCAGCAGCTGGCCTGGCCATGGAAAAACCGGCCAGGCCGGCTGAAAACCGGCCGGTTGGCAACCCTACCTGTGGCCTACACTGGCAGCAAGCATACTTGTAATAACCCTGATATGTCTGCTACATATATAAAATGCCTTCTGATATATACATAATATTACTCCATACATAATATTCCGCCTATCACTTTCGACATGCCCCCATGTGACTTGGACGTGATCATGCCGGAGATGTGTATATTTGGGGCTTTCTAAAGTAGCCCAGGGATGTCCATGCTTGAGTGAAGAAGAGCCCTTGTGAAAAACTGTGTGAACTGGAGTATTTTTATTTATTTTATTTATTTAAACGGATTTCTATACCGCCTTTTCCTACAATCAAGGCGGTCTAGTCATAGCCCTGGATAATACAGTTCCATTTTGGAAATGCTATATTCCGTGTTAATGTATAGAATTGCTAAGTGTGATACTAGAAACAGGACTTTACAAGCTTTCATTGAACCTTGGAAATCAGAACCAGGTATGCTTCATTTGGTAGAAAGGACTGAAGGTGTGTCATGGGCCGCGTTTAGAATCATAACATATATGCCATACTGGGTCAGACCAAGGTCCATCAAGCCTATTATCCTGTTTCCAACAGTGGCCAATCTAGGTCATACGTACCTAGCAGTTTCCCCAAGGGACACAGGTTCCACAATGCTTGTATTGGTTCAAGCATTGATATCCTGGGTCCCTTCTTAATAATGGTTTATGGACCTTTCCTCCAGCTACACTAACAGCATTTACTACATCCTCCGGTAACAAATTCCAGAGTTTGATTACACGTTGAGTGAAAAAATATTTTCTTGTATTAGTCTTAAATAGTTTACCCTGTAGCTTCATTGCATGTCCCCTAGTCTTTCTATATTCTGATAAGGTAAACAATCGATCTACGTTTACCCATTCCACTCCATTCATTAATTTATAGACTTCTATCATATCTCCCCTCAGCCGTCTCTTTTCCAGGTTAAAGAGCCCTAACCTTTTTAGCCTTTCTTCATAGGAGTATCCTTCCATCCCCTTTACCATTTTGGTGGCTCTTCTCTGAACCTTTTCTAAAATCGCTATATCCTTCTTAAGATACGGCGACCAGAATTGCACACGATATTCAAGGTTCGGTCTCACCATGGAACGATATAGAGGCATTATAATATCTTTTGTTTTATTTTCCATTCCTTTCCTTATCATACCTAGCATTCTATTTGCTCTCTTGGCCGCCGCTGCACACTGGGCCGAGAGTTTTAACATGGTATCCACAATGACGCCTAAATCTTTTTCCTGGGTGGTGGATCCTAATGTGGAACCTTGCATCGTGTAACCATAGTTTGGGTTGTTCTTCCCTAGGTGCATAACCTTGCACTTCACATTAAATTTCATCTGCCATTTTGATGCCCAGTCTTCCAATTTATCAAGATCCTCTTGCAATTTTCCACAATCCTCTTGGGTTTTAACAACTTTAAATAGTTTTGTGTCATCTGCAAATTTGATAACCTCACTCATTATTCCACTTTCCAGGTCATTTATGAATATGTCAAAAAGCAGCAGACCCAGCACAGATCCCTGGGGTACACCACTATTCACCTTTCTCCATTGGGAAAATTGGCCATTTAGCCCTACCCTCTGCTTTCTATCTTTTAACCAGTTCCTGATCCACAATAGTACACTGCCTCCTATCCCATGACTCTTTAGTTTTGCCAAAAGTCTCTGATGAGGGACCTTGTCAAAGGCTTTCTGAAAGTCCAGATAAAAAATATCAACCGACTCACCTTTGTCCACCTGATTATTCACTCCTTCAAAAAAACATAACAGATTAGTAAGACAAGATCTTCCTTGTCTAAAGCCATGTTGGCTGTCTTCCATTAGGTCATGACTATCTACATGCTGAGTAATTCTATTCTTTATGATGGTTTCTACCATTTTTCCCGGTACTGATGTCAGGCTCACCGTTCTGTAGTTTCCCGGATCACCCCTGGAACCCTTTTTAAAAATTGGTGTTACATTGGCGATCCTCCAATCTTCAGGTATTAGAGATGATTTTAATGATAGTTCACAGATTACTAATAGCAGGTCTGCAATCTCATATTTCAGTTCTTTCAACACCCTTGGATGTATACCATCCGGCCCAGGTGATTTGCTACTCTTCAGTTTATCTAATAGTTGTAATACATCTTCCCGATGTATCGATATTACCTTCAATTCTTCCGCACCTTTAAATACCACTTCAGTCATGGGTAACATCCCTACATCTTCCTCAGTAAAGACTGAAGCAAAGAATTCATTCAGTCTCTCCGCTATCGCCTTGTCGCCTCTTAGTGCTCCTTTAACACCTTTATCATCTAATGGACCAACTGACTCTCTCACAGGTTTTTTGCTACGAATGTACTTGAAAAGGTCTTTACTTCGTGTTTTTGCTTCTGCAGCAAGCTTCTTCTCAAATTCTCCCTTTGCCTGCCTTATTAATGCCTTGCATTTGACTTGCCAGTGCTTGTGCTGTTTCCAGGTTTCGTCGTTTGGCTCTTTTTTCCATTTCCTGAAAGATGCTTTTTTGGCAACAACAGCCTCTCTGACCTCACCTTTAAACCATGCTGGCAGTTTTTTGGACTTCCTTCCACTTTTCTTAAAGCGTGGAATACAGCTGGTCTGGGCTTCCAAGATAGTATTTTTCAACAACAGCCAAGCCTGATGTACGTCTTTAACCTTTGCAACTACTCCTTTTAGTTTTTTCTTAACTGTTTTCCTCATTTTATCATAGTCTCCCTTTCGAAAGTTAAAAGGTAGTACTGTGGATTTCCTTACTATCCCTCCTCCACTAATTAAATCAAAGGCGATCATGCTATGATCACTATTGACAGGTGGCCCCAACAACCTTATCTCTTGCACTAGATCTGGTGTTCCACTAAGGACTAAGTCGAAAATGGCTTCCCCTCTGGTCGGTTCATTAACCAGCTGCTCCAAGAAACTGTCATTTATTTAATCTAGAAACTTTATCTCCCTAGCATGTCCTGACGTGACACTGACCCAGTCGATACCGGGGTAGTTGAAATCACCCATTATTATTACTGCGCTGTAACTTTTGTTAGCTTCCTTGATTTCTTTGAGCATTTCATCATCCATTTGGTCATTCTGGCCAGGCGCTCGATAGTACACCCCCACTGCCATCGCCTTCCCCCTTTTACATGGAATTTCAATCTACAGCAGATTTTGCTTCCTGCAAAACTTTAATCCTTTCTGACTCAATGCCCTCTCTAACATAGAGAGCAACCCCTCCACCAATTTGATCAGCTCTATCATTTCGATATAGTTTGTACCCAGGTATCACAGTGTCCCACTGGTTGTCCTCCTTCCACCATGTCTCTGATATTCCAATCATATCTAACCTTTCCTTTAGTGCTATATATTCTAACTCTCCCATCTTATTTTTTAGACTTCTAGCATTTGCATACAAGCATTTTAGAGAATGTATTTTATTCATATTAATTTGGCTATTGTTAGACATGGGTAATTTGGGATCTTTAAGCTCTGTCTGCTCCATACTTGAGGGCATTTGGGCTATTTTACTCTTTTATTATTATTTATTATTATTATTTATTACAATTTCTTATATACCGCACTATTGTCAGCGCGGTTTACATATAACAAAATGACCATAACAAACTGTTTGGCTTCACATAGAACAGGAGTAACAACTTGGGTAACATGTTTTGCTTTACAGAGAACAGGAGTAACAACTTGGATAACATGGGGACGTAAACTGAACTTAACTAATTACATATGTACAATGAGATTGAGTGCTGAGAATTTAGGGTTTTACATGTGTACAGTAGGGTTGAGATGTTATCTAGGGAGGTAAGAGGGGAGGAAGTTAGGTAGGGGATAGGTTAGTCAGGTAGTACTGTGTAAATAAATGGAATTTGAGAGCCTTTCTGAATTGTGTTAAGTCAGTAATTGCACAGATGCTTGGTGGTAATGCGTTCCAACATTTTGGGGCATAGATACTGAAAGCCCTGTTAGATGTTGCGATTGTGTACTTTGTTGAAGCCTTTGGGATTAATAGTGCATTTGTAGATAGGGATCTCCTTGTTCTGTTGGGAGGAATGGGTTGGATGATATCGGTTAATGAAGGGGAGGTGATGCCATGGATGGATTTGAAAGTGAGTAGCAAAGATTTGAATATGAGCCTTCCTTGAATGGGGAGCCAGTGCAGCTGTATTAGGATGGGCGTTATATGGTCACATCTTGCTGCTCCCACTAAGACTCTAGCTGCGGCATTCATGGCAAGTTGCAACGGGTTGAGTGTTGATTGAGGGAGACCTTGAAGAATAGCGTTGGCGAAGTCAAAGTGTGGTAAGATCAGGGATTGGTATATTGTCTGGAAGTCTTCAGGGTTTAGAAGGGATTGCAGGTGTCTAAGGGACCGGATTTGGAAATATATGGCTCTGACTATGTTGGATATATGGGTTTTCATATCTAAACGTTGATCGAGGGTGACTCCTAAGTACCGAATTGTTGATTTGGTTTGGAGCTCCGCCTCATTGACCTTTAAATGAGGTGGAGGGCAGAAACTCTGGTCTCTGGTGATGAATAGCACCTCAGTTTTTTTGTGCTGTATCCTAAGATTTTGGGACAGAAGCCATTCGGAAACTGCGTTGAAACATTCAATCAGTGGCGAAAGGTCCATTTGCTCTGTGTAGAATGGCATGAAGAGGAGGATGTCATCGGCGTAAATTAGACAGTCAACCTTGAATGATCCGATTATGTTGAAAATGGGTTGCATGTAAATGTTAAATAAAAGGGAAGATAGGGAAGATCCTTGTGGGACGCCCTGTCGTTGATGGAAGGGTTCGGAAGATCCTGCTCCTGATTTTACATGTTGCAATCTGTCTTCAAGGTATGACCTGCACCAATCGAGGGCGATGCCATTTATGCCCTTTTCTTTTAGTCGTTCAACAAGCAGACCAGTCGTTCAACAAGCAGAACCTCTCTGCTTTTGGTAGTATCCTTCAAAGATACATTCTTCCGAACCATCCGCTCTTGGGTGACTGTCGGCTTTCCCCTAATATCTAGTTTAAAAGCTGCTCTATCTCCTTTTTAAAGGTTAATGCCAGCAGCCTGGTTCCATCCCGGTTAAGGTGAAGCCCATCCCTTCGGAAGAGCCCCTTCTTTCACCAGAATGTTCCCCACTTCCTAACAAATCCAAAACCCTCATCTCTGCACCATTGTCTCATCCACGCATTGAGACTCCGGAGCTCTGCCTGCCTTTTGGGTCCTGCGTGTGGAACAGGAAGCATTTCGGAGAATGCTACCCTGTAAGTTCTGGATTTCAATTTCTTACCTAAAAGCCTAAATTTAGCCTCCAGAACCTCCCTACCACATTTTCCTATGTCATTGGTACCGACATGTACCAAGTCAGCAGACTCCTCCCCAGCACTATCTAAGACCTTATCTAGGTGGCGCGTGAGGTCCGCTACCTTCGCACCAGGCAGGCATGTTACCAGGCGATCCTCACGTCCACCAGCCACCCAGCTAACTACATGCCTAATGTTCAAATCACCAACTATAACAGCTGTCCTAACCCTTCTCTCATGGGCACATGGCCCTGGAGAAACGTCCTCGGTGCGAGAGGGTTTTACATCACCTGGAGGACAGGTCCTAGTTACAGGATCACTTCCTGCCACACCAGGGTGATGCTCTCCTGTCACGTGACCTCTCTCCTCCATGGCAACAGGGATGCTGCCAGACTGGAGGTGCGACTTCAGGACTATATCCCTGTAGGTCTCATCTATGTACCTCTCTGTCTGTCTTATGCTTTCCAAGTCTGCTACTTTAGCCTCTAGAGAACGGAATCGTTCACTGAGAGCAAAGAGCTCCTTGCACCTAGTGCACACATAAGACCTCTCACCAACTGGGAGAAAATCATACATGTTACACTCAATGCAAAAGACTGGAAAGCCCCCGTCCCGCTGCTGGACTGCTGTCTGCATCTTAGTTTTAAGTTTGTGTTTAGATCTTAGTTCTTTACTTACTAAGGGTCGGTATGGATATTTATACTAATAAAACTGTACCTAATACGTGTAATATACCTTGTTCACCTGAAGCTTAACTAATCTCAGGTCCTTAGTGTATGACTGATTTGGGTAATGAGCTTCACCTGAGAGCACCTCCTGTCTTTTAAGATGTGTAAGTACCTATAAAGTTACGATTATCCCAGGGTTGAGTGGGTGTGGGGAGGGAGGGAGGGAAATAACACTTATTTAAAAGAGGGCTGCTACACAGTACCCTGTCTTGTGCTGATGAGGTAAGCTATATTCTGATTTGATTTAAATTATAGCTCTTAGCTGTTGCTAGGCTCTAACTTCTTATGAAATTTAAACTACAAGCTCTCTGCTGGGTATGAAATGTAACCAGAAAGTTCTCCTCTGTGTTTTAAATCTAAAAGTACTTTTCTGATGCTAGGCCCTGAGTGACTATTCAATTTAGACTACAAGCTCTCTGCTGGGTCCCAAATGTAACCAGAAAGCTCTCTTCTGTGATTTAATTTTAAACTAAAAGTACTTTGCTGTTACTAGGCCCTGAGTGACTATTAAATTTAAACTACAAGCTCTCTGCTGGGTATGAAATGTAACCAGAAAATTCTCCTCTGTGTTTTAAATTTAAACTTAAACTGCCGCTACTAGGCCCTGACTGATTTAACAAAAAAATAGTGGGTTCACAGATTAATTAGCTTTAATACAAAGAATTCCTTTTAGAAAATTTCCAGAAGTATATACCCACAGTTGCAGATCTCTCTCCAGAAGTAACAGTCCCTTTTTCTAGTCCTTCAAGACCTCAATGAACTGCCTCCATTGCATGCAAATCTCTCTCAAACATATTCATTGCAGTTATCATGAAAACCTGATTGGTTAAGTGTGTCCCAAGGACTGGGTTGAGAACCCCTGATATAGAGGGGTAGAGCTTTGCTCTTATAGGGATGATGTTAATTTTATTACAATCTGTATGCTGATTCTGGCTTGCATGCAACTGCTGAATTGTGTGAAAAGGCAGCCTTATTATTTTTGGCTCTGTGTATGTTTTTGTTCTATAAAATGAGAAGTAAAGCTTAACTGCATAACCTTAAGAACATAGAAACAACATGTGCCATACTGGGTCAACCTAGGTTCCATTAAACCCACTATCCTGTTTCCAACAGTGGCCAATCCAGGTCACAGGTACCAAAATGTTTACAGATTCCATGCTGCTTGTCCCAGGGGAAAGCAATGGCTATCCCTGGTCAACTTGAACAATGGTTTATGGATTTTTCCTCCAGGAACTCATCCCAAACTCTTTTAAACCCAGCTACACTTACAGCTTCTACTATATCCTCTGGTGAATTCCAGAGTTTGATTATGTGTTGAGTGAAAAAATATTTTGTCCATTTTGTCTGAAATATGCTACATTGTAGCTTCATTGCATGTCCCCTAGTCTTTCTACATTTTGAACGAGTAAACAACCGATCTACATTTAACTGTTCCACTTCACTCATTATTTAATAGACCTTTATTATATCTCCCCCTCAGCCATCTCTTTTCCAAGTTGAAGATCCCTAACCTTTTAAGTTCTTCATCATAAGGATATTCTTCTAGCTCCTTTACCATTTTGGTCACTTTTCTTTGTATCTTTTCCAATTCTGTTACATATCCATTTTAAGATATGGTGACCAGAATTGCACACAATATTCAAGGCATGGTTTCACTAAGGAGCGAGTCATTTTAATATCTTTGGTTTTAATCTCCATTCCTTTTCATATGATTCCTAACATTCTATTTATTATCTTGGGCAATGCTGCACACTGGGCAGAGGGTTTCAACATATTATCCACATTGATGCCCAGATCCTTTTCCAGGGTGGTGATTTCTAATGGGGAACCTTGCATCGTGTAACCGTAGTTTGGGTTATTCTTCCCTGAGTGCATAACTTTGCACATGTCCACATTAAATTTCAGCTGACATTTGGATGCCCAGTTTCCCAATTTTTCAAGGTCCTCTTATAATTATTCACAATCCTCTTGTGTTTTAACAACTTTGAATAATGTTGTGTCATTGGCAAATCTGATCACCTCACTCATTATTTCAATGTCCAGGTACATCTATGAATATCTTACGGCAGAGGGCCCAGCAGAGATCCCTGGAGTACTCCACTATTCACCTTTCTCTCTTGAGAAAACTGGCCAATTTGCCCTACTCTCTGTTTTCTTTTAACCAGTTCCTAATCCATAATAATACACTGCCTCCTATCTCATAACTTTTTATTTTTCCCAAGAGTGTCTAAGGGACCTTATCAAAGATTTTCTGAAAATCCAGATACACTATATCGACTGGTTCACCTTTGTCTACCTGTTTATTCACACTTTCAAAAAATATAACAGACTAGTAAGACAAGATTTTCCTTGGCTAAATCCATGTTGGCTTTCTCCCATTAAACCATGACTATATACATGCTCAATAATTGTGTTCTTTATAATGATTTCTACCATTTTGCCCATTACTGATGTCAGGCTTACCAGTATGTAGTTTCTCGGATCACGCCTGGAACCCTTTTTAAAAATTGTTGTTACATTGGCCATTCTCCAGTCTTTAGGTACTATAGATGATTTTAATGATAATTCACAGACTACTTAAAGTAGGTCTTCAATCTCATATTCCAGTTCTTTCAGCACCTCAGGATGAATACCATCTGGTCCAGGTGATTTGCTACTCTAGTTTATCAAATGCTGCATTGCTTCTTCTCGATTTATCGAGATTTGTTTCATTTCTTTTTGATACATCACCTTTAAATATCATTTCTGAAATGGGTAAGTTTCCTACATCTTCTTCAGTAAAGACAGAAGCAAAGAATTCATTGAGAGCCCAATCCAATATGGGGCATGTCTGGGCCATCTGGGATGCCCCAACCAAGACGGGGTCCGTCAGCGCCCGATTCTGCACTGCAAGAGCAGGACATTCCCATGGGTTCAGGATCGGGGCCTTAGAGATGGCCCAGCCACTCCAGCAGTGCCACAGGGACATCCTCCACATAGCACAACCATATAGCTGCCTGGACCCTGATACCCTGCCGCCCGAATCTGATGGGGGCAGCCAGTGTCCCAATCAGGAGCCAAGGATCCACATTGACTTGTTACATGCTCTGGGGGAGGGTTCTGGTGGAAGGATCAATGGGGTGGCCGGCACTTATTCCACCTCTGAGGTGGAATAAACAGGCCGTCCCCTGGTGACTCCTGAACGTACAGGGCCGTGAGCGAAATCGGCCCTGAATGTCCTGGGGTTGGTCCCACTTACACCCCTCCCACTCTCTGCCCCTGGCACACCCCCATCCCCTGCTGCACACACAGAGCTGCTCTTTGCATGCAGTGGGGGACAGAGGCAGAATACCAGCAAGGCAGATAGTGGGGTAGCACATCCCGGTGGGATATGCTGCCCCACTATCTGCCTTATGGAATCAGGGCCTCAGTCACTCCACTATGGCCTTGTCCTCTCATAATGCCCCTTTATGCCTCTATCATCTAATGATAAGATTTTATTATGCACTTTTGCTTTCATGACAAGCTTAATTTCAAATTTCTATCGTTGCTTGCCTTATCATTGCCTTGCATTTAACTTTCCAGCCCGTATGTTGTTTTCTGTTGTCATTGTTTGCCTCTTTTTACCATTTTATGAATATTCTCTTTTAGCTTTAACAGCCTCTCTGACCTCACTTTTAAGTCATGCAAAGGCAACATGTGGTTGTGTGCCAGGGCACCCTCTCAGGCCATAAAAGGAGACGTTATAACTCAAAGAGCCTAGTGACTGCCACTGAGTAGCAAACACTGAGATTTTTGCACATAAGGCAATTAACTTACCACTAGGCCATCTTTTCTCCGCCCGTTTGTAATGTACTGTATGTTTATTCCCTGAACAAGGGTAGCTGCCTGCCAGTGGTGTATCACAGCACAGAGGGCACCCCTATTTGCAACATTATGCAGAATTACATAATGAACCTGAGTCTATACAGTAGTTCATAGGTGAGTAAGGGGTCCTTTTACTAAAGTGCTCTAAGCAATTAATGTTTCTTTTACTGCTCAATAACCCTTGGTATAGGCCCACACTAATGGTTACTGTGCAATAAAAGCATAGTAAAGATCCCATTCCAGCTGCTTAATGTGCAAAGGGGTAGGGACTGGGTACGTTATAGATGGAAAGCGGGCATGGACTGTAAATTGAAGTTAGCATGTGGAACTTATCACATGCTGTCAATTTTGCAGTTAATGCAGGTACACTTAAGGCCACCTCAAGAGAAGGTGTAATGTACACCGGTCTTTAATGCTATTGTACAAAGCATAAGGAATTTTTTCACACTGCATCTTCAGGGGATATGCTGGGCCCATCCACAACAGTTAGGGTGTGGCATATGACTGTTGTGTTGTCTGTCTGGACAAGATTGTAAGCTCATATGAGCCGGGGCTATCTGTAACATGCTCTGTACATTGCTGCATATGCCTTGTAGCACTATACAAATGACAAATAATAGTAGTAGTAGTGCATTTATCACACATTGGGTTTTGCTCGTAATGCATGGTAAGTGCAAAAATGTATCACACTTTAGTAAAAGGGCCCCTAACACGCGAAGTTCACTGATCTTTCCAACCAAAGTGATTGCACCACAAAGAGCACCCTCCAGGTAACATGTCTGAGAAATGTGGATTCCATGGGCTCAAATGGTAGTTTCAAGAGAGATGCAGAGGATTAAGGATGGCATTAAGGCCTCATGCACTATATCAGAAATTTGACATGAAGAAACTTCTTCATGAAGCTGAGAGTAACTTCACACTGTGAAGCCTGAAGTCAGCCTATGAGGATGTGATAGGCCGAGATATGTTTGCTGTCTAAGGCAATAGGGATGATAAAGGTATTGCAGTATAGTGTTTGGAAGATACCACATGGTAGAGATATGCGTGACAATAATTTTAGGTCCCTTTAGTCTCCTAATTAATCATCTGTATGGTTTGTCTTCACACTCTGAATCATTCAGTTTATTCAAATCATTCAGGCCATTAAAGTCACTGGAGAAAGCAAGTTCACATCATAACAGCAGGGTTTTTCATGCATTTTAAATAAAACTTGCATAAAACTTGCTGGCAAGCATCTGCCATAGAGCTAACAGCAAGCAAAGTGGCATTGAGACCCCACAGAACCAAAAGAGGGGTAAATGGCGCTAACAGTGGAATGAAGAATACATGCAATATCATTGAGGTAAAGCAGTTCAAAGAGTAGAATAAAAACCCCAACATAGCCCTGATATTGATAGAAAGATCAGAAGGTAGCAGGAGAGGGTTAAAGCAACAGCAACATTGTAAGGGAAATCCAAGTAATTGAGGACAAAATGTTTGAGCATGACTGTTCAGTGCATGGGGCTTATCCCCCAAAACTTTGTCTATTGGGTTTAGTGGGCAGGCCAACCTTAGAAGTGGCATCAGTACTCAAGATCTCCTGAGGTAACTGGGTGCACAAAATGTATTAACCTAGCAGAAATTGTTATCTTGGAGGGTAATGGATAATTTTGGCAGTAAGAGGAAGCACAGAAAAAGACCATATGGACTATCCGGTATGTTCATTCAAACCAATTGTCCAGTCTCTACAATCCCTCACACTCTCTCAGAGATTATCTGTGCTTACTCCATGCTTTCTTGAATTTAGATACTTTCTTTGTCTTTACTATCTTCATTGGGAGGCTTTTTCCCAGAGACAGCACCCATAGGGACATGTTTACTAAACCGATTAGCTGTTAATGCATCAGATAGCCCATATTATCATGCCACGTTGACAGCTAACACGGGTAAATTGCAGTTGCTCATTTTCGGTACCAGCAAGAAGCTGATTTATAAGGGAAACCAATGCATAACCTAAATCATTCATGTACTTCAGGATAGTTATAAAGTAGGTGTCTCTCATTTTTCTCTAAATTGTGCTATTTTGCTGGCCAGCAAGTAAATTTTTTTTAGCCTAGTAGGGTGCTAATATTGTGTGATGTATCAGCAAATCATTCAAAATGGGATCAAGGCATTTTAAAAATCATTTCCACATGCAACATGCTGACCTAAAGTTGTGGTAAACATTATTGGCATCCTTGCATTTTCGGTATGTTGTGTACCTTGAGAAATCAATCGAAATATTGGAAATCATTGGAAATATTCCAACTGTATGTCATCATAATATTTTAATGTTCAAAGGTATTTTAATGTTCAAAAGTATACAAAAAAAGATGTCTGTGCAACTCAGATGTAGTAATTTCTGAGAACAAAAATCAGAATATGAGCTGGGCCGGATTAATGGTACCCTTCACTAGTATTTGGTTGAACAATCCTCAGCAGTGATAGCCTCCAAAGGGTTCTTGTAGCCATCTATAAGTTTTGTACATCAGTCTACTGGTAGTTTCTCCCATTCTTCAACTGTGATTTGTTCCAGTTCATGAATATTTCCAGGATTCCTTTTACCAATTGCAGATTCCAGTTCTTTCCAAAGGTTCTGAAATGAATTGATATCAGGACTTATTGCTGGCCCATTTAAAACAGCTCATTTGTTCCTTTTTAACCATTATTTTGTACTGTTGGATATATGTTTTGGGTCTCTGTCCTGCTGGAGGACCCATGAGCTTTGACCCAGACCTAGCCTTCTGGTACTAGGTAGCACATTTCACTCCAAAATACCTTTGTAGTCTTCTGACTTCATGATTCCTTTAATACATTCCATGCTTTCAGTTCCTGAGGCAACAAAACAGCTCCACAACATTATGGAACCTCCACCATATTTAATTGTGGGAAGGGTGTTTTTTTCCTTATAAGCTTCATTTCTTCGCCTGTAAATGTATCACTGGTCTGCATTTTCAAAGAGCTCAAGTTTGGTTTCATTTGTCTACAGAACATTTTCTCAGAAGGATTGCGGTTTCTCAAGATGGGTTTGTGCAAAGATTAAGTGTGCCTTTTCATATCTGTCTTTGAGCAATGGGGTCCTCCTTGGCCTTTGCCCATGAAGTTCTTCTTTGTTTAGCATGCGGTGTATGGTGTGGGTTGAAAACCACCACTCCAGATTGCTCCAGGTCAGCCTTAAGCTCTTTAGATGTTATATGTAGTATTTTTCCAAATGTTCACACTAATCTTGGATTAATTCTCTTCTTTCCACTATATCTTGGGAGGATCTTGACAGTTTCATTAGCAGAAAACTTCTTAATAACTGTAGACACAGGAATTCCAAGGTCTTTGGAGATAGCCTTGTATCCCTTTGAAGTTTGATGTTTGGTGATAATGACTTTTCTGACAGTCTCAGGCAGCTCTCTTATCTTCACCATTGTGAAAATGGAACAGGGAGTGAATGTGGCCATTTTAAACATTAGAGCCGTCTTTCATTGATTGATTCAAGTCATGTGAGTACTGACAATTGATCACAGATGCATCTAATTTTACTTCAGTGGGAATGTGGTTCTTAGGTCAACTGGTTTAAATTTTTTATAAGGGCGTCAATAATCATGTCCTTTATTTCTTAGTCCATTCCACCAGAATGACACCTATAATACCTAAATTCCAAATAAAATCATTTTATCTATCCTTAACAAATGGAGATAATTCCTAACTCACATCAATAAGGGAGAAAAAGGAATGAGCTCAATGTCCTGGCTTAGGAAAATTAGGCCATGGACTAGCTCTTTGATATCATGGGTCAAAAAAACTCCCTTCAGATGTGATGCACATCCTATTCAGTACAGTCAGTATGCCCTTAATCTCATCACTGAGCCAAAAACTCGCCAAGTTTTAGCAGTGGAGCTCTAACTTGGTAGCAGTCCAATATTGCCGCTACCCGTTTACCGCCAATCTCTGACCCTAGTCCACCCAGAATGCCCAAAAACACCCTGATGATAATAGGATAGCATCAGGGCATGTAGGGGGCATTGGCAGGGATATTTGATGGAAATAAATGTGTAGGTGCCGTTGAATATTCCTGTTTAAGGCATTTACAATTTTTACTGGGTTGTAAACCATGTAAATGCCTTTCCAATATTGGGCCCCTTGTTATTATGCAAATCAAATCATGTATCTTATGGTGAACTTTGAAAACTGCATTATTCATTGAAAGATCGTGCCAGCTTTGAGCTGATGTTTTTCCTCCCAGGAGCACTGGGCCACTAACATGCAGCCTGATACTCCCAGGCTGCTGGAAAAAATTTCCATGAGAACCCCCTACCTCCCCGGACCTCAGAGACCATGCAAAGCTCCCCCAGACAAAACCCCCATACCCCATAGGCCCCCTGGATCTTCACATTCCCTGATTTCTCGCACTATAGGATGGGAGTGGTCCCCAGTTGCTCTTGCCTTCTCTATCTCTTGGTTCAAAATGGATTTGATTGACCCTTAGCAGTAGTTTTGCAGTACTACCGCTAGGGGTTAAGCTTTTATAGAAGAACTTATTTGGCATCTTGTCTCCAATGCCAAGACTACTGCTGGGGGTTAACCAGTGCCATTTTGAAGGCAGAGCAAGACAGGACATAGTGCTAGACACCAGGGATAGTAAAAGTAAGCTGAGTGTGGCTTAATGGGGTTAGGGGTCTTGTATTGAGGTTGGAGGGTCTTCAAGGGAGTAGAGAATCTTGATTTAAGGTCTAGAGGAGGTCTTTTGGGGGAGTCTTGGCTGGAAGGGAAAGGGGGTCTTTTTTAAAATTATTTTAATATTTATCAGTTTATAATATAAATCTAAGCATTAACACATAAGAGAAATAGAAAGGACATGGAAAATACCAAAGTTCATATATCCAAAAGAAAAATTTAAAAAAGAAATTAACATTCACGTGTCCATTTCTCTCTAGCCCTTCACAAATAGGAGATCAATAAGAAAGAAAATACCAAATTTATTTAACAGGTTTTTTATGTCATATCATTTCAGTCAAAGCCATTTACATTGTAACTTAAACTTGGTGTAATACATTGAATAGGAACATTAATAACTCAGATTTTTCTGAGGCAATGGAGAATTAAGTAACCTGCCCAAGGCTACCAAAGGTGCAAGTGGGAATCAAGCCCTAGTCCCTAGATTAAAAGCCCAGTGGTTTTAACCATTAGGCTACTCCTCCCCTCACCAAGTAGGAAATAAATCAGCTTGCATCAGCTAGCACAAAATTAAATACACTGCAGGCATCTACCTACAGCTTGAGAAACAGAAGATTTATGAGCACCAATAAATGCAACCAGTTGAGATGGTTCAAAGAAAACATAGTTTAAAGTCTGATGTTTAATTCAGCATTTACAAAGATATTTTAAAAAGAATAAACCCCCCAACTGAACCACCCCATGTTTCAAAAGGAGAAATTCCTTCCATCTCTTTGGGGTTTCCCTAGATAGGTCAGGAAAAACATCAATAGATAGACCCTTAAAGGGTACAGAATGCTTTTTGTAATATAATTTCAATAACCAATCTCAATCAGAAGGCAATGGAGTGGAGGAGTGGCCTAGTGGTTGGGGCAAGGTACTTCAGGCCAGAAGGTCAGGGGTTCAAATCCACTAGAGGACAGCAACCTTGGGCTGGAAGGACTGGGGTTTCTAGTCCCACAGGTGCTCCTTGTGGTCTTGGGCAAGCCACTTAACCCTCCATAGCCCATGTTCCCTGTAAAATAGTTATCTCCAAGTTATAATGCCCTGTTCAATGTAATTTCAGTTTGTTCAATGTAAACCACACTGATGCAGAATAGCACAGTATATAAGATAATATAAATATATGCAAGAATAACCAATAAAGTAGAAGGGGTCACTGATTCCATATCCAAGGCCTCTAAGATTTCACAGATATTCAAAATATCCATACAGTGTGATACATTGTGTCTCTGCAAATGATTGCTGCTGAGTCCCAGCTGAGACTTTCTTATGACCAGGCACATAGTAAACTTTAGACAGAGGCAGCTAAGACTCTGAAGGAATGCCAAGCACATCCTCCAAATATTTTTAAACATACCCCTAGCCAAAGTCAGAGATGAGCGAGGAAAATTAACGAAACGCAAACTGGAGAACCATGCCTGGTCCTCCAAGGCCTCAGTCCTGAACTTAATAGTAATCATATCCTTAATAAATGCAGAGTTACAACCTTCCAGCCTTTGATATTTAAGCGTCAGATCTTCCATAATCTTCTGTGATATCATCTGAATTCTTTTTAATCAAAGAGGAGTTAACTTTAACTTGCAGAGACAGCTTCTGAAGTTGAGGAACCAGAGCCTCACCAAGTTTGGAAATAGCGTTCCAAATAGATTCCAAGGTAAACCTTTCCAGTCTCACCAAGATAAAATAAGAGCCAGAAAACTGACCAGTCGTTGGGCCCATTGAGGGAATGGAGCCTCCATCCAAAGTCTGAGACTGTACTGCAATCACTGGCGCAGGTCCTGCTGTTTCAAGTTGCTGCACACCTCTTTCCGCTGACTGATTTCTCTTGTGGCGTCTGCCCCAAAGTCACAGCCGACCCAGATGCACTTCCTCCCACCAGAGTAATGGCTGTGTCCATCTTGGGACCCACTGGTCCGGGAGCCACCAAGCCAACGATCCCAGCAGGCACTACAGGGGGTCTCCAGAGTTCCAGCAACAAAAGATCACACCCCGAAGAGGATGCCCAGCCATACAGCCCAGACATCAGCAATGCTGAAAAATCACTGGATTGAGCAAGCTGACCCTCCAGCCACAAGAAAAATGAGTACAAAGAACCCACAGCAGTGAGGGAGAAGGGGTCTTCTTGGCAGGGGGAGGTTTCTTGCCAGTTTTACCCTTCCTCTTCGACATAATGAGGAAAAATGGCCAGGAGCTAGAGCGGACTATGATGCCATCTTAGATCTCCCCCTGACCTCTCTGGAAGGGGGTCCTTATAGGACTTTTTGACCAGGGGTATCTTTAAGAATGCTTCCTGGGAGCATCAAGCCTCACATTAGCATTGAATACCAGGGCAGTGTGCTCAGCCACAACCGGATATCCACAGAGGCATAAAGGGGCATAATGGGGGCATGGCCTTGACTTATCCACTTTGCAGGGATATTCAATAGCACAGTGCAGCGGTCCCAAATGGCATAAACTGCATAAGGTTAGGACAGGGTTTTGGGTGCATTTGACATAGCGACCAGACCGTCAGCAAACTTGGATAGCTGCAATACCCACGGACAGGAACGTCCCATGCAATGTGGGGTCTATAAAGACTGCAATAGAGGTAGAGATGCCAGGACACAGAGGAGGAAGCAAAGTGTGCACCAACATCAGCAGCTAGTGACCCAGTGCCACAGGTGCACCTTACCGTACCCCATGAATCTAAAGGCCAAAGGTGACATATCTGTAACTTTTGGATGAGGAGGTGTACTAATGCTATTGGCTGGACAGTGACACCATAAAAGAGTTGTATGGAATGCTGTGCCAGGATTTGGAGCCAACCACTGCCAAAAGGCATTCACTGCCAGTTGCTCTGAAAGTGACCACTGCACTGGGGTTCTTGGCCACAGGAAGCTTCCAGCATGTTGTCAGTTCCACTACAGGCATGACCCAGTTTGCCACATGCCACTATATTGATGCAATCATCAGCACCCAGGTAAGAAGGATGCAAAACTTCATCACCTTTCCCACCACGCCTGAGCAAAGACAGGAGATGATGCAGGCATTGTATGATATAGCTGGCTTCCCATCTATCATTGGCATAATTGACTACACACATGTTGCACTGAGAGCAGCGGGTCAAGACCAGAGGGCATTCAGAAACCACCACAATTACAACTCTATAAGTATGCAAGTGGTAGTCAATGCCCACATTCTCATCACAGATGTATGTGCCAGGTTCCCAGGCTCCTACCATAATGTGTTCATCCTCTCTCAATCAGGCCTGGGACAAGCAACAGTCACAGGACACCTTGGAGATGCATAGTTGTTTGATGAATAGACACAGGTATGAGACAATATGATGGAAAGTGAATCATGCATGCAAATCTGTGGGGAGGCACCCCAGAATGGGATCCATGTGAGTGTGCATATGATATCTGGGATGCCCCAACACAGGCGCATAGTCTGATGGGAGATTTGAAGGGCTAGTATGAGAGGATGCCCATAGGTGATGCAGTCACAAGGGGAATGCTTCTCAACAGTTGCAGTGTACAGGTATGCATAACATCAGACCAGAGGTGTCAAAGTCCAACAATGTGCAGGAGCAGGGCATCCTGGAAATACGCAAGGACCCAGAGCATCAGGCAAGCACTTATATGCTGCACATGGCTTGCCAGAAACTGTCACCAGAATGCTCAGCCACATGTAATAGTCCAGTGAAAGGCACAATCAATATGTCCACCAACACATCCCGCTGGCCCAACACACCTTGCACATTGGCTTTACAGACTCCACAGGAGGAGTGATACAACCAAGCACATCCAGGGCAGTGGTGGAATGGTCAATTGGAGTCCTGAAAAGCCGCTTCAGATGCCTAGACTACAGTGAAGGTGAGCTGCTGTACAGCCCTGAATGTGTGTGCAGAATATTCACAGTCTGCTGCATCCTACATAACCTTGCCATGCAGTGCAGAATCCCCATTCCTGAGGCCAGAGTGACAGAGGGGACAGATGCTGCAGAGGCTGTGGAAGAGGAAGGGGTGCAGAGGGGAAACCAACAACAGATGGCATTACAACTCGCCACCAGGAACAGACTTATCCATGAAACCTTCTAGTGCAAGTGAGAAAATGTATTGTCCAGCAGTGAGACAAACGTTAGTTAAATGATGACCTCTTCCCACTCCCACTCCCCAGCTCATGGTCAAGCCCTGGATGCTTAGCCACCTGGGCACTGCGTCTAAATGGAGCAGTCTTTGAGGCATTACTTGCCGTGTCCTCTCCCTCCCCTGTGATGTAGCACATCTCTGGAGATTCTGTGCCTTCTTGTGGGGCTTCAGGAGGACCCCCTTGCTTGATACCAGCATCTTGGACCTGGCATGATGTCTAGAATTGGTAACATTTGCTGGACATTGTGGTCTTGTTGGCTGCCATCTCCCTGAAGAGCCTAAACCTTTTCGCCCTGTGCCATTGCTCCATCATGTGGTGGTCGAGCATAATTTTGTTAATTGCCTGCAGCTCTTGATGGATTTTGTGTAACTCTGAGTGGATTCCCTCAGTGCCTTCAAGCATAGGTGCCCCCTCCTGGAAAATTTGCTATTCCACCTCATCTGGGCTACTGTCACCAAGGTTCTGCTGGATGGGGAAGTCCAGTTCCACTGCTGCAGGCTTTGTAGTGACTTGCTCTTCATCGATGGCTGTCACAGTGTGCTGCTCTATAGTGCTGCATCCTGGGCTTGCTGGAGGTCCTCTGTTGCAGGAGCAGGAGAGCTGGAGCTTTCACTTCTAGGGTCACTGAAACCACCTTAAGAGAACAAAAGTGAAACAGGTCAGGCCTTGCCAGTAGTCACAGGAAATGGAGAGGTCTTGCACTGAGTATCGACCAGCCCTGATAGGAGAAGGGCTAGGGGACCCAATGAGGCGCACTGTCGCTTCAGCTATCTTCTGACACCAGATAGGTGTCCAAGGTACAGTCTCGGTGTGCTGCAAGCAGTGGAGAGGTGACACACATCACCAGTAAGTCAATCAAGTTTGCACACATTGCTGGGTTCTGCAGGTTTGGAATGTGGCTTGCAAAAAGTTACAAAGGGTGGATGTGCACATAGGCAAACAAAGCCCCTGCCTGCCCCACATTCCCCCAGCACAGGCCCACAGTGGCAGTCAATTATCAACCAGGTATACCTCTATAAGCAGGACACATGTGAGAAGAGTTACAGTACATTGTATGCTCACCTCTATGTGCATGACAGGCATGGTGAGCAGACACTGTAGATAGCCCTGCTGTCCCTTACACCTGTGCATACAGTAACACGCCATAAATATTTACTAGAGGGGTATAATCCTCCATCTTAACCATGTACAACTCTACTTTGCAGGTATGAGTCACATTACCAATGAGCGAAGTGCCCTGAAGTATTTCCGCATGCACAGAACAGAGTCGCAGACACTGCAGGAGGAAATGCCATCATTGGATAAGGGACGGCAGTGGTATCTCTATAATTTAGTCTCACAATGCATGCTACAATATAGCATCCCCATACCCCACCATGGTACAGTATCCCACACATATGAATCTCTGTCAATGGAAATAGGGGTGAGGGAGGGGAATGGGCAGGGGGTGGCTGTAGCAGCCAATGTCAGTCTGGAAGGGTCATGGGAGGGCACACAGTAGAGCATGCTGGGGCCTGGAGTGAAGGAGAGGGAAGGCGGTGATAGGAGCAGAATGTCATGCATTCAACAGCAGAAGGGATGACAAATCAGTGACCAGTGCAAAATATAAGAACATTCTAGCCTGTCAAATATCAGCCAGCAAGCAGGAGCTACTCACCCTCCTGTGTGGCAGAAACGGAGCTATCATGACCTGCAAATCCTGCTATGACAATGTTGTCCATGGACTGCAGGACCTGTTCTTCTAAGGGGCTCAATGGCTGCTGGCGTTCTGATGACAGCTTGCTGTTGGATGCCCTCTTCTCTTTGGCACTTTGCCGTACCACTAGCCACTTCTTTTTTAAGTCCTTCACATTGCAGTTGTGGTGGTACACCACATTCACCTTCCTGGCAATCTCCTGCTAGACATGTTGGCTGCTTGCATCCTCTGAGGCAAACAAGGTGATGTGCTCCTTAATTATGAGCCCCAGGACCATGGCGATCTCAGAAAGTGTGCTTCCAAGTATGCTTCATAGTCTTCTGTGATGCCTGAGACATCTTGCTGGGTAACCGCAATGGAGATGGAAGGCTACCCATGTACAGATTTAAAATACATGGTTATGACACATTAACCGGGGAGCACTCCACCCAAAAGGATGAGTAATTAGTGTATGGCATAGCAAGTGATGCTTGCCATCCCCATGGCCCAACAAGCACAGCCTTTGCAAGGTCCAATGTGGCTCATGCTCTGAAGAGGTGATATGGACTGATCTCTGAGGAAGCAAGATGGCTGACACACATTAGTCACTGCCGGCTGTGTCTGTGTTGTATTTCCTCTTTCTTTAAATGCCACGCACAAGAAATTAAGGGTCCTCTTGATGCTTTTTTGAGGCCCACTGGTGTGGTGGAAGCTCCGGTGTTAGAAGGCTCGTTGGGGGCCTTGTGAGCAGAAGGAGGCCTGCTGTGCCCCTCTGAGCTGCAGGTTTCTCTTAGCCCTGAGGCGCAGGTCCCTCAATTCAGCCTGCTGTGCTCGCTGCAGGAGTAGCAGAAACAGAACTTCATAGTGTCAGGGAAGCCACTCCTGCTGGGTCATCGTCTCCTGCATTGTCAGGCAGCTCCGCAGCAATTGTGTTTGTGGCTGCGGAGCCTGCGGGTGCAGTGGTCAGCTCATCTG
Source organism: Ichthyophis bannanicus (assembly GCA_033557465.1). Classification (NCBI taxonomy): domain Eukaryota; kingdom Metazoa; phylum Chordata; class Amphibia; order Gymnophiona; family Ichthyophiidae; genus Ichthyophis; species Ichthyophis bannanicus. Next base: position 1,607,116,616 of record CM066031.1, read on the forward strand.
AGAGTGGAGGACGTTTGTCCGCTGAATTTGGTGCTGGCTCAGGTATTTCTTCTTCGGCATCTACCAGGATCACAGGTGTTCAGCCTGTGCAGTCTGTTCTTCGTCATCCAGCAACCATCACATTGGACTCCCTCTGGGAAGGGCTCCAGGTCTTGGAGCATCCTTTACTTCTCAGTTTGGAGCTCTTCTGAGTGCGTTGGTTCTTATGACTCAGTCTGCTGATCATCAAAAGAAGGAAGTGGCCACTATTTCTGCTAAGGTGGCCCAGTTGGAGGAAAAAGTGGAGGGTGTATCAACCCTTTCAGGTACTGTTTCTAATGATCTAACTACTATCCATGGAAAAATTGAGATGTTGGAGAACTCTGTTCATAAAATAAATCTGTGCTTGTTGAATTTTCCTCTGGTGCCTACAGTGTCGCCAAAGGAGTTGTTCAATACATATGCTACATCTATATTGAAACTCCCTTTGGAGTCTGTCCCTCCTTTGGCTAGAATTTATTATCTGCCTACTGCCAAGCGCAAGGTCCATGGTGTTTCTTCACCTGCCCATTCACCGCCGATGGACTCTCTAGGTCTGACTGGGTTTCTGGAAACTACTGACCCCAGGTATATCCCAAGGGCCACTTTACTTCTTACCGTTGCTCTGGAGCCAGACCGAGATTTGCTTTTGAGACTTTATTTTAAGGCACGGAATGAGCCCTTCATGGAGGGGGGGGGGGGGGGGAATAAGAATGTTTCCGGATGTTTCTAAATCTACCCAGAAGCGTAGGCAGCAATTTCTTCTGTTAAGACCCCGGGTCTTACAACTGGGTGGATTGTTCTTCTTACATTATCCGTGTAGATGTTTAATTAAATATCAAGGTGTCAGTTATGAACCAGCACATTTAACTCAGTTTGTTATTAGTAAGGATATTCCCCTGCATAGCAGCTGAGCTGTTTCACTTCCTCTCCTTGGTTTGTGGGTTTGGGTATTAGTAATTCTACATCAGTGTTGTGTCTATTTCTTTTGAATTGTGACTTGCTTTCTTCTTACATTGTGGGCTAGTGAATCCTAACCTTGTTTATATTTAGTGTAAGATAAGGGTGTATTTCCCTTTTCTTTGTATGTTTTCTTTTTCTTGTATTGTATTCTTTACTGTAACAGGTATTTCTGGTGTAAAATTTGAAATTGCATAAATAAATAATTAAAAAAAATAAAAAGAAGAGGTGATAAGGAGGCCTGTTCTTGGTTTAAGGTGCAGCGGCACCTTTGCCACACCATTGGTAATCATCATCAGTAAGGTCAGTCTTGCCAACTATTTCACCCATTGGTGGCTGTGCTGCACATGCCATGTGGCAGCAGATAGGAAAGGCTTCAAAGGTTAGGGCTTCTCAACCTTGAAATATATGATATGATAGAGATCCATGATGTAATGAATGGAGTGGACTGGAGTTCATAGATCAGTTGTTTATGCCATCAAAATGTAGGAAGACAAGGGAAGATGCAATGGAGCTACAATGTAAGCCACTTAAGACTAATAAGAGAAAATATTGTTCTCACTCAATGCATTATCAAATTCTGCTATTTGTTACCAGAGGATGTAGTAAAAGCCGTTAGATGGGTTTAAAACAGGTTTGGACAATTTTCTGGAGGAGAGGTCCATAAACCAGTTTTAAAGAGGATGCAGAGAATCCACTGCTTGCCCTGGGACAAACATTGTGGAATCTGTGTGCCCTTTTTGGATGATGCCAGATACTTGTGACCTGGATTGGCAACTGTTGGAAACAGGATACTGGGCTTTATGTGCCTTGGTCAGACCTAGTATGGCATTTCTTATGTTCCTATGCTCTTATCCTCTCACATGGCCACAATACTCTTCCTCCATCAGCATTTCCACCATGTGAATCATGGCATGTACACCACCTTGACCTGTGCCCGTGACATACTATGTGTGCAGATCCATGCCTCAACAACTACCTAGCACCCAACACACGCCATGACTTGCTAAGTGCAAACCATAATCACCAACAACGATGTGGCAGCCAGTAACCTATGCTGCTGGAGACAATGATGACACAGTGAGCTATAAACACAGGACTTTTATTTTTAACAGCATAGCACATGAACAGATAAACAAAATGTAACAAATCTTGCTACCTAAACCTTAGAACAAAACCTGACAAAACATTCCTATCCCCCACACCCATGCCTCTATAGGCCAAGGAGATCCTCCCTGCACCTTTGTAGGGCTTGTGCAATGGCCTATAGGCCTCTGCAGATGGCCTCTGCAGACTTCACCACTGCCTCCCTCAGGAGGCACAGTCATCTGCTACACTTGCCATGATGGCCATGTGCTCTGGATGAGAGGCTGCTGAGGGAGCAGTGCATGAGCCTGGCGGCCATTTCTGGCCCCTACTCAGGGTGGGGGAACTGGGTGTCTGCAGTGCCTTCAACTGCAGCCATAGCGACCCCTGAGGGCAAAGGATGGCACAGCAGGTGAGCAAAGATCAGCTGGGGGATAGGAGGCACTGCAGATACCCCCTGCCTCCTCTTTTATGGACATTGCTGCTCCCCATGTCCCTGGCATGCCTGGTGGTTTATTGAGACACCCCCTTGCCATGCCCCTCATCTCTAACATTTAGCTCCCCATCTCCTGGACTATCATGGGACAGTAGTTGCTCCTCCTTCTTCTCCTCTTCCTCACTGTACTCCTCCTCCTCTTCCATCTCCACCTCCTCCTCCTTCTCCACCTCCTCCTCCTTCTCCACCTCACTTTCTTCCTCCTCCTCCTTGCTGTCTGCCTCCTCCTCGCTGTCCTCCTCCTCCTCCTTTCACTCAGCCTCTTTGGCCCTTTGGAAAAGAGACGGCTGAGGGGAGATATGATAGAAGTCTATAAATTAATGAACGGAGTGTAACGGGTAAACGTAGATCGATTGTTTACCTTATCAGAATATAGAAAGACTAGGGGACATGCAATGAAGCTACAGGGTAAACTATTTAAGACTAATAAAAGAAAATATTTTTTCACTCAACGTGTAATCAAACTCTGGAATTTGTTACCGGAGGATGTAGTAAAGGCTGTTAATGTAGCTGGGTTTAAAAAAGGTTTGGATAAGTTCCTGGAGGAAAGGTCCATAAACCATTATTAAGAAGTGACCGAAGATATCAATGCTTGAGCCAGTACAAGCAATGTGGAACTTGTGTCTCTTGGGGAAACTGCTAGGTACATGTGACCTGGATTGGCCACTGTTGGAAACAGAATACTGGGCTTGATGGACCTTGGTCTGACCCAGTATGGCATATCTTATGATCTTATGTTCTTATATGTTGCAGCTCTGTATGGTTCTCATTATTTTTTGGCACTAAATACAGGGTGTTAAGGACACTACCTAGTAGCTCTCACTAGCATCCCCACATCACCCTTAGTCTTTGCCAGTCCTCTGGGTACCAGTTCAGTGTGGCTTTCACCTTGTCCCTGCATATGCTTCCTAGGATACCTGCATTTCCCCTCTGGACCCTATAGGCCTATGTCTCTTCTGCACCTGCCCCTACCAAATACCCTCTGGCCTATACACCCTGCTATGTGCCTCTACTTTCTATACCCTGTCACTTCCTCACCATTTCCAATCCCATACCCCTCTCTGTCCCATGTTGTCTCATACAGGACAACCCTATCCCCCTCACTGCTGCCCTGGCCCTCCTCCCCTTCCCTCTTACTCTTCCTAAACCGTTTGTAATCCCTATGTTATCCCTAACTCGTCTGTACCTTCCTCTTGTGACACCACTCTTGGAGAATTCAGCCATGGTTTGTGGTTTGTAATATTTTTTGGTGACAGGTATGTTATTGTTTGCACAGAACCAGTTTTCTGATGCTGTACATGACTCACAGCTGCACAAGATGAGGTTATGAGGAACAGTGGACTCACTGTGGACATGCTGGGGAATCCACATCTGTTCCCATCTGTTTAATTCAATGTTCTTCAAATGTTCATAGCTAGTGGTTATGATTTCTCATGGAGGCCGGACACTTGCAGTAGGCCACAGGATAAGAGCTATAACAACTAAAGTGGCACCCCCGTAACAAGCAACACCTTAAACAGGCCCCAAAAGCTATGATAGTTCCCCTGTTGTGTGACTAACCTGTGGCACACGCATTTTCAAAACATCCTCTACCAGGGGCAGCTCTTGTGTCCTCCTATGTGATGTTTGCAGCTACATACTGCTATAGGCAATGTGGGATGTCAAGGACCTGCATTTTGAAGTGTGGAACCTGGCAGAGTAAAGAACTAGATACATGGTGCTGATGCCAGCATGTGTCATGAACCATCCTCACAGTTTGCATGTGCAGTCTCACAGCTAGGCCTGTGTCAGTGTGTTATCTATGACCTGCTGCTCTGCCCATTCTCCCACTCTCATCTCTGGGCCTACATAACCCATTGGCTACTCACCTCCACAGCTGGAGCTGGATCCTCCTCCATATGGCCATTGAAAGTCACAGGTTGGCCCTATGGTGACCCCCTGGAGTACAGCACCCCTTCAGACCTCAGCACCATTTTGGCTAGGGCCTCTGCTTCAGCGGTGCTGAAATTAACAGTACTGTATGCCTTGCCGCCATGCTACTTCTGTGTATCTGCCCAGCCAGAGGAGGCTCCTGCACTGATAGTACAAAGAAGGTCATAAAAGGGCATGGGAAGATACAGTACAGATTTGGCCACCGGCAGGCATATACCCATAGTTGCTCATATTCCATCCTTGCCCATGAGTCAGGGCTCTTTTCTGAGCGAGGTTTTTTAGCCAGTTACCGACTTCTTCGGCACTTCGTGCATCCATCTGCCCCCTCCTCCAATCTGAAAATATTGTCAGTGTCACAGATGTACAGATCCATGGCACCAACAATATTTAAAAAAGTGACCTTCCCTTCCTTCAGTATCTATTCCCCCTGGATAACTCACGATCTGCCTTGGTGCACCCCCAGAGAACTAACACAATCCCGGCTAGCCAGTTGAGCCCCGACCCCCTCATTTAAACCACTAAGTCCTAGCTAGTCAGTTGGCCTTAGGGGGACCCACACGCCTCACCCCCCAACCATTATCTTATAAATCCTAGTGGTCACCGGTGGCAGGAGCAGTCCTCCCTGCTACTGTCCCTGTCATCATGGCTTCTCAAAATGGTCATGATCGCTCGGTGCCATATTTATGAGTACAAATGAACAGGCCTGGAACAGTCCTGAATAGCCAGGGTTTAGTTTGCATGGGGGGTGGGGGATCAGGGGCCTGACTGAAATAGCCAGGTGTTTTTTTTATGTTATGTTTGTTAGGCTTTAAAATGGCCAACACCAACAACAGCTAAACAAGACACAACATGAATATTTTTTTAACAATTTTTTAACTTCTCCCCCTTCCCCCTGCCCTTTCCCCCTTTTCCCCTCCCCACCAGAGAAGGCATCTTAACCAGTCAAAAAGTTCAATAAAGGCTGCCAGTTAATATTAAATCATTCTCCTCGCTGTTGCTGTACAGCCATGAAGCGTTCCATCAGAACAATCTTCCAGAGCTGGGCCACCCGATGCTGCGACCTGCTTCCAATTTCAAGCAATTTCCCTCCGGGTTGCTTGTAAACAGGCCCGGATATGCCAAGTACACCACATATATACTGTGTCCAGAAAAATCCCAAGCAAGCACAGCTCCAAGTCCAGATCCACATCAGTCTGGAAGATGCGTAGCACTTGTTCTTGAATCAAGCACCAATAATGGACCACCTCTGGGCACTCCCACCAAATGTGAATAAAAGAACCCACATTTCCACAGTTCCACCAGCAGCTGTCCGTGGTTTTGGAAAACACGCAGTGTAATTGCTCCAGGGTCTAATACTAGCGGTATAAAATTTTATAATGGTCTCTTGAATAGCTACTGAGATGGCTTGATGACCGATGCCTTCACACACTTGCATCCATTCTTTCTCATCCAGTTCTTTCCCCAGATCTTGTTCCCAGACCCACTGATATAAGAATTTCTGGACAGGCTTCCTCAACAGGCCTCGATAAAAAAGACTTATCAGGCCTTGAGTGTTATGATAATCTAGTTAGAGGGCCTCCATATTATTGTAACCCTCCTTGTATGTTGCCCTAATAGGGCCTTTCTTCAAAAAGGGAGTCACCTGAAGGTATACAAAAAAGTCTCTCCCTGGCAAGTGGTATTTATCTTTAAGCTCCTCAAAGGTGAGAATTTCACCCTTATCTATGTTTAGCAAAATTATCAATTCTGTGACACTCCCACCTTCGGAACACCTCTTCACGCCCGGGTGCAAAACCAGGGGCTGCCCTCAAGGGTGTCAATACCATAAAACAAGCAGCTGGGGCAACCCTCCTCCATCCCCTTTGCCACTGGGCCCATAAATGGGAGAGATAATGGTTCTTCTGCGAGCACCCTGACAGAGGTGATCCCCACTCCCAGGGAAGATTGTTTAAGGGCATTTGGCCCATCCGATGCTGTTCTACTTCCCGAAAATGCTTTTTGTCTCTTCCCTCCCCCCCCCCATCACCAATACATCATATAGTGTATTTGTGCCGTCAAATAGTAGATTCCCAAGTCAGGTATCCCCAAATCCCCACATCGCCTAATCACAAAAAGCACACGATGTGCCACCCGAGGGGGGCGCTTGCGCCAGATAAAATCAAAACCCCTCCACTGGAGACATTGCAAATCTCCCAAAGTCACCTTAATAGGGAGGGGTTGGAAAAGTTATAGCAGTCGGGGTAGCACATTTATTATAATTACCGCAATCTGTCCCAATCAAAATTATCTCCCCTCCCCTTCACTTTTTCAAGTCCCGCTCCGGTTGGCAAAACAATGGAGAATAGTTTGCCAGGTAAACCCCTTCCTCGCACAGTGTCATCCACACCCCAAGGTATGGAATAGATCTTTGGGCCTATTTGAAGGGGTAATTCACCTGAAACTGAGTCAAGGGTGTCCACTGCCCCCCTTCAGAGATATTAAGAGGCTCAGTTTTATCAAAATTGATTTTAAAACCCAAAAGGAGCCCATGATCCCGCAGCTCCCGGAGCAACACTGGTAGGGTGGTCAAAGGTCTGTTGAGCATGAACAACAGATCATCAGCAAATAAAACAATTTTATGGTGCCTCTGTCCCACTTCTATGCCCTGAATATTGCTCAGTTCCCGTACCTGCATTGCCAAAGGTTCCATTACCAAAGTAAACAAAAGGGGGACAGTGGGCAGCCTTGTCCCTCTAGTGAGTGGGAAGAATGCCAAGTACTCCCCATTGATTTGAACTGCCACTTCCGGAGCAGGACAAAACATATGAATCCAAGACAAAAAGCGAGAATCCATACCCACCCTCTCCAGCACTGCAAATAGAAAATCACATCAGACACTATCAAAGGTCTTTTCTGTGTCTATAGAGAGCAGCGTGTCCCCTTCCTCACTTTGCGCACCAATCAGGATAACTGCAGAACCCTCCTAATGCTATCTCCTGCCTGTCGCACCTAGATGAATCCCGTCTGATCAGGGTATATCAGTCCCTGAAAAAACAGGCCCAGCCTATCAGTCTGGATTTTGACCAACATTTTAACATTCAAATTAAGTAAGGAAATGGAGCGATACGATCCACAGACCACCAGATCTCTCCCAGTTTTAGGTAAGGCTGTTATCACTATCTGACGCATCGAGAGAGGTAACTGCTCACTCTGTAGCACTGCATTAAACACCTGCTGCAAAAAGGGCATAAGGGGGGCAGCCAATTTCTTGTAAAAAGCCGCAGTGAACCCGTCCAAGCCAGGCACTTTGTTCAGAGCCAGGCCCTGAATGACCGTCCACACTTCATCCTCGGTGATATCTCTCTCCAGCCTCTCCTGCTCACTCTCTCCTAACTGATGCAGCCCCTCATCCACCTCCCCCAAATAATTCCTAATCCTATCTTTATTCACCCCATCATACCCCGCATATAGTGCAAATTGCTCTTGTATATCCACTCCCTTATAAAGAAGTCAGTCTTGAGGCCCTTTCACCTTGCCTATATTTTATTTATTTATTTACCAATTTTTCTATACTGTCTTTTTATAAGTCAAGAGGGTTTACATGAAACTCAATGCAGAAACATAATCTATAGTAAACAGTTCACGTTATATTGAACACATATTAACATGATCTGCCTTGGTGCACCCCCAGAGAACTAACACAATCCCGGCTAGATAAAACTCTCAGCTTCACTTCACACATTAAGAAAATAACCAGAACAATATTCTACAAACTTAGAACTATCCAGCAGCTTAGACCACTTATAGAAAATGACGACTTCCAGACCATTACTCAAATTTTAATAACACCTCACCTTGACTATTGCAATGGTATCCTTAAAGGCATAACAAAGAAAAATCAAAATATTCTCCAAATGGCTCAGAATGTTGCCGCAAGAATAATTTCCAAGGCTAAATTATCCAACCACATTTCTCCCATTTTATACTCATTACATTGGCTTCCTGTTGCATACAGGATACATTACAAAATTATACTGACTACATTCAAGTTAATTAACAACATTGCCCCATCTTACCTATCTACCCTCATCCATAGCCCCTCAGATAATAGAGTAAGAAGAAGGAGGAATCTTAATACAGTGCAAGTGCCAGATACAATAAGAAAGACAAAGCAAATAACAAGCAACAGCGCCTTCACTTACGTAGCACCTACACTATGGAACAACCTCCCTGATCAACTAAGAGAGACAAAAGATCTCCAAAAGTTTAGAAAGGAACTAAAAACACACTTATTCACCCAACATTACTGTCAATTCTCAGATCTAGCCTCCCACCCCCCATAGCTCATTCTGCTAACTGTCTAAATAATCAAAGGCGATACTATATTACAAGCTGTAAATACCACAGTTCTACAAATCAAGATTTTTTGTTATAACCTCTGTAAATAATTAACTGTCTAAATAATCAAAGGTTCTTGTTATGAGCTATATATGATTGCTTTTGTTTATAATGTTCCTTGTACATAGTTGCAATGTTACATAATGTTCTATGTATTTGTTCACCAATGTTCTATGTAAACCGCCACTGATCTTGGGAAGGGGCGGTATATAAAAGTTTTCAAATAAATAAATAAATAAATAATATAACAGTTGCTAACATATAACAGATGCTAATGTAGTTAGTTAACTATGTACAATTATGTTGAGCTATGATATAGATGTGTGTTTGATGTGTGAGGTAGAGATGGAAAAGTTATTCATTGTTTGGGTTTGGTCCATAGTGTTCAATGAATAAAAATGTTTTCAAACTTTTGCGGAAATCTTCCATGTGTTGCGTGGCTCTTATTTTTGGTGGGAATGATTTCCACAGTGATGGGGTATATATCGAAAAGGCCTTGTTGTTGGCTCTTTGGCTGCATCTTGCTCTATAAGTTGGTATTTCTAGTGCATTTATGTTGCTCTGTCTCCTAGGTCTACTGTGGTTGTGTGTTGTGTTTAAAGATTCTAGGTTGACTGCTGAAAGATTGTTGATGATTTTATATGTATTGATGATGGCTTTATATGTGATTCTTTGTGATATAGTAACTTGAGGAGTGCCATGATGTGAGTCTGATGAGACTGTCCAAAAATAAATCTTGCTACTGTGTTCTGTGCTAACTGAAGTGGATACATTGAGCTCTTAGAGATACCATGGTATATCTTGTTACAGTAATCAAGTATGGGCGTGATCACCACTTGGCAAACTGTATGAAAATCTGTAGGTGATAGGAATGTGCATAGATTCTTTATGGTCCGTAACTTATAGTAAATTGCTTTGGCAGTGCAGTTTATGTGTGCAGTGAGGTTGAGCTGTTGATCTAATGTATACCGAGGTAATTGATTCTGGCTTTGACTGTGATTTGAATTTTATCAATAGTGATTATTGGTGGTGGGATGAAGTTCTGTTCCCATGTAACATGCAGGATTTCCATTTTGTCATGGTTTATTTTGAGGTTATGCACCTGTAGCCATTTGGAGATTGCCGTGAAGCAGCTATTGTGTAGTCAGGAGAGTTCATGGTGAATGGTATGAATAACATAATGTCATTTGCGTAAAGTAGGCAATTAATGCCAAAGCTTTTGATAAGATCACATATAGGCTCTATGTAGAGAGGTTAAATAGGATAGATCCTTGTGGTGCTCCCTGTCTGAGGGAGAAAGGTAGAGATTTGATGGGACCTATTTTTATCTGCTGTAACTGATCAGAAAGGTAGGATTGAAACTATTTTAATGTGGTATCCTGGAGGCCAACTTGATGAAGTCTGTTCAGGAGGAGCTGATGTGAGACCAAATCAAATGCAGTGGAGATATCCAGGAACAGGAGTATAAATCCCTGTGATAGTTTTTCTGTGCCTCTGATTAAGGTGTCTGTGAAGTAGGTGAAGAGGGTTTCCACACTGTGGCATGGTCAGAACCCATATTTGCTGGGTGTCCAGTGGAGCATATTTGTCTAGGAGGTCTTGAAGTTGAGTTTGAATGGCCTTTTCAATAATTTTGGCTATGAGAGGTATACTAGATATTGGTCTGTATGATTCTGGGCAGGATGGATCGAGGCTGGGCTTCTTGAGGATAGGACATATAAAGGATTGTTTGAATTCGTCCTATAGTGGACACACATGCCCGCTCTCACAATTTCCACACGAACAATGTGCTAGATTTGTTATCAACTTCATAGTAAGTTGATTGACCTGTAACTAATAAGACAGATATACATTCTAGTTGCAGTTTGGTAAGTTGTCTATGCATCTCGGCCAGACACTCCTGAGTCCTCTTATTTCCTGTCTTTTTGTGCTCACTCTCTAACGTCTTGCTGAGTGAGCATCCAAGCTTTCTCTTCTCACTCATGCTTCTTCCATGCCCCCAACTGCACCAAGTGTCCCCTGATCACTGCCTTTTGTCCATCACACAGAATTCCCATATCTACCTCCCCTGTATCATTAAGCTCAAGATATTCACTAATGATGCCCTCCAGAACCCGACCTCCCTCTCTTCCTTCAACAAGTGATCATTCAACCTCCAAAATGTTTGCAGAGAGAACTCCAAGTATCCACCAAAGATCGCCTCCAGCAGGGCATAGTCTGACCACATTATAGGTTATGATTATGGTTATGGTTATATTTTATTTGACATACCACAGATCTGTAAACAAACTATGAGGTTCACAACAAAAATAAAATACATTAAAAAAATTACAACATAAAAGAAAACCTATAAATATCATAACACAAACTAAAAACAAAGGGAGGAATGCCATTGACAGGAAAGGGATGAAAAATACAACCCAAACAAAACTCCAGTGTCACATAAGAGGAAAGAAGATGGGGTAGGATTAGGGCCAAACATAGGAAGGGACTGCAGGTCGAAGACTACCAACTGCTAATGACCAAAAGTACTGTCTGTCTAGGAGATGTGGTAATTCAAAATACTATCTTATAAAGGTACATCTTTAATGGGTTTTTTAACTGTTTAAAGCTCAGTTCTGTATAAAGATTAGCTTTAAATAAGTTACATAGGGCCGGCGCCGTGACAAAGAAAGCCAATTTTCTGGTTATCTCATACTTAATTAACCACGGTGATGGCATGTGAAGACGAAAACTGTGCATAAAGAGTTACCAAAGATGTTAAGCATTCTGATGTCAAGTATTGAATAGCTTTGAATGTAAAAATTAACATCTTGAACAAAACTCGGGATCCTACAGGAAGCCAGAGGTGCTGCATAAGAAGTGGTGTGACATGGTTAAATTGCTTTGCTCAGACCAATGCATGTATTGCTGAATTCTACACCATCTGAAGGCATTTTATTTAATATTGTCAAATTCCTAGATAGATTTCATTACAGTAATCCACCTTAGCCATAACCATTTGCAGTAGAATGGATAATTGGGCTGCCAGGTCCAGAAATGGTTGAACCCTGCAAAAAAGTTGCAGTGCACAAAATGAAGACTGGATAACCCGGTCTAGATGTTGAGATAATGAAAGCTTGGAGTCTAGAATGATTCCAAGATATTTTAATGTTGGTTGTAGCATTATAGGTACCCCTCCAATATTGGGGATTACTACAGTGATCTGTAATGAATTTGTAAACCATGTAGCTGTAGTTTTAGATGGATTTAATTTCAGTGAATTTCAGTTCAGCCAAGAGGCAACCTGGTCCAGATATACATTGATCTATGAAATATCTGGTGTGACTTCATCATTATGGAACAGTAGCAAAATATCATCTGTGTAAATGTAACTAGAAACACCCATGCTCTGAATAAGTGTGGTAAGAGGACTCAAGAAAACATTGCAAAGAGAGATGATTAAGTTGATCCCTGAGGAACCCCACAAGGAAAAGTATATGAGGAAGACAATGAATCTTGGATGTGTACCTTAAAGGAGTAATCCAGAAGGAGAGAATGGAGCCATGAGAGGACTGCACCTTGAAGTCCAGAATCATACAATTGATTGACCAATCCATCATGATCTACTAGGTCAAATGCTGTGGAAAGGTCCAGCGAAATTGCAATAACCATTCTACCCTGATCCCATGCTCTATAAATCTCATTTAACACTAGACGCCCCAAAGTGCGTCAATTGACGCAAATGCATCTTCGAAGTTGTATACCAGCGCCACTGCTAGAACCATGCCAGTCATGTTCCATGACTTTGTTAGCAAGGTCAAGATGTTCAAATATGTGCATCGAAAATTAATGACAAATGAACCATCTAGCGGGAAAATGAATTTATACCTAGAAGCCCCAAAGTACGTCAGTTGACGCACTCAATTGTCTTAGATGTGTCAATTGAAGTACTTTGGGGCTTCTAGGTATAAATTCTATCTTATAAATAGATATCTATTTGTGCTTTATCGACTATAGCAAGGCTTTTGACTGTGTAAACCATGAGAAACTCTGGGCCACATTAAGAAGCATGGGTATACCAGAACACCTGATCGTTCTCTTGAGCAATCTGTACATTGATCAAGAAGCAACAGTTCGAACGGAACAAGGAGAAACAGAATGGTTTAAAATAAGCAAAGGTGTAAGACAAGGCTGCATACTTTCCCCCTACCTGTTTAATTTATAGGCAGAACAAATCATCAGAGAAGCAGGATTGTGTGAAGACAACAGAGGTGTGAAGATTGGTGGAAGACTCATCAACAACCTTCGCTATGCTGATGATACTACATTACTGGCTGAAAGTGAAGATGATCTGAAACATTTGCTTCTCACAATCAAAGAACATAGTCTCAAAATGGGCCTGCACCTTAATGTAAAGAAGACAAAGATCATGACAACTGGCATAATCAACAGGTTCATCGTTGAAGAAGAAATTGAAATTGTGAACAACTTTAACCTACTTGGATCAATTATCAATAAAGAAGCAACAAGCAGTCAAGAAATCAAACGACGCATTGCTCTTGGCAGTATGGCTATGAAAGACCTAGATAAGATTCTCAAGAGCAGAGATGTCTCTCTCCATACAAAGATTCGACTTGTTCAAGCCATGGTATTTTCAATAACATCATATGGATGTGAAAGCTGGACAGTGAAAAAGACAGACAGGAAGAAAATTGATGCCTTTGAAGTATGGTGCTGGCGGTGAATACTGTGTATACCATGGGGGGTGGGGGGGTTATGGACCCGTAGGCAGATTATGTACCACCACACAAGCCACCCTCTGGGCCCCAGTCTGCAGAACAGGAGCACCCACCAATAGGTCCACAGTCTACCTCCCTGCAATGGTGGCAGTAGAGGGGACCATCATCCCCAGTCCTGTGGGGGAACAGACAGAGCACTACACATCCATAATGCAATGGCAGACAGATGGCAGGCCTGGAAATGCGCAACTGCCCCACAACATTATCTGACATTCTCCAGCAGCACGCCTCCAGCCACTGCACCCTGCAAGGTGTTCCAGCAAGACATATACTAGCTACAGACAGTGCGCCAGCTAGTCCATAGTGCATGGTCCTGAGGGGGAGGCAGACACCCAGAACAGGGATGTCAGCATACACACCAAGCAGATAGGTCAGTGATTGGGCCCCAAAGGGAACCCATAGATATCACTGAGAGAAATGCCATATAGCACTATGGGTGAACCTAGCCATGCAATGGTCACTGCTCAGTCAGGGAGAGAGTGGACCTCCCAGCAGGACATGCTATGGCCACCCTGTCCGTGCAGGTGGTGGCCGGGCACTACAATGTCCGACCATTGCCCATGCCTTGTGCAGCTGCAGCCAGGTCAGGCCACCCTATCCAGGCTATTCCCACGGTACCTTGCTCCTCATTATGCATATTGGCAGGCCACTACTGGCAAACGTGCTAGCACTGAGGGCTGTGGAGGGTGTGGGCAGCCACCACACACTTGATAGACCTGTAGCACACTCCAGAGACATCAGATAGGTTGCTCTGCTGCAGTTCACCCAGAGATTGTACTGAACCTAGGACTTGCTATCTGCCAGTAATCATGGCAACCTGTTAAATAGCTGTGTACCATATTCCCAGGTTTAGGGTGCCATTACTAAGGTATGCAGGTGCTCGTATTGGGAGATGCACGCAGAGCCCGAGGTCCTGCATTTCCAGGAGGCTTTGGATCATGGGGCCTGTGGGTACGGGTGTATCTGCCCCTGTTGTCTGCTCCTCTAGGGCAGAGTTTCCCAACTCCAGTCCTGCGGTGCCAAACACTGTTCGGGTTTTCATGCTGTCACTCATGGATATGCATGAGATACATCTGCATACCATGGGGGAGGTGCATAGAAATGAAGCACTGACATCTTTATCAGGGCCAGCATGGAACCAGAATGCTGTTTGTACCTCCAGGACTGCATTTGGGGGGCTCTGCTGTAGGTAATGTGCATGTTTCTGGTGTCTGTGCTCTGTAGGGTAAAATAGGGTTGTTTGAGCCATGCTTCTGTTCTCTGCACTAAAGGTTCATCTTTACTATCACGGTTTAGTTGTGGGTAAAATAAGGGGACTGGATTGGCGGAAGCCCCAGCTGGGCTTTGAACGTGTGACCTTCTGCTGTTGCACACACTGCCTGTGTGCACTGCACCACCATGTTGCCACAGATGTGCTACATTCCATGGGGTGTCCATGACTGTTCGTCCAGCAGGGCCTGTCTGTTGCAGTGTACGGCACCCACCTACATAGGGCTAAGCCGTGGTCTGCTCTGGGCAGCTGCCACTGCCCCCTCCACCACCAGTATCCCTCAGCCACCATGCTGACATGTCGTTCTGCTGGCGGAGCTGGCGGTGCACAGTCTCAGGCCATCCAGTGTGCAGGTGGGCGGCTGACTATGGTGCGGGTTCTGGGGTAGGGGTGCCTGCATAGACGTCCACGCTCCCCCACAACTCCGCCTGCCAATGTTCCATGCTTTTGGTGATAGCTGTTGGGTACTCTCCCCTGTGACTCTTTGGAAGACACACTCGTGCCCATGTTGGGCCTTCAGCAGTTGCTGTCTGGCTGCTCCGCTGTTTCAGCGTTCGTATGGGCCACCTAGGAATCGCCCTAGTCCACACTGTGGCCCAGCTGCACCACAGCATGTGCCGCCTGCAGCCCTCTGTATCCCCTTCTCTGGCATCTGTCCAGTTGCCGTTCTGACATGCCCACCCTGCTGTTGCGGGACATGTGCACGCCATAGGGACCTTGTCTGATTGTGGGGAAAACATGAGCGGCACTATTTCACTGTGGCCTCATTCACCTTGTCTGGGGATAGAGTATAGATCCTTCCACGATTTATATCTGTTCTATGGAGCTTACTCAGAGGGGGAGGGGTTGATGTTTCTCATTGTTACCACTATTGGCCAGCTTGGTTATTGTTTTTTTCCAGTTTGTTGGGGTCATTTTCAGTGTTTATGTGCCCTTTTGTTCTGTGCACATATATCACACTTATCACTTTTTTTTGGTTTCCCTGCCTTGGCTGTACATTGCTGACACTGAGAGGGTTTCTCTCCCTTGTCATTTGCAGTTAATGGCAGGTTTTCATTCGCGTTGGAATTCAGCTCAGAAACACAGCGCGTTAGTGTGATGGGAGCCTCTCCCCGCCCACTCTCCGCCCACTGACCCCTTCTCTCCGCCCTCTCTCCACCTTCTGCGGTGTTTTACCGCACCGCGGGGGTTTACGATCGTTAACTACGGTTAACGCGTGTAATGTAATGTTAACGATCATTCGCACGTCATTACGCGCGTTCTGACGTGTGTACGATCGTTAATGTTACATTATGCGCGTTGTTCGCGAATACCGCAGTTTAGTAAACATACTCCAAAGACTGTCATGGACATCACTTTCAAAATTATAAATTCAGTTCGTGGAAGATCACTTCAAAACGGCTTTTCAATCTTACTCTTGATGAAGGTGCAGCGGAGATCATTTTGCACACAGATGTAAGGTGGCTAAGTAGGCACAAATTTCTGCAAAGATTTTATGATTTGCTGAATGAAATAAGAAGTTTTTTGAAGGAGTAGGGAGATGTTCAAGCAGAGTTGGAAGATGAGGAGTGGTTATGTGATCTGGCATTTCTCTCTGACTTTACAGGCAAACTAAGTGATATAAACCTTGAACTACAAGGTAAAAACAAATGCATTGGCGAGATGATGAGTACAGTTGCATCCTACAAGAACAAATTTGAGCTAATGATGACTGACCTTGCAAACAGCACTTTTGATCATTTTCCTAATACGCAGGACCATCTGAGACAATATCCAAATTTTGTTTTTCAGAACGAGAAGTATGTGACAGAAATCTGTTCTGTTATCCAGGAATTTGAAAATAGATTCTGTGAGTTCCAAAAATTTGGAACAGTTGTGGAGTACTTGTCATACCCATTCAAAGTAGATGTGGACATTAAAGAAACTGCAGCTGCTATCAGTAAAAATTACTCATTGAACAAGCCATCTCTTGAAAATGAAATATTAACCCTTAAAAATGACATTTTTCTGAAGACCCGTGCTGAGCAAGAATCGTTTTGGAAGCTAGTGCCTAGAGACAAATTTCCCAACTTGAGAAGATGCAGTGAAGCTCTACACTCCTGTTTCAGTTCAACTTATTTGTGTGAATCTGCATTTTCCCATCTGAAAATGACAAAGAGTACACAATGTTCCAACATGACAGATGAACATCTCCAGGATTCCCTGAGACTGGCCCTCACGCAATATTCACCCAACTTCAAAAAGCTGGTGGATGAAATGCATGCTCAGACATCTCACTAATGAGCAAGAACGAAATATTAAAAATTGTGCAAGATCAGCCTGGATCAATACTCGACCAAAATTTAACACAAATTACTCAATAAAAGTTAAAGAAAGTTAAGACAGTTAAAGAAAGTTATTACTCAATAAAACTTTAAGAAAAAATGTACTTTCCATTCCCCCTCGCAGTTCTTACTGGTTCTTCGTCTCTCTGTTTTGTTTTTGCTTAATTTGCTTAACAGCTGATCACATCCAAGTAAATGACAGAAGGTTCATTAAAAATGGAGGGGGGGGGATCCTCCAACTTTATTGGGTTAAAATTTAATTTGAAACTAATTTGAAATGTAATTTTCATGGTGGTAGATCACCAGCACTTTTGGCCGGAAAAAGTAGATCACGACCTGTTCGAAGTTGGACATGCCTGCCCTAGGTGAACTTTAGCTGTGTGCCTCCACAGGGGTAGCTCAAGGACCTATCCTCCTTTTCCAGCATCTCCCCCTTCTCTATCCCTCCATAGTCCAGCATCTCCCCTTCCCTATCCCTCCATAGAACAGCATCTATCCTTCCCTTACCTACCCCTCCCTCCTATAATCCAGCATCTCCCCTTCCCTATTCCTCCATAGAACAGAATTTATTTCTTTATTTATTTTTTATACCACGCTATTTAGAATCAGTGAAGTTTACATGTATACTAACAGGTACTTTTTATTCCCTTGTCCCCGAAGGGCTCACAATCTAAGCATCTCCCTTTCCCTTACCTACCACGCCTTCCTATAATCCAGCACCTCCCTTTCCCTACCATCCCAGGTGTCCAGTCTCTCTCTTTCCCTTCTCTACCCATCACCACCAGGTATCTAGCATCTCTCCATCCCTATCCTTACCCTGCCAGATGTCCAGTATCTTTTCTTTCCTTCCCTTCTCTACCCCTTGAGTTTTCAGAATAGTCCCTTCTGTTCACCTCCACCCTTAGGTCTTGCATTTTTCCTTCCTTTTCCTCCCTCCCAGATTTCCATCATTTCCTCTCTCTTCCTTCCATCCATATCCGCTATCTCTGCTATATCTGCTTTCCTTCCCTTCCCTATCCCCACTGTGCCCAACATCTCTCTCACCTCTTCCCTTCACTTGGCCTGTCAGGCATGTTTTCTCGTCACCTCTGCTGATGCCATCACTGCTCTGTTATTCTTAAAAGTCATGAGTACACAGCACAGGGCCTTAATCACATGCTCAAAGGTCTGCTGCATCCTGGCCCCTCGGATGCAAAATTCCTGTCAGAGGGGTGGGGCATGACAGGCATTTAGAACCGGCATGGGCTTGAGGCTCCCATGCTATGTGTTCACATTCTAAAGGCCCACGCTGTTCTGCTGTACAGGAAACATGCCTCCACTGCCTCATCCCAAATTCTGCCACACTAGGCAGGTGCCTAGTCCACTTAGCAGTTAGGTCAGCCCTGAATAGAGTGAGCATCTTTCAGAAGTAATAGTATAAATGCTACTGAAATTTATAATATTCCATCTTAATTGAACCCCAAGGTCAAAACTGCCCAGACATCTACAAACCAAAAGGTCAGACCAACGGCAAGAGCTGATTGGAATAAATTTTCATATCAGAATGTTTGTTTTGCAAGGTTCAAACCTTACAAACAACAAACATTTCCTTTTAATCTTTATAAAGTGGCATCAAACCATCAAACGGTGTGCAAGCCACTTAACCCTCTGTTGCCCACCACTTTGATTGAAGGATAAGGTGGTATAGAAAACTGGTTAAATAAAAAAAAATAATAACTTGATGTGCAAAACACAAAGTGCAAATAAAATAAATGCAGACTTAATTTACGCAGGATAAGTCCTCGCCTCTCAAAGTGAGCTTCTACCAAAAGTGCTGCCACAGTTGATCATGACACAGTATTGTGTTTCGAGTTCTACCAAAAGTAAGACCTCTGTTTCAAGTGTTATTTGTTGCAAGGGCTCAACATTCTCATGGCTTCCGGCTAGCAATTTTTCCTAGATGTGCCTTCTAAAATGTCACTTTATGAATGCACTGTATGAGATTAGTTTGCATAAGATGGATCTGAACAGTTAATTTGGATCTGCACTGAATTAATCCAAAATTCTGACTTCCAAAGCACTGATCGAAAGTAATCCCAATGAGAAAAAAGAATGGCACTTTCCCTGATATTGAATAGCGTAAAGAGAGGTAGAGAGAGAGAGAGGCATACGTGTGCATGTGCTGTATGCTTTAATATTTTACTGTGTTTGTTATATAAATTTACTAAGAAGGAAACTTCAAAAGATAGGATGGGATGTCTGGATAATGTACTGTACCTACCTAGCAAATCAGATTCAGATTGGCTTTATCCCTATGTAAATGTATCTAGTATTAATATTAAGCAGTAAGCTCTCTGAAATGAAATGCATCTAGCCACTGAGCAATATTTTGGTCTTGGCTTCTCTCCTCTCTTTTCATTTCAGCAGGAGAATTCAAGGTTACTTGAGATATGAAGTCAACTAAATATAGTGAAAACTAAAAGACTTGGATTAAATAAAGCTGAAATACGACTAAAAGACCAACTATTCTGATCTCTAAAATTGAACAAAAATGAGTTGGAGCCAAGCCATTAAGCAAATGTAATCCATTACATTAACAGGCACTCGGCTCTCTTAAAGCCAGAGGGAAATCTTTGCCTTTTCCGGGGTTTTTCCATCTTCCTCTTTTAATTTGTGCATTGTGACTATCTGTACAATTCCATTGCTAGTAAAATATGTCCTCGGGCCACTCTTGTCCTTGTTTCTTCAGTGCAGCTTCAGTGGCAGACTTCTTTGATTTCCATTATTTCATTTTAATTTTGATGGCATTAATGGAACAGCCCACAGGGCTTACAGGCCCATTGGTATAATATAACTATGGACTGCAAGTTAATTTTTAAAAGGAAACTGTCCATGCAATTTCTCTTTGAACTTTTCTTGGGCAGTTGAGGGACATAAGGTACTTTCCTCCCACATCATTCTGTATATTCTTTGAAGCAGGTTCAAATGTGCCTATGGGGAAAATGAAATCCCCATGCAAAATCTCCCTCCCTTGATCTAACTCCACCCGGGTTTTTCCATGTTGTGCAATGTCGCTGGTGGTGGTGATTGGGAGGATTTCAAACAGCCCATTTCAATAGAGGAAACGCTGTCTTACATGCAGTAATGTCTTTAAAATTTCCCTCCTTGTGTATTTACTTCAGAAAGAGTTTGACAAAAAAATAGAATATATCACAAGATATTAGCTGGACCTGTCATGATCAATGGAAAATATTACACCATTACTAAGCTTCAAAAGTCTCCTTCATATGATCATATCAAGGTTATTCATAAATCAAAAACAGGATAAAAAAGTAAGCACGCTTTTTCTCTCTTTCTTATCTTCCCTTTCAGCAATATGATATGCAACTATAAACTGCAGCATTATAAAACAACTTCTAAGCTAATTATAACTAATGTATAGTAGTTAAAATGAATATTCATGATATCCAAGTCACTTATAAGGATATATAGCTATTCTCCTATGTAAAATGGCTGAGCTTCAGAGCAGCTAGAACTATATATGTGGCTTTCCTAAGCATTCACACATCTCGCCATTTTTCCCCCAATCAGCAGCAGATGCTAAGTCTGCAGCTGCTTAGCTTGCCTGCTCTATACTGCTAATTTCTGAAGCCAAGCGATAAGCCCAGTTTTGCAAATGTCATGTAGGTTGAAAAAGGAACATCAAAGTTGAGACATTTACAATTTACAAGAAATTTTACAAAAGGCTATCCAGACATGCAGACTTTTGTAAAATATGTATGAGGATACAAAAAATATTCCCAGGCATATTTACTAAGGGGTGTGTTTACTAAACAGCACTAAGGCTAACCTGTTTTCTTATGTGATATCCCATGACCTATGAAAATTCCCATAGCAGTAACGGTACTTCGCAATATGCTTAAGCCCTAAAACAATGTATATTTGTATATAATGTATATAGTTTTGCACTGTTCTGTGCTAGTTAACTTTAACAATTGTTTTCAAGTTTTATTGTCTTTTGGTTATATGATGTTATATGTAAAACAAACTCTGCTTTGTTGATTGTTGTTTATTGTGAACCGCAACTGATGTATGGAAGATGCGGTATATAAGTGATTGTTAAATAAATAAATAAATAAATAAATAAATAACGTCGCAGTGGTGATGCTATCACATGATACGTAATGTTATCGCGTGATAAAGCAACATTACCGCTCAATAATGTTACATTTCGCACAATAACATCTCCAGCGGTGTTAAGGCACACAGAGGGTGGAGTGTCTCCAGAGGGCGGAGAGAAAGGGTCAATGGGCGGGGAGTGGGCGGGGAGAGGCTCCAGGTACACTAATGCCGGGATTTTAAAACCAGAACATTACCGTGCTTGAAAACCTGGTGTTAGAGGCACAATTGCAGGAAAGAGAAACCATTTCAGTCAGCAATGTACAGCAAAGGCAGGGAGACCAAGAAAAAGTGATAGTAGTGCTACATGTGCAACAACAGCATAGTGCCCAAGTACGAAGGGCACTACGGTGAGGCTGCAAATGGGGTACAGGGGGCTGCAGGCGGGACATGCAGTAGGGCAGCTGGGGCACAGGGTGGACTAGGCAGGTGCCTAGGTGGCACATAGGAATGCAGAAACTGCAAATCAGCAAGCCAGCAACTGACCAAGGTCAAACATGCCCATGAGTGTGTGTCCCACAGTGTCCCAGGGGACAGTACCCAGCAATACCCAACATTGACAGGCGGTGCCAGGGGGAAGCTCGGATGTCTATGTAGGCACCCCTACCCCAGATCCCACACCATAGGCAGCCACCTACAGGCACACTGGATGGCCTGGGACTGCGCACCTCCAGCACCACCAGCATAAGGGCATGTCAGCATGGTGGGGGAGGGGTTCTGGTGGTGGAGGGGGCAGTGGCAGCTGCCCACAGCAGACCAAGGCCAAGCCCTTTTTAGGTGGGTGGTGTGAAGTGCAACAGACAAGGTCTGTCTGAAGAACAGTCATGGTATCCCCAGGAAATGACCTTCTTCTGTGGCAACAGTTTGGTGCAGTACACACAGCCAGTGTGTTCAGGGGCAGAAGGTCACAGGTTCAAGTCCCAGCTGTGGCTTCTGAAGACCTTGTCCCTATACTTTACCCTACAGAACACATACACCATAAACATGTGCATACCCTAGAGCAGCAGCCAATAGGGGCACAAACACCCACACCCACAGGCCCCACTATCTATATCCTTATGGAGAGTCAGGCCTTTGGACCCTGCGCAGAGAAGCAGCTACCACTACTACCACCTGCATACCTTAGCAATGCCGCCATAAACATGGAAACATGCTCCATATATATCAAAAGGTTGCTATGATGAATGTCAGATAACAGATCCTACATTAAACACAAATTGTTAATAGAGATTCATCATAGCAACCTTTCTGATATATGTGTGGAGTGGAGGAGTAGCCTAGTGGTTGGGGCAAGGTACTTCGGGCCGGAAGGTCGGGGGTTCAAATCCCACTAGAGGACAGCAACCTTGGGCCGGAAGGACTGGGGTTTCTAGTCCCACAGGTGCTCCTTGTGGTCTTGGGCAAGCCACTTAACCCTCCATAGCCCATGTTCCCTGTAAAATAGTTCTCTGTGTGCTGTGCTTTCCTGTCTAATCAATGTGTTTATACCTCAAAAATTTCCTGTCATGATTTGACAATTTCCAATCTGTAATCAAAAAACCGCTGCTGATCGCTGGAAGTAGCGGTATACAAATGTATACTAAATTAAAAAAAATAAATAAATAAATAATGTGGAGTGTGTTTCCTTTCTGTTTGTTTTCTGACCGTGTTTACCACCCCAGAGAGTGACCATAATAGTATTGAGTACCTTAGCAATGCCTGCACTGTGCCCAGGACTGGTGTGGTGGCCAGGGCTGCCAACCACCTCTATCTTTGCACAATGCTGAAATAGGTGAGGACGTATGTGTTTGTCTATCCAGTGTTTTGTGGCTGCCTACACCTTACAGAGTCCACAATGCTTACACTGTTTCCAGCATTAGCCTGCCAATGTGCATAATGAGGAGCAAGGTATTGTGGGTATGGCCCAGACAGGGCGGCCTGGGCAGAATGCATCTGCACAGGGCATAGAGCAATGGCTGGGATATTGTAGTGCCCGACCACCACCTGCACGGACAGGGTGGCCACAGCATGTCATGCTGGGAGGTCAGTCTCAACCTGACTGAGCAGTGACCACGGCATGGCTAGGTTCCCACATAGTACTATGCAATGTTTTTCTTACATGGTATCTATGGGTTTCCTTTTCTGGGGCCCTATCATTGATGTATTTGTTTAGTGTGTGTGTTTACATCCTACTTTTGGGTGCACACAGTTCCTCCAGGAGCATGCACTATGTACTAAACAAGCAGACCGTCTGTAGTTAGCATGTGTATGGCTGGAACACCTTGCCGGGTGCAGCAGGTGAAGACTGAATGTGCTTTCTGCTGGTGAATGTCAGATTGTGGTGGAGGGGTAGCTGAGCTTTTTCCCAGGCCTACTGCCTGTCTGCCAGTGCCCTATGTGATAAGTACAGATCTGCATTGACTGCCCTGGAGGTTGCCTATTCCCCAGCAGGGCTGGGGTGGTGGTCCCCTCTACTGCATCTGATGCAGAGTGTGGATCTGTTGGTGGGAGATCCTGTCCCCCACCCTGGCCCAGTGAGGGTGGGTTGGGTGGTGCTACATACTCTGCTTTTGGGTCCAAACACCACTCTTCTTCTATAACAGGTGACCATGGCAACCACACAGGATATGCACTATTCTGGGTATACCATAGTCCACAAGGACTAGATGTGACTGGGAAATACAGATAGACACAGGTGTATCCACAAGGACAACTTGTCACACACTGGCACTGATGGGGATCTGCAGCACTGCTTATCTCAGCCAAGCCAGGTGCTGCGGACCTGGTGCTAGGTGCCCCACCTCACCCTCAGGGTGAGCACAGGAACCACACAATGTCACAGTCTGTAGCTACTCTCTGCCACTAACACACTCGGTCAGTACCCCCTACCAGGCCGAGGTGCTGTGGAGGTGCATACCCCATCTTGTGTTCAGATGTAGACTGCTGATCTGCATGTGCAGTGCATCATGGGTACGGGTGGGTTTACCCTATCCTGGTAACCACAGCAGACAGTTTGTGCAGTGACCTGCAGTCTTTCCGTAGCTAGCAGGCACTGTAGCCCACTGGTTGCTACAATGACTGTGGGGGCACAGGTCATGAGCTCAATCCTTCAGTGGTGTTATTTAATAAGGCCATCTGAGGGATTTCCTTTTAATTTAAATCAGTGCTGCCAGCAAAAACAACCTCACAATGCAGTAACCTAAGGTGCCTATAGGGTACATTATAAGGTGCCTTGGCAGACAGGGCACTTTATAATGTGCCCTATGGGGCGCCTTATGAGGCACCTTAGGTTATGGCACTGTGAGGGTCCATCAAGCCCAGAATTAGTCCTCACCATTTCACATGAGCTTATATTAAAAAATGCCGCTACAGTTGATCATGATACAGTACTGCATTTCGAGCTCTGTCAAAAGTATGAGCTCTGTTTCAAGCATTGTTTGTTGCAAGGGCTCAACGCTCACATGGCTTCTGGCTAGCAAAGTGCTAAGTGCAGTTGGTCTGACCTCTTGGTTATTAGTTATTAGCCATTTTAATTAGCAGAAAAGATGGGAACAGGAGGAGCGAGGACCCCTCCTGCCCACTGTGACCACCAGGATATTTAAGGTAATAGCTTGGCAGGGATCAGTGGGTAGAGAAGTTGATGTCCCCTATAACTAACTGGATAGCTGGAATTTAAGTATTTGAAGGAGAGGAGGTAGGGAAGTGTTAGGGGGACTGACTTGTTAGTCAGGATTTGTTTAACTACATCAGAGGGGTTAGAAGAAGGGTGTTGGTGGTATGACTAACCAGCCTAGATGTGTTTAAGTACATCAGAGGGACTGGGTGGGAGGGAGAGAGGGCCGACTGGCTAGCTGGTACTTATGCTTTTCTTGGGGATGCACTAATCCCCCCAGGGACAATTACCAATGGGGATCAGGAGATGTCCGAGGGGAATTGGTGCTGAAGGAGGGTGTTCAATGTTAACCTTGTCAGTGCCACTAATCAGTATACCCATGGCACCAACAATGTTGTGACAGTGCTATTACTTCCTGCGCTACCTGCCAATTCAGGGATCACAGGTCTCCACGGTGAATGCAAACACTCCATGGTATCTGCAGGGGTTAGGCTGGGAATATCCCCTGAAGATATCATGCCCCTTTTACAGCTAATGCAGCTCTTTTGCAGCTATCACTGTGCAATAGCTGCAAAAGGCTACTACATTTAATAAACATACCTCTTAGTTATTGCTGCTCAATGAGCTACCACCAGTTATTAAATAAAGGGTTCACATACTTTTTCATACAAGAATATGTACTATTAATGCTTATTGTTAAAACAAAAATTTAATTTAAATAGATCCTTTTTTGTCTTTGCTATTTAGAATCCATTTTTGCTTTGAGTATTTTTTTTTTAGTGCCATGGAGTCAGTGTTGACTCATAGCAACCCAGCTACCTCTGGGTTTTCTTGGCAATATATCATCAGAAGTAGATTGCCAGCCTTTTCTTCCAAGGCAATAGAGGGTAAAGTGTCTTGCCCAAGGTCACAAGAAGTGCAAGTGGGAATCAAACCCTCAATTGTCTAGGTACTAGGCAGTTGCTCTAACCACTAGGCTACTTCTCCACATTGTGTTAAGTATAAACTGTATTAAAATACTGACCATCCTAGAGGCTTCATAACCTTTCACAGCAATTCATGTTTTTCTTACCATCTAAATATGCCTTCCAATCTCTCTCCAAGTATTCTTGCCAACAGTGAGGTGATCATTTCAGGTGCTTTGAAAGATGTTACCTTTTTGAGAGATTTGTTCTCATTTTGAAAACCCTTCAGCATTAGCTCAAGCAGATCAATATGCTAGAAAACCAGACATCGTGGTAACGGAGAAAAGAGCAAGAACAGCATTGACAATAGAAGTGCCAGTGCCAAGTGATTATTCTGTGCATCGAGCAGAGAAAGAAAAGATCCTCAGTTACCAGGAAATGCAGTCAGAGACCAAGAAAATGTGGCAAAAGGGACAGAAATATTTCTTAATCTTCTGGGTGCCACAGGATTGACTAAAAGGAGTTTTCAATCCTACAGTACTATGAAAGTTTGCTTATACATGTTACATCTTATGAACTCTAGAAGGAAGGAAGTTCTTTTTTGCATTATGCAAGTACTACGGCAAGCCTTAGCAGTAAATTTAAGAGACTGGTTTAGGAGTAAGGCTTATTATTATCATGGTATGTGCAAAGCTAACCCGTTTGGAGACACTGACCCGGAAAGAATCCGTACCTAAAAAAAACAAATATATATATATTATGACTGTATAAATAAAAGAATGATTCTGTAAGAAACGTCAGAATAAAAGCTTATATATAGTACAGTATCATATATATTACGAATACCAGTTCCCTTAATGGAAGAAGTTTCTAAAACATGAATTTAGCCGATTAATAATAAATTAACACTTATGTTTTGTATAAATTTAACATTTTTAAAATGGTACTACATATTATGTGCATCTCAGTATATTCCATTAGAAGCATCAGAACTCAATTATCTTAATTGCTTGTATGTGATGCACAGTAAAGAAATGCCCAAGTGTATTAGCGGAAATAACACCACAGCCATACAATAATTTTTCACCTACTGTTGATGTTTCCAATTCCCCATTGAAACAGATAGAGGGAACTATGGTAATGAAGCAATCTAAATAATTTAACAAACCAGGGAAAAAATAAAAAGCATTAAATATATGCTATCTCAGAAAACAGGATTGTTGTTGTTTTTTTTAAATATAAAGAATTCTGCACTAGGTAGAAGTATTTTATAATGAGTTGCAAATGTGGAATAAAATATATAGAATACAATATTTTTCAAATTCCTTATTCATATGTATAAAGAAATTTTAAATGGTAAGAGGAGATCAAAACTGAGACATCAAGCTTGGGATGTACAGTATACAGTACAATTCCAGCAGTATGTTACAAAAGGCTCTTCCAAACATGGAGCCTTTTCTAAAATATGTATAAGGGCATGCAGTACGCATGTATCTGCCGACACAGAGAGCTGGAGGAGCATTTCACAAATCCAAACATGGGAAAACTTAACTGAAGCAACTTGGCATCTTACACTTGTAAACTGGTATTTCACAACTTACACATATTTAAAATAACCAGACAAATTATGTTCTTTTGCCTACGGACTCCACATTAGATCTTACAGGATGGATTCAGGATTTGGTGTCCCACGCTTTCTGTCATAATTGGATAACCAGACAGGAATCTGAGTTTCTAATTTACAAACTCCCTAAAACTCCAGTCTTTTATTTGGTACCTAAAATTCATAAAACATTACAAAACCCACCAGGGCAACCAATCTTTTCCTGTCGGGATTCTTTACTGGAGCCACTTTACAAATTTTGTGACGTTTTCTTACAACCTGTTGCGGCCAAAGTGACTTCCTATATCAAAGACACGGGAGATTTTTTAAATCAACTTATGGCTTGCACTGATTTTGATTCCTATACGCATTTGATTACCTTGGATGCTCAATCCCTTTATACTAATATTGACCAAGGAGAAGTGTTGGCCTGTTTGGCTGATTATCCGATAGATCTCCCTGAATGGATCCCTAGGTCATTTATATTGCATTTACTGGATTTAGTTTTGACAACAATTTCTTCTTATATCAGCAACAATATTATTTATAGACATTTGGAATTGCAATGGGGGCAATAGTGGCTCTGTTGATAGCTACAATCTATATGGCTAATTTTGAGGCACAATTTATTTACTCCAATCCTTTGTTTTGTCATGTCCCTTTTTGGAAAAGATTTTTAGATGATGTATTTTTTCTTTCGACTGGCACAAGAACAGAGTTGAATTCATTTTTATTGTTGCTAAATACTTTTAAAAATAACTCAGTTTACGGTACAAGTGGAGACATCTAAGATTCAGTTTTTGGATATCGCGGTGACCCTTACCCCTCATGGTTCTGCCACTACTCTTCATCGTAAAATAGTTCAGCATAATACTCTTTTGCGATATGACAGCTTCCATCTGAGGGCGTTGAAACGTGGATTGCCCTATGGCCAGTTTTTAAGGCTATGTCGAAATTGTTCAACTTTACAGGAATTTAAATTTCATGCCGCAGAGTTAAAATCACGCTTACTACATAGAGACTATCCATCTACTGTAGTCAACGTAGCATATAAACGGGCTAGGTTCACTCATCGAGAGTGGCTTTTTTCGACATCAAGATCAACGCCACAAGAGGACAACATCACTGGCGTTTTTCCTTATACTAAAGGTATGGCACATGTTGTTAAATTATTACATCACTTTTGGCTCATTTTGGGGCTTCATTTTTGCTTCCAAGATAAACATTTACAAATAGCTTATTCCCGGAAAGCTAATCTCATGGATTTGATTATGAAAACTACTCCTCAGCTGGACAGACCGATTGCTTCACATGATGCACAGGGACACTTTCCATGTGGAACCTGCGGTTTTTGCTCGAATTTATTATCAGGTCCGAGTTGGACTGCCTCTCATGTGTCTCGGACTTACCATTCAAGGTGGTATACAACTTGTCTATCCACCTTTGTGGTTTATATAATTATCTGTCCATGCGCGTTGTATTATGTTGGTCGTACCACTAGATCCATTAAACAGCGACTTGCTGAGCATGCGTCACGACTACGGACAAAAGTGATTTCTGCACCTATGGTGGAACATTGTATTCAAAATGAGCATGCTTTTGAATCACTTCATTGGCGGATATTGGACCATGTGCCAATTGACCCGAGAGGAGGAGACTGAGTACAATGTTTGCAGGAATTGGAGCAGAGATGGATTTTTTCACTTGACACAGTTAGTCCCAAAGGTTTGAATGATCAAATCGATTGAGCCACGATCATTTGATTCATCTTTTTGATCCTCTAAGGGGCAACCAATCATGTTTGGAGGTTTTCCCTTGTCAGTGGGACTCCCCCTATTTGATTGCCTGATTGTATTTTTTTTTATTCGAAGATGGCTGATTACCGTCATTAGTGACGTCAGACGCCGAACCTTATTATTTAAGGCGTTTTCTCTGTTCTGGGTTTACTGAAGCTTTGGATTCACCGCAATTGGTTTGACCTGAAGCAGGGTTGTAGACTTGCCAACCCAAAACGTGACACGTTGTCATTTTTTGATTTTCTGGCGGTGTCCTTCAAAAGCCTGAGGAATCAGTTTGTCTGAACAACAAAGCTAAGTATAGTGTTTTTTAAAAATACACTTGATTGGAAGTGTTTGCTTTTTCCTTTACCTGCTGTGTGCTTCTGTTGGTTCCTGCTGAGGTGCTGAACTGATTGGATCAGCTGCTAAGGGCTATAAAATCTCCAGCCCCACCGGGGGACACTGAAGTGTTTGCTTTTTCCTTTACCTGCTGTGTGCTTCTGTTGGTTCCTGCTGAGGTGCTGCACTGATTGGATCAGCTGCTAAGGGATATAAAATCTTTAGCCCTATCGTGGGACGCAGTTGCGGGCATCCCTCAGGCACATGCCCGAAGAGGCATGACCAAAGGGGCAGGTAACACCCCTTTGGCGCCCCTTAGTAGTATAATGGGTACACTACTTGTCAAACTGATTGACAGGTGAGATAAGGATGGCAGGAGCCAATCAGTGTTCACCTCCGGTGTATGTCCCGCCTTAGGCCACGCACCTCCCATAGAAGTGAATGGTGAGTTAGCCCCGCCCACTCCTGCCCCCAAAATGTTGATAGGTACCAATCAGCGCCCACCTCCGGTGTATGTCCCGCCTTAGGCCATGCCCCCTCCCATAGAAGTGAATGGTGAGGTAGCCCTGCCCACTCCCGCCCCCAAAATGTTGATAGGTACCAATCAGCGCCCACTTCCGGTGTATGTCCCGCCTTAGGCCATGCCCCTCCCATAGAAGTGAATGGTAAGTTAGCCCCACCCAGTCCCGCCCCAGGCATGGCCACCGCCCCCCACTTGACACACCCCTGCCCCCACCCCAAGGATGACATCATCCAATCAGCGTACACTTCCGGGGGTGTATCACACCCACGCCATGCCCCACAATATGGCATTAGCCAATCAGCATCCACTTCCAGGTTTGTGCTACGCCCGCAGCCTCCCACCCTCCTCCACACCCCCTACCTACATCACCGGAAATGGACTGTCCCCTTTTTGCTGACATCACCGGAAACAGTGTGCCATCAGAAGAGGGACTGTCCCTTTTTGCTGATATCAGCGGAAACAGTATGACTGACTCTGGAAATGACAGTATGGCTGACGCCGGAAATGTGTTTTTGCTTCAGCTTAATGCTGAAAAACAAAAATGCTTTTCTCTCTCTCTCCCACACAGACTCAGTTGTTTTTTTCTCACACAAAAACTGATTCATAGCACAGAGAGACAGGCAGGCTAGAATCTTTTTCTTTCCAAATGCAATTAGCACATTTTTGTTAGAGGGATCAGTGCTGCCTCTCACCCTCAACCACGCCCCTGTCTACATCATCGGAAATGGACTGTCCCTTTTTGCTGACATCAGCGGGGAGCAGCGTGACTGACTCCGGAAATGTGTTTTTGCTTCTGGTTAATGTTTACATCTGCAAAAAAGCAGGAACCCTGGAAAAAAAAAGGCTTTTCTCTCTCCCACTGCCCCAGTTCTTATTTCTCACAAAAGATTCATAGCACAGAGAGAGACACAGGCTTTTCACTGAGACACAGCCCTTGGTATAGAAGCTCTTTCTTTACAAATGGAATTAGCACATCTTTGTTAGAGAAACCACTGCTGTCCATGTGATAGAATTTTACTTTTAAGACCTCACTGTTAGAGAGAAGTATTCTGACAGTCCTGTAGAGTTCAGACTGAAATACAGAGAGACCTGAGTTCAAATCCCCCTAATACAGCTATTTTTTTTGGGGGGGGGGAGAGAGAGAGACCTGAGTTCAAACACAGACACAGCTATTTTTTAGTGGCTTTGAAAAAAACAATACTGAGAGACAAGTCTGAACATGCCTCTCTAGGGTGTGGTAACACGTGATTGGTTGAAAGAAGAGGTCTGTTCTGAGCATGCTCTAGGGGTGTGGTAACATCTGACTGGTTGAAAGAAGAGGTCTGTTCTGAGCATGCTCCAGGTGTTCTGAGCATGCTCCTGGTATAAGGCTGTTTGTGTCCTGTGCAAGTGGAACATTTTAACACAGAGATTCAAAAATAAAAAATGGCTCTTTTTGGAACACCAAGCAGAATTTACAGCAGGGCACACAACATGAATTACTTCCTTAAGGACCATGATACAGAAGCAGGGGGGTATCCACCGATTGAAAATCCACTTGAAATACTGGAGAGTCCGGCAGAGCCTGAACAAGAAATAACAGAGAATGTATATTATCCAGATGCCCAAATATTTTTCGACTCTCAAGAACCCTGCGATTTTGGCACCGAACTTGACTTAACATCTGACAACACAATGGATCCGGAGGATATAGAAATATATTACGCCACTGTAGATGCAGAAACAAACTGTTTATTGGAAGAACTAGGATCAGCAGAGGTAAGAGAAGTATTAACAGTGGTAGACATCCTGTCAAAATATGCACGGGCTGCAAGTTTAAAATCGAAAACCGGTCATGAAGTTGCTAAAGCCTTTGAAAAAATATTTAATCTAGGTCGTATACCTGAAAAAATACAGACAGACAAGGGTAAAAAATTTTTAAATAGGTCCCTGAAGAATTTATTAAAACAAAGAGGGGTTCATCATTTTGTAACCAATAACGATGTTAAAGCAGCGGTGGTAGAAAGGTTTAACAGGACTTTGTAATCCAAAATGTGGTGTTATTTTACTGCACACAACACCTTTAGGTACCAAGACGTATTGCAGGCTTTTGTGCACAGTTATAATCATAGTTTTCACAGAACAATAAAAGACGAGGCCTGTAGATGTGACACACACAAATTCTCTGCAGATCTGGAAAAGAGTCTACGGTGATGGCATCAATTGTGTCTTTTTAATACCACTAGAAATCCAGGACAACTGTTCAATATTTTGCTTAGATCTGCAAACTGTGATATGAAGGTTTAATCTGTGACAGAGATTATAGATCATTCTTTAAAAAACACCAAGTTCTGTAAAAATTGACTTTTTATGAAAATGTATGTATTTCCAGAATCTATTTGTTGAACATACAGATGAACAAAAATTATATGTATACCTTTTATTTTTTACTTTTTTTAAACTTGTAATGCGCAAATAAATCATATCACAAGATGAAAACATTTTATTTGAAATAAGACATTTCGAACATACAGTTTTGTGTGGTGTGTTTTAGGAATGCTTAGTTAATTAAACCTACAATGGGTTGTCTGGAAAAAAAAATGGGGCATCTAGGTGTGTCCTAAACAATAGGCCATAAGATAAGAATGTACAGAGCTCTGTTGTAGAACTAAAATCCCCTTAAGACGTCTGGGAAATGGGTGGGAATGTGTATTAGCCACATACACAATATATAGCAACTATTACAATGTACTGTCTGCGAAAAAAAGGCATTGTGAATTAGCCAGGTCGTATGATAAGATTATGAGATCCACTACATTTCAGCAGTCAGAAAAGATCACATAGTCTCTCTACAGCAGGGGTCACCAACCTGCGGCCCGTGGGCCGCATGCGGCCCGCGAGGTCCCTCCGTGCGGCCCGCGAGACCCTACCCCGGTGCGGCCCGCCAAGGCAAACTCACCGACTCCTTCTTCTGCAGCCGCGGCTCCCTGCCTCTTAGGGAACCGCGGCTGTGCTTGTAAAATCATCGCGGAGCCCTTCCTATATTGACGGGCTCCGTGCAGCATTGTCCCGCCTCCAAAGGAAGTGGTAAACAACTTCCTTTAGAGGCGGGACAATGCTGCACGGAGCCCGTCAAGACAGGAAGGGCTCCGCGATGATTTTACAAGCACAGCCGCGGTTCCCTAAGAGGCAGGGAGCCGCGGCTGCAGAAGAAGGGAGGGAGCTGACATGGATTATAAGGTTAGGTATGAGCAGGTTTTTTTTTCGCGGGGGGGGAGGGGGCTGCGGCCCGCGAGTCTGCCGGTAGTCGGCTGTGCGGCCCGCGGCCCTCTGGAGGTTGGTGACACCTGCTCTACAGTTTGCAACTTTTTCTTCAGACATGGTGAGTAGATATGAGTCTTACTTTTTAAAAATATTGTTGGCTATGTAATGTTTCTGTCTCTTATGATTGTCTTTAAAAAAATAGGAGCAGAAGCCGCGGGTTGTAAATAAACTTTCTCTTACAAAAAGAAGAAGGCAGCAAAGAAAGTTAAAAGGTATGCCCGGTGGTTTTTAATCCAATGGCTATGGGAGAGAAGTCTAACAGGAAAAGATCACACAGCAAAAGTTTTTCTGCCGGTGAATCTACACACGCCAGTACAGAATACAGAGGGCGTGGTGAAAGCCATGTCTTTGATCATGGTGTTTCAGAGGACAGCGCAAATAATCATGCATTAGGCCCCGCTGCAGAATCAGAACCAGTTAGCTATGTTCAGTTTGTGAAAAGGTGGGATCGTAAATTGGACAAGTTTAATGGTGTAATTTATTCAGAGGAATTTCGGTTTATTAATTTAGACAGGGTAACATCATTTTCTGAGGCTCAATTTGCCATTCGGCAAGGTATCCAGCATATTCTGGATGAGGTTAGCAGCAGGGTTTCACCCGGTGATTAGAGGTGCATCTATACTCATCTCTTTTTCACAATTCCTTGTATTCTGGAAAGTTAAACCCAGAAGCATTAGACGCTGACGATTTCTTAAATCAGATCGCAAAACTCCTTCAGAGTCACAGAGAAATCCAAGTTTGTGATATATTCCGTGTTGTTGTACTTGTCATAATAAATCGGGGTGGGGGAGCTCGTAGGGTCTTAAAGACTATACCATTTAGCCATATTATTCATAAGAAAAGGATGTATTTGATAGACTTGAACAACACTGATAATAGCCTGTGTTTTGCAGATAGCCTTACAGCCCTTATGTCACAGGTAAAAATGACAGATGTCGAATTGTTAGAAGGTGATAAAATACTACATAATGAATTGGGATGGCCGGTACATAGAAAAGTCATGCTCGATGATGTAGCAATATTTGAACAGCATTTAAAGATAAACATACGCGTTGTGCTTTGCACAAATTCATGGGTTTGTTTTAAGACATCAGACAGACCTGTGTTCCCTAAGACTGTGTTCTTGTTGCTACACGATGACCATTTCTATGGTATAACCGATGTCAAAAAATTCTGTGGGGAGCGCAACTTCTGTAGTTACTGTCAGAAACCGTACAGTCACGATCATAATTGCACATTATGGTGCTGTCTTTGTTTGACACTAACGTGTGCGAATAATGTTGGTGTACAACAGAGATGCCCTAATTGCAAACTCTTTTGTCGTTCTAAAGAGTGTTTAGATAGACACACGGATCTGGCTCTGAAAAAAGAAGTGCCATGTTTATCTAAGATACTGTGCCAGAAATGTGAGTCTTATGTGGACAAGAAACATAAGTGCAAGGGCCGTCATTGTAAACTATGTCGCGAGCCCCTAACCGGGGATGGCGTCCACTTATGTTTTATGACCCCTATTGGTAAAACTGAAACATCTGAAAAGTATATTTTTTATGATTGTGAATGTATGCAAGAAACAGGCTGGCATGTCCCTAATTACATATATGCGACAGACTTAAATGATGAAAGAAACTGGGAATTCAAGGGTCTCGAATGTATTTCTGCCTTTATACAGATTTTTTTTTTTTGTGACAAAAAATTTAAAGGTTACACCTTCATAGCCCATAATTCCAAAGGTTATGATGGATATTTTGTTCTTAAACAACTGCTTAAGGAAAAGATGGACACGGGGCTGTTGGTTCAAGGTGCTAAACCTTTACAAATTACCGTTGAACCTCTGACTATCCGTTTTATAGACTCTCTAAATTTCCTGCCTATGAAACTTAGCAAACTTCCACAAGCCACGGGTTTTACAGGCAGCAAGGGGTAATTTTCACACTTTTTTAATACGCTGGAAAATCAAAATTATGTGGGCCCCATGCCGGGTGTTGAACATTATGGTGTGAGTAACATGTTGCCTGAAGAAAAAGATGAATTTTTACAGTGGTACAAGGACAATCAGCATAAAACTTTTAATTTGCAAAAAGAGTTGGCTTATTACTGCCAGCAGGATGTATCTATTTTGCGACAGGCCTGTGTTCTCTACCGAGCTGAAATCATGAAAATGACAGAGAAAGAAGTGTTTGTAGAGCAGGGTGACATCTCAGAAATTCAAACAAGGTGTTTAGACCCTTTCCAATATATAACCCTTGCATCTGTATGTATGGCTATGTTCAGATTCATGTTTTTAGAACCCAAGACTGTGGCACTCATCCCACCAGATAACTATCAATGGCAGACAAAGAGATATTCAACCCCCTCTATTCAATGGCTGATGTATGTAGAGGCCAAAGAAAACATACAGATCACACATGCTCTGAAAGGTGGCGAAAAAAAGGTGGGGGCATACTCTGTGCCCAGTCCAACAGCTAATTCACACCTTTTTTTTCTTTTTTCTTTTTTACAGGCAGCTGTCTTGCAAACTATCTAGAAGATTGTACAACTCCAAGTGTGCATAAGCCGTTGTAAAACATGCAATGAAAACATTGGTGCTACCCTACAATATACAGCAGTCTTTTGAGTGTCTCCAAGACACACAGGCTGTTTCATCATCAATAAAATCGCATGATGAAACCTCAAATTCAGGAGAAAACAGATATTTAAAGAGATCATCAGGTTCTCTCACAATGCTTGTGGCAGGCAGGTTTGTTCTTTGATGCAAATAATAGTAGTTACTGTGATTCTTCCATAGAAGCTTTTCTTGTATCAAATTGAACTCTTGGCTAATGAGGTCTCAGATACTATAGGTTGCCACTGTTTCATGGAACTTCAGTGGACTATGTCAGACGGCTGCCTGGGTGAGAATCTTCACAGTCTTTGCAAGTGCATATCTCTATATGATTTGCAAAGTATTGTGGGCAATGTAGTTCATTCACACCAGACACAGCTGCTGACAATAATTTAGTTGTGCTCTTGGGTAAAGCCAATAAGATATTTATTTATGGGGTTATTTTTCCCAACACAGATATGCTTGGTAGCACATAAATTAGGTTACTTGCTTTCAGTGTTAACTTGGAAAAACAAAGTTAAAATCAGGAAAACAACAAATGAAAAGCCACAAAGCAAGAAACAAACTGTTCTTTTCAGGTTAACTTCTGATTACTTCCCACATAGATACAGAAGTGATTCTCTCCTAGCTCACAAGCAATTAGGTAAGGCTTAATTGCTAGCAGTTACCAGCTGAAACCCCTTAGCTGGCTTGCCTTTCACTGTGTGGGTCAAATCCTGCTTCAGGAGCTTTTCTGAGTAGATTAAAGAACAAATTTGTATTTCTTTGTGATGGTTGCTGTACTTTATAACAGAAAGTTACCAACGGAGTTTAGATAGAGAGCAGTCCATATAAACAGGATCCTCATCTGCTATTATTCCCCCTTGTTCAACAAGCATGGGTTCAATATCATGGATTGGCACAGATGAATCTCTCAATGGAGCATTTTCAGGAGAATACTTGTTTCCCTGCTGTCTTTCAAGGTTATAGCTAGGGCATAGATCAGTGTTCATACCTGAGCTTTCATTGCTGCTAGAGTTCCTCTCTATATAGCCTGGCCAGTATGTAGTCCAGTTCTTATGTCCAGCCTTCCAATCCAGATCCCTGGACACTGGATCTCTCTTCACATACCTTCTGGCACGGGTCTTAGGTTCCCTTCCACGTGCAGCCGTCTCCCTCACAGGTAGCCTCTGGTGATTCCTAGCTCTGCAGCACCATTCCTCTGGCTTTCCCCAGTCCAATGGTGTATGCTGGCCCTTGGAATACCTCCCAGTATACGTACTGCTTTGGACTCTTCTAGACCTCTCAAAGGCTTTTCTCCTCTTTCTTCCAGAGGGTTTCCTTGCCTCTCTGTCTGTCCGGTTTGGCTTCTGCTTCTGATGATCCTTCAGATGAAACTGATGATCATACTCAAGCTGATTCTCAGGATACTGAGGACAATTCTCTGGATATCCAAGGTGATCATGAAGATGGTCATCTGTAGAATAAACTCTACTCTTATTCTGCTTAGATGAGTGATCCTCCCTAACACAGCGCAGCTGTGCTGAATCAGGCCCTGCTCTTTGAGATGAGTGCTTAGGGATTACCTCATAGCCCTCCTGATTGAACACACGTTTCCTCACTTCAGCTCCTCTAATGGCTTTTGGAAACCTGGTGCATTCTGGGACTGGTAGTCTTTTATGGCAAAATTCTGTTTTCATATTTCTACCAGAACTGACAGGTTGCTTGTTCAGAGTCACTTCACCTTTTCTATAGCTCCTTCCTGAGCTATGATAAGCTTCTTTATCACATACCCCCCTGCTTAAGTTATTACGGACTGGTGTCACTGATGAAACTTCTTCTCTACAGTCCGTAATACGGGAAAGGGCATCCGCATTCTTGTGTAACTTCCCAGCACGATGTTCAACTTGAAAATCAAATGCCTGTAAGACCATGTACCAGCGTGTCAACCTGGCATTGTGGTACTTCATTTGCTGCAACCACTTAAGTGGGGCATGGTCCGTGACCAACTGGAACTTTCTCCCTGTAAGGTAAAACCTTAACGCCTCCACTGACCACTTGATAGCTAAACATTCTTTTTCTATTGTGGAATACTTTTGTTCAGCCGGTGACAACTTCCTGCTCAGGTACATCACAGGATGCTCCTCCCCATCATGACACTGGGATAGAACCGCTCCTAGCCCTACATCCGATGCATCGGTTTGAACCAGAAAGGGTTTCTTGAAGTCCACCCCTTTCAGTACCGGTCCTGTACACAATTTTCCTTTTAAGACTGAAAACGCTTTTTCAGCTTCAGGTGTCCACTTTAGCTGGTTTGGACAATTCTTCCGCAGCATATCCGTGAAAATTGCACTTTTCTCTGCGAATTGCGGTATAAACCTGCGGTAGTATCCAATAAGTCCTAAGAAACTTCTTAGTTGTTTCTTTGTTGTTGGAGGAGGAAAATTCCTGATGCTATCTACTTTACTCATTAGAGGTTTAATTTTTCCTCTTCCCACTAGGTGGCCCAGGTATTTTACCTCCCTATTTGCAAAGGCACACTTCTTCGGGTTTAAAGTGATTCCCGCTTGCTTCATGGAGCACAAGACTGCCCTGATCCTCTTTAGATGCTCCGCCCAGGTGTTACTATGGATTATGACATCATCCATATATGCAAAAGCATAATTTTGGTGGGGTCAAAGTACCTAATCCACTAACCTTTGGCAGGTAGCCGCTGCTCCATGCAGTCCGAAAGGCATCCTCTTGAACTGGAAAAGGCCAACGGGGGGTGCTGAACGCAGTCTTCGGCTTCGACTCCCTGGTGAGAGGGATTTGCCAATATCCTTTTGTCATATCAAGGGTGGTTAAGTATTGAGCCTGTCCCAGCTGGTCCAACAGCTCTTCAATTCTTGGCATTGGATATGCATCAAAAACTGATATGGCGTTTACCTGCCGGAAGTCAATACAAAATCTTAAAGATCCATCAGGCTTCGGCACCAGGACTATGGGGCTATTCCAGGGACTCTTTGACTCCTCTATTACTCCCATGTCCAACATCTCCTGGACTTGTGCCACTACTTCCTGTCTTTTGGCTTCAGGCAAGCGGTATGGCCTTTGACGAACTAATTTCCCAGGTGGAGTTATTATTTCATGGGCAACCAAATGTGTCTCCCCAGGTATGGGTGTCAACACATCTGGAAACTCTTTGAGCAATTTCCTAATTTCTTCCTGTTGTACCACTGTCAGGTCCTCACCTATTTGGGGCTCTGATTTTTCTTTACAATCAGATACCTGGGGTCCCAAATATTCC
Source organism: Ichthyophis bannanicus (assembly GCA_033557465.1). Lineage (NCBI taxonomy): Eukaryota > Metazoa > Chordata > Amphibia > Gymnophiona > Ichthyophiidae > Ichthyophis > Ichthyophis bannanicus. The sequence goes on from CM066031.1 coordinate 1,607,155,931, forward strand.
TCTTCATTCACCTCCCTCTCTCGGGCACAGGTGGCAGCTAGGCTTTTAACCCCTTTGACATCAGTAGAACCAAAGCCTTTGGTTCCACGTTCAGAATTCTCCAGGGATGTGACCTCCTCCACAGGTGGAAAACCCAGCCTCTCACAGATCAATTGGGCAATTCTGTCTCCTGTCTTCACGTGATAATCATTCTGTCCAAAATTAAACAACAGAACTTTAATATTGCCCCTGTAATCGGGATCAATTACTCCCGCACCCACATCGATGAAATATTTAAGGGCTAATCCGGACCTTGGGGCTACTTTCCCATAGCATCCAATAGGTATTTCCACTTGGAGACCAGTGTCCACCAGGGCTCTCCCTTGGCTAGGTACAGTCACATTTTCTATGCTGCACAGGTCAAACCCAGCAGCTTGAGGGGTTGCCCGCTTAGGAGCTTGGGCCTTCTCTGTGACCCTATGGTACTTTAGGACGAATGTCTGCTTTGGGTTAGCTTGGTCTTCTGGACGCTTAACCATCTTTTTAGCTGGGGTCTGAGGACTTCCAAATAAAGGCCCGGGAGCTATTACCATTAAACCTTCTCCCTCCTTCTTTCCTAGTCCTTCCACTAGACCCTGCTTAAATCTTGGCCAATCTCTTCCTAGAACCAAATCAAAGGGTAGCCTAGGCACCACTGCTAACAGGACTTCCTCTTGTCCCCCCAGGCACTTAACCTTTAGCCTATAGGTGGGATATGATGTTGCAGCACCATGAATGCATCTGATGTGAACTTGGCTTTCAGGGGTTCTAGGCACAAATCCTTCTTGGGCCTCTATCCTCTTCCAAAGCCTTTTTGACATCATACTCTGGTCTGCCCCAGAGTCTAACAAAGCATTTGTGGTAATTCCTTGCACATCAACCATCAAAAGAAATCCTTCTTTGGGCTGCTTTAAATCCACACCCACTAAGCTAGTGTGTGTCTGGCATCTCTTTTCTAAATGTCCCCATTTTCCACACTTGAAACATTTCTTTCTATTCCACTGTGTCATCTGATTTGATACAGTACATTCATTTTCAGAAACATTTTTAATTATTTTCTTTTCTGATACAGCACATCTTGCCTCAGCACCAATCTTCAGAGGGCCACCCATTCTATGGCAAGCCTGCGTGGCTTCCAAGAATCTTTCTGCTAGCATGGTTGCCTCTCCAAGATTTTGGCAATTTTGATGTATAAGGAAAGTGTGCAAATCTTTAGGGACCGCAGACATGAATTGTTCAAGCATTATAATATCTAATAACATTTCTACCGTCTTTTGCTCAAGCTCCAACCATTTTACAGCTAAACCTCTGATTCTCTGACTCAGAGCCCTGGGTGTTTCACCCACTCTCAATGTAGTAGCTCTAAACATTCGCCTATACTCTGAAATAGACAACCCTAGGCAATCTCTAATAGCAGCCTTTACATCCTTATAATTCAAAGCCTGGGCTGCTGGCATTGCTCTATAAGCTGCAAGCGCCTCTCCAGTTAATGAGGCTGCCAGCCTTACTGCCCAGTGGGTCTCTGGCCATGCTAATGCTTGTGCCACTCTTTCAAAAGACTCTAGAAAATCATCAACATTATCATCTGGAGTTAGCTTCCCAAAACTAAATGCCCCAATCCCTTGATTGAGTCCCAACTGTCCACATGTGGTGTACCAGTATTTACTGCTGGTCTTGCATCTGTTCCACTTTGGTTCTTCAGCTCAACTAGGGCTTGCACCAGATCAAGCACTGGCCTCTGCTGGTCCATTAAGGCTCTCATAGCAGTGTCCTGAGCCTGCTGTGCTAGCTCCTGCTGCCTGCTGAACTGGGCTGCCATCCACTGAGCTAGTTCCTTTGGATCCATCTTGATCCCTGCAAGAAACAAAGAAAAAAAAAAAACAAAGTGCACCACCTTCCAAACAGGTGTGGGGTTTTTTTTCTACTTTTTTTTTTTTTTTTCAATTACCCCTGTGCTTACTCCCATCCACCACTAGACACGCCCAGGTACTTATTACCTTGTCTCAGTGATGAATCCAGCTCTGCACAGGGTCTTTTCCTCCTGGGACAGCTTCCTGGAACAATTGCTTCTCCTCCAAAGTGCAGTTGAGGGAAAATCTTTTTTTTCCAGCTTTAAACTTGAACTTTAGTTGTAATCCTCAGCAAGTAAATCCCTTTTGTGCAAAAGCAATCCGAAAAACTACGCCATTTGTCAGACGGCTGCCTGGGTGAGAATCTTCACAGTCTTTGCAAGTGCATATCTCTATATGATTTGCAAGGTATTGTGGGCAATGTAGTTCATTCACACCAGACACAGCTGCTGACAATAATTTAGTTGTGCTCTTGGGTAAAGCCAATAAGATATTTATTTATGGGGTTATTTCTCCCAACACAGATATGCTTGGTAGCACATAAATTAGGTTACTTGCTTTCAGTGTTAACTTGGAAAAACAAAGTTAAAATCAGGAAAACAACAAATGAAAAGCCACAAAGCAAGAAACAAACTGTTCTTTTCAGGTTAACTTCTGATTACTTCCCACATAGATACAGAAGTGATTCTCTCCTAGCTCACAAGCAATTAGGTAAGGCTTAATTGCTAGCAGTTACCAGCTGAAACACCTTAGCTGGCTTGCCTTTCACTGTGTGGGTCAAATCCTGCTTCAGGAGCTTTTCTGAGTAGATTAAAGAACAAATTTGTATTTCTTTGTGATGGTTGCTGTACTTTATAACAGAAAGTTACCAACGGAGTTTAGATAGAGAGCAGTCCATATAAACAGGATCCTCATCTGCTATTATTCCCCCTTGTTCAACAAGCATGGGTTCAATATCATGGATTGGCACAGATGAATCTCTCAATGGAGCATTTTCAGGAGAATACTTGTTTCCCTGCTGTCTTTCAAGGTTATAGCTAGGGCATAGATCAGTGTTCATACCTGAGCTTCCATTGCTGCTAGAGTTCCTCTCTATATAGCCTGGCCAGTATGTAGTCCAGTTCTTATCTCCAGCCTTCCAATCCAGATCCCTGGACACTGGATCTCTCTTCACATACCTTCTGGCATGGGTCTTAGGGTCCCTTCCACGTGCAGCCGTCTCCCTCACAGGTAGCCTCTGGTGATTCCTAGCTCTGCAGCACCATTCCTCTGGCTTTCCCCAGTCCAATGGTGTATGCTGGCCCTTGGAATACCTCCCAGTATACGTACTGCTTTGGACTCTTCTAGACCTCTCAAAGGCTTTTCTCCTCTTTCTTCCAGAGGGTTTCCTTGCCTCTCTGTCTGTCCGGTTTGGCTTCTGCTTCTGATGATCCTTCAGATGAAACTGATGATCATACTCAAGCTGATTCTCAGGATACTGAGGACAATTCTTTGGATATCCAAGGTGATCATGAAGATGGTCATCTGTAGAATAAACTCTACTCTTATTCTGCTTAGATGAGTGATCCTCCCTAACACAGCGCAGCTGTGCTGAATCAGGCCCTGCCCTTTGAGATGAGTGCTTAGGGATTACCTCATAGCCCTCCTGATTGAACACACGTTTCCTCACTTCAGCTCCTCTAATGGCTGTTGGAAACCTGGTGCATTCTGGGACTGGTAGTCTTTTATGGCAAAATTCTGTTTTCATATTTCTACCAGAACTGACAGGTTGCTTGTTCAGAGTCACTTCACCTTTTCTATAGCTCCTTCCTGAGCTATGATAAGCTTCTTTATCACAACTAATACCTAAAAATACATCAATGACCTCTGTCTTAAACATCTAGCCATATGAGTCTCCTTCTAATACGGTATTCGTTGATGTGAATTTTTCTACATTAATTTTTAAACAATTATATGACTTAATAATAAATAGTAAACCAGTGCTTAGCTTTACGATGGAATTCCCGATGCTGATTCACGCGCTATAAGGTGCGTTTCTCCTATTGGTTTCTTCAGGGGAAAATATTCACATCGTAGCTGTAAGGAGAAGTGGGTTCGTCAGTACATGCTTCTGATATTACCATTTTTATAAACGTTTTAATAAACCATTGTATTAACATGTTTACCGATCCTCCTACCTTTTGCTGCACCAGCCTGGTTCAATAGAACTTTATCAATGGTGTGCTCTACTAACAAAAACGCCGCGCATGCGGACAAGTAAAATAGGCTTTCTTAATTGGTGGCACTTAAAACAGGTGTTATCCTTTAGTTAAAAAATGAACTAAAGATTTACCCCACCGGGAATTTAAGAAAAGTTTTGCTATTTGACGCTTAGCAGGGTTTACATTAATCTGGTCTGCACGCAAACACACACCCCTCTTTTCTAAAGAAATCAGCTATGTACACATTTTGTTTTTCAGTATCATTGCACCATCGAGGCTAGCCAGAAGCCTCTTGTTTTTGACGGAGGTGCATTTTGATGAATTTGGAAAAGAGATGATCAGATTTTTGCTCGAAATGCCAGATTTCATAGATTTCAACAACCACATACCCTTTTGCAATGGCTAAATTCATCTCCACCGTACACCAAGTCCCCACAAAAGCTCTATCCGCATCTGTGTGGGCACACATTTCCTGTTGCTGTGTGTCAGCACACGTGTGACACAGTGGAAACATAAGCTTACCGCCCAACCGTATGGGTAACACCGGGAAAAAGAGCTTTCGTGGGGGATATACTTTTGCTTTTATAAAACCAAAGTACTTTGTAGGGGATCCAAATTTGTCATAAATGATTTTTTGGATGGCCTATTGGATATTCCTTTGTTTTATTGACAAAAGGGTATAGGCTGGTAAAATCATAGTAGTGTATTTTTTCCCCAGGTCTTGTTTTGTGGTACAGACAAATGGCATTTGTTCTACCCCCAAAAAGGGCATCTCGTGGAATCAGAGGTTGCGGTAATGCGGAGTCAGCCAGGAAATCTGTGCAGCCCCCGTCATTTTCTTTTACCATCCGCTTCCACTCGTGCTCCCATAGACTTATGACCTTGAACCCAAGGCTTTCCAGGAATGCAGCTTTTAGCTGTGTTTTGTAATAAAGAAAACCATAGGTCATGGCTGCTACAGGATTCAGGTCTTTATCGTTAAAACAGCTCGGACAGCCGTGGTGAAAACAACCATTAAATTCAAAAGCTGTTTCTACCCCACCGATCACGGCATAGCCATCATGAAAATAAGCCCCCACCTTTTTTTCGCCACCTTTCAGAGCATGTGTGATCTGTATGTTTTCTTTGGCCTCTACATACATCAGCCATTGAATAGAGGGGGTTGAATATCTCTTTGTCTGCCATTGATAGTTATCTGGTGGGATGAGTGCCACAGTCTTGGGTTCTAAAAACATGAATCTGAACATAGCCATACATACAGATGCAAGGGTTATATATTGGAAAGGGTCTAAACACCTTGTTTGAATTTCTGAGATGTCACCCTGCTCTACAAACACTTCTTTCTCTGTCATTTTCATGATTTCAGCTCGGTAGAGAACACAGGCCTGTCACAAAATAGATACATCCTGCTGGCAGTAATAAGCCAACTCTTTTTGCAAATTAAAAGTTTTATGCTGATTGTCCTTGTACCACTGTAAAAATTCATCTTTTTCTTCAGGCAACATGTTATTCACACCATAATGTTCAACACCCGGCATGGGGCCCACATAATTTTGATTTTCCAGCGTATTAAAAAAGTGTGGAAAGTACCCTTTGCTGCCTGTAAAACCCGTGGCTTGTGGAAGTTTGCTAAATTTCATAGGCAGGAAATTTAGAGAGTCTATAAAACGGATAGTCAGAGGTTCAAAGGTAATTTGTAAAAGTTTAGCACCATGTCCATCTTTTCCTTAAGCAGTTGTTTATCCATCGTAACCTTTGGAATTATGGGCTATGAAGGTGTAACCTTTAAATTTTTTGTCACAAAAAAAAAAAATCTGTATAAAGGCAGAAATACATTCGAGACCCTTGAATTCCCAGTTTCTTTCATCATTTAAGTCTGTTGCATATATGTAATTAGGGACATGCCAGCCTGTTTCTTGCATACATTCACAATCATAAAAAATATACTTTTCAGATGTTTCAGTTTTACCAATAGGGGTCATAAAACATAAGTGGACGCCATCCCCGGTTAGGGGCTCGCGACATAGTTTACAATGACGGCCCTTGCACTTATGTTTCTTGTCCACATAAGACTCACATTTCTGGCACAGTATCTTAGATAAACATGCCACTTCTTTTTTCAGAGCCAGATCCACGTGTCTATCTAAACACTCTGTAGAACAACAAAAGAGTTTGCAATTAGGGCATCTCTGTTGTACACCAACATTATTCGCACACGTTAGTGTCAAACAAAGACGGCACCATAATGTGCAATTATGATCGTGACTGTACAGTTTCTGACAGTAACTACAGAAGTTGCGCTCCCCACAGAATTTTTTGACATCGGTTATACCATAGAAATGGTCATCGTGTAGCAACAAGAACACAGTCTTAGGGAACACAGGCCTGTCTGATGTCTTAAAACAAACCCATGAATTTGTATAAAGCACAACGCGTATGTTTATCTTTAAATGCTGTTCAAATATTGCTACATCATCAAGCATGACTTTTCTATGTACCGGCCATCCCAATTCATTATGTAGTATTTTAGCACCTTCTAACAATTCGACATCTGTCATTTTTACCTGTGACATAAGGGCTGTAAGGCTATCTGCAAAACACAGGCTATTATCAGTGTTGTTCAAGTCTATCAAATACATCCTTTTCTTATGAATAATATGGCTAAATGGTATAGTCTTTAAGACCCTACGAGCTCCCCCACCCCGATTTCTTATGACAAGTACAACAACACGGAATATATCACAAACCTGGATTTCTCTGTGTCTCTGAAGGAGTTTAGCGATCTGATTTAAGAAATCGTCAGCGTCTAATGCTTCTGGGTTTAACTTTCCAGAATACAAGGAATTGTGAAAAAGAGATGAGTGTAGATGCACCTCTAATCACCGGGTGAAACCCTGCTGCTAACCTCATCCAGAATATGTGAATACCTTGCCGAATGGCGAATTGAGCCTCAGATAATGATGTTACCCTGTCTAAATTAATAAACCGAAATTCCTCTGAATAAATTACACCATTAAACTTGTCCAATTTTAGATCCCACCTTTTCACAAACTGAACATAGCTAACTGGTTCTTATTCTGCAGTGGGGCCTAATGCATGATTATTTGCGCTGTCCTCTGAAACACCATGATCAAAGACATGGCTTTCACCACGCCCTCCGTATTCTGTACCAGCGTGTGTAGATTCACCGGCAGAAAAACTTTTGCTGTGTGATCTTTTCCTGTTAGACTTCTCTCCCATAGCCATTGGATTAAAAACCACCGGGCATACCTTTTAACTTTCTTTGCTGCCTTCTTCTTTTTGTAAGAGAAAGTTTATTTACACCCCGCGGCTTCTGCTCCTATTTTTTTAAAGACAATCATAAGAGACAGAAACATTACATAGCCAACAATATTTTTAAAAAGTAAGACTCATATCTACTCACCATGTCTGAAGAAAAAGTTGCAAACTGTAGAGAGACTATGGGGTATGTTTACTAAACCGCTCTACTGTGCGGGGCGCACTTGAGCGTGCGCTAAGGTACCTTAGTGCACGCTAATGATGTGTTTTTGTGTCCCGCACATGTGCACGCCGCACTAACGGGCCCGCTGATGTGCGCGTCACGCAAATGAGCGATAGAGGCGTGGAAAGGCTCCCGGAGGGCGGAGGAAGGCTCCCCAGGGGCGGAGAGACGGGGTCAATGGGTGGAGAGTGGGAGGGGAGAGGCTCCCCGCACAGGAGCGGGGCTGAAATTCAATGAAAAAAATACCGCGAGTGAAAACCTCGCGTTAGAGCCGATTTAAAGGCAAGAGAAACCATTTCTGTCAGCAATGTACAGCAAAACCAGGGAAACCAACAAAACGTGAGCAGTGTGATACATGTGCACAGAACAAAATAGCAAATAAAAATTGAAAATGACCACAACAAAATTCTAAAAAATTATAATCCATCTGGGCAACAGTGATAGTCATGGAAAACATCAAAAATCACTCCCAAGAAAGCCCCCAAAAAGAAATATGAATTTTAGAAGGGTCTACGCTCCGTCCCCATACAAGGTGAATGATCCCACAGTGAAATTGTGCAGAGCAGGGTTTATGTCTCCTTTGGCCAGGTTTCCTATCTCCAGAGACTACACTGTCTCTGTGGCTACAGTGTGGTGCAGTGAACACAGACAGTGTGTTCAGGAGTCAAAGATCACCAGTTCAAATCCCAGCTGGGGCTCTTGCAAACCCAGTCCCCATATTTTACCCACCACTAAACCATGATAGTAAAGAACAACCTTTTTGCAGATAACATAAGCATGGTCCAAACACCTCTATTTTACCCTACAGAGCACAGACACCAGAAACATGCGCATTACCTAGACCACAGTCCCCTCAATGCAGTCCTGGAGGGCCACATATCATTTAGCTGTGATGCTGTCCCCAATATAAGGCCATGTCAGCATGGTGGCGGAGGAGTATCGTTGGTGGAGGGGGCAGTGGCTGCTGCCCACAGCAGACGGTGGCCTAGCCCCCTTCACATGGGTGCAGTGCACTCCAACAGACAGGCCCTGTCTGACAAACAGCCATGGACTCCCCAGAGAATGCACTGTTCTTGTGCTAAGACGGTGGTGCAGCAGACACAGCCAGTGTCTTTAGGACCAGATCACAGGTTCAAAGCCCAGCTGGGGCTGCTTCTTATCCAGTCCACATATTTTTCCCACAACTAAACCGTGATAGTAAGGACAAACCTTTATTTCAGAGAACATAAGCATGGTTAATACGCCTATATTTTACCCCACCGAGCACAGACACCATAAACAGGGGCATTACCTAGAGCAGAGTCTCCCAAATGCAGTCCTGGAGGGCCAAACACCATTCAGGCTCCATGCTGCCTCTAATAAAGATGCCTGGGCTGCATATCTATGCACCACCCCCATGGTATGCAGATGTATCTCATGCATATTCATGAGGGACAGCATGAAACCCCGAACGGTGTTTTGCACACCAGGACTGGGGTTGGGAACCTCTGCCGTAAAGCAGCAGCCAACAGGGGCAGACACACCCACACCCACACCCACAGGCCCCATTGGCCAATGCCTCCTGGAGAGGCAGGACATTGGGCCCTGCGTGCATCTCCCAATACTAGCACTTGCATACCTTAGCAATGCCACCCTACACCTGGGTATATGGTACACACCTATCAAACGTTTCCTATGATCACTGGCAGATAGCAAGTCCTACGTTCAGCACAGTTTGCTCATTGAGCTCCATCATAACAATCTTTCTGATGTCTGCGGTGTGTGCTTCAGGTCTGGTCTCTGACAGTGTTTACCACCCTTGGGAGTGACCCCCAACAGTATTGCATAGCATATCCATGCCTGTACTGTGCCCAGGACTGGTGTGGTGGGCAGGGCTGCTAAACTCCTCTATAGTAGCACAATGCTGGCATAGGTGTGGGAGTGTGTGTCTGTCTATACAGTGTGTGGTGGCTGCAAACACCTTCCACAGCCCACACTGTCAGCACTGTTGCCAGTATTGGCCTGCCAATGTGCATAATGAGGAGCAAGGTACCATTGGTATAGCCTGGGCAGGGTGACCTGGCCAGGATGCATTTGCACAGGGCATAGGGCACTGGCTGGGACATTTTAGTGCCCGGCCACCACCTCCACAGACAGGGTGACCTCAGTATGTCCTGCTGGGGGATCACTCTCACCCTGACTGTGCAGTGATGACAGCATGGCTAGGCACCCCTATAGTGCTATATAGTATTTCTCTCATGTAATATTTATGGGTTTTGTTTTGGGGCCCAGTCACTGATTTATCTGCTTGTTGTGTATTCTAACATCCCAGTTCTGGGTGCATGCATTTGTACTGGGAACATGCACTATGGACTAGCTAGCAGACTGTTTGCATCTGGTATGTGTCTTGATGGAGTAGCTTGCACGGTGCAGTGGCTGAAGGCTTGCTGCAGGAGAATATCAGATAGTGTCGGGGTGCAGCTTAGCATATCCAGGCCTAATGTCTGTCTGCTATTATGTTATGGATGTGTACAGAGCTGCATTGACTGCGCTGTAGGGTGTCTTTTCCCCACCAGGACTGGTGTTGTTGGTCCCCTCTACTGCCACCATTGCAGGGAAATAGAATGTGGATCTGTTGATGGGAGATGCTGTTTGCCCCCCTAGGCCCTGGAGGAGGAGAGGGAGGGTGGTGGTACATAATCCACCTAGGGGTCCATAGGGGCTACACCAGACTGAGACAAACAGAGATGTCCAAGGTGTTTTGACAAAAACTACCTAGCTCAGCCATTAACACTGCTTTAGACCTCCAGCATGGCTTCTTTCAGGCATGGAAGGTGCTGTGGACCTGGTGCTGGGTGCCTCACCGCACCCTCAGGGTGAGCACAGTACCCGCACAATGTGACAGTATGTAGCTACTCTGTGCCAGTAAAACACATGGTCAGTACCCCCTACCAGGCCGAGGTGCTGTGGGGGTGCACATGGTCACTTCCCACTACCAGGCCGAGGTGCTGTTGGGGTGCATTCCCCATCTTGTGTTTATCTGTGGACAGCTGATTTGCATGTGCAGTGCATCATGGGTATGGGTGGGCTATCCTGGTGACCACAGCAGACTGTCTGTGTGGTAATATGCACTCCCTCTGCAGCCAGCCAGGGGCTTGCTAGCTAGCAACTATAGAGCTGTAGCACAATGGTTGCTTCACTGCCTGTGGAGCCAGAGGTAATGGGTTCAAAACCACAGTGGGGTTATTTGATGGGGCTGCCCAGAGCATTATCTCTTTTTAATGTACATTATTGCTGCCAGCAAAAATACCCTCATCGTACTGTATCCATAAGGTGCCTCAGAGGGCGCTTTATAGGGCGCCTTATAGGTTACCTTATGGTTACCGTCCATGTAAGGTGCACTATACATTATCCTGTGGAGCAACTTATAGGGTGCCCTATAGGGGACATTTTAGGGTGCTGTGGCAGACAGTGCACTTTATAATGTGCCCTATGGAGTGCCTTATAGGGTGCCTTATGCGGCACCTTCAATTACGGCACGTGAGGACCTGTTTGCTGCAGCAATTAATAAAATACAACTAAAGTGCTGCAGGAAAAAATACATACATTGCAAAGCTGATGCCACAGCCAGCCTTACGTATTAGGCACACTGGGGAGCAAACTCATGACCCCTGTATCAGCAGTCATTGCCTTACCATTGTGCTACACTGCTGCTCCTCCTTGCATGTCAGTGCACCTACTTATGCTTTTCATTCCTTAAACTGCACAGTGCTGCTATCTAAAACATTGCTGTGACCTTGCGGTACCTCATACGGCACCCTGTAAAGCGCCCTATAAGCAACATTCTAGGGTGCCTTGGCGGACAGTGCACTTTAAAATGTGCCTTATGGGGCGCCTTATGTTAACACGCTTTGAGAGTGCGTTTGCTAGTAGTAGTAATTAAAATAAAAAATAAAATGCCTCCTAAAGCAAATTTACCCATAATAGGTAATGCCTCAGGCAGCCTTTTTCATTGGTCACAGAGGGGGATTTAACCCATGCTCCCTGCACCATTGGTCAGTGTCTTAGCCATTGTACTGTGGCTCTGTCCCTGTGATTGTGCATCAGCGCGCCACCTTATGCCGCCCAATATTAAAATGCCTCCTAAAGCAATAGCACGCTGCCTTATGCACATCAGTGCGCTGCCTTATGCTGCCCATGATTTAAATGCCTCCTAAAGTAATGCCTCAGCCAGCTGTCTTTATTGGGCACTGTGGGGGATTGAACCCCTGAACCCTTGGGCAGTACCTTAACCATTGGGCTGTGGCTCTGCTCCTCTACTTGCACATCAGCGCGCCACTTATGCCTCCCGCGCAGCTTTCTCATGCGCCAAATTGCTGGGCGCACATGGGTGCCGCGCGCATTAGTGCATGAATAATCCCGGTTTTGCTTTTTTCAGCCAGACACGCCCACTCCTTATATGGCACCCGCACACTAGCGGGCAGCGCACATTACCGGGGTTTTCGTAAACATACCCCTATGTGATCTTTTCTGACTGCTGAAATGTACTGGATCTCATAATCTTATCATACGACCTGGCTAATTCACAATGCCTTTTTTTCGCAGACAGTACATTGCAATAGATGCTATATATTGTGTATGTGGCTAATACACATTCCCACCCATTTCCCAGACGTCTTAAGGGGATTTTAGTTCTACAACAGAGCTCTGCACATTCTTATCTTATGGCCTATTGTTTAGGACACACCTAGATGCCCCATTTTTTTTTCCAGACAACCCATTGTAGGTTTAATTAACTAAGCATTCCTAAAACACACCACACAAAACTGTAGGTTTGAAATGTTTTATTTCAAATAAAATGTTTTCATCTTGTGATATGATTTATTTGCGCATTACAAGTTTAAAAAAAATAAAAAATAAAAAATAAAAGGTATACATATAATTTTTGTTCATCTGTATGTTCAACTAATAGATTCTGGAAATACATACATTTTCATAAAAAGTCAATTTTTACAGAACTTGGTGTTTTTTAAAGAATGATCTATAATCTCTGTCACAGATTAAACCTTCATATCACAGTTTGCAGATCTAAGCAAAATATTGAACAGTTGTCCTGGATTTCTAGTGGTATTAAAAAGACACAATTGATGCTATCACCGAAGACTCTTTTCCAGATCTGCAGAGAATTTGTGTGTGTCACATCTACAGGCCTCGTCTTTTATTGTTCTGTGAAAACTATGATTATAACTGTGCACAAAAGCCTGCAATACGTCTTGGTACCTAAAGGTGTTGTGTGTAGTAAAATAACACCACATTTTGGATTTCAAAGTCCTGTTAAACCTTTCTACCACCGCTGCTTTAACATCGTTATTGGTTACAAAATGATGAACCCCTCTTTGTTTTAATAAATTCTTCAGGGACCTATTTAAAAATTCTTTACCCTTGTCTGTCTGTATTTTTTCAGGTATACGACCTAGATTAAATATTTTTTCAAAGGCTTTAGCAACTTCATGACTGGTTTTCGATTTTAAACTTGCAGCCCGTGCATATTTTGACAGGATGTCTACCACTGTTAATACTTCTCTTACCTCTGCTGATCCTAGTTCTTCCAAAAAACAGTTTGTTTCTGCATCTACAGTGGCGTAATATATTTCTATATCCTCCGGATCCATTGTGTTGTCAGATGTTAAGTCAAGTTCGGTGCCAAAATCGCAGGGTTCTTGAGAGTCGAAAAATATTTGGGCATCTGGATAATATACATTCTCTGTTATTTCTTGTTCAGGCTCTGCCGGACTCTCCAGTATTTCAAGTGGATTTTCAATCGGTGGATACCCCTCTGCTTCTGCATCATGGTCCTTAAGGAAGTAATTAATGTTGTGTGCCCTAGAGAGGTATGTTCAGACTTGTCTCTCAGTATTGGTTTTTTCAAAGCCACTAAAAAATAGCTGTATTAGTATTTGGATTTGAACTCAGGTCTCTCTCTCCAAAAAAAAATAAATAAATAGCTATATTAGGGTGTTTGAACTCAGGTCTCTCTGTATTTCAGTCTGAACTTACATTGTGTTTGTCAGAATACTTCTCTCTAACAGTGAGGTCTTAAAAGTAAAATTCTATCACATGGACAGCAGTGGTTTTTCTAACAAAGATGTGCTAATTGCATTTGTAAAGAAAAAGCTTCTATACCAAGGGCTGTGTCTCAGTGAAAAGCCTGTGTCTCTGTGCTATGAATCTTTTGTGAGAAATAAGAACTGGGGCGGTGGGAGAGAGAAAAGCATTTTTATTTTATTTTTTTTTCCAGGGTTCCTGCTTTTTTGCAGATGTAAACCAGAAGCAAAAACACATTTCCGGAGTCAGTCACACTGCTCCCAACTGATGTCAGCAAAAAGGGACAGTCCATTTCCAATGATGTAGACAGGGGCGTGGTTGAGCGTGACAGGCAGCACTGATCCCTCTAACAAAGATGTGCTAATTGCATTTGGAGAGAAAAAGATTCTAGCCTGCCTGTCTCTCTGTGCTAAGAATCAGTTTTTGTGTGAAAAAAAACCGAGTCTGTGTGGGAGAGAGAGAGAGAAAAGCATTTTTGTTTTTCAGCATTAAGCAGAAGCAAAAACACATTTCCGGAGTCAGCCATACTGTCATTTCCGGAGTCTGTCATACTGTTTCCGCTGATGTCAGCAAAAAGGGACAGTCCCTCTTCTGATGACACACTGTTTCCGGTGATGTCAGCAAAAAGGGATAATCCATTTCCGGTGATGTAGGCAGGGGGCGTGGAGGAGGTGGGAGGCTGTGGGCATAGCACAAACCCAGAAGTGGGTGCTGATTGGCTAATGCCATATTGTGGGGCGTGGTGTGGGTGTGACACACCCCCGGAAGTGTACGCTGATTGGATGATGTCATCCTTGGGGCGGGGGCAGGGGTGTGTCAAGTGGGGGCAGTGGCCACTCCTGGGGGCGGGACTGGGCGGGGCTAACTTACCATTCACTTCTATGGGAGGGGCCGTGTCCTAAGGCGGGCCATACACCGGATGTGCATGCTGATTGGTGTCTGTCAACATTTTGGGGGTGGGAGTGGGCAGGGCTGGGCGGGGCTAACTCACCATTCACTTCTATGGGAGGGGGCGTGGCCTAAGGCGGGACATACACCAGAAGTGGGCGCTGATTAGTACCTGTCAACATTTTGGGGGCGGGAGTGGGCGGGGCTAACTCGCCATTCACTTCTATGGGAGGGGGCGTGGCCTAAGGCGGGACATACTCCGGAAGTGAACGCTGATTGGCTCCTGCCATCCTTATCTCACCTGTAAATCAGTTTGACAAGTAGTGTACCCATTATACTACTCCCCTTCGGTGCACGTAGGCGTAAGGAGGCTTTTCCCCTGGTATGGGGAAACAGAAGAAGAAGTACCTACCAACTGTTCTTCCGAAAGTGGTTAAATCCATTGGTCCAATGGATGCCCATGTTGTGGTGGGCAAGGCGTTAGCTGAGGCTTCGGCCTCAGGGGATAATCATTTGAACATGTCGGCTGTGAGTGCTTCCTCCTCCTTTTCCTCCCCGAGCGAACAGGATTTATCTCTACCCATCTCTGAGCTTCAACAAAAGCCTGGTGAAGCTTCCCCGGTGGTCTCCACGGAGAAGGCTGACCCAGGTGTAACTTCGCTGTCTTCTTTTTGAAACTTGACTCAAATTTATCATTGATGTCTCCTCTACCTTCTGTGATTGAGTTGCCTTCTCTTTCTGTATCCCAAGTTCCTCCTCCGGATGTTTCCCTGAGAGATATTTGGTCAATAGTGTCTTGTATGGAGTCCACATTGGCAGTCTCTTTGAAAAAAGTATCCGATTTCTCTAAGGAGACAGTATTGAAGTTTGCTGATCAGGAAGAAAAACTTTTAACGTTAGAGAAACGGGTGGATATTCAAGAATCTAAGTTTGTGACACAGAATGATTTTTGTGCTAAAATGTCTTATGATTCTGTTTGTTTGCATCGTCAGGATGAGTTTTTGGAAAATTCTTTACGGTCTCGAAATTTACGGATTTTGAATTTTCCAAAAACATATTACTTATCTCCTATAACTCTTTTACGGAAGTATTTTAAAGAGATATTATTGTTTGAAGATTCTGACTCATTTAAAATTTCCAAGTTATTCTATCTGCCCCCAGGGAGGCATGAGAAGGGAGGGAATTGTGATGAACCTGCTGTTTCTCGGAAGGCTCGACTCCTTTTTCATTAGATATTTCTGATTTCATTGAATCCGAAACTGACGATATTTCCTGCAGGGCTACGCTTTTGGTTACTTTTTTGTTGGAAATGGATAAGGATAAAGTTTTGTGGGCACATTTTCTTAAGAAAAATGAAAAATTTTGTGGGCAAACCATTCAGGTGTTCCCTGATGTTTCCAGGGTAACTCAAAAGTGGCGTAAGTCCTTTATCGAGATTCGTCCTAGAGTTCTGGCTTTAGGAGCAACTTTTCATCTAAAATTTCCTTGTAAATGTTTTATAGTGTTTCAAGGCCGGAAGTATATTTTCCAGGAGGCAGAACAATTGTTAGAATTTCTAGATAGTAAAATTTAAGGGTTTTTTTTTTCCTTTTGTTTTTTTTTTGCCTGTTTAGCTCAAAGATTAGTTAAATGGAGTTTTATATTTACAGGAATCAAGTGGCACTCTTTTTTGTATCTATTCTGTGATATCATTTGGCTGTTCACTTCCTTGATGTGGAATAACTGTATTTCTTTTTGTGTAATTATTGGCGTCATTTACTGTATGGTTATGATGTTTTCCCTTTTATATTTTTCATTGTATATTTGAAAATATTTCATAAATAAATAAATTTTAAAAAAAATACACTTGATTAAAAAGGAGAAGCCGCAGTGGTGGATAGACCAGTACAGTGCACTTGGATGGCAACTCCAACAAAAAATTAGAGAGGAATTGTTCCTTTTTTGTATCGGAATCTCTTCAGGGTGTTGGACCCAAAAGGCAGGCAGAACTCCGGAGTCACAATGCGTGGAAGAGACGATGGTGCAAGGAAGAGGGTTTTGTATTTGTTAGGAACTAGGAAACATTCTGGGGAAAGGAAGGGCTTTTCCAAAGGGATGGGCTCCACATTGGAGTGGAGGAGTAGCCTAGTAGTTAGAACACTGGCTTGGTAACCAAGCAACCAGGGTTTGATTCCAACTAGCACTCCTTGTGGCCTTGGGCAAGTCACTTAACCCTCCATTGCCTTGGAAGAAAGGCCTGGCAATCTACTTCTGGTGACACTGCCAAGAAAACCCAGGAGCTTCTGGGTCACCAGGAGTCAGGGCTGACTCAAAGGCACACATTGCATTGCACTGGGCTCCACATTAACCGGGATGGAACCAGGCTGTGGCTTTAATCTCTAAAAAGGAGATAGAGCAGCTTTTAAACTACATAATAGGGATAAGCTGACAGTCGGCCAGGAGCACATGGTTCAGAACAATATATCCTTGAAGGATACTAGCAAAAGATTGAAGTTAGGGCATATCAGCACAGAGATTCCAATAAAGACAAAAGTAGCCCAAATGCCCTTGAGTACAGAGCAGAGCTTAAAGATTCCAAATTACCCCTGCCTACCAATAGCCAGATTAATATGAATACAATGCAGCCTCTAAAATGCTTGTATGAAAATGCCAGAAGTCTAAAAAAATAAGATGGGAGAGTTAGAATATATAGCACTAAATAAGAGGTTAGATATGATTGGTGACTCAGAGACATAGGGGTATGTTTACTAAGCAGTCTTAACGTGCGCCCGGCGATAGTGTGCAGGCTGCCATAAAAGGAATGGGTGTTTCAGTCTTAACGTAGCAAAATGGGATTATCGCGCGATAACGTGTGCTGCGCACATTATCGGGCGAGACACCGCTAAGCACGTTAACGCGCAGTAATCTTAAGTAGGCGCGCTGACATCTAACCACAGAAGCAGAGATGTAGCATAATGGTTAATACACTGACTGATGGTACTGGGGACATGAGTTTGATCCTCAGTGTGCCTAATGAACAAGGCTGGCTGAGGCATCTCCCTTTATGTTTAAGTAGTGCTTTTTGAGGCATTGTAGTTTTATTTTAATTAGTGCTGCCAGCAAACACACCCTCACAGTGGCGTAACCTAAAGTGCTGCATAAGGCACCCTATAAGGCACTCCAGAGGGCACATTATAAAGTACACTGTCTGCCAAGGCACACTGCAATGTCCCCTATAGGACACTTTATAAGGCGCCTTATGAGGCACCTTAAGGTTACAGTACTCTGAGGATGTTTTTGCTGGCAGCACTAATGTACATTAAAAATAGACAATGCCTCAGACAGCCCTATCAAATAACCCCACTGTGGGCTAGAACCCATGACCTCTGGCTCCACAGGCAGTGAAGTAACCAGTGGGTTACAGCTCTACAGCTGCTAACAAACCCCTCGCTGGCTACAGAAGGACTGCACGTCACCACACAAACAGTCTGCTGTGGCTACCAGGATAGGGTTAACCCACCCGTACCCATGATGCACAGCACATGGATATCACCAGTCTACAGATGATCACAAGATGGGGTATCCACCCCACAGCACCTCAGCCTGGTAGGGGGTGCCGACGGTGTGTGTTAGTGGCACAGAGTAGCTACAGACCGTCACATTGTGTGGGTATTGTGCTCACTCTGAGGGTGCGGTGGGGCGGCCAGCACCAGGTCCGCAGCACCTTCAATGGCTGACATAGGCCATGTTGCAGGTACCCCATCGTGCGTGTGCGAGATGGATGTCACTCAGGTCCAGCCCAGCCCAGCCCAGCCCAGCCCAGCCCTCATTGGCTATGCTGCATCCAGAATAGTGCATATTCTGTCTTGGTGCCATGGTGTACGTGACAGGGGGTGTTTGGATCCATAGGTGGATTATGTACCACCACCCAACCCACTCTCTGTGGCTCAGGGGTGGAAGACAGGAGTCCCCCACCAACAAATACACATTCTACCTCCCTGCAGCAGAGGGGCACCATCAACCCCAGTCATGCTGGGGAACAGACACCCTACAGAAATGTTCATGTGCCACCCTCACCCTGACATTCTCTAGCAGCAAGCACAGCAAATCACCAACCACTGCACCCTGCAAGGTGTTCCAGCCATACACACATATAACTGCAGACAGTCTGCTAGCTAGTCCACAGTGCATGATCCTGGAGAAGATGTGAGCACACCCACCAAGCAGATAAATCAGTGATTAGGCCCCAGAGAAGAGAACCTATATATTTCACTGAAGAAAAACACAACATAGCACTATGGGGGAGCCTAGCCATGCCGAGTGACCTCCCAGCAGGACATGCTGTGCCCACCCTGTCAGTGCAGGTTGTGTCTGGGCACTACAATGTCCAAGCCATTGCCCTATGCCCTGTGCAGATGCATCCAGGCCAGGCCACCCTGTCCAGGCTATACCCACAGTACCTTGCTCCTCATTATGCACATTGGCAGGCCAATACTGGCAACAGTGCTAGCAGTGTGGGCTGAGGAAGGTGTTAGCAGCCACCACACACTGCATAGACAGACACACACTCCCCATACCTATGCCAGCATTGTGCAACTATAGAGGTGTTTGGCAGCCCTGGCCACCGCACCAGTCCTGGGCACAGTGCAGGCATGGCTATGGTACGCAGTACTGTTGGGGTCACTCCCGAGGGTGGTAAACACTGTCCGACACCAGACCTGAAGCACACTCCACAGACATCAGAAAGGTTGCTATGATGCAGCTCAATCAGCAAATTGTGCTTAACTTAGGAATTGCTATCTGCCAGTAATCATAGCAACCGTTTGACAGCTGTGCACCGTATTCCCAGGTTTAGGGTGGCATTGCTAAGGTATGCAAGTGCTAGTATTGGGAGATGCACGCAGGGCCCAACATCCTGCCTATCCAGGAGGCATTGGATAATGGAGCCTGTGGGTGCAGGTGTGTCTGCCCCTGTTTGCCGCTACTTTAGAGCAGAGGTGCCCAACTCCAGTCCTGGTGGGCCAAACACTGTTCTGGTTTTCATGCTGTCCCTAATGAATATGCATGAGATACATCTGCATACCATGGGGGCAGCGCATATAAATACAGCACAGCCATATTTATTAGAGGCAGCATGGAACCTGAATGGTGTTTGGCCCTCCAGGACTGCATTTGGGAGACTGTGCTCTAGGTAATGTGCATGTTTATGGTGTCTGTGCTCTGTAGAGTAAAATGTAGGTGTTTTGGGCATGTTTACGTCATCTGCAATAAAGGTTCTGTCTGTATTAGCACGTTTTAGTAGTGGGTAAAATATGGGGACTAGGTTGGCAGGAACCACAGCTGGGACTTGAACCTGTGACGTTCTGCTCCTGAATACACTGGCTGTGTGCACTGCACCACTGTGTTGCCACAGTGACAGTACATTCCCTGGGGATACCATGACTGTTCGTCAGACAGGGCCTGTCTGTTGCAGTGCATGGCACCCACCTACACAGGGCTAGGCCATGGTCTGCTGTGGGCAGCTGCCACTGCCCCCTCCACCACCAGTATCCCTCTGCCACCATGCTGACATGCCCTTCTGCTGGTGGTGCTGGTGATGCGCAGTCTCAGGCCATCCAGTGTGTGGGTAGGCGGCTGCCTATGGTGCGGGTTCTGGGGTAGGGGTGACTGCATAGCTGTCCACGCTTCTCCCCAGCACCGCCTGCCAATGTTCTGTGCCCTTGGGGGTACTTGCTGGGTACTATCCCCTGTGACGCTGTGGGAAGCATACTCATTCCCATGTTGGGCCCTCATCAGTTGCTGTCTGGCTGCTCTACTGTTTCAGCATTTCTATGGGCCCCCTAGGCATCACCCTAGTCACCACAGCATGTGCCGCCTGCAGCCCTCTGTGTCCCCTTTTCCAGCATCTGTCCAGTTGCCCATTCCGACATACCCGCCCTGCTGTTGCGGAACATGTGCTTGCCATAGTAAACCTGTCCAATGGAGAGGGAAAACCCTGATCAGCGCAATTTCACTGTGTGCTCATTCATCTTGTATGGGGACGGAGCATAGACCCTTCCAAAATTCATATCATTTTTTTTGGAGCTTTCGCTGGAGCGTTTTTTGATGTTTCCCATCAATATCACTATTGCCCAGCTTGGTTATGTTTTTTTTATATTTTCTTCTGGTCATTTTCACTGTTTATTTGCCCTTTTGTTCCGTGCACATGTATCACACTTATCACTTTTTGTAGGTTTCCCTGGTTTTGCTGTACATTGCTGACGTAAATGGTTTCTTTTCCCTTTAAATCTGCTCTAACGCCAGGGTTTTACTGGGGTTAGTTTTCAGCCCCGGATTCCATGGCGTTAGTGTGCAGGGAGCCTCTCCCCTCCAACTCTCTGCCCATTGACCCTCTCTCTCCACCCCTGGGGAGCCTTCCTCCGCCCTCCAGGAGCCTATCTCCACCCACAGCACTTATTTGCGCCGCTGCGCGCGTTATCGCACTAAGGTACCTTTGCGCCCGATAAAGCACCATTATCGTGCAATAAGGTACCTTATCACCTGATAATGTCGCCGGGCGCACATTAAGACGGTTTAGTAAACATACACCATGGTGAATGGAGGGCAACCTTTGGGATACTGTGATACCTGGGTACAAACTATATCATAATGATAGAGCAAATCATATTGGTGGATGGGTTGCACTCTATGTTAGAGAGGGCACTGAGTCACAAAGCATTAAAGTTTTGCAGGAAACAAAATTCGCTATAGAATCTCTATGAATTGAAATTCAATGTAAAAAGGGAAAGGGGGGAGGCGATGGCAGTGGGGGTGTATTATTGACTGCCTGGCCAGAGTGAACAAATAGAAATCAGGGAAGCTAGCAAAAGGTACAGTACAGTAATAATAATGGATGATTTCACTTACCCCGGTATCGACTGGGTCAGTGTCACGGCAGGACATGCTAGGGAGATAAAGTTTCTAGATGAAATAAATGACTTCTTCTTGGAGCAGCTGGTTCATGAACCAACCAGAGGGGAAGCCATTTTCTACCTAGTCCTTAGTAGAACACAAGATCTGGTGCAAGAGATAAGGGTGTTGGGGCCACTTGGCAAGAGTGATCATAGCATGATCACATTTGATTTAATAAATGGAGGAAAGATGATAAGGAAATCCACAGTACTGTAGCAGCAGATAAGCATGCAATAAATAAAACCAGGAGTCTTTTCAAGGATCCAAGCCAGTTTAATGTGCACAGGCTCAAGCACATTAAACTGGTGATTGGGGCAAGGTACTTCAGGCCAGAAGGTCGGGGGTTCAAATCCCACTAGAGGACAGCAACCTTGGGCCGGAAGGACTGGGGTTTCTAGTCCCACAGATGCTCCTTGTGGTCTTGGGCAAGCCACTTAACCCTCCATTGCCCATGTTCCCTGTAAGTATAAGTGTGTATGTGTCTCATATCCCCGCGTGTTAAATGTATCCCCCACATGTGTTGTGACCGCTTTGATTGAAGGATAAGGCGGTATACAAAACTGTCTAAATAAATAAATAAATAAATAAATTCAAAATGGCTGAGCAATGATTTCTAGTAAAACAACAACTTTTATAGCTTTCTTTCCCATTCTAGACATAGGCAAACCTTTCATTGGTCCCGGTAACCCCTCGTACACCTTCTATTGGTCCCGGTACTGATATGGCTATCCAATTGGGACTCTGGTCTGGGCCCAGCACCTGCTCACCCCCCCTTCTAGTCCCAATTACAATGGTCAGTGTCTCTAACTTATTACATCTCTCCTCCAAGGTCGCTCAGCTAGTTAAAACATATGGGAAGCAGGGCACTGTAACTTTTCTTTCAGCACAGTTAATTAATTTCATAGAAGCATAGCACACCTCATCAGTACCAATTAAACTTGTTTTTCTCTACTTTCTAAGTTTCGATTCTGCTTAGCTATACCTAATTGTGCTCAGTTAAGTTTCGTTTCTACAATAGCAGCATTTTGGGGAAATGTGTAATTCCTTTGGGCCTCTCCACAGGCTCCACTTACAGGTCAAGCTGTTTAGGCCTCCCTGCTTACGTCAGACACCATGGATCACAGGCCTTCGCCTACCACATTCCCCCCTTTGATTATTCTCACCCGCAAGTGAGAAAGGGTGAGAAACAAATCACATATTACTAAATAAAGATATCACTCTGTGGTATAGGGTAGTAGTTTCACATAGCTGGTAGCTTTGTAGCTGCCTTATGCTCTACAGTGTTAATAACTGAAGTTATCATTCGCAAGCAAAGTGGCAAGAAACAAGGGAGCAACAAGCAGATAGTCAAAGTCCATAGTTTGGCAAGAGTGGGAAAAAGAACTAAAAGAATTAGAAGGTTCAGGAGCATTTATGCCGGACCACCAAGATGTCTTCTTTGTTGTGCTGTTGTAAAACTTCTGATTTAGATAGTCCAGCTGTCCGATCTTCATAGCAAATTGTAGTCCGGTGCGAACAAAACACAAACTCTCAACAATGGGGTGGGCCAATACCCACTCACTAGTAGTATTATGTAAATCAGTCTGATTGTAGGGGATGGAGTAATTCAGTTCTTGCGTCTCCCAGGGCCACTGATCTCCCATCTTAGTTCCTCCACAAAAGAAACAGTCAGAAGTGTGGAGACTAGATGCTATTGCTCCAGCAAGTTCAAGAAACAAGTTCTGGGAGGCATGAGGAGTTGCAACGGTGGCTTGCATAGCCTTGTAGAAAGTCAAGATCTAGAACAACTGTTGAATCGGAGAGTATACCAATGCAAGTATAGGAAGAATGATAAAACAAGATCTGAGTGACCTTCGGTCCAGTT
The DNA here is from genome assembly GCA_033557465.1 of Ichthyophis bannanicus. NCBI lineage: Eukaryota > Metazoa > Chordata > Amphibia > Gymnophiona > Ichthyophiidae > Ichthyophis > Ichthyophis bannanicus. The sequence goes on from CM066031.1 coordinate 1,607,179,268, forward strand.
CATGTTGTACTTATACAGGCTGCCCAGGGAGATAAGGCAAAAGTCATCTCAAAGCACCCCAAGACTGATGCCAGAATAAAGCAATAATAAGGATTCATAATGAGCACAGTCTCTGGAAAATTGGTGGAACTGTCGACTTCCACAACAGATAACAGATGTAGGGTTGATTGTAGATCCTCAAGCTTCTGCCGTACGTAGACCTACCAGCTTTGTGGCAGGAGTAGGGCTGTAGATTCCAAAGTATCACTGTCCTCTGGGATGTCTCAATTTCTTAAAATATCATAGCATAGTCTCTTAGGCTATTATTGCTTCCTTAGAGCAGTTCACTCTTTAGAAGATCAAAACAGTCTTTTCAGAGTATTTAAACACAGTCTCTTAGAAGATTCAATTTCTTAACACAACACAGTCTCTTTCTGATGATTGCAGTTTTTTTCCCTCCAGATGTGAAGCTTACTTTCAGATAAACAGACAGTCTTGAAATAGTGCAGTTTCTGAGGGACCAATAAGTCTTAGGTCCGTGGCTGTTGTCGTAGGGTGAGGCGCAATGGAGTCTCAGGATGCTGTACAGTAGTCCAGTGATCAGGTTCAGAAGCAGTTGCTGGCTTTTACTCGACTATATTGGATCCAAGGTTCAAATTCTGCGACTTTTACTGCAGTTGGAGTTGACAAGATGACAACATAGGGTCCCTTCCAATGCAGGGCTAACGGTATCCTTCTTCACTCTTTGATCCACACCGAGACTCCAGGCTTGAAAGGATGCAGGGGTTCAGGCAAATTAATGGGTAGTCAATTTTTGTACCTAGGTATGAAGACTCTGCAAAACAGAACTTAAAACCAATAGTTCATGTCTAGTAATTTCAGATCCTATCTATCTCACATCTCCTTTTATTCCCTATAAATAGGCTACAGATTCTCAGAATCTCAAAAGGGGAATTCCTAAAGACATAGCAGGGGCTAAGTATATCCTAAGAAGGGCTATAGGAAGAACCTGGGGCCACTTCAGATAAACCTCTTGGCAAAGTTTAGACAACTGAGATTTCATGGTTCTATTCATACATTTTTTACTTTTTCCTAAATTCTGAAAGCTGTAGGCAGTATGCACCTGATAATGTCAATATCTTGGGGCCATACTTGATGGACTTGCTTCCTAAGGTTATCCACCCTTATTATTTGTACAGGGTCCCATGTGCATGCAAGGTTGTAAGGGCATACTTGAAATCTGGGTACACATTTAGACAGAGCCCTTTTCCTATTGTTAGTGCTCTAGTGAGGGCTATCAGTTCAGCTTTTTGTGGTCAAGTTTCTGGGGCTAGAGCTGAGGACTCAACTACCAAATCAGGGGTCAGCACAACAATGTCTATTGATGATGAAACTGCCTTCAGCCACAAAGAAAGTCTGTTCAGGGTTCTCCAGAGAGACATCAGTCAAATCCAGGTGGCTTGAGAATACAGTGTCCATTATTTCTAAACAGTCATGATCAGGGGATCAAGACTAACTGATAACAACATAGCAGGATTGAAAGCTTGACTGACCCTTCAGTTGTATCTGGGGTTTTCACACAACATACTCTAATACTACAACATTCATAGATTTGTTAGCTAGTAGTTTCCTTTGTATTTCATATTGGTTAGAACAGAGTGTGGTACAGTAACTTGAAGATTCTGTCTCAAAGGGATTTTTCTTTTAGTTTTTGCTTACTAGGAAGGCTGTAGCTGTAACAGCTTCTCAAATAAGGTCCAAGAGATTGAGTCAACACTCCTAGAACATTTCCTTGTGACTCATGAACATAGAGACTGAAAGGTTTTCTGGACATCTGGTAGACCCAGAATTGGTGACAACATCAGAGTGTTTTTTTCAAAGATCAAAAGGCTGCATCCTGTTCAAGTCCCCATTCCAATGCAGACTTTTCCATTCCTTTGATAGCTTGATACAACGGTTTTGCTAGCAGCGCAAAATTGGGGATCCATATACAACATACTTTGTGGCACCCAAGAAGGCTCTCACTTGCCTCCTGGTGGTTGGAGTAGGAATACTGCATATAGCTGCTTTGCGTTCTGGTAAGGGTCCCAGGCGTCGAATTCCATTGGACAACGGGAATCCTAGGTATTTAACTTGTTTGGCATAATTGCACCTTGGCTCTTGAGACTTTGTATCCAGCCTCATTAAAAAGGTGCAAGAGTTCACTGGTGGCTTGTAGACATTCACTTTCTGAGTTGGTGGTTATAAGCAAGTTGTCCACATATTGCAGTAGAATTCTTTCTCCTGGAATTACTGGATAACTTGTCAAATCTTTTGCTGAGTGAGGCGAGTTCTTGAATCCTTGATGTAATCTTGTCCAGGTGCGTGGGCCCCGCCTTCCTGTAGTGGGGTCATGGGCTAAGCGTATGCAGAAAAACATTTTTTTTTAAATCCAGAATGGTGAAATGTGTGTAGCTTCAGCAGAGATCAGTCCTAAGAGTGTATAAGGATTTGGTACAACTGGATGTATAGTTCCAGCTGCATTATGCATTCTTTCTTAGATCCTGCACTGGGCGGTAATCACCTGTCCCAGGCTTCTTAACAGGAAGAAGGGGAGTGTTCCAAGGTGACTGACATTCCTTTGAAAAAGTCCATACTTCAATAGTTTCATTAAATGGCAGTGGATTCCTGCAATGGCTGGTCAGGGAAGAGGATACTGCTTCACATGCACTGGTTCCGCTTCTGGCTTGAGGATGACGATGACAGGGGCTATGTTCTTCGCTAGGCCAGGTGCATTATCTTCTGCCCATACTTCAGGTGGGGCTATAAGGTTGGCGGGTATACAGGAACTTGTTGACTTGACTGGAGGTGTGTTATAGAACCGCCACTTCTCTTCTCGGGGAACAGTCAGCACCATCAATCCAGCAGGCTCTGGGTTCACAGTCATTTACATTTCTCTCTCTTCAGCAAAGGCTATCTGTGCCTGCAGCTTTGCAAGCAGATCTCGGCTCCGAAAAGTGGAATAGGGCACTCAGGCATATACAGGAACTGGTGCATTATTTTCTGTCCCCCTTGTTCACTCATGCAGTTCTGCAAAAAAAGGCTTTGTGGCCTTACCCCCAGTAGCTCTGATAATGGTGATGCATCGAGAAAAACACAGGGGCTACTGGCTTTAGTATTCTGCTCCTGTACCCCCCATAAAGTCCATATATTGGTCCCCTATTTTCAGACTGACCATAGACTCCTGGGGACCCAGGGAAACTTAAGAGTCCGGTCTGGCCTAGTCTTCATTCATGCTGTAGCCCTCTCCGGCTGTTTTTTTTTTTTTTTTAATCAAGTACTCCCTCCTCCCCCCTGGGGTGGAGATAAGATGCGGGCATTCACTTCTCTAATGTCCTTCTTTTTCTACAATGGGCTTACTGACTCACACCCAGTTTTTACTTCCTCTGCTCCTTTGATTAGGAAAACCTCCTCCACATCATTCAACTAAAATATCAGCAAAAAGATCTGTTCTCTTTTTCCATCTTACAATTTTTACTTTCTCTGTCCCTCTTCAACAATCCACTTACTTTCTGATCAACTTTCATTTAACTATCATGCCCGCAAATTCATCCAGTTTTCTGTAATTTCTGTTCATTAGTTCAATCAAGTCCTAAAACTTCTCAGTGTATAATGCAGTGTTTTTTTTTCAGTTCTAAACAAGTCTGGTCAGCTGACTTTCACTTCTGGTCCAGAGGGGGTGCACATCCCCCTGCTGCGGAGGTGGCTGGCAAACTAGGGAATCTGCAGGGAGGAGTCCCCCCCCCTCTCCTGGGCTCTGTTTCTCCTAGCAACGCTCTATCCAGGAGGTTGATTTTTTTTTTTTAATGATCTACTTCTCTGCTGTGGGCACATTAGTTCACGCCCACCGGGGGGTGACATCATCGGTGGACTGGGCCCCCCCCCCTCCTTGAGCACTTTGAACGGAGCCGGGGCTTCTTGGGGAGCTACTTACAGAGAAACTGACGGGACGGGATATCTAGAGATTCTGGGGCAAAATATGGTGAACTAAGGAAATATGGAGCAACTAGCAGAAGCCACTCCCTTTCACATAGCATTCCTAATTGGGACAGAGACATTTGATTACCATAGTCTTCAGTAAATCCCTTACTGAAATTCCTGATCATACTTGAAAAGACACTTATTAAAAAAACCTTATTACTATAAACATAAGGTTAGATTGAGCACAGACATACAATTTAGATACAGTTCTTAAAATATCTTATAGAGAGAACTATAGCTATCTGTTACGCATATTCAAGAGACATGAAACGGATACTTTTCCATAGCTGTGGTGGATATCTAAAATGCATATACACCCTCTTTTTGTTTTGTTTTTAACACTAAATGTCTTCTATCAGGTGCTTGCCACAGTATATCAGGAAATAACGTCTTGAAATTTAAAAAACAAAGTACCCTCTTTCTCTGGACACGGACATACAAAATTCAAATACAGAAAAACAAATGAATCCATCCTAAATTGTAAAGGTCTTCATTAATCACTAATACAGAGTTTAACAATCCAATGTAATTACCTTAAATCTTACAGTATGGGGAAGCATGCATTCAAAATGCAAACACTCCAATCCTTTATTTTAAACAAGCAAGAAACTTTTCAATCGAGAACTGCGGTTTCATTTATTTTTTTTTCCTCCTGTCCTCTTGCTGTGTGGCTCGCTGGAAACAGCTTAACTGTTCACACACACACACACACACACACAGAGACATGCCGGCATTCGAATAAGAACTTAACCCTTTCCAGGCTAAGCCCCAAAACTATCGGGACCCACAATCCTGACTAAACATTCTTATTAAATGATATATAAATGATATATATTACATAACCATAGCAGAAGGAACATTACTATTAAAAACATATTGAATAAAACAGGTACAATTTTCCTGAAATAAGCACAAACTAACAGCATTGAGATTTAAGCCTGCACAGGGTTAGAAAGACACTGTACATTCTTTCCTTCAGACACACCCCCTGTCAGTTTCACACTGTGCTATAGGAAAGCGAACTGGGTGAGACCAGCTTCTTGATTTCTAAAGTGACTCTAGGTGATTTGCATCTTCGTTCTGCTTTATTAATACAATTTCTTAATCAGTGAACTGTCACAAATTACTCAACAGAAGAATCTCACATTTATAACAGAAGGGGAACTCGCAGTTTCAACAGAGAACAAAAAGAACAGATACACAGTAGGGCAGAAAATACACATCAAACGCTTCACAATCATGCTAGCAACGTATCCCAAAAAGCCCAATCCTGTCTGTTCTGACTAGGCTAAATCATGATTCTCTATAACAGCTGTACCTCGCGAATACTCATGCAAGGATTTTCAAACAAATTTTCCCCACGAATACTCATGTAGGGACCTCGCGCATACTCATGCGAGGTTGACTTAAGTCTTACCAAACAAGAAGGACGATGGCTTCACCTCGCGCATACTCATGCAAGGTTAATAGGACCGCCCTTGAGAGGGGATCAGTGCTCTCTTTTCCAAGTTCCAAGTTCTCGAGATTACAAGTTACAAGTTTCAAATTCTTACTAAAAGTTTCACAAGTTTCAAACTGCAGTTCTAACTCATCTGTCTAGACAGGTTTTCAAAACTATACTTACCGGATCCGGTCCCCGATACTTTACTAGCTTCTGAGTTGGATCCTGGACTCCCCCGGGTCGGAGGTGTTGGCCAGCTGGACCCAGTGCCTGCTGAGGCCAGGCAGAACCCCCTCCAATACAAGAGGATTGGTGGGCCCAGGGAAATTCCCCTGCGTTGGATTGGCATGGTTCCAACTGGACCAAACCTCAAGGCGAATTACGTGGATTTATTCACTTGAACACCATCCACCACTCGCACTTCCAGGCCAACGCACCAAGAAATGTAGCAGCAGATAAGCATGCAATAAATAAAACCAGGAGTCTTTTCAAGGATCCAAGCCAGTTTAATGTGCACAGGCTCAAGCAATAATCAAATTAAAAATGGCTGAGCAATGGTTTCTAGTAAAACAACAACTTTTATAGCTTTCTTCCCCATTCTAGACATAGGCAAACCTTTCATTGGTCCCGGTAACCCCTCGTACACCTTCTATTGGTCCCGGTACTGATATGGCTATCCAATTGTGACTCTGGTCTGGGCCCAGCACCTGCTCACCCCCCCTTCTAGTCCCAATTACAATGGTCAGTGTCTCTAACTTGTTACATCTCTCCTCCAAGGTCGCTCAGCTAGTTAAAACATATGGGAAGCAGGGCACTGTAACTTTTCTTTCAGCACAGTTAATTAATTTCACAGAAGCATAGCACACCTTATCAGTACCAATTAAACTTGTTTTTCTCTACTTTCTAAGTTTCGATTCTGCTTAGCTATACCTAATTGTGCTCAGTTAAGTTTCGTTTCTACAATAGCAGCATTTTGGGGAAATGTGTAATTCCTTTGGGCCTCTCCACAGGCTCCACTTACAGGTCAAGCTGTTTAGGCCTTCCTGCTTACGTCAGACACCATGGATCACAGGCCTTCGCCTACCACAGTACTACCTTTTAACTTTCAAAAGGGAGACTATGATAAAATGAGGAAATAGTTAAGAAAAATTTAAAAGGAGCAGTTGCAAAGGTTAAAGATTTACATCAAGCATGGATGTTGTTTAAAAATAGTATCTTGGAAGCCCAGACCAGCTATATTCCACGCTTTAAGAAAAATGGAAGGAAGTCCAAAAAACTGCTAGCATGGTTTAAAGGTGAGGTCAGACCTGGAAAAGAGATGGCTGAGGGAAGATATGATAGAGGTCTATAAATTAATGAATGGAGTGGAACGGGTAAACGTAGATCAATTATTTCTACCATTACAATATAGAGAGGCTAGGGAACATGCAATGAAGCTATAGGGTAACCTATTTAAGACTAATAAGATAATTCATTATTGGAGGATGTAGTAAAAGCTATTAGTGTAGCCGGGTTTAAAAAGGGTTTGCACAAGTTCCTGGAGGAAAGGTCCATAAACCATTATTATAGGGGACCTGAGATATCCACTGCTTGCCCCAATACAAGCACTGTAGAACCTATGTCTTTTAGGGTAACTGCCCTTGTGATCTAGATTGGCCACTGCTGGAAACAGGATACTGGGCTTGATGGACTTTGGTCTGACTCAGTATGGCATATCTTATGTTCTTATGTTCTTATGACCTAGATTTTGGTATTGCTTATCCTTCATCTTGACTCAGAATGCGGAGGTATCAAAACAAATTGGCCCCTTGATTTGAACTTAATGGAAAAATAGCATGATGCGAACCCCTTAATTTGAACTTATAGGATAGGGGTATGGAGCTTACAGGCTTCTTTATGTAAGACTGGGCAGTCATACTGGCATATGTAGTATCTTTATCTTTATCTTTATTAGCATCATTTGATGAACCACCCAGGCCGAAGCATCAGGGCGGTGTACAATATAACAGCAGGCTACTGGAAATACAGTCAGAAAAGAACGCCAAAAATTGATAGGATAGAGAGATACAGAAGAAAGATAGAAAGGGGTAAGAGCCCAAGAGGGCAGGGGGACAGTAGGGCGGGAGGGGGAAAGAGGAAAGGAAGGGGAAAGGGAAGCGGCCTAGTGAGGGGATAATGGACGGGAGTGGGGGGGACAACTGTAGCCTGCCAGTACTAAATCAAATACATAACTAAACCTCAAGAGGCATAGTCACATATTTACTCCACAGGTGTTATTCACATGACTTGTTCTAACCCATGTCCATAATTCATGAGCAGTCTTGCATGCATTTTATTCTATGCAGTTCACTTCTATGGGGCCTGTTTACTAAAGGACGCTATTTGCCTTATCGCCCGTTAAAGCACCATTAGCGCGCGGTAAGGTACCTTACCACACGCTAACGGGACGCGGCGCAAATAGCGTCCTTTAGTAAACAGGCCCCTATATTTTCACTGTTAAGCGGAGTCAAATCTACATTAACACTAAAGCAGGCTACTATAATTTTGCATTGACCAATGTAAATATATAATGTACTCTAGACATTTGCATTAGCATTAACATACTTGAATACAAAGGCCCTTGTGTTCGTTTTTCCATTCATATATACAGCATATATTCTCTTCTCTGCAAATGTGATGCTTTGAATGGTTTTATAGTTTTAGGCACTTGATATACTGCCCTTTACGGTGTGCATCAGAGAGATTTTCAGATATATTCTAACAGGCACTTTTTTATTCTCTTGTCCCTGAAGGGCTCACAGTCTAAGTGTACCTGAGGCAATGGAGGATTAAGTGGCTTGCCCAAGGCCACAAGGAGTGGCCATGGGACTAGAGATCTCAGTCCCTCCGGCCTGAGGTAACCTGTCCCAACCACTGAGCCACTCCTCCCCTCTTGTTGACAGGTAGGGTTTAATAAGTTCCTCATGCCTTTATACTAGTTCTCATTTTTGGAAACCCTTATTCAACATGATGCTCCCTCATCTGAAGGAGCAGATACAGGAGGTCCTACTAAGAGGCCAGTTGTACTCAAATGACCCCTAGATCTCAGCCACAAACCAAAAAGAATGTTTCTGTATTTTTTCTTTGCATTGTAGTTGCAAATATGTTATAGGTTCTTGACTCTACAAATGTGGAAATATATTTTTATGGATGTCACAGACAGGGGCGGCCCAAGGGGGGTGCGGGGCCATGTGCGGAGACTCGGTGCGGGGCCTCATTTGCATAAGTGGCCTTATTTGCATAAATATTTGCATAATGCTAACATACACTAACTTTTAGTAAACATGTCTCTTAATGAGTGTATGGATAAAGACAGACTATAATCCAGTGCCAACCGCCAGGCACATTAGGAACTACTACAAACACTGCCCAGGCACATTAGGAACTACTACAAACACTGCCCAGACTACAGTATAATGCAGTGCCAACCGCCAGGCACATTAGGAACTTCTACAAACACTGCCCATTTAGAACCCATAGCAAACCCGCCGTATCCTAACAGCACTACCAGGACTCACAAAGCACCATACCCTACCTATCAAAAAGCAACACTGCAAATATTAAACCAATACATTTCAGAGTACAACAATACATGACCTACTGGGGAAAGAGAACAAGTGGCAATGTCAAATAGGAATTACATAAACAGAATACCTCAGCTCAGTTACACATGCAGAACATAGACCATCACCAAACAAGGAATCACAATTTAGAAACAGGAAGGTAATAATTAAACTGGGAACCCCAAAAGCCAAACTTGGAATGTACAACAACACTGTAGAAATAAAACTATAAATTAATTTCCACTTGTACCAAACAAAGCGCAGACGTTAATGATGCACATTTCCCAGAGCTTTCATATTCCAGTTAATAAATTCAAAATAAAGAGATATCTTTTTACCTTTTGTGCATTTTTTTTCAGTTGCAATTGCTCCAGACACTTTCTTCTGGTTTCTTCATGTTTTCTGCTAACTCTCCATCATCTGCTGTCCATTTGTCCTTTCTTCTCTCTTCTAGTTTTTTTTCCATTCTCTCTCTCTACATCTGCTTTAACATACTAATCTTTCTCCTTTTGCTCTTTCCTCATTCCTATTTCATCCACTCAAATTTTACCCCTCCATCCTCAATCCCCACTTACTCTCCCAATACCCGGCTAATTGTAGATTTTTTTATCCCTCCCACACAAAATATTTTTCCCCTCTCCATTTTACTCTCCCAGCCCCATCCCATTCTAATCCTCCCCCAACATCAGCTCCCTTCTAGTTCCAGCCTCACCCAGCATCCATTCCCTTCTAGTCCCTGCATCAGCCCATTTCCAGTCCTAGCCCCCCATCAGCCCATTTCCAGTCCTAGCAACCCCCCAACCCAATACCAGTCCTAGCCCCCCCCATCAACCCACTTCCAGTCCTAACCCACCATCAGCCCACTTCCAGTCCTAACCCCATCAACCCATTTCCAGTCAGCCCCCCATAGCCCATTGCCAGTCCTAACCCCCCCATCAGCCCACAGCCCATTACCAGTCCTAACCCTATCAGCCCACCTCAAGTCCTAACCCCTCCCCATCAGCCCATTTCCTGTCCTAGCCCCCCCCCATAGCCCATTATCAGTCCTATCCCCCCCATAGCCCATTACCAGACAGCCCCCATCAGCAACAGCCCATTACCAGTCTTAACCCCCCCATAGCCCATTACCAGTCCTAACCTCCCCATCAGCCCACAGCCCATTACCAGTACTAACCCCATCAGCCCACCTCCAGTGTTAACCCCCAGCAGCCCATTCCCGGTCCTAGCCCCCCATAGCCCATTACGTCCTAACCCCATCAGCCCACCTCCAGTCTTAATCCCCCCAGCCCATTTCCAGTCCTAGCAACCCCCCCAACCCATTACCAGTCCTAGCCCCCCATAGCCCACTGCCAGTCCTAATCCCACCAGCCCATTTCCAGTCTTAATCCCCATCACCCAATTTTCAGTTTAAGCCCCCCCATACCCCATTACCAGTCCTAACCTCCCCATCAGCCCACTCCCAGTCCTAATCCCACCAGCCCATTTCCAGTCCTAATCCCCCATCAGCCCATTTCCAGTCCTAATCCCCCATAGCCCATTACCAGTCCTAACCCCCCCCATCAACCCACTTTCAGTCTTAATCCCATCAGCCCATATACAGTCTTAGCTCCCCCATAGCACATCACCACTCCTAACAACCCCCCATAGCCCATCACCACTCCTTACCCCCCCATAGCTCATCACCACTCCTTTCTCCGCCTTGCCCCCCCATAGCCCATCACCACTTCTAACCCCCCCATAGCCCATCACCACTTCTAACCCCCCCATAGCCCATCACTTCTAACCCCCCCATAGCCCATCACCACTCCTAACCCCCCCCATAGCCCATTACCACTTCTAACCTCCCCCCATAGCCCATCATCACTTCTAACCCCCCCCCCCATAGCCCATCATCACTTCTAACCCCCCCATAGCCCATCACCACTTCTAACCCCCACCCTAGCCCCCCCCCCCCCAGCCCGGGAAATTTTTTTTTTTTAAGCTGTCTTCTCCGGCTGCCGGGGCCGCCGCGGCAGCATCGAGTGTGCCGCGGGGCCCCCCCTGCCCAGCAGAACCTGCCCTCCCCTTTATCACCTCTGTCTCTGATTGTAGCTTCAGTCAAACGCGCCGGCTTTCAGAGCGCGAAAGGACCAGTTTCCCTTTCGCGGCTCTGATAAGCCCGCGGGGGCTGATGGGAACTTCCCATCAGCCCCCGCGGGCTTAACAGAGCAGCGAGGGAGAAACTCTCCTCTCGCGCTCTGAGAGCCGGCGCGTGTGACTGAAGCTACAACGAGAGACAGAGGTGATAAAGGGGAGGGCAGGTTCTGCTGGGCAGGGGGGGCCCCGCGGCACACTCGATGCTGCCGCGGCGGCCCCCGGCAGCGGAAGAAGACAGCTTTTTTTTTTTTTTTTAAATTTAACTTTAGGATCAGAATGTTTTTTGCGCGGGGCCCCCTGAAACGCGGGGCCCTGTGCAAAAAACATTCTCGCTCAATGGACGGGCCGGCCCTGGTCACAGAATGAACCTTAGAAAAAGAGAAGTAATAAAGATGTAAATTTAAGAGAAAGGATTAAATTAGGAAATCAGAAATTGTGTGCATATTATAGATAAAATTGTGGTCAATATGCTTTTTCAAAGCAGCTTTCAAAAAGTAAGCAGAATGATCCTTTGTGTGGAAATGAGTCGTCAGCCCTTTATAAGCAGTCTTGATATAGGAAAATGTAACAAGTGATTAAACATGGGGTAAGGTTGCTGTATTTTCTTAAGGTGTTCTGTGAAACAATAAAAAAGGGTTTGTTTCATCTAAGTTTTCCTATATTTATCCAAGCATAAATAGCTATAAAAGTGCTAAAATTGGTCTCCTTTTAAATAAAGGGAGCTGTTCAATTCCCATTAGTCAGTCAGGTCTGGATTTATCCTAGTCTGCTGGAAGAGTAATTATAGTCAGGCCTGAGAATGTGTCAACATAAATTAAAAGTGTGTATATATTCGGATAAAGAGGTTTTTGTGAGGATGTCTCCAGGGAGAATGAAGAGAATTAATGGGGCATCAGTGATAACTCTTCCTCGTGCATTCTACATATATCTTTTCAGGCAGTAACAATTTTGGGGGCAACTACATATTTCACAAATATCTGATTTTATGCCAGCGGCTAACTGGAAAATATGAATCTTTCCTATCTTTTACCTTTCATTCGCCAACATGATTTTTGGAGTAAATAAAATCTCTACGGGTTAATACTCAAAAGTGTCAACTGTAAAAGTGTTTTTTAAAAAATCAGCAGTGGATTTCTAGATACATTTAGTCATTCTATATACATAGAAAGGCCAAATTTATTCATTGGGAGAAAGAAGCAAAATTTGGGATGAAGCAAGTGCAGATGACAAAGTTATACGTGTGTAGAGAAATTCAGCCACTAAACATATAGCGGCACATTTCAAAATGGGAAGTACAAGTGCTATCTGGGATGTCAAAGCCAGTACATCTGAAAAAAAAGCAGGCACGTGCAAGTTGAGGCTTGATTTTGAAAACATTGACTTGCCCGATAAGGACATCTATCAGATGTCTATATAGATGTCCCCAGAATAACATTCAAAGACCAAGACATTTAACTGCATAATGGTTAGCATAATGGCTTAAGATCAGGATAGCCAGCGTTCAAATCCTAGTGTAGTCCTTTGTGATCTAAGGCTCATCACTTAACTCTCTACACGCTCTGGATGTTTTAAGGTGAAAACAAGAACTTTCCTGATTCCTGTTTGTGCCTGGAGCAGGTATAAACGTGGACTTACCTATAGACATCTCCGACATTTCTGAGATCGAATGGGGATGTGTAAGTCTATTGCTCCTCCACAAACACATCTCTACCACACTCCCTTGCCTACTTGGATATCCCTGCAGTGGAGATGTCTGTGAACATTATTTGTGGAGTGGCTATGGAGACGTCTCTGTGATTTTGACATCCACATGCACATCTTCAAACCTCCAAATCACAACTAAATCTTTTAAAATGACCCTCAGAGCGTATCTTCTTGTACCAATGCACAAATAGCAGATACAACTTCTAAATATATAACTATATGTCTAGCGTTATATATGGAATTTGAAAGCAAGACACTAAAGCATGCATGACTTTAGGTGAATTGTTATATGTCAAGAAGTTATACAGCTGATGGACACCTAAATAACTATCTTCTAGTCTTTTTCAGTACAAGGTACACAATATGGCCTGGTGTTATGAAGCGTGACCTCTCCCAAAATTGGCCGACCAACAAACATTCCACATTCTAGGTTTCCCTATGCTCACTGTATGGCTTGTTGAAACAACTTTACTTAGCATGTTTAGGTCAGTTTTAGCTGAACAAAACTATAAGTTGCTAAATTTTCAGGGAGCCAAAATGCATATTTTCGTTCACTGAAAATCCATATATAACTTTAAAAAGATAACTTGACCATTTAGAGTTTTCCTGCTGTTTATGCTTTTGTAGACAAATGAACGAGTTATCCTCTTTGGGGTATTTTAGTGTAATTTCAAAAGCCATTTTTGTGCATATACTGTATAATTGTGTGCTTGTATAAAAAGCCTCTTATAAAATTACCCTCTACATACAAGTAGGAACAATTACAAGAATGCACATACTTGTGTACAACTTTGGAATGGACATAGTCTGGGGCAGAGTTTTGGCAGACACTGGGCACCATTGTGATTTACATGAATTCTTTAGAAAACATGCATATATATTTATATCTGCTCTCAACTTGGTGTAAAAGCACATGATGTAAACATAAAAAAACCTAGGGAGGATAATTCAGCGGCAGTAGCTAGCCATTCTTACACAGCTACTTGTTGGCGATGAACTTTAAACCCATATGTTCAATGTCGGGGCCATATCCAGCCCGGCACTTAATATTTGCATTGCCTAGATTGCCCGGTTAGCTTCTGTGATGAAAGTTAGGCCAATCTTTACTGCGTCTGACTTTTACCACATGTTGATAACCGGGCAGCGGCTCAATGCTAACCATGTTAATGGTGCAGAATATCCCAGATACGGGGATAAATATGGTAGAAGGTCTGCTAAACATGTTAATTCTTTTGAATATCACCCCCTACCCACCCTCAAGATTTGACATACTGTGCCAGAGCAAAGATCTTTTAATCATTCGACCATGTATTAAAGAACAAAGCACTCAACAAAGCTGACCCATCCGCATACAGACCTATTTCAAGTATACCATTCATAGCAAAAATCATTGAAAAGACAGTCCACTTCCAACTGCAAGACCATATCGATTCCACAAATGCACTTGATGACCATCAATATGGTTTTTGCCAATCTCATGGAGTAGAAACACTCCTACTCGTGCTATTCGATAAACTATATAAAGGTATTGAAAACTGCAAGAAGATGTTCATCTTAAAATTCATAGACATTACAGCAGCTTTTGATTCGGTAAACCATAATACCCTCATAACAAGACTGGAATCAATTGGAATAATGGGGACACCTTTAAAATGGTTCACTTCATATATAACCAATAGAGTACAGCAAGTATACTTTGACCAAAACCTATCCAATACCTTTCCACAAAAGCAAGGTATTCCTCAAGGTTCTGCATTATCAGCCATATTATTCAATCTTTACCTAAGGCCCATTTGCACTATATTTCAAAAACACAAAATAAACTATCATCTATATGCAGATGATATAAAGTTATATACTCAACTGGATATACATAACCCGGATTATACCCAATTAGAAAGATGCCTAAAAGAAACTCAGTTATGGCTTCATCAAAACAATTTGAGTATCAATCATAAAAAAACTGAAGTAATGTTTATATCTAAGAACCCTGAACTTAAACATCCTCCCACAATCATACTAAATAATACATCGTATAACATTAAACAGGAATTAAGGAAACCCACCTGAGACTACTAAATAGATCTATTTTCCACAAACTAAGGGGTATGTTTACTAAACCGCGCTACTGTGCGGGGCGCACTTGAGCATGCGCTAAGGTACCTTAGCGCACGCTAATGATATGTTTTTGTGCCCCGCACACATGCGCGCCGCACTAACGGGCCCGCTCATGTGTGCGTCGCGCAAATGAGCGATAGAGGCGTGTAAAGGCTCCCGGAGGGCGGAGGAAGGCTCCCCAGGGGCGGAGAGACGGGGTCAATGGGTGGAGAGTGGGAGGGGAGAGGCTCCCCGCACAGGAGCGGGGCTGAAATTCGATGAAAAAAATACCGCAAGTGAAAGCCGTGGTAGAGCCGATTTAAAGGGAAGAGAAACCATTTATGTCAGCAATGTACAGCAAAACCAGGGAAACCTAAAAAACTTGAGCAGTGTGATACATGTGCACAGAACAAAATAGCAAATAAAAACTGAAAATGACCACAACAAAATTCTAAAAAATTATAATTCAGCTGGGCAACAGTGATAGTCATGGAAAACATCAAAAATCACTCCCAAGAAAGCCCCAAAAAAGAAATATGAATTTTAGAAGGGTCTACGCTCCGTCCCCATACAAGGTGAATGATCCCACAGTGAAATTGTGCAGAGCAGGGTCATAAACCCTGCTGTGCACAATTATCCCACAGTGAAATTGTGCAGAGCAGGGTTTATAACTCCCATGGCCAGGTTTCCTATCTCCAGGGACTGCACTGTCTCTGTGGCCAAAGTGTGGTGCAGTGAACACAGACAGTGTGTTCAGGAGCCAAAGATCACCAGTTCAAGTCCCAGCTGGGGCTCCTACAAACCTAATCCCCATATTTTACCCACCACTAAACCATGATAGTAAAGACCAACCTTTTTTGCAGATAACATAAGCATGGTCCAAACACCTCTATTTTACCCTACAGAGCACAGACACCAGAAACATGCGCATTACCTAGACCACAGTCCCCTCAATGCAGTCCTGGAGGGCCACATATCATTCAGCTGTGATGCTGTCACCAACATAAGGCCATGTCAGCATGGTGGCAGAGGGGTACCGTTGGTGGAGGGGGCAGTCAGTGCCTTTAGGACCAGAAGGTCACAGGTTCAAAGCCCAGCTGGGGCTACTTCCAATCCAGTCCACATTTTTTTCCCACAACTAAACCGTGATAGCAAGGACAAACCTTTATTGAAGAGAACATACGCATGGTTAATACGCCTATATTTTACTCCACTGAGCACAGACACCATAAACAGGGGCATTACCTAGAGCAGAGTCTCCCAAATGCAGTCCTGGAGGGCCAAACATCATTCAGGTTCCATGCTGCCTCTAATAAAGATGCCTGTGCTGCATATCTATGCACCACCTCCATGGTATGCAGATGTATCTCATGCATATTCTTGTGGAACAGCATGAAAACCCAAACAGTGTTTGGCACACCTGGACTGGAGTTGGGAACCTCTGCCGTAAAGCAGTAGCCAACAGGGGCAGACACACCCACACCCACAGGCCCCATTGGCTAATGCCTCCTGGAGAGGCAGGACATTGGGCCTTGTGTGCATCTCCCAATACTAGCACTTGCATACTTTAGCAATGCCACCCTACACTTGGGTATACGGTACGCACCTATCAAACATTTCCTATGATTACTGGCAGATAGCAAGTCCTACGTTAAGCACAGTTTGCTCATTGAGCTCCATCATAACAATCTTTCTGATGTCTGCGGTGTGTGCTTCAGGTCTGGTCTCTGACAGTGTTTACCACCCTGGGGAGTGACCCCCAACAGTATTGCGTAGCATATCCATGCCTGTACTGTGCCCAGGACTGGTGTGGTGGGCAGGGCTGCTAAACTCCTCTATAGTAGCACAATGCTGGCATAGGTGTGGGAGTGTGTGTCTGTATATACAGTGTGTGGTGGCTGCAAATACCTTCCACAGCCCACACTGCCAGCACTGTTGCCAGTATTGGCCTGCCAATGTGCATAATGAGGAGCAAGGTACCATGGGTATAGCCCGGACAGGGTGACCTGGCCAGGATGCATCTGCACAGGGCATAGGGCACTGGCTGGGACATTTTAGTGCCCGGCCACCACCTACACAGACAGGGTGACCTCAGTATGTCCTGCTGGGTGATCACTCTCACCCTGACTGTGCAGTGACAACAGCATGGCTAGGCACCCCCATAGTGCTATATAGTATTTCTCTCATTTGATATCTATGGGTTCCCTTTTGGGGTTCAGTCACTGGTTTATCTGCTTGTTGTGTATGCTGACATCCCAGTTCTGGGTGCATGCATTTTCACCAGGAACATGCACTATGGACTAGCTAGCAGACTGTTTGCAGCTGGTATGTGTCTTGATGGAGCGGCTTGCAGGGTGCAGCGGCTGAAGGTTTGCTGCAGGAGAATATCAGATGGTGGTGGGGTGCAGCTTAGCATATCCAGGCCTAATGTCTGTCTGCTATTGTGTTATGGATGTGTACAGAGCTGCATTGACTGCCCTGTAGGGTGTCTGTTCCCCAGCAGGACTGGGGTTGATGGTCCCCTCTACTGCGAAGCCTTAAAAATTGACCATAAGGCAAACCTTTCCAACGGACATCGACGAAAGGTTTGCCTTATGGTCAATTTTTAAGGCTTCGCAGATTGTGCACTTCGGTGGCTCATTTTAAGCAACATGCATTGGATTTGCAGTCCCGACTTTTGGATAGAGGCTATCCTAAAGCGGTGGTCTCTCGGGCCTACCGTAGGTCTTTATTTTCTCATAGGGAATGGTTTTTGGATTGCCAACCGGCTACCTCTATGGACCCGGACATGATAACGGGGGTCATACCATATATGTCAAATTCTTCTCAGGTGGTGGGCATATTAAAAAAGTATTGGCCCCTTCTATCGCTGCATCCTAGTTTCAATAAACCTTTACGGATAGCTTATTTTAGGGGACGGAATCTTAGGGACAAGTTGGTCTCGTCGGTAACACCGGTTGACCGTCCAGAGTGTCCCCAATGGCGGTCTGGCTTACATAAACCGTGTACTTCCTGTCAGTTCTGTGCCACTACAATATCGGGTTCTACCTGGACTGACTTACATTCAGATAAGGTTTTTTATCATAGATGGCAAACTTCTTGCAACTCTACATTTGTCGTGTATTTGATCGAGTGTACTTGCCCCATGCGGTATGTGGGCAGTACTACACGGAAAGTTAAAATTCGCCTTACTGAACATGCTTGCCGTCTTCGTCAGAAGTCGTTGACAATGCCGATGGTCCAACATTGTTTACAACATAATCATGTTTTTCAGCATTTGAAATGGACTGTTATTGACCATGTCCCTATGGATCCTCGGAGTGGGGGGACCAGATCTCACGATTGCGTAAGCTTGAACAGCGTTGGATATTTGTGTTACAATCAGTTTCCCCTGCTGGATTAAATAGCAAAATCGATTGGCTGGGAGCAGTTTGACATTTAACTTTCATGGTAGGGGATTCCCTTTTCAGTGGGGCTTCCCCTCTTGTGATTGGTGAATTCTGATGATGGGCGTTTTTGGATAGCCAATCTAGAATCAGTATCCTCGTTTTCATCGGCCAGCATTTCGGCATTTTTTGCCAGTTACAAGGTGGCTTTGAGTTTGTGCAAGCGGAGCTGAGAGCGCTTGATACAGGGGTTTACCCACCGAAACGTGCACGTCGCGCATAATTTTCAGATAAGTGCAGTTTTCATAAAAACTTTGAAATTGGTTTTTTGAGATATTTTAAATGACCTGTTGGTTTGAATAAAAGGGATATGTATTGTGACTGGGGTATGGTTTGCTATGCCTGCCCTACACGATCTATGTCCGACAAAAAAAGTTAAAATTTCCTGAGGGGTACACGGGATCTCATTCTTTACTACTTCTAAATTTTGATCACCATTTGGGGGTTGGTTTTTGGATTTGATAGCACCTTCAATTACGGCACGTGAGGGCCTGTTTGCTGACAGCAATTAATAAAATACAACTAAAGTGCTGCAGGAAAAAATACATACATTGCAAAGCTGATGCCACAGCCAGCCTTATGTATTAGGCACACTGGGGAGCAAACTCATGACCCCTGTATCAGCAGTCAGTGCCTTGCCCATTGTGCTACACTGCTGCTCCTTCTTGCATGTCAGCGCACCTACTTATGCTTTTCATTCCTTAAACTGCACAGTGCTGCCATCAAAAACATTGCTGTGACCTTGCATTACCTCATACGGCACCCTATAAAGCGCCCTATAAGCAACATTCTAGGGTGCCTTGGCGGACAGTGCACTTTAAAATGTGCCTTATGGGGCGCCTTATGTTAACACGCTTTGAGAGTGCGTTTGCTAGTAGTAGTAATTAAAATAAAATATAAAATGCCTCCTAAAGCAAACTTGCCCATAATAGGTAATGTCTCAGCCAGCCTTCTTCATTGGGCACAGTGGGGGATTGAACCCATGATCTCTGCACCATTGGTCAGTGTCTTAACCATTGCACTGTGGCTCTGTTCCTGTGCTTGTGCATCAGCGCGCCGCCTTATGCCGCCCAATATTAAAATGCCTCCTAAAGCAATAGCATGCTGCCTTATGCTGCCCATTATTTAAATGCTTCAGCCAGCTGTTTTCTTTGGGCACTGTGGGGGATTGGACCCCTGATCCCTGCACCATTGGTCAATGTCTTAACCATTGTGCTGTGGCTCTGCTCTTCTGCTTGCACATCAGCGCGCCACTTATGCCTGCCGCGCAACTTTCTTATGCGCTAATGTGCGGGGCGCACATTGGTGCTGCGCACATTAGCGCATGAATAATCCCAGTTTTGCATTTTTCAGCCACACACCCACTCCTTATATGGCACCCGCACACTAGCGCAGCCCGCACATTACCGGGGTTTTAGTAAATATACCCCTAAGAGTATTACAACCACTACGCAATATCATTGAAAACTCAGATTTCAGAACAATAGTACAAGCACTCATAACTCCACATCTAGACTACTGTAATGGTATCCTTGTTGGTTTACCTAAAAAAACAACCAACATACTCCAAATGGCCCAGAATGTTACAGCTCGGATATTAATGAATGTACGGATTTCAGACCACATCACACCTATCCTTCGAGAACTCCACTGGCTACCTATACAAGCACGCATCAGATACAAAATAATAATTACAACTTTTAAGCTAATACACAATATCGCCCCATCCTTCCTCACCACACTCATCAATATACAACCACCTAATAGAAACAGACGAAGGCATAATCTAAATATGCTGCAAATTCCAATTTCTATACGCAAGGTAAAAATGAATACTAGCAATAGAGCATTCACCTACATAGCCCCCTCACAATGGAACAAGCTCCCAGAGTCACTAAGAGCTAACAATGACCTCCAATCATTCCACAAATACCTCAAAACACATCTATTCCAAGAATATTACAATTTGAATGAAATAACTTAAATCAAAACCTATATCCAATTTAAATCATAGCTTGATAGATACCTAACAACTTAATCATAATACACTCCAAACATATCACGAGTATATTATAAACACACTGGACTCACGATATCCCACTCTGTTCGACAATGTAAATAATTTTCAAACCCTCGAACCTCTATACTACTTTGCCTCGGACCCAAACTATTTACCGTTTACTATGGTTCTATTTAACTGTTATCCTCATGATGTACATAGGGGCATGTTTACTAAACCGTCTTAATGTGTGCTCTGACATGTTATCGCACAATAAGGCACCTTATCATGCGATAATGGTGCATTATCGTGTGATAAGGCGCCTTATCGCGCGCTAACGTGCGCAGCGGCGCTCAGTGGCGCAAACGAGCGCTGAAGGTGGAGTAAAGGCTCCCTGAGGGCGGAGGAAGGCTCCCCAGGGGCGGAGAGAAGGGGTCAATGGGTGGAGAATGGGAGGGGAGAGGCTCCCCGCACACTAACGATGTGAAATTCGAGTCTCAAAACTAACACCAGTGAAACCCTGGCGTTAGAGCTGATTTAAAGGGTTAAAGGGAAGAGAAACCATTTCTGTCAGCAATGTACAGCAAAATCAGGGAAACCTATAAAAAAGTGATAAGTGTGATACATGTGCATGGAACAAAAGTGCAAATAAACATTGAAAATGACCCCAACAAATGATAAAAAAAACATAACCAAGCTGGGCAATAGTGATATTAATGGGAAACATCAAAAAGCACTCCCGAGAAGGTTCCAAAAAAAAGATATGAATTGCGGAAGGGTCTGCGCTCCGTCCCCATACAAGGTGAATGATCCCACAGTGCAATTGCGCTCATCAGGGTTTCCCTCTCCATTGGACAGGTTTCCTATGGGGTGCACATGTTCCACAACAGCAGGGCAGGCATGTCGGAATGGGCAACTGGACAGATGCTGGGAAAGGAGACACAGAGGGCTGCAGACGGCACATGCTGTACTGCAGCTGGGCCACAGTGCGGACTAGGGTGATGCCTAGGTGACCCATAGGAATGCTGAAACAGTAGAGCATTCACTGTATTCCAAGAAGACCAAGTTCAATTTCTTGTAGATATACATATGGAAGGTCTATAAGGTTGGAAAGACATTTTGAGTTTTACCCCAGGGTTCATAACGTCGCTCTGTCAAGAGAAAACCCCATTTTCAGTAGAGGAGACATTGGAAGCCGCTGCCGATGAGAACATTTGGGAAGCTTTATTAAAGAAACAAAAACAAATCGTGAGGTCGGAGCTTTATCGGCTCTCTATGATAGAATATGTAAGCAGACAACAGATCCCTAGAGGACTACATGTTTACAAAGAGCCACGAATGTTTGCTACAGATGCGGATTTTGTGAAGAAATGGAATTGTGTGTTAAATAAATGTTCATTGGACATAATGGTCCTAATAGCAGAAACTACTAAAAAAGTACTGGAAGAATATACAAAAGAAGCAGAAAAAATGGTTAATAAACTTAAAAAGGCTGAGTCTGAAGATCGCTTTAAGCAGAGATGGGAAGATATTAACAAGCAAATTATTACCCTCCGGCAGGAGATAAAATCAACAAAAATGAAAAAATTTAAAAGGGACCACGAAGATTAAACGAATGGATATGTATACCCCTGGATGGATCATAATCGGAAACATCGAAAAACTCGTAAGCAAGTCAATTTCGTTGCGTCCTCAGAGGATTTGACCAGTTCGGATTCGAGTAGACCCTCTCGAGAGGATTTTTCAGACGAAGCCTCAGACAAAAAGAAAAAGAAAAAGGTCCTAACACGCAACAGGCCACACGATTGATGATTCCAATGAGCAGTTTAGGCCAGTCAGAAGTGACAAAGGAGATTCAAAATCTGGTTGTCAACATATCAGGAAAGATTTTACCATCTGAGCAACACAAACTGCTAAATAAGGGCCTATCTTATGTACCTACTATCACGCATGATCCCTTTCAATTTAGAATTGATTTTGAGGCCTTAATAAGAAAATTAAGTCTTAAGTCCTACTTTTCTCAAATCCCCTCAACTATACAGGTTTCCCATATAACACCTCAAGACCGTAGGATACCGCTTCCTTTTAAATCCACTTGGACACCACCTGGTCCTGTGCCCCCAGCTTTACAAGTTTTTAAAAAAATGGTTCTGAGAGAAGTAAGTAAATTAGAGGAAAAACAGCCTTTATCCAGATGCGTTTTTACACGTGAGGAGCGAAAAGTATGGAGGGAGCTTAGAGCGAGGTCGGATATTGTTATCCGCAGAGCTGACAAGGGAGGAGCGATAGTAGTCCTCAGTCGGGATGATTATCTAGAAGAAGCACAATGCCAGCTTTCTGATAGCCAAGTGTATGAGATATTAATAGAAGACCCTACTAAAAGATTACAAACTATGATACGAGAGAGCACTTTTTTAGCTCTACAAAACAAAATAATAACTAGGAAAGAAATGTCTTTCCTAAATGTAAAGGCACCAATGGTTGCCCGTTTTTATTTAGTTCCTAAAATACATAAAAGGCTACAGAACCCACCAGGAAGATCCATCGTGTCGACTAGAGGAACAGTCTTGGAACCTTTATCCATATATTTGGATTCCTTCTTACGTCCACTATTAAAGGACATCCCATCTTACATTCGGGACACCTCCCATTTTTTGGAAAAATTGGACCAACAGGCTAAATGGGCATTGGATTCAGAAATACTGCTGATTACATTAGATGTCACAGCATTATACACGAGCATACCTCAGAATGAGGCAGTTAATACAGTGGAGAAGCAATTGCGAAACAGAGGAGATCTTACTGATTCAATGACATTGTTTCTTTTGGAATTAACACAACTTACCATTGCTCATAATTACTTCAAGTTTGAAAACACCATTTATAAACAAAAATCAGGAATAGCGATGGGGGCCTCATGTGCCCCCTCGATAGCTAATCTTTTTATGGGGGATTTTGAGAACCGATGGTTGGAAACGTCTCCATTTCTACGACATGTCAAGATGTGGACCCGGTTTATTGATGATATTTTTCTTCTTTGGAAAGGGCCGGAAGAAATAGCAGTACAGTTCATTCAGTGGCTCAACAGTTGCAACGATGTCATACAGTTTACCCATACTGTAGATCCAAATACTATTGTTTTTTTGGACTTAGAAATAACGAGAGGAACACAAGGTTGGAGATCTACAATATATAAAAAAACCCACAGCTCGAAATACATTTTTACACTACATGAGTGGCCATCCACCTCGGTTAAAAAACAGTCTTCCTTTCTCCCAATTTCTTAGATTTCAGCGTAATTGTTCAGAAACATCAGATTTTAAGAAAAAATCTCAGAAGCTGTTAAAAGATTTTTCAGATAGAGGATATCCTGAGCACATTTCAAAACAAGCCTATAAACGGGCATTGTTTAATGATCGGACCTGGTTAATAGGCACTACGGATAAAAGGCGAATAGAACAGATTGATGACTGTGTCAATTTTATAACAAGATTCTCACCACTTAGTTATAAAATCCAAAAAATAGTTTCAAAACATATGAATATTCTGAGAACGGTTCCAGGCATGCAAGAAAGGAATATAAGATGTGTATGGCAACGGAATAGTAACCTGAAGGAACAGCTAAGTCCAACAATTTTACGTCCGTATACTACAGGAGAAGATACAAGTGGAAAACGAGGCCATCGACAATGTGGTGATTGCATAATTTGCAGCATTACGGAGGAGGTAACAGAATTCCAATATCTTGGTAAAAAGTATGTTTTAAAACAAATGACATCCTGTAACACTACTTCAGTAGTTTATGCTATTAGGTGCCCATGCAACCAACTTTATATCGGAAAAACTAGCCGCTCTTTAAAAGTTCGGATGCTTGAACACAAAAGCCGCCTACATTGTAAAAACACGACAGCACCCATAGTTCAACATTGTGAGGATTTAAAACACGAATTTGATCACCTACGATGTTTTTGTATTGATCACATCCAGACAGCAGTGAAAGGGAAAACTTTAGATGAAACTTTATTTTTTCATGAACAACGTTGGATTTTTACTATCAACACAGTAAAACCTTTTGGTTTAAATTCCTCAGTAGAGTGGCAGGCCTGTAGTTAGAAAAGTTAAGATGAAACCGTTCAGGCAGCCTGGAGAAGGATTAGCTGTCACGTATAAAACCAGATGGGTGATCAAGTCCGCATGCGCGGCATTTTTTCAAACCACAAGAAGACATTGAAGAACGTGGGCAGCAGCTGCCGAGTGAGTAGCACCTTTTTAGAAGGTCCAAAAGGGGTTTTTCATTAATTGACTGACGTAGAATAACACAATTTTAAACTTTATAACCAAAGCCATAATCAATGTGAAAAAGTGATTTTAATGGATGTATAGAGCTATTGTTCTACTCTTATTTTCAGACCCTCCTGAAGAAACTCCAGTGTGGAGTGAAACGCTCAAAAGGTGCCGTGGGAGGCATAGAGAACAAACAAGAAAAATTACGTTAAGATAAGCTTTTCATTAGCTTTGAAACACAACGGTGGTGGAGAATCGGTGATATTTATATATTTATATACATAAAAAACTTTTCCCACAGTAGTCATTGATGCTATCAAAGCGCCGTTTGTTTTCCACTAAGCTAGTGGTTTGAAGCACTGCTGAGGTCTGAGACTACAATTGGGATTAGAAATAATTTAAAATGAATAAGAAAAATTATACTTTTTAAGAAAGACAGGATATTGCTGGCCACCTTAGACATTGATGTATGTTTGTATGGAGTAATTCCTTAATTTATGGGAAACAGCAGAGCAGCCAGACAGCAACTGATGAGGGCACAGCATGGGCACGAGTGTGCTTCCCACAGTGTCACAGGGGATAGTACCCAGTAGGGACTCCCAAGGGCACAGAACAGTGGCAGGCGGTGCTGGGGGGAAGTGTGGACACCTATGCAGGCACCCCTACCCCAGAACCCACACCATAGGCAGCCGCCTACCCGCACACTGGATGGCCTGAGACTGCGCTCCACCAGCACCACCAGCAGAAGGGCATGTTAGCAGGGTGGCAGAGGGGCACTGGTGGTGGAGGGGGTAGTGGCAGCTGCCCAGAGCAGACCGTGGCCTAGCCCTGTGTAGGTGGGTGCCATGCACTGCAACAGACAGGCCCTGTCTGATGAACAGTCATTGTATCCCCAGGGAATATGCTGTCTCTGTGGCAACACGGTGGTACAGTGCACACAGCCAGTGTGTTCAGGAGCAGAAGGTCACAAGCTCAAGTCCCAGCTGTGGTTCCTGCCAACCCAGCCCCCATTTTTTACCCACTACTAAAACATGCTAATACAGACAGAACCTTTATTGCAGATGACGTAAACATGCCCAAAACACCTACATTTTACCCTACAGAGCACAGACACCATAAGCAGGCGCATTACCTAGAGCAAAGTCTCCCAAATGCAGTCCTGGAGGGCCAAGCACCATTCAGGTTCCATGCTGCCTCTAATAAAGATGCCTGTGCTGCATTTCTATGTACCACCCCCATGGTATGCAGATGTATCTCATGCATATTCATGAGGGACAGCATGAAAACCCGAACAGTGTTTGGCACACCAGGACTGGAGTTGAGAACCTCTGCCGTAAAGCAGCAGCCAACAGGGGCAGACACACCCACTCCCACAGGTTCCATTAGCCAATGCCTCCTGGAGAGGCAGGACATTGGGCTCTGCGTGCATCTCCCAATACTAGCACTTGCATACCTTAGCAATGCCACCCTAAACCTGGGAATACGGTACACAGCTATCAAAAGGTTGCTATGATTACTGGCAGATAGCAATTCCTACGTTAAGCACAGTTTGCTGATTGAGCTCCATCATAGCAACCTTTCTGATGTCTGTGGAGTGTGCTTCAGGTCTGGTGTCTGACAGTGTTTACCATCCTGGGGAGTGACCCCCAACAGTATTGCGTACCATATCCATGCCTGCACTGTGCCCAGGACTGGTATGGTGGCCAGGGCTGCTAAACACCTCTATAGTAGCACAATGCGGGCATAGGTGTGGGAGTGTGTGTCTGTCTATCCAGTGTGTGGTGGCTGCAAACACCCTCCACAGCCCACACTGCCAGCACTGTTGCCAGTATTGGCCTGCCAATGTGCATAATGAGGAGCAAGGTACCATGGGTATAGCCCGGACAGGGTGGCCTGGCCAGGATGCATCTGCACAGGGCATAGGGCACTGGCTGGGACAGTGTAGTGCCCGGCCACCACCTGCACAGACAGGGTGGCCACAGCATGTTCTCCTGGGAGATCACTCTCACCCTGACTGAGCAGTGACCACGGCATGGCTAGGTTCCCCCATAGTGCTATATAGTATTTTTTTCATGTGATATTTATGGGTTCCCTTTTGGGGCCCAGTCACTGACATATCTGCTTGGTGTGTATGCTGATGTCCCAGTTCTGGGTGCACGCATTTCCACCAGGAACAGGCACTATGGACTAGCTAGCTTACTGTCTGCAGCTGGTATGTGTCTTGATGGAACACCTTGCAGGGTGCAGCGGCTGAAGGCTTGTTGCAGGAGAATATCAGATAGTGGTGGGGTGCAGCTTAGCATGTCCAGGCCTAATGTTTGTCTGCTATTGCTTTATGGATGTGTACAGAGCTGCATTGACTGCCCTGTGGGGGTGTCTGTTCCCCAGCAGTACTGGGGTTGATGGTCCCCTCTACTGCCACCATTGCAGAGAGGTAGAATGTGGATCTGTTGGTGGGAGACCCTGTTTACCACCCTCAGCCCCGGAGGAGGAGGAGGGTGGTGGTACATAATCCTCCTATGGGTCCATAAGGGCTAAACCTGACTGAGAAATACAGATGTATCCAAGGTGTGACTGCAGAAACTACCTATCTCACACATTAGCACTGCTGGGGACCTGCAGCATGGCCTATCTCTGCTGTGGACCTGGTGCTGGGCTCCCCACCTCACCCTCAGGGTGAGTGCAGTACCTGCACAATGTGACGGTGTGTAGCTACTCTGTGCCAGTACCACACACGGTCAGTTCCCCTACCAGGCCGAGGTGCTGTGGGGGTGCATACCCCATCTTGTGATCATCTGTAGACTGCTGATTTGCATGTGCAGTGCATCATGGGTATGGGTGGGTTAACCCTATCCTGGTGACCACAGCAGACTGTTTGTGTGGTGACGTGCAGTTCTTCTGCAGCCAGCCAGGGGTTTGCTAGCAGCTATGGTGCTGTAGCCCACTGGTTACTTCACTGCTTGTGTAGCCAGAAATCATGGGTTCAAACCCACAGTGGGGTTATTTGATAGGGCTGTCCAAAGCAAAACATCCTCAGGGTACTGTACATTAGTGCTGCCAGCAAAACATCCTCAGGGTACTGTAACCATAAGGTGCCTCAGAAGGCACCCTATAAGGCGCCTTATAGGGCACCCTATAAAGCGCCTTCTGAGGCACCTTATGGTTACAGTCTGTATAAGGTGCCTTATAAGGTGTCCTATGGAGCGCCTTATAGGGTGCCCTATAGGGGACATTATAGGGTGCCGTGGCGGATAGTGCACTTTATAATGTGCCCTATGGAGTGCCTTATAGGGTGCCTTCTGCGGCACCTTAGGTTACAGCACGTGAGGGTGTGTTTGCTGGCAGCAATAATTAAAATACACATAAAATGCCTCAGGAAACAATACTTACATGTCAAAGCTGATGCCTCAGCCAGCCTTATGCATTAGGCACAGTGGGGGATCAAACTCATGACCCTTGTATCATCAGTCAGTGTATTAACCATTGTGCTACACTTCTGTTTCTATGTTGGATGTCTGTGCGCCTACATAAGATTACCACGCGTTAACGCGCTTAGCGGCGCTTAGCCCGTTAATGTGCGCAGCAGCGTGCGTTATCACGCGATAATCCCGTTTTGCTACTTTATGACTGAAACGCCCACTCCTTTTATGGCAGCCTGCACACTATCGCCGGGCGCACATTAAGACGGTTTAGTAAACATACCCCATAGTTTAACTATTGTTACCGCTGTTAATTGTACATAGTTTGTTTTTATTGTTATCGCTGTTATATGTAACTGCTATCGTTGCAGAACTGATTTGTTAAAAATGTAAACCTCGACTGATCACTGGAAGGAGCGGTATAGAAATTTATGCAAATAAAATAAATAAATAAAGTCCAATATCCTGTTTCCAGTAGTGGCCCATCCAACTCACAAGTACCTGGGAGAATCCTAGAAGGTAGAGAGATTCCATGCTGCTTATCCCAGGGATAAACAGTACATTTTTTCCAGTTCACTTTAATAAGGATTTATGAATTTTTCTTCCAGACACTTGTCCAAACCTTTCTGAAACTCATCTACAGTACATTAACAGCTTTTACTATATCCTCTGGCAACAAATTCTAGCACTTACTTATACCTCGAATAAATAAACATTTTCTCCAATTAGTCTTAAATTCACAGCTTTGTAGCTTCATTGCATGTCCCCTAATCTTTCTACATTTTTGAAGAAATAAACAACTGATTCACGATGACATGTTCCATTCCACTCATCATGGTATAAACCTCTATCATATCTCCTCTCAGCCTTCGCTTCTCCAAACTGAAGAGTTCTAACCTTTTAAGTCTTTCCTCAGAGGGGTATCCTTCCATCCCCTTTATCATTTTGATAACCTTCTCAGTACCTTTTCAAGGTCTGCTATATCCTTTTTGAGATGCTGTGACCAGAACTGCATATAGTACTCAAAGTGGCATTTTTATATCCTTTGTTTTATTCTCCATTCCTTTCCTTATAAGGCATAGCATTCCATTAGCTTTCTTGGCCACCACTGTACACTGAGCAGAGAATTGCAATGTATTATCCACGATGATTCCTAAATTCTTTTCCTGGGTGGTGATTCCTATTGCGTAATCATGCATGTGTAGCTATAGTTGGGTTGTTTTTCCCTAACTGCATAACTTTGCACTTGTGCACATTAAATTTCACCTGCCATTTGGATGCCCAGTTTCCCAATATCTCAAGGCCCTCTTGCAGTTTATCACAATCCTTAAATATTTTTTTTTCATCTGCAAATATTATCATTTCCCTAGTTCCCTTTTCCGAGTAATTTATAAATACAGATCCCTGAGATACTCACCTGTTCACCTTTCTCCATTAAGAAAATTAACCATTTAGCCCTAGTGTCTGTTTTCTATCTTTAACCTTTTCCCAATCCACAATAGGATAATGCCTCCTATCCCATGACTTTCATTTCTTCATGAGGAATCTTGCCAGAGGCATATTTCAAAAAATATTTTATACTTTTAATAAATAGAGGGGAGCTGACCTGCACAGGGCGACAGGTACAACCTTAAACACAGGCGTGGAGGGGGTGATCTACACTTAGCGGCAGTTACAACCATTCTAGCCACCTTATTGGTCAAACTAGATGGACGATACTGGTCTTTATCTGCCATCATATACTATGTTACTATGCTACTTTCTGAAAATACAGATACACTAGATCAACCAGCTCATCTTTATCTGTATGCTTATTAACATCTTCAGAAAATGTAACAGAATGGTAAGGCAAGACTTTCCTTGGCTAAATCCATGTTGGCTTTGTCCCATTAAACCATGTCTATCTATACGTTCAGTAATTTTGTTCTTTATAATGGTTTCTACCATTTTTCCTGTTACTAAGATCAGACTTACTACTCTTTAGTTTCCCAGATCACACCTTGAACCCTTTTAAAAATTATTATGTTGCCCACCCTCCAACCTTGATCTTTTCATCATAGTTTACAAATTACTAATAGTAGGTCTGAAATTTCATTTTTGAAGTCTTTCAGCACCTTGAGATGTATGCCATCTGATCCATGTGATATGCTACATGTCAAATTACCCCATTATATCTTCAATTTGCAACAGGGTGGACTCCCCCAAGGGAGTGGTTAACATGAGGAAAGATCTACAAAAGCTGGAAGAATGGTCTAATTCTTGGCTATTACGATTTAATGCAAAGAAGTGCAGAGTCATGCACTTGGGTAGCAGAAATCCAAGGGAAATGTACGTGTTAGGGGGCGAGAGGTTGGTGTGCACGGATCAGGAGAAAGACCTTGGTGTGATTATTTCTGAAGATCTCAAGGTGGCAAAACAGTGTGACAAGGTGATGGCAAAAGCCAGGAGGATGTTGGGCTGCATACAAAGAGGAATTACCAGCAGAAAGGAAGAGGTACTTATGCCACTGTACAAGTCACTGGTGAGGCCACACCTGGAATACTGTGTTCAGTTTTGGAGACCATATCTTGCAAAGGATGTAAAAAGACTGGAAACTGTTCAGAGGAAGGCGACCAAAATGATTTGGAGCCTGAGTCAGAAGCCTTATGAGAAGGCACTAGAAGACCTAAACATGAACACTTTGGAGGAGAGGAGGGACAGGGGAGATATGATTCAGACCTTTAAATACTTAAAGGGAAATAATGAACAAACAAACCTCTTCCAAAGACGGGGAAGCTGTAAAACTAGAGGGCATAACAGGAAGCTGCAAGGTGGTAAATTGAAAGGCAATATCAGGAAATACTTTTTTACTGAAAGGGTGGTGGATGCTTGGAATGCCCTCCCGATGGAAGTGGTGGGGGCAAACACGGTGATGGAATTCAAAATGGCATGGGACAGACACAGTGGAACACTTTACAGCAACAGGATAAAATCAAAATAAATTGAACCATCTAAATTCTCAACAAATAGGGGTGTCCTACATGGAGTGGTGTTCACCCCTCAACAAAGACATGGGGAGGGGTGGCCTGCATGGAGCGGCAGGTGCAACTACTCTTGTCATCATACTGGGCAGACTAGATGGACCATACTGGTCTTTATCTGCCGTCATTTACTATGTTACTATAAGGTTTAACAAGATTTGTTTCAGTTCCTCTGTTTCATTACCTTGAAAAATGATTTCTGGCATTGTCATCTCTCCTACATCTTCTTCAGTAAAGACTGAAGCAAACAATTCACACGGAGGGGAATTTTATATAGGATATAGGGGACACATGATAAATGTCCAATAGGTGATGTGCAGCAAATCCTCACGATTATGGAACTGGGCCTGGGGACATCTAGTGTGGGTGGAAACTAGGAAGGTGGACGTGTAGTGAAATGGATGCAGCACATCCATCTCATGCATAATACAGTGACTAAGATGGCCAGACCACCATTCAGCAACACAGGCCCATGGACATCCAGTTGCAAGTGACAATACACAAGCATGTATGTCCATGTAGGGGCACAGCATAAGAACTTTCTGAGCAGGTGGCATGATGGTAAGCAGGCTGACAAATTTCAGCAGAGCAGAGACCAAGAGCATCTGCTGCCTGGTGCTGTCCCACAAGGATGCTTTATATCCACCGTGTGGCAAATGAGACAGCTGGTAGGAGGTGCATACAATCTGGCAAATGATCTACCGGACCCTCCACTGTAAGTGTGATAGAGGTCATGGGGGATGGGTTGCAGCAGATGCAGGAAGGCAAAGACTGCCAAGAAAAGGGGATGGCAGATGAGCGAAGAGTAGGTACAGGAGATCGTGGCCCGGAATGGCAAAAGAGTGGATGCTGAGAAGGTACAGGCAAGCAGCAAGGATTGAAAGGTCAAAATGAGAAAGCAGCCGATAGCAGAACAACAGGCAGCAGGACACAGCCGGTTGCGCCACAGGGCCATCAGAGCAGCAAAATAGCAGAAGTGGAAATAGATATATGGAGCTGGTGTGTGCAATGGATAGATGGCAGGTAGAAAAGAAAGGGGTGCACTAACTGTTGCCAGCGCAAGCTAGGTAGCCACCTAAGGTGGCAGACCTCTGTGGGTGACATAGTATAGTACCTGTGACAGGTCATGTGCTTTGGCATACATAGCCTGCCACTCCTGTTACTCATCCTACAGGAAAGTGTGTTGGAGGGGGATCAGAAGTGACATGCCATGTGTGCTGAAGCGCATGGCCTGCCGCAGGCCACAGCCACGGCATCCTCATCTCCCCACTGAACCGCCAATGGAATTGGTGGCATTGGGAGGCATGAGTGCAGCTTGGAAAGGAGGAGTGGCAAGGCTAGGGCTTCTGCCTAGGACAGCAGAAACCCTTAGGCTGGCTCTGACCATGACATGTCCATTACAGGCACTGCAGAATCAGGTGCAATACAGAGGCACTGAAGTACCACTACAGGACCATTGGGAGCAAGAGGCTGCAGATCCTGGCGCAGCTAAGGCATGAACTGGCCAAACAGCAAAGTAAGGACATAATGAGCAAGCACAGCTACCCCAGTCCCCAGCATGCATCCATCCGTGGTATGGCATGGCAGTGCCACAGGCTGAGGCCATAACTACAGACAGAAGCAACGGCCATAGTGAAAAGATGCACAGGTGGCAGAGTGGGAAATGATCATAATGTGTACCGTCTTAAACCTTGCAGCTGCAGACACCACAGAGGTGGTCACACAGGAGTAGGCAAAAGAAGAGCTGGAGGAGCCTCAGGAGCCAATGAATATGGAGGGTGGTCACAGAGGCCACAAAGGTAGCATATGTGCCCATCAGCATCACCAGCAATGTCAGCATCAGGCTAATTATCAACCCCTTCCATGAGGAAGATGATGAAGGAGCCACCGGAGGCCACCACCACCACTCCACCAATGCTGTACTTGTGCTATGTGGGGAGCACACCAGACTATAGAGGCCTTTCTACCCTTGCCAAGGCAGCAGAGGACTGTTGGACAGAATGGGAGGGAGGGGGAGAGGACAGAATCTGGTGGCTGGGAGGACTGGGAGGTGAGGGGAGGAGAGAAAGGAGAGGAAGAGGGGAAGGTGGGACGAGGGAGATGAGGGAGAAAGAAGGTGAGGGGAAGAGGTGGGAGAGGAGTGCATAGAGTTGGGAGGGATGGGGTGCAGGGGGCCTGCCACTACATAAGAACATAAGAACATAAGATATGCCATACTGGGTCAGACCAAGGTCCATCAAGCCCGGTATTCTGTTTCCAACAGTGGCCAATCTAGGTCATATGTACCTAGCAGTTTCCCCAAGAGACACAAGTTCCACAATGCTTGTACTGGGTCAAGCATTGATATCTTCGGTCACTTCTTAATAATGGTTTATGGACCTTTCCTCCAGGAACTTGTCCAAACCTTTTTTAAACCCAGCTACACTAACAGCCTTTACTACATCCTCCGGTAACAAATTCCAGAGTTTGATTACACGTTGAGTGAAAAAATATTTTCTTTTATTAGTCTTAAATAGTTTACCCTGTAGCTTCAGTGCATGTCCCCTAGTCTTTCTGTATTCTGATAAGGTAAACAATCGATCTACGTTTACCCGTTCCACTCCGTTCATTAATTTATAGACTTCTATCATATCTCCCCTCAGCCGTCTCTTTTCCAGGTTAAAGAGCCCTAACCTTTTTAGCCTTTCTTCATAGGAGTATCCTTCCATCCCCTTTACCATTTTGGTGGCTCTTCTCTGTACCTTTTCTAAAATTGCTATATCCTTTTTAAGATACGGCGACCAGAATTGCACACAATATTCAAGGTGCGGTCTCACCATGGAACGATATAGAGGCATTATAATATCTTTTGTTTTATTTTCCATTCCTTTCCTTATCATACCTAGCATTCTATTTGCTCTCTTGGCCGCCGCTGCACACTGGGCCGAGGGTTTTAACATGGTATCCACAATGACGCCTAAATCTTTTTCCTGGGTGGTGGTTCCTAATGTTGTGTTGTGGTTCCTAATGCTGTGCCACAGCTGCCTGGGGCTGTGGCACTGCAGGGGATCCCATTGGCTGGATCCCAGATGTCCCATCATGAGGCCGCCCTGAACCTGGACCACAATGTCTTGCTGAACCTGCAGGCCCTCAGGCATAAGAAGAAGCAGGGCTTTGCTGTCATTGCCTGGACCCAGGACCTTATGGTGGGCCATCTAGAGGGCTTCAGGGCAGAGATAAGAGCCCTGACATAGGCAGTGTTGAACCTGCGGGACTCCATTTCTGCCCTGACGTTAATGATGCACATTTCCCTGAGCTTTCATATTCCAGTTAATAAATTCAAAATAAAGAGATATCTTTCTACCTTTTATGCATTTTTTTCAGTTGCAATTGCTCCAGCCACTTTCTTCTGGTTTCTTCATGTTTTCTGCTAACTCTCCATCGTCTGCTGTCCATTTGTCCTTTCTTCTCTCTTCTAGTTTTTTTTTCCATTCTCTCTCTCTACATCTGCTTTAACATACTAATCTTTCTCCTTTTGCTCTTTCCTCATTCCTATTTCATCCACACAAATTTTACCTCTCCATCCTCAATCCCCACTTACTCTCCCAATACCCGGCCAATTGTAGATTTTTCATCCCTCCCACACAAAATATTTTTCCCCTCTCCATTTTACTCTCCCAGCCCCATCCCATTCTAATCCTCCCCCAACATCAGCTCCCTTCTAGTTCCAGTATCACCCAGCATCCATTCCCTTCTAGTCCCTGCATCAGCCCATTTCCAGTCCTTGCTCCCCCATCCATTTCCAGTCCGAGTCCCTTCATCAGCTCATTTCCAATCCTAGCCCCCCCATCAGCCCATTTCTAGTCATTTCCTAGCCCCACTATCAGCCCATGTCAAATCCTAGCTCCCATCCACTCAGCCCAATTCCAGTTCAAGCCCCCCCCCCATGAGCCTACTTCCAGTTCTAGCCCCTCCATGAGTCCATTTCAATTCAAGCCCCCACCACAGCCCATTTCCAATCTTAGCTCCCCCCAACAGCCCATTTCCAGTCCTATCCTAGCTGCTCCATCAGCCCATTTTCAGTCCTAGCTCCCTTCCCTCACAGTCCATTTCCATTCCAAGCCCCCTCCCCATCAGCTATTTGCAGTTCAAGCCTCCCCTTCCACTCAGCCCATTTCCAGTCCTAGCAACCCCCCAACCCATTACCAGTCCTAGCCCCCCATCAGCCCACTTCCAGTCTTAACCCCATCAGCCCATTTCCAGTCAGCCCCCCATAGCCCATTGCCAGTCCTAACCCCCCCATCAGCCCACAGCCCATTACCAGTCC
Organism: Ichthyophis bannanicus; assembly: GCA_033557465.1. Taxonomy (NCBI): domain Eukaryota; kingdom Metazoa; phylum Chordata; class Amphibia; order Gymnophiona; family Ichthyophiidae; genus Ichthyophis; species Ichthyophis bannanicus. Next base: position 1,607,214,721 of record CM066031.1, read on the forward strand.
TAACCACATCAGCCCACCTCAAGTCCTAACCCCTCCCAATCAGCCGATTTCCTGTCCTAGCCCCCCCATAGCCCATTATCAGTCCTAACCCCCCCATAGCCCATTACCAGTCCTAACCCCCCATCACCCCATTTCCAGACAGCCCCCATCAGCCCACAGCCCATTACCAGTCTTAACCCCCCCATAGCCCATTACCAGTCCATACCCCCCCAACAGCCCACAGCCCATTACCAGTCCTAACCCCATCAGCGCACCTCAAGTCCTAACCCCTCCCCATCAGCCCATTTCCTGTCCTAGCCCCCACATAGCCCATTATCAGTCCTAATCCCACCATAGCCCATTACCAGTCCTAACCCCCCATCACCCCATTTCCAGACAGCCCCCATCAGCCCACAGCCCATTACCAGTCTTAACCCCCCCATAGCCCATTACCAGTCCTAACCCCCCCAACAGCCCACAGCCCACAGCCCACCTCAAGTTAAGTCCTAACCTCCTCCATAGCCTATTACCAGTCCTAACCCCCCCCCCCCCCCACCAATTGGCTTATGGAAAATTAAAAAAAAAAAAAACTGGCTGCTGCCGCTGCCGCCGCAGCAGCAGCAGAATGGAGTGTCCTGCAGGGCCCCCGCTGCCCGGCTGAGCTCTCCCGGCCCGGCTGTGCCCCTCTGCGCCGGCTTTCAGATACGCAAAGGGAGAGTGTCTCCCTCGCGTCTCTGTTAAGCCTGCAGGGGCAGATGGGAAATTTCCCATCAGCCCCTGCTTCCCATCAGCCCCTGCGGGCTTAACAGATATGCGAGGGAGAAACTCTCCCTTTGCGTATCTGAAAGCCGGCGCAGAGGGGCTCAGCCGGGCCGGGAGAGCTCAGCCGGGCAGAGGGGGCCCCGCAGGACACTCCATTCTGCCGCTGCCGTGGCGACAGCGGCAGCAGCCAGCTTTTTTTTTTTTTTAATTTAATTTTTAAAAAAGAAGAATGTTCTTTGCATGGGGCCCCCTGAAACGTGGGGCCCTGTGCAAAAAACATTCTTGCTCAATGGACGGGCCGGCCCTGCTCCATTCCCATTTGTATATTTGTCAATCACAGGTGGTCCTTCGCCAGGATTTTCTCTAGTGAAAACAGAAAAGTATTTGCTTAGCTTTGTCGCTTTTTCAATGTCACTTTCCACAAATCTTTTCCCAGCACTTTTGAGTTCTGCAAATCCACCTCTGATTTTCCTCCTCTCCCGAATATATCTGAAAATAGTCTTGTCGCCACTCTTTTCTTCTGCCTTTGATTTTGCTATCCTTATTTCTCTTTTTGTCTCTTTTAGTTTGATCTTGTTTCTTTTCTATGTTCCTCTGTTTGGGAGCTTTTGAATTTTGTGAAAGCTGTGTTTTTGTATTTATTTGTGCAGCCACTTCTTTGGAGAACCAAATAGATTTCCTTTTCCTCTTGTTTTTATTTACTTTCCTTACATATGTATCTGTTGCACCTTTTATTGCTTTCTTTAGTTTAGCCCATTGCAATTCCACTTCCTTAATCCCTCTCACCCTGCCAACTTCTCCTTGTTTATGAAGTCCCATGTTATTTAATGGGACCTTCTTACAAATAGCCCATGCTAACTTTAAGAAGGCACTGCTCCCAAAACAACTTAGCCATACCTAATCACTTCCATACCACTAAGCAATATACAAGCTCAAGGGCTTTCACATACGTTGCCCCAGTATTATGGAACACTCTGCCTGATAATCTAAGAGCTATAAAAGATTCACAGCAGTTCCGCAAAGAACCAAAGACTCAGTTATTCATTGAGTATTATGGCATCTCCCAGGATCTACCCCAAGTATAGCCTAATTAATTTCTCCCAGCACAATTTTGATTACTGCTTCAATGCATATAGTTAATGTAATAAAGTTACCAAGATTCTATCTGCTGATGTTGTTGTTTTTGTTAAGTGCCGTCGAATCGGAGTCCGCTCATGGTGACCCTCTGGATAGCTATCCTAAATTGTGTTCGGTCTTCAGTCAGGCAGCTCATTGTTGACAGACTGGTACCCATAGCTGCTGTTATTGTATCGATCCATCTCATTGCTGGCCTTCCTCTTTTGCGTTGACCTTCTATCTTGCCAAGCATGATGTCTTTCTCTAATGATCTCTCTCTTCGCATGATGTGTCCAAAGTATGTGTTGAAGTCTTGTCATCTGAGCTTCTAAAGAAAGCTTAGGTTTGATCTCCTCTAGTACCGACTGGTTTGTTCTTCGGGCAGTCCATGGTATACACAGTATTTGCTGCCAGCACCATAATTCAAAGGCATCAATTTTCTTCCTGTCTATCTTACACCACTGCAGGATCGAACCCATGACCTCTGCCTTCACAGTCATTGCAGTAACCAGTGGGCTACATCTTTATATCTGCTGATACTTGTATAATGTATATAGTTATTGTAATATAGTTCTCATAAGTTGAATGAACATAAGTTATTGAGGTTTCAAAGTAAAGTTCCTTTGATGTTCACTGTAAACCGCCCCTGATCTTGGGGAGGAGCGGTATATAAAAACATGTTAAATAAGTAAAAATAAAATAAATTAACCCAGCTTAGTAAACATACCCCTTGATGTCCTTTCTCCCCATCCCATAACCACCATTAAAATATTTTTAAGATGAATAGATGTGAATCAAATATTTAAGTTTCATGCCTCTCAAAATTGAAGGTGAGGACTAAAGAAACTGCAGTCCAGGTCATATTTCAAGTTGCAACATCATATATAGTTTCAATATGGGAAGAGGCTGGATTTAGCTCAGGCCGTTTTCAATAGTAGCTCAAACTAAGTTGCTTTCAGAGTATGTATTTTCCCAGCCCCAGAGGAATGGCCGTCTAAAAGCCATATCTACTAAGTCTTAAATGCAGAGGGGTGAGTACATCCATCACTCTGCATTTATTGCGGGTCACCGCTGTAACACTACCATGGGAACAACTACCCATGTTACCTGAGCCAAGAGCAGACAGTGCGGGTTTCAAACATCTGTACTAGCAGTGTTGCAGAGGGAACTCCCCCATCCTGCACAATTGCCACCCACACACATGCCAACCAGATAGCACAGGGGTTTTCGTATGGGGCCCCACACTATTTTTCAGCATGGCACTGAAACCACGGGCTAAACCAGGGGTGGGCAAACTTTTTGACTCGAGGGCCGCAATGGGTTCATATATTGGACCCGGGGGCCGGATCAAGAGTAGATGGACGGTGTGTATGTGTGAATTAATATAAATTAAATTTAAATTTGTAACATTAAATGTTTAGATTAATTTAAGGTAGAAAAGCATAAAAAGAGTTATTTTACAAAACGTTTATGCAATGTATTTCTTTCATAAAATAGTACCTTCAATTTTAGTGGGAACAGTGTTGTTGGTCTCCCTTTTTTGTTAAGGCATCAAAGTCAGGAGATAGCTTTGTTGTTGCAATTCGCAGAATAGATCTGAGGTGTTGGTCAGTTAACTGGGATCTGTGACGAGATTTATTGATGTTCATGACACTGAACGTCTGCTCACACACGTAGGTCGAGCCAAACAAGCCCAGAATCTTCTGTGCCATCCCCCGGAGGTTTGGAAAACAGTCATCTTTAAGTGAGGCATAGAACTCTTTTAGTGGAAGAGAGTGGAAGTTCTCCTTTAAGATTGCATCAGATTCCTGGTCTAAGCCCTATGCTAAATACAAAGAAAAAAAAATCACTCAGAAACTAGAAATGTTCTCATCATCTGTGTTTCTCAATGAATGTTCTTTAGAGCTTATGGCCTTAACTGACAATACTGTAGAAAGCAAACTTGCCAAGTTGTAAATAGAAAATGGAGACAATCATTAATTTAGTATCGATTTTAAGAAATTCTCAACTAAAATTATAATATAAAGTGGCTTTGCAAGGATTTCAGACAGTTTAAATATGGCAAGTCTATCAGGAACCAGGAAGCTTATCATAAAGCCCCAGTATGTGATGCCGGAATCCAGGGAAATGATAGCAGGAAAGCATCAATTTAGATGAGACCTCCAGATATGAGAAATACACCCACACCGATATTACTGTAACTAGATGAGAAAAAAACAAAATAAAAAAGATTTATCTGGGGAGATTCCAGGGTTGTTGGTGCGGATCCGGGGTTGCTGGAGAGTGCTGAAGTTTTTTTTATTTAATACAATTGAAGAGCATTGGGGCTCTGTGACTGCTTGTAGCAGCCGGAATGGGATTTTTTCCTTTCCCCGCAGCCACAGGGAAAGCAAGCGAGCAGCCGCAGCTAAAGGAAAAAGGAAAGGGAGGGAGTATTGGGACTAAAGGAGCAGCCAAGGACAGCCCACTGCAGCAATATAGGGGGAAAATGGAGTCTATATTGAGTCGCAGGTGCAGGCCTGGGTTTTTTGTCGGGCCCAGCCTGGGACTGCAATTTGGGGAAGCCACGGAATACACGACTATACCTGATCACAGTGGGGGTTGCTTGCAGGCATCGGGAGGAGCCACAAAGACCGCAGCTGTCCCCGATGCTAGAGGAGGAGCTGGTATGGGGGCCTGGAAGGCCCAAAGTTCATACAGGAGCCTGGGGCACCAGTAAATGAGTCAGCAGGGCCCCAGGGAAAAAATGAATAGGCTTGGGAGCCATTGGGGGCCTTTAAATGAACTGAGGCTTTTGGGATGGGTCAGACAGCAGAGTGAGGCTGCTGGTCTATAGAAGGCGTTATCAGAAGAGTCGGAACGGGCCACAGCTTCTTTAACATAACTTAAAGAACCCGAAATCTAAATATTTAATTTTAACAGTTTTAAAGTGGCAGAATAACTGGGGTTTTATATTATGTAAAGTACCAATATGTGCTGGCTGGGGGAGAGATCTGTGTGGATGTTGTTGTGGTTAAGTGCCATCGAGTTGGTGTTGGTGCGCCAGTCGATGAAGCACCAGGTCTGCGGGTACTGCAGTGTGCTGCGGCCCAGGCCCATACTAGGCAGCGTGCAGAAGAGCTAGCGCTCCGCGGGCCGGATTAAAAGGTCCGGCGGGCCGTAGTTTGCCCATTCCTGGGCTAAACCCTTGCTACTAGGGTAGCATGCTCTAGTAAACGTGCTTCTACGTTTGTACCTGAAGCACTGGGGAATTAAGGGATAATGGGATCCGACATTGGCTTTGCTTGTTCCTAGTTCACTACTCAAACCATTAGGCTACTTCTTCACCTTGCTATTCACCTACATAGAAGCATAGAAACATAGAAATATGATGACAGAAAAAGACCACATGGCCTATCTAGTCTGTCCTTCCATATCAACACCTACAACAGTCCCCTTTTTACCTTTAGAGATCCTCTGTATTTGTCCCATGCTTTTTTGAATTCAGTTACTGTCCTCATCTCTACCACCTCCACTGGAAGACTATTCCACAAATCCACTACTCTTTCCGTAAAGAAATATTTCCGCATATCACTCCTGAATCTATCTCCCTTCACCCTCATCCCATAAGAGGCTCTCTCCCTGAACATTTATGCCACGGAGGTATTTAAACATCTCAATCATATCACCTCTATCCAGCCTTTCCTCTAAGGTGTACATATTAAGATCCTTCAGTCTGTCCTCATATGCTTTATAATGAAGACCACTAATGATTTTAGTAGCCACCCTCTGCACCGACTCCATCCTGTTCACATACTTTTGAAGGTGCGGTCTCCAGAATTGCACACTATACTCCAAATGAGGTCGCACCAAAGACTTATACAGAGGCATTATCACCTCTTTTTTTCTGCTAGCCATTCGTCTCCATATGCACCCTAGCATCCTTCTAGCTTTTGCCATTGCCTTTTCTACCTGTTTAGCTACTTTTAGATCATCAGACACAACCACGCCTAGGTCCCGCTCTTCTTTAGTGGACAAAAGTACTTCACCCCCTATACTATATTGCTCCCTTGAATTGCTGCAGCCCAAATGCATGACCTTACATTTTTTAACATTAAATCCCAGCTGCCAAATTCTAGACCATTATTCAAGCTTAGCTAGATCCCTCCTCATGTTATCTACACCTTCCTGGGTGTCTACTCTATTGCAGATTTTGGTATCATCCGCAAAGAGGCAAACCTTACCCGACAGCCCTTCCGCTATATCACTAACAAAGATGTTAAAAAGAATTGGACCAAGGACAGATCCCTGGGGCACCCCACTGGTAACATCCTTCTCCTCAGAGTGAGCTCCATTTACTTGTACTCTTTGTCGCCTCCCACCCAACCAATTTCTAACCCAAGCAGTAACTTTAGGGTCCATCCCTAGGGTGCTCAGTTTGTTTATAAGTCCCCTGTGAGGAACAGTGTCAAAGGCTTTACTGAAATCTAAATATACCACATCTAGGGCTCTCCCTCGGTCCAACTCCCTGGTCACCCAGTCAAAGAAATCAATCAGATTTGTCTGACAAGACCTGCCTCTGGTGAATCCATGCTGCCTCGGATCCTGTAATCCGCTGGACTCCAGAAACCTCACTATTTTCTCTTTCAGCAGCGTTTCCAATAATATACTCACCACTCACATCTCTATCCTCATACACTTGCTTTTATATTTAACTGGAAGAATCTTTACTATACTCAATAATCTTATGGCAAGTTCTCAAACAGTCTCAACTGATTCACAAAATTAGCTACTGTGGAATTTTTTCTGTTCAAAATAGTGTCCACTATTTTCCTTAATTAATGTAAGTGATGTACTAGACAAAGCTGTTTTCTGTTGCCTAAAATGTACAGACTCCAAGGCCATTTATACTGGCTGATATAACATAGAGTAGACCATTCATATAGTTCTTTCAGGCATATAATGCCTGTTGTGGTTATGCCATATACATCTCAGTGTGTTAGGAATCAATAGCCTCCTTCATTATTATCAAATCATTAACCTACAAGAGCCTCTTTATATACAGTGACCCATGTGACAATTCTGATTCAGTCACTGAATGGGTCTTTAAAACATCAGTGGAGTGTCTACGGTCTTAACCTCTGACAACTTTGTATAGCATTCTAACCCCCAAGAGAAACAAGAGAATTTTCTTCTGTGTAGCTGCTCTGTAGCAAGTCCACATTCAAAGTTTATATATAATTAAGAATGTGACTTCCTGAATAGCTGGTGCTCATAATGCCAAATATGAGACTCCTGAAATTTTGCTTCTCTTTAAATACATGTTTTGAGCCCCTTTTCAGCTTTGGTAAATGCAAAATATACCACAGCAAAATAAATATCAAACAATATTATTTAAGTAATTTATCAATCAGAAAGTAATTTTAGATTTAATAACAGAGTGCTTAGGCAGAAAATGCACATAAGTGCTTACGTTATTCCTGTTTTACAAAGGTAATGTATTTTCCTGTGTATCTTCAATTGCCTCCCTGAAAACTCCCCACATAAATTTATGTGCCGATAAGAATTGGCACATTACAAGTGCATCTTATGAAATACATACATAAATGCCGATCCGACCCCAATCTGCTCTTCTCTGCACATAAATGTTGGTGCTGTGTGTACTGTCTATTTTTATGTATACATACCCCTGAATAATTTTATAAGCAGCTACTACGGTGCATACAAAACTGTTTTCCTTTGACAAGCAAGACTGAGTCAGGCACACAAGTGGGTGACATCATCCATCAGTACTGCGATGGAACCTCAGAACTTAGTGTAAAGTTCTACATATTAACATAGTAGATGATGGCAGATAAAGACCAGTATGGTTGAACTAGTCTGCCTAGTAAAGTGGCTAGAGTAGTTCTAACCGCCGCTCCATGTAGGTCACCCCCTCCATGCCCTTGCTTAGAGTTGTACCCGGTGCTCCATGCAGGTCACTCCCCCCCCCCCCTCTATTTCTTGAAGTATAAAAGATATTGAAGTTTATTTTGAGTAGAATAGGATACATATTCTTTGAGTATATAGAGATACATTGTTTTCTAGAGACCTTCTTCAAAGAGGCTTTTCATTTAGAGGCCTGAGAACTGTGAAATTGTTTTAAATATGTGTTAAAGCCAGGTGACATATCAAAGGGGCAACTTGAAAGGTTTCTTCTATAAAACCAAGGGCAGTATGAATCACCCAGGAAATTAAGAGAATGTCTTAGAAGCACAGATATAAATAGGTCACCCCTCCCACTCATGGCTGGAGAACATGAGGGTCACCTGGTAACATGCCTGCCTGGTGCAAATGTGGTGGACCTCATGCGCCATCTAGACAAGGTATTAGCTAGGCTGGGGAGGAGCCTGCTGTCTTGGTACATGTTGCTACCAATGACACAGGAAAAAGTTGGAGGGAGGTTTGGAAGCCGTATTTAGGCTTTTAGGTAGAAAGTTGAAATCCAGAACGTCCAGATTAGCATTCTCATAAATGCTTCCTGTTCCAAATGCAGGACCCAAGAAGCAGGCAGAGCTCTGGAGTCTCAATGTGTGGATGAGACAATGATGCAAGGAAGAGGGGTTTCGATTTTTTAGAAACTGGGCATCATTCTGGGGAGGGGGAATGCTTTCCTGAAAGGCTAGGCTTCACCTTAACCAGGGTGGAACCAGGCCGCTGTCATTAACCTTTAAAAAGGAAATAGAGCAGCTTTTAAACTAGATAATGGAGGAAAACCGAAAGTCACTCAAGAACATATGGTTCGGAATGATGTATCTTTGCAGGATACTAGCAAAACAGGGAAATCAGGACATCCTGATAGAGAGGTTCCACTTAAGGCAAATGTAAAAATCCGATGGAGTTGAAAGATTCCAAATTAATCCTGTCATCAAATAGCCAGACTATTAATATTAGCAAAACACAAACTTTGAAATGTCTGTATGCAAATTCTAGAAATCTAAAAAATGAGAGAGTTAAATAACAATGAATGAAAGTTAGATATAATTGGCATCTCAGAGACCTGGTGGAAGGAGGATACCAATGGGACACTGTGATAACAGGCTACAAACTATATCACAATGATAGGATAGATCACATTGGCGGAAGGGTGGCTCTATATGTTAAAGAGGGCAATGAGTCAAACAGAATAAGGAATTTTCATGAAACAAAATACACTGTAGAATCTCTAAGGATAGAAATTCCATGTAAAAAGAGGAAGGGAATGGCAGTGAGTGTGTACTATCATCTACCTGGACAGAATAGACAGATGATTAAATGCTAACAGAAATGCTCTTGTCACATCCTGTGAGACGTACTATACCCCAGTTCTGGCTGTATTCAACTACCCACTATCTACTTTCCTGTGCACACTCAATTGAGTACATTTGGCTCAAATCCTGCACCCTTGTGTACTTTCTACACTTCAAATTCATGCTTGCCTCTTTCCAGTCAGCCATAACATTTGTCAAACAAAACTATTATATCCACCTAACTCTCTCTCTTGCCTCTGACCCTTGTCGTTTCTTTACGACTTTCAACTCTCTCCTCAAGGTACCTCTAGAAACACAGAAACATGACTGCAGAAAAAGACCACATGGCCTATCTAGTCTGTCCTTCCATATAAACAACTATATCAGTGCCCTTTTTCCTTTAGAGATCCTCTGTGTTTGTCCCATGCTTTTTTGGATTCAGATACTGTCTTTGTGTCCACCACCTCCACTGGAAGACTATTCCACGCATCTACCACTCTTTCCATAAAGAAATATTTCCGCATATTACTCCTAAATCTATCCCCTTTCACTCTCGTCCTATGTTCCCTCGTAGAAGAGCTTGCCTTCAATTGAAAGAGACCCTCCTGTGCATTTATGCCATGGAAGTATTTAAATGTCTCTATCATATCACCTCTATCCTGCCTTTCCTTTAAAGTATACATATTAAGATCTTTAAGTCTGTCCTCATATGCTTCATAACGAAGACCACTAACTATTTTAGTTGCCACCCTCTGCACCAACTCCAACCTGCCTATATCCTTCTGAAGGTGCGTTCTCCAGAATTGCACACAATACTCCAAATGAGTTTGCACCAGAGATTTATACAGAGGCATTATCACCTCTTTTTTTCTGCTGGTCATTCTTCTCGATATACACTCAAGCATCCTTATGGCTTTTGCAGTCACTTTTTCTACCTGTTTAGCTACTTTAAATTCATCAGACACAATTATGCCCAGGTCTTGCTCTTTTTTTGTGGACAGAAGTACCTCACCCCCTACACTGTACAGCTCATTTGGTTATTTGCAGCCTAAATGCATGATCCTGCATTTTTTAGCATTAAATTTCAGCTGCCATATTCTAGACCCTTCTTCAAGCTTAGCTATATCCCTCCTCATGTTGTTGACTCCTTCCTGTGTGTCTACTCTTTGCAGATTTTGGTATCTTCTGCAAATAAGAAAACCTTACTCGACAGTTCTTCCACAATATCACTAACAAAGATGTTAAACAAAATCAAACCAAGGACAGATCCCTGCAGCATATCACTGATATCCTCCTTCTCCTCTGAGTGAGCTCTATTTACCTGTACCCTTTGTCACCTCCCACTCAACTAATTTCTAATCCAATCAGTAACTTTAGGGTCCATCCATAGAGTTCTTAGTTTGTTAATAAGTCTCATGTGAGGAACGGTGTCAAAGGCTTTACTGAAATCTAAATACACCACATCTAGGACTCTCCCTTGGTCCAACTCCCTGGTCACCCAGTCAAAGAAATCTATCAGATTTATTTATTTATTTATTTAACAGTTTCTATATACCGCTTTATCATGAAATCAAAGCAGTTTACATTATAACTCACAAATTTACAAAAACTTATTATGAAACTCGGTGGGGGGGGGTGACATACGAGGGATGCTCTGAAACATAACTTATTTACAAAGAACATATGTACATATAGCATCTATGTATGTACATATGTTTGTCTGACAAGACCTGACTCTGGTGAATCCATGCTACCTCAGATCCTGCAATCCATTGGACTCCAGAAACCTCACTATTCTCTCCTTTAATAGCCTTTCCAATAATTTACTAACCACAGAGATTAGACTAACTGTACTGTAGTTCTCAATGTCATCCTTACATCCATTTTTGTGTAAAGGGACCACATGTGCCTCTTTCCAGTCCTCTGGTACTACTCCCAACTCCAAAGAGGCATTGAAAAGGTCAGACAGTGGAACCACTAGAACGTTGTCAAGTTCCCTCAGTATTCTTGGATGTGTCCCATCTGGACCCATGGCTTTGTCAACTTTTAGTTTAGCAAGTTCCTCTTGAACATAGTCTTCTGAAAATCGTTCAAGATTCCCGTCGCTTCTGTTGTTATTTCTGGGTGATTTCTGAGGGCCTGCTCCAGGCCCTTCATCTGTGAACACAGAACAGAAATATTTGTTAAACAATTCTACTTATTCCTCCCCTTCACCCCTGAGTCTGACAATACTACTTTTGCCCTTCCTCCTCTCACAAACATATCTGAAAAATGTCTTATCCCTGCATTTTATTGCATAGGCTATTTCTTCTTCTTTTTGTACCTTTGCTTTCCTGACTACTTTGCTAGCTTCTCTAAGTTTCTCCAAATATAGATGCCTATCTTCCTCTCTCTTTGACCTTTTATATTTCGTGAAGGCCTCCCTCTTTTTTTTCATCTTCTCAACTACTTCTTTTGAGAACCATAGCAGCCTCCTTTTCCTTTTACATTTATTTACCTTTCTAACAAAAAGGTTTGTTGCCTTTAAGATATTCCCTTTCAGTTTTGCCCACTTATTTTCTACATCCCCCAGCTGTTCCCATCCTGCTAACGACTCTCTGAGGCATTGTCTCATCTTTGCAAAGTTAGTTTTCCTAACGTCTAAGACCCTCGCTTTTGAATGGATTTTATAAGCCCTAGTAGTAATATTGAACCATACCATCTGGTGATCACTGAATGCAAGTTGATCTCCCACTGTAACATCAGAAACACTTTCCCCATTGATCAGCACTAAGTACAGTACGGCCCCATCATGTGTGGGTTCTATTAAGAAATTGCCTAAATAGTTCTTCCTGTAGAGAATCCAAGATCCCCTTACTTTTAGATGACACTGCAGCAGAGATGTGCCAATCTACTTCTGGCATATTGAAATCACCTATCAGTAGCACTTCTCTGTCTAACCAAACCTTGGCCAACTATTTTCATGAAAAGGTATGCAAGATTACACTTCATTTCTGCATAAGATTAGCTTCTTCCCTCTTCCCTCTCTTCACTCCCAACTCTTCCCCTCAACCTCTGCCACCCTTTCTTCCTTTTCTAAGATCTCTGAGGAAGAAACCACACATCTTCTTCTCCAAACTCACTACCTGCTCCTCTGATCCTATTCCCACTCATCTCCTAAACTCCATTTCCTTCACTCTCATCGCTTCCATCTCTCATATTCTCAACCTATCACTCTCTACCGCAACTGCTTCTGCAGCCTTCAAGCATGCTGTGGTCACACCTCTCCTCAAGAAATCCTCACTTGACCCTACCCGTCCTTCTAATTATCTACCCATCTCCCTGCTCCCCTTCATTTTTTGTATTACTTACTGTATTGCATACAGTATTGCTTACTGTTCCTTGTAACGTTATCTTGTTCCATGTAATGTTATGTTACTGTTACCTGTAAACCGTGTTGATCTTTGGAATGCGGTATATAGAATTTTCAAATAAAAAATAAATAAATTTCTAAACTACTTGAATGTGTGGTTCACTGCCTTTGCCTTGACTGTCTCTCCTCTCAAGCTTTTGGATCCTTTGCAATCTGGCTTTCGTCCTTTACATTCTACTGAAAAGGTTCTTGTCCAGTGGCCTGTTCCTGACAAAATCCAAGGGCCTTTATTTGATCCTCATCCTTCTTGACCTTCTGCTGCTTTTGACACTGTTAACCACAGCCTTCTCCTCGATACCTTGCCCTCGCTTGGTTTAAAGGGCTCTGTGCTATCCTGGTTCTCTTCTTATCTTTCCCATTGAACTTTCAGTATTTGTTCTGGTGGAGTCTCCTTTACTGTTATCCCACTCCCAGTTAGTGTACCCAAGGGTTTGTCTTGGGCCCACTCCTCTTCTCTCTATATACCCAGTCCCTTGGTGCACTCATCTCCTCAAATAGTTTTTAGTACCATCTTTAAGCTGATGATTCTCAGATCTACCTCTCTACACCTGATATCTCTTCAGCAATCCAGGCCCGGATCTCTGCCTGCCTATCTGACATTGCTGCCTGGATGTCTCACAGCCATTTGAAATTGAACACAGCCAAAACCGAGCTTCTTATTTTTCCCCTAAAACTCACCTCCCCCTTCCTCCTTTCTCAATCTCTGTGGATAACACTCTACTACTCCCTGTTTCCTCAGCTCGCAACAATGGTGTCATTTTTGTGCCTCCCTCTCCTTCTTCACATACATCCAACTAATAGCTAAAACCTGTTGTTTTTTTCTCTATAATATCATCAAAATTGTCCCTTCCTTTCTTAACACACTACTAAAATATTTATACACTCTTTTGCCACCTCCTATCTAGAGTATTGCAACGTCCTCTTTGCTGGTCTCCCTCTGAATCATCTCTCCCCCCCCCCCCCCATTTAATCTGTTCAAAACTCAGCTGCACAGCTAATCTTCCACCAGCCCCAATATACTCATACAACCTCTCTTCTTAACGTGCCTCATTGGCTATCTATCTGTTTCCGTATCCAGTTCAAACTTATCCTACTGACCTAAATGCACTCATTCTGCTGCTCCTCATTACCTTTTCTCTCGTATCTCTCTCTACATCCCTCCTCATGAACTCCGCTCCTCTGACAGATTGCTTCTGTCTGTGCCCTTCTCTTCCTCTACCAACTCCAGAGTTCGATACTTTCACCTTGCTGCTCCATATGCCTGTAACAAACTACCCAAGTCTATATGTCAGGCTTTATCTCTGACCTATTTCAAATCCATGCTGAAAACTCAGCTCTTTGAGGCTCTTTGAGGCAGCTCTTTGAGGCTGCTGATCTGCTTAGTCTCCTATGTGTCTCCTTACCATTCTCCTAGATGTATCCTTGTCCTCAGCTATTGTGTTCTGTTTTGACTAGATTGTAAGCTCTGATGAGCAGGGAACATTTTTTACATGTGCCTGTGCAGTACTGCATACGCCTTGTTGTGCTAAATAAATGATCAATGGTAGTAGTAGTAGTAGTAGTAGTAGTAGAAACAGGGACGCTAGCAAAGTTTACAACACAGTAATAATGTTGTGTTAAGTACCATTGAGTCAGTGTCGACTCATGGCGAACATCTGGATAGTTGACTTAAACTATGGTCTTCAGTTAAGTGGCCCATTCCTGATAGAATGACATTTCATTGCTGATCTTCCTCTTTTGCGTTGATCTTCTACCTTGCCAAGCATGATGTCTTTCTCTAATGATCTCCCTTTTTGCATGGTGTTCAAAGTATGAAAGTCGAAGTCTTGTCAAATGAGCTTCTAAAGAAAGCTTAAGTTTGATCTCCTCTAGTACTGACTGGTTTGTTCTTTGGGCAGTCCATGGTATGCACAGTATTCATCATCATCAGCACCATAATTCAAAGGCATCAATTTTCTTCCTATCTTTTTCACTGTCCAACTTTTGCATCAATATGACATTATTGAAAATACCATGGCTTGAACAAATCAAATCTTTGTATGGGGAGAGACATCTCTGCTCTTGAGAATCTTGTCTAGGTCCTTCATAGCCATTCTGCCAAGAGCAATGCGTCATCAGTTTTCTTGACTGCTTGTCATTTCTTTATTGATAGTTGATCCATGTAGGTTATCAACTATTTCAATTTCTTCTCCATCAATGATAAACTTATTGATTTTGCCAATTGTCAAGATCTTTGTCTTCTTTACATTAAGGTGCAGGCACATTTTAAGACTATGGTCCTTGATATTGAGAAGCAAATGTTTCAGATTGTCTTCACTTTCAGCCAGTAGTGTGGTGTCATCAACATAGTGAAGATTGTTGAGTCTTCCACCAATCTTCACACCTTGGTTGCCTTCATACAGTCCTGCTTCTCTGAAGATTTGTTCTGCATATAAATAAAACAGGTAGGGGTAAAATATGCAGCCTTGTCATACACCTTTTCTGATTTTAAACGATTCTGTTTCTCCTTGTTCCATTCAAACTGTTGCTTCTTGATCAATGTAAAGCCTGTGCAAGAGAACTATCAGGTGTTCTAGTATACCCATGCTTCTTAATGTGACACAGAGTTTCTCATGGTTTATGTAGTCAAAAGCCTTGCTGTAGTCAATAAAACACATATAGAAATCCTTTTGGTATTCTTTTGTCTTTTCAAGGATCCATATCACATCCGTGATGATGTTTTTTTGTTCCTTGCCATTTCCTGAACCTTCTTGCACATCAGACAGTTCTCATTCCAGGTATGGTTATAGTCTCTGCTGAATAATCTTGAGTAGAATCTTGCTGGCAAGTGGGATCAGAGCTATTGTGTGATAATTTCCACAGTGAGTTGGATCACCTTTCTTTAGTATTTGTATAAACATAGATCTTTTCCAGTAAGTTGGCCATGATGTTGTTTTCCAAAATTCCTAGCAGAGCCTTGTAAGTATGGTAACAGCTGCATCCAATTGCTGTAATACTTCAGTGGGAATGCCATCAATGCCTGGAGCTTTGTTCTTTGATAAGGCTTTCACTACTGCTTCGACTTCTTCTTTCATCACCAATGGTTCCTGATCATAAGGTACAGGCTGAAGCAGCTGTTGGTCCACTTGATCTTTATCATATCATAACTCTGTATATTCTTTCCACCTTTTCTTGATCTTCTCAGCATCATTCAGCATGGATCCTTGAGCATCTTGTAACAGTCCAATTCGAGGCTGGAATTTTTTCTTTAACTCTCATAGCTTTAGGAAAGCCAATCGTGTTCTTCCTCTAATAGTTTCTGCTTCTATTTCCTTGCTTGCGTCATTGTAGAACCTCTCCTTGTCTTGTCTTGCTGCACGTTGGAAATCTCCGTTGAGTTCTGTGATTTCCTCTCTTTCTCCTCTGGCTTTAACTTCTCTGTGTTTCTGGGCAATTTTCAGAGTTTTTTCAGTCATCGATTTTGGCCGTTTTTGCTTTTTAACCTTTTGTAGAGATTTCACACTTTTTTACAACACAATCATGATGTCATCCCAAAACTCTTCTGGAGCTCTGTCATTTGTATCTAAAGCAGCAAATTGATTTTGCAGGCAGTCTTTAAATTCCAGTGATATATTCTCACAGTCATATTTTGCTACATTCATGAGTGGCTTGCTCTTTTTCAACTTTAGCTTGAGCTTGCATACTAGTAGTTGGTGATCTGTACCACAGTTATCCCTAGGTTTTGTCTTTGTTGATGTTAAAGAGCTTTAAAATCGTTAACTTCCACAGATGTAGTCAAATTGATTTTTGTACAATCCATTGGGTGAAGACCATGTGCACAGTCATCGCTTGTGTTGCTGGAAGAAGGTGTTAGAGATGAATAGAACATTGGTCTTGCAGAATTCTCTTGATCTTTCTCCAGCTTCATTTCTGTTGCCAAGTCCATATTTTCCAACCATTTTTCCTTCTTCTTTGTTGCCAATGTTCACATTCTGGTCACCCATGACTATTAATATATCCTGTTTGCATGTTCTGTCAATTTCAGATTGTACTTGTTCATAGAACTCATCAATTTCATCCTCTTCTGCAGCTGTTGTTGGGGCATATACTTCAATTATAATTGTGTTGGTAGATATTCCTCATAGACGAATAGAAATTAAGCATTCACTGATTGCATTGTATTTCATTACAGTTCTTGCAAGTTCCTTCTTGTTTATAAATGCAACACCATTTCTTCTTTGTCTTTCATTTCCAGCATAGTAAACCATATGATCACAAGATGCAAAGTGCCCCATGCCAGTCCATTTCAGTTCACTGACACCCAACAGATCGAGTTGTACACGTTCCATTTCATTCTTGACCACCTCCATCTTCCTTGGATCATGTTTTATATGTTCCATGTCCCAGTATGTAAGACATCTTTGCAGCTTCTGACTCTCATTTCATGTGCAGCTACATCACCAGTCAGACGTCCCGAGGGCTTTGATCCAACCACATCATAAATGCTGGCTTTACTATCAAAAGTCTTCAGCTCCTCCTCAGTAGTCAGTTGAGTGCCTTCCGACCTGGGGGGGTCTCATCTTCCAGCACTAGAGGTCAAGTTGTTTTGTTGTGACTATCCATTGGTTTTTCATGGCAAGATACAGAAGTAGATTCCCAGGCCTTTCTTCCATGCAGTTTAATTTAGTGTTGTTGCCATTGTCACAGAAATGTGATCCTCCGCTGCCAACACCGTCCCATTCTGCTGCTGCCCAGATAGATGGTTTGTCTTGGTCTAGCACCTCAGCTTAGCCCTCAGCATCACTGATGCACATATGCCCTCAGAGCACGACAAGCTAAGTATTAATCTGTCTGGAGATATGGTCATGAAAACTCAATGAAGTATCTAACCATACCCCAAGCTACAACACAGCTTAGAAAATTTTATTGCATTCTTACCACTCTTATCTGGAGCAATATCAACACCCTGCATACATGTTAATCACAAAAAATTAGCCTTCAAATTCAACTGTCCTCTAACATCTTGCTCATCCCGAGGAAATGAAAGCAATACCTGAACAACATCATCAGCATAAACATAAAAGTTTAATCCCAGAGCTCACATTTTCAGATAGGCAACATATATACATTAATCAAAATAGTGGGACAAAATGGAGCCCTGAGGAACCCTAGTATCATATCACTAAGCACTGGATAATCATTGCCCAAACCTTACCCTTTGTTCCCTCTCTGCATGAAAGGAAACAAACCACCGAAGCACCCCAACACCCAAACTGATTCCCTCCAGGCACTCCACTAGTAAGCTATGGTTGACTATATCAAATGCTGCTGAAACATCCAGTCAAAGCAAAATATCGTTAAGACCTTTATCAAACACTCTTCCTCTAGTTGTTCCAAAAAATTATAGGATGATAATGCTCATAACTGCAACCCAATCTACCTTGGTCTATCAAAACAAACACTCAGACTGCTGCAAGTTGCACAAAACACAGCGGCTCGCATAATAACTGGTACAACAAGACAAGAACACATCACACCCATACTGAAAGATCTACACTGGCTCCCAATCAGCTCATGCATCAAATATAAGACAGTCATAAACATCTTCAAGATCAAACAACAGTCATCAGCCCTCAGCCTACAAACGCTCATAAACCTCACAGAAGCACACGACCAAGGAGGAAAGGCACTTCCAATCGTGTTAACACCCCAAAAGACCTCACCAAGGACCGCAAGGACACCGTGGAACGAGCTCTTTCCCTGGCTGCACCAGCAATTTGGAACACCCTCCCAGACGAACTAAGACTAACAACAGACCTCAAAGACTTTTGGAAGCAGCTTAAGACAACACTATTCATTGAACACTATGGACACATCACATGATCCACTCACCAAACAAGAACAAAAGACCAACCCCCCTCTCCTGACCCTTGTACATAAGAATGTATAATAGCGCATGATGTAAATAGCTCAACAAGAATCTAATAAATACCACCACAAACACACTTCCTATATCACTGCATGAACACACTTGAACCACTCTTATGATTGCTGTGGAGACCGCCTTGATTGAAGGAGAAGGCGGTATAGAAATACTTTTAAATAAAATAAATACATAAATAAATAACTGGTAATATCACCAGAGCTCTTAATCACAGGGGTCAGTACAGCTTTCTTCAATTCCTCAGGAACAACTCCTTGTTTCACTGACATATTGATAATTGTGGCCAGCTTATTTACAACCACAGCTCTTCCTAAGCTCTTCCAAGAGCTGGGCACGGATTCAAAAGATATCCATTAGGATGTAACTTACACACAATTTCTTCCATCATTTCTGGGGTCAGCTCAGAGAATTCTAACCGACAACCCATAAGTTAGTCTGACATGAGACCCCACAAATGTCTCTGTTCATTTTCCCAAACAGCATCATCTCTTCCCCCAATCCTAGTCTTTAAAGCTTGTTGTTGATACTTCACTTTATCCTGAAAACGAATGACAAAGTCTTCACAGGTCAAGGTTGGAACATCCATTTTAAACTAGTGCATAGATAAAAAACGAATCACTTGAAACAATTCATATGGTTGATTCAAGACACACTCAATCTGTGATTCAAAATAATCGATTTTAACTCTCTCAACTCTGTTCTATAAACTGTGGCTTTATCCTTCTAAACCAAATATTTACTGATTAGACAAGAATGTCTCCATCTCTTTTCCAAATGTCTACATTCCTGCTTAACCTTCCTCAGCTCCTTGGTATACCATGGAGCCATCTTGTTCTGGTTCAGAGATAAATTAACCTCTACCGGAGGGACCAACTGATCATACACCTTGCCCCAATTCATATTCCAATCATACACCAAACACTTAAGAGCCAAATTCTGATCAATCCAACCAACCAATGAATCCAACAACATCTGAGATGTTATTTAAACCCACTTTCTCATAATATGCTTCATTCGTCCATTTAGGGTGGGGACACTGGTGAGGTAATTCAAACTAAATTCAGTCACACAGTGGTCCAACCAAGCACAGAACAAGTCTGCCTACCCGGACAGCCCTCCTATTCCTGGAACACTATGGAAACGTCACATAGAGCAGCAAATACATCGGTCTCCCTTGCCTCGAACCCATCAGACCATTAGAACTGCTTTCTGATAAGATGCCCAAACTGTAAATAACATGATCAAACTGTAAATAAGTCAAGACAATTGTAAGTAGTTTGTACCTTTGTTTAGTACCCTACATGCCATCCACCTGATCCTAGTTCACTGTATCCAGTTTAAGTTTGAGTTGCAATGTAAACCACTTTGATTAAAAGATAAGGCAGTATAGAAATCTGGTTAAATAAATAAAATAAGCAGAATACAAATAGAACAAAACCAAAACCACACACATAAAAGACAGTCCCTGCCCCAAAGAGCTTACAATCTGTTCAAGACAAATGGAGTGGGGGAGTAGCCTAATGGTTGAGAACACTGGCTTGGAAACTCAGAGATCACAGTTCAATTCCCACTAGCACACCTTGTGGCCTTGGGCAAGTCACTTAACTCTCCATTGCCTCAGAAAAATCCAAGTTATCCATGTCCCCGTTTAATGTACATTAACATGTTTAAGTTTCAATGTAAACTACTTTGATTGAAATGATAAAGCAGTATATAAATACTATTAACAAAACAAACAGGGGACTAGAGTAATTATTAAGGGACATGACAAAAAGGCTTATGGGTGTTGGCAAAAGCATAAGAGGATGAGGATCTAAATCAGCCTCAAAGAGATGAGTTTTTAGCCTGGATTTGAACTGGACCAACTCAAATAGTCCATGCCAGACATATGGCTTAGCAAGGTGGTACAAATAAAGTCTGGAGTTGGAGGTAGAAGAAAAGGGTATGGATAAAGGTGATTTGCTTGATGAGCAGAGTTGCCGAGTAGGGGGGCAGGGAGAGATACAGTAAGAGATGAGAGGTAATGAGGAGCTGCAGAATGAATGAATTTCTAGGTGAATAGGAGGAGTTTGAAATGTATGCAGGAATAGATAGGGAGCCAATGAAGTGACCTGAGAAGAGGGATAATGTTCACATAGCAACACTGGCAAAAGATTAGCCATGCAACTACATTTTAAATAGATTGAAGAGAAGACAGATGATTCAATGGGAACCCAGCGAGGAGCAAGTTTCAATAGTCTAGACGGGAGGTGACAAGAGAGTGGCAAAGGGTCTTGGTAGTGTGTTCAGAAAGGAAACAATGAATTTTGATGATGTTATAGACAGAAGAAGAACCGACAAAGCGTGATATGATTTTGCACTTACCGTGCATTTTGAGTGAAAATTAATGTGTGGAAAGTGCAACAGTTGTGCACTCCTGGGGGTGTGGCCCCATGTTCACAGCAGTTATTGCACTGAAATGTATCCTATCGCATGGCAGCAGCATTCACATTTAACCCAGATGCACTTAATGCCATACACTGAGATATTGTTAAGTGCACTTGAGCTAACTTCAATATGTGCTACTATGTTAATCACAATGGGGGTCATTTTGGAAGTCCTATTCATGCTTTGTACATCCACAAATGGGTACAGAGACATCCAAAGCAAAGAGACAGCTCCAGAGCCATTTTAGAATAAGTGTCTGTGAATGTCCCCGGTGTGAAGTGTTGTGGGTGGGGTGTTTCCAGGAACATGAACATCTCTGCCTGATCTCAGAAACTTCATGAACATGAGGCATCACTGTTGAAGTTTAGACCTGCTCCAAGCATCTTGGAAGTGCTGGTTTTGGCTGAAACCATCTAGAGGTTGCAGAGAAGAATGTACTTCATCATCCCTAGTACTCAGCACAATATCAAGGATAGTAACAGTGGGATTTGAATACTGGCTAATAACCATTAGGCTATCCTAAATGTCCAGGTTCTCCAGCATGGTGATGGGGAAGTCTATGTAGACCCCACAGCCCCCCCCCCCCCCAGGCATCCATATTGGGCATGCCTATATTTGTGAAATCATGTCTGCACCTCAACATGCCTGCTTTTTTCTTTAGATATACTTGCACTTGGATGTTCTTTCTAAAATTGGCCTCATGCATACTCTCTACCAATAACCTTCTCATTCTCCGCTCCATATTGTGATGCACACTTAATGCAGGAATTAGCTTGCAGTAACTGTCATGTCTGCACAGTAACAGTTACTATGGACTCCCGCTAACAGTTACTGCAAACTAAAACATGCATTAACCATTTAGCACACTTTAGTAAAGGGAGTCTAAAAGTCACTAAGGAGGTAATTTTATAAGTGCTAAGTACATTTCAAATTTATTTTATATACTACATATCTCAAAGGAACCTACGTGGTTTACAAATATGATTAAAAATTTATGGGTATAGTGGACATACAAGAACATAAGAATATAGGAAACGCCATACTGGGTCAGACCAAGGTCTATCAAGTCCAGTATCCCGTTTCCAACAGTGGCCAATCCAAGTCACAAGTACCTGGCAAGTTCCCAAAAAGGCACACAGGTTCCACAATACATGTCCTGAGGTAAGCAATGGATTTCCCGGATCCTCTTTAATAGCCGTTTATGGACCTTTCCTCCAGGAACTTGTCCAAACCTTTTTTAAACCCAGCTACATTAAGAGCTTTTGCTGTTACTACATTCTCCGGTAACAAATTCCAGAGTTTGATTACGCGTTGAGTGAAAAAGTATTTTCTCTTATTAATCTTAAATGTGTTGCACTGGAACTTCATTGCATGTCCCCTAGTCTTCAAACTTTTTGATGGCGTAAACATTTGATCTACACTTACCCACTCCACTCCATTCATTAATTTATAGACCTATATAATATTTAACTTCAGACATCTCTTTTGCAGATTAAAGAGCCCTAACCTTTTAAGCCTCTCCTCATAAGGGTATCCTTCCATCCCCTTTAGCATTTTGGTGGCCCTTCTCTGTACCTTTTCTAATTCTGCTATATCCTTTTTAAGATACAGTGTACCGTAAGAAATGGACAGCCAGTGTTCTTCAATTAGAAGGGCTGGGGTGACATGATCATAGTTTTTAGATCCTACAAGCAGTTTTGCAGAGGCATTTTGAATGATTTGTTGTCTCATAATTTTAGAGGATTTTAATCCTTGATATAATGAATTATAATAGTCTAAGCAACTGATAAGAAATAACGATATATAGGAACCTTTTGTCCGAGAAAGAGCAGAGTGCATGATTGTACCTGTTTAAGGGTGAAAAGGGATTTCTTTACAACAGCTCTACAATGGTGATCAAAGTTCAAACATCTGTAACAACACCTAGAATCTTAACTGACTCTTTTAGTGGAATATGGGTACCTTCAATAAATGAAGCAGGTGAAAGAGAGGGAGTGTCATTCCAGGAAAAAAAATAATAACCAAACTAATTACAGCATCTGTCTTACTAGGGTTTAGTTTAAATCCAGAAATAGTCAGCCAATGAGGGATTTTCCACAATGTTGAAGGAGAACCCCAAGTGATTAGCAGCTAGATATTTTAGTCTTTTACATGTGTCTATAGCCGCAAATGCGTGTAAATGACCTCCTACAAAATATCGACCAGCATATACTTTGCTGGTGAGGAGTACCAAGCCCAGATTTAGGAAGTGCCAACAGAGGCAACTGCCTCCAGTGTCAAATTTTGATACTTTCCAGAGTATTGCCTCAACTGCCATATCTCAGTCCGTGCTTGATGCTCCAGCTAATTAGCATTCTGATCCCCAAGTGGCAGCAGCAAACCTCTTCATGAAATTCAACCCGGGGCCTACCAAGGCCCTATAGTATGTCACTCTCTCCTTTCGCCTTGCAGGGTTTCCATAGTTGAGATTAATATTTGACTCTGTCCAAATGTCACTGTCATTTTGGATCTAAAATTTCTTTTTACTTCTTATTATATTCTACCATTTCAGACCTAACTTTACTCCAAACATAACTAGAACCACGTGAAGGGGCCATACTGGACTTGGTGCTTACC
Organism: Ichthyophis bannanicus; assembly: GCA_033557465.1. Classification (NCBI taxonomy): domain Eukaryota; kingdom Metazoa; phylum Chordata; class Amphibia; order Gymnophiona; family Ichthyophiidae; genus Ichthyophis; species Ichthyophis bannanicus. The sequence goes on from CM066031.1 coordinate 1,607,238,203, forward strand.
AATGGTGAAAGTGTTTCTGATGTTATAGTGGGAGATCATTTTGCATTCAGTGATCACCAGTTGGTGTGGTTCAGTATTAGGACTAGGGCTGTTAGAATCCATTCAAAGGTGAGGGTCTTAGACTTTAGGAAGACTAACTTTGCCAAGATGGGCCAATACCTCAAGGAGTCATTAAAGGGATGGGAACAGCTGGGGGATGTAGAAAAATGGTGGGCAAAACTGAAAGGGGATATTTTAAGGGCAAGCAACCTTTTTGTTAAAATGGTAAATAAAGGTAAAAGGAAACGGTAAAGGTAAAAGGAAAAGGTAAAATGGCTTTCGAAAGAAGTAGCTGGAAAGGTGAAGTAAAAGAGGGAGGCCTTCATGAAATACAAGAGATCACAGAGAGAGGAAGACAGGCATCTATATTTGGAAAAACTTAGAGAAGCTAGCAAAGTAGTCAGGAAAGCAAAGATTCAAAAAGAGGAGGAAATAGCCAATGCAATGAAATAGAGGGGGGAGGGGGATACGACATTTTTCAGATATGTTAGTGAGAAGAGGAAGGGGAAAAGTGGTATTGTCAGACTCAAGGGTAAAGGGGAGGAATGTATAGAAGCTGATGAGGATAAAGCGGAATTGCTTAACAAATATTTCTGTTCTCTGTTCACAGATGAAGAACCAGGAACAGGACCTCAGAAAACACCCACAAACAGGAACAGAAGCGAGGAACATCTTGAATAATTTTCAGAAGACTGTGTTTGTGAGAAACTAGCTCAACTTAAAGTAGACAAAGTGATGGGACCAGATGGGATACACCCTAGAATACTGAGGGAACTTGGGGACAATCTAGCATCTCCACTGACTGATCTTTTCAATGCCTCATTGGAGTCGGGAGTGGTGCCAAAGGACTGGAGAGAGGCTCATGTGGTGCCTTTACACAAAAGCGGAAGTAAGGATGTAGTTGAAAACTACAGGCTGGTAAGTTTAAATTCGATGGTGAGTAAATTATTGGAAATGCTGCTGAAAGAGAAAATAGTGAGGTTTCTGGAGTCCAGTGGATTACAGGATCCGAGGCAGCATGGATTCACCAGAGGCAGGTCTTGTCAGACAAATCTGATTGATTTCTTTGACTTGGTGACCAGGGAGTTGGACCGAGGGAGAGCCCTAGATGTGGTGTATTTAGATTTCAGTAAAGCCTTTGACACTGTTCCTCACAGGCGACTTATAAACAAACTGAGCACCCTTGGGATGGACCCTAAAGTTACTGCTTGGGTTAGAAATTGGTTGGGTGGGAGGCAACAAAGAGTAAAGGTAAATGGAGCTCACTCTGAGGAGAAGGATGTTACCAGTGGTGTGCCCCAGGGATCTGTCCTTGGTCCGATTCTTTTTAACATTTTTGTTAGTGATATAGTGGAAAGGCTGTCGGGTAAGGTTTGCCTCTTTGCAGATGATACCAAAATCTGCAATACAATAGAAACCTAGGAAGGAGTAGATAGCATGAAGAGGGATCTAGTTAAGCCTGAGGAATGGTTGAGAATTTGGCAGCTGAGATTTAATGATAAAAAATATAAGGTCATGCATTTGGGCTGCAGCAATCCAAGGGAGCAATATAGTATAGGGGGTGAAGTACTTTTGTCCACTAAAGAATAGCGGGACCTAGGCGTGGTTGTGTATGATGATCTTAAATTGGCTAAACAGGTAGAAAAGGTGACGGCAAAAGCTAGAAGGATGTTTAGGTGCATACAGAGAGGAATGGCTAGCAGAAAAAAGAAGGTGATAGGGCCTCTCTATAAGTCTTTGGTGCGACCTCATTTGGAGTATTTTGTGCAATTCTGGAGACCGCACCTTCAAAAGGATATAAACAGGATGGAGTCAGTACAGAGGGTGGCTACTAAAATGGTTAGTGGTTTTCATTATAAAGCATATGAGGACAGACTTAAGGATCTTAATATGTACACCTTAGAGGAAAGGCGGGATAGAGGTGATATGATTGAGATGTTTAAGTATCTCCGTAGCACCTTCCCTCTCTCCCTCCCTCTGTTCTTCTTTCCATGCCCAGCATCCCCTCATAGTCTCCCTATAACCCCGTGTTCAGCATCACCATTCCATCTCAAATGTCTCCCCTCCTTGATCTTCATATACTTCCTTCCCAAGTCCAGTATCTCCCTTCATTTTCCTAGCCCCTACCCCCCCCCCCCTGCCTGGGGTCTAGCAAGTTCCCTCGGCCTCCCTACCCCCCATCTCCTCTCTGTCTCCCTGTGCCCCTCCATGTCCAGCACCAGCACCTTCCTTCTACGTAATGCTCACCCATGTCAACACTTCCCCCCTTGTTCAGCATCTGTACCCAGAGAAATGAACCATGCCTGCAGGACATGCTGCTCCCATGGGCAGAAGTCAGCACAAGGCTTCAATTGCAACCCAGAGAGGTGAATCCTGCCTGTGGGACATGCTGCTCCCGCAGACAGGATCTGCGTGTCTGGACTGCAATCTGCGCTGCTTTCTGCCATTGGGAGCAACATGTTCCACAGACAGAATTCACCTCTCTGGGCTGCAATTGCAGCCCTGTGCTGCTTTCAGCCTAAGGGAGCAGAATGTCCCACAGGCAGTATCCATTTCTCTGGAGCGGCTTGTTATCCTGTGTGGAGGTAGCAACAGCAGCGACGGCAGAAGGACATAGGTGCCCCTGTGGTACTTGCACCATGCATTATGGTACTGTGCTCTGGAGAGACCACAGGAGGTGATTGCGAAATGGCCAGGCACAGTTGTCAGGGAAAAGGGCAGGCCCCCTTTAAGTTTTAGCCTTCCTTTCTTGAAGGCTGGTGAGAGGGGAGAACAGGCCAGAGGGGGAGCAGAGGTTTCCCCAGGCTAATAAGGCTGACTTCACTTCCTCTGAAGTGGCTGGGAAAGAGCTGCCTGTAGGTGGACTACAGCTGGCAGGGGAAGAAGAAATGGAAGTGGAACAAATCTCTGGAGTTCTCCCTTGGGCTTAACGAACCCATGGACTGTTCCCTAAGAGTTAGATGAGCTGGTTTCTCATTACCTATTGGTAAGGAACAGGGATCCTAAGGACTCTTCAAAGATTGATCTTTCCTTTTTACTCACCTCCTGGGGAGGGGGGCCAGAAACTGTGGATATATTTGTGGTGGAATTGCTGCACTGCTGGGCGAGGGTTAAACTTTGTGACTGTTTATGAACTTACCTGTTTGTTTGCTATTCTGCTGGAGGAGCGGACTGTAGGCAGTCTGTGCAAGGGAAATGAGAGCATATAACAGTATGTCTCTTGTTACATGGGTTCTGAGACTGCTGCTGACTTGTGGCAGGAAAAGACACTTTTTTACAGTTGGCTTTAAAGGGCTGCCTTGAGAACTAGAATACATGAGAGTGAATGCCGGCTCTGTGCTATCTGGAGGTTATATGGAGTGTGACACACTGCAGTAGTCGGTGTTATTCAGCACAGAGGACCTATATTAGAGTTGAACACAACAGTGGTGCAAGGGTTTGTGTTTGAACTAATAACTGAATTGAATTTATGAGGCTGGAGCAACTGGTTAGGATGGTGCTCACCTGCTAGCCTTACACAGAGTAGAATCTACAGTGCGGTAGGACTGGAGAGTGCCCCAGAAATTTACACGTTAGTTTTTGCACTAAACATGCGTTAGGAGCAAAAATCAAATATGCTTTTGTAAAAGAGCCCCTAAACTTTAAAAAGTGGAATTTATTGAATGAAAGGATTTTTACCTAAACCCAGCAGGCTATATTGCTGGCAGCAGAAGAACTTGAGGAGCTCCCTGGACACCTGTCATTCAGGGGCTGGAATATAATTTAACTCAATGGAGAGTCACAACAAAACAAACTGCACTATAGTGCTAGAAGATGAGACCCCCCCTCTCAGGTCAGAATGCACTTAGTGGGCTACTGTGGAGGAACTGAAGACACTTCAGAGTAAAGCCAGAATTTATGATGTAGTTAGATAAAAACCCTCAGTATGGCTTGAAATAAGCATCAGAAACTGCAAAGATGTCTTACATATTGGGACATGGAATGTACAAAGCATGAACCAAGGGAAAAGTTGGAGATGATTAAGAATGAAATGGAACATGTAGAACTTGACAGAATTTTTTAAATACCTCCATGGCATAAATGCACAAGAGGAGAGCCTCTTTCAATTGAAAGAAAGCTCTGCAACGAGGGGGCACAGAATGAAGATGAAAGGGGATGGACTCAGGAGTAATATGCAGAAATATTTATTTACAGAAAGAATGGTAGATGCTTTGAATAGTCTCCCAGTGGAGGTAGTAGAATTCAAGAAAGCACGGCACAAACACAGAAGATCTCTAAAGGAAAAAAAGGGACTATAGTAGTTGATATGGAGAGGCAGACTAGATAGGCCATGTGGTCTTTTTCTGCCATCGTGTTTCTATGTTTCTATGGTCTTTTAGATATCAGTGAACTGAAATGCACTGGCATCAGGCACTTGTAATCTGAAGATCAAATGGCATACTATGCCGAAACTGAAACACAAAGAAGACATGGTGTTGCATCTATAATTATAAAGAAATTTGCAAGAACTGAAATGAAATACAATGCAATCAATGAATATTTAATTTCTATTTGTCTATGAGGAATGCCCATTATCACTACTATTATACCGGCGTATGTGCCAACAGTTATTGCAAAAGAGGAAGAAGTCCATCAAGTCGATGAACAAGTACAAGTTGAAATTGACAGAACATGCAAACAAGATATTTGATAGTCACAGGTGACTGGAATGCAAAAATTACAAACAAAGAAGGTAAAGCGGCTGGAAAATATGGGCTTGGCAACAGAAACAAAGCTGGAGAAAGAATGATAGAATTCTGCAAGACCAACAAATTATTCAACTCATATACCTTTTTCCAGCTCCTCAAGCAGAGAACGTACACATGCACATCTCCCAATGGATTGTACAGAAATCAAATTAACTACATCCGTGGAAGTCAAAAATAGAAAAGCTCAATAACATCCACCAAGATAAAACCTGGAGCTGACTGTGGTACAGATCACCATGCACTAGTATGCAAATTCAAGCTAAAGCAGAAAAAGAGCAGGCCATTTATGAAAGTAGCAAAATATGATCTTGTAAATATACCACCGGAATTCAAAGACTGCCTGCAAAATCAATTCACCACTTTGGATACAAATGACAGAGCGCCAAAAGAGCTATGGGATGACATCAAGAGAGCTGTGTTTGAAGAAATCAAAAAGGTCTCTGTAAAAGGTGAAAAAGCAAAAACAGCTAAAATGGATGACAGAAGAAGCTCTGAAAATAACTCAGAAATGCAGAGAAGCGAAAGCCAGAGAATGAGGGACAATCATTGAACTTAACAGAGATTTGTAACATGCAACAAGGTAAGACAAAGAGAAGTACTACAAAGATACATGCAAAGAAATAGAATCAGAAACTAGCAGAAGAAGAACAAGATCATCTTTACTAAAGCTACGAGATTTAAAGAGAAAATAGATGGATTGGGTTAAGGATATATGTTGAATGATGCTGAGAAAATCAAGAAAAGGTGGCAAGAATACATAGAGATATTATACCATAAAGATCAAGTAGATCAAGTTATTGCAATCTGTACATTACAGTCAGGAACTATTGGTGATGAAAGAAAAAGTAGAAGCAGCATTGAAAGCATTATCAAAGAACAAAGCATTGGGCATGGACAGCATTCCCATAGAAGTATTACAGCAATCAGATGCAGTTGTAAAAATACTTACAAGGCTCTGCCAGGAAGATAACATCATGACCAACTGAATAGAAAAGATCTATATTCATTCCAATATTGAAGAAAAATGATCCTACTGACTATGGGAACTATCACGCAATTGCTCTGATCCCACACACCAGCAAAATTCAACTCAAGATAATTCAGTGAAGACTACAACCATACCTGGAACGAGAATTACCTAAAGTGAAAACAGGATTCAGAAAAAGGCGAGGAACAAGAGACATCATCATGGATGTGAGATGGATCCTTGAAAAGACAAAATATCAAAAGGATAGCTACATGTGTTTCATGGACTACTACAAGGCCTTTGATTGCTTAAATCATGAAAAATTCTGGGCCACATTAAGTAGCACGGGTATGCCAGAACAGCTGATTGTTTTCATGCACAACCTTATTTTGATAAAGAAGCAACAGTTTGAACAGAATAAGGAAAAACAGAATGATTAAAAATCAGCAAGGTGTACAAAAAGGTTGCAGACATTTCCCATACCTGCTCAATTTATATACAGAACAAATCATTCAAGAAGCATTCATGTTCCAGCCAGCCAGCTGATTGGGAAGGCTGTGGGGATAGGTGTCTCTGCAACCTATGCCCCCTCTTTATTTGGCTTGTCTTTTTCTGCTCCTTCCCAATCTTACTCCCTACTTCCGCAAAACCTTACCCCCTCTCTTTATTTCCACCCACCTACCTTCCCTATTACCTCTGTTTTCCTTTCTCCATCACTTTTCTCTGCTCGAGTATTATCACCTCCACCCTCATATTCATCCCTCTCTTTCCTCACTTTCTCAACCTTATTTGCACATCCGCCATGCCCCCTCTGCCTTCCCTCTCCCCCTTCCTCTTCTTCTTCTTCTACTGTTATTCTCTGGTGACATCAGTCCTAATCCTGGTCCCCTTCGTCTCACCCTCTACACCACCGTACTTTCATCAAAATCCCTCCCCTCTTCCTTTCTCCTGTGCTCTATGGAATGTTCATTCAATTTCAAATAAACTCTCTTTCACACATGATCTTTTCATTTCCCATGCTTTTCAGCTCTTGGTCCTAACTGAAAACTGGCTCCACCCTAATGCACTCTCTTTTGGAGGCCGCCATTTCTCCCACACCCCTTGTGCCACCGGCCATGGTGGTGGGATCAGTTTTCTACTCTCTCACTCCTGTCAGTTTCATCCCTTCTCCCACTTCAATCCCACACATTCCCCTCCTTTGAATTTCACTCAGTTTGTCTGTTATATCCCTTCCCTCTTTGTATTGCCATTATCTATAGACCCCCCGACAAGCCTCATCGATCCTCTCAAATCTGGCTTCCGCCCTCTTCATTCCACTGAATCGGTCCTTGCCAAGGTCTCCAATGACTTATTCATGGTGAGATCTAAAGGCCTATACTCAATTCTTATTCTTCTCAACCTTTCTGCTCCCTTTGATACTTTTGACTACTCTCTTCTCCTGACAACATTATGCTCTCTTGGTTTTAGAGACCCTGTCCTGTCTTGTTTCACTTCCTATCTCTCTGATTGCTCCTTTAGTGTTTGTTCTCAAGGTACTTGTTTCCCTGCTATCCCTTTCTCAGTTTGTGTTCCCCAGGGGTCTGTTCTTGGCCCTCTCTTCCTATAACCGCCTATAATTCTGCTCTCTCCTCCGCCCTTCATACCCTCGATCCCCCAATTTCATGCCCTGTGCCCATTCTGCTGAACACAATTGACTCAAATCCCACTCCCACTCTGATTTCCTTCACTTTAAATTCATGCTGACTTCTTTTAATTCTGCCATCTCATTTGCTAAACAAAACTATTTTATCACCTGGCCGACTAAATAAATAAATAAATAAATAATCTCTCCTTTAGAGGTACATTCTAATATGTGTGCCCAGGCCCCTGTGCACCCAATCAGAATCGGGTCTACCTCTGGGTGTCCCAATTCCGATCCTGCAGGGACTAGATGTGCCCTGTGGGATGAGAATCAGGTCTAGGGTCTGTATGTGTAGGCTGCGACCCATTCTGATCAGCCTGCACATACAGACCCATGCCCATTTAACTCAGTTAGGCTCCTGAATGGAGCTGCGGTGCCAATGCATCCCATTGCCATGGCACTGTGGCTCCATCCAGGAGCTGCAATCCCTGGCTACTGATCACACTTTCTTTTCCCCGCAGCCCGACCCCCAATCTGGCCTTCCATGGCCAGGGTCGGACTGCGGGGAACATGCTTCACCCTCTCACCTCATTGGCATTGCCCGGGCCTACCATCCTCCGATGTCCAGGGGGACTTATTCCACCTCTGAGGTGGAATAAGTCCCCCGTCCAGTCTGACGACCCCGGACGAACAGGACCGACTTCAGAAATGGTCCTGTGTGTCCAGGGTCACGGACCGCCCATGCCCCGCCCTTGCTCTGCTTCCATAATACCCCCTCCTGCCCCCTGACTAAACCTCCCCATACAAATGCCTTATTCGTAGGGGGTAGGCTTTTCCTGGAGATGGAAGGGGGCGAATAGTGGGGATGTACATCCCAAAGCATGCCCATCCCCGCTATTTGTGTTACAGAACAGACCCCACAGTGTATGTTCTCGATGTACTTCTTCCTATGGTATCCCTTTCTCAGTTGGTGTTCCCCAGGGGTCTGTTCTTGGCCCTCTCCTCTTCTCACTTTATACACAATCACTTGGTTCCCTTATCTCATCCCTTGGCTTTCAGTACCATATTTATGCGGATGACTCTCAAGTTTATATCTCTTCATCTGACCTTTCTCCTTCTCTCCAGACACATATCTCTGTCTCTTTATCTGACATAGCTGCCTGGATATCTCAGCACCATTTAAAATTGAACATGGCCAAAACTGAACTTCTTGTTTTTTTCCCTAATCCATCCTCCATCCTTCCTCCATTCTCCATCACTGTTGATAATGCTCCTATTTTTCCTGTTTCCTGTGCTTTTAATCTTGGTGTTATTTTTGACTCCTCTCTTTCATTCTCCTCTCATAGTCAACAAATTGCTAAGTCTTGTCGCTTCTTTCTCTTCAACATTAACAGGATTCATCTCTTCCTCTCTGCTTCCATGTCTAAGATTTATTCACTCCCTTAATACCTCCTGTCTTGACTATTGCAACCTCCTCCTTGCTGGTCTCCCTCAGTCTCACATTTTCCCTCTACAATCTATTCAAAACTCCTATGCGTGGTTAATTCTCTACCAGCTATGCTACACTCACATTACTCCTTTTTTAAAGTCCCTTCACTGGCTTCCTATCCACTACCACATTCAGTTCAAACTACTTATCTTGACACATAAATGCATTCAGTCTGCTGCTCCTCCTTACCTTTCCTCTCTCCTTTCTCCCTATACCCCTCCTCATAATCTCATTTCCTCTTCTGTTTTCCTTCTATCTATGCCACTGTCTTCTTCAGCAAACTTCAGGCTTTGTTCCTTTAATCTTGCTGCTTCGTTTGCCTGGAACAATCTTCCGCTGTCCTTGTGTCAAATCTCCTCCTTTACCCTCTTCAAGTCAAAGCTCAAGATTCACCTCTTTGAGGCCGCTTTTGATTCATAATTCCCCTCCTTTGTGTTTCAGCTCCTTATTTCTATTGTATTATTTTGTCCTGTATGTTTGTCTTTTAGATTGTAAGCTCTATGAGCAGAAACTGATTACTTATGTGTCTGTACAGCACTGCATACTGAATGCTTAATAATAACAATAATAATAATAATAATAATAAAAGAAGCAAAACTGTATGAAAACAACCAAGATGTGAAGATTGGTATTTTGACAATACCACATTACGAGCTGAAAGTGAAGATGATATAAAACATCTACTTATTAAGATCAGGGAACATAGTCTTAAAATAGGCCTACACCTTAACATGAAGAATAAAAGATCCTGACAAGTGGAAAAATCAATAATTTCATCCTTAATGGAGAAGAAATAGAAATAGTAGACAACTTTAATCTGCTTGGATCAATAATCAATAATGAAGAGACAAGCAGTCAAGAAATATTACAATGCATTGCTCTTGGCAGAACAGCCGTCATGGACATGGATAAGATTTGTAAGGGCAGAGATGTATAAAAAGATTCAATTTGTCCAAGCCATGATATTTTCAATAATGTCATAGAGATGGAAAAGTTGGACAGTGAAGAAGAATGACAAGAAGAAAACTGAGGCCTTTGAATTATGGTGCTGACGAAGAATACCGAGTATACCATAGATTGCCCAAAGAACAAATCAATCAGTAATACAGGAGATCAAACCTAAGCTTTCCTTAGAGGCTCAAATGAGAAGACTTTGACTTTCATTTTTAGACACTTAATGCAAAGAGAAAAATCATTAAAGAAAGACATCATGCTTGAAAAGTTGAAGGTTCATGGAATAGAGGAAGACCAGCAGCTATGGATGTGTCTATTAACAACTAGCTGCCTGACTGAAGACCGAACACAGTTTAGGATAACTATCTACAGGGTTGCCATGAGTTGACTTTGACTCGACAGAACTTAATAACAATAGGAACATCCTCAAATTCAATCTCACGTATTACTCCTAACTCCAGATAATTTTTGAATATTAAATAGCACTGGTCTGAGGGAAGCTATAATAGTCTCTTCCCAAATGGCTGACTAAGAGATTAGTACCCAGCAAGACCATTTTGTAATCTATCTCACTGCCATTGAAACTGCGGTGAGCTGGCTGCAATAGAACATAAGTATTTTAGGAGTACTTAAATGGTGCTAAACCAAACAGTGAAATGCTCAAATATGACGATCCCCCATCTGTAATCAAAATAGCAACCACAAAAGAGGTGGAACTCACCTTATAGGCTCTGATGAACGAATTGCTGCAAATAAAAGACATGGTAAAGGGCAACCAGGAAGCACTAGCAGAGGTTAGAAATCAGGTTGCAGGAATGAGATAGCAATTCCATTCAGTGAGCCAGAAAACTGAGTATTTGGAGAAGCAGATGAAGTGAATACAGAGCAAATAATGGCATTACAGTACCACAGCAAGAGAATCCTTCCAGAGCTTGGAGGATTTAAGTAATAGAGCACAGTGCAATAACCTAATATCCTGGGTTTACCAAAAGCAACTGAAGATTCTGACCCAGTAATCTTTCTTAAGTGGTTGTTGCCGAATCTGATGGAGCTCAAATTGAAGATGTCTTTGGAAACTGATCATGGACATTTTGCAGAAAACTAAAATTAAGGTTCCCATAAAATATGAAAGTAAAACATGCCTAATATTCCCAGACCTGCATAAGGGCACTGTTAATTGAAGGAAATAGTTCCTTTCTATGAGGCCCAGCTAAAGGTCCCGGATGCTAAATATAGACTCTAATTTCCAGCGCTCATGACAGTCACCTGGAACAATATTATGGAGAAATTTTGCATACCTGATAATTTTATGTCCTTGAAGTATGCAATAGACCAGTTGCTCAATTCTGCCTCCACCTGCTGGCTGGGGAGAATTACCCACTCATCTGGACTGGTCTAGCAGGATGATAAAGAAACATAATTCTTAAGATCCATCAGCAATGCTAAATTTCTGCAGGAGACTTCAGGCTTTGGTATAGACACTTGAGGAGAGATTGCACAGAGATTTGAAGTTTTTTGGTCAAATTAAGAAGCCTGATGACATAACATATCAATTTGTGAACAAGATAAGGATTCAGAATGTTACTCGTACATGCCTGGTCTGGATAAAACTTTTTTTTTTTTAGTGTCATCAAGTCAGTGCTGACTCCTAGTGACCTAGTTGACTCTAAGGGGTATGTTTACTAAACTGCGTTAGTGTGATTCGCGTTAGGAGCCGCGTTAGTGGAAGAAATGCCAAAAAAGTACATCGTTAGTGATAACGCGCGCTATAACGCGCCGCACAGCAACGATCGTTACAGGGCGCGTTACTGCGCGTTAAGCACAAGATGGCGCGCAGACACCCAAATACAGAAACAGAGCTGTAGCACAATGGTTACTACACAGACTGATGGTATAAGGGTCATGGGTTCAATTCCCCAGTGTGCCTAATGAATAAGGCTGGCTGAGGCATCATGTGTAACCCTTTGAAAACTGACTATAATATTTTAATCCACAGTCTGCAGCCGGGTTAAAGTTTGCATATGTCAGGAAAATTGTACCCGTCTTATGCAATATGTTCCAATAGTGACGTTCCCTCTGACATGGTCATGTATTATCTACCATTTGATAGGAATATTTAGGCGCTCCCTATAGGGCGAAGTGTAAGGCGCGCCCTATAAGGCGAAGTGTAAGGCGCACCCTATAGGGCAACGTATAAGGTGCCCTATAGGGCGCCTTATGAGCCACCCTAAGGTGACAGTACCCTGAGGGTGGTTCTGCTGGCAGCACTAATATACAATAAAAATAGACAATGCCTAAGACAGCCCTATCGATGAACCCCACTGTGGGTTGTGAACCTATGACCTCTGGCTCTATGGGCAGTGAAGTAACCAGTGGGCTAGAGCTGCTAATAAACACCTGCTGGCTACAGGAGGACTGCACAGCACCACACCCACATTCTGCTGTGGTTACCAGGGGGATTTATTTTATTTATTTATTTATTTAGTATACATTTGTATACTGCTACTTCCAGCGATCAGCAGCGGTTTGATTACAGATTGGAAATTGTCAAATCATGACAGGAAATGTTTTTTTTTTTTTGAGGTATAAACACATTGATTAGACAGGAAAGCACAGCACACAGAGAACTATTTTACAGAGAACATGGGCTATGGAGGGTTAAGTGGCTTGCCCAAGACCACAAGGAGCACCTGTGGGACTAGAAACCCCAGTCCTTCCGGCCCAAGGTTGCTGTCCTCTAGTGGGATTTGAACCCCCGACCTTCCGGCCCGAAGTACCTTGCCCCAACCACTAGGCCATTCCTCCATACCTCCTCCTTACATACCACCACCCAATGCACCCTCTAGGGCTTAGGGTGGGGGACAGGATCTCCCGCCAACAGATCCACTTTCAACCCCCTGCAATGGTGGCAGTAGAGGGGACCATCACCCCAGTCCTGCTAGGGATCAAACACCCTACAGGGCAGGCAATGCAGAGCAGTACACATTCATAACGCAACAGCAGGTCTGGAAATGCTCAGCTGCCCCCCCACCATTATCTAACATTCTCCAGCAGCAAGCCTCCAGCCGCTGCACCCTGCACGGTGTTCCAGCAAGACACATACTAGCAGCAGACAGTCCACCAGCTAGTCCATAGTGCATGGTCCTGGAGGAGATGCATGTACCCAGAACAGGGATATCAGCATACACACCAAGCAGATAAGTCAGTGATTGGGCCCCAAAAGGAAACCCACAAATATCACATTAAAAAAACACTACACAGCACTATGGGGGAACCTAGCCATGCCATGGTCACTGCTCAGTCAGGGTGAGAGTGACCTCCCAGCAGGACATGCTATGGCCACCCTGTCCGTGCAGGTGGTACCAGGCACTACAATGTCCGGCCATTGCCCTATGCCCTGTGCAGATGCGGACAGGCCAGGCCACCCTATCCAGGCTATTCCCACAGTACCTTGCTCCTCATTATGCACATTGGCAGGCCAATACTGGCAACAGTGCTAGCAGTGTGGGCTGTGGAGGGTGTTGGCAGCCACCACACACTGGATAGACAAACACTCCCCACACCTATGCCAGCATTGTGCAACTATAGAGGTGATGGGCAGCCCAGGCCACCACACCAGTCCTGGGCACAGTGCAGGCATGGCTATGGTACGCAATACTTTAGGAGTCACTCCACAGATTGGTAAACACTGTCAGACACAAGACCTGTAGCACACTCCACAGACATCAGAAAGGTTGCTATGATGCAGCTCACTCTGAAAATTGTACTTAACCTAGGAATTGCTATCTGCCAGTACTCATAGCAACCTTTTGATAGCTGTGTACCATATTCCCAGATTTAGGGTGGCATTACTAAGGTATGCAAGTGCTAGTATTGGGAGCTGCACGCAGAGCCTAAAGTCCTGCCTCTCCAGGAGGCTTTGGATAATGGGGTCTGTGGGTGCGGGTGTGTCTGCCCCTGTTGACTGCTGCTTTACGGCAGAGGTTCCCAACTCCAGTCCTGCGGTGCAAAACACTGTTCGGGTTTTCATGCTGTCACTCATGAATATGCATGAGACACATCTGCATACCATGGGGGTGGTGCATAGAAATGCAGCACAGGCATCTTTATCAGAGGCAGCATAGAACCTGAATGGTGCTTGGCCCTCCAGAACTGCATTTGGGAGGCTCTGCTCTAGGTAATATGCATGTTTATGATGTCTGTGCTCTGTTGGGTAAAATGTAGGTGTTTTGGGCATGTTCACGTCATCTGCAAGAAAGGTTCTGTCTGTATTAGCACGTTATAGTAGTGGGTAAAATATGAGGACTGGGTTGGTGGAAACCACAGCTGGGACTTGAACCTGTGACCTTCTGCTTCTGAATACACTGGTTTTGTGCACTGCACCACCATGTTATCACAGAGATGGTGCATTCCCTGGTGATACCATGACTGTTGGTCAAACAGGGCCTGTCTGTTGCAGTGCATGGCACCCACCTACACAGGGCTAGGCCACGGTCTGCTCTGGGCAGCTGCCACTGCCCCCTCCACCACCAGTATCCCTCAGCCACCATGCTGACATGCCCTTCTGCTGGTGGAGCTGGTGGTGCGCAGTCTCAGGCCATCCAGTGTGCAGGTAGGCGGCTGCCTATGGTGCGGGTTCTGGGGTAGGGGTGCCTGCATAGACGTCCACGCTCCCCCCCAGCCCCGCCTGCAAATGTTCCGTGCCCTTGGGGGTAGCTGTTGGGTACTATCCCCTGTGACACTTTGGGGAACCCACTCGTGCCCATGTTGGGCCTTCAGCAGTTGCTGTCTGGCTGCTCCGCTGTTTCAGCATTCGTATGGGCCACCTAGGCATCACCCTAGTCTGCACTGTGGCCCAGCTCCACCACAGCATGTGCCGCCTGCGGCCCTCTGTTTCCCCTTCTCCTGCATCTGTCCAGTTGCCGTTCTGACATGCCCGCCCTGCTGTTGCGGGACATGTGCATGCCATAGGAATCCTGTCTGATGGTGGAGAAAACCCTGAGCAGCACTATTTCACTGTGGGCCCATTCACTTTGTATGGGGACGGAGTATAGACCCTTCCACGATTTATATCTGTTCTATGGTGCTTACTCTGGGGGGAGGGGTTGATGTTTCTCATTGATACCACTATTGGCCAGCTTGGTTATTGTTTTTTTCCAGTTTGTTGGGGTCATTTACAGTGTTTCTGTGCCCTTTTGTTCTGTGCTGATGTATCACACTTATCACTTTATTTGGTTTCCCTGCCTGGGCTGTACATTGCTGACATTGAAATGGTTTCTCTCCCCTTTAATATGCCTTTAACGGCAGGTTTTCATTCGTGTTGGAATTCAGCTCTGAAAATCAGCGCGTTAGTGTGAAGGGAGCCTCTCCCCGCCCACTCTCCGCCCATTGACCCCTTCTCTCCGCCCTCTCTCCACCTTCTGCGGTGTTTTAACGCGCCATGGGGCATTACGATCGTTAGCGCGTCATAACGCGCGCTATGATGCGCTAACAATCGTTAACCTTACATAAAGCGCATAATTTATGATTACCGCAGTTTAGTAAACATACCCCTAAGTTTTCTTGGCAATGTATCACAGGAAGTAGATTGCCAGGCCTAAGGCATGCCACTGGGAATTAAACTTTTGATCTTCTGGGTCTGAGGCAGTTGCTCTAACCACTAGGGTCCTCCTCCACTCTATAGTCTGCAATGATAAAACATATCATTACACTTTTGTTATTTATTTTCATTTGCCCTGCAGTAGTGGACATGGGACCTGGTTTGCATAATATGGCCTGTTTTACTCTAGGCCCCACTGTACAGTCTACATGCAATAGCACATGCAGCTTCTGGCAATGGCATCAAACCAGTAATGGGCAATACCAGTGGCAGCTGGTCTTTCATTTGCAGTGGTTTTCTGGCAGATCACAGGAGTAGTGTGATATTAATTTGATGTAGACAGTTCATTAAGGTAATTGTCTGGACTGGATATATGACTATTAAATTATTAACTCATCAGCTGAGAGGAGGGATTCTCAACCCAATCCTTGGGACACACCTAGAGAGTCAGGTTTTCATCATAACCACAATGAGCATGCAAGCAAGAGATTTTATGCACTACCTCCAATGTATGCAAACCATGACATTGATGTTATCCTAAAAACCTGACTGACCAGGTGTGTCCTAAGGGCTAGGTTGAGAACCCCTGACATGGAGGATGTGAGATCTGGACTCATTGGACTAGTGTTGACCGACTATAATATTGGCAGCCCTTAGCCCCAGAGCGTTGTAGGAATGCTTGTAAGCTTGTTGGTAAATGGCATTGTTATTCTCTCTGTTCCATTATTCTCTCTGTTCCATACAGTCTTGGCCAAAATATATTGTTGCAGTCCTGCATTGGGATCCTGCAGGGACAGATTGACCCTCCAGGAGGTGGTATCTTCCCTCATTTATTTTGTCTTTATGTTAGGCTATCTACATTGGAGCCATCTGATACTACATGTCCATAAATGACAGATGCAAGTGCCACCTTATAGACAAAGAGTGTATTTTAGAATCCCTTTTAATAAGTTGGATGTCTGAAAATGGGCACTTATTTATTTATTTATTTATTTAACAATTCTTATATACCGCGCTATTTGTTATCAGTGTGGTTTACATTCAACAAAGAGTATTCAGATCAGAATAGACTGATTGAATTTACATTATAACAGGGAATAGAACTTGGAGAACATGGGTAACTATTTACATATTGACATATAACAGAATGGATGAGGACTTGGAAATCATGGATACATTCCCAGAGCCACTTTAGAAAGCCAGGCAGCCACCTTAGAAAGCCAGGCAGCCAGCACAAGAACATCCATACAGCACAAGGGTGTCGGGGAGGCATCGTCTAGGCAGAGCAAGGGACATGCACATAGTGGTTTGATTTCAGAATGGCACAAGCACATCTGGACCTGGTTGTTGAGGAAACATAGAAACATCATGACAGAAAAGACTACATGGCCTATCTAGTCTGCGCTTCCGTATCAACCACTACAACAGTCCACTTTTTTCCTTTAGAGATCCTCTGTGTTTGTCCCATGCTTTTTTGAATTCAGATTACTGTCCTCATCTCTACCACTTCCACTGGGAAAATATTCCACGCATCTACCACTCTTTCCGTAAAGAAATATTTCTGCATATTACTCCTTAGTCTATCCCTTTTCACCCTCAACCTATGTCCTCTTGTAGCAGAGTTTGCTTTCAATCAAAAGCATTTATGCCACAGAGGTATTTAAATGTCTCAATGATATCACTTCTATCCCGCCTTTCCTCTAAAGCAGGCATGTCCAACTTCGAACAGGTCGTGAATGATCTACTTTTTCTGACCAAAAGTGCCGGTGATCTATCACCATGAAAATTAAGTTTCAAATTAAATTTTAACCCAATAAAGTTGGAGGATTCCTCCCCCTCCCCCTAATTTTTAATGAACTTCTGTCATTTACTTGGATGTGATCAGCTGTTAAGCAAATTAAGCAAAAACAAAACAGAGAGATGAAGATCCAGAAAGAACTGCAAGTGGAAAAGGAAAGTACATTTTTTTCTTAAAGTTTTATTGAGTAATAACTTTCTTTAACTGTCTTAATAACTTTCTTTAACTTGTATTGAGTAATTTGTGTTAAATTTAGGTCGAGTATTGATCCAGGCTGATCTTACACAATCTTTAATATTTCACTCTTCCTCATTAGTGAGATGTCTGAGCCTGCATTTCATCCACCAGCTTTTTGAAGTTGGGTGAATATTGAGTGAAGGCCAGTCTCAGGGAATCCTGGAGATGTTCATCTGTCATGTTGGAATGTTGTGTACTCTTTGTCATTTTCAGATGGGAAAACACATATTCACCCAAATAAGTTGAACGGAAACAGGAGTGTACAGCTTCACTGCATCTTCTCAAGTTGGGAAATTTGTCTCTAGGCACCAGCTTCCAAAACGATTCTTGCTCAGCACAGGTCTTGAGAAAAATGTCATTTTTAAGGGTTAATATTTCGTTTTCAAGAGATGGCTTGTTCAATGAGTAATTTTTACTGATAGCAGCTGTAGTTTCTACTTTGAATGGATATGACAAGTACTACACAACTGTTCCAATTTTTTGTAAATCACAGAATCTATTTTCGAATTGCTGGATAACAGAACAGATTTCTGTCACATACTTCTCGTTCTGAAAAACAAAATTTGGATATTGTCCCAGATGGTCCTGCGTATTAGGAAAATGATCAAAAGTGTTGCTTGCAAGGTCAGTCATCATTAGCTCAAATTTGCTCTTGTAGGATGAAACTGTACTCATCATCTCGACAATGCATTTATTTTTACCTTGTAGTTCAAGGTTTATATCATTTAGTTCGCCTGTAAAGTCAGCGAGAAATGCCAGATCACATAACCACTCCTCATCTTCCAACTCTGCTTGGTCATCTCCCCCTCTCCTTCAAAAACCTTCTTATTTCATTCAAGAAATCATGAAATCTTTGCAGAAATTTGTGCCTATTTAGCCACCTTACATCTGTGTGCAAAATGATTTCTGCTGCCACTTCATGAAGAGTAAGATTGAAAAGCCATCTTTGAAGTGCTCTTCCACGAACTGAATTTACAATTTTGAAAGTGATGTCCATGACAGTCTTTGTATTGAGTCTCTTGCTTGCCAAAACTTGCTGGTGAATGATGCAGTGGTAAGAAAGGAAATCTGGGAAGTCGTCATGCTGTCTACAGAGGGCTATGAAACCGTTAACCTCACCTGTCATTGCTCTTGCTCAATCAGTAGTGAAGGAAACAAGTCTATGCAATGGAAGATTACACTTTGTCACAAAAGAATGGAAAGAACTGAATATTTCCTGACCGGTAGTTCTCCCTTTTAAAGAAATCATTCCAAGTAGTTCTTCTTTAACACTGAAGTCTTCAAAAACCATCTGGATAAAGACTAGTAACTGGGCTATGTCTCTTATGTCTGTAGATTCATCCAGTTGGAGTGAGAAAGCAACACAATTTGAAACATCCTCCAACAATTGTTCAGTTGTGTCTCCACACATCTTTTCTATTCGCCGCACAATGGTGTTTCTTGACAGTTGTACATCTTGAATAACAGCTATGATCTCTTTCTTATTTTTAAATCCTTCAAAAAGATTGTCAACTGCTTCAAGAAAACAATCTTTTACAAATTCCCCTTCAGTGAAAGGTTTGCATTTCTTTGCGATCAGGTTGCTGACCTTGAAGGATGCTATGGTTGCATTGACCGAATGTGACCTTGGCTTCGCCATCAACTGTTGCTGAGTAGCCAATTTTGATTTAAGTTCTTTGAGCTTCAGTTTACGAATTTCACTTTTGGGTGGAAAATCAGCATCAAACCTATTGCTATGCAGAGCCTTATAATGACATTCCAGATTACCCTTTTTGGGCAAGGATACTGGGGCGTTACAAATTAAACAACAACCATTTTAATAGCCATGCTTTGTACTGTGATAAGGAAGCTTATCAGGACCCAAGAGACAGGAATAAAGAGAAGGAATTTACCCTTGCCACTTACAGAGCCATGCCGGTGGCCCAAGCTCTAGATTATAAGGCCGTAATGAGTGCCATTAAGGATCGCTTAGGGTTAACAGCCACAGTATACCGACGCATGCTCAGAGCCACAATCCTGAGAGTTGGCAAGATGCCAAAAGCCTTAAACCAGAGGATTCGTGGATTAGCACTGAAATGGCTGGCTCCTGAAGGGAAAAATGTAGAAATGATTATTGATGTAATAATGTTAGAACAATTTATGGCAGCAGTGACAAAGGACCTGCAGTCTTTTCTCATCCAGCAGCATTGCCAAAGCATGGCAGAGGCAACCCTTTTGTTTGAACGGTTTATGGAAGCTGAATTAACTCGTCAGCAAAAGGGAAGCACTCTGAAAATAGGTGCTGAGGTGGGCTTTGCTGCATCAGAAAGGAAGGATGGAAAAGATGCTGATTTTGGAAAAGTTTTTATGCCTAACCAAGATGAGAAGTGGGCTAGAAAAAAATGTTTCCAGTGCGGGAAATGGGGACATTTGCAGAAGGGGTGCAAAGCCCACACTAACTTAATGGGAATCAGTATAAAACGGCCTGGAGAAGGTTTTCTTTTAATTGTTGACATACAAGGGATTACTACAAGTGCTTTGGTGTGAACCAAAGCATGCTTTCTCAAAACCTTTGGCAAGCAATAGAGGCCCAGAATAACTCAGAGCGTAGAAAGCCTGAAAGTAATGTAAGAATTAGATGCATTCATGGGGCTGCTTCATTTTACCTTACATATAAGTTAAAGGTTAAGGCTTTGGGGGTTCAGAAAGAGATCCCAGTGGCAGTGGTTCCCAAACTCCCATATGATTTAATATTGGGAAGAGATTGGCCCTAATTCAAGCAGGGATTAGAGGAAGGTTTAGGAAAAAAGAGTGGCCTTATATCCACCCGATCCCAGTCTAGGGCCAACAGCCAAGAGGGTGAGAACCAAGCAGATTCACTGAAGGATTTACCTTCACATGATGACTTAGTGTCTCCCCCATCTGGAAACGTTAAGAAGGAAAAAGCGCAAAAACGACATGAGAGGCGTTATAGGGCACAGGGAAGAGCTAAAATGGAGTTTAGCCAAGGGTTGCCCTGGGTGCCAGCCGAAATAGTGGAAAAGTTTCCAACTTTTCCCCAGGAACAGCAAGCAGATCCGTCTCTCGCTCGAGCATTTGAGTATGCCAGAGTGGTACGGGAGGTCCTTCCCAGGTTTCTGTTGGACAATGAGATATTGTATAGGGAAAGTAAGGACCCCCGAACTGGAACGATCAGAAAACAGCTAGTGGTACCAACAACTTTTAAGGGGTTAGTTTTGAGACTTGCCCATGATCATCCAGTGGGTGGACATAAAGGGGTACAGAGAACATTAGATCAGATTCTGATACGCTTTTATTGGCCTGGCATTTTTAAAGAAACCGCCCGGTTCTGTGCCGCATGCCCAGCAAGCCAGCGAGTCACAGCCACACGACCCCCAGTTGTGCCTCTGATTCCAACACCCATCATATCGGACCCCGTAGGGCGTATCGCAATGGATATAGTAGGCCCCCTGATTAAAACACCCCGAGGTTTCCAGTACATCTTAGTCATGGTGGATCAGGCTACCAGGTTTCCCTGGGCCGTTCCTTTAAGAAATATTTCAGCAAAAACAATAGCTTTAGAATTGATAAAGCTGTTTTGTGAAATAGGGTTCCCCAGAGAAGTGTTAACAGACCGTGGGACCAACTTTGTATCAAAGTATCTGGCCCAGGTTTGGGATGCTTTCGGAATTCATCACATAAAAACATCCGCTTATCATCCCCAGACAAACGGTTTGGTAGAAAGGTTAAATCAAGCCCTAAGTGGAGTGAGGAGTGGCCTAGTGGTTGGGGCAAGGTACTTCAGGCCAGAAGGTCAGGGGTTCAAATCCCACTAGAGGACAGCAACCTTGGGCTGGAAGGACTGGGTTTCTAGTCCCACAGGTGCTCCTTGTAGTCTTGGGCAAGCCACTTAACCCTTCATAGCCCATGTTCCCTGTAAAATAGTTATCTCCAAGTTATAATGCCCTGTTCAATGTAATTTCAGTTTGTTCAATGTAAACCACACTGATGCAGAATAGCATGGTATATAAGAGAATGTAAATAAATAAAAAACAAATGTTAAGAAGAGGGTTAGCAGGAAACATGGAGGAATGGGACATGTTGTCACCTTTTGTCCTATATGCTTGCCGGGAACGGATTCAGATTTCCCTGGGCATATCTCCCTATGAGCTGATGTACGGTTGAGCCCCTCGTGGACTCTTAGATATATTAAGGGAACAGTGGCTAGACCCGGAATAGGAGGGCAAGGGAGTTCCTCAATTTTTACGGGACTTAAGAGCACGTTTAAATAGGGCCTCACAGGTAGCTGAGAGGAATTTACAGGACAGTCAACTGCGCCAGAAGGAGCAGTATGACCGAAAGGCCAAGCCTCGCCAGCTAAGCCTGGGTGAAAAGTTTCTGGTACAGGTAGCAGGCCCCACACCCAAGTTTGAAGTACAGTGGAAAGGGCCCTGGAAGGTGGTCAAGCAGGTGAGCCCAGTGTCCTATGTCATAGAAAGTACTAAAGGGCGCAGGCAGACTTACCACATAAATGTGCTTAGGTCTTGGCAAGAGAGATCTGTGATGGATGATAACCCCAATGCATAACAGCCGGCAGAAAAGCTGCATGAAAATACTGATGCTCTCACAGGAATTACGGTCTGTTCGGAGGAACACTCGCAACCTCCACCGGCCCGTAATATCTTGGGCAGGGGGGTATGTGATAAGGAAGCTTATCAGGACCCAAGAGACATGGATAAAGAGAAGGAATTTACCCTTATAAAAGGACCTATTTTACCAGGTCAGAGACACAAAACTCCCTTTACACCTAGAAAGCAGGTAAATCCTAGCTGCAATAGGTTGCAGAATGCCCCTAGTGGAGAAAAAGAGAGGGAATACAGACCCAGGGTAAGGAACCCTTACGTCACTGAATTCCCCAATTACTCAGCTGCCACGAGGCAGTTTGATCTCCAACACCTGAGAGGAGAGGGGGTGGAGCAGGCATCTGAGAGGTCAGTTTATTCAGAAGGGAGAGGCAGGAGTGGAAGAAGAAAAGGAAAGGAGAGAGAATGTGAGAGCAGTAGGAGTGCCTACTGGAAGAGGAATGGAACTGGATCAGTGAGAACAGCAGGAACCAGGAACACAAGTTGGAGAACAGGACGTGGAAGCACCGGTGAATGGTGGCCAGAGCATGAGAGAGGAGAAGCTGCTACAAGCTTTGACCCAGGTATGAGCATTAGAAGTTTGTCTAATTCTGAGCACTACAGAATTGCCAGAGACAGCCTTAGCCCTAACGGAAGGCAGTCAGCTAAGACCTCTGATCCAGAAACAGAGGATGTGCCAATGCAACTGGGTGAACCAGACATAGCTTTAGAAGAAGAAGTCTCATACATGGATTGCTCTTTATGCCAATCTTCCAATACAGAGGTGTTGAAAGGGAGTCAACCATAAGGAAAACCTCCAGTGTCCGGTAGCCCTAAGAACCTGTGGTTAACTTGTGAAGGTCCTAAGTTAAAAGCAAAATACCTTTTTTTTACTGTGCAAGCCGAAGCTGCCTAATTAAGTTGGTGAATCAGCTGTGAGCCAGAGTAGTGCTCAGCCGGAGGCCGTACTAATGGTAAAAGTAAGGAAAGCTTTTGTTTGGCTGTTTATAAGAAAACCTTGCATAGAGAATTGCTTGCCTGTGAAGAGTTTAACTGCCTTGTTGAAAGCTTTTCTATGTTTAAGAAGAGAAACAGTGTTCTTGACTGAGAGAAAAAGAAACCTGCTTTAGGAAAAGCTGTTTTCTGTTTGTTTGATCAGCACTGCAAGCCATGCCTGTTAGCAGGGGCTGTTAAAGTATTTATGTTTATACTGGAGAACATTGCATGCTGTTTTGTTTGGAATTCATTTATATCCTGATGTTCATTTACAAGAATCCTGGAGAAATAATCCAAAGGTGGAATTTGTGAACCTTAGAGTGTTTTTTTTCAGTTAATAAACTGTCATTACCTTACCACTCAAGGCAACTACAAAGGTGTTTTTTTTTACCTGAGGTTGAATACTTTCTGACTGAACTACCTTTCCCATAAGGCATTACAAGGCAATCAGTCAGTTAAAGACCAAAAGGTGAATCTCTCTAATGACAACCATGCCCCTCCATAATGCATGTAAGGGGCTATGGGCGTGACAGTACCAACTCCAACCTGTTTATATCTTTTTGAAGGTGCGATCTCCAGAATTGCACTAGTAATCCAAATGAGGTAGTACCAAAGACTTATACAGAAGCACTATCACCTCCTTCCTTCTACTGGCCATTCCTCTCCCTATGCACCCAAACATCCTTCTAGCTTTTTCAGTTGCCTTTTCTACCTGTTTAGCCACTTTAAGATCATCAGACACAATCACGCTTAGGTCTTGCTCTTCTTTTGTGGACAGAAGTACTTCACCCCCTATACTATATCGCTCCCTTGCATTGCTGCAGCCCAAATGCATGACCTTGCATTTTTTAACATTAAATCTCAGCTGCCAAATTCTAGGTCATTCTTCAAGCTTAGCTAGATCCTTCCTCATGTTATTTACACTTTCTTGAGTGTCTACTCTAATGCAGATTTTAGTATCATCCGCAAAGAGTCAAACATTACCCGACAGCCCTTCCTCAATATAACTAACAAAGATGTTAAAAAGAATTGGACCAAGGACTGATCCTGGTGGTACACCACTGGTAACCTCCTTCTCCTTAGAATGAGCTCCATTTACCTGTACACTTTGTTGCCTCTCACTTAACCAGTTTCTAAACCAGTCAGTCAGTTTAGGGTTCATCCCTAGGGTGCTCAGTTTGTTTATAAGTCGCCTGTGCGGAACAGTGTCAAAGTCTTTACTGAAATCTAAATACACCACCTGTAAGGCTCTTCTTCGGTCCAACTCCCTGGTCACTCAGTCAAAGAAATCAATCAGATTTGTCTGACAAGACCTGCCTCTGGTGAATCCATACTGCCTCGCATCCGGTAATCTGTTGGACTCCAGAAACCTCATGATTTTCTCTTTCTGCAGTGCTTCCAATAATTTAAACTAACCATCCTGCAGTTTCAACCACAACCTTACTTCCACGTGTGCCTCTCTCCAGTCCTCTGGCATCACTCCCGACTCCAACGAAGCATTGAAAAGGTCAGTCAGTGGAGCTACTAGAATGTCCCCAAGTTCCCTCAGTATTCTCGGGTTTATCCCATCTAGTCCCATCACTTTGTCTACTTTTTGTTTAGCTAGTTCCTCACGAACACAGTCTTCTGAAAATCATTCACGATTCTCTTAACTTTTGTTCCTATTTGTGGGTGTTTTCTGAGGTTCTGCTCCTGGCCCTTCATCTGTGAACACAGAAAAAAAAATATTTGTTAAGCAATTCCGCTTTATCCTCATCAGCTTCTACATATTCCTCCCCATCACCCTTGAGTCTGACAGTACCAATTTTGCTCTTCATATTCTCACTAACATATCTGAAAAATATCTTATCCCCCCATTTTATTGCATTGGCTATTTCCTCCTCTTTTTGAATCATTGCTTTCCTGATTACTTTGCTAGGTTCTCTAAGTTTTTCCAAATATAGATGCCTGCCTTCCTCTCTCTGTGATCTCTTGTATTTCATGAAGGCCTCCCTCTTTTTCTTCACCTTTTTAGCTACTTCTTTTGAAAACCATAGCAGAAAGGTCTATGCTTATACATGTTCCTGACACCAAATCAGGTGCAAAAAAAAGTGTTTGTTTCATGGCTGCAATGTTTCCAGGGGGAAGAGAAAAAATATGCTTTCATCATTATAGTTAATGTTTCCTGGCTGAAGAAACCTACATATAAATACATACTCCAACTATATTACAGGCCTGTCATTGTATGTCTGAGTAACTGAAATTACAGACCAGGACATGCTAGTTTCAGAACATAGTTGCCCCCATTCTGAACTAAACCATCTGGGACATTCAATTATCCAGTTCTGTGTGCATGCAATTTTGAGATGTCCACATTTGTCAAATGGCCTACACTCGTACACATACCCAGTCTTGCTACCTGTAAAGGGACCATCTCCAGAACAGGTTACTGGGACATTCATCTTTCGGGGTAGAGACAGAGCAATCTCAGAAGGCACTCTAAACTTGTCATTTCCCTGTGCAAACTACCTGCACTTCTGACCTGATCTTCTCCACCTGGATTCCACTTGACCCCCTAGCCCTTCTGCCAAGAGTTCATTCAGTCCTTCAAAACTGTCTATCTATCGTGCCTTTTGCCTGGAAATTCACTAATGTCTGCCCCTGTCTCTTGACCCCTCAGTTCTGTCCTGCTATGGGCCTGTCCTCCATCTCCCTTTTCTCTTCAAAGTTCTTGAACAGCTTGTTTTCACCCAGATCACTGATTGCCTGGAAAAAACAGGCACCCTTCACCCTTGTCATTCTGTTTCTTTCCTCTTCCACAGCACTGAAACTGTTCTCATCAGTCTCATAAATGAAGTTCACCAAATTTTTGATCACGGTAACATCTCTCTCCTGGTGTCTTTGGATCTTTCCTCTGCCTTTGACTTGGTAGATAACACTCTTCTTCTTTCTCAACTCACTGACATTGACCTTCTAACCCAGTCAGTTACTTTAGGGTCCATCCCTAGGGTGCTCAGTTTGTTTATAAGTTACCAGTGCAGAACAGTGTCAAAGTCTTTGGTGGTTTCGTTCCTTTCTGACTAAACCTTCTTTTATGGTTTCCTTCAGCTCTCTCACCTCTTCATCCTATTCTCTTGACTGTGAGGTTCCTCAGGGATTGGTGCTTGCACCCCTTCTTTTTAATAACTTTCTGGCCCCACTGGATCTTTTGGTTCAACAGTTTGGTATCTCTGCATACTATTATGCCAATGATATTATTCTTGTTCTTCATACGAACCCATTTGCCTTTGACCTTTCCTCTCTAAATGCCTTTCTCTCTGTAGTTACCTCATGGATATGTGAAAATCATCTTCTGTTGAACTTTCAAAAAACTATGGCCTTCTGGCTATCCCTTCTGCTCGATCTTTAACTCTTGCCCCTATGCTAGGTGGTCTTCCCCTCACTCCTACTTTCAAATATCTGGGTGTGACTCTTGATTCTGCTCTGTCATTTCACAGAAACATTATCCAGCGTTCTTACTTCACTCCGCAACAAATTCATTCTATTCATGCTTTCCTGCCCCCTCTGCTCTTGCCACACTTCTCCTTAGTTTGGTCATCTTAGGTTGGATTATTGCACTACAGCTTTCTCGGGTCTCCCCAGTTATGAAATCAAAAGACTTCAATATGTTCAGAATTCTGCTGTTCATATCCTTACTCATGCTTCCAAGTTCGACCACATCACCCCTCTCCTGTTTAGTCAACATTGGCCCCCAATTTCTTTTAGAATTTATTACAAAGTCTTGATCCTGACACACAAAGCTGTGCACATGGATTTCCCTCTTATCTCTCGTCTCTTGTCACTTTGCACACTCTTATCAGGTTCTCCATTCTTTACATGCTGTTTGCACCTCCCTCCAGCTACACAGGCAAGACTGGAATCAACTAGACATTCAGCCTTCTATTTTCTCACACCAAAGCCGTGGGATGACCTCCTTCCTAACCTCCACCTGGAATTCTCCTATCCCAGATTTAAAGCATCTTTTAAAACCCACCTTTTCCTACAAGCCTTTTGGTCATCAGATGGCAAGCTAGCCTGATTCTTCTCTTCCTCTTATATGATCTCTTGTTTCTCTTTTTCTTTCTGGAGTGAATGGCTCTGTCCTATTTTATTTTGGAGTTCCTTCCTTTCTTGTCTCTATTATTGTTTCAGCGTACACTGCCTTGCTGGTTATGAATTGGTGGTATATTAAGTTTTAAATAAACTAAAGTAAGCTTATACATGCCTCACTTCACTGTTGCCATGCCCTTGGATTTTTGGACATTCTGTTCTGGACATCCCAGATTTTTCTTAGATGGCCCTTCTAAAATGCATTCTGTACCTTTGAGTGGACATTTTCTCTTTCACTTCCTTTCCACACTTCACCCACATTCCAGCATCTTCCCTTTACCTTCCCAGTTCTCCTACAGTTGAGCATCACTCCTTCCTTTCCCTATTCCTCCTCCCCCAAAGGTATGCAGCATTCCCCCCCCTCTTTTTTTTACACATGTGTCCAGCAGGTCATCCTCTCTCTCTCACCTCCTCCTCCTCAGGTGTGAACCTTCCCATCTTTTTCCTCCCCTCATGTATGTAGCATGTTGTTCTCCCTCCCTCCCTGCCAAGGTGTATGGCATTTCCCCCCACTCCCCCCATGTATCCAGCATGTCCTCCTCTCTCTCTCTGCCTACCCCTCAACTGTGCAACATCTCTCCACCTTTTTTCCTCCCACATGTGTCCTCCTCTTTCTCTCCCCCTCCCCTCAGGCATACAGCACCTCCCATTTTCTTCTCCCATGCATCCAGCATCTCCTTCTGTCTTTCACCCCCTCCCTATATGGTCAGCATCTGTTTCTTTCTTTGCCTTCCTCTCCCCCCACATGTGCAGGCTGAGCACTTACGCAATTAAATAGCCCCCAGCGTTGCTCTCTCTCTCTTTCAGCCTTCTTCCCACAGCTGACCCTTGCTCTGCTCTGCATTTAAAAAAAAATACAATGGCTGGGTGGGTTGGTTTGACTCTTCAGCAGGGAGGCAATCCAGGTGGAGGATTTTGCTATAGTCCAAAATGCTCTTCAAGACAGGGCTCATTTGCTGCAAGGCAAGGCTGGAGAAAGGATGCACATGGGGGTTGGGAGGGCCGATTGTGTGCCAGCAGCCATGACTGAGAGGCTGAGGTAGTGAGACATCATCAATCTGGTATGGACACCGGCTAGAGACAGCTGATGGGTACAACACTATGTTTACGTTTATTTGGCGCTTGCTATACTGCTCTTCTTTTGCATTTCAGAGCAGTTCACAATATGCTAAACTAAAATAGATTGTAGAAAAAGAAAATAAATGATTAGGAAAGAAAAATAAGATCAATAAAAGTTACAATTTTCATTCGGGAATAGAGTTTGTAGATCCTAAATGCTGTTGTTTGAAACACAGGCCACCTCCATCACAGCTTACTGGGCGAGGACAGCGATGCATGCTGTGCAGGTCATCCAGCACGCGGTGCAAGCTGGCACAGGGCATTTTGGGCAGGCAAGAAAAGATACTGGTATGGAGTAGTGGGGTGTATGTATGGTCCCATAGCCTTGGAACTTTTTTCTGCATTAAAGAGAGGATTGCTGGGGGGAGGAATAAAGCAATGCATGTATATTCCAGTCCCAAATGTATATTGCGCCCTCCCCGCTGCCTTCTTCCACCTGCACAAATAGCAGGTTCAAAATATACAAACACTTTTGATATATGTACTTTTTACTTGCTAATTTTCAAAGTGAAATTGTGTGCTTAAGTTTCTCTATGTAAGCTTTTTAAGATTTTTGACATAAAAGTGCCCAGATAGCCAGTGTAATTGCAAACTTTCTTTTTAACTTACCTCATAAATCATCTGCCTAAAAGTTAACATATTTTGCTAGCCACCTTGAGCTGACAAGCCTTACTAACTCTATACAAAGAAATTGCACTTTCCCTCATCAGTTCAGTGGAAAATATTAACGTTTTAAGTGACAGACCACTTTTAGAATGTTTTTTTCTGTCTTCATATATAGAGCCTTGAGGCACTTTGAAATCTCGAGAATATACTGACATATTGAGAAATATAAAGCTTAACATCTTTTTCTTCAAATCAAGTAGCAGATGGTACTCTAGAGAGGAACCTTCCCACTAACCACCAATCATTTAAGAGCAAAGAAGGAGATATAGGCTTCCATGTCTTTGATACCTCTTCCATAATTGCAATTTCTTTACACTGGAGATGTTGCTAATGTTGAGATTTATCTTTGTAATTTAAGAAGTTCGAGTGGCTGTGGGATTGCACAATAAATTACCGGAGGCATTTAAGTTATTAAAAGGTAAAGTTGACAATCTTCAAGAGATAAATCAAAAACTGTTTTGCATCTTTTTCAGATTTTATTGTACTTTGATAATTCTGTAGGTTTGTTTGGACACATTTTATAAAGAGATGAGAAAAATTAAACTAAGATTACATTGTGCATTATTTTTAACTTGTTTTAAACAATGCATGATGCATTAAATGGTCGATATTCAAAGGTTTGGACCAACTAACTGCAGAAGTTAGCTGGACAAAACTTTTCTGTTTTAATTCTACCCCTTCTGCTAATTTTATCTTGCCAAATTATAGCATGCACAAAATTTAGCCACACTAAAAGGGTGGTTACTAAGCTGCGGTAAAATCTAGGATTTTATCACATTTTGTTTACCACAGGAGTCACTAACCTGTGATAACTCAGTACCACAGGTTAGTGGCTCCCACAGTAAAAGAATAATGCAGCTTGTGGTGAACTGCTTTGTGCCCATGCTCCGCTAGAGGTAGTCTCATGGTAGTACCCCTGGAGTAGATCTCTAGTGGCAGTGTCCCAAGGCTTCAAAATGGAGGAGTAGCCTAGTGGTTAGAGCACTACTCTGTGACCTGTGTTTAAATCCCACTGGCTCTCCTTGTGGTAGAGGATAAATCACTTAACCCTCCATTGCTGCAGTTGTCAATGTAGACTGTAAAACCTCTAGTGAGACAGAAGGATTGTTTCAGTGCCGTGACCGGCTCTGAAACCTGATTAACATAAATGTAGGAAATTAATTTGCTCAAGATGGTGTGAAAGTTGAAAGAATACTGTTTTTTCCAGAAGTTTTGAGAGGAAAGGAAGGTTAGAAACAGGGTGGAAATTAGTGGAAAGAGAAGGATCAAGTGCTGGATTCTTCAATAGGGGATGGGCATTGGCTGATTGCTAACACTGGGGAAACGTTCCTGAAGAAAGACTATTATTTATTTATTTATTTATTATTTTATTTATAGTCTCTTATATACCGCACTATTCAGCATCAGCGCGGTTTACAATAAACAAGGAGTTACACAATTCAACGGTACTTTGTGTTTACAGAAAAAACAGGAAATACAACTCGGATAACAGGGTAATTAATTAATATAACAGACATGATCTCATCCTGGCTTCAGTATTGTGTATGGGAGGTCTGTGGGGTATCTGTATTGTTAAAGAGAGAAAGGACAAGGGGCAGAAGTGCTAGGGAAGTCTTGGGTACCTATGCTGAAGGAATGGGATTGGTGGTGCAAGTAGTTTTGGAAGAGGTTGTAATGGCTTTGGTCAGTGACCAAACATGTGGAAGGACGGAAGCTGTGGGCTGACTACTAGGAGCAATAGACAGGAGATCTTAAGAGGGAGGATCTACAGCAGAAGGTAGTGGAGGGGGATCTAGAGAAACAAAGTCTCTCTGTCGTTGATGGACTTTGTTGAAAAAGTACTGAACAAAGTTGCTCTGCTGTGGGAACAGTCATAATGGGAGTCAAGGGGGTAGGATGAAGACAATGGGAGACTAAAGAGAAAAGTCTCTTGGGTTGATTGCTGGCAGTGGAAATGAGGTGGCTGTAATAGTCCTTTTTGGCCAAGAGAATGGCCTGATGGTAGCTAGAGTTTACCTATTTAAATGAGATGGAGGAAGACAGTATATGACGATGGCACCAGATGTGCTCTGCCCTCCACAGCTGGTGTCTAAGAATGAGCAGACCAGAGTGGAATTAGAGGTGACGATGAGGATTATGAGGATAAGGTTTGGAGGTAAGAGGCGCGAGTGAATCGAGTGCTCTGCCTAGGACAGAATTTCAGATAGATTCTTGCTCGTCAACTGGAAGGGATTAAAAATCAGGAAGGAACAGAACATCAGATTGTGGAAAAGCTTGAAGCGTAGAGGCAGAAATTTGATGTCACAGTTGAGATGGGGGAGGGAGACAGGAGGAGCAGCACAGGATGCAAGATAGGAGAGCTGGAAAAGAATAGAATAGTGATCTGTCCAACAGAGAGGCAAGTTCCACAGATCAGACAGTTGGATGCGGGAAGCAGCAGTGTTGAGGAGGAGGGAGAAAGGAGACATGCTGCTATAAAAAAGAGATCCGAGACCTGTGAAAGAAAAT
This sequence comes from Ichthyophis bannanicus, assembly GCA_033557465.1. Taxonomy (NCBI): domain Eukaryota; kingdom Metazoa; phylum Chordata; class Amphibia; order Gymnophiona; family Ichthyophiidae; genus Ichthyophis; species Ichthyophis bannanicus. Next base: position 1,607,269,673 of record CM066031.1, read on the forward strand.
TCTTGTGCTGGGGACAAGTAGGCGAGTCTACATGTACATTGAAGTTGCCAAATATGAGGAGGTCAGGGAATGCAGTGGAAGTTTCAATAAGGGTAGTCAGTAGGTAAAGAGAGAAGGGGGAGCATAGAGAAGTAGAATATGGAAAGCATGTGGTGGGGGAAACTGGACAAGAAGGCACTCCGGATAATGTAAAGAAAGGGAACTGACTTTGTCAATATTTAGAGACTCTCAAAACATGACTGATACTCCTCTGCTTGATCTGGTGGAGCGGGATGTTGACAGGCTGGGAATCCCTAGACCACCAATTACACTTTATACACATGGAGGCACATTTCATATAGGATGTCCAAGTGCAAATAAAACTGAAGCCCTCGTTATTACATGTAATATCTCCTTTACTCCCCCTCAATAAATCAATCTAAAAAAATCATGCTATACCTATCAGGAAAGAAATGCAATATCTTGGAGTTACTTTGGACTGCAATCTTATCTTTCAACCTCACATCAGTAAGACTACAAGAAAAGCGTTCTACAAATTAGCCATAATATGTAGACTTAAACCCGTCCTCAGCGACTATCACTTACAGACTGTCTGCCAAGCTGTTATTACACCAACATTGGACAATTGTAATACTATTTATCTTGGCCTTCCAAAGCAAACTCTCAGGCCTCTTCAATTGGTTCAAAACACTGCGGCCCGTATCATATTAGGCTCCACCTGGCATGATCACATCAGCCCTATTTTGAATCGGCTCCTTTGGCTTCCTATCATATCTCGTATTTGCTTCAAAACTATACGAAATATCTTTAAAATAAAACATAACTTATCTGCTGACAGTCTAACATCTCTCATCATTCTCGACTCTAGTACCAGACCTTGGAGGCTCAGTACTATTGATACTATAAAGACACCTTTATACACCAAAACCATTCATTCTACTTTGGTAAGGGCTCTATCCCTTGCAGCATATGCATTATGGAACGGATGCCCTGAGAGCTGATACAGAAATTAAGGACTTTCGGAAGCAGCTAAAGACTTTTCTATTCAGAAATCACTTTGCGACTATCTATGAGGACATCAATAATTAATAATGTTTTGTAGTGTTAGTATCCTGCATTCCTCCTCCCTTTTTTCTTATTTGTAATGTACTTACTCGTTATGTGAACCGCTTTGATTGAACGAGAAGCCGGTATATAAAACCTGTTAAATAAATAAATATCAAAGACAGAACGTTTGGAAAAAAAAAGCTGGCACTTGAAAGTTCAGGCACAATTCCAGAAACGTGGACGTGCCTGATATGCAAATGTATTAAGTGTCTATACAGACATCCCCAGGAGAGGATTTCATGACCAAGATGTCTAATAGCATAATGGTTAGAGTAGTATTTTATAGAGATAAGCAACCAAGTGTGGGACTTTGTAGTCTAAAGTTAGCCATGTAATTATATACTCCCTGGATGTTTTTAGGTGAAAACAAATACTTTCTTGATGTCTATTTGTGCCTGGAGTAAGAATAAACATGCACATGCCTGCAGCGCTCCACTGCTGGGGTCGAACGGGGACTTGTAAGTCCATTGCCCCTTCCCAGACAGGCCTCTGCCACACTCCCATGCCTACTTGAACGTCCCCATACTGGTTATGGAGACATGTCTGTGATTTTGACATTCACGTGCATGTCTGCAGACATCCAAATCACAACTAAAACTTTTAGAATGACCCTCATGGCCTCTTTAAGAAAGTGTCACATGTTTGTACTGTGATGCCTCTGGTGGAAAAATAATGCCAGCTTTGAGCTGGTGCTATTTTTTTATGAATGATGCAGTTTACATTAAATTACCACAAGCTGTATTACCTTTTTGAATATTAACGAACTGTTTTGTATGGTTTCTTTTAAATTTTATATTTAATCAGTTTCAATAAAACAATTGAAACATGCAAAGGAAAAACGTGGGTTACAAGCCACAAAAACAATCCAGCAAAAACATATACTAACCACATAATACAATTTTACCCCAATAGATAGACCCCAATAATACAACCCCAATATAGTTCCAAACAAGAAACTTCAAAAATAAAGAAAAAGAGGAAAACTCCCCACCATCATATGAGCATAGTTAACAATAATGGCAGCCAGTACAGGAGTTACCCTTCCCCCCCTGCCTCCCTCGCCTGAAGAAAATTAATCAATTGCACAGGCTCAAAAAACAGAAAATGCTTAGTCTGATATAATAAATCACATTTACAAGGATACCACAATTTAAATTGGGCACCCAAGGCAGTAGCTCTCTGGCGTAAAGCCAGAAACTCCTTACGCCTCTTTTGGGTATCCCTCGACAAATCAGGAAATATCAAAATTTTAGAGCCCAAAAACTGGTAAAAAGAAATCCTGCGGAAATATAATCTAAGGACAGCATTGCGGTCAGACTCGAAGGCAAAGCTGACCACCATAGTTGCCCTGCTAGTCACCACCTCCAGGGAGTTCTCCAGAAAATCAGACAATCCCATTTGATCAACCCCAGCAGCACCCCCAGATCCCTCCACATCCCCAGACCCAGAAGGAATAGCAACATATTGAACTTTAACAATAGGTGGCAAATTATCTTAGGGCATCAAAAGAACCTCCGTAAGGTATCTTCGAACCAGAGCCAGGGGTTCCAACAGGGGTGATCTCGGAAAATTCAAAAAGCGTAAGTTATTCCTCCTCAAGGAATTGTCTATATATTCAAGACGCCTCAAAGAGATTAAACGTTCCTTGGAGAAAGTCTCACCCATAGCTTGCAGATCTTCTACCTTTGTCTCTAGCAGCGCAACTTTATCAGCCTGCTCCGCATACTTCGTTTCCACCACCATACACCGGCCTTTAACCAACAAAAATTCCTGAGATAAAGCACCCACAACAGGAGCAAGGGAACTCTGGAGCGAAGAGATAGCCTCCCATAAGCTATCTAATGTAACTTTAGCTGGTTTCTTTAAGCCGCATGTTACCCGGAGCTCTGCAGACTCTGTCGAGCCGATTTTCCTTCGAGCACCTCCCGAACCTTCCACAGTAGAGCAAACCACCTCCACAACTCCTCCAGACCGCTCACCAGGACTCGGGGCTAATAGAGAAGAGGTGCCCCCATGCACGGAGCCGACCTCCTGACCGGAGACACTTCAGCTCCCATCTCCTCCTCTCGACCTCTACCGGGTTGCGGCGGCAACAGCTGGACGGGACTAAGATCAACTCCGTCACTGCTCAGATACCCCACTCCACCAGAGGAATCCGCTGAAGCCATACCCGCCATACGAAAGGTACAGAAGGGAACAATAGAGGCCTGCGCCGAACTTCCTAGGGGTGTCGAGGAAGCCGGGGGCTTCGCTGTCGTTTGCTTCCTTTTTTTCCCCATCAGGTCAGCGTCCGCCTCTCAGCCACTCCGCACCCACGAACGGCGTCTACTTCTCCGACATCTTGGAACCTCCTCGCTGTTTTGCATGTCATTAGTATTTAATATGCTGTGGCAATTTGTGCACTATGGTAAAATAATGCATGCTATTGCCCATTAACATGCTATTGCCATAATATACTTTAGTAACTTCTCCTCTAAAAGAGGTAGCCCCTGGACATGGTTAAATCAGGGTCAGTAAATGCTGTTATTCAGTGCTGACTGGACATACTTATCCAGTTAATTCTGGCCACTCAAACAGCAGGCCTAAAGTTCATAGGAATTTGCATTCATTTGAAATGACATGGGAAATGAAAACAATATTTCCCATATTGTTTCAAGCTATTTTTAACATAAAAAACTGAAAAAAGCCCACATTTGGGTTTTTTTCCTATATCGATAGCATGCACTATTGTGCAGTAGTGCAGATTATTAAGCCATAGTGCATACTATTGAGAAATAGGATACCCCATTGCTGAATAGTGCACTATTGATGACACTACCCCCAAAACCATTTTTTTTGTTAAACTTGAATAAAACATTAAAAAAAACATAAACAACATGGAAAACTAAACAAAACAAAAGATTGTGCTCTGCACAACCCTAAAAGTTAACCAGGCAAATGTTTCCAGTAAACCTTTGGTAGCTATTCATCCTGATCTTGTTCAGGCTAAACATCTCAACAATATTAGCTGGGCAAGGTTGTCTAGTTGAATTTCATCGCATATGATCCCTGAATATCAGCCCTTAGTCCAGATAATGAAGGGCTATAGATGCATTCTTTAGCACATAGTTTCCTAACCTTTTGGCTATGTGGATCCCTTATTAACCTCCAAAATGTTTAGGGATCCCTGTTCATCCCCACAACTCTTGCCAGACTTGCACCCTTCAGCACCAAGCCTATCACCATCTTCTCCCTATCTCCCCTAGTGTCTCTTTCTGTCCCTCCATCTAATGCCCACCAACTCTCTCTCTTCCCCCACCTACTTCCCTCTTGATTCTCTCTCTATTCCCCACCTCTACCCCCCCCCATCCATTTCCCACCAGTTTTTCTCTATTTTTTCTATTTTATGTGTCCTCTGGACCCTTATCAATGTATTTATTTATTTGTAAATACTCTTTATACCAAGAGTTATAACAAATTACATATTGTGGTTTACCTATAAAGCAATATTAAAATGTAGCATATAACTAGCCATAATTCTCTCCTTTAAGATTTCACCTCTTCATAATTTAGGACTCTCTCCACATGCCTTCTGAAACAAATGGCTCTTTTTCCCTAAAACTCATATAGTCAGATTCAAATTTAATCCCAAAGGTAGTCATTCCACAGTTCTATAGCTTTCATCAAAAAAGGCCTTAAATGAAAATTGATTTCTTTCTAAGACACTATTGCTAAACACTCATCATATTGAGAGCACAGTGCCCTTTGAGGAATATATTTCTTTAATTTGTCTTGGAGGTATAGAAGGCCTAAGCCCAATCTTATCTTATAAATCAAAATTAATATTTAAACTGTACCCAACACATTATAGGATGCAAATGGAGCTGCTTTAATATCGGACTTTACAATTGGGGTTAAATGATTGTGTTTCTTGAATGCCCCAATAAGTCTAACCATCATGTTTTTGATCAATTGTATTCAATGCAACAACCTCTGTAGAAGACCAATCATTATACTGTTGCAGTAGTCGAATTAAGACGCAATCCAGGCTTGAGCAAGCTGTCACAAGTCTAGGACATTAAGGTAAGGGCACAACTGAAACAACGGAATGCCGTCAGATATAAAGGCCGGGGGGCAGCATCCCAAGCCAGCCGCCCGTAACCGAGCGGCTCGGTGAGATGCAGAACCCAGTTTCGGGTCCGCGGGATGCGGAGGGGGCAAGGAGGGAAGAGACATGGTGACGTGGTGGCATCTTTTAAACGCATTGGCTCCCCCACTGCATGGTGCGAGGGGAGAGCCAATGAGGAGAGCGGTGGAGGCGGGCCTGCGGCACGAGGATCCGTAGGGCCAGTCGCGGAGATGTCCAGAGGATGGCAGTTGCATGATCTGTGAGCTCCGGGGGGCGAGGAAGTCAAGTCAGATGGCGGTGGAGCTGCAATCGCTAGAGGCGAGGCAGTCAGCGTGGGAGCCGGGAGGCAGCGGTCGGCAGAGCGGAGGAGCAGGAGCACATGGCCGATTCAGTAAAGCTGCTGTGTGACCGGAGGAGGCAAGTGTGGGGGGGGAGTAGGAGATACAGAAGGAAGGAAGGGGCCCAGCTAGACAACGGCAGGCAAGAGGGTGCAAAGAGGAGGAGGAAGGAGCACACATGTGGCAGGAATGCTGGCAAGGGGGGGCCAACTTGGATGGGGGAGAGGGGAGAGAGCTGGGGAGGCTACCAGGCAACAAGGGAGGCAGGCTGGAGGTTGGGTTATAGTAGGGGGGGGTGGAGGAGGCCAAGCAGTCAAGGGAGGCAAGCGGGTTACTGCAGGGAAAGGGAGCTGTAGGGACAGGCAGAAGGGCTAAGGAGTCAGGGTTGCCTCCGGGGAGGGGGGTGCGGAGAGAGAGCACGGGGGGCCAGGGCCAGGGCCCATAAGTGAGGTGAGTCTCACGGGGGCGGGTTGGAGCCTCAGCCAGTGGGGCTTCAGGGTGTGGAGTCAGGGGGGGGGGGGGTGGAGGGCCATAGCGACCTACAGGGACGCCTAGTGCGGGGGGGAGAGGTAGCCGTGGATCAGCAGGGGTGGGGGCCCTCGGGGGACAGGGGTGTTGGATTCAGGGGTGGCAGGGGGGAGCCAGGTCCAGAGGCTATGCATTTTAGATTGCAGGGTAGTCACCCGGTGGTGCACAGGGTAGCTGGACAACGGGGTGAGTGGCCTGGAGGCGGTGTGGGGTCCTGGCAGCATTGGCTTGGGGGTGGGCAAGGTTCATCAGGGGCAGAGTGGCTGGGGGCTTGGCAACCAGCCTGACTGTCGATGGTCCCTCCCCCGGTTTTCTCTTTTATGTCTCCACAGATGCCGGCGATAATTGCCTACCCGGCAACGCCTAGAGGCAGAGGCCACAGGGGAGCAGAACGGCAGCAGCATGGCATTGTGGACAGCTCAGTGGAACCGGTGGCAGTTACCGAGTGGGTGGAGGAGCCAAGGGCCGCAGTTCAGTCACAAGATGAGCCGGGGGGTAGAGGACCGAGGGGTGGGAATGGGGGGAAAGGCGCGTAGTAAGCAAAAACACGCGTGTCAGCGGCGGCATGGTTCAGATTCTTCTTCCTCATCCTCTTCATCGGTAGTGTCCTCGTCCGCGTCAGAAGGTGGCGGGGTAGGACAATAGGTCGGCGGTAAGGAAGGGGGGGTAGGCAGAGCGGGAGGCGGTACCCCTTCATTAGCGGCATATGCTGAGTTATAGGAAGGGGTACCAAGAAATTTGCGGAGCAAAATTAGGAAAAGGAGATATATTGATATTTTCCGATTGTTGGAGGGCCGGAGGCGGTCGGGAGATAGTAAGAAGAAAAGGAAGGAGGACGAAAAGGCCGGTCACTTCAAGAAAGTGTCTAGGAATGTGGTGAACTGGACAAAAGCTTTTTTGCATTTGGCCAGCTTATGGGGACACCACTTTCTGGAACAGTACGGGATGCTTTTAGCTTACGCGGATTCCATCCTGGAGGCCGCGCAAACACATGAAGGATGGTCGTGGTTGAACTACGATGAGAAGTTCCGAGATAAAATGAAGGAGAACCGGTTTTTGTCGTGGGGTTCGCAAGATATTAATCTGTGGTTCACGCAAATGTCCGCTAAATCAGGAGTGGGGGGTCTGGGAGGAAAACCAGGGGGTGGGATAGCAGGGGGACGGACGGTACGTTCCTTTCGGCAGACAGGAGCCCCGTTGCAGCAGAAAAGTGGAGGTACGGGAACAGGGGACGTGTTGGAGATTTAATAAGGCATCATGCCCATTTCCTGATTGCAAGTTCCGACATGCATGCTCAAGTTGTGGGGGGGGGGACATTTGGCGGCAAAATGTATTAAAAAAGGGACAGCCCCGCTTAGTGGGTCAACCCTTAAGTAATTGTGATGTGAGCAGTCTGGCTGGTACTCCGATACGAGTAGAGGCGATAATGGCCAGGCTGCAACAATACCCAAGGCGGGGAGATAGGGAGGTGTTGGGAAAAGAGATTCAGGAGGGCTTTGTCATCCCAGTGGCCAGTACAGTGGTAGCATGCACGTCACGCAATTTGCCTTCGGTACAGTGCTTTGCACCAGTAGTGCGGGATAAGTTGTTAAAAGAATTAGAGTTAGGAAGGATTGCAGGCCCGTTTGCGGAAAAGCCGTTCTCGAATTTGGTAGTGTCCCCGTTGGGTATTATACCCAAAAAGGAAGCGGGAAAATTTAGATTAATTCATAATTTGTCATTCCTAGAAGGAATATCGGTCAACGATCACATACCGAGAGATAGCTCTACAGTTAGATATGCATCGTTTGACTGGGCGGTGGAATTAGTGAGGCAAGCAGGGGGGGCATGAATGGCGAAGGTTGATATTGAGTCGGCGTTCCATCTGTTGCTAGTTCATCCAGATAGTTTTCCGTTGCTGGGATTTTGGTTTGAGGATCGGTTTTATTTTGATAAATGCATGCCTATGGGATGCTCGGTGTCATGTGCCTACTTTGAAAAATTCAGTACCTTCTTGCATTGGGCGGTGGTTCAGGAAGTGGGTTGTGCGAAGGTAGTGCATTATTTGGATGATTTTTTATTTGTGGGAGCAGAGCAGTCAGGGGAGTGTCGGGGTCTATTGTGCGGTTTTATGGACTTGGCCAGGGACTTGGGGGTGCCATTAGCGGAAGAAAAAACAGAGGGTACTACGAGACAACTAACATTTCTGGATGTAGAATTGGATTCCGGGGCAATGGTGGCGAGGCTTCCAGAAGAGAAGGTGACTAAGCTGCGGGTGCTAGTGGCCAATGCATCAGTGTCCAGCAAGTTGAACTTGAGAGAGTTGCAGGCATTGATCGGTGCGCTGAATTTTGCGTGCCGCATCATCCCGATAGGTAGGGTATTTCTGCGAAGGCTAGCAGGGGCAACAGCGGGGGTACACAAACCACATCATAGGATTAGGGTGTCCAGGGTGATGAAGGAGGACTTGTGGATTTGGGACATCTTTTTGCAGGAATTCAACTGTACATCGGTAATGATGGAGGGAGAGATGTCATCAGGAGACTTGCAGCTATTCTCGGATACGGCTGGGGGGGCGGGTTTAGGTATCTATTTTGCGGGGGCATGGTGTGCAGACAGATGGCCCCAGATGTGGCAGGAAGTGGGTTTAGTCACTAACATTGCCTTCCTAGTGTTGTTTCCCACGCGGGTAGCATTGGAGTTGTGGCCGGATCACCTGCGTAACAGACAGGTATTGTGGTGGTGTGACAATGCAGCAGTGGTGAGTGTAATCAATTATTACACCCCGAGATGTGGCAGACTTAATGCGGGAGGTGGTACTAGCTTGTTTAAGGCTGAATGTTGTGATAAAAGTGCGACATATTCCGGGCTGTACTGATGAGATCGTGGATGCTCTGTCTCATTTTCTGTGGGAAAGGTTCCGGAATTTGGCACCAGAAGCCGAGAAGATTGGATTGCTGGTCCCAGAGCACTTGTGGCAGGTTGGCCTGAAGAGATGCTGAGTTTTCTACGAGGCTCTGTGACGAAAAGAACATGGTCGGCTTACCAGCGGGGCTGTGACAAGGTGGAGGAGTTCTTGCGGGTGCAGGGATGGTGACCGGACGTGGTGTCCGATTGGATGTTAGCAAATTATGTGGTGGAGGCCAAGAAGAATGGGTGGTCCAAGGCAGCGGTATATTCGCATTTAGCAGGGTTTGCCTTTTTCGCGAAGGCAGTGGGGTGAATCCCGGAGGGGGTGGGTTTTTAACCCGGCGGTTGATGCAAGGGTGGGGGAGAATGACCCCAATGCCTAAGGACATCAGACGGCCGATTATGTACAACTTGCTGGTGAGGTTATGTGCGGCTCTCCCGGTGGTGGCAACGTCTGCGTATGAAGCGGCATTATTCAAGGCAGTGCTTTGCTTGGTGTTTTTTGGGGCCTTCCATATCAAGGAATTGGTAGCGGACTCCGGGAGGGCAGGTAGTGTCAGTGGTTTGCTGCTTCAGCAGGTGCAAGTGGAGAGAGGGTCTGTACGGGTGCTGTTGGCACGCTCTAAGACCGACCAGCAGGAGCGGGGGTGGTGTGTGGTCCTAAAAGAGATGGTGGGTGTGCCATCCTGTGCAGTGGCTGCATTACGGGAGCACTTGTGCCGGCGACTGGAGGTGGCAGGTTTGTTCTTTATTCATGCGGACGCTCGTCTGCTGATGCGATTCCAGGTTACAGCTGTCCTAAGACTGGCCCTACATCAGATAGGGGAGGTACCGCATCAATTTGCGGCACACTCCTTCCACATTGGGGCAGCAATAAGTGCAGCGGTGGCTGATTTGTTGGACCAGGAGGTGCAACGCATTGGGCAATGGCGCTCTAGGGCGTTCCTAGGATATGTCCGACTGTAGAGGTAGTCGGGCAGGGTCATGGTGGGGCTAATTCTGTTTTTCTTTTGCAGAAAGAGGGCGAGGTCCACATGGCTGTTGGCTGATCGGCCATTCGTTTGTCCATTGGGCAGGTCGGCAAGCGGCTGTATGGCCTGCAGGGGCTAATCTGGGCCTGGATCCAGAAGTGGTGTCCGTATTATGGCTGGGTGAGCGAGGTCTCCGTTGGACACAGTTGCTCCCTTTGCTTCGGCACCACGGGCGGCTGTGGACTGCACCGGATTTGATGTTGATACATTTGGGGGGCAACGACCTGTCAACCTGGACCTGCAAGCAGCTGATACAAGCGGTGCAGAAAGATCTGCAGGTGGTGCTGCAGTTATTTCCAGGAGTAATACTGATGTGGTCAGATATTATCCAGCGGCCTATCTGCCGAGACCAGCAGCGCTGGTCGCGTGGTCTGACGAAAATCAATCGTCAGATTGGTCGTTGGGTTTGTGCACATGGTGGGGTACCAGGTGATTTATTTATTTTATTTATTTATTTTATTTAACAATCATTTATATCCCGCATCTTCCAGAGTTCAGGTGCGGTTCACAATTGAACAACAGTCAACAAAGCAAGGGCTTGTTTTACATAGAACAATTTTTGGCAGTAAACAATGTAAAGGTTAAATACGTAACAGAACAGTGTATTGGTTAAGTATATAACAGAACAGTGTAATGGTTAAATACATAACAGAACAAGAACAGGTTAAGAACTATGTACAAATACAGGTTTGTAAGCTCGTTAGATTTAAATCATGGTTATTTACAAGTGGGTGTAATATCTGATTAAGTTATGAGGTTGACGTTACTCAGTGGGATGTAGTTTAGCCTTTTTCCGGGATGATCAATGAATTATCTATGTTGTTGTAGTGCATGGCAAAGAGATATGTTTTCAGTTTTTTGCGGAATTCTATAATTTCTGTTGTAGATCTTAGGTCCTCCGGGATGGAGTTCCAAATGAGGGGGGCCGCATGTGAGAAAGCTCTGTTATTGGTTAGTTTGCTTGCTTTTATAAAATCATTAGGGGTTCTTAATTTATTTGAGTGTCCTTTTCTGTGAGTGACTTTTTGAGATTCCTTGCTTATAAGTTTGCTTAATGGGATTGGAGCCAAGCCATTAAGAGCTTTAAATGTGGTTATTGTGGTCTTATATATTATTCTGCTTTGTATTGGCAGCCAATGCAGGGTTTCTAATATTGGGGTAATATGCTGGGATGAGTGTGCTTTCATTATACTTCTAGCTGCTGCGTTCTGTGCTAGTTGTATTCTTTTGATGTTTTGTTTCGTTATACCTAAGAGGATTAGGTTGGAAAAATCAAAGTGCGGGGTTATGGTTGCCTGTATTATATTAATGAAATCTTGAATGTGAACTAATGGGCGTAGTTGCTTTAGTATTTTGAGTTTGAAGTAGATTTTCTTTATAGTGTTTCTAATGTGGGTGTTCATCGTAAGGTGTGTATCTAATATTACTCCTAGGTATCTTATTTCATTTTTTATTGTGATGTCATGGTTTTGTATTGTTATGTGGGTTGGGGGAACGTATGAATGGTTTTTCGTTACAATTAATACCTCTGTTTTTGAATGGTTTATGTGGAGATTTTTCGCTTTGAGCCAGGTTGTGATTTTGTTAAGGCAATCTGTTAAAAGTTTTATCGGTACATCAGGGATGGTGAAAGGAATGTATAACATAATATCATCTGCGTAAAGATGATAGAGTACACCGAAGTTTTTGAAAATGTCACAAATTGGTTTTATATATATTAAATAGGAGGGCTGATAGTGCCGAGCCTTGTGGGAGACCAATTTCTTGTTTATATGTGGTAGATGTTTGATTAGCTATTCTTACATTTTGAGTTCTATTATGTAGATATGAAGTGAACCATTTGTGTACTGTGGCATTTATACCTATTTGTTTTAGGTTATTAAGCATTATAGTGTGATGTACACTATCGAATGCAGCTGATATGTCAATAAATAAGAGTATGAATGCTTTTTTGGGATTATCAATCCCTTTAAGGAGTGTATCGATTAAGACTGTTAAAAGTGATTCTACTCCATGCTGGGGTCTAAAACCATATTGGTGTTCATCAAGTGGGTAGGAAGAGTCTAGGTATTCTTGTGTCTGGATCTGTACCACTTTTTCTATTATTTTAGCTAAAAAAGGGATACTTGAAATAGGTCGATACGATTTTGGTGATGTTTTGTCCATAACATTATTTTTGAGAATTGGGCGGATTTGCGCATGTTTAAGTTTAGGGGGGAGGTAACCTTGGAGTAGTGAGAGGTTGACTATAGGGAGGATGAAAGAGATTAGTATTGGAAGTGTGTTTTTTATCCATGTTACAGGGCATGGATCAAGGAAGGAAGTGGTAGTGTTGAGGTTGGAAATAATATTCTTTAGTGATTCTTTAGATGTGGAGTGAAAATCAGACCATTCATTTAAGCAATTTAAGGCTACATTATTTTTATCTATGGTCATTATGGGTTGTGTGGATTTATTTTGATAGTAGTCAGCTAAAGTTTGTGCTGATATGTCAGTAATTTCATTATTATGTGTTTGAGGATTATTAGTGAGATTTCTAACAATGGAGAATAGCTCTCGTGGTCTGTTATAGGATTTTGATAAGATTGCGGCATAGTAAGTCTTTTTTGTGCTATCTATGTTGTCCTTGTATTTTGTGAGAAGGTTATTATATTTCCTTATGTATAATTAGTTTGGTTTTGCGCCATTTAAGTTCTGATTTTCTTAGCTGTCTCTTCATTTGTTTTAGCGTGTTGTCGAACCATGGAGCTTTTTTTGATTTAGTAGGTTTTATGTTACTATGATCAGATTTAGCTGCATTGGTTATTGTGTCATGCCAATTTTTGATAGCTTCGTCTAAATCCGTTGGGGGAGACACAAGGTTGGGTATTATTGTATCTAGGAATTCAGTTTCGTTAAATCTTTTGAATTTTGTGGTGGGTTCACTTCTTGAGTAGTTTTTGGTGCTATTGGTGTGGAATGTGATTTTTGTTTTAATGATGTAATGATCAGACCAAGGAATTTGTGTGCATTCTGTGGAATCTGGGTTGAATAGTTGGAAGATTGTGTTTGGAAGAAGTATAAGGTCTAGTGTTCCTCCTTTTATGTGTGTTGTTTTGTTTATTATTTGGTGAAAATCCATGTCAGCTATGGTTTCAAGGAAAATGTTGGCTTCCGATACTGGAAGTGAGGGGAGGTTAAAATCACCTAGCATGATTATTGGATCTTGATCAGTAGATGAGCCCAGAAATTCAATAAGTGGGTCTAGGCTATCTGTTTTTTGGTCAGGGGGTCTGTATATTAGGCATATTCTAAGATTGTTGGTCTTTATGGTGATGGAGTCAATATTATTGGCTATATTAGGTCTTATTGATTTGGCTTTTAATATCTTTCTCGTCATGATAAGTACACCTCCTCCTTTTTTGTGAGGTCTGTGGGTAAAATTTATATCATAGTCATCAGTATGGAGTTGGTTTATGTAGACTGTATCCGTTTCAGATAGCCACGTCTCAGTTACGCATAAAATGTCAGGTTTTAGGTCCGTTATTAAATCGCTAAATATGGGAAGTTTATTTTTCATTGAGCGTGCATTGATAAGGATACATGATAGTGAATTGGTGTTTTTGATGTTGCTTTCTTTTATTTGTTGTAAGTCATTTTGTTTTATTTGTATAAGTCGGTGGTAGTTTATTTTTGCCTGGTGGTATGGATTTGTGTGGGCAATATAGTTGTTATTTCTGGGTGTTGTTCGTATTATGGGGATTGCCATGTGATTTTTAGAAGAAAAGCTAAGTGTTAGATCGATTAGGATTGTCAATAATATAAAGTTGTAGGTTATTTTTAAAATCATGGTATTTGTGAGTGTCATGTTCAGTGTCAAGGTACTGGTTGGTGCGTTTTATGTACTGGTTGGTGCGTTTTATGTAGTGGAATGAGTTTCGTAGTTCAATGAAATAAATATCTGGTTCTATTACCAGTGTAGGTGATTATATTGGTCAGAGAAATTATAGGGGAAAATATCAGGCAATAGTATTCAGTAAATAAACTCTGAAAGAGTTGAATTGCATTAGTGATAATTGTAAATCCAAGTGAGTTACTGATGGCAGTAAGTAAATCTACTAATGTCAACTGTGATATAATGGGTGATTGTTACTTGCTAGAGGTGGTAGAGGTGGGCTATGCAGGATTGTACGGGAGCGATGGTGTGCACTTATCCCCGGTGAGGTTGTATTTACTATTGAACGACTGGCAGGAGGCGTTGCAGTGGGTAGTGTTGAGGGATGCTCGCTGGTCACAGCTTTTGGGGGGGGTCAGCATGGGGAAAGTGAGGTCACCTGCTCCGGTGGTGGGATCCCAGAGGTTTCTGGGGTCCGGAGCCTTGGATAAACTTGGGATGGGGGTGGAGTACCCCCGACCTGGATAACCCCTGGGCGGGCTTTTACTAATTATATGGCGAAGTCGGGGGCCAAGTGGGGGAGAGAAGTTGGAAAAGCGGAGGCGTGTGCACCTTGCTATTGATATGGCATCATTCCACTGGGGTATGCAAAATTATGGGGTAAGCTGTTTACCAAAAGTATTGTGTCCGAGTGTTTGTGGAAGTTGGGGAGGAAGTGGGGGAGTGGGGGGAAATAGGGGGGAGTCAAGGGGTGGTTGTGAAGCATCGAGTCTGACCTGCTCCGATTAATGAAGGCCGGGGGGGCAGCATCCCAAGCCGGCCGCCCGTAACTGGGCGGCTCGGCGAGATGCAGAACCCGGTTTTGGGTCCACGGGACGTGGGGTGGGAGAGGAGAGAAGAGATGTGGTGACGTGGTGGCATCTTTTAAATGCACTGGCTCCCCCATCGCATGGCATAAGGGGAGAGCCAATGAGGAGAGAGGTGGAGGCGGGTCTGCGGCGCGAGGATCCACAGAACGGGTCCAGTCGTGGAGAGGTCCGGAGGATGGCGGCCCACCCGCCCGCCCCATTGTAAGGGATAACTTGAATAGGGGTGTCGCAGTGAAGGGGGTAGGTGGGATCCCGGAGGTTTCCGGGGTCCGAAGCCTTGGATAAACTTGGGACAGGGGTGGGGTACCCCCCGACCCAGATAACCCCTGGGCTGGCTTTTGCTAATTATATGGTGAAGTCGGGGGCCAAGTGGGGGAGAGAAGTTGGAAAAGTGGAGGCGTGCGCACCTTGCTATTGACATGGCTGGTGAGGCATCATTCCACTGGGTATGCAAAATGATGGTTATTTGATGTTGATTGTTAATCGGTTTCATGGTTCAATAAAGCTGCGACCAGAAGTGTTTACCAAAAGTATTGTGTCCGAGTGTTTGTGGAAGTTGGCGAGGAAGTTTGGGGGGGTGGGGGGAAAGGGGGGGAGTCAAGGGGGTGGTTGTGAAGCATCGAGTCCGACCTGCTCTGGTTACAATCTTTCATATGAGGCTCTAAGGTCAGCCCCAAGTTCAACACACTCCAAGATCTCTAACTACTTCATTTATCTCTATCTAATCAAATCCCAAATCTAACTTGTCCCATCCCTCACCTTATCCCCAAACCAAACCACCTCAGTCTTACTCAAATTCAAATGGAACAAGTTTTGAACCAGTCCTGTACAATCTTCATAACTAATCTAGTCTTCTCTAATCCGCCTTTAAATCATCATCACCAACAGACAATGTCTGTAAATAAATAATATTGCACTGTAAGAGAGACCCTAAGGAAGCCACAAAAATATTAAAGACCTTTTTATTTACAAATTGTAATTTTTAAGAGTAGGGTGACAGGAAGTTAGGTGGCAGACAGAGGTGCTAGTTTCTGTGGGAAGCGTGCAGAATTGTGTCACCGTTTAAATTGCATGGGGTAAGATTTATGATATTGTAATCCTATTTTATTGTGAACCACTTTCTATAGCTATATCAGGAAGAAGATATATAAATGTTTTTATAAATACATAAATAAATAAATAAAGCTCCAATGTGGCAGCCACTTTTTAAGAACTGAGGACCATTTTTTAAAATAAAATCTGTTGCTAGAGACTTGATAAAAATGCGTACCTATTTCCAGCCTATGAAGGTTTTCCAACAATAGCAAATGATCGACCGAATCAAATGCTTTGAAGACAGAAGATTCCACCATAGCATCACAATTTTGACTTAGATGATAAAATAAATCATCTAGCACTGAGACTAAAACTTTGAAAACCCAATTGATAGAGATTCAATATATTAACCTTCTTCATAAAATTCAACAACTGAATAGCAACTGCCCTCTCAATCTCCCCAAAAAAAGAAGATGTGATACTGGTGTATAGTTTTCACCTTTCTCCAAATTCCTCCTTCCCCCAAACCTTTTTCAATATTGGCACAATTATTGCTTGTTTTAATAAAAATGGAAAAAAACCACTGTCCTGCAAAGAGCCATTTATCAATCCCATCAACTGTCCCTTTAACCCCTCACACACAACACAAATCAAAAAAGATGGACAGGGATCAAAAAGACAAGCAGTTGTTTTAATAGGTTTCATCAAATATCCCCCTCAATCAGTGATATTTAATTATTCCATCTAACCTACTAAAGAGGTCTCTAAACTAGATTTGTTGGGGATGGATGAAGAAAGCCCACAGGTAAGTAGAAGCCCACAGGTAAGTGAAATATTTAATACCTCTGTAGAAATAGGTAAAAGGGGCAATGTTTGGAAAACAGTGTGCATTAATGCCTGTAGTATGGGAAACAAGATCCTAGATGTTGAGGCTTTAATGGAAAAGGCTGGCTTGGATTAGGTGGTGAATACAGAGACATAATTTATATGCTGAACAAATCATCAGAGAAGTAGGATTGAAGACTTGCAAAGATTGGTGGAAGATTTATCAACAACCTTCATTGTGCTGATGATACCAGAATACTGGCTGAAAGTGAAGACTGAAACATTTGTTTCTCAAGATCAAGGAACAAAGTCTTAAATGGGCCTGCATCTTAATGTAAAGAAGACAAAGATCCTGGCAACTAACAACATCAATAAGTTTATCGTTGATGAAGAAGAAATTGAAATAGTTGACAACTTTAACCTGCTTGGATCAATATAATCAATAAAGAAACCACAAGCAGTCAAGAAATCTGATAACACATTGCTCTTAGCAAAATAGCTATGAAGGACCTAGACATGATTCTCAAGAGCAGAGATGTCTCTTTTCATACAAAGATTTAACTTGTCCAAACAATGGTAATTTCAATAATGTCATATGAATGTGAAAGTTGGGTAGTGAAAAAGATAGAAAAAAAATTGATGCATTTGAATTATGGTGCTAGAGAAGAATATTGGTTATACCATGGACTGCCCATAGAACAAATCAGTTGGTACCAGAGGAGATCAAACCTAAGCTTTCTTTAGAAGCTCAGATGACAAGACTTCAAATTTCATACTTTGAACACATCATGCGAAGAGGGAGATCATTAAAGAAGACATCATGCTTGGCAATATTGAAGGTCAACGCAAAAGTGGAAGGCCAGCAATGAGAGGGATCAATACAATAACAGCAGCTATGGATGCCACTATATCAACAACGAGCCACCTGAATGGAGACTGAACACTGTTTAGGGCAACTATGCAGAGGGTTGCCATAAGTCGACACCAACTCGATGGCACATAATAACAAACAGAGACGTGGTTCACAGACAACAACGACTGAGATATAATTATACCAGGCTATACTTTATTCAGGAAGGAAGGATAGGAAGAACAGGAGAAGGAATGGCACTATATGTAAAAAAATCATATTAAAACTACAGAATTACAGGGCTTACAAGAGAAGAAGGAGGCACTGTAGATTAAACTAGAAAGGGCAGAAAAGTGGACAGAGATTTAATTGAAGACATTTGTAGTATTGCCATGAAAGGAGAAGAGCTACTGATAGTTGATTTCAATATGCTGGAAGTTGATTGGCACATCCCTGCTGCGCTGTCACCTAGAAGTAAGGAGGTCCTAGATTTTCTACAGAGAGAATTATTCCAGCAACTGGTAACAGAACCCACACATGAAGGGGCCATAATGGAACTGGTGCTTACCAATGGGGAAAGTGTTTCTGATGTTATAGTGGAGAATCATCTTGCATCCAATTATCACCAGATGGTATGGTCCAGTAGTAGGACTAGGGCTGAAAAAGTCCATTCTAAAGTGAGGGTCCTAGACTTTAGGAAAACTAACTTTGTGAAGATGGGACAATACCTCAATGGGTCATTAGTGGGATGGGAAGAGCTGGGGGATGTAGAAAAGCAATGGGCAAGACTGAAAGGGGATATTTTAAGGGCAACAAACCTTTTTGTTAGTAAAGTAAATAAATGTAAGAGGCTGCTATGGTTCTCGAAAGACATAGCTGAAAAAGTGAACAAAAAGTGAGTAGACTTTGTTAAATACATGAGATCACAGAAAGACGAAGACAAGCATCAATATTTGGAAAAATTTAGAGAAGCTAGGAAAGTAGTCAGGAAAGCAAACAATACAAATAGAAGAAAAAATAGCCAATGCAGTAAAATGTGGGGACAAGACATTTTTCAGATATGTTAGTGAGAGGAGGAAGTGCAAAAGTGGTATTGTCAGACTCAAAGGTGAAGCAGCGGAATATGTAGAAGATGATGAGTATAAAACAGAATTGCTTAACAAATATTTTTTTGTTCTGTGTTTACAGATGAAGGGCCAGGAGCAAGACCTCAGATAACACCCACAAAAAGGAACAAAAGTGAGGGGCATTTCAAACGATTTTCAGAGGACTGGGTTTGTGAGGAACTAGCTAAACTAAACGTAGACAAAGCAATGGGGCTGAATGGGACATCCTAGAGTATTGAAGGAACCGCCAACTTGGGGAAGTTCTATCAGCTCCACTGTCTAATCTTTTCAATGCTTCTTTAGAGTCGGTGATGACATTTTCATTTATGCTGATGCAAACCAGCTGTATACCAAAAAGCAGCTTTCATACACCTTTAACAAACCTTTACACACTTCAGAAGTACCAACTTATCATACGCGTTAGCCATTGCATAATTCCAATCCATAACCAAATCATTCATTCTCTTCTCATCCATTGACCAAACAGGCCACAAATGTGCAAGGTGATCAGTATCACAAAGTCAATTTTTTCCAAAAATAGTCACAACCTTGAGTCCATAAAAATAACAAAACCCAATGATCTGACCATGGAACTTCCCTGGATGAGAAATTTGATAGTGCCCATTGAGTTACACCTCTTGCATACCATACCAGCCTAAAATCCAACGTATGACTGCCTACGTGAGTTGGGCCATTTACTAACTGAGTAAAACCCAAATCATCCATGCCATCACAAACTGTAACCTCCATTGGGCTAACATTAACATCAAAATGTAAGTTTCAGATCCCGCAAAGCTGAAAATTATCAAAGTTCAGCACAACATTACCATTTGCTCAGGGCTCAGTATACCAAAAGAATTCCCACCCTTTTCATCAAGACACTCCATTCCAGCCACACCTACAATAGAAATCTGAATAAAACCTTTCTAACTTAAATAAAACTCCAACAACCCCCTCCCCCAACCCCTGGTTTACCAACCCTTATTCACACTGCGCTATCCATACCCTACTGGGCCAAGCAATCATTACAAAACTCTGTAAGCCAAGTCTCAATAATAAAAACCATCCCCAACCACCATCTAAAATCCCCTCTACTAAAAACTCATACTTTATTTCAAACTGAATGGGCGTTCAGTAAAATCAGATGTCACCCATGTCTAGATTTTTCAAGAACAAGTGTTAATGATAGTATTTCAGAGTCTACGTATGAATTTGTGCTTGCCACAGTACTCTGCCCATGCTTATGCCCACTGTCGCAGTTAAGTGCCATCATGCAACATGCATACTTTGAAGTTGGTCAGTACTTTATAAGAGGTCATTAATATGCATATGTGCCCACATACTCATGTTAATGACTAAAATAACCCAGAGTTAGGTGCATACTTGGACCTAAAAATGTGGGCCTCTTATAAAATGACTCCCTAAATGCCTTTGCAGAACACTGTATGGGGAGCAAATAACTTGAAGTTCTTATCCTTTATGCAACCAATAAAAGCATACTTTGATCCCGGAAATTTGCATATTTGTCTTCGCTCACCACCTTCTTTTCTCTTTTTCATTTCTTGCTCATGTTCATCTTATTTCTTAGTTTTGCTTTTCCCTTTCTGTTTTGGTTCATCTGTGCAGTCATCTGTTTTGCTTTGCTACTGGCCTTGTGAAAGAGTTGGAAGTATAAACAAATTACATGGCTTTTACAAATGGATTTCTTTTGATTTATTTTCTTTGCCCTCAAGAACAGTTCTTTGATATATTGCTTTCCAATGCTTAACTTGTATTTTCTATTACTATGTCTCTAATGCCATTAAAGAGCAGTGTTAGTTCTTTATTTAGCCAGTGGATTTTCAGTACAAAGTTATCTATGTGTTTGTTATGTTTTGTTCAATAAAGGGGATGTTCAAAGAAATATAATATTTCTTTACAAACTGCATTTTGTAAAGAATTCTAGGTTACACAGGATTTGTTACTGTCAGGTACATTTTCTGGGCAAAATCTACTAACCATTTATCATAGGGGCATAAAGTGGGAGGAACGTTCAGCATCTGGACATATCCATTTTGTAAACTTTTACTTTCTCCTATGCTGCTTTCATGAAAAAGGTTCCTAACTAAAATAATGGTTTATATATTGTGGACAACTTCTGTTGTAGAAAGCTTAAAGATAAATGGCTCTGTCAGAAACAATGATAGAAATATGGGAAAGTCCACACATGAAAATATGCTTCACCCCATACTCCCTTCTCCTTTTTCCAGCTGTCCTCTTACTTCCTCTCTTTTTCAGCCTTCTCAGCCCCCACTCCCTTCTCTTCCCCTCCTCTTTCTGTACCCCTTAGCTTCCCACCCCACCCCCATTCTCAGCATGTTCACTAGGCAAACTAGGAGGTCGCCTAGGGCAACAGAACCTGATGGGCAGCATCGCTAATCCAACCTTCCGGGAAGCAGCATGGGGGGCTTTAAAATACCCACACACGTGCATGCACGTCAGGCCTGCTGCTCCTGCCCACCCTCCAAGAAAGTTGCATCAGAGGGGGGACAGGAGCGGCAGGCCATGAGCACTGTGATGATCAGCAATCTGCTAGTCAGGGAAGAGGTACCTTTGGAATAGAGTGGGCTCCCTTGCAACCCCAGGGAAAGCCCAGAGCCACTGAGTTCAACAAAACACCGGCCTGGCCTCTGGAAGGGAGGCCGTACCCTTCCACATCCTGTGCTGGGCAGGAGCCGAGCCAGTCCACTAATCCGCTGCAGGATGTCGAGCTGGCTCAGTTTCCCTGGTTCACCAGGAACTATACCTTGGAACCAAAGAGAGGCTGGAAGGGGGAGGAGTCACAGGGTAATGCCCTAGAAAAGCTCCCAGTTTCTAAGGAAACGGGGCAGAGGAACTGAGGAGGAAGAACCCATGCAAGCTCTGGAGTACGGAGACAACAAGGACCATGGAGTACTTTTGATGAGGCAGTGAAGGCTTTAGCCCTGGGGCAGATTCAATCAGTTAACTTAACAGTGAACCTGGAAGAGGGGGAGGGAAGGGCTGCTACACCATTGTTGACTGTGTAGTGAAGCACACTGCTATGATCTGCAAAAGAATGGTGGTTTAAACTCTGATAGTTTAAAAGGGCTACTTATAACTTTGTTTTTATTATTCTCCTGAATTGTTTTGTTTTGTGAGAGAGAGAAAGGCCGCGCCTGTCCCTGGGGCTAAGTGAAGCCTGGGATTTTAGAGGTGTGGACCACAGGATTGTTTGCTGGAAATTACTGTGATTCCAAGAGAACCTGTTTTAGTGTTTTCCTGCAATATCCAAACTGGACTTGAGCTTTGGGATCCAGGTTGGTGGACTGAGTGTTTCAGTTGTCTCTGGAACCTACTCCATGATTTCACATTGGTGCATTGGCCAGGAATCTGGCGAAGGAGTCACGATGCTTGGAACCTAGATGCAGGATAGACTCTAACTCCTCAACCAGGTGATTACCAGCAGCCATGCCCGGTAAGGGTACCTGGGGTGGGCTTTGCAGTTAGCTGGGATAGGCAGAGGAGGTGAAATTGCCAGACCCTTTGCTTTCAGGAAACTGGCAGACACAGATGACATAGATGATTTTTGAGGAACCTTTGAAAGGATAGCAACTGCAGTGGGTTGGCCACCAGAACAATGGGCCATCAGATTAGCCATCTCTTTAACTGGTGAAGCCTTGGCCACATACAGATGTTTACCTCCTATGCAAGCTGTGGCATACCCAGCCAATAAAGCAGCTACCAAAGACAGGTATGGCCTAACAAAGGACTCCGATAGAAGAGCCTTCCAGGAAACCCTGCTAGCCAAAGATGAGAGACGTAGAACCCTCGTTCATAGGTTAAGAGACCTAGCCAACAAATGGCGAGACTCCAAGGGTAGGACAATTACCAAAATAATAGAGGACAAAGTATTAGAGCAGTTTCTTTTTGCAATCCCTGGGGAAGTAAGGAGATGGCTTATTAAACAGGAATACCAATCCACAGAAGAAGCAACCTGGGCAACTGAGCTATATTTTGAGTCACAGCATGCCCACTCCTGTCTGCGGGTTTCCCCTGGAACCCCTCCCCTAGCAAAGACACAGGGCCGTCTTGGTAGTGGGCCCTGGGAAATCCCAGACCTCGTTGGTCTAGGAGGATGAGGCAACTAATGGTTCCTCGGACCGTTAAAGACTTTGTCTTGAAACTGGCCCACTTGTTCTCTTTATTTATTTATTTACAGTCTCTTTTATACCGCGCTATTTGACATCAGTGCGGTTTACAATGAACATTAAACTACACATCTCAGTTTAGTGATTTGTGCTTACAGTGAAACAGGTATAATAACTTGGGTATACATTAAACAGGTTACTTAACAGGGAAAACATGATAAATATATACAAGCCACTTTATGCAGCTATATATTGGGTTATATGAAACTGTATAAGCTTCTCATGGTGGGTGGAGGGTAAAAGTGTGATTGCGAGTGTTCAGTCTAAGAATGTGAGATGCATGAGCTTGAGGTGCTGCCTCGAGGTGTGAAAGTAGGTGGGTGTGAGGGGGAGACTGAAACATCATAGTGATGGAGAAAAAGGTGATGTTTCAGTGCCTTCTTGAATTGGGAGAGATCACTGATGGTTCTGATAGTCACTGGTAGAGCGTTCCAGTAGGATGGTGCAAAGAAGGCAAAGGCTCTAGATCTAGTGGCTTGGGAACACGTCGTGCTTGCCTTAGGTAGTATGAGGGTATTTGAGGCATTCAATCTCCTTACTCGGTTAGGAGGTGTGATTGATATTAGGTCAGTAATGGCAGTAGCCGGGTATTTCTTGATGACTTTATGGGTCATAGTTAGGATCTTGAAAGAGATCCTGGCTTGTATGGGCAGCCAATGCAACTGTTTTAGTATTGGAGTAATGTGGGATCTTCTGGAGGCTCCATGAAGGATTCTTGCAGCTGAATTCATTGCAGGTTGTAAGGGGGTTGGTCGTGCTCTTTGGTAGGCCATGCAATATCGCATTGGCGTAGTCAAGGTGAGGCATTATTAGGGCCTGAAAGACAGTTCGAAAGTCTTCAGGCTCTAACAGCTGACGAAGATGGCGGAGGGTCCGGATTTTATGATAGACCGATTTTGTTATGTTGTTGATATGAGCCTTCATATTGAGCTGCTGATCAAGCGTAACTCCCAGGTATCTTACTGTAGTCTTGCATATGAGCTCTGCATCGCAAACCTTGATGGACAGGGGTGGAATAAATGCCGGATTCCTGGTGACGAAGAGGGCTTCTGTCTTTTTGAAGTCTAGCTTAAGCATTTGTGCATTTATCCAGTCTGTGATTGCGTCGAAGCACTTGATTAGTGGGGAGAGGTCAAGATGTTCTGTACATCAAGACGTCGTCAGCATAGACCAGGCAGTTGATGTTGAATGAGTGGATAAGGTCACAGATGGGTTGCATGTAGATGTTGAACAGCAAGGCGGATAAGGAGGAGCCTTGTGGAACACCTTTTGTTTGGGGGAAGGGGTCGGAGGTGGAAGGGCCAGAACGAACATGTTGCCAACGGTCCGTGAGGTATGATGCGCACCATGATAGAGCTGAACCATGAACTCCCTTCTCTCTGAGGCGTCAAAGGAGAACTTCGTGGTCTACGGTGTCGAAGGCAGCGGCAATGTCCATGAAGATTAGTGCAAAGCCTTGTCTGATGTTATCCAGACCTATGGTTAGAGTGTTGAATAGGGTTGTCAGTAGCGTTTCAACACCATGTGCTTCACGAAATCCATGCTGGCAGGGATGCAGGGGTGTGTTGGTATCTATGTGATCTTGTAATTGACGTTGAGTAATCTTTTCAATGATTTTCGATAGGAGAGGTATGCTGGAGATAGGCCTATAGCATTCCATCATAGAGGGGTCCAACTTACTGTTTTTTAGGAGTGGTCTGATGGCAGTCTGTTTCAGGCTTCGAGGGAATGTTCCAGTAGAGAAAGATACATCTATAAGTTTGGATAGGAATGGGCTGAGCTCGGCACACAAGGACTTTATCCAGGAAGCTGGACACGGATCAGAGGGTGCTGTAGTGGTGTTTATATTTAAGATAGTGTCTTGAATGACTCTGTCAGTTGGGGTAGAGAAGGATGTGATGGTGTGTTGGTTCTCACTTGAGAAAAGACCAAGTGGGGGTTGAGGGACGGAGAAGGGTGGGCTAGCTGGGATGAGGGGCTTAGCAGGTTGAACAAGCTGGTTACTTTTGTTATGCAAGTAATAGGCATATTCCTGGGGGTCTGAGTGGGGCAAGTTCTCCTGAGATGGTTCCTTTGCTAGGGATTTTACAATTTGGAAGAGCTCGTGGGGTTTGTTCAGGGAGCGTTGTAGTCTGTTTGCATGATATTGTTTCATACTTGATGCCACGGATAAACGATGCTTTCCTAATTGTGCTGTGAATGCCTCATGGCTCTCAGTTGTTCTTGATCGTCGCCAGCGTCTCTCTAATCGTCTGAGTTGAAGGAGCGATTTACGTAGCTCTTGGGAGTACGTAAATCGCTCTTTCCCTTGTAGGAGATGTATTGGTAAGCTCGGAGATGAATTAGTTTAATATTTGCAGTGTTGCCTATGCAGGAGAGACAATTGGAAGATTATAAATGCTTCCAGTGTGGAAAGAGGGGGCATTTGAAGAAAGATTGTCAGGCTCGGCTTGGTTTGGTGGGAAGTGTCAAGGAAGGGCCAAGAAAAGGATTTTTTCCAGGAGGTTTCCATAGGGGACGTCCCCACCAAAGCGCTATTGTACTCGGGAGCCGATCAGAGCATGATCTCCCAGAAGCTCTGGGAAGTCGTAAGAGCCCACTTCCAAGAGAAAGATGATAGATATAGGCAGGGCTGGCCTGTCCATTGTGTGAGAATGTTGTTCGCACAGGATGCCGCGCTTCAATATCTTGCATTCAGCACCGGCAGGGTCGGCTTGAGAGCGAGCCGGAGAAGCTCTGGCACACCTCTGACAGCTGACGAAGTGAAAAGAGCCTTTTTTCTTCACTTCGGAAGCTGTGTTGTAGTATAGGCCGCTGGCGCTCTTCACTTCGGCGGCTGTTAGAGGTGAGCAAAGTCCTCTCTGGCTTGCTCTAAAATCCAGTCGGACAGCCATGGGACTCTTTGAGGGGGGGGGCTAGGACTGGAAATAGCAGATGGGGGCTAGGGCTGGAAATGGGCTGAGTGGGGGGGCTTGGAATGGAAATGGGCTGATGGGAGGCTAAGACTGGAAATGGGCTGATGTGGGGGGATGGGAGAATGGGATTAGAAGGGAGCAGATGCTGGGTGGAGCTGGAACTAGAAGGGAGCTGATGTTGGGGGAGGACTAGAATGAGATGGGGCTGGTGGAGTGAGGATGGAGAGGGGAAAAGATATTTTGTGTGGGAGGGAAGAACGATCTACGATTGTCCAGGTATTGGGAGAGTAAGTGGGGATTGAGGATTGAAGGGTAAAATTTGAGTGGATGAAAAAGGAATAAAGAAAAGGAGGAAAGAACAAAAGGGGAAAAATCAGTATGTTAAAGCAGATGTAGAGAGAGAATGGAAAAAAAAAACTAGAAGAGAGAAGAAAGAACAAATGTACAGCAGATAATGGAGAGTTAGCAGAAGACACAAAGAAACCAAAGAAAGTGTCTGGAGCAATTGCAACTGAAAAATAAAATGCACAAACAACAAAAGGTAGAAAAATACTTTTTTATTTTTAATTTATTAACTTGAATATGTTAGCACAGGGAAATGTGCATCGTTAATGTCTCTGCGTTTTATTTAGTACAAGAGGAAATTAATTTATAGTTTTATTTCTCCAGTGTTGTACATTCCAAGTTTGGCTTTTGGGGCTCCCACTTTAATTATTGCCTTCCTATTTATAATCTGTGATTCCTTGTTCTTTGTTTAATGATGGTCTATGTTCTGCATGTGTAACTGAGCTGAGCTATTCTGTTTATATAGTTTCTATTTGACAGTTCCACTTGTTCTCTTTCCCCAGTATTTATTTATTTAACCAGTTTTGTATACCATCTTATCCTTCAAGTCAAAGTGGTTAGCAACATAACTTGGGGATCTACATTCAACAGGAGGAGGGGATGACATGACATACATATAGACTATCGACAGTTGGCTCTCAGTACAGGCTATTGGTGAGCCGCATGTGGCAGGGTTGTGGTGTTTGATAGTTATGTCACTTGTCCATAGGAGATGCATTGGTATTCTCGGAGATGTATTGGTTTAATATTAGCAGTGTTGCCTTTTGATAGGTAAGGTATGATGCTTTGTGAGTCCTGGTAGTGCTGTTATGATATGGCGGGTTTGCTATGGGTTCTAAATGGGCAGTATTTGTAGTACTTTCTAATGTGTCTGGTATTCTTTCCTTATCCATATACTTCATTACAGACATGTTTACTAAAAATTAGTGTATGTTAACATTATGCAACTATTAATGCAAATGAGGCCCCACAATGAGTCTCTGCACATGGTCCCATACCCCTCTTGGACCGCCTCTAAATATAGGGGGCTTGTAAGGATCCAGTGTGTTCATGGGGCTTCCACCTCCTATCTTATGTATGATCTGCATGTTAAGGGTCCAGGTTTTAGTAAGACAATCCCTTTGGGGATGCTCCTCAAGTTACCCATCCCCTGGTATTAGGGCGGGATTGGCCTTCCTTTACCTGATATCTACAGGGAATGAAAGGGACGGTTTGCTGGTTTCAACATGCTCCAAAAGAACCAGGGAAGAAGTCCCCTCAGGAAAAAAGGAGGAGACCCCATTTCAAATTTTCCCCTTCTTGGGAGACGTGATTGCGGCCCAGGGGAAAAAGAGAAAAGAGAAGACCGACCACAGGAGGGAGTGGGTAGACAGATCCCAAGAGTGGGTGAATGCATGGCCATGCAGGAGATGCCGTGGGACCCAGAGGAGCTGATGGAGTGGTTTTCTTCCTTCTTACATGAGCAAAAGGACGATCCAGCCCATAGTAGGGCCTATGAGCAAGCTCGGTGGCCCGTTAGGGCTGGTTTTCCTGGGTTTGTTCTTGAACAGGGAATCCTGTACAGGGAAAGCCCAGACCCTGCTGGTCTAGGAGGATGAGGCAACTAATGGTTCCTCGGACCGTTAAAGACTTCATCTTGAAACTGGCCCATGACCATCCCCTGTCTAGGCACAAAGGAATTCAGGGTGCTTTGTAGCTGATATTAGAAACATAGAAACATAGAAATATGATGACATAAAAAGACCACATGGCCTATCTAGTCTATCCTTCCATATCAACAACTACAACAGTCCCCTTTTTACCTTTAGAGATCCTCTGTGTTTGTCCCATGCTTTTTTGAATTCAGTTACTGTCCTCATCTCTACCACCTCCACTGGGAGACTATTCCATGGATCCACTACTCTTTCCATAAAGAAATATTTCCGCATATCACCCCTGAATCTATCTCCCTTCACCCTCATCCCATGTCCCCTTATAGCAGAACTTGCTTTCAATTGAAAAAGGCTCTCTCCCTGAACATTTATGCCATGGAGGTATTTAAACATCTCAATCATATCACCTCTATCCCGCCTTTCCTCTAAGGTGTACATATTAAGATCCTTAAGTCTGTCCTCATATGCTTTATAATGAAGACCACTAATGATTTTAGTAGCCACCCTCTGCACCGACTCCATCCTGTTCACATCCTTTTGAAGGTGCGGTCTCCAGAATTGCACACTATACTCCAAATGAGGTCGCACCAAAGACTTATAGAGAGGCATCATCACCTCCTTTTTTCTGCTAGCCATTCCTCTCCGTATGCACCCAAGCATACTTCTAGCTTTTGCTGTCGCCTTTTCTACCTGTTTAGCTACTTTAAGATCATCAGACACAACCACGCCTAGATCCCGCTCTTCTTTAGTGGACAAAAGTACTTCACCCCCTATGCTATATTGCTCCCTTGGATTGCTGCAGCCCAAATGCATGACCTTACATTTTTTAACATTAAATCCCTGCTGCCAAATTCTAGACCATTCTTCAAGCTTAGCTAGATCCCTCCTCATGTTATCTACACCTTCCTGGGTGTCTACTCTATTGCAGACTTTGGTATCATCAGCAAAGAGGCAAACCTTAACCGACAGCCCTTCTGCTATATCACTAACAAAGATGTTAAAAGGAATCGGACCAAGGACAGATCCCTGGGGCACACCACTGGTAACATCCTTCTCCTCAGAGTGAGCTCCATTTACTTGTACTCTTTGTTGCCTCCCACCCAACCAATTTCTAACCCAAGCAGTAACTTTAGGGTCCATCCCTAGGGTGCTCAGTTTGTTTATAAGTTGCCTGTGAGGAACAGTGTCAAAGGCTTTACTGAAATCTAAATACACCACATCTAGAGCTCTCACTCGGTCCAACTCCCTGGTCACCCAGTCAAAGAAATCAATCAGATTTGTCTGACAAGACCTGCCTCTGGTGAATCCATGCTGCCTCGGATCCTGTTATCCGCTGGACTCCAGAAACCTCACTATATTCTCTTTCAGCAGCGTTTCCAATAATTTACTCACCACCAAAGTTATTGCAGAGACTTTATTGGCCAGGGGTTTATAGGGAGGTAGCCCAGTATTGCTCCTCTTGCCCTCAGTGCTAGAAAGTGTCATCCTCTCGCCCAGCACCAGTGCCCTTCCAGCCCTTACTCGTTATTAAGGAGCCAGTAACCAGGCTAGCCATGGACATCGTGAGACACCTTATCAAAACTCCTCGAGGGGCTCAGAAGGCTGATTTAGCAGAGTTGTTAGACGCCTTTTTGGACGTACTAACCTCCACAGGGGGGGGGGAACTCATCTTAGCACTTATGTAATACACACTATGCCCAGGAAAGTTGTAAGACAACAGCCTTATAGGATATCTGAGGCCAAAGGACAAGAAATTATCATTCAGGTGAGAGAAATGGAGATGTTAGGGTGGTTGAGGAATCCCGAAGTCCTTGAGCAAGTCTAATTGTTCTAGTACCAAAACCTGATGGGACTCAGTGCTTTTGTATTGACTTCCGCCAAGTAAATGCCCTCTCCACCTTCGATGCATATCCTATAAAAGGCTCCAGTGCCCTGCCCTGTTGAGGCTTTCCCAACAGGGGCTCTACAGATCAACCAACAATAAGGATTTGAGGGTTTATTTTATTATATTAAATTGCTAGCTCTCTGACTGGGAGCTCTTAAAAGGGTTTTTTGTATATTTTTAAAGCAAGGTTACTTTCTTTTTGGTGCTTTAGTGGAACTTTCCTTGAGCACAGTAGGTTGCTGAACTCTAGTAACCTCCTCAGCTTTGGGAACTGCTAACACCTAATCAGCAGTTAGTGGGCCTGATTACCTGAGAGCAGCTGAGGCCTGCATAAAAGGCTCCAGTGCCCTGCCCTGTTGAAGCTTTCCTAACAGGGGCTCTGTAGATCAATCAACAGTAAGGATTTGAGGGTTTATTTTATTATATTAAATTGCTAGCTCTCTGACTGGGAGCTCTTAAAAGGGTTTTTTGTATATTTTTAAAGCAAGGTTACTTTCTTTTTGGTGCTTTAGTGGAACTTTCCTTGAGAAGAGTAGGTTGCTGAACTCTTCTAGTAACCTCCTCAGCTTTGGAAACTGCTAACACCTAATCAGGTGTTAGTTCCCTCCCTTCCCACCCCGATGCCCACCCACCCCTAGTGAGCAGTCTTGCTTTATAGGGCACCTCCCCATTTAACAAATCACAGAGAATTGGACCAGCACATTTTGAATATAATTAAAGATATTTAACTGCTTTTTCTCTGAAAAGACAGCTGGGAAACTGGCTGGTACTTGGTAGATCTCTCTCTTTTGCTTTAACAGATGCCTAAGCTCCACAAACAGAACAATGGCTGGGAAAAATCATATCGCTAAAGCTGTTGCCCCCATTACAGCTTCTGCCTCAGTCCAGACAGATGTCCTAATGCCAGTTGAAGGACCGGTTCCATGTGCAGGGTGCCTGCATGCTGAAGCTCTGAGGAAACAAGTGGAGGAACTCAGAGAGGAGGTGGCGAGGCTGATGAGCATTGTGATGGGGCCCGTGGTTAGAGCCCTTTAACCCTTTTACAGGCGGTTGCCTAGGGTCTATAAAACAAGTAAACTGCTCTGGCTGTGTAAATGAAAGAGTCTCTCAGAGCAAATTGAATGAAAAATAAGATGGGTTTTATTCCCCGTCCCGCTCGGACTATCAACAAGAACAGAAACTTCAGGTGTGAGCGAAGAAACAAAAATAGTGGCAAATATATTCTTTTAGTTTACATGCACAAAGTTCTCTTTGTCATTTAATCAAACAGCAGGGCTGCATTTATAACAGATACTACAATCCATGGGAGAGGGATCTTGAAGGCTGCTGCCATCTTCCCATACCATGCTTTCTCCAGCACTTCCCAAACTCCCTGTGTCAGAGTCCTCTTGTATACAGCATTCAGACACTGCGTCTTGTGACAACTCACTAGGGCATTCAATGGAGGCTCTTCTCCCTTCGGGTTTATACCTCCCTGGCTTGTAGTAGCTTCTACCTGGGCTTTCCTCCCAGAACAACAGCTCTGAATCTCCTTGCTTCGTGTGGTTATAGTCAGGACCGCGCCCTTGGCACTTATAGGTTTTAAACCCCTCACTGTAAGCGTATGGAGGTTTCTTTCTATCTGTAGGAATTGCCTTGGTGCTTGGCTCCCTGTATCTTTTTACTCTAGCCTCCCAGGCTGGTTGTGCAGAAGTGAAATTGGTCCTAGCTTTGCAGCTATTTCTTATGGTGCACATATGCTTGGAGTTCCCATCCCCCAACACTTTCCTTTTAAACTGACCTGTGCTTAAAGCTGGCACATACCGGTCTCCTGTGTAGTGGGACACTCCTGGCTTCTCTTTAAGGCTAACTCGGGTAGCAGGTTTTCTCCCAGTACAGCTTGCCTTAAACCTCTGTTCCTGAGTGCTGGAACTCCCTTCACTTCCTGGTTCTCCGTGAGAAAAGTTTTCTCCCAACACTCCTCTGGGGTTTCTGCTCAGCTGATTGTAGCCACACGTCCTGCTACTCTCTCCCCGGCTTCTGCCGTGCTCCTGAGTTGTATCGTGCCTTTCTCTCTCTCTGACTTCCTTCCACTGACTGGAACCCTGTCTTAAATAATCCCTAGCCCTGCACGTGACGTGGGGATTTGCCATCAGGTGTTCCTGACGAGCTTTCTGTTTGTTACGCAGTAACAATTTCCTTTGCTCAACTGTTTCAGTGTGCATAGTGCTCCTTTCCAATGCTGAATCTGAGGTAAGCCTTTCTTTTACCTGCACTTCCATGGGCTGTGTACGCTCTGCTGCATCACAGCATTCAAGACAGTCAGAAGTACATTGAGATGCTTCTTGAGGCAACCAAGCTCTCCAGCACAGGAGAAATGGGTGCCAACAGAATGTTGATGGTTGGACACAAGTCACCAGGGCCTGCAAAATCACCAATCCAACTTCTCCAGCCCTTGAATTCAAGAACCATTATGCAGTCCTGGAAGTGGAGGAGGTGAAAGTATCCCTGGAAAGGGAAGAACCAGAGCTCAAGTACCACAAAGTTGCAGAATCAGTGACCAGAAGGAAACAAAGGGTAGTGGTGGTTGGAAACTCTCTTCTGAGGGGTACTGAGGCGTCCATCTGCCGACCAGATTTGATGTCCAGAGAGGTATGCTGTCTGCCTGGTGCCAAAATCCAAGATGTTACGAAGAGTTTGCCGAGACGCATCAAGCCCACTGACTATTACCCAAAGTTGCTAATCCATGTTGGAAGAAATGATACTGCCAGGTATACCTCAGAACGTATCAAAAGTGACTTCATGGCTCTAGGACAGAGGGTGAAGCAGTTAGGTGCACAGGTGGTGTTCTCTTCAATCCTTCCTGTTGAGGGTAAAGGCCAAGGTAGAGAGGCTCGCATCCTGGAGATGAATGCATGGCTGCGTGGATGGTGTCATCGAGAGTATTTTGGTTTCCTAGACCATGGGATGCTGCTCCAAGGGTTGCAGAGCAGAGATGGCATCCATCTCTCCAAGAAAGGTCAACGCGTCTTCGGTAGTAGACTTGCTAAGCTACTGAAGAGGGCTTTAAACTAAATTTTTTGGGGATGGGTGAAGAAAGCCCCCAGGTAAGTGATACATTAAATACCTTTATGGAAATGGGTAACAGGGGTAACATATGGAGAGCAGTGTGTATAAATGCCTGGAGCATGGGAAATAAGATCCCTGAAGTTGAAGCTTTGGTGGGAGTGGCTGACTTGGATTTAGTGGCAGTTACAGAAACATGGTTCACAGAAAACCATGATTGGGATGTAACTATACCTGGCTATACTTTATTCAGAAAGGACAGGGTAGGAAGAAGGGGAGGAGGAGTGGCACTATATGTAAAAACTACTATTAAAGCTTTGGAATTACAGAGCTTAAAAGGGAGAGAGGAGGCATTGTGGGTTAAACTAGAAAGAGGGAAAGAGAAATCTATTTGCATTGGTGTGATATACAGACCTCTCTCAGAAGAGGAAGAGGTGGACAGAGAGTTAATTGAAGATATACGCAGCATTGCTAGGAAAGGGGAAGTGCTACTGATAGGAGATTTCAATATGCCAGATGTTGATTGGCACATTCCTGCTGCAGTATCATCTAGAAGTAAGGAGATCCTGGATTCTCTACAGGGAGAACTATTCAGGCAATTGGTAACAGACCCCACACGTGAAGGGGCCATACTGGACTTGGTGCTTACCAATGGTGAAAGTGTTTCTGATGTTGTAGTGGGAGATCATTTTGCATCCAGTGATCACCAGATGGTGTGGTTCAGTATTAGGACTAGGGCTGTTAGAATCCATTCAAAGGTGAGGATCTTAGACTTTAGGAAGACTAAATTTGCGAAGATGGGCCAATACCTCAGGGAGTCGTTAGTGGGATGGGAACAGCTGGGGGATGTAGAAAAACAGTGGACAAAACTGAAAGGTGATATTTTAAGGGCAACCAACCTTTTTGTTAAAATAGTAAATAAAGGTAAAAGGAAAGGAGACCGCTATGGTTTTCGAAAGAAGTAGCTGAAAAAGTGAAGAAAAAGAGGGAGGCCTTCGTGAAATACAAGAGATCACAGAGAGAGGAAGACAGGCATCTGTATTTGGAAAAACTTAGAGAAGCTAGCAAAGTAGTCAGGAAGGCAAAGATTCAAAAGGAGGAGGAAATAGCCAATGCAATAAAATGGGGGGGATAAGACATTTTTCAGATATATTAGTGAGAAGAGGAAGGGCAAAAGTGGTATTGTCAGACTCAAGGTTACAGGGGAGGAATATGTAGAAACTGATAAGGATAAAGCGAAATTGCTTAACAAATATTTCTGTTCTGTGTTCACAGATGAAGAACCAGGAGCAGGACCTCAGAAAACACCCACAAACAAATCCCACTAGAGGACAGCAACCTTGGGCCGTAAGGACTGGGGTTTCTAGTCCCACAGATGCTCCTTGTGGTCTTGGGCAAGCCACTTAACCCTCCATAGCCCAAGTTCCCTGTAAAATAGTTCTCTGTGTGCTGTGCTTTCCTGTCTAATCAATGTGTTTATACCTCAAAAAATTCCTGTCATGATTTGACAATTTCCAATCTGTAATCAAACCGCTGCTGATCGCTGGAAGTAGCGGTATACAAATGTATACTAAATAAAATAAAATAAATAAATAAACAGGAACAGAAGCGAGGGACATCTTGAACAATTTTCAGAAGACTGTGTTCGTGAGAAACTAGCTCAACTTAAAGTAGACAAAGCGATGGGACCGGATGGGATACACCCTAGAATACTGAGGGAACTTGGGGACGTTCTAGCAGCTCCACTGACTGACCTTTTCAATGCCTCGTTGGAGTCGGGAGTAGTGCCAAAGGACTGGAGAGAGGCTCATGTGGTGCCTTTACAGAAAAGTGGAAGTAAGGATGTGGTTGAAAACTACAGGCCGGTTAGTTTAACTTCGGTGGTGAGTAAATTATTGTCAACGCTGCTGAAAGAGAAAATAGTGAGGTTTCTGGAGTCCAGTGGATTACAGGATCCGAGGCAGCATGGATTCACTAGAGGCAGGTCTTGTCATACAAATCTGATTGATTTCTTTGACTAGGTGACCAGGGAGTTGGACCGAGGGAGAGCCCTAGATGTAGTGTATTTAGATTTCAGTAAAGCCTTTGACACTGTTCCTCACAGGCGACTTATAAACAAACTGAGCACCCTAGGGATGGACCCTAAAGTTACTGCTTGGGTTAGAAATTGGTTGGGTGGGAGGCGACAAAGAGTACAAGTAAATGGAGCTCACTCTGAGGAGAAGGATGTTACCAGTGGTGTGCCCCAGGGATCTGTCCTTGGTCCGATTCTTTTTAACATCTTTGTTAGTGATATAGCGGAATGGTTGTCAGGTAAGGTTTGCCTCTTTGCGGATGATACCAAAATCTTCAATAGAGTAGACATCCAGGAAGGTGTAGATAACATGAGGAGGGATCTAGCTAAGCTTGAGGGAATGGTCTAGAATTTGGCAGCTGGGATTTAGTGTTAAAAAATGTAAGGTCATGCATTTGGGCTGCAGCAATCCAAGGGAGCAATATAGTATAGGGGGTGAAGTACTTTTGTCCACTAAAGAAGAGCGGGACCTAGGCATGTTTGTGTCTGATGATCTTAAAGTACCTAAGCAGGTAGAAAAGGCGACGGAAAAAGCTAGAAGGATGCTTGGGTGCATATGGAGAGGAATGGCTAGCAGAAAAAAGGAGGTGATAGTACCTCTGTATAAGTCTTTGGTGCTACCTAATTTGGAGTATAGTGTGCAATTATGGAGACCGCACCTTCAAAAGGATGTGAACAGGATGGAGTCGGTGCAGAGGGTGGCTACTAAAATCATTAGTGGTCTTCATTATAAAGCATATGAGGACAGACTGAAGGATCTTAATATGTACACCTTAGAGGAAAGGCGGGATAGAGGTGATATGATTGAGATGTTTAAATACCTCCGTGGCATAAATGTTCAGGAAGAGAGCCTCTTTCAACTGAAAGCAAGTTCTGCTACGAGGGGACATGGGATGAGGATGAAAGGAGATAGATTCAGGAGTGATATGCGGAAATATTTCTTTACGGAAAGAGTAGTGGATCCGTGGAATAGTCTCCCAGTGGACGTGGTAGAGATGAGGACAGTAACTGAATTCAAAAAAGCATGGGACAAACACAGAGGATCTCTAAAGGTAAAAAGGGTACTGTTGTAGTTGTTGATTTGGAAGGACAGACTAGATAGGCCATGTGGTCTTTTTCTGTCGTCATATTTCTATGTTTCTATGCTTCAGGTTCATGAGCTCCTGGATAGGTTAGGGCAAGTGCAGTATTTAACCACCTTAGAGCTCAACAAGGGCTACTGGCAAATTCCTCTCTCCAAGGAATCTTGGCCAAAAACAGATTTTAGCACCCCGATAGGCCTGTACCAATTCCGCTAAATGCCCTTTGGCCTCAGTGGAGCTTCTGCCACTTGCCAGAAGCTCCTTGACCAGGCATTCAGATTCCATCAAAAGTATGCAGCCACCTATATGGATGACATCATCATCTTTAGCCCCGACTGGAAAACACACATCCCGAGAATGAAGGCAGTCTTAGAAGCAGTACAAAAGGCAAATTTCACCTTAAACCTGCGTAAGTACGTGTTTGCCAGATGCGAGGTGAAGTATCTAGGCTATCTAGTCAGACAAGGTGGATAAAACCCTTGCTAGATAAGGTTAAAAGTATCTGTGAGTACCCCCCCCCCCCCCACTGACAACAAAGAAACAGCAAGGAGATTCTTTGACCTAGTTGGGTACTACCAACGTTATATCCCTGGGTTTGCTGGAGAGTCCAGCCTCCTCACGGATATGTTAAAGAAAAGCAGACCTAATTGGCTACGCTGGACCGATCGTGAGGAGGTTGCCTTCAGCAGCCTAAGGAATAGTCTATGTAGGGAACCCATTTTGTGAGGAGTGCAGCCCTTTAGACTGTAGACTGATACATCCGAAATGGGCCTGGGGCAGTTCTATCTTAGGAACATGAAGAGGAAGAACATCCCATTCTGTATTTAAGTAGGAAGCTGGCACCCCCAGAAAAACACTATGCCACCATTCAAAAGGAATGTTTGGCCATCAAATGGGCCATGGAGGCCTTAAAATATGATTTGATGGGTTGGACATTTACGCTCGTAACCGATCATGTCCTCTTGAAATGATTGAATCAAATGAGAAATAATAATTCCCGGTTTATGCAGTGGTATTTGGCCTTACAGAACTATAGCTTCCAAGTAGAACATAGGGCAAGAAAACTAAAGGATAACATTGATGCTCTTTCTAGGATTGCTGACTCCTCAAAGGATAAAGGTGATCCTCCACAGTATCGCAATCACTTAAGGAGGAGGGCGG
The DNA here is from genome assembly GCA_033557465.1 of Ichthyophis bannanicus. Lineage (NCBI taxonomy): Eukaryota > Metazoa > Chordata > Amphibia > Gymnophiona > Ichthyophiidae > Ichthyophis > Ichthyophis bannanicus. The sequence continues at coordinate 1,607,306,600 of CM066031.1, forward strand.
GGTGATGATCATCAACCTGATAGTCAGGGGAGAGATACCTTTGGAATAGTGTGGGCTCTCTTGCAACCCCAGGGAAAGCCCAGAGCTACTAATTTCAACAAAGGCCTGGCTTGACCTCTGAAAGGGGAGCTGTACCCTTCCACATCCGAAGCTGGGCAGGAGCCAAACCAATCCACTGATCCACTGCAGGATCCCGAGCTGGCTCAGTTTCCCTGGCTCATCAGGAACTATACCTTGAAACCAAAGACAGGCTGGAAGGGGGAAGGGTCAGCCTTAGAAAAGTTCCCAGAGTTTCTAAGAGAAGAGGGCAGAGGACCTGAGGAGGAAGAACCTGTGGAAGCTCTGAAGTACAGAGAGAACAAGGACTTGGAACCCATGGAGATACTTTTGATGAGGCAGTGAAAGCTTTAGACATGGAACAGGTTCAATCAGTTTGGAAGGGGGGAAAAGAAGGGCTACTACACCATTGCTGACTTTGTAATGACTACTGAAAAAAATCGTTCATGTATAAATGGATGCTTACTTAATTTTCAAATTTTTATACTTAAAAACATAAGCGTTTTATCCACAGAGGTCTCAGACTTATTTTGGCTCTGCCATAGGGACTAATCGTCCGTTATCACGGCAGTGAGCCCATTTGCATCAACGACCTCACAAATGTAAGTGGGTTGAAAAACACAGCCTTAAATTTCAACTGAATAATCAATCAATCAAAAAACTTTGTTCTTATCTGTGTTATAAAAACAGCCCACTCTCATGGATTTGAGCACTGATCCCGACGCCTCCCATAGGTACCAGTCAAGCGTTTCACAACGCTAACTTTCATCAGGGGATCTCTCCAATACTCCCATCCAGCTTCAAATTTCCTAATAACAAACCAAACATACAAATAATCAATACTCCCTACCTAAAACATCCTAAATTTAAAAAATATACTACTTCTCACCATTCTAAACCGATGTCCCGACAAAAGAAAAGAAACAGACCTCACCTTTTAAACTTCAAAGCTGCCCGCGTTTCACCAACAATCTCCTCCAAAGTAATAAATGGTAACACGAAACGCCACGCATGCGAACTACCAAGCGTATCCCCCACCTTATGGAAAACGCTCTTCTTCCTAAAGCCAATCTAATGTCTCCACGTCACTCTTGACGGCACCCCAACCAATCATACACACCTCTGCCGAAGTATGTATCTTCTACTAATCCATCAAGCATCACCCTATAGATTTAAATCCTAAACCCAAACCACTTTCGGCACACAACATCAATCGACTTCCTAAAACACCCCCTCATCCTACCATCGCTTCCTTCATCTAAATCAATTCCCTAGGGACTTTCCACAAGGAACATTGCTTCCTCTTGAATAATATAGATCACTATTTAAAGCTAACCACAGAACCAGTCAATCAAGCCTATCTGCAAACTCTATCTGTCAAATCCACTCTCAGAGACACCGAGCCCATTCCACTTGGACATTCAAACCCTTTGGAAATACTGTATCAAAAGTATAAATCCACCACTGTTCGCGTTTAATGAGAATCTGATCTAATGGTGCATTAAGGTCACTCTGTAACACCTGATCTACGCACAGAACACGAAGCTGTTCAAATTGATGACATTGCTCTACACAATGATGAACTATTGGGGCCTCCATTACTGCATGCTTATGAATCCGAACACGAAACGCCCGTGTGGTTTTCCCTATGTAGGCTAAACCACAAGGGCACAAAATAAGACTCTTGGGAGTCTCTCCTCAGAATACAAAAAAAGAAGGTTCGCATTGAACTGCATCGCCTATCCCTTATAGAATATATTCACCGTCAGCAAATCCCACGAGGGTTACGCGTATATAAGGAACCTTGTATGCCTAAAATGGATGTTGAATTTATTGACCAGTGGAACAAAATTCTCAATAAATGTTCACTCGACCTCATGGTCTTGATAGTGGACACGACTAAATAGGAATTGGATCAACTGACCGCAGAGATAAATTCAACTTTAGACACCTTAAAACAAGACGAGTCAGCGGATCATTATGCCTCTAAATTGGAAGGCCTGAATCGTCAAATTACTTCTTTGCAGCAAGAAGTAAAGGAAAAGAAGATCAAAAAATTAAAGCGAGATAATTCCGATTATACCACCGGCTACATCTACCCTTGGATGAACACCAAACAGACTTTTAACAAGAAACCAAAAAGACGAGTAAATTTTGAGACCTCCTCAGAGGAAACATCATCGATTGATTCAGCATCCTCAGGACGTGGCACACGAGATTTTTTAGAGGACAGTTCAGGACACAAAGAGAAAATGAAGAAATCAACAGAACCACAAGGACAAGGACAAACGAATCAACGCTACAACACCCGCAAGAAATAAACTCTCAGGATGCCTTATTGTTGAATATTTCAGGCACCTCGCTATCTACAGCAGCTGTTAAAGTTTTGAACAAAGGTTTGTCATTTGTACCTTTTATTCGGTTTGATTCTTTCCAGTTTAGGCTGGACTTTGAGCGTTTACTACGTAAATTAAGTCTTAAACATTATTTTGGAGAGTGTGAGCTTCTGTCTAATCCTTCTGAAGATGAGGAAGTGGTACCACGGGTACCGTTGCCCCTTCGATCTACATGGTCCCCCCCTGGCCCAATGCATCCGGCATTGGAAGTTTTTAAACGCTTAGTGCTAACAGATGTGCGGGAGCTGGAGAGGAATCGTAGCTTGAGGAATACAGCTTTATCTCAGGATGAAAAAAAGGCTCTGGTAGAACTGCAGAATCGACAAGATATTGTTGTAAAACGTGCAGACAAGGGGGGAGCTGTAGTGGTCCTCTCCCGGATAGGTTACATACAAGAAGCTTTGTCACAACTCCAAGACACAACGGTATATAGTAAGTTGCAGTATGATCCACGGGAGTTTTTGCAAAGGACGATTCGATCTGTAACTCAACAAGCATTGTTGGATGGTTTTATTTCCAAGAAGGAGTTTCTATACCTGAATGTGGCCGCGCCTACGACGGCCAAATTCTACCTAGTCCCTAAGGTGCATAAATGCCTTCAAGATCCACCTGGTCGGCCTATTGTATCTACCAGAGGCAGTATCCTTGAGCCACTGTCTACATATGTTGACTCTTATTTACGTCCACTGTTGCCAACCATCCCTTCTTACATCCGAGACACAACCCATTTTTTGAATGAGTTAAAAAATATGGATGAGTGGTCCCAGCGTGTGGATGTTCTTTTAGTGACACTAGATGTGGTGTCACTGTACACACACATCCCACAAGATGCGGCGTTACAAGTTATATTAGAAGTACTCCAGTCATGAGGAGATATATCTGAGCCTAAACAACAGTTCATATTGTCCCTGGCCCGACTGGCGATTAAACATAATTATTTTCTGTTCCAGGAGGATTTATATCAGCAGGTAGCTGGGGTGGCCATGGGCGCAACATGCGCCCCATCTGTGGCTAATTTCTATATGGGGTTGTTTGAGAAGAAATGGGTAGTCTCGTCATCTTTCACTTCTCAGATTTTGCTATGGCGTAGATACATTGACGATATTTTCCTGATGTGGCAAGGTACGGAGCAGTCCCTCGTTCAGTTTTTTGATTGGTTGAACCGATTAGATGTAAACATCACTTTTACTCATACGTTCCATGGAGAAATTCTCCAATATTTAGATGTAGAGATCTGCCATTCTTCTCAAGGGTGGAGTACCTCTGTATTTAGAAAAAGGGTGGATAGGAATACCTTCCTGCATTTTCGTAGTTTACATCCACGTAGATTGAAAGAAAGTCTCCCGTATTCCCAGTTCCTGCGTTTTCGCAGGAATTGCTCTGATTTACAGGACTTTAAATGGCGTGCTAAAGTGCTTTTTGCTGATTTTTTAGCTAGAGGGTATCCCAAATCAGTGGTTAAAAGAGCATACACTCGGGCACGTTTTAATCATCGTGCTTTGCTTTTGGAGCCTCGGGTGAATTCTACAGTAGCAGTGGCCTCCTCCCATGTGAACTTTATAACGAAGTATTCTCCAATAAGCTCAGAGATACAACGGATTATTAAAAGACATTCTAACGTTTTGATAGCTGTCCCTGGCTTAACTGGGAAGTCAGTAAGGTGTGTGTGGACTCGTGACCGTAACCTTAAGGAGTTTTTAAGTCCCGCTGTTTTGCGATCATTAGAGACGGACAAGATCGTGACCTCTAGTGGAGGCCACCATCGTTGTGAGAATTGTGATATCTGCGCACTGACTATTGAAGCTTCTCATTTTGAATACAATGGGCTCCGTAGAAATTTGAGATTTTCTACTACTTGCAGTTCCCAAAATGTGGTTTATGTTATTTTGTGCCCTTGTGGTTTAGCCTACATAGGGAAAACCACACGGGCGTTTCGTGTTCGGATTCGTGAGCACAAAAGCCGCTTAAAGCATGCAGTAATGGAGGCCCCAATAGTTCATCATTGTGTAGAGCAACGTCATCAATTTGAACAGCTTCGTGTTCTGTGCATAGATCAGGTGTTACAGAGTGACTTTAATGCACCATTAGATCAGATTCTCATTAAACGCGAACAGTGGTGGATTTATACTTTTGATACAGTATTTCCAAAGGGTTTGAATGTCCAAGTGGAATGGGCTCGGTGTCTCTGAGAGTGGATTTGACAGATAGAGTTTGCAGATAGGCTTGATTGACTGGTTCTGTGGTTAGCTTTAAATAGTGATCTATATTATTCAAGAGGAAGCAATGTTCCTTGTGGAAAGTCCCTAGGGAATTGATTTAAATGAAGGAAGCGATGGTAGGATGAGGGGGTGTTTTAGGAAGTCGATTGATGTTGTGTGCCGAAAGTGGTTGGGGTTTAGGATTTAAATCTATAGGGTGATGCTTGATGGATTAGTAGAAGATACATACTTCGGCAGAGGTGTGTATGATTGGTTGGGGTGCCGTCAGGAGTGACGTGGAGACATTAGATTGGCTTTAGGAAGAAGAGCGTTTTCCATAAGGTTGGGGATACGCTTGGTAGTTCGCATGCGCGGCGTTTCGTGTTACCATTCATTACTTTGGAGGAGATTGTTGGTGAAACGCGGGCAGCTTTGAAGTTTAAAAGGTGAGGTCTGTTTCTTTTCTTTTGTCGGGACATCGGTTTAGAATGGTGAGAAGTAGTATATTTTTTAAATTTAGGATGTTTTAGGTAGGGAGTATTGATTATTTGTATGTTTGGTTTGTTATTAGGAAATTTGAAGCTGGTTGGGAGTATTGGAGAGATCCCCTGATGAAAGTTAGCATTGTGAAACGCTTGACTGGTACCTATGGGAGGCGTCGGGATCAGTGCTCAAATCCATGAGAGTGGGCTGTTTTTATAACACAGATAAGAACAAAGTTTTTTGATTGATTGATTATTCAGTTGGAATTTAAGGCTGTGTTTTTCAACCCACTTACATTTGTGAGGTCGTTGATGCAAATGGGCTCACTGCCGTGATAACGGACGATTAGTCCCTATGGCAGAGCCAAAATAAGTCTGAGACTTCTGTGGATAAAACGCTTATGTTTTTAAGTATAAAAATTTGAAAATTAAGTAAGCATCCATTTATACATGAACGATTTTTTTCAGTAGTGATTGTGATCGTTTCGTTCAGTAATTGACCAGCAGAGTGTGTGACTTTGTAATGAAGCACACTGCTATGATCTGCAAAAGATTGTTGGTTTAAAGTCTGCTGGTTTAAAAGGATTATTTATAACTTTGTTTTATTAGTCTCCTAAACTGTTTTGATTTGTGAGAGAGAGAGGCCCGCCTGGCCCCGGGGCTAAGTGAAGCCCGGGAGTGTGAGCCACAGGATTGTTTGCTGGAAATTACTGGGATTCCAAGGGAACCTGCTTTGGTGATTTCATGCAATATCCAAACTGGGAGTCAACTTTTGGATCTGGGTCGGTGGGCTGAGTGCTTCAGTTGTCTCTGGAACCTGTTCCACAGCTTCACAGCATGCATAAGCGCAGGCACGTTAAAGCCTGATGCAGTGCTGAAGTGGCAATCCAGCCACCGCCACTGTTTCAGCACATGGCGGGGGAGGCATAGTGGGCTGGACAGAGGTGCATTCTTTGTGGGGCGAGGTAGCACAGAGGGTTTGCCTAGGATGGCAGAAACCCTCATGCCACCACTGCCCATGCCCTTGCTATTCCCCATCCCTTCTTTTCCTTTCTTCTGCTCTAAAATTCCCTTCCTCTGCCCACCATCCCCTCCTCTCCTTTTAACCCCCACTCCTCTTTCTCTTCTCATTCTGCCCCTATCCTTTCTCTCTTCCCCTCTTGCCACTCCATCTCTTCTTCTTTCTTCTTTTTTTTGCCCCCAATCCTTCTCTCTTATCAGTCCAAGACCCAATCCCACCAGTACTCACCTACGTGCTCCACTGCACCATCTCTTCTCTCTTTCTCCTCTCTCTGCTAAAAACATCACCTCTCTCTGCCTACCACTAGTGACCAGACCTATTGGACTTAGCATGTCCTTTCTCCTACTACATCTGTGATGTTGATAACCCAGTCTCTATCTTTTTTAATTCAATGGCCCATTGGCCCAGCTAGGCTACCCCGATTCTAGCAGGCAGCAGCACTAAAACTTAGAGAAGGAACAGAGGATGCTGGTTTGATCAGCAGAGCTGGTACTGTAGTGCAGTGACACGGGGGCGGCCCAAGGGGGCTGTGGGGCCATGTGCGGAGACTCGGTGCGGGGCCTCATTTGCATAAGGTGCCTCATTTGCATAAATATTTGCATAATGTTACTATACACTAACTTTTAGTAAATATGCCTCTTAATGACTATATGGATAAAGAAAGACTAAAATATTTCTATATTACTATAATCCAGTACCAACTGCCAGGCACATTAGGAACTACTACAAACACTGCCCATTTAGAACCCATAGCAAACCCGCCGTATCCTAACAGCACTACCAGAACTCACAAAGCACCATCAAAAGGCAACACTGCAAATATTAAACCAATACATTTCAGAGAACAACAATACATGACCTACTGGGGAACGAGAACAAGTGACAATGTCAAATAGGAATTATATAAACAGAATACCTCAGCTCAGTTACACATGCAGAACATAGACCATCACCAAACAAGGAATCACAATTTAGAAACAGGAAGACAATAATTAAACTGAGAACCCCAAAAGCCAAACTTGGAATGTACAACACTGTAGAAATAAAACCAGAAATTAATTTCCTCTTGTACTAAACAAAGCGCAGACGTTAATGATGCACATTTCCAAGAGCTGACATATTCCAGTTAAAAAATTCAAAATAAAGAGATGTTTTTCTACCTTTTGTGCATTTTTTTTCAGTGGCAATTGCTCCAACCACTTTCTTCTGGTTTCTTTGTGTCTTCTGCCAACTCTCCATCGTCTGCTGTCCATTTGTCCTTTCTTCTCTCTTCTAGTTTTTTTTCATTCTCTCTCTACATCTGCTTTAACATACTAATCTTTCTCCTTTTGCTCTTTCCTCATTCCTATTTCATCCACTCAAATTTTACCCCTCCATCCTCAATCTCCACTTACTCTCCCAATATCTGGCCAATTGTAGATTTGTCTTCCCTCCCACACAAAATATTTTTCCCTCTCCATTTCACTATCCCAGCTCCATCCCATTCTAATCCCCCCCCAACATCAGCTCCCTTCTAGTTCCAGCCCCACCCAGCATCCGCTCCCTTCTAGTCCCTGCATCAACCCATTTCCAGTCCTAGCCCCACCATCAGCCCATTTCCAGTCCTAGCTCCCCCATCCATTTCCAGTCCTATCCGAGTCCCTCCATCAGCTCATTTCCAATCCCAGCCCCCCATCAGCTCATTTCTAGTCCTTTCCTAGCCCCACCATCAGTCCATGTCAAATCCTAGCTCCCCTCCACTGAGCCCATTTCCAATCCAAGCCCCCCATGAGCCTACTTCCAGTTCTAGCCCCTGCATGAGTCCATTTCAATTCAAGCCCCCACCACAGCCCATTTCCAATCTTAGCACCCCCCAACAGCCCATTTCCAGTCCTATCCTAGCCCCTCCATCAGCCCATTTCCTGTCCTAGACCCCCCACTCAGCCCATTTCCAGTCCTAACTCCCTCCCCTCACAGCCCATTTCCATTCCAAGCCCCACTCCCCATCAGCTATTTGCAGTTCAAGCCCCCTTCCACTCAGCCCATTTCCATTCCAAGCCCCTGTCCCCATCAGCTATTTGCAGTTCAAGCCCCCCTTCCACTCAGCCCATTTCCAGTCCTATCAACCCCCCCAGCCCATTACCAGTCCTAACCCCCCCATCAGCCCACTTCCAGTCTTAACCCCCATCACCCCATTTTCAGTCTTAGCCCCCCATCACCCCATTACCAGTCCTATCCCCCCATAGCCCATTACTAGTCCTAACCCCCATCAGCCCATTTCCAGTCCTAGCCCCCCCATAACTCATTACCAGTCCTAAGCCCCCCATCAGCCAACTTCCAGTCCTAATCCCCCATCGCCCCATTTTCAGTCTTATGCCCCCCCCTAGCCCATTACCAGTCCTAACGCCCCCATCAGCCCACTTGTAGTCTTAGTCCCCCTATAGGCCCCCCCATAGCCCATTACCTGTCCTAACCCCCCCATCAGCCCACTTGTAGTCTTAGCCCCCCCATAGGCCCCCCATAGCCAATTATCTGTCCTAATCCCCCCATCAGCCCACTTCCATTATTAGCCCCCCCATAGGCCCCCCATAGCCCATTACCTGTCCTAACCCCCCCCCATCAGCCCACTTCCAGTCTTAGCCCCCCCCCATAGCCCATTACCAGTCCTAACCCCCCATCAGCCTACTTGTAGTCTTAGCCCCCCATAGCCCATTACCTTTCCTAACCCCCCCCATCAGCCCACTTCCAGTCTTAGCCCCCCCATAGCCCATTACCAGTCCTAACCCGCCCATCAGCCCACTTGTAGTCTTAGCCCCCCCCATAGGCCCCCCATAGCCCATTACCTGTCCTAACCCCCCCATCAGCCCACTTCCAGTCTTAGGCCCCCCTTAGCCCTTTTCCTGTCCTAACCCCCCCATCAGCCCACTTGTAGTCTTAGGCCCCCCATAGCCCATTATCTGTCCTAACCCCCCCCCCCATCAGCCCACTTCCAGTCTTAGCCCCCCCCCAGCCCACTACCAGTCCTAACCCCCTCCCCCCCCATCAGCCCAGCTAGGTTAAAAAAAACAAAAACCGGCTGCTGCTTTGATTAAAGGATAAGGTGGTATAGAAGTCTGGTTAAATAAATAAATAAATGGGTGAAAGGTTACTAGAGGTTTCCAGGCAAGTAAAAAACCCACAATGTTTTTTTCTTTATTCAGTTTTGTTGATAGTTATCATGGGCTGGTCTTGAATTGGTGACCATTGGTTTGGAAAGCAGTCCTTGTAATTTTAAAGGGTTGTCTAAGTGCAATCTGAGATGTCTAAGCTTGAATGTCGGAAAAATTGCAGGCACATCCAGGCTCAGACACAAGTTCACAAGCGCAGATGTGCCTGATGATGTCTACAGCAGCATCTACGAAGCCATCCCCAGAATGTATTTCAGAGCCTGGATGTCTAAAATAGCCTAATGGATAAAGTAGTGGCCTAGGAACAAGAGCCTTACACTAAAGACTTTTCTTGAGCCGGAAATTCTGTGACAGTACAAGTAACTGGGAATTTCACAAAAGCAGCCCTATCCAGTTCCAAAAGGAAGATTTTAGGCCATTGCTGGATTTCTGACTTCTCCATAATACACCATTGTGTGCTCTCAGAAATCCAGGAATGGCCTAAAATCTTCCTCTTGCAACTGGGAAACTGGGCAGGGCTGCGTTGTGTGAAATATCCAGTTCTCTAAAGGAAAAAAGGGGACTATTGCAGTTAATATGAAAGGGCATACTAGATGGCCCATATTGTCTTTTTCTGCTGTCATGTTTTTTATGTTTCTATGATTCTACGTTTGTACTATCAGAGGCAGTTATTAATTTCAGAAGGCATTTTCTGTTTGATTTTATGGTTGTTGTGCTTGTGATAGGGGAGTTTTATTTTACTTTCTGGAAAATATTTATATTGATAATGTTTATTTTGTTATGTATGTATTTTGTACCCACTCAGATGGGGTCCCTATAGGCGGAATAAATCCTGTAAATTAACTAAATACATTGTGATAAGGAAGCTTATCATAGTTCAGGAAGGAGCTATAATAGAGGTGAATTGGCTCTGAACAAGCAACCTGTCTTTGCTGGTAGAAATAATAAAACAGAATGTTTTCATAAAAGACTACCAGTCCCAGAATGCACCAAGTTTCAAACAGCCTCTAGAAGAGCTGAAGTGGGGAAACGTGTGTTCAATCAGGAGAGCTATGAGGTAATCCCCAATCACTCATCTCCAAGGGCAGGGCTTGATTCAGCACAGCTGAGCAGTGCTAGGGTGGAGTATCCCTCTAAACAAGTTAAAAGTAAAACATATTCTACACAGAATCAGTTGAGGAACTCAGAACTCAAGGACAGAGAGAGGAAGCAGCAGCATCAACGTGGAAGGAAGAAGAGGAAAACATCTTGGAGGTCTAAAGAAGGAGCCCATAGCAGTACATGTGTTGGGAGTCATTCCAGAGGCAAGCATACTCCATTGGACTGGAGGAAGCCAGAGGAGTGGGGTTACAGAGCCAGGAATTCCCAGACGGCACCTGTGAGGGAGACGGCTGCATTTGGAAGGGGCCCTAAGACCAGTGCAAGAAGGTATGTGAAGACAGACCCAGTGTCCATGGATCTTGATTGGAAGGCTGGACATAAAAGCTGGACTACTTACTGGCCAGGATATCTGTAGAGGAAACCTAACAGCAAAGGAAGCTCAGGTATGAACACTGATCTATGCCCTAGCTCTTCACTTGGAAGTCAGCAGGAAAACAAGTATTGTCCTGAGAGTGCTCCATTAAGGAATTCCTCTGAGCCAGACCATGATATTGATTCTATGATAGTTGAAGAAGAAGGAGATATTTTAAATGATCAGAATGAATACATGGATTGCTCTCTGAATAAGCTGCTGTGGTAAAATACTTTCACAAATACAACAACCATCAAAAAGGGAACTCTAACTTGTTCTTTTATCTACCCAGAAAAGCCTGCAAGAAAGTTTTAGGGTAGGATTTGAGCCACGTAGAGAAAGGGAACCAGCAAAGGGGTTTGCAGCTGGCTAATGATTGGTAATTAAGCCATGCACAGTTGCACGTGAGCTCTGAAAGTAAACTACTGTTTGTGTGTGAAAATACAAGAAAGTTATCCTTGAAAAAGAACAGTTTTGGTTACTTTTTGGGTTTTGTTTTTGCTTTTGGAGCACTGCTAAAAGGTATTAGCAGGAGCCCTCAGAAAGACCTTTTTGTTTCCCATCAAGGTCTTTATTGTTTGATTGATTGCTTAAGAAGCTCAGTTGCTTATATCATGATTTGTTTTTCCTAAGTACAATACTGAAAGCAAGTGTCCTTTTGTGTTACCAAGTAAATCTGTGTGGGAGAATTAACCCCATGAATAAAATATATTTTTCTTTGCTTACACTCGAGCAACACAACTCATTATTTTGTGAACGGCTGATTCTGGTATGAATGGACTACATTCCCCACAATTCTTTGCAAGTCATAATAGTATTTTGCCTTTGCCAAGACTGTGGACATTCACGCCCAGCGCCCCCGTTTACAACATACATACATCAGAATGCAAATTGAGGAAGGGGAAATGCACTATTTTGTCACACTGTAAGGGTGCACTTTTCAACTTCTGGTTTGTTTGGTTTTTTTAGTTGGTCAAGGCATTGAGCAGGCAGATCCCTAGCTACCGTATGTAGCTGATACTGGCTGAACACAGAGCAAAGGCCCTATCTCACAAATCCTTCACAGCACACAACACCAGCAGCCCTCCCACATCTAACAGTGCATAGGAAGCCATAAACAGTAGTTTTACGACAACCATTGCTGTTTATGTACAATCTCAGCACATTCAATCCTGTGATACAAGTGTTTATAATGTGCCTTTCAAGCTCTGAAGGACTGCTGTTATTACAGATGTCCAAAGAGGAGGCTTAGGCAGTTGCCTAAGTATTCTGCTGGCATTGCCTACCTGCCCTTTTTTCTGCTTTCATGTTTTTGCCCTTTGTATATTGTACAACTCACATCAGAAGCAGGCAGTAGTTCCACCCATGCTAGAGGCATCTTTGTGCCTTCAAAGCACCACTGGTAAAGTTACCCTAGCGGTGCTCGGCAATTGCTGCCTACTTTCTGTCCTGACTCTGCCCTAACTTCCCCTATCTGGTAGCATGGCGCTTTTAGCACATGTGCCTTTCGAGCATGTGCTCCCAGCTACTGTTAACCTTGCATTAAAATCTGCACTCCCAACTACCACTTTAGTAATCATGCCCTTTTGTTTTCATATATTTTCTTCATTCTGTTATGCTTTGTTTTTAGCATGCATTACTCACAAATAGCAAAATTAAGCACAAAAAATTGTGTTGCAGATTTTTGGAGGTTCATATTGAAACAAGCTGGTTTCATTGTATTTTTTATTTTGTTTCAAAAAAATGCAATTAACTAAAAGAAACCCACTGTATTTAGAGGAATCTCACCGGTATTGCTTCTTTAACATTGATCTATTTGTAGAATCTGGAAAGTTAGCAGGATAAATAATATCAGAAAGATATTTTTGACTAGAAGAAAATATGTTTAATTTTTCAAGGTGACAGATGGTTAAAAGCAGCAAAGAAGTAAACACCAGCACCATCTGGATGACATGACACTAAATCCAGATGGAAAATTGCTACTACTGTATATCTTCTGTAGGCAGAGTCGTGTAAAACTACCATAAACCTCAAATTAATCCGTGCTCAAATCCAAGTTAATCACAAACAGTACTTCATCATTTCACAAAAAAATAAAAAGTAGATTAATTTTCAGACCTTCGCAGCTGAAATGTTTTTGATGTTTGCTGTCAGTTTCTTTTATTGCAAGCCTCAGTGCTCAGAAAGGATGGTTCCAGCCAAGGTGCTTTTAAAGTACGTCTCTGTACCCAGTATTTGTCCTCTCAGCTTTGGAGGAAATTCCAATTGGCAGTACATCTCTGGGTATACAGTAAAATCATTATATTGCACACCAATATTTTTGTTTAGGTAAATAAACTGATCCAATAAAATCAGCTGAACTATAATGCAGATTAAATTGTCACTGTACTAGTTAAAGTAGGTTTTAGTATCATTTAGTATGATTTTAGTATCTTTATATTTTTTTCAAAGTTTGTTTGCCCTAAAAGCTCTCTGAAATGATAAGAGCTAGAAATATACAGTTTTCAGCTACACTATGGGGGGCAGAGCTGAGGAAGATGGCTGCCTAAAGGGCTTGCTCCGGTGGGCTGACATAGACTCCTGATTCTCCCCTGTGCCTTCTCAAACCCCCACCCCCCTGGAGGAGTTCACTCACTTGGTGAATCACTTGGTTCTCAAAGACACCTAGGCCACAGCTCTGGATGCAGATGTCCAGATACCAGAGATCTTGCGAACCTTATATCAAATGTCACTTGGAAAAACTTCCTGCCCAGCCAGTGTAACATCTTTTAATGTATTACAATATCAGGGTTGTTCTGAGGCACGTTGGGATGTCCATCTCCGCTATTCAAGCCTCTTCCCGGTCACATTTACCTTCCCCGCATCTCATGGGGTGAAAACCCTTATGATCTCCCTAGTAAGCACCCTAACCAAAGGAATACAAACCAAGCATTCTGGATTCACCCTGATCTTCCTGGACATATCTGCAGCTTTCGATACCATCTCACACAGCATTCTACTACACATACTACAAGAAATTGGCATGCAAGTCAAAGTTCTACAGTGGTTTAGATCCTACCTGGCAGACAACAACTAATTCACACCCGCACCACCACCTCCCCCCCATTTCAACAAACCCAAAGAATACCACAGGGCTCTGCACTCTCAGCTATGCTCTTCAACATTTATCTTCAACCCATCTGCTCCATAATAAGGTCCCACAACATCAACTTCCACATTTATGGAGATGACATCATGCTCTACGGACCTATCACAACAGTAAATCCAGCAAATCTGCAGTTAACAAACTGCTTCAATGATGTCGACAAATGGCTCAATGAAAACAACCTCACAATAAACCTCAGAAAGACAGAAGCATTATTAGTTACAAAGGACCACACCTTCACCCTCTCAACACACATCACCTTGGGAACGACACAGATAAAAGTCCAAACTTGCATAAAATACCTAGGCATCATTCTTGATCAAAAGCTATCATTCAAACAACAAATTGCAAAGACAGCAAGAACAATATTTTTCAAAGCCAAGATGTTACAGCGTCTCAGACAACTTATAGACCCACAGGACTTCAGATCAGTCATGCAAGCAATGACACTCCCCCACCTAGACTTTTGTAATGCCATATTCCAAGGACTCCTGACTGCCATTCTCAACCCATTACAGACAGCCCTCAATACAGCAGCAAGGTTCATCCAAAAAGGGAAGAAATTTGACCATATCACCCCCATCCTGAGAGATCTCCACATCCTCTCTCTAGAAGCATGGATCAAGTATCAAACACTGGTTCTGATCCATAAAGCACTCCATCAGCAACAAGCCACACATGTGAGTACCCTATTACCCTGATTGAACTCTAGAAGACTAACACATCAAGCCACAAGCGACTTGCTGACCGTACCACATGAAAGGACTAAGTTTAACCAACAAGCCTGTAACCGTGCATTTGAATTGTATGCCCCCATATTATGGAACTCCCTCCCAGCCAACATCCAGAGCAGCAAGGAACTTTCCTCTTTTAGGAAACAACTTAAAACCCACCTTTTCTCCATCCACCTCGGATGCGAAAAGAACAGCAACCAATGAAACATTCCCACACTGTTCAAGAGACAAACTGAGACTAAGAGGCAGACTAAAGATCGGACTGTCTTCTCTTCCGAAATGTCATATATGTTTGACCCCCCCCCTGGTGATGGCAATCCCCCGTCCCAATGAAATATGTTTTAACCTATTATAATGTATCCCCCCTTTTTTGTTCTGTCCTGTTATAATGTATCCCCCCCCCTTTTTTTGTAAACTGCTTTGACCTGGTGAAAAGCGGTATATAAGCACAGCTAAATAAATAAATACATAAACGGGAGTAGGAAAGGGGCAGATCGGTGGCAGCATTAGGGCAGGCAGTCATCGGCCCTGGACATACAGGGCCAATTCTAATGTCGGCCCTGTACGTCCGGAGCCAGCTACTTGTATGAGGAACTTATTCCACCTCCGAGGTAGAATAAGTTCCCCTATTCGGCGGGGGACAGGGGGCCCGGGGCATGGATGGGGCAGGGGGGGCCAAGGACATTCCCTGCAGTCCAACCCTGGCCTTAGGAGGCCAGATCGGGGGTCAGGCTGTGGGGAATTCACTTCTGGAGCCAGCAGCTGGGGATCACGGCTCTTCAATGGAGCCACGGTGCCATGGCAACTGGACGCCATGGCGCCGCGGCTCCATTGAAAAGCCCTGACTGAGTTAGCCATGAAAGGCCTGTACATGCAGGCTGGATTGAATCAGGGTCCCGGCCTGCACGTATAGGCCTGTTCGTGATTCTTATCCTGCGGTGCTAGATGTGCCCCATTGGATCAGAATTGCGACTCCCTCTGTGCATCCGGTTCCAGACAGATGCACAGAGGGCCCGGATTTGCAGGGTGGAATTTGAGTCCTAGGCCTTCTCACAGGCATCAGCGGTGGGATCACTTGCAGAAACAATTATAGTCGTGCACAAGAAACCGGGCAGAGATCCACAAAGAGTCGAAAATTACCAGCCCATTTCTTTACTAAACACGGACTATAAGATCTATGCCCAAATCCTAGCCTCTCACCTGCATAAAGTCATCCCACAGCTGATTCACTCTGTTCAGTGTGGCGTTGTGGCTGGTCATACAACTTCTGACAATGGGAAGCTTCTCTCTCATGTCGTGCTCCTAGCCCAGAAATCTTCCACACCCCTGGTCGGCCTTTCCCTAGAAACGGAAAAAGCCTTTGACCAGCTTGAGTAGTCCTTTCTTTTACAGCCATTGAATGGTTTGGAATAGGCTGCAAATTTATCGATAAAATCTGACTGTTATACTCTCAGCTCACCGCGCACATTTACGCCAATTTCACTCTCTTGGCTCCTTTTTTCCTATACAGAGGTACCCGCTAGGGTTGTCATCTATCTCTACTCCTCTTTAATTTAGCACTCAAGCCCTTGGCGTTACTCATTTGACAAGCCCTGGAAATACTTGGCCTCCCTCTCTGGGATCACCAAGTAAAACTATTGACTTATGAGGATGACATTTTACTTTTTTGGATGTATCCTCAATACCGGCAGTGCTTGAGGTCATCAGTAGGTACTCGTGTCTTTCTGGTTACAATATTAACTGGACAAAATCAGTAGTAATTCCCCTCAACCCACGGGCATCCTCTGAGGATTTGTCACCATTTCCCTTTCAGCAATCCAATTCTTTCTTTAAATATTTGGGAGTATACAACTGCCCCAATATGCAAAATATGTTGACTCATAATGCTAACCAATGCTCAGACCGGACATACAGAGGGGGATCTATGTCCGGAAGGAAATAAGTCTGATAAGGAAAAATAGAGCAAATAATGTCGGTGATGTCTGCATATTACTTAGGTCCCTGCCTGGACCACCTGTTCTGAGAGGCTGCAGAGTGAAGCTGTCATGGCAGTGGCCCACAACAGCCTGACAGCCACAAAAACAGAGCCTGCAGGTCAGGAATGACCCTGCTGGGACAGTGGGCAAACATCAACAGAAATATCAATAGCTATCTTGACTGACTGCATATGCGCTGAATAGATGTCAGAGAGCTGCTGGTGCTGTGTGCAGTGGAGGTGCCTGTGCTCTGTGCTTCAACCAGTAGTGGTCACATAGCCAGAGTTGGAGTGAGCAGAGTAGAGCAGTGAATGGACATGCAAAAGAGGTGCTTAAATAGTGGCAACAAGATGGTTTAACATCAAAAGTTGCTGTCCGACCCCTAGGGCTATACCAAGGGCGAGTAGTGCGGCCGCAAAAGGTGCAAGCACAGAAGGGGGCACTGATATCATCAACTGGCTTCCAGGAAACTCAAAAAGAATGAGTTACTGAGCGTGATTGGGTGGAGGAGGGATATCAGATCCGTTAGTCACACAAGGCGCTTCTTTAACTTGGTACTGTCCTACCAATCCCCACCTTCCTGCGTGAGAGGACATGTAGCAGTGCATACATGCATCTCGGTGGCCACACCACTGCCATGGACCATGTTCCTATGGGCATATAGCCCCTCACCCTGACTATGGAGGATTATGACTTTGGCCTACTGGCTTTGATCAGTTACTGAACATTTCTAGCACTAAACATGGGCTTGTTTTGTTGTTAACTGATCAGTGTTCCCGTCTCAGCTCCCATGACTGGAGGGTAAAGTGTTTCATGGACCTGGGGAGCTCTTGTGGGTCTTTGGTTCCCTGAGAGCTGGGGGCTGCTTGGTTTTGACAACTTCAATGGGGAGAGCATGGGTATCCTATCTGGACTGCCTCTCATCCCACCATCCTGGCAAATGGCAGGTCAAAGAGGGTGGGTGTTCTATATGGTGTGCCATGGTGGTGCTTCTAGACACTATAGCCCCTTGTGATTGAGGTCCTAGCTGGCTGGGTGTCCAGACCATGTATGCAGGGAAAGACCAAGTAGTAGTAGCCACTATGTCCTCCCATGCAGCTACTAATGCTAGACTCACCCTTGGATGTGGCCTTCCCTCCAGATGATGCCCCCCCACCCCTTGATTGGACCAGCACCACAAAGAATAGCAGCCCCCCCCCCAGAGGCCCCATATCGTTACCCTCACCTTCAGAACTCCGCACCCCTGGACAGCACCCACAGCATTAAGTCATTATCCAATCCTGTCCCAGAGAAGAAAAAACACCAAGCCTGCTCACTCTCCACCCTTCCAACCTCCCCCCACCTGCCTTAGCAGATGCTCCTGGTGGTTTAGTGGCAATTGGGGCAGGAGTGGACCCCTTAGCTCCTGCCCATCTCCAGCAGCATTCCACATGGCACTGGTCTTGTAATGCTGACTCCTAGTGGTAAGACAGTGGGGGGTAGGCTGCTGCCTCTTCCTGGCACACTTTACAAGGGTCAGCGGGCAGCCAGTAGCATGGCTGCACTTACTGCCACCTCTTAAGACATAAGAACATAAGAAATGCCATACTGGGTCAGACCAAGGTCCATCAAGCCCAGTATCTTGTTTCCAACACTGACCTATCCAATGTCATGGATAGGTGCTTGGCAAGTTCCCAAAAAGGTACATGACAATATCTCACATGCTGGCGATCATGGGCTACCAGAAAAAAAACAGGGGACGGGTTTTGTCAGGGATATATTACCCTTACATTTTTTTCAGCTTGCCATAGTGATCTACATCCTGAAATCTGGATGCAGGTTTAAAGAGCCTGAATTGACCCCAATTGATAGGGAAACAGCCTATCTTCTTTTTAAAGTTAGGAAGTAGGGAACTTCACTGGACCTGAGATGCCCTGACCTGTATGATGTGATCTGAAGGGGAGGACCAGACCCTGACCAGAGCAGAACAATCAAGGACCCCAGCACAAAACCAAGCACAGAGAAGATAAATAACTTGCTGAGCTAGAGTGTACTCTCATTATTTATTTATTGTAATTGTTTATTAATTTTGTACAATTGTCATAGAATACCATCATAATGTCCCTATATAAAATACAAATCTCATACATAAACCTATTGTCATCTTGTATGATTATTTCCCCACTGTACAGTTTACCTTAGAATTAAAACACAATTCATATATCGAAGCATTCCCCAAACCCACTAATTGTCCCCATCCCTCCCCCTCCCCCTTCTAGCCATCATATGTCATGATACCTTCCATTGCAAACCACATTCATATACCCTAATGAGAACAAATAAGAAACCTAAACGTTGCTGTCGCTGTCTTTTATCCAATTACCCCAGTGTTTATCATCCCCCCTCCTCCCCAGCAGTACCACTTGCAAAACGTCTTTCAGAAACCTTTGCTGTTCACCTCCCTCCCCTTCCATATCATTTAATTTTTATATTTGAGCTCAAATAAACATTTTTCAAAGTGACATTTGTGGCTAAGGAAGTTCCTCAAATGAAATATCATACTTACCTGGACGTCCTCTAAAGGAGCTGAAACCCTGAAATGAAAAGCTAGGTATAAACAAAAGAAATCCTGCAAGAAAGATTTACACAGTACTTTTAATACATTAAAAAATAGTTATTAATACTTACCTGTTGCTATTCAGTAAATCTTTGCAGTGTTAGTCTCCTGTAAAGAAAAAGAAAAGTTTGGGAAAAGAATTTCTCTGTTCATTACAAGAGTATATATGTATTGGAGGATTTTTATAGGAAAATTACTCATCTGCTAAATTGCATCTAAATTTGGTGAAAGAGACTGAAGACCCTGTAACACACAGGGATCCATTAAGATGCTGCACTTAATATGTATTTAGCGTGAAAACGAATGTGTGTTAAGTGCAAAGCCACTGAGGTAACCTTCGGTGGTGCTACCAGCATGTTCCCGGCATTTACCACATGGATGTATAACATAAAGCAAGGTGCAAATTAATGCAGGTGCACCTAATGTGACCCATAGAGATCTCGTTATGTACCCATATGCTAACTACAATATGCTCTTCATGCCCACACTCTGCCCATATCCTGTCCATTCTCCAGCAATTAATGCACAGTTTAGCAGCCGATGACGCATTGCTCTTTGCAGAATGGCTATGAAAGACCTAGACAAGATTCTCAAGAGCAGAGATGTCTCTCTCCATACAAAGATTTGACTTGTTCAAGCCATGGAATTTTCAATAACATCATATGGATGTGAAAGCTGGACAGTGAAAAAGACAGGAAGAAAATTGATGCCTTTGAATTATGGTGCTGGTGGGGAATACTGCATATAGCATGGACTGCCTGAAGAACAAACCAGTCACTACTAGAGGAGATCAAACCAAGCTTTCTTTAGAAGCTCAGATGACAAGACTTCGACTTTCATACTTTGGACGTATCATGCGAAGAGAGAGATCATTAGAGAAAGACATCATGCTTGGCAAGATAGAAGGTCAGCGCAAAAGAGGAAGGCCAGCAATGAGATGGATCGATACAATAACAGCAGCTACGGGTACCAGTCTATCAACAACGAGCCACTTGACTGAAGACCGAAAAAAATTTAGGATAGCTATCCAGAGGGTCACCATTAGTCGACACCGACTCAACGGCACTTAACAACAACAACAACAGCTGTCCTCTCCCACCATTAGCTTTCACTGCGGGCTGCTACCACTCACTAAAATGCACATTAAACACTTAGCGGGCTTTAGTAAAAGGGCCCCACAGAGAAAAAACTACTCCCAAGGTTAAAAGTGTAATTTTACAATGCTATCTTGGACACATAAAAACTGTTTTTACGATTACTGTTATTGCTGAAGCTTTTTTAGTATTTTAACTATTTCGGTATTTAACTATTTTCGACATTTTAACTTATTTATTTAAATAAAAACATCTAAATACCTAACTAAATACCTAACCTAGCGGTGATATTTAGTTGCTGCCCAGTTAGCTTCTTTAGTGAAAGTTAGGCCAACCTTTCCGGTGCCTAACGTTCGCCACTTAGCGATAATTGGGCAGCTGCTCAATATTGCCGGTGCCCAGTTATTGCCGGGAGCTGCTTCCGCTCTGCCCCCAAGATGCCCACAATGCTAATCGGCTAGCATTGAGGTGTTCAATAGTGGCACCATGTTAGTGCCACTGAATATCCTGTTAACTGCAATTTATTCCTCTAGCACTTACTCTTCTGAAATTCACAGTGTTTCCAGCCTGAGGTACTCAGCCACAGACTACAGCAGCCATACTGAAATGCTAAAAGTAAGAAAGGATATCTCCTCACAGAGAGAGGGAGGTGACGCCAACATCATTGCTTTTATTGAAAGAAAGTACAATTTAAATGTAGATCAGCTTTGACACAGAGCCTTCGCATTCACATTCAAAGTGGAAAACTGAGAGTGGGAAAAAGGAGTGTGCCTCCATGCTGAGAGAATCAATGAAAATGTATGCAATGCTTTACTACAACCAGTTTGAAATTTAAAAGTGAATATGAAAGTGTGTGCCATCGCATCAAGGGCTGTGTGAATGTGAAGGCAAGACTGTATCAAGGGCTGTGCGAGCAGTGCGGCCTCACGGGCGCAAGTACAGAAAGAGCACTGATATCATCACTGGACTTCCAGGAAGCTCAGACAGAGTATGTTACTGTATGTGGCTGGGGCTGAGGGGGGCACCAGATTCTTTAATCGCACAGAGCACATGTCTAGCTTAGTATGAAGGTACACATTTTGTGTAGAAAAGCTTTATTTATTTCAGTTACCAGATGTCCCCAATTTTCATGGACTGTCCCCGATTTTAGAGCTGTGCACCCAAGTCCTACCTGTTTGGCAGCCTTCTATCCCTATTCCAGGATAGGGTTGCCAACTGGCTGATCTTAGGCTAGCATGACTGATTTTGAACGATGGAGGCCGGTGGCTGGCAGAATGGTAAAACTGGCCAATGAAGGGCCGGTTTTCTGCTGACCGCCGGCACCGATCCCATCCTCCACGGACAAACATGCAGAGTCAGACATGATTGCAGCCGAGAAAGCTGGTGACTGCCCATGGGATTGGGATCCTTGCAGACAGTCACAAGCTCTCCCAGCCAAGGATTGGTGAATGCACAAATTCATCCCTCCTCCCCTTCCCCGCCACTGGTATTCAAAGCTAACACAGGCATGAGGCCTTTACAACCTAGGCGCTTTGAAGGACCTCCAAGTCCCTTATACATCAGAGGAGGGCAGGGCCAGCAGGGACTTAGAGACATGCACGCACCTGTATCGGAAAAGTTTTATGCCTCTGCTATTTTTGATTGCCAGTAGTGGGGAGGGGAAGGAGGACTGGATTTGAAAAGAAAATGCAGGTATGTGGATCAGGGGTGGGGGGGGGGAGCATTGGAGGATCAATGCTGGGGAAGAGAAAGAAAGAGGAGATCCAAGACATGGGGTGGAGGGAGACTGAGGAGATGCTGGACATGGTGGGGGGGCATTGGGTGGCAGAGAAGTAATGCTGAACAAAGGAGGGGACATTGGGTGACAGAGAGGTGATGATGGACATGGGAGGAACCTAGGAAGACACCCTTGATGCTAGACATGGGGCAGGAAGGGCCAAGGGAAATAGAGATGCTGAGGCTAGGGAAAAAGAGAAGGGAATAGGAAGAGTAAGGAAGATACTAGATGTGAGGGAGAGAAAGAAGAGGAAAGATGCTGAATAGTGGAAGGTGGACAGTGGAGTTACAGAGAGAGGGGAAGAGACAAAGGGAAGGATCGATGAAAGACTGGGGAATAAGAAGCTGGGAAAGGAGAGAGAGATGGGGAATAGGAAGGTTGAAATTAGGGTTGAAAGTGATAGGTAAAGTGAGGAAAGGATAATAAGGAGTGAAATCTGAACCCATAGGGAGATAGAAAAATAAATCAAAGAAAAAAAAACTGAAAGGAAAAAGTTCCATATCAGAGACTAATGTAAGGGAAGAGGTGAAGAAGACAGGAGGATACAGAAGTAGTAGTAGATGTTCTTGAGATTCTGGAAAGAATTAAGAGAAGATGGAAGAAAGCAGAAACCAGAAACTAAAACCAATAGAATTAGAAAAATAAAAGAGCCAGACAATAAAGTCAGAAAAAAATAGTTTTATTTTCAATTAAGTGATTGGAATGTGTCAGTTTTTGTATTTAACGTGTGCTGTCTTTCTATGCATCTCCTATTTATCTGGTGTAGTACTGCGTTCAGAGTCTGGCTTCTTGGGGTCTCAGTTTAATGCTTGTTTACATACAGTATTCCTAGGTTTAGTTTGTGGTCTCTTATTCTACTCTTTGTGAGAGTCTATCTATGTTCAAAGTCCAAGATCCAGGCCAGGTGTTCTGCTAGCATGGAGTTTCTAGGCAGGGATCTGTAGTAATCTGACTTGTTCAGTCTTCCAAGTAGGTGTTTAGATTTTCTAGGACTCATGGCAATTATTTACCATGCTGTCCTTTTCTGGGTAATGTTGCTTAAGTTTAAGAAGTTAGTACTGCTGTAGAATGGTAGATTTGCTCTATAGGTCCTGTGCTGTGATTCTCCCTTTTATTTTTTTGTTTCTAGCTCTGCTCTGCACAGATTGTTGGGGAAGGGGGCGGGGTTCAGCGGATGCAGAATATATGTTTGGATTTAAAGCAATATGGGAGAGCATAATTGTGTTGGAGAGGCCTGAGAATGGGATTGTGGCTGAACAGGTGCTGAAGAGTCCAACCTCTTGGACCCGCCCCCCCCCCCCCCCCTTTCCTATAGCCTGCAGATGCTAAAGCCTGCACCATTGCTCTCTCTGCAAATTTTTATGGGTGGGATAGGGGGTGGGGCAGGGGATGGGCATGGATAGAGCATGGCTAGCCACAGGTGGCGGGTTTTTCTCTTTCAAAAAGTCGTCAACCATATTCCAGCAGGGTGTAGAAAAAAATGTATTTTCAATTTAGTGATTTGCATAGGTCAGCTTTTAGAATTTACATCCATTATCTTTATATTTTGCAAACATGGGGGAAATACATCACTGTTTCTACTTCTCTGTTGATTTATCAGCTTCAAAGTGATATTGATGTTGTCATGGGATAGATTGGCTGGGGGGCAGAGTAATGACTCTTCCTCTCTCTTCCACCCCTTCTTGCTCAAACCTGGAACTAAGGTATCTCTTCACCCCCACCCTCCCGCCCAACACACACACACACTTCAGATAAGCGTCCCAGTTTTGCCTGTAACTTTATTATTTATATAAGGGTGAATGCTTTTTAAGTGGAAAAATAATATATGCATATGAATTTCCTTTAAAGATGTGCAATAGATTGGGGGGGGGGGGGAATGGGTTTTCGGGTCATTGAATGGAAAACACCTAAAAAGTACCTCATAAAATTTTCCGCAGCACAGAAACACAGATAAACTCCTATTTTTGGATGCTGGGAACATACTTAATTGGCTCAAAAATAAACCTCTAAAATTCCAATAGATACATGCCTAGAACCAGCAGCCAAAATTACTTTGTAAATTCATGGCCTGGCCTCTAATCTTTGTAAGGGGGCTATTCAGTGGTGCGGGTGGTGGCTATCTGCCACTACTGAAACTTAAACTGAGATATTTATTTATTTACATTCTCTTACATATTGTGCTATTCTGCATCAGTGCAGTTTACATTGAACAAACTGAAATTACATTGAACAGGGCATTATAACTTGGAGATAACTATTTTACAGGGAACATGGGCTATGGAGGGTTAAGTGGCTTGCCCAAGACCACAAGGAGCACCTGTGGGACTAGAAACCCCAGTCCTTCTGGCCCAAGATTGCTGTCCTCTAGTGGGATTTGAACCCCCGACCTGAAGTACCTTGCCCCAACCACTAGGTCACTCCTCCACTCTGAGCATATTCGGCCCCGGCATTGAAAATCCAGGTTATCAAGATTGGCAGGAAGCCAACTGGGAAGCACTGATATTCAACCACAGTGAAAGTTAGACCAGTCTGCCATAACCAGGCAGTTGCTCAATATCATAGCTGCCTGATTATGGCCAAGTGCTGCCCCAGAATGCCCAGATACTAAATAGCATTCAAGCCTGCATTAACCATGCACCTTTATGCACCGGGTCAAGGGTCAAGCGACTCCTGTGCTGCCACACTGCCATTTAGCCATGAAATGTATCACCTAATTTGCATGCCCGCCCCCCCCCCCCCCCCACACACACACACTGTACTCTTCTGGCTCTAACTCTGCCTCTGAGGCAAGTTCTGACTGCAGAACAGAGCACAGGCCCTATCTCCTGACAACTGCACACCACACAACACCAACAACCCTCTGAAACCAATCCAATGCAGCTGCAGATGTGAAAAACAGTCCATCAGGACAGATTTTGCTGTGTCCATGGATGTTTGCCCACTGTCCTAACAGGGTGACTGCAGATCTGCAACTATAAGTTGAGGCTGTCAGGATTGTGTGTTTCACTACCATGTCAGCTGTACTATGCAGCACCCCAAAGCAATGGCCTAGGGCATTCTCCTTGGTATTCAGCTCCCATCTCCTATTGGCTCCCTATTGTTCCAATGTGTTATCCCTGCTCCTGCCCTTCATATTTCTTAAAACCTGCGTACGAAATGTGCATCAAAACCATGCAGTTGGAGCATGCAGGAGCATGGTAAGTAGCTGTTCAGAGGCCGGTGTTAGCTACGGTTGTGCTAGTGGGGTGGTTGTGTAGCAAGCACGTGACTACCAGGACCACTGCAGCTGCGTACCCTGACTCCGCCCAGTCTCCCCCTTGGCCCCGCCTACTCTCATGTTGCTGCAGTATTGTGGGATTTTAGCAGTGTCCTTTGCTTCACATGATCCTTGCTGCCGAACAGCCCAACCACACACCAACTGCATGCAAAGCCTCGCATTACTGGCTAGCGCACTTTAGTAAAGATGCCCCTTTGCTTTCTTTAACCAGATCCCTATCCACAATAAGATATTGCCTCCTACATCATGACTTTTTAATTTCCTCAGGAGTGTCTCATGTGGGACTTTATCAAATGCTTTATGAAAATCCAAATACACTGTATCATAGGAATATGATAGATATATGCGAGCTTGAATTCTCTGAAAGTTCATTTTTCTGACTCATCAGCCAGATGATTCCTTGCCTGTCTAGTAGAGAAGAAGAACCTCATGAATTTTTGAGGTCAAAATAACTTGTTTCAGTCATAGTAAAAAATAATTACCAAAAAAGTAATGTTTTGGTAGCAATGAGATTTTACACGTCCAGGTTATTCATGCCTGTACTAACATACTTAGTGCTGTTCTATACTTTATGTTTATGACCTCTAGATCTTTCCAAGATGCAGCGTCTGTATTAGAAGGAGTACCCTAATCAATCTTTTCCAAATGCCTCTATCAAGGGCAGTATGATTTACTGGCTAAATCAAAATATTTTTTTTCTTAAATCAGGACAATGCTGCAGGCTATAAAATTATTTTTCCTGTGACTGACTGCAATAGAGTGTGTTCATGCATCCCTGACCATACCTGCTGAGCTCAGACACACTTACAAAAACTGGAAACATTTCATTCTGCTAATGTGCAAACAGTTCATTATACTATCAGTCCTATAGCTACAAGGGTGACAAAGTATGAGTATTCAGAATCAACCCACAATTATTTTATTGTCAGCACAGCAGCATGTAGATTTTTGATGGGGTATATTGTGAAAGATGGCTAATGAATAATGTTCTGTATGTTAAGATGTGTGTCTCTATAGATATTTCTGCTACTCAAAATCATTCTACAGTGACTACTATGAAAAAATCAGAATCAGATATTCTGTGATGTTTGTTTTATGCTATTAACTACAGGCTTTTGACAAGAATTTCTAATCCCCTTTATGAACCCCAGCACCACAATTCTAGAAAGATTTGCTGAGGTCCATAGGCAAAACAAGAGAGTAGTTGTAAAAAATGTCTTACTAGAAAGCTGCTGCACCATGGTACATGTTTACTGCATTTCCCTTATATACACAATATCATAGTACTTGCTAAATATCCATTGCCGTATGCACAAGAATGTATTGTGTTATGATACAAGGTTTGCAGCTAAATCACCTTATACGTTGACCCAGAGAAATCCTTCCCAAGAAGGAATGAGAAAAATGAATGACATGGTCAATGTTGTTTATATCAGTATAACTTTAACAAAAATTAAAGTGATTCATTTGCTAATTACTTTCCTTTAATCCGGCAATGTTCCTATGTCAAACATTTTGGGGGTCAACATTCAGCAGAACATCTGCTTAGCAGGCATAGCTAAATGGCTAAGTGCCACTGAAGGGGATGTTTAGCAGCACTCTACAGAGAGTGCTCCTGAATCTTGGCACTATCTGGGGTGATCCATGGGTAGAGCGGAGTACTGATTCATTCATATAGCAGCGATTTTCAGTGCCACTACACAGATAGCTATCTGCAAAGCTTAGAAAAAAAAAAACAGCTATCCTAATTGCTACCAAGAATGCATATGCAGAGAGCAGTGATGAAAACTACGGTTATATGGACAGTGCCAGTGATGGCCATGTTGCCCGGATTTTCAGTGCCAGCCACTATCCAGCTGCCAGCACGGAATGTCCGGGGCCTGATATTTAAAGGGATTAACATGGTTAGCAGACCTCTATTGGGGTGCCGTGGAGGGGAGGGGTCCGGAGGTGGCATCCAGACATAAACATATTGAGCTGCTGCCCAGTTATGGCAAAGAAGTCAAAGTCTGGCCTAACTTTCACCGTAGAGCGGAATATCGCTGCTGTCCGGTTAGCTTCCTGCCAATCCCGGCAACCTGGATATTCAATGCCAGAGCCGGATATGACCCCAGCATTGAATATCCAGGTTTATGTTTCAGCGGCAGCAGCTAGTCACCACTGAATATCCCCCCGTGGTATTTATTTAGCCACTGCATTTGGCATTAAACAGAATATTGACTGCCACTGCTAGATACTGATCTGTTCATTTTTATCAATAATCTCTCTAAATTGTGATACCTTTTAAAGGATCAAGGAAAAAAAAGATATTTTAGTACATGAGTGTTTTGATGATCCATGGGACTCTTCTCCAGAGTCAATAAGCATACTAGAACCATAAACTACGGATTCTTCTATCATTAAAAATGAGAAGAAATATAGAAATATGATGACAGAAAAAGACCACATGGCCTATCTAGTCTGTCCTTCCATATCAACAACTAAAACAGTTCCCTTTTTACCTTTAGAGATCCTCTGTGTTTGTCCCATGCTTTTTTGAATTCATTTACAGTCCTCATCTCTACCACCTCCACTGAGAGACTATTCCACGGATCCACCACTCTTTCCACAAACAAATATTTCCGCATATCACTCCTGAATCTATCTCCCTTCACCCTCATCCCATGTCCCCTCGTAGCAGAACTTGCTTTCAATTGAAAGAGGCTCTCTCCCTGAACATTTATGCCATGAAGGTATTTAAACATCACAATCATATCACCTCTATCCCGCCTTTCCTCTAAGGTGTACAATGTACATATTAAGAACCTTCAGTCTGTCCTCATATGCTTTATAATCAAGACCGCTAATCATTTTAGTAGCCACCCTCTGCACCGACTTCATCCTGTTCACATCCTTTTGAAGGTGCGGTCTCCAGAATTGCACACTATACTCCAAATGAGGTCACACCAAAGACTTATACAGAGGCATTATCACCTCTTTTTTTCTGCTAGCCGTTCCTCTCTGTATGCACCCAAGCATCCTTCTAGCTTTTGCCGTCGCCTTTTCTACCTGTTTAGCTACTTTAAGATCATCAGACACAACCATGCCTAGGTCCCGCTCTTCTTTAGTGGACAAAAGTACTTCACCCCCTATACTATATTGCTCCCTTGGATTGCTGCAGCCGAAATCCATGACCTTAAATTTTTTAACATTAAATCCCAGCTGTCAGATTCTAGACCATTCTTCAAGCTTAGCTAGATCCCTCCTCATGTTATCTACACCTTCCTGGGTGTCTATTCTATTGCAGATTTTGGTATCATCCGCAAAGAGGCAAACTTTACCCAACAGCCCTTCCGCTATATCACTAACAAAGATGTTAAAAAGAATCGGACCAAAGACAAATCCCTGGGGCACACCACTGGTAACATCCTTCTCCTCAGAGTGAGCTCCATTGACTTGTACTCTTTGTCGCCTCCCACCCAACCAATTTCTAACCCAAGCAATAACTTTAGGGTCCATCCCTAGGGTGCTCAGTTTGTTTATAAGTCACCTGTGAGGAACAGTGTCAAAAGCTTTACTGAAATCTAAATACACTACATCTAAGGCTCTCCCTTGGTCCAACTCCCTGGTCACCCAGTCAAAGAAATCAATCAGATTTGTCTGAGAAGACCTGCCTCTGGTGAATCCATGCTGCCTCGGATCCTGTAATCCACTGGACTCCAGAAACCTCACTATTTTCTCTTTCAGTAGCGTTTCCAATAATTTACTCACCACCGAAGTTAAACTAACCGGCCTGTAGTTTTCAACCACATCCTTACTTCCACTTTTGTGTAAAGGCACCACAAGAGCCTCTCTCCAGTCCTTTGGCACCATTCCCGACTCCAACAAGGCATTGAAAAGGTCAGTCAGTGGAGCTGCTAGAACGTCCCCAAGTTCCCTCAGTATTCTAGGGTATATCCCATCCGGTCCCATCGCTTTGTCTACTTTAAGTTGAGCTAGTGTCTCACGAACACAGTCTTCTGAAAATTGTTCAAGATGTCCTTCGCTTCTGTTCCTGTTTGTGGGTGTTTTCTGAGGTCCTGCTCCTGGTTCTTCATCTATGAACACAGAACAGAAATATTTGCTAAGCAATTCCACTTTATCCTTATCAGCTTCTACATATTCCTCCCCTGCACCCTTGAGTCTGAAAATACCAATGTTGCCCTTCCTCTTCTCACTAATATATCTGAAAAATGTCTTATCCCCCCCCATTTTATTGCATTGGCTATTTCCTCCTCCTTTTGAATCTTTACCTTCCTGACTACTTTGCTAGCTTCTCTAAGTTTTTCCAAATACAGATGCCTGTCTTCCTCTGTCTGTGATCTCTTGTATTTCATGAAGGCCTCCCTCTTTTTCTTCACTTTTCAGCTACTTCTTTCGAAAACCATAGCAGTCTCCTTTTCCTTTTACCTTTATTTACCATTTTAACAAAAAGGTTGGTTGCACTTAAAATATTCCCTTTCAGTTTTGTCCACTGTTTTTCTACATCCCCCAGCTGTTCCCATCCCACTAATGACTCCCTGAGGTATTGGCCCATCTTGGCAAAGTTAGTCTTCCTAAAGTATAAGATCCTCACCTTTGAATGGATTCTAACAGCCCTAGTCCTAATACTGAACCATACCATCTGGTGATCACTGGATGCAAAATGATCTCCCACTACATCAGAAACACTTTCGCCATTGGTAAGCACCAAGTCCAGTATGGCCCCTTCACACTGCTTTCCATATGTTACCCCTGTTACCCATTTCCATAAAGGTATTTAATGTATCACCTACCTGGGGGCTTTCACCTACCTGGGGGCTTTCTTCACCCATTCCCAATGAATCTAGTTTAAAGCCCTCTTCAGTAGATTAGCCAGTCTTCTACCGAAGACGCGTCAATCTTTCTTGGACAGATGGATGCCATCTCTGCTCTGCAACCCTTGGAACAGCATCCCATGGTCTAGGAAACCAAAACGCTCTCAATGACACCATCCACGCAGCCATGCATTCATCTCTAGAATGCGAGCCTCTCTGCCTTGGCCTTTACCCTCAACGGGGAGGATTGAAGAGAACACCACCTGTGCACGTAACTGCTTCACCCTTTGTCCCAGAGCCATGAAGTCACTTTTGATATGTTCCGAGGTATACCTGGCAGTATCATTTGTTCCAACATGGATTAGCAACATTGGGTAATAGTCAGTGGGCCTGATGAGTCTCAGCAAACTCTCCGTAACATCTTGTATTTTGGCACCAGGCAGACAACATACCTCTCTGGACATCAAGTCTGGTCGGCAGATGGATGCCTCAGTACCCCTCAGAAGAGAGTCTCCAACCACCACTACCCTTTGTTTCCTTGTGGTCACTGATTCTGCAACTCTGGGGTACTTGAGCTCTGGCTCATCCCTTTCCAGGGATGCTTTCACCTCCTCCACTTCCAGGGCTGCATAATGTTTCTTCAATTCCAGGGCTGTAGAAGTTGGATTGGTGATTTTGAAGGCCCTGGTGACTTGTGTCCAACCATCAACATTCTGTTGACATCCATCTTCTCCTCTGCTGGAGAGCTTGTTTGCTGCAAGAAGCATCTCATCAATGTACTTCTCACTGTTTTGAATGCTCCTCAGCCTCACCACCTCCTCTCTGAGTTCCTCCACTTGTTTCCTCAGAACTTCAGCATGCAGGCACCCTGCACATGGAACCGGTCCTTCAAATGGCATTAGGACATCTGTCTGGACCAAGGCAGAAGCTGTAACTGGGGCAACAGCTTTAGCGATATGATTTTTCCCAGCCATTGTTCTGTTCGTGGAGCTTAGGTATCTGTTAAAGCAAAAGAGAGAGATCTACCAAGTACCAGCCAGTTTCCCAACTGTCCTTTCAGAGAAAAAGCAGTTAAATATCTTTAATTATATTCAAAATGTGCTGGTCCAAGACTCTGTGCTTTGTTAAATGGGGAGGTGCCCTATAAAGCAAGACTGCTCACTAGGGGTGTGTGGGAGTCGGGGTGGGTAGGGAGGGAACTAACACCTGATTAGGTGTTAGCAGTTCTCAAAGCTGAGGAGGTTACTAGAGTTTAACAACCTACTCTGTAGATGAAATTTAATGTGGACAAATGCAAAGTTATGCACCTAGGAAAGAAAAACCCAAACTATGGTTACACGATGCAGGGTTCCACATTAGGAACTACCACCCGGGAAAGAGATTTAGGTGTCATCGTGGAGAACATGTTAAAAACCTCTGCCCAGTGTGCAGTGACGGCCAAGGAGGCAAATAGAATGCTAAGTATCATAAGGAAAGGAATAGAAAATAAAACAAAGGATATTATAATGCCTCTGTATCGTTTGATGGTGCGACCGCACCTTGAGTATTGTGCAATTCCGGTCGCCGTATCTTAAAAAGGATATATAGCGTTATTAGAAAAAGTACAGAGAAGAGCCACCAAAATGGTAAAGGGGATGGAAGGATACCCCTATGAAGAGAGGCTAAAAAGGTTAGAGCTCTTCAACCTAGAAAAGAGACGGCTGAGGGAAGATATGATAGAGGTCTATAAATTAATGAATGAAGTGGAATGGGTAAACATAGATCGATTGTTTACGTCATCAGAATATAGAAAGACTATGGGATATGAAATGAATCAACTGGGTAACCTATTTAAGACTAATAAGAGAAAATATTTTTTCACTCAACGTGTAATCAAACTCTGGAATTTGTTACCAGAGGATGTAGTAAAAGCTGTTAGTGTAGCTGGGTTTAAAAGGTTTGGACAAGTTCCTGGAGGAAAGTTCCATAAACCATTATTAAAAGGGACCCGGGATATCACTGCTTGACCAAATACAAGCATTGTGGAACCTGTGTCTTTTGGGGAAACTGTTAGGTACTTATGACCTAGGTTGGCCACTGCTGGAAACAGGATACTGGGCTTGATGGATCTTGGTCTGACCTTATGTTCTTATGTTCCCCCTGTAGAGCTACAGCTGCAGGCGCTACTAGCCTCTTCCTCCGGAGACAGCAACAGCAACAGCAGGAGGGAAGCTGGGTCTCTGCCTAGGCAGCCAGGGACCCTTGCACCCCCCCATTTTGCGCATTACCTTTTCGCAGCAACATGTTTGTTATGGTTATATTTTATTTGATATACCACAACATTGCATAGCAGTCTATATAGTGTACAGTTATTAAAAAGAAAAGAAGTGAAAGAAACTCCATAGTGTAGACAGGACACTATAGGAGAGATAGGAACAGTATAGAAAAAATAAGCAAACAGTTAAGACATAAAAACAAATACACACAATTCCCTTAGACTATAGGGCTGTCCTGTGATGTGCAAATGGTGCCATCGTACCATAATAGCTACTCAGGTAAGTTAAAAGCAGTCCTAAAAAGGAAAGTTTTCAGGGATTTTTTGAAGCCCTTGAAATTTAATTCTGTGCGGAGGTGGCCCTGCAAGCCATTCAAATGTACCCGAGATGTCTGCCACCTTACTGGGCATATTCTAATGGTCATAGCGTTAGATTAGGAGCCAGAATACTTGGGTTCAGTAGCAATAGCCACTCTGCGTGGGACTGGTGTGATGGTTTAATTACAGTTTTTTCTGCATGGCACAGTCTTCATAGGGTGTCCACAACTCTTTTTGACCTTGGGTAGGTCACTTAATACTCCATTTCTTCAGCAGACTGCGGCTTCTCACAGTCCCTTTTGTTCATCATACATTAACAAGGTTTCAGTACACTGTACCTCGCTTTGACTGCACTGACACAGCAGCCTAGTAAAGGGCAGTTGCATACATACAGATATCACCTACTTGTGATACCTGATTGAGGTATTACATCCTGACTGTTTCTGTACAGCTTTGGCTCCCTCACATCTCTGCATTACATGCGGACACAACCTACCCATCAGATGGCCACCTGTAGCATTCACCTCATGTACCTATGTGCTCCATTGGCCCAGTTTGAGCAACACCAGTCCAGATATTGCATGCACATTTTTCAGGAGAGTTGTATGGTTTGTTGGGTGATTAGGACAGGTGTGGGATCAACATGTCTGGTCGCAGGCCTTCCACATGGAATTTGCATTGGAGATGGCACCTCAGGTACACCTGTGCTGCCAGCCCGTATCATACTCTCATCTACTGCCATCCCTCCTTCAGCCCATCCATCAGACTCTGCTGGCTAGATGCAATCATGTATTTTCCTGCAAGTTGCTACACCATGGCCAACACAGGTACTCTTTTCTGCATGTCGACCTCTCACGCATGCCTCTCCTAAGCCTGATCTGCACATCACAACTCCTGCCCCATCATCCTTTGGCTGCCCACATTGTGCTGCTTCTGACTCCGAAGGGCGACATGTTGTCCCCATTCTCTGCCACTTGCTGCCAATGCAGCATTTTCCATGGTCGCACCCCAGTGCATCAGTACAGCTGCCTCCCACATGCTCATGCCACTTACTGACTGCCACGTAGGATGCCCACGGATCTGTCGAGTCCATCATCTCCTGCCTGTCTTTGCATTCATCACTATTACATTGTCTTTCCCTGGTACTCCCTTATCCAGCGTTAGGGTGACAACCATTTTTGGGCATTAAGGTGCGCGCCTGACACCTTAACGCCCGATGTCCAGTTAGCACACCCAGAGCCTTTTTCACACAGAAAACCCCTTAACACTCGATAACGCCTGTTACCTTAATGCCCTTTAGTAAACACACCCTCTAGTATTGTCATGCAATTGGGAGGAGGAATGAGTGTAGAGCTCCACTCAAGCACACTTTCCCACACTCTATACTTTCAGTGCCTCGCTGTATTTTGCCAGTTGGAAACTGCAGTCTTTCTAGTCTGCTGCCCATTTCCAGATGCTGTCTTTAGTCCCATACACCAAAACTTACAAGAATAAAACAAAAAACAAAGAAAACTCTTTCTTGCATCTCTCTGCCATTGGTGCCTGGGTCACTTGCTGCTCCAGCTGCTCCTCCATCACTGCTCTTTTCCCCCCTCTCTTGGTGCCTTGAGGTCTTCATGACACTGCTGTCATGCTTTTTTCCCAGGGGTGGCTCAAGGCAATCTGCTGCCTGAGGCGAAGAATGAAATGGCGCCCCACCCCCCCCCCACACACCTTACAGGGGGGCGGGGCTTTTTCAGAAATACAGTCAGAAACTGAACCAAACCAAAAAGCTGATTAGTTTATACAGAGGAAATACAAGATGATTGCACACAGAGCCGTAAAGAGCTGCAATCGCGCCCTATGCGACTTGCAGCTCGGGCGCACGCCCCCTCCCCCCCCCCATACCTATGTCCAGCGCTGCCTGCTCTTTCCCTGCTGCTGCCACCCTCTGTTTTTTTCAAGGCGGCACCAGCAGCAGGGAAAAATCAGGTAGCACTGAACAGACATATGGGGTGGAGAAGGGGGGGATGTACCTGATCTGAAAGGTGCCAGCACTTTAAGCAGATCTATCCCTCTCTGCTCTGACATCGCGTCAGAGGAGGGAAGGACCAGACCTGCTTAAAGTGCTGCAAAAAGGCTTAGGGAGCGCATTTAGTCTGCCTGCTATTTTCCTGCCAGCGGTGGCAGAGCAACAGCAGACAGCCGAAATGCACCCCCCAAGCTTTTGCGCCCTGTGCAGCTGCACCGCTTGTACAGGGCTAGGTACAGTCCTGTTGGCACACCAAGGAACTAAAAGACAGCAAGAACCAACAGCACAGTTTATAAAACTAAATTATAACTCATTTTTATTTTGTTGTTATAAACTGCGTTATGGTTCTTGCTTTTTCTTTTTTAACATACATTTTGCATCCACAGTAGGTGCAGAGCAGAACCAGGACATTCACCCACAGAACTCAATATTTAAAAAAAAAAATCTGATTCTGATCATCTCACTAACAACAACAAGAACCACTATTCTCCAGTATCAGGCATATTGTGAACTAATACAAAACCCTACAACTAAAAGCAAACCTACCGTACCATACCATATCAGCACAAACTTCCAAAATTCACATAAGGAGTCCATCCAAAAAAAGCATCACTGTAAATACTACAGTGGGCCCTGGAACATCCACACACCTATTAGAAAAGTTGAACAAGTCAAATTACTACAGTACAGTATAGATTTTTATGTACAAACTTCATGTTAACAGAACACCTGACCTCAGTCACACACTCACAACATCAACCCTCACCAAGTACAGAATAAGTAACCACAATCTAAAGTAAAAATAAAAATATATAGACAAAATTTAAACTAAAACCCCAAGAAGCCAGAGGCCACATGCAGTGCAACATCAGATAAATAATAGATGCAGTTCCCCAATACTGTATAAAATATAAAAATAGCACAAAGTCCAATCACTAAAATTAAATACAATTATTTTTCTACCTTTGTTGTCTGACCACTTTATTCTCTGATCATGCTGATCCCGATCTGAGGCTTTTGCTTTCCTGTCTTCTCTTATCTCCCATTCTGTGGTCTGTGATCCATGGTCCATCTGCCATTTCTTATCTCTTCTTTTGTTTTCTTCACTTCCTTCCATCAGCCCATTTCCAGTTCCAGAAACCCTCCCCAGTATCAGCCCCCTTTCCAGCCCTCCCCTTCCAGTACCTTCCAATGTCAACTGCCTTGCATTCCCATGACTGCCACTGGCATCCATTCCCTTCCAGTCCCCCTCCTTCCCCACTGCCCAGCACCTTCTAGTCCAAATACCATCTCAGGTATCATCTCACGTCCACTCTCAGTGCCACCCCCCCCCCCAGTCAGCTCCCTTCCAGTTGCCCTACCCTCTGTCCATCCCGTTTCCAGTGCCATTGGCATGTCAGCTCCCTTCCAACCTCCTCCCCATTTCCCAGCCACCTACCACTCCCATCCCCAAGTGTCAGCTCCCTTTCAATCCCCCTTCAGTACATCCCAAGTGTCAGCTCCATTCCAGCCCCCCCTTCCCCCGCCATATCAGTTCCTTTGCAGCCCCCTCCTTCCCCCGTATAACTCCCTTCCTGTCCCCTCCTTCTTCTGGCAGACCATCTCAGTATCCGCTCTCTTCCAGTCCTATTCTCCCATCCCCCCGCATCAGCCCATTTGTAGCCTAGCCCCTAGTTTTCTTCTAGGGCTAGCAGCACTCTCCTCCCCTCCCTCATTCACCCATTTCCAGTCCCAGTCTATTTCCAGTCCTAGCCCCCCCAATAAGTCCAGTCCCAGTCTATTTCCAGTCCTAGTCCCCCAATCAGCTCATTTCCTGTCCTAGCCCCCCTAATAAGCCCATTTCCAGGCCTAACCCCACCAATCAGCCCATTACTAGTCCTAGTCCCCCCTCCCAATAAGCCTATTTATTTATTTTATTTATTTATTTTATTGTTCTTATATACCGCACTCTTAAAAATCAGCGTGGTTTTTTCCATTCTTAACCCCCTCATCAGCCCATTTCCAGTTCTAACCCTCCCGATAGCCCATTACCAATCCTAGCCCCCTCCCGATCAGCCCATTTCCAGTTCTAAATCTCCATCAGTCCATTTCCAGTCATAGACCCCCTCCCAATCAGCCCATTTCCAATTCTAACTCCCCCATCAGCCCATTTCCAGTCAGCCCTCCTCCCGATTAGCCCATTTCCAGGTCTCAGCCCCCCATTACCCATTTCCAGTCCTAGACCCCCTCTATCAGCCCATTTCCAGTCCTAACCCTCCCCCCATCAATCCTTTACAGTGCTACCCCTCCCCTCCCCCCCAGCACAGCCCAGCCCGACCTTCAAAGGGAAATGTAAAATAATTTTGTTTTAAAAAAATTGAGCCGGAGCCGCCTCCGCTGCCGCTGCCATCGCAGCAGCGGCAGAATGAAGTGTCCCGCAGTCTCCCCGCCTCCCCAGCAGAGCTCTCCTTTCAGCGCCGGCCTGCTTTTCAGAGCTACAAAGGGAGAGTTTCCCTTTCTCGCAGCTCTATTATTTCAGCCCGCCGGCACTGATGGGAAACTTTCTTCCTGTTTCATATCAACGCCGGCGGGCTCAAATACCAGAGCCATGAGAAAGAGAAACTCTCCCTTCGCGGCTCTGAAAAGCAGGCTGGTGCTGAGAGCTCTGCCGGGGAGATGCAGTGACTGCGGGGCACTTCATTCTGCTGCTGCTGCGGTGGCAGCAGCAGCGGCTCCGGCTCCGGCTCCGGCTCAATGGTTTTTTTTTTTTGTTTGTTTGTTTGGGATTTTTTAAAGGCCAAGTGAGGTGGTCTTTTTGGGGGCAATTTTTGCCGCCCCCAAAAAGTTGCTGCCTGAGGCCACCGCCTCACTCAGCCTCATTATAGAGCCGCCCCTTTTTTCCTAACTTCTTCTGATCAGTGGTTCATATCATCCCTCTCCTGGGTTGCTCTGTGACCTGTAGCCTTTTTAAAATGTTGCCAGTTTTCTTCCTCCTCCTCCTCCTTCTGTCCTGCATCATTCTGGGTGCCTTTGTGGTTTCTATTCTACCACTCACTCTCTTTTTATGTTTTCGTGGTTTGTTGCCACTCTTCTTACTGACTTGCTGTGCAATCAATGTTTTTACGGATCAATGAAGTCTTCTTCCTTTTCCTTTATTGCTACCTATTACCTACAGTCTTAATTACACTGCCCTTATTGTCACTGGCAACTCCCATTTAGCAGTCATATAAACAGTCACTTTCTTTGCAGGCTTTTATCAGATATAAAGTCCCAAGGACCAACTGCTCTACCTTAGCTGTAGTTGATCAAGCATGTGGCCTGTACTTAGAACGGGGGGGGGGGAGGGGGGTTGAGCTCCCTCCCTCTGCATGTGGAAATGTTGTGATACCAGTGAACCATGTTCCTTGCTCCTTGCCCCCCCCCCCCATCTCCTAGAACACTTTTAACGGAAGTTTCAGCTCTATCTCAGTAACTACCTCAGCTGTCTAATGAACAAGCTGGATTTCTCTTTGCCTCTCTCACCAAGGCTTTCTCTTTTTGAGGTGAGAGGGGCATCTCTTTCTCTGTCTCTCCTCTAGTAGCCTTTCCCTCCTTCTGCACATATCGCTCCCCCTCCCGTCTGTTGAGCTCACACCTCATTGTTTCATTCAAAACATGGGGGAAGAGTACAGAGGAAATGAGCTCCAGGGCTTGCAGCATTCTGCTGGTTTATTTGTGTTGCCTTTTTTTTTCCTTCAGACTTCTCATATACAGTAGCAATGATCACAGCACATTTTATCCTCACCTAAACAGCAAAATGTTAGGGTGAAGGAAGTATCACCTTCTGTGGCCAAATAATAACTTCTTTTGCCAGTGGTAGCCACATATAAATCCTTCAGTATAGCATTCCAAGCACTTTAGCAAGTCTTCCCCCAGCTTGGGAGGATCTTCACCAAAGGTTGTTATACAGGAATTAAATTTCTCAGTGCCAGCACTCTAATTTGTAGGTACATGGCTTAGCTGACATCATTCCACTCCTGCTGCCTGGGCTCATATGGCCTATCTTGCAGCTACGTTTGAACCCTTGAGGTTTCTTAGCGCCATCTAGCAGACCTGGTAGCTGTGCTGCTCCTCTTTGGGTGTTCTACCACCCACTTTGGCCTGCAGTTCCAAACAGCCTGCACCTGGTGCAATGTGGGGAGCACTGCAGGCCTAATACCATCAGTGAGCCTCTACTATACCTGCTGACTTTGCCCTACTACAGGAACATAGGTTTTCCTGGTTCACTGAAAGTGCCTTAGGCAGAGACACCTAGGGGGTCTTTAACTAAAGGGTGCTAAGGTATTGCATCTAATGTGTCAATAGCTCCAAAACCATGGCGTTTTAGGTGCAACACCAACGTGTTAATAGTCAGGGTGTGGACAGCATTTTCTTGGCAGTTAACGCAGAGCTTTGGTTGCCACATTTTTGAAAGAGAAAAACCCACCACCTGTTGTTGCCCATGTTTTGCCCTATTCCCTACTTCACCCCCTGTTCCACCCCACCCCACCCTAACAATAACCGCTCTGATAGCAGAGTACAGGGTTTAGTTCCTGCAGGTCACATAGGGTACGATAGGGTACAAGAGGTTGCATTCTTCAACTCCCATTGAGCTACAGTCCCTTTCCTAGTCCCCCCAACACACATATGTTCCCCCATGTGGTGTTAAATCCAAATATATATTCTGCATCCACAGAACCCCCTTCCCCTTCCCCAGCAGTTCCCCATGGAACTTATTTAAACAATGCCCTGATTCTTTTGTCATCTCACTGACAGCAATACATACCCTTTCAGTACCAAGCATACTATGAAGTAATACAAAACTGTACAAAAAGTCATTCTGGACCTACCAAAGTCTACCAACATTAATTTCCAAAACTCACACAACAACGACCCTGCTTAGGAAAAGATAGGACTATAAATATTTCAGTGAGCCTTAGAATGTCAGTACACATATTAGGAAAACTGAACAAATCAGAATAAATACACAGTCTTGCATAAAAACTCCATGCTAACAGAATACTCTGCCCCTGGCTGATGTATATTGCAAAACCTGACATATTCCAGTCACTTAATAGAAAATAGACTTATTTTTGTACCTTTGTTGTCTGATCATTTTATTTTTCTTATTATGTTGGTTCCAGGCTCTGGTTTCTGCTTTCTTCTGTCTTCTCTTAACTCTTTCCAGGATCTCCTCCTGTCCATTTGTCATTCTCTCTCCTCCTGTCTTCACATCCTCCCCTTTCTTCATCTCTGATATTGATCTCTTCCTTTCAGCTTTCTTCCATTCATTTTTCTGCTTCACTATCCAGGTTTCCCTCCTCCTTCCTACAAACCAGTTCCCAGTCTTCATTTTTACTGCATCTACCTACAACTTTCCCTGACCCCACCAGCCTTCACATTCCTCATCGCTCACTCCTTCTCCAGCATCTTGCTAACTCCCCTTTCTCCCTCTCCACCACCCTCCCCATGCCCCAAGTCTCCTCTCTCTCTTCCTCCCCAGGTCCAGCATCTCTTCTGTTTCCTCCTCCCTTGGTCCAGCATCTCTTTTCTCTCTCTTTCCTCCTCCATCCAATGTCTTACATTCAGCATCCACTCCCTGCCCCCCCCCCCCAGTTCCCTCTCCCTATATTCAAGCATCCTCTCTCTGTCCCCAAGTCCCTTCTGCCCAGGTGATCCAGCATGCCCCACTTGTGCTTCTACCCCCCCCCCCCCTGGAATCCAGCATTGCCCTCATCTGTATTTCTATTCTTCATCCTAGGGCTCATAAATTAATTTATTTATTTATTACAGGCTCTTATATACCGCTCTATTTAGCATCAGCGCGGTTTACAATATAACAAAAAGACCAGAGCAACAAGCTGTTTGGTTTTACATAGAACAGGTTTTACATAGAACAGGTATGAGCAACTTGGATACACATGGGGGACATTGTTAACTGAAACTATATACATGCTGTATATACATGTATGTACAGTAGGAATTATTCTTAGTTTGATATGAGTCTAACATATCCCCTTCAATTCCTCTACCCCTCTCCTATAAGTCCAGTCTCTCCATATCTGTGTCCCTATTCTCCCTCCCACAGACCCATCATGTCCAGCAAATCCCCTCCCCTCACCAAGTGCACCATTCCCCCCATCCATTTCCCTATTCTCCTTCCCACAGCCCCTGAGCCCCATCATATCCAGCAAACTAGTACATTCCCTCCATCGCCCCTCTCCTTCCCCAATTCCAGCATTTCCCTCATCTGTGCCCTTATTGCCTTCTCCCACAGCCCCATCGAGTGCAGCTATCAACACCCCTCTCCTTCCCAAATCCTGCATCTTACTTTCCCAGTCCAACCTGTTGCACCAGCAACCTGGTGACAACCTGCAACCACTGCCACCGAGTTCAGCAAACACATTCCAAAGAGTGTTGCAGGTCCCACCCCCTCAGATTCAGGAGACAGTGCCTATGTTCCTTTAACTCCACCGTGGCACAGGCAGGAACTGGGTAGGTAGGGTCAATGCTACCTTTTTGGCTGCCCTGTGTAAATGATTACTGTGCTGGTGTGTGTTCATGCA
Organism: Ichthyophis bannanicus; assembly: GCA_033557465.1. Taxonomy (NCBI): domain Eukaryota; kingdom Metazoa; phylum Chordata; class Amphibia; order Gymnophiona; family Ichthyophiidae; genus Ichthyophis; species Ichthyophis bannanicus. Next base: position 1,607,347,972 of record CM066031.1, read on the forward strand.
CCAACGTATGTTACACGTTCTGCAGTTTTATAACTGCCAATTTCAACCCCTCCTTCTGCCTCCATCTAATTCCTTTGCTTTCTTTGAAGTCCACGCCATTCTCATCTTTACTCCATTACTTCTCTGGGTAGTTGTCATTTATCGATCCCCCCACCAAGTTCATCTTTATCTTTCCCACTGACTCCTGGCTCTCCTCATTTCTGGATGTATCTTCCCCTTCCCTTATTCCTGGGGATTTTAACATTAACATTGTGACACTTCTGACCCTTATGCCTTAAAGCTCCTTTCCCTAACCGTCTCATTTAACCTGCAGCTGTGCTCTACTGCTTCTACTCACAACCATGGCCACAACCTTGACCTTGTTTTCTCCTCTAACAGCTCGCCCTCAAACCTCAACCTCAGTACTTCTCTTATCTGATTGTCACCTGCTAACCTTCACCCTTGACTACCAACCATCTTGGTCTCGCCTGATCTCCTCCAACATATTTAGGAATCTGTCCTATCACCTCTTTCCTTCACTATGTCATCTAACTCCATTGATGAGGCAGTATCTTCCTATAACACTATACTCTCCTCTGCTCTGAATGCACTGTATCCTCCAATTCCATGCCCTGTTAGGTGTACTGTACCTCAACCCTGGCTGTCCTTAACAACTCACTACCTACAATCCAGTGTGCACACAGTTGAGCACATTTGGCTTAAATCATGTACCCTTGAGCACATTTGGCTTAAATCATGTACCATTTCAAATTCAAGCTAAACTCTTTCTAGCCACCCATAGCACTCAACAAGCAAGCAGGGCCGGCCCGTCCATTGAGCAAGAATGTTTTTTGCACAGGGCCCCGCGTTTCGGGGGGCCCCGCGCAAAGAACATTCTGCTTTTTCTTAATTGAATTTAAAAAAAAAAAAAAGCTGGCCGCTGGCGCCGCGGCGGCATGGAGTGTCCCGCGGGGCTCCCTCTGCCCGGCGGAACTCTCCCGGCGCGGCTGAGCCCCTCTCTGCCGGCTTGCAGATACGCGAAGAGAGAGAGTCTCCCTCGCGTCTCTGTTAAGCCCGCAGGGGCTGATGGGAAGCAGGGGCTGATGGGAAATTTCCCATCTGCCCCTGCGGGCTTAACAGAGACGCGAGGGAGACTCTCTCCCTTCGCGTATCTGCAAGCCGGCAGAGAGGGGCTCAGCCACGCCGGGAGAGTTCCGCCGGGCAGAGGGAGCCCCGCGGGACACTCCATGCCGCCGCGGCGGCAGCAGCCAGCTTTTTTTTTTTTTTTTTTAAATTGCCATGAGCCGAGGGGGGGGGGCGGGTAGGACTGTCAAGGGGCGAGGGGGGGGGGGGGGGAGGGGGGTGGGGGGGTTAAGACTGGCAATGGGCTAGGGAGGGAGGGAGGGAGGGAGGGGGGTTAAGACTGGAATTGGGCTTGGGTGGGCGGGTGGGAGGTTAAGACTGGCAATGGGCTAGGGAGCGGGGGGTGTTAAGACTGGCAATGGGCTAGGGAGGGGGGTGTTAAGACTGGCAATGGGCTAGGGGGGAGGGGGGTGTTAAGACTGGCAATGGGCTAGGGAGGGAGGGGGGTTAAGACTGGCAATGGGCTAGGGGGGGCTGTTAAGACTGGCAATGGGCTAGGGAGGGAGGGGGGTTAAGACTGGAAATGGGCTAGGGGGGGGTTAAGTCTGGCAATGGGCTAGGGAGGGGGGTGTTAAGACTGGCAATGGGCTAGGGGGGAGGGGGGGTGTTAAGACTGGCAATGGCTAGGGAGGGAGGGAGAGGGGTTAAGACTGGCAATGGGCTAGGGGGGGCTGTTAAGACTGGCAATGGGCTAGGGAGGGAGGGGGGTTAAGACTGGCAATGGGCTAGGGAGGGGGGTTAAGACTGGCAATGAGCTAGGGAGGGGGGTTAAGACTGGCAATGGGCTAGGGAGGGAGGGGGTTAGAGGGAGGGGTTTAAGACCGGCAATGGGCTAGGGAGGGGGGGGGGTTAAGACTGGCAATGGGCTAGGTAGGGAGGGGGGTTAAGACTGGCAATGGGCTAGGGAGGGGGGGTTAAGACTGGCAATGGGCTAGGGAGGGGGGGTTAAGACTGGTAATGGGCTATGGGGGGGTTAAGACTGGCAATGGGCTGTGGGCTGATGAGGGCTGGCAATGAGCTATGGGGGGGGGGGGGGTTAAGACTGGTAGTGGGATGATGGGGGGGTTTAGGACGTGTAATGGGCTATGGGGGGGGGGTTAGGACTGGTAATGGGCTATGGGGGGGTTAAGACTGGTAGTGGGCTGATTGGGGGGTAGGACTGATAATGGGTTATGGGGGGGCTAGGACAGGAAATGGGCTGATGGGGAGGGGTTAGGACTTGAGGTGGGCTGATGTGGTTAGGACTGGTAATGGGATGTGGGCTGGTGGGGGGGGGGTTTAGGACTGGCAATGGGCTATGGGGGGCTGACTGGAAATGGGCTGATGGGGGGTTAGGACTGGTAATGGGTTATAGGGGGGGCTTAAACTGAAAATGGGGTGATGGGGGTTAGGACTGGAAGTTGATTGACGGGGGGCTAGGACTGGTAATGGGTTGGGGGGTTGCTAGGACTGGAAATGGGCTGAGTGGAAGGGGAGGCTTGAACTGCAAATAGCTGATGGGGAGGGGGCTTGGAATGGAAATGGGCTCTGAGGGAAGGGAGCTAGGACTGGAAATGGGCTGTTGGGGGGAGCTAAGATTGGAAATGGGCTGTGGTGGTGGCTTGAATTGAAATGGACTCATGGAGGGACTAGAACTGGAAGTAGGCTCATGGGGGGGCTTGGACTGGAATTGGGCTGAGTGGAGGGGAGCTATGATTTGACATGGGCTGATGGTGGGGCTAGGAAATGACTAGAAATGGGCTGATGGGGGGGCTAGGATTGGAAATGAGCTGATGAAGGGACTTGGACTGGAAATGGATGGGGGAGCTAGGACTGGAAATGGGCTGATGGGGGTAAGGACTGGAAATGGGCTGATGCAGGGACTAGAAGGGAATGGATGCTGGGTGAGACTGGAACTAGAAGGGAGCTGATGTTGGGGGAGGATTAGAATGGGATGGGGCTGGGAGATTAAAATGGAGAGGGGAAAAATATTTTGTGTAGGAGGGATGAAAAATCTACAATTGGCCAGGTATTGGGAGAGTAATTGGGGATTGAGGATGGAGGGGTAAAATTTGTGTGGATGAAATAGGAATGAGGAAAGAGCAAAAGGAGAAAGATTAGTATGTTAAAGCAGATGTAGAGAGAGAGAGAATGGAAAAAAAACTAGAAGAGAGAAGAAAGGACAAATGGACAGCAGACGATGGAGAGTTAGCAGAAAACATGAAGAAACCAGAAGAAAGTGGCTGGACCAATTGCAACTGAAAAAAAAATGCACAAAAGGTAGAAAGATATCTCTTTATTTTGAATTTATTAACTGGAATATGTCAGCTCTGGGAAATGTGCATCATTAACATCTGCGCTTTGTTTGGTACAAGAGGAAATTAATTTATAGTTTTATTTCTACAGTGTTGTTGTACATTCCAAGTTTGGCTTTTGGGGTTCCCAGTTTAATTATTGCCTTCCTGTTTCTAAATTGTGATTCCTTGTTTGGTGATGGTCTATGTTCTGCATGTGTAACTGAGCTGAGGTATTCTGTTTATGTAATTCCTATTTGATGTTGCCACTTGTTCTCTTTCCCCAGTATTCTCTGAAATGTATTGGTTTAATATTTGCAGTGTTGCCTTTTGATAGGTAGGGTATGGTGCTTTGTGAGTCCTGGTAATGCTGTCAGGATACGGCGAGTTTGCTATGTGTTCTAAATGGGCAGCGTTTGTAGTAGTTCCTAATGTGCCTGGCGGTTGGCACTGGATTATAGTAATGTAGAAATCTTTTAGTCTTTCTTTATCCATACACTCATTAAGAGACATGTTTACTAAAAGTTAGTGAATGGTAACATTATGCAAATATTTATGCAAATAAGGCCACTTATGCAAATGAGGCCCCGCACCAAGTCTCCGCACATGGCCCCGCACCCCCCTTGGGCCGCTCCTGCAAGCAAGAGTACTATGCACATCTGACTATCTCTCTTGCCTATGACCCTCTCCGTCCTTTTCCTACACTGAACTCTCTCCTTAAGGTGCCTCTTCCCCCAATACCTCCTTCACTCTCTGTCCAGACTTTGGCTGACTATTTCCTTATCAAAGTCCAGAAGATCAGCCTTGAATTCTCCACAGGGTCACCTCCACCTCATCTTTCCCCTCTTCAGTCCCAAATTCTTCCCTCAACTTCTGTCACCCTTTCTTCCTTTTCTAAAATCACTGAGAAGGAAATTGCAAATCTTTCCTCTTCCAAACTAATTCTGATCCCATCCCCACCCATCTACTAAGCTCTATCTCTTCTGCCATCATCCCTTCCATCTTTCATATCCTTAACCCATCACTTTCCACTACAACTATTTCTGTGGTCTTCAAACATGTTCTGGTTACACCTCTCCTCAAAAAGCCTTTAATACACCCTACCCGACCTTATTGCTTCAAAACTACTTAAACGTGTGGTTCACCGCAGCTGTCTTGATTTTCTTTCCTCTCAAGCCCTTCTAGATCTACTGTAATCTGAATTTTACCATCTACATTCAACAGAAATGACACTTACCAAAGTCGCCAGTGACATGTTCCTCACCAAATCCAAGGGCCTTTACTTGATCTTCATCCTTCTTGATCTTTTTGCTGCCTTTTACACTGTTGATGACTACCTTCCCTCACTTGGATTTAAGGTATCTGTTCTGTCCTGGTTTTCTTCCTTAAATCTCCCCTCATACATTTAGTGTATGTTCTAGTGCTGGGGTGGGCAATTCTGGTCCTGGAGGGCCACAGATCAGTCAGGTTTTCATGATGTCCCTAATAAATATTCATGAGATCTATTTGCATCCACTGCCTTCATGATGTCCCTAATAAATATTCATGAGATCTATTTGCATCCACTGCCTTCCATTGTATGGCAATAGGTCAATGAATATTCATTAGGGACATCATGAAAACCTGACTGGTCTATGGCCCTCCAGGACCAGAATTGTCCACCCCTGTTCTAGTGGATTTTCCTCTACTACTATCCCACTTTCAGTTGATGTACCTCAGGGCTATGTCTTGGGACCTCTCCATTTCTCTCTCTGCACTCAGTCCCTTGGTGCACTTATTTCCTCCAATGGTTTTCAGTACCATCTTTATGATGATGAATCCCAGATCTACCTATCTGTACCTGAAATCTCGCCAGGAATCCAGGCCCAGATCTCTGTCTGTTTATCAGACATTGCTGCCTGGATGTCTCACTGCTGTCTGAAATCGAGCATGGCCAAAACTAAGCTCTTTATCTTTCCCCCTAAGCCAGCGGTTCTCAACCTGTGGGTCACAACCCCCACAGGGGTCGGCACAGGATTTAGCGAGGGTCGGCTCACTCTGCCGTTAAAAAAAAAAAAAGCGCACAAGTTTCTGCCGCTGCTGAGTCCACTTCTCGGCAGCAGCAAACTCACCGCTTCCCTTCTTCTGCAGCCGCGGCTCCCTGCCTCTTAGGGAACTGTGGCTATGTCTGTAAAACCGTTGCGGAGCCTTCCTGCCTCTCGATGGGCTCCATGCAGCATTGTCCCGCCTCTAAAGGAAGTTGTTTACCACTTCCTTTGGAGGCGGGACAATGCTGCACGGAGCCCGTTTAGAGACAGAAAGGCTCCGCAACGGTTTTACAGGCATAGCCGTGGTTCCCTAAGAGACAGGGAGCCGCAGCTGCAGAAGAAGGAGGCAGACATGGGGAGAGAGGAGCAGGGAACCTTAAACGGGGCTGACTTGGGGGTGGGGGGACTGACATGGACAGAGGGGGGCTGACATGAAGAGAGGGGGCTGACATGGAAGGAGGGAGGGAGAGGGGATGACATGGACAGAGGGGAGCTGACATGGAGGGAGGGAGGGGGGTTGATATGGATGGATGGAGGGAGGGGGCTGATATGGACAGGGGGGGCTAATATGGATGGATGGAGAGAGGGGGGCTGACATGGAGGGAGGGAGGGGGGCTGACATTGATGAATGGAGGGAGGGAGGGGGCTGACATGGACAGAGGGGGCTGACATGGAGGGAGGGTGGGTTGACATGGACAGAGGGGGGACTGACATGGAGGGAGGGAGAGGGGCTGACATGGACAGGGGAGCTGACATGGAGGGAGGGGGGCTGACATGGATGGATGGATGGAGGGAGGGAGGGGGCTGATATGGACAGAGGGGGCTGACATGGAGGGAGGGAGAGGGCTGACATGGACAAAGGGAAGAGACAGGGGGACATACTGGACAGACGGGGGATAAATGCTGGACAGAGGGGAGAGACAGTGCGGGTTAGGATTATAATGGGCAGAAAGGGGGCTAGGACTGGTAATGGGTTGATTAGGGAAGATTATTTATTTATTTACATTCTCTTATATACCGCACTATTTTGCATCAGTGCGGTTTACATTGAACAAACTGAAATTGCATTGAACAGGGCATTATAACTTGGAGATAACTATTTTACAGGGAACATGGGCTATGGAGGGTTAAGTGGCTTGCCCAAGACCACAAGGAGCACCTGTGGGACTAGAAACCCCAGTCCTTCCAGCCCAAGGTTGCTGTCCTCTAGTGGGATTTGAACCCACGACCTTCCGGCCTGAAGTACCTTTCCCCAACCACTAGGCCACTCCACTGGGAATGGACTGATCAAGGGGGTTTGGGACTGGTAATGTGCTGATAGGGGGGTAGGACTGGTAATGGACTGATGGGGGGCTAACACTGGAAATGAGCTGATCGGGGAGGTTAGGACTGGAAATGGGCTGATTAGAGGAGGCTAGGACTGGTAATGGGCTGATGGGGGGTAGGACTGGTAATGGGCTGATTAGGGGAGCCTAGCACTGGTAATGAGGTTGAGGAGGGACTAGCACTGGAAATGAGCTGATTAGGGGAAACTAGCACTGGTAATGGGGTTGAGGGGGGACTAGCACTGGAAGCAAGCTGATTGGGGGGCTTCAACTGGGAATGGGCTGATTGTGGGGAGGGGGGGATAGAGCTGCTGGCCCTGGAAGAAAACTGGGGGGGGGGGGGGCTAAGGCTACAAATGGGCTGATACGAGGGGATGGGAGAATGGAACTGGAAGGGAGTGGATCTGAGAGGGGCTGCCATGGTATTTGTACTAGAAGGGACTGCTCAGTGGGGAAGGAGGGGGACTGGAAGGGAATGGACACCAGTGGCAGTCATGGGAATGCAAGTTGACATTGGAAGGTACTGAGAGTGAGGACTGGAAAGGGCCTGATACTGGGGAGGGTTACTGGGACTGGAAATAGGCTGATGGAAAGAAGTGAAGAAAACGAAAGAAGAGCTAAGAAATGGCAGATGGACCATAGACCACAGAAAGAGAGCTAAGAGAAGACAGGAAAGCAGAAGCCTCAGATCTGGACCAGCATGATCAGAGAATAAATTAGTCAGACAACAAAGGTAGAAAAAATAATTTTATTTCATATTAGTGATTTGACTACAAAATCATCATAATTTTGAAATCAAATATTGTTACTTGTTATTGTGATTAATTATTGTGGTTTAAATAAGTACATTTTATAAATAAAAACATATTGCAAAGGCCTATAATATATTAATAATTCAAGAAATGATTACAGCGACAATGCGTTAATGGTAAAGGAAGAGAGACACATTTGATTTTATCATTGGGGGTCACCACAAGTTGACCAATGGTGAAAAGGGTCACGGTACAAAAAAGGTTGAGAACCACTGCCCTAAGCCCACCTCTCCCCTTCCTCCCTTCTCTATTTCTGTGGATAACACTACACTAGTCCCTGTTTCCTCAGCTCTCAACCTTGGGTCATCCTTGACTCTACTCTCTCTTTCTCTGTACACATCCAACAGATAGCTAAAGCCTGTTGCATCTTTCTCCATAATATCAGCAAAATTAGTCCCTTTCTTTCTGAACATACTAGTAAGACACTTATCCACTCTTTAGTCACCTCTTGTCTTGACTGTTGCAATCTGCTCCTCACTGGTCTCCCTCTGAATCATCTTTCTTCCCTTAAATCTTTTCAAAACTCAGCTGTATGGTTTATCTTCTGCCAGTGTCACTATGCTCATGTAATACCTCTTCTCAAGTCACTTCATTGGCTCCCTATCAATTTTGCATCCAGTTCAAACATCTCCTATAAGTGCATTCACTCTGCGGCTCTTCACTACCTTTCCTCTCTTATCTCGCTCTACACCCCTCCTCTGGAAACTCTGCTTCTCTGGTAGATCCCATTTCTCTGTGCCCTTCTCTGCCACTGCCAACTCCAGACTTTGTTCATTCCACTTTGCTACTCCATATTCCTGGAACAAACTACCTGAGTCAGTGGGTCAGGCTCCGTCTCTAGCCCTATTCAAAGCCAGGATAAAAATGCACCTCTTCGAGGCTGTTTTTAGACCCTAATGCTCCTCACTCTCTTGTTCACTAGTTGTTTCTCTTACAATACTCTTCTAATCCCCAGTTTTGTGATGTTTTACATTTTGATCAGATTGTAAGCTCTGATGAGCAGGAACTGTGTCTTATATCTACAGAGATGTGTACGCCTTGTAGCGCTATACAAATGATAAGTGGTAGTAATAGTAGTCTTTAGCTCTGATCCTTCTGCCAGATCTTCAGCTCCTCACATATGATAGTCTTTGCAGAAATATAGAAATTAAATCTCTATGCATACCTTGAGTCTCTATACCTACCTCTGTCCCTTTGTGTACAGTTAAAAGAATGTATATTATTACATAAGGGAGGTGGAAATAATCAAACTGAATTTGTATGTGTGTAAATATGTATATTTTCCTAAAACCTTAGATTATTACCCCATTAGAGGATAGTCCACATACAAGGCTAATTTTATAACAGGATACTTATGTGAGAAGCCCCAAAGGATGCCTATTTTAAGCCTATTTAATAAAAGCAACAGAGGTGCCTATATGCCTTCATAAAATATGCTCCCAGATCAAGCTCCAATAGTGCACAAATGCTAATACACAAATTTACACCTGCTTCGAAGAAGGCGTCAATTTGTGCATATTATTTTATGTATGTACATACTGTACCTATCCCATTCCACTCAAACTACATTTTACACACCTATGTGTTTCACAATTTTATAAAATCCCTAAAATTACCCCCTGCTTGTCATTTTAGCATGCACATTAAAGGACCTGTTCACTGAAGTACGGTAGGGAGTTACCATGCAAATTATCATGTGGTAACAGTTTTGGCACAGTCACAACACTCACCAAGTGCTAATTTGAGTAGTAATTGCTTGCCATTGCAGAGGGCAGGAAAGAAGCAGAAAATGGGCAAGTTATGCCTTACAGTTAGTGCATGGTAAGTTATTAAGTGATGGCATGGCTGCAGATGGCATGGGTGCAGAGGAGGCAGTAAGTGCATCCGCACTAACTGTGATGCTGTTACCAAGGGCCCAGCATGCCAAGGCACCCCTTCCCACATCTTGACACACTGTCAGCTTCTGAAGGAACTCCCTTCCACCCCCCTGACGCCCCTGGCATCTCAATGAATCCACTCCCACTCTCTGACACCCCCCAATATCTCAACAAAACCCCAATACCCTCCATAATACTTCCTGGCTCTTATTAGGATTTTCCTTAGGATCTAGTGTGGAGTAGGATCTGTTCTCAGTTGATCCTGCTTCATCCATGGCCTGGGATCAAAATGGCACTCACTAAGGGTCAAGCTGCCAAATACTGAATGTGCACCCTTATTGGCAGCTTAACCGTCTAGCCTGATCCCATGCTGCCAATAGAGCAGGAGGAACTAGGGATCCTGTTCCCTTCTACACTCTAGAGAAACCATTGGTAAGAGCCGGCAAATGTCAGGGAGTGTTAGGGGTTCTTTGAGATATACTGTAGTTGAGGAGTTGTCAAGGATGAGAATGGCTCTTTGAGACGTCAAGGGTTGCTAAAGGGTGGGAGTTTTTAGGCAGTCTGTCGTAGGGGCCTGGAAGGGTGAGAGGTTTGGTTAACCTGCATCATCCATGGTAATTCCATTGCTCATAGTATAGTTGCATCCACTTTATCAGCAATGCGCTTACCCTGCGGTAGAAGGAAGCACTGTGCAGTAATGGTAGAGGCAGATGCTGGCCATGCCACACAGTTACGGTACAGACTTTGCAAACACCGTGTATTAATTTTTATAAGCAACACCAAGTAACTGAAAATCTTTATCACACATTAATAAACGAGTCTCTAAATTTTTAGAGACACGCATGCTAGACAGTTTTCAGTATAAGGTTTATTGCTTAAACTGCTAACAGGCCATTTCAAAAGCCATTTCTCAGCACAACATAATGCTTTTTGTCTAAAACAGGTGCTCGTAAGATCTCATATCTAATACGTGTGTAAAGTTCTACAAGTACAAGAGTAACTTTACCAGGATTAAGGGGCAGCGTTTGCCCGGGAAAGGTTGTGGAGAGATTTGCATTATGTCTATAATCATGAAAACACATGTATATGGGCATAAGATAAACCAGAAAATTTGTGCATGCCAAAGATCAAGTATTATAAAAGTAAGCCCATAGGTTCCCTAGCGTAATTTTCAAAATATAAGCATGCACACACTTTCATTCAGAAAATTTGCGAGTACCCACACAAGGAAGTATCCACAAACTATTTATACCTGTGCGAAGTGATACAATTACCTCCTAAATTAACTGTCACAAGGAGCGATTTTTCTTTCTATTTCTGGATGTAATTTTCAAAATGACGGACTTCTAAATATAATTTCTACTTTCTAAATCTGCATCAAAAATTCAAGCATGTAATTAGGAAATTGGTTGCCTTGGGAATGTTTCTATATATCCTTCTTATTTTCTTCTAACAATTACATGTAGTTTAGATAAAAAGATGCTAATATTGTTTAATTGAGTTGCTTTTCACAGGTGTCTTTGATTACCTGAAGTTTTTAATTCCTCCACAGCCTCCGCTATAATTTGATATTAGAAATATTTTGCATAATGTGTCATGATTTAGATCTTTGACTGTGTGGGTATCAGGATAATATAGAGAACATATTTTTAGCCTTTTCTGCTCTGACTCCTTTCCACATGACTATTGCCTCACAATCATTTGGATTCGGTTTTGAGTCTTGAATATGTTTATCAGCTTTGGAATCTGTGACCATTTGCTGTGCTTGAGGAAAGATAGTCTGGTTTTCCTGGGGTCTGTAGACCCCTAGATCAATTGCTAATTTTCTTCCCCTGTATAGTAGCTTAATGACATAAATATTAATTGTTTTTTAATCTGCCATTTCCAAAATGTGTTGCAAAGAGACTTCTGGCGCATAAAATAATTTTTTGCTTATCTGTGGACAATAAATAATAATTTTTCTTCCGCATTGATATGTTGAGCATGGTATCTGAATTCCTGGCCATCTCATGACAATGAGGGTCAAAACCTTAGCTTTCTCTTCTGCTATGAGGTAAATATTTATACTTTTCAAAGTGCTTAAAATGTATAGGTTTCTTAAGTAAAGGCATTTTTATGTTCTGTTTTTGAATAGTCAATTTTAATTGAAATGCGCCCATATGTTTTATATCTATCTATGGTATGAAGTATTTTCTCTTAGTATGCAAAAGTGGTGGTTCAATCTTTGTTTTATTAGATAACGTCTGTTGATTTGCCTGGACTTGGGCTTTAAAAAAATATACAAACATTTAGATAGTCTATTTCCTGTCGCCCAAGACTGACTATGGCATGCCCGATCACGGGTCAGGTGGCAGGGAAATGAGCAGGGGAACTGCTTGCCGGCAATCGAGACTCGTGCATGGCATCTCATTGCCATGGTGAAGGTATGCCACAGCACCGGAATCCATGCAGGAGCCCCAGGCAGGTTGTACGGTGAGGGGCCTGGACATACAGAGGTCCAGAATTGGGGCACGTCCTTCCTGCCTGTCCAGGCTGGTTGCACCCGATTCTGCTCCCACAGGGATGTCAAGCCCCCGCAGGAAAAGAATTGGGTGCCGGATGGGCCCCAATGAGAACCGGCCCTCAGTGAATTATACATTAAAATTGTGCATTGGCATATGGTTTTAATGCAAACCTCTGAAGATGTAATTAAGATTTCACATTAATGACAGTATTAAGGCAAATTGCTACAATGAAATGAATATTTAATTTTAAGTAGCTTATTGTCTTTTTTAGCGGTATGTTTACTAAAGGCTGCACTGCTAGCATTAGATTGCAATACGATATCAGCATTAAGGCCCATGCACATGTTGGTTGGTGGGTGCCTCCACCCCTATGCCAAGAGCACATTAAAATTGCGCGTTACTGTGCTAAGCAGCACTTGGGCTCACTTAATGCTATCCATTGAGGTGGCATTAAGTAAACCACACTAATAGCAACAGTAGCGGTTAGCATGTGTCCATAAGACCTACACTAACTGCATCACACCATTTACGTGTACATTATTGCCCCAACTCACCCTGCCCCTGCCCTCTCACACATTGCTTAGTGTGAGAGTTTTGACTGGGTGAGACTGAGGCGGAGGGTGATAAAGAGTGAAGCTTAGCAGGTGGTGGTCAGATAAGGGAAGAACTGAGGTACAGAGATTTGAAGGTAAGCAATTAGAATGAAAAACATCACCCACTCCAGCCAATTAAAACCCTGATCTCATACCTGCTCTAAATTTCAAATGTCCACAGACTGAAGCCATCTTCTCCCCCCCCTCCCTCACTATTTTATTTATTTATTTTATTTATTACAATCTTTTATATACCGCGCTATTTGATATCAGCACGGTTCACATACAACAACATCAACAGAATAACAGGCTATTCCGTGTTTACAGCAAACAGGTATATAAACTTGGGTAACATAAGGTTAACTTATTACAAACATGATTATATAAAAGGTATCATGACAACACAAAAGTCCTAGTAATCTTACTGAGAAAGTGGGAGAGGCTATTTGAAGATAAGGTGTGTCTCTTATTTGGGGGGGCTTTTGCTGGGGGTAATGTTTGGTGGGTAGTATATGAGGAAAAGGTGATATTTAAGTGCTTTCCTAAATTGGGTTGCCATTACTAACCTCCCCCCTCCCTGCACCACTACCACCTCCCCAGCCACTTAATCCTTCTCCTTGCTGGCAAATGACCCTCTCCTCTAGAACCACCTAAGCTTCCGGAATCTGCTAATGTGGTGGTGGACCCCCATGACCGGGCACACGGTTACTATACAGCAACAGGGGCCCTTGCTCAGCAGCCTCTGGCAAAAATAAGGATCTTACCTTACTGATAAAGTACAAAGATCAATGAATTGTCATTTCTGTATTGCACAGATTGTTATTACTATCTCCTCCTCAGTGAATGGATGTTTCAACCATTGTCATTTTTTTTACCTTATAGGGTTATTGAAATTGTTTAAAATTATTTGTTATATCTAAGACTGAAGCAGCACTTTTGTCATTTTGAATTCTGATAATAATTTACGAATAACTTCCCTATGTCTCCTTGTAAGTTAATGGAAGAACCTTAATAACCAATGATTTCCGTTATTAAATGTTCTCTTTATCAGTACTTTTGAATACAAAATATACTTGGTTTATCTGTAGAAGCCAAAGTGTTCTGTATTCAAAAAATTGCTGTCTACTACTTTGCATGATGTATTCAGTATTTTTTCTCTTAAGATAATTGTATTCTGTCTAAGGCATACTAAGTAACTTGAAGAGATACTTATCTAAAGTATGTTGTGTCATCTCTGTTTCTTTTGTCCTGCTATATAACTTTATTAGCTCATGTAAATTCAATTCTTAGTTTTTTGCAGTAGTTATTTGAAGTTCCAAATTTAAAACCCTGGCTCTAATCTTCAGGGTCAGGTTTCATGAAGGACAGGCTATCCTTCTATATACTTAGTAGGCCTTTAAAATCCTTCCAAGGAGTATCCTTAATTTTGCCATAACTGGAAAAAAATCAAAAGGTCTGATCTCCATAAATGGCTTGTTTTTGGAGCAGCACACATCCTCTGGAACTCCCTCCCAGAAGAGTTTGCCTCATTGAGTACTGCTTCCAAATCAGGAAAATGGTGAAAGCCTTGCTTTTCTGCCAGGCCTTTAGAGGAATTCTATAAACTCTGGGTCATTTTATGCACATTGACACATGCGTATATGGGGCCTATTCTATAATGTAAAGTACGAGCATATTTTACTTTATACAATAACGGCATAAATGCTGAGATATTTGCGCCAAATCTAGGCACAGCCATTTACACCAATTGTAGATTTGGTGCAAATTCTCACCACTAGATTTGTAAAGAAGGCATGGAAGCTATAGTATTTTATAACTTGCATGTGTAAATCTAGGCTTTGCCTATACTCTACCCAAGCTGTACCCCAGCACTCAACCCAAACTGAAAGTACGTGCATTGGCACATATTTGCATGCTTCCAAAATAGCGGCCACCTAAAGCGCATGCGTAAGTGCCCATTCATGCATGTAAGCTTTAAACACAACTTATTTTCAATAGTTTCCAAGAAATCAATCAAAGAAAGGGAACCTCCTACACACCTCCCTGCTTTGTCCCCACTGGCCGCCACTACTACACTGTATCCCAGGGGACTTATTCCACCTCTAAGGTGGAATAAGTCCTGCATCTAACCGGCATACAGTACCTCAGACATACAGGGCCAACTTCAGAATCGGCCCTGTACATTCAGGTTGATGGCTCACCTATGCACCGCTCTTGCTCTGCCTCCCAACTGCCCCCTCCTGCCCCCGTCTAAGGCTCCCTGTGCAATTCTGCTGTTCATACATGGAGCCTTGAATGGGGATGGCAAGGGGGGACGAATAGGGGGGATGTAAGTTCAGGCAGGGCATACATCCCTGCTATTCGGGGCTCAGAATAGACCCCATGGTGTATCTGGATTTTCAGAAAGTCTTTGACAAGGTCCCTCATCACAGTTGGCAGTAGAAGAGGAGAACACAGAAGCAATCTGCCAGAAGAACAGAGTTATACGGGCAGGGATGTAGGGAGAGATAAGAGAGGAAAGGTAGTGAAAAGCAGCAGAATGAATGCACTTATAAGTCAGTAGGAAAAGTTTGAACTGGATATGGAAACAGATAGAGAGCCAATGAAGCGACTTGAGAAGAGGAGTTATGTCAGCACAGCGAGACTGGCAGATTATTTATTTATTTATTTGTGATTTTTTTTTTCTATACCGCCCTTTCCTGTGATCCAGGGCGGCTTACAATAAAACAAACCAAAATACATAAAACTCATGATAACAGTGCAACATTAACGTCCAGAAAACTATTTACATTAACAATATTTACAGAAAAGATTAGGTAGATAAAGTGATGATCTATTTGCATGAAGGCTATATACAACATAGGCAGATACAGAGGTGAGGATCTGGTGAGGATTAGTCACACAGCTGAGTTTTCAACAGATTGAAGGGGAGAGAGATGAGTCAGGGGGAGACCAGCAAAGAGGAGGTTGCGGTAGTCTAGACTTGAGGTGACTAAATAGTGGATAAGTGTCTTAATGGTATATTCAGAAAGGAAGAAGTGAAATTTGCTGATGTTATAGAGAAAGAAACAACAGGTTTTAACTATCAGTTGGATGTGTGTGTAGAAGGAGAGGGAGGAGTCAAAGATGACCCCAAAGTTGCGAGCTGAGGAAATGGGGAGATATAGAGCATCATCAACAGAAATTGAGAAAGGTGGAAAGGGGGAAGAGGGTTTAGGGAGAAAGATAAGAAACTCAGTTTTGGGCATGTTCAATTTCAAATGGTGGTGAGACATCTAGGCAGCAATGATAGGCAGGCAGATATATGGTCCTGGATCCCCACAGAGATTTCAGATGTAGAGAGGTAGATCTGAGAGGCATCAGCATAAAGATGGTATTAAAACCATGAGATGGGAGGAACAAGGTATGGAGAGAGAAAAGGAGTGGTCTCAAGACAGACCCTTGGAGTACACCAATTGAAATCAGGATAGCGGTAGAGGAGGATCCACCAGAAAGAACACTAAAAGTGTGGTGGGAGAGAAAGGAAGAGAACCAGGATAGAAGAGAGCCTTTAAAACCAAGCGAGGACAAGGTAATGAGGAGATGGTGGTGGTCAACAGTGTCAAAAGCAGCAGAAAGATCAAGAAGGATGAGAATCAAGTAAAGACTCATGGATTTGGCCAGGAATAAGTCACTGGAGACTTTGGCAAGAGTAGTTTCAGTATAATGTAAAGGACGAAAGCCAGATTACAATGGATCCAGAAGGGCTTGAGAGGAGAGAAAGCCAAGATACGGCGGTGAACTGCACATTCAATTAGTTTAAAAATAAAAGGGAGGAGGAAAAGGGGTTGATAGAAGGATAGCTAGGATCTAATGAGTATTTCTTGAGGAGAGGTGTAACCACAGCATGCTTGAAGGCTATAGGAACAGCTGCAGCGGAAAGCGATAAGTTGAAGATATGACAGATGGAAAGGATGACAGCAGAGGAGATGGAGTTTAGGAGACAGGTGGGAATAGGGCAGAGAAGCAGTGAGTTTGGATGGGGAAATAACTTGTATGTTTTCCTTCTCAGACCTCTTAGAAATGGAAGAAAGAGTGGCAGAGATTGAGGGGGAGTGAAGAAGGGAAAGAGGGAATGGAGATGACCTCATGAGGATTTGGAATGTAATCGTGTGGACTTGTCATGTAAATAGTCAGCCAAAGTCTGGGCAGAAAGGGAAGGAGGGGTCAGAAGTGGAAGTACCTTGAGGAGAAAGTTGAGAATTGTAAAGAGACAGCAAGGATCAGAGGCAAGAGAGTTAGTCAAGTGGACATAATAATCTTGTTTGGTGAGTGCTATGGCTGACTGAAAAGAAGCTAGCATGAATTTGAAATGTAGAAAGTCTGCAAGATTGTGGGATTTGAGCCAAATGCACTCAGCTGAGCAGGCACAGGAACGTAGGTAGCAGGTTATCGAGGACAGCCAGGGCTAAGGTACAGTACGCCTCACAGGATGTGGCATGGAAATAGCAAGAGTATCCAGAGCAGAGGAGAGTGTATTGTTAAAGGAAGATATTGCCTCATCAACAGACTTAGATAACATAGTGGAGGAAAGAGGCCATTAGACAGTAATGGAAAGAGTCGATAGGTCAATAGCATGAAGATTCCTAAAGGGGTTGGAGGATATTGGGTGAGAATGAGGTGGAGGTGATAAAGAATGAGACTTAGCAGGTGATGGTCAAATAAAGGAAGAAGTGAGGTACAGAAATCTGAGTGTAAGCAGTTAGAGAAAAAGATAATGTCAAGGCAGTGACCATGCTGGTGAGTAGGAGTGGTAGAGCACTGTTGGAGGTTGAATAAGGAGGCAAGAGAAAAGAGCTTTAAAGCATAAGAGTCAGTGGAGTTATCAACATGAATGTTAAAATCCCCAAGAAATAGGGGGGGGGGGGGGAGCAGAAAATGAATCCAGAAAATAAGGAAATCCATGAATCAAAGTCAGCGAGAAAGCTAGAGGTGGACCTGTCAGGGGGTCAATAAATGACAGCTATTCAGAGAGGTAGTGCAGTAAAAAGACAGATGGAGGGGACTTAAAAGGAGGGAAAAGAGTGAGACTGAGGCAGAAGCAGGGATTGAAATTGGCAGGAATCAGAGAGTAGAAACCCAACACCACCAGCACAGCCAATAGGATGAATCATATGGGAGAACTGGTAGCTGCCATGACAAAGGGCAGTGACTGATGCCAAGTCTTCAAAGAGCATGAAGATGGAGAGTATTAAAGATAAAGAGGTTATTAAAGTGCCGAGAACGGATTCACGGGAAGTGACATTGAAACAGTGAAAATGCTAAACAAATACTTCTGTTTTTACTAAAGAAAATCCTGGAGAAGGACCATGTCTGATTTGACAAAATTCACAGAAGATGATGTGTTTGAACAGCTTGCAAAACTGAAAGTGAACAAGGCCATGGGACTGGATGAGATACATCCCAAGATACTGAAAGAGCTCAGAGAGGTTCTGGCAGGGCCACAGGACTGGAGAAGGGCTGATGTGGTATCTCTTCACAAAAGTGGTAATAGGGAAAATGTGGCAAACTACAGGCCAGTAAGCCTTACCTCGGTGGCAGGCAAAGTAATGGAGGTGCCCCTGAAAGAGAGAATAGTGGACTTGCATGATCCGAGGCAGCATGGTTTTACCGAAGGACAATCTTGCCAAACAAATCTGATTGAGTTCTTTGAATGGGTGACCAGAGAACTAGATCAAGGGCATGCAATGGATGTGATATACCTAGATTTCAGCAAAGCCTTTGATAGTGTTCCTCATAGAAGTCTTATCAATAAACTCAGCAGCCTGTGGATGGGTCCCAAGGTGGTGAACTGGATCAGAAATTGGTTGACTGACAGATGCCAGAAGGTGATGATAAACAGAACTCACTCGGATGGAAGAAAGGTGATTAGGTCCTGGAACCAGTACTGTTCAATTTATTTATTTATTTGTTTGTTTTTATATACCGCTTTGTCGTTGACATTTTCTATTTTGTTTCAAATTAATGCACATCCCTAGAGAAGGCTTCATCCAGATAGTCAGCATTAAAAGTTTGGGTTGAAAGCATATCTTGTTTCAGATTGTGGCAGCCTCCTCTGTCAGGCTTTGCCGGAAGAGATCGAGTCCCAGGGATTTATTCTTCCTTAGACTATTGGGGAGTATGTGGGTCATATCTGGCCAACTGAATACAAGACTATCGACTTGAACTGGTTCCAGAGCAGCTTCAGCACAGATTTCACTGTTCAACAGCCAAAATGCTTCAGACACGAAAGCAGCTGTTCTAAACTAATTTAAGGCTGCTGAACAGAGAAATCATAAAAAAAATGGCTGATTAGGTCTAGTTGCTAAGATATATGCTATTAATTAGTCATTAGGTGCCATTAACTGTGTATTATGCAACATTTGTGTGAGATTGGGTAATCTCTACTTGCAACCAATAGAAATATCTGTCCAAAACCAGATAATACAATCAGTATTTAAATTTGTATCGCTTGACAGTATAAATCTTAAGGTGTATTAGTCACAGAAAAATTTAAAATTAATTCTTTTGCATTATTTTATGCCAATAGGTCAATCACAGCGTATTCGGCGATGCATCATACTTGTGTTAATAATGCAGATAATTTCTGCTATATTTGTGGTGAAGTGACTTTTACATCACAAAAACAGAATATGACTGTGGCGGTTAAGAAAGCCTACAACTTATATTTTGGCTGCAGAATAGGAGATCGGGATAAAAGCTGGGCACCACACATATGCTGCAATTCATGGGCAACATATCTCAGGCAATGAATGAATGGGAAAAGGCAATCAATGCCTTTTGCAGTTCCAATGATCTGGAGAGAGCCCACGGATCATGTCAGCAATTGCTACTTCTGCATGGTTCCTCCAATTCAGAAAGGCATATCCAGAAAGAGTAAGTGGACCGTGCAATATCCAAACATTCCATCTGCAATACGCCCAGTGCCTCATGGAGAAGGGTTGCCGATTCCCAAAATGTCAGAATCATTATCATTAGAATCAAGTGAGGAAGAGGCAGAAGTTTGTAGTCATGAACTGTCAACCTCATGTGACCCAGAGTTTCTTCTGGCCACTGCTAATGAGCCACACCTCATAACGCAAGGTGAATTGAACAACCTTGTCAGGGATTTGGATCTCTCAAAGAATAAAGTTGAGCTTTTGGATTCCAGACTACAGCAGTGGAATCTTCTGGCTGATGAGGTTCGAATTATTTTTTCTGGGACCGTCAGAAAGACTTGGGGGCATGTTTACTAAACTGCGGTAATGTCATTTCGCGGTAAAGGTAGAGATGCCCATATAAAGGAGTGGGCGAGGCAGCAGTAAAGCTGTGTGTCAGATAAGTCACATTAGAAGGTGCGTTAAAAGGCGCGTTATAAGGCACCGTAGAAGTCACGTGCCTTACGTGCCTTATAAAGCACCTTATAACATGCAGTATAAGGCGTGTTATAAGGTGCCTTGTACTGTGCCTAATTAGGAGCCTTGTAACGTATTTTAAGGAGTGTTGATAGCTGTGGAGAGGGTACTGTGTGGCTGGCAGCACAGATCTGCAAAGATATGACTGTCACAGGCAAGCAAAATATCTGCCCTGGATGGGGGGGGGGGGGGGAACAACAAGGAATTAAACCAATGACCTCTGCCTCCACAGTCATCAACGTAACCAGTGGGCTACAGCTCTATAGTGTCTAGCATACTGCTGGCTGGCTACAGAAAGACTGCAGGTGACCACACAAGCTATCTGCTGTGGTTATCAGGATAGAGTAGACCCACCCATACCCATGATGCACTACACATGCAGATCAGCAGCCTATGTCTGATCACAAGATGGGGTATGCGCCACTATAGCACCCCAGCCTGGTAGGAGGAGCTGACCGTGTGTGTTACTGGCACAGAGTAGCTACAGACCGTGACAGCATGCGGTTCCTGTGCTAACCCTGAGGATGAAGTGGGGGGCCCAGCACCAGGTCTGCAGCACATGGCATGGCTGAAATAGGCTGTGCTGCAGGTCCTTATTAGTGTCAGTGTGTGATAGGTAGTCCTTGCAGACATGCCTAGGATACACCTGTGTCCATCTGTATTCCCCAGTCATATTTAGCCCTTGTGGACTATGATGCATCCAGAATAGTGCATATTCTGCGTGGGTGATATGCAGACCCTAAAGCGGATTATATGAGCACCACCCAACCTGCCCCTGTGGGTCAGGATGGGGAACAGGATCCCTCACCAACAGATCCTCCGTCTAAATCCCTGCAATGGTGGCAATAGAGAGGACCATCAACTCCAGTCTTGCTAGGGAACAGATACCCTACAGGGTAGGCAATGCCGCTCTGTACGCATCCATAAGGCAATGGCAGACAGACAGTAGGCCTGGAAATGCTCAGCTGCCCCCCACCACTATCTGACATTCTCCAGCAACAAGCCCAGTGCACCTCCAGCCGCTGCACCCTGCAAGGTGTTCCAGCCATACACATACTAACTACAGACAATCTGCTAGCTAGTCCATAGTGCATGTTCCTAGATGAGATGTGAGCACGCACACACCAAGCAGCTAGGTCAGTGATTGGGCCCCAGAAAAAAAAAAACCATAAATATCACTTGACAAAAATACAACATAGCACTATGCGGGAACCTGGCCATGCCGTGGTCACTGCTCAGTCAGGGTGAGAGTGACCCCCCAGCAGGACATGCAGGTTGCATGTCTGTGCAGGTTGTGGCCGGGCACTACAATGTCCACGCCATTGCCCTATGCCTTGTGCAGATGCATCCAGGCCAGGCCACCCTGTCCAGGCTATACCCATGGTACCTTGCTCCTCATTATGCACATTGGCAGGCTTACACTGGCAACAGTGCAAGCAGTGTGGGCTGAGGAAGGTGTTGGCAGACACCACACACTGAATAGACAGACACACACTCCCACACCTATGCCAGCATTGTGCAACTATAGAGGCTCTTGGCAGCCCTGGCCACCACACAAGTCCTGGGCACAGTGCAGGCATGGCTATGGTACGCAATACTGTTGGGGTCAATCCCAAGGGTGGTGAACACTGTCAGACACCAGACCTGAAACACACTCCACAGACATCAGAGAGGTTGGTATCATGCAGCTCAATGAGCAGATTGTGCTTAACTTAGGAATTGCTATCTGCCAGTAATCATAGCAACCTCTCGATATATGTGACCATATTCCCAGGTTTAGGGTGGCATTGCTAGGGTATGTAAGTGCTAGTATTGGGAGATGCACGCGGGGCCCAACATCCTGCCTCTCCAGGAGGCTTTGGTACTGGAACCTGTGGGTGCAGGTGTGTCTGCCCCTGTTGGCCGCTGCTCTAGGACAGAGGTTCACAAGTCCAAAAAACTGCCAGCATGGTTTAAAGGTGAGGTCAGAGAGGCTGTTGTTGCCAAAAAAGCATCTTTCAGGAAATGGAAAAAAGAGCCAAACGATGAAACCTGGAAACAGCACAAGCAGTGGCAAGTCAAATGCAAGGCATTGATAAGGCAGGCAAAGGGAGAATTTGAGAAACTTGCTGCGGAAGCAAAAACGCGAAGTAAAGACCTTTTCAAGTACATTCGTAGCAAAAAACCTGTGAGAGAGTCAATTGGTCCATTAGATGATAGAGGGGTTAAAGGAGCACTAAGATGCGACAAGGCGATAGCGGAGAGACTGAATGAATTCTTTGCTTCAGTCTTTACTGAGGAAGATGTAGGGATGTTACCCATGACTGAAGTGGTATTTAAAGGTGCGGAAGAATTGAAGGAAATATCGATACATCGGGAAGATGTATTTCAACTATTAGATAAACTGAAGAGTAGCAAATCACCTGGGCCGGATGATATACATCCAAGGGTGTTGAAAGAACTGAAATATGAGATTGCAGACCTGCTATTAGTGATCTGTGAACTATCATTAAAATCATCTCTAATACCTGAAGATTGGAGGATCGCCAATGTAACACCAATTTTTAAAAAGGGTTCCAGGGGTGATCCAGGAAACTACAGACCGGTGAGCCTGACATCAGTACCGGGAAAAATGGTAGAAACCATCATAAAGAATAAAATTACTCAGCATGTAGATAGTCATGACCTAATGGGAGACAGCCAACATGGCTTTAGACAAGGAAGATCTTGTCTTACTAATCTGTTATGTTTTTTTGAAGGAGTGAATAATCAGGTGGACTAAGGTGAGTCAGTTGATATTGTGTATCTGGACTTTCAGAAAGCCTTTGACAAGGTCCCTCATCAGAGACTTTTGGCAAAACTAAAGAGTCATGGGATAGGAGGCAGTGTACTATTGTGGATCAGGAACTGGTTAAAAGATAGAAAACAGAGGGTAGGGCTAAATGGCCAATTTTCCCAATGGAGAAAGGTGCATAATGGTGTACCCCAGGGATCTGTGCTGGGTCCGCTGCTTTTTGACATATTCATAAATGACCTGGAAAGTGGAATAATGAGTGAGGTTATCAAATTTGCAGATGACACAAAACTATTTAAAGTTGTTAAAACCCAAGAGGATTGTGGAAAATTGCAAGAGGATCTTGATAAATTGGAAGACTGGGCATCAAAATGGCAGATGAAATTTAATGTGGACAAGTGCAAGGTTATGCACCTAGGGAAGAACAACCCAAACTATGGTTACACGATGCAAGGTTCCACATTAGGAACCACCACCCAGGAAAAAGATTTAGGCGTCGTTGTGGATACCATGTTAAAACCCTCGGCCCAGTGTGCAGCGGCAGCCAAGAGAGCAAATAGAATGCTAGGTATGATAAGGAAAGGAATGGAAAATAAAACAAAAGATATTATAATGCCTCTATATCGTTCCATGGTGAGACCGCACCTTGAATATTGTGTGCAATTCTGGTCGCCGTATCTTAAAAAGGATATAGCGATTTTAGAAAAGGTTCAGAGAAGAGCCACCAAAATGGTAAAGGGGATGGAAGGATACTCCTATGAAGAAGGCTAAAAAGGTTAGGGCTCTTTAACCTGGAAAAGAGACAGCTGAGGGGAGATATGATAGAAGTCTATAAATTAATGAACGGAGTGGAACGGGTAAACGTAGATCAATTGTTTACCTTATCAGAATATAGAAAGACTAGGGGACATGCAATGAAGCTACAGGGTAAACTATTTAAGACTAATAAAAGAAAATATTTTTTCACTCAACGTGTAATCAAACTCTGGAATTTGTTACCGGAGGATGTAGTAAAGGCTGTTAGTGTAGCTGGGTTTAAAAAAGGTTTGGACAAGTTCCTGGAGGAAAGGTCCATAAACCATTATTAAGAAGGGACCCAGGATATCAATGCTTGAACCCATACAAGCATTGTGGAACCTGTGTCCCTTGGGGAAACTGTTAGGTACATATGACCTAGATTGGCCACTGTTGGAGACAGAATACTGGGCTTGATGGACCTTGGTCTGACCCAGTATGGCATATCTTATGTTATGTTCTTATGTTCTTAACTCCATTCCTGGTGGGCCAAACACTGTTTGGGTTTTCATGCTGTCCCTAATGAATATATATGAGATACATCTGCATACCATGGGGGCGGCGCATAGAAATGCAGCACAGACATCTGTATTAGAGACAGCATGAAACCTGAATGGTGTTTGGCCCTCCAGGACTGCAGTTGGGAAACTCTGCTCTAGGTATTGCGCATGTTTATGGTGTCTGTGCTTTGTAGGGTAAAATATAGGCGTTTAAGGCATGTTTATGTTATCTGCAATAAAGGTTCCGTCTTTATTACCACGTTTTAGTAGTGGGTAAAATATGGGGACTGGGTTGGCAGGAACCACAGCTGAGACTTGAACCTGTGACCGTCTGCTCCTGAACACATTGGCTGTGTGTACTGCACCACCATGCTGCCACAGAGATAGTGCAGTCCCTGGGGATACCATGACTGTTCATCAGACAGGGCCTGTCTGTTGCAGTGCATGGCACCCACCTACACAGGGCTAGGCCATCGTCTGCTGTGGGCAGCTGCCACTGGCCCTTCCACCGCCAGTACCCCTCTGCCACCATGCTGACATGCCCTTCTGCTGGTGGTGCGCAGTCGCAGGTCATCCAGTGTTCCGGTAGGCGACTGCCTATGGTGCGGGTTCTGGGGTAGGGGTGCCTGCATAGATGTCCACGCTTCCCCCTAGCACCGCCTGCCAATGTTCTGTGCCCTTGGGGGTACCTGCTGGGTACTATCCCCCGTGACACTGTGGGAAACACACTCGTGCCCATGTTGGGCCCTCATCAGTTGCTGTCTGGCTGCTCCACTGTTTCAGCATTCCTATGGGCCTCCTAGGCATCACCCTGGGCCACACTGTGGCCCAGCTGCACCACAGCATGTGCCTCCTGCAGCCCTCTGTATCCCCTTTTCCAGCATCTGTCCAGTTGCCCGTTCCAACATGCCCACCCTGCTGTTGCGGAACCTGTGCACACCATAGAAAACCTGTCCAATAACAAGGGGAAACCGTGATCAGCGCTATTTCACTGTGGGATCATTCACCTTGTATGGGGACAGGGCATAGACCCTTCCAAAATTAATATCTTTTTTTTGGAGCTTTCTCGGTAGTGTTTTTTTATGTTTCCCATTCATATCACTATTGGCCAGCTTGGTTATGTTTGTTTTACATTTTGTTCAGGTCATTTTCAGTGTTTATTTGCCCTTTTGTTCTGTGCACATGTATCACACTTATCACTTTTGTAGGTTTCCCTGGCTTTGCTGTACATTGCTGACTGAAATGGTTTCTCTCTCCTGCAATTGTGTGCTAATGCCTGGTTTTCGGTTGCGTCAGGATTCAGCCCTTAATTCCTCCGCGTTAGTGTGAAAGGGGCCTCTACCCGCCCACTCCCTGCCCATTGAACCCCTTCTCCCTGCCCTCTCTCCACCCTTTTCTGCACTTAATGCGGCCGGGAACGTTAAGGCGCGTTAAGGGCTGTTAAGGCGCCTTAATGGTACAGAATGTACCGTTAGGGCGCATTAACGTGCCTTATCAAAGCCACTGCTACGTTAACGCAGTTTAGTAAACATGCCCCTTGGTGTCATTCTTTTTCAAAGACGGTGATCTTGCTGCATGTAACAATGTGAAAGGTTTAATAGCAGCTCTCAATATCAATTACAGTGCAGATGATTGGAGGCTCTTCATTGATTCATCCAAAGCAAGTCTTAAAGCTGTATTGCTGAAAATGGCAACTTGCTACCATCAATTTCTATTGGCCATGCAGCTTTTATGAAAGAGACTTATGACAATATAAAACAACTTTTGTAATGTATAAACTATGATCAACATCTATGGTCAATCTTTGGTGACTTCAAAGTGGTCGCCCTCTTGCTTGGTCTTCAGGGTGGATACACCAAGTACTGCTGCTTCCTGTGTGAATGGGATAGTTATGCTAGAGATTGTCATTTTGTCAAAAGGGACTGGCCACTCCATCAGTCACTGGATCCTGGAAGCAAAAATGTTCTGTTTCCAGCACTTGTAGACAGCAACAAGATTTTGATGCCTTCCTTGCACATCAAGTTGGGACTAATGAAAAATGTTGTCAAGGCGATGGATAAAACTAAACCTGCTTTCAGGTATCTTAGTGGTAAATTTCCTAGACTGAGTGATGCCAAAGTTAAGGAAGGAGTTTTTGTTGGCCCTCAGATTCGTGCACTTCTTCAAGATGACAAATTTCTTTGTTTATTGCGTGGAAAGGAAAAGTCTGCATGGATAGCATTTGAATCAGTGACACAAAATTTTCTTGGAAACAACAAAGCAAATAATTACCAAGAGATTTTCAAGATCTTCTCAAGGCATACAAAAACCTTGGTTGCAACATGTCCTTAAAGATTCATTTTCTACACTCTCATCTAGATTTTTTCCCCACAAAATTGCGGAGCAGTAAGTGATGAACATGGAGAACGATTTCACCAAGACATTGCAGCCATGGAAAAGAGGTATCAGGGTAAATGGAGTCCATCAATTCTTGCAGACTACTGCTGGACAGTGACAAGGGATATTACATTGCTAGAATGTTCTTACAAATGTTCTTAATGAAAGTTAAATTGCAGACATAATTACTCCTCTGTTTCTTCTAAGTACGTTTATGAACTTTATTATATAAAAACATGCTTGTTATTGTGCAAAGTTTCATTTGTAATACAATTTTGATTTACATCTAAGGATTTAGGCTCGATTTTCACCATACATAGTGGTAAAATGTACATTCTTCAACATATCATAGAAACAGGAGCTAATTGACCAATTTCACTATCATATTTGAATTCAGTATATCAAATTCATTAAGAAATAGCACATTTAATTTCTGAAGCAAACAATTTTTGAAAATTTGTAGAACAATCAGAGCGTTTTACAGGGAACATTTGAACTACTGCGCAAGGCAGTTTACAAGAAACAAGAAACAATTTCAGATAACAATTGCAGTTAACAATAGCAATAAAGTGTGGTAATTATTTACATATTTATATATTCTTATTACTTTACAAGAGAGTGTGTAGCAACATTAAGAAAATGGTGAGAATCATTGTGATGTTGACCTGAGGTATATATGAGATTTATGGCTACTGATCACATTGATAGTAGTCCGTGAAGATGAATGTATTTGTGAGTGATATTGCTGAAGGACTGAATGGAAAAGTCTGTCTTTTTGTAGGTGATACGAAAATTTGCAACAGGGTGGACTCCCGTGAGGGAGTTGATGACATGAGGAAAGATCTACAAAAGCTGGAAGAATGGTCTAATGCTTGGCAGTTAAGATTTAATGTGAAGAAGTGCAGTGTCATGCACTTGGGATGCAGAAATCCAATAAAATTGTATATGATAGGGGGCGAGAGGACCTTGGAGTGATTGTTTCTGAGGAACTCAAGGTGGCAAAACAGTGTGACAAGATGATGACCAAAGCCAGAAGGATGCTGGGTGGCATACAAAGAGAATTACCAGCAGAAAGGAGGAGCTACTAACACCACTGTACAAGTTGCTGGTGAGGCCTCTCTAGGAATATTGTGTTCAGTTTTGGAGACCATATCTCACAAAGAATATAAAAAGACTGGAAATGGTTCAGAGGAAGGCGACCAAAATGATTTGGTACCTGCACCAGAAGACATTAAGAGAAGAGACTTGAAGACCTAAATATCTATACTCTAGAGGAGAAGAGGGACAGGGGAGATATAATACAGACCTTTAAATAGTTAGAGTATTAATGAATAACCAAACCTTTTTCAAAGATGGAGAAGCTGAAAAACTAGAGGACATAACATGAAGCAGCAAGAGGGTAAACTGAAAGGCAACGTCAGGAAATACTTTTTCACTGAAATGGTGGTGGATGCTTGGAATGCTATCCTGATAGAAGCGGTGGGGGCACATACAGTGACAGAATTCAAAATGGCATGGAACAGACACAGTGGATCTCTGAAATCTTACTTCTATGCAACTGTAAAGACTCTCCCAGGAAATGGTGGGAAGAGGAAAATTAATCCAAGAAGTCTTTGAAAGTTAGTGTGAACTGT
The DNA here is from genome assembly GCA_033557465.1 of Ichthyophis bannanicus. NCBI lineage: Eukaryota > Metazoa > Chordata > Amphibia > Gymnophiona > Ichthyophiidae > Ichthyophis > Ichthyophis bannanicus. Next base: position 1,607,376,016 of record CM066031.1, read on the forward strand.
TGAAAAACACCATGTACAACATCCAAAGAGCTGACCTGGAGCAATCTGGAGTTGTGGTTTCAACCCACACCATATGCCACACACTAAACAAAGAAGGACTTCATGGGTGAAGGCCAAGGACAACTCCACTGACAAAGACAGACATAAAAAGGCACGCCTGACCTTTGCCCAAACCCACCTTGAGAAACCACAATATTTCTGAGAAAATGTTCTGTGGACAGATGAAACCAAGCTTGAACCCTTCAGCAATGCAGACCAGCGATACATTTACAGATGAAGAAATAAAGCTTCTAAAGAAAAAAAAACACCCTTCCATAATGTTGTGGGGCTGTTTTGCTGTCTCAGGAACTGGATGCCAGGTATGTATTAAAGGAATCATGAAATCAGAGGACTAGCAAGGTATTTTGAAGCAAAATGTGCTACTTAATGTCAGAAAACTAGGTCTGGGTTAAAGGTCATGGGTCCTCCATCAGGACAATGACCCAAAACATATATCTAAAAGTAGAAAAGAATGGTTAAAAAGGAAAAAAATATACTATTTTAAACTGGCCAGCAATGAGTCCTGATTCCAACTGAGAACCTTTGGAAAGAGCTGAAATCTGCCATTGGTAAAAGGATTCCTGGAAACATTCATGAGCTGGAACAAATCACAGTTGAAGAGTGGGAGAAACTACCAGCAGACAAATATACGAAACTTATAGATTGCTACAAGAAACGTTTGGAGGCTGTCATCACTGCCAAGGGCAGAGCTTACAGTCTAGTCAAGATAGACAACACAACAGCTGAGGGCAAGGATATATCTAGGGGAATGTTAAGGAAACACATAGGAGACTAAGCGGATCAGGACCCAAAAGCAGCCTTGTTGAGGTGATTATTCAGCCTGGATTTGAAAAAGGCCAGAGATGAAGCATACTGGCTCATAGCACAGGTTTACATTTAGTCAGTATTCCCCCACCTGGCATATTGCAAAGGGAATGAGATGTTCCTCCTACTTTGGAAACATGTATGGACTCCATAGGGTCTTCAAAGCAATTCTTATACATTATTGCTTAAGAGTTAAATGAAGTCAAAACGACAGGAACTTAGCTGTCTCTGGATCCCTTTAACTTCAAACAAGGAGTCTCCAGCTCAGGTCATTGCCAGGAGGTAAACAGTTGTTCCTCCTGGTATGGATGTGATCCCATACAGGTAACAGCCCAGAGCCATCCCACACAGAGAATAGGCAAGACCCCCATGACTGGTTCTATCTCAAGGCAAATCAGTCAGTCACCTAGGGCAGCGGCAACTGGAGGAGGCATCAATGTGCAGCAACCAAAACAGCAAAACAAATGACAGCTATAAAAACTAGGACCATCAGCAGAGATCTGTATCCACTGGGAGAGTGTGCACACAAATACCTACAATACAACAGCAGTCTGGAAAGTATGATTTGCAGGTCTGAAAATGCACTGGCAAGATGTGAGAAGGTAGCTGCTGTGATAGGAGATAGGGTATGTGTTCTGTGAATCTATTAAAGTGGGTCACTCAGTCAGGGTTGGAGATAGCTGAACACTCTTAGGGACGGGGCATAGAAATGAGGTGTTGTAACTACTGGCAAAATGTTGGTCTGACATAAAAATGTGCAGTCTGACCACCTCCCCGCTGCATGGAGGGCCACTCATGAAGGGGGGGGAGCATGTTGTTTCTGGGGGCACATGACTACTCACCCTGACTACAGGAGGATATTTCTGTGGCCTACTGGCTCATAGCGCAGGTTTATATTTAATCAGTATTCCCCCACCTGGCATGTTGCAAAGAGAATGAGATGTTCCTCCTACTTGGCAAGCATGCCCATAGGGTTTGGGGACCCTCAGCTTCCTAACAGTTGGTGTGCTTGGGCTGGGGACCAATTGAGGGTGCTCTGCTCCATGGTGTTGGGTGGGTTGTACTGCCTTTGTGCTCTTAGGATTATGGACGGCTACTGGGGGATGCTTTCTACCCCAGAAATACCAGTTGTTTGTGGAATGGGTAGCTTATATGCCTGTCCTAGAGACTATATCTGGATAGTCTGTGCACTATAGGTAGCAGGGGGGGGGGTGGCAGAGAACCCCTGATAGATGCACTCCATAACTGTGTTGTCTCTGTGTTGCAGCAGCTGATTTATGCATCGGGTCATCATGGCACCCTCCCCTTCATCCATATGAGGGGAGGGAGGTCCAGACTCTTCCCTGACAAGGACTCAACCACACCAGCATGCAGAGCTTCAGAGACCAGTAGGTGTTATAAAATAATAGCCCGCATCTTCAAGAGAGAAGAATATACTGTAAATAATACAAGATGTATGAAGGACTTATATTTTTTGACAACAGGCCCATTAGAATTTCTTTCCTGCTGCTAAGCTACAAAAAAATGAAATCAATATTTCTGGAATAATTGACTCCTTTTAATTTGATGAAGGAATTGAAACATCTTTGAATGACCTTTATTGTTAAAAAATAAATTGGTTCTGTGTTCCCATGCATATGAAAACATTGAATGTGTATATATTTAGGCCAATAATCAGAAAGAGATGTTTGTTAGCATATTTGACTCTAGCACAAGAAATGTCATTTGGAAATGTATGATGTATAGCTGCAGAACTAAAGTCTTAAGGGCCAATTTGAAGAGAAAACATGTTCCTATATTTGGTGTTCATATGGACATATGCATATTGCACTCTTCATAATGAAAGCTTTATAAACTGAGTCAATAAGGAGGTTCCTTACAAATGTGAGTTATTTTAATGGTGGGGGGAGAACATATTAAAGCAGTACATGACAGTAGCTGCTCAACAGTCAACTGCACTTTTCACTGCAATTTTTTTCTAATGCAATGAAAAGTCAGTTTCAGGTTCTTGCATGTTATCCTGGTTATATGCTTTTTATTGCCTGAAAAAAATAATTTCATCATCAAAATATGGTCTGTGTATAGATACAGTTGTGGTCAACAATAGTGGCACCCTTGCAGTTCAACCCCTTAATCTCCAATATCTCCTTAAAAAAAAGTGGCCAGTGAAATGGCAATGGACTATACATGCACACATATTTGACACATAAAAGAATCAAATAAAACAAGACCAATTAAAAAGGGAAATAGTAGGAAATATTATTAAAACTGGGACTTTGCCAGGACCTGATTATTGGTATCCTTATAAACAATTCAAATCAGTTTGAATGGAAGAACCATTGCAGTAAAATTAGACGCATCTGTGATCAATTGTCAGCACTCACATGACTTGAATCAACCAATGAATGAAAGCTCTAATATTTAAAATGTTCCATTTTTGCAATGGTGAAGACAAGAGAGCTGCCTGAGACATACAGTTGGAATATTTCCAATTATTTCTCAAGATCTTGTACACAACATACCTAAAATGCAAGGGTGCCAATAATGTTAACCACAACTGTATGTGGAAAATTTAAGGTTGAAATCAAACCAACCATATCTCACTCAGCCTAGAAAAAATATAACAGATGCTCTGAATTTTCCCCGTACTTGCATAGATACCTTTGCTTTAGCAACAGATGCTGATCAGAGCACCTCTTTCACACAGAGGCTAATCTAATCACTCACAAGAACAGTGGTGCCTTATGCAATCTCATACAATGGATTTGGCTTTCAGGGTATTCATAAAAAATATTCATAAAATGTATTTTTTTTATATTGGAGCTCTAACATCTGATTCACTAAAGGGGTCATTTTAAAAGCCACGTTTGTGATTTGCATATCTGAAAATGCACTAGTCAGACGTGGAAATCAAAACCATTTTTTTTTTTAATTCTTTATTTTCGTTTTACAACAACAAAGGAAAGGAAGACATACAACTAAGAGACAAATACATACATGGAATATGATACATACACCAAAGTAAACCCCTACCACCCCCCTCCCCCCTGCTTCTTCTCTAGAAAACTAAAACATTCTCGAAGCGGGCGTGTACTGACATTATTGTGTTACAAAACCTTACAGCGATCTGAAACATTATTGTGTTACAAAACCTTACAGCGATCTGAAACATGATGAGTGTACATTAAACAGACATGTCGAAGCAATGAGCAGATTGTACATGATCGGACCATCTACCCGCTGTGTCTAAGCAAGTCGCAACAATAGTAGCATGCAGAGATTTCCTATCCAATATAGCAACCCCACATTTCCTAGAAACAGCTGGGGAATAGGCGGCCACCATGTAAGGTTTAATATTGAGGTTGAAAGTTTCCTTCAAATTGAAATGTGTTTCTTGGAGGAAAATCAGGTCCGCAGCTTCATGACTTAGATAGCTTAGGAGTTTCCTCCGTTTTATCGGATTATTGATTCCTTGTACGTTCAATGAGAAAATCTTACATGGTGCCATCAGTCGATAATAGACATTTTAGGTAAGAGCGCTTGAAAACTTACAACATAATCAGAATCTGTACAATAATGACATAAGCACCAAGTATGCTGGCCAATACACCCATATTGAAAAGTATGTACCAAAGTAACTTAGAGAAGAAGCAAACCCCCAATGAATATGGCGACCAGATGTCTGCGGGAGGAGGCCCTAGAGAGGAAGATAGAGACATAATAAAAGAAAAGAAACACCAGAGTCCATAAGAAACACTGTCTCTGATACTCGTCGAGGCTACTATGGGTAGATGGAGTCGGGTCCCAGATATCTTCAAAATAAGGCAACAAACCGCCCTCGACAGACTCTTCGCTGAGCCGCGGTAAATCCAATATGGCAGGCACAGCGGATATGAGAGTACTGGCAGGAATATTCTGGAAGTCAGCGCATCAAGTCGGCTTCTTTAGAGTCCAAAAACTCCGCTAGTAGATCAGGGTCCTCAAATGTTCTTGTCTGATTGTGAAGCGTGACTCGGAGCTTGGCCGGGTACATCAGGCCATAGCGTGCTTGTAGTTGTTGAAGCCTCGGCCGAAATTCCAGAAAGCGCTTTCGGCGGTCGACCGTGGGTTTAGCCAAGTCAGGATAGAAGGAGACCTTGTGGCTCTCAAACTCCATATGGACCTTTGCCCGGGAGGCACTAAGAATTTGTTCCACATGTTGATATCTCAAAAGTCGAAAGATGATAGGCCGCGGGGTCTTCCTGTTGAGCGCTATGTTTGTGGGTACACGATGAGCGCGATCGATCTCCAATTCTTTGGTAAAGGTGATTTGGAGCAGGGAAGGGAGGATTTTACTTAAAAACTCCTTCATGTCTCCCAATTCCGCTCCCTCCGGTATGCCCACGAGTCGTAGGTTGTTGCGGCGCGCTCTATTATTGCCATCTTCCACTTCTTTCTGCAAGGCCCGCACCTGACATTCAACTTTGTCAAGTTTGGACAGCCGGACCGCATGGGAGTCTAATATACTCTCCATTTTGTCCTGACGCGAAGAGAGCCCCTCTAGCCTGCCTTGCAGTACACCAAGATCTTCCCTCAGCGCTCGAAGTGCTTCACCGTTTGACTGCACGAGGTCCTTAACCCCTCTAATTTCTGCGAGGATTTCCTGCTGCATTTCGGGGCCCTCGCGCAAAGCCAGCCCCTTCTGCGGGGACGGGGGTTCAGTTTTGGAGCGTTTACCGTGAGAAGCCGCTGGAGAGCCAAATTCCAGGCGCGTGGGTTTGGTCCCCGCCATCTCACCAATGTGCCCCGGCAAGATCAGAGCAGAAATTCAAGTTTGTCCGGTGTTAATACAGGATTCTGAGTAGGCCTCTCGGGAGCCTCAGCGTTATGCGACCATCCCGCTGGACATCGGGCTCCGCCCCCCTAAATCAAAACCATTTTAGAAAAGGCCAAATTTGCCTGTGTCCAGCATGATTATGCCCAGGTCACATGACCATATGTCAGTCATGCCTTGAGCGTTTATACAAATAGAAACATGTATGCCCAATTTTAGAACACCGATGCATGCCTGAAATCACCAACGAACATGTCCAGGTTATAAATGCCTCAGGGTATGAATAGGCACTAAAAAAGTATTCCTTTTGTCAGATAGAAGAGGAGAAAGCCCTCTCATTCTCCCCAATACTTTTTTTCTATTCAGAAAAAAAAAATTGCAGGTCAATAAAGACACGTCTCCACTTACAAAATGGCAGATGCAGCATGGAATACACGCACCTGTTCTGAAATACTATCACGGGCACTTCATTGTTGTCTAGCCTGTTGCCATCCACATCAGCAATGTTTACGTTTCTAAAAGCGGGTGACAACTTATACATGTCTGCTCCATTATTCAGTGTGTCCTGGTTTCTTTATGTTTTCATGGAGATGTTTATCATTTAAGGTGGAAACAGGTTGATTTTAGAAGGCACTTACACGTGCCCACCTTCACTGCTACCCCTGCCATGGAATTTCAGAGGTTTTGATTTGGATATCCCATATTTCACCTGCATGGCTGTTCTAAAATGTGCCTTCAAGGCATTTCTATCATTCTGTCTCTATGATAAAACATCCTGATGAACTGGGTCCCTAATCTTTAAGTACATATTTTGAAAGTATCCTTGAGAAAATATTTTTGTGTACTTTCATAGGTACCCAATATAACAGGTTCGAGGAGGCAAAGCCTTCCTAAAACCAAGGCTGGCAAACAGTAGCAGGGACTGGATCTTGCAACACTGACAGTTTAGTATAAGAACAGGACAGGCATAAAGACAGTAACTGAGGCATGAAGCCAGAAGAAGCTGTCTGCTTTTTGCAGCTACTAATTTCCCGCCATTTGCCTCTGATTGGTCCTGGCCAGCAGAAAGAGCTCATCAGCAGCCAGAGGTGTGCAAATACTTTATACAATACCTGCATAACAAAGAAAGGGGCAAGAATGTCTTATGTGGAGAAGGACAGTAAGAGAATGTAAATAAATAAATAAAGAAGAAAGAAGAGAGCAAACGAGTGAGGGTGGAGCGGAGCGAGAGACATAAGCAGGAAAACGTGTGAGTCTGAGAGTTCCCTAGTGAGATGGGGGTGAAAGAAGAAAGAAAATCTATGCAGCCCTACCCCCTGACCCCCCCCCCCTGCTCCAGACTCCCCAAAAAAGGGAGTCACAGACCACCAAGGAAGGTGTTTTTAGAAGGGCTGTGTGTCACTTTCATGTGAGTTTGGAAAAAATGCCGCTTACATGTATATAACCACAGAACAGAGTTTTGAAAGGGGGATGTCCTAAGCATGAGATGTGGGGTTGAAAAGCACACATGTATTTTCTATTTTTCAAGGGCAATAAATGCATACTTAAAAAAAAATTGCCTATTAAAATTTACACTGGATCCCACTGCTGCTTACCAATGGGGAAAGTGTTTCTGATGTCATAGTGGCAGATCATCTCGCATCCAGCAATCGCCAGATAGTGTGGTTCAGTATTAGGACTAGAATTGATAAAATCCATTCAAAAGTGAGAGTCTTAGGGGTATGTTTACTAAACCGCGCACATTAGCGCACGCTAATGATGCTCTTAAGTGCCCCGCACACGTGCACGTCACACTAACGGGCCACTAACGGGCCCGTGCGTGTGCGCGGCGCGGTGATGTGCGATAGAGGCGTGGAAAGGTTTACGGAGGGCGGAGGAAGGCTCCCGAGGGGCGGAGAGACAGGGTAAATGGGCAGGGAAGGGGAGGGGAGAGACTCCCCACACAGTACCGGGGCCGAATTTCCATGTAAAAACTACTGCGAGTGAAACACTCGCGGTAGAGTGCATTTAAAGTGAAGAGAAACCATTTACGTCAGCAATGTACAGCAAAACCGGGGAAACCTACAAAACGCGAGCAGTGTGATACATGTGCACAGAACAAAAGTGCAAATAAAACATGAAAATGACCCCAACAAATTTCCTAAAAATTATAATTAAGCAGGGGAACAGTGCTAGCAATGGCCAACAATAAAAAACTCTCCCAGGACAACTCCAAAAAAAAAGAAATGATTTTTGGAAGGGTGTACGCTCCGTAGACCCTTTGAAAATTCCTTTCCATTTTGTGGAGGTGTCCTGGGAGTGTCTTTTAATGTTGCCCATTAATAGCACTGTTCCCCAGCTTAATTATAATTTGTAAACATTTGCCTGGGGTCATTTATGAGGTGTTTTTCCCTTTTCTCTCCATACAATGTAAATGATCCCACATTAAAATAGTGCAGAGCAGAGTTCCAGACTAGTCCTGGCAGGTTTCCTATCTCCAGGGACTGCACTGTCTCTGTGGCTCCAGTGTGGTGCAGCAGACACAGCCAGTGCCTGCAGGACCACAGGATCAAATCCCAGCTGGGGCTCCTGCCAACACAGTCCCCATATTTTTACTCGCCAGGAAACAGTGATAGTAAAGACACCCCTTTATTGCAGATAAGCATGGCTGAAGCAGCTATCTTTTACCCTACACCGCACACACACCATAACAATGGGCAATACCCCCAGCCAAGTCCCCCAAATGCAGTCCTGGAGTGCCACACCTCAATCAGGTCAGATGCTTTTTCCAAGATAAGGACATGTCAGCATGTTGGTGGAGGGTACAGGTGGTGAAGGGGGCAGTGGCTGCTAGCCAAAGCAGACAGTGGCCTAGCCATGTGCAGGCTCGCACGTCCACTGCAACAGACAGGGCCTGTCAGATGTACAGTCATGGACTCCCCAGGGAATGCAGCCTATCTGTGGCAACATGGTGGTGCAGTGCACACAGACAGTGTGTGCAAGAACAGAAGGTCCCAGGCTCAAAGCCTAGCTGGGGCCACTGCCAATCCTGTCCACATATTTTTCCCACAACTAAACCGTGATAGTAAGGACAAACCTTTATTGCTGAGGACATACGCATTGGTAATACGCCTATCTTTTACCACACCGAGCACAGACACCATGAACAGGGGCATTACCTAGAGCAGAGTCTCCGAAATGCAGTCCTGGAGGACTACACACCATTCAGGTGCCATGCTGCCTCTAATACAAATGCCTGTGCTGCATATCTATGCACCACCCCCATGGCATGTAGATGTAGCTCATGCATATTCATGAGGGACAGCTGGAAAACCCAAACAGTGTTAGGCACACCAGGACTGGAGTTGGGAACCTCTGTCGTAAAGCAGCAGCCAACAGGGACATAAACACCCACACCCACAGGTCCCATTGGCCAATGCCTCCTGGAGAGGCAGGACAGTGGGCCCTGCGTGCATCTCCCAATACTAGCACCTGCATACCTTAGCAATGCCACCCTACACCAGGGTATACGGTACACAGCTCTCAAACGTTTGCTATGAGTACTGGCAGATAGACATTCCTACGTTAAGCACAGTTTGCTCTTTGAGCTCCATCATAACAATCTTTCTGATGTCTGCAGTGTGTGCTTCAGGTCTGGTCTCTGACAGTGGTCACCACCCTGGGGAGTGACCCCCAACAGTATTGCTTACCATATCCATGCCTGTACTGTGCCCAGGACTGGCATGGTGGGCAAGGCTGATAAACCCCTCTATAGTAGCACAATGCTGGCATACATGTGGGAGTGTGTGTCTGTCTATACAGTGTGTGTTGGTTGCAAACACCTTCCACAGCCCACACTGCCAGCACTGTTGCCAGCTTTGGCCTGCCAATGTGCATAATGAGCAGCAAGGTACCATGGGTATAGCTCATACAGGGTGGGCTGGCCAGGATGCATCTGCACAGGGCATAGGGCGCTGCCGGGGACATTGTAGTGGCCGGCCACCACCTACACAGACAGGGTGACCTCTGTCTGTCCTGCTGGGGGATCACTCTCACCCTGACTGTGCAGTGACCACAGCATGTCTAGGCACCCCCATAGTGCTATATAGTATTTCTCTCATGTGATATATATGGGTTTCCTTTTGGGGCCCAGTCACTGACTTATCTGCTGGTGTGCACTGCCAACCCAGTTCTGGATGCATGCATTTCCACGAGGACTAGCTAGCAGACTGTTTTCAACTGGTCTGTGTCTTGATAGAGTGCCTTGCAGGGTGCAGTGGCTGAAGGCTTGCTGCAGGAGAATATCAGATAGTAGTGGGGTGCAGCTTAGCATATCAAAGTGTAATGTCTGTCTGATATTGTGTTATAGGATGTGTATAGAGCTGCTTTGACTGCCCTGTAGGGTGTCTGTTCCCCAGTAGGACTGGGGTTGATGGTCCACTCTACTGCCACCATTGCAGGGAGGTAGAATGTGGAGCTGTTGATAGGAGACCCTGTTTTTCAGCCTTGGGGGGGGGGGGGGTGCATGGCCCACCTAGGTGTCCATAAGGGGTTCCCCTGACTAGGACAGACAGAGATATCCAAGGTGTTTCTGCAGAAGCTACCTATCTCACAGAGTACTACTGCTTTGGAGCTCTGGCATGGCCTCTTTCAGCCATGGAGGGTGTTGTGGACCTGGTCCTGGGCGCCTCTTCACACCCTCAGGGTGAGCACAGTACCCGCACAATGTGACGGTGTGTAGCTACTCTGTGCCAGTACAACACCTGGTCAGTACCCCCTACCAGGCCGAGGTGCTGTGTGGGTGCATTCCCCATCTTGTGTTCATCTGTGGACAGCTGATTTGCATGTGCAGTGCATCATGGGTACGGGTGGCATAACCCTATCCTGGTTACCACAGCAGACTGTCTGTGTGGTGACATGCAGGCTCTCTGCAGCCAGCCAGGGGCTTGCTAGCAGCTATAGAGCTGTAGCCCAATGATTACTTCACTGCCTGTGAAGCCAGAGGTCATGGGTTCAAACCCACAGTGGGGTTATGTCATAGGGGTGTCCAAAGTTTTTTTTTTATTTAATGTACATATGTTGATGCCAGCACAAACACTCTCAGCGTATTGTACCCATAAGGTGCCTCTGAGGGTGCTTTATAGGGCACCCTATAGGGCACCTTATGGTTGCCGTCCATATAAGGTGCACTATACATTATCCTGTGGCGCAACATATATGGTGCCCTATAGGGGACATTCTAGGGTGCCTTGGCAGGCAGTGAACTTTAACATGTGCCTTATGGGCCGCCTTATGTTAACACGCTTTGAGAGTACCTTTGCTAGTACTGATAAATAAAATAAAACTAATATGCCTCCTACAGCACTCGTCCCCATAATACATGATGCCTCAGCCAGCCTTGTTCACTGGGCACTGTGGGGGATTGAACCACTGATCCCTGCACCATTGGTCAGCATCTTAACCATTGTGCTGTGGCTCTGTTCCTGTGCTTGCACATCAGCGCGCCGCCTTATGCCGCCCAATATTACAATGCCTCCTAAAACATTAGCGCACCGCCTTATGCCCATCAGCGTGCCGCCTTATGCTGCCCATCATTTATATGCCTCCTAAAATAATGCCTCAGTGAGCCTTATTCATTGGGCACTGTGGGGGATTGAACCCCTGATCCCTGCACCATTGGCCAGTGTCTTCATCATTGTATTGAGGCTCTGTTCCTGTGCTTGCACATCAGCGTGCCGCCTTAGGCCTTCCAAAATTAGCAGCCCAACGCCTTCTGCCGCCAAAAATTACCAGCGCAACGCCTTATGCCGCCCACACTTAACAGCGCAGCGCCTAATGCCACCCAAAATTAACAGTGCGCCGCCTTATGCCGCCCAAAATTAACAGTGCGCCGTCTTATGCCGCCCATTGTGCTGTGGCTCTGTTCCTGTGTTTGCACATCAGTGCGCCGCCTTAGGCCTTCCAAAATTAGCAGCCCAACGCCTTCTGCCACCCAAAATTAACAGTGCGCCGCCTTATGCCGCCCAAACCTAACAGCGCGCCGCCTTATGCCCCCCAAAATTAGCAGTGCGCCACCTTATGCTGCCCAAAAGTAATATCCCTCCTACAGCACATTTACCCATTAAAGTTAATGCTTCAGCCAGCCTTTTTTGATGTGCCCAATGGGGGATTGAGCCCATGGCCCCTGCACCATTGGTCAGTGTCTTCACCATTGTGCTGTGGCTCTGTTCCTGTGCTTGCACATCAGCGCGCCGCCTTAGGCCTTCCAAAATTAGCAGCCCAACGCCTTCTGCCACCCAAAATTACCAGCGCAATGCCTTATGCCGCCCACACCTAACTGCGCAGCTCCTAATGCCACGCAAAATTAACAGTGCGCCGCCTTATGCCGCCCAAAATTAACAGTGCGCCACCTTATGTTGGCTGCTGCTTTACGGCAGAGGTTCCCAACTCCAGTCCTGTGGTGCCAAACACTGTTCGGGTTTTCATGCTGTCCCTCATGAATATGCATGAGATACATCTGCATACCATGGAGGTGGCACATAGAAATGCAGCACAGGCATCTTTACCAGAGGCAGCATGGAACCGGGATGGTGTTTGGCCCTCCAGGACTGCAGTTGGGAGGCTCTGCTCTAGGTAATGTGCATGTTTATGGTGTCTGTGCTCTGTAGGGTAAAATGTAGGTGTCTTCGGCATGTTTACGTCATCTGCAATAAAGGTGCTGTCTGTATTAGCATGTTGTAGTAGTGGGTAAAATATGGGGACTAGGTTGGCAGGAACCACAGCTGGGACGTGAATCTGTGACCCTCTGCTTCTGAATACACTGGTTTTGTGCACTGCACCACCTTGTTGTCACAGAGTCAGTGCATTCCTTGGTGATACCATGACTGTTCGTCAGACAGGGACCGTCTGTTGCAGTACATGGCACCCACCTACACAGGGTTAGGCCACGGTCTGCTCTGGGCAGCTGCCAGTGCCCCCTCCACCACCAGTATCCCTCAGCCACCATGCTGACATGCCCTTCTGCTGGTGGTGCTGGAGGTGCGCAGTCTCAGGCCATCCAGTGTGCAGGTAGGCGGCTGCCTATGGTGTGGTTTCTGGAGTAGGGGTGCCTGCATAGGTGTCCACGCTTCCCCCCAGCACCGCCTGCCAATGTTCCGTGCCCTTGGGGGTACCTGCTGGTTACTATCCCCTTTGACACTGTGGGAAACACAGTCGTACCCATGTTGGGCCTTCAGCAGTTGCTGTCTGGCTGCTCTGCTGCTTTAGCATTCGTATGGGCCACCTAGGCATCGCCCTAGTCCGTACTGTGGCCCAGCTGCACCACAGCATGTGCCGCCTGCGGCCCTCTGTATCCCCTTCTCCGGCATCTGTCCATTTGCCGTTCCGACATGCCCGCCCTGATTTTGCGAGACATGTGCATGCCATACGAACCCTGTCCGATGTTGGGGAAAAACCTGAGTAGCGCTATATCACTGTGGGCTCATTCACCTTGTATGGGGGCGGAGTATAGACCCTTCCACGATTTATATCTGTTCTATGGAGCTTATTCGGGGGGGAGGGGTTGATGTTTCTCATTGCTACCACTATTGGCCAGCTTAGTTATGGTCTTTTTCCAGTTTGTTGGGGTCATTTTCAGTGTTTATGTGCCCTTTTGTTCTGTGCACATGTATCACACATATCACTTTTTATGGGTTTCCCTTCCTGGGCTGTACATTGCTGACACTGAAATGGTTTCTCTCCCCTGTAATGTGCATTTAACGGCAGGTTTTCATTCGCGTTGGAATTGAGCTCTTCAGATCAGCGCGTTAGTGTGAAGGGAGCCTCTCCCCGCACACTCTCCGCCCATTGACCCCTTCTCTCCGCCCTCTCTCCACCTTCTGCGGTGTTTTACCGTGCCGCGGGAGTTTACGATCATTAACTACGGTTAACGCGCGTTATGTAACGTTAACGATCGTAAGCACGTCATAACATGCATTATGATGCGCTTACGATCGTTAACGTTACATAACACGCGTTATTTACGATTACCGCAGTTTAGTAAACATACCCCTTAGTGCTTCCGGTTCTGACTGGGCGCACAGAGGACTGGCATGTCCAGAACAGAATCGGGCCATATCTGAATTTAAGAAAGCAAGGGACAAACACATAAGATCTCTAAAGGGAAAACAAGGTTCTATAGTAGTCGTTATGGAAGATCAGATTAGATAAATCATATGTTTTTTTTCTGTTGTCATGTTTCTATGTTTCCATGAATCATACGTGTCAATTAACTAATTGTTCAAACTTAGGCTTATATGGAATGATTGAGAGAGAAATTGTGGTTTCTTCTCTGATAGGGATGTACATTTCTTAGTGCACATTCAGTTCAGTATTTCTCCATGAAGATCTAGATCATTCTAAATTGATTTAATGTACATTAAGCTATGTATTAATGCATATTAAGTCATTAGCATGCATTAAAATATTCTAATACATTAAAACATTTTTATTAAAATAAATATGTGAAATCAACCCAAAAAGTCCAAAAATCTGGGAAAAAAATGCTTAAAGACCTTCCTACTGTCTGATGTTTAAGCCATCGGCTAAAGCCAAAATTTACAGCCCAGTATTCAAAAGCTCTTATAAATATAGCTGTTTAAATTAAAATGCTTAGCTAAAATAGATAGTGACTAAATATTGTTGCAATACACAGGGCCAGCCCCAGAGTTGGTTGAAGGTGTTGGTTCTCTAGGCAAATCTTAAGTTTTACACCTCCGTCCCAATTGTCAAGATCTATTTAGCTTTGAATGCCCTGCTCTCACCTCCCAGAAGTTACCTTATTTGATGGCCACCAGTTTGGCTAATGGTTGGGCCAGCCCTGGCAATACATAGAACGGCAATGGCCATTGCTTTCCACGCATATTCAGTACCGCTCATGGCTTGCATAGCAATTCTGAAATGATATGGATAATTAAATATTGCAAATGAGCATAGCATTTGAATATTGACCCATTAAAAGTTTTGGAGCTCTGCTCCTTAATTGGTTCCACCTGGCTATCCTGTTTTGTAGAATCTGGCACTTATGCATTACAAAATGTATACTTTAAATGCCACGTATTAAACATAGCACTTCAAGATTGACCCATTTGAATTTTGAAGCTGTGCTCCTTAATTGACTTATATGGGTAACTACCCCTTCTTATACTTTCAGTGCCATGAGTAATGCCACTCTTGTTTTGAATGGTTTTTGGTAAAATGGATATTTCTATTGTTCAGACCACCAACTACGCGTATATTTCTCATGGCCTTTTAGATATTTTACAGAACGTGCCATGCAAACAAGCCTTTGGTAAAATAACTTGAACTTTGTAAGCATCCAGGCTTGGACATCCCTTTTCCTGCCTAGACAACCTATGCAAAACAAGGCTTCATTTGTACTTTCTTAAGATAATTGAATGAGGAATGTTTACGACAGTTGTGCAATTGGTCAGTAGCTAAAGTTGAAGCCATGGCCATTGATATTATGGAAGAACAACTCAAAATACAGTTAGATGATGCAAGGTTCCACATTAGGAACCACCACCCAGAAATAGGATTTAGGCATGATCATGGATAATATGTTGAAACCCTCTGCCCAGTGTGCAGCGGTGATCACGTAAGTAAATAAAATGTTAGGAATCATAGGAAAGGAATGGAGAATAAAACCAAGGATATTATAATGCCTCTGTATCTTTCCATGGTGCGACCACACCCTGAATATTGTGTGCAGTTCTGATCACCATATCTTAAAAAGGATATAGCTGAATTAGAAAAGGTACAGAGAAAAACCATCAAAATGGTAAAGTGAATTGAAGCATACCCATATTTTAGTTATATATTTATTTAAACTTATTTTTATACTGCCTTTCTACAATTCAAAGTGGGTTACAGTTAAACAGCGGATTAACATGACCAAAAGGTACAATGTTTTACAGAGAACTGGAACAGTGTAACAGAATAACCATAGAACTGCTTAAGATTTGGTGTACAGTAATTAACTAAAAACTATTTACAGGATTTTGTGGTTGTCTTGTTGTGTCCTTATCACATTGTTTTGTTTCTATTGGGTTGAGATATGGCTTTCTACAGAAGGGGTCTATGGTGGGTGAGTCTCTAGATCTGTGTATAAGTTAAATTCTTCCTTGAAGAGGTGGGCTTTTTGTTGTTTTCTGAAGCCCGACAGGTCTGAGAGTCCACGCAGTGATGGTGGTAGTTTATTCTATAAAGATGTAGTGAATAGTATGAATTGCAGATGGATTTTTGCATTTTGTCTTTTGCTTTGGAATGGCAAGCAGGTTGAGGGTGGAGTTTCTTCAAAGTCTTTCGTTCTTTGTGTTTGAGATAAGGGGTTGGAGGCATGTAGTGGATTCTTTTTTAATTATTTTGAATGTAGTGATAAGAATTTTTTAATGGATCCTGGCTAAGATAGGGAGCCAGTGAAGTTGTATCAATATGGGGCTGATGTGTGATCGATAATGGGCAACAGCAATTATTCGGGCCGCCGTGTTTTGGGCCATTTATAGTGGCTGGAGTGTTTGTTTTGGTAGGTCCTGGTAGATCATATAACAGAAATCTAATACAGGTTTATTCATTGCTTGGCATATGGCTCTGAAAAGGTCCGGAGTGAGTAATGGGCGGAGATGTTTCAGGATTCTTAGCTTGCAGTAGAATGATGGGGTTATTCTTTTTATATGAGGATGGAAGGACAATTGTTGATCTAATGTTATGCCCAAGTATTTTGTCTCAGATTTAATCCTGATGTTTACTTCACCAAGTACTATTGTTGATAGAGAGACAAAGGATGGGTTAGTAGCTATGTAGAGTGCTTTGGTCTTCTCCTGATTCATGAGGAGGTTGTGTCTGTTAAGCCAATCTTTTATGTCTGCAAAGCACTTCTGTAGGTTGTTAAGGTCTGGAGAGAGGTTAATGAGTATGAAAAACATGTTATCTGCATAGATTTAGTATAGGAGTTTGTGTGTCTTGAAGATTTGACATAGAGGTTGGATGTAGATATTGAATAGTATGGCTGATAGACTGGATCCTTGGGGTTAGCGTTTCATCATATGTCTGTTCATTCTGGTTTGGTGGACACTAGTACACACCCACTGCCATTCCCTTCCCCTTTTTACATGGAATTTCTATCCATAGAACTTATACAGTGTATTTTGTTTCCTGTAAAACTTTTATCCTGTTTGACTCAATGCCCTGCCTAACATAGAGTGCAGCCCTTCCACCAATCTGATCTACCCTATCATTACAATATAGTTTGTACCCAGGTATCATGGTGTCCCATTGGTTGTCCTCCTTCCACCAGGTCTCTGTGATGCCAATTGTATCTAACGTTTCATTATTGCTATATATTCTAACTCTCAGTGCAATAGGGTTTTACATTACTTGAAGAACAGGTCCTAGCTACAGGATCACTTCCTGCTACACCAAGGTGATGCTCTCCTTTCTCCTCCATGGCAACAAAGAGGCTTCCAGATTGGAGGTGGGACTTCACCACTATGTTCCTCTAGGTCATGTCTATATACCTGTCTGTCTAGCTAACTCCTCCAAGTCTGCTACTCTAACCTCCAGAGATCAGATTTGTTCCCTGAGAGCAAAGAACATGGAGTAGAATAGATAGATACAGTAAGGTGCCCTCCCATCACCACAGCTGCTGTCATAGACAATAGCTGAGCAGGGTTGCTACAAAAAAATATTTCACTGTATCTTCTACCTCTGCAGTGAAATAGATTAGATACAGTAATCTGTCCTTTTTTACTGCCACTGGTTGTGTTGTGGAAATAAAGTATATTTCCTCCAAGGCTTGGGACACTAAGCAACTGCCAATTGGGAAACTCTAAAGGCAGAAATTTCCTGGCTCCTCTCTGACTTTCCTCATCTTGGAGAAGAAGATAGAAAGAGGAAGCCTACCAAAACTTTCAACTACCTAGTTGTAAAAGCAGACACAGCAACATTGAGGGAGGCATAAACTCACTGCTACCTTTAAGCTGCTTTCTTTTTCTGTCTTTCTTTTTTGTGCTTTCATGTAGCAAGCCTCGCCACTCATTCTTCACTGGCTTAAAGTCAAACTTGAAACTCTTGTTTTTTTCTGTCTTCAAGTCCTAAGTCCCAAGGAGGTCTTCCCAACATTTCTCTGGCTGCCTTTCAATGATTTGCAGTATGATTGGCTGAAGTGCCTCATGCTGGCTGCTGGTGACCCCTCCATCACTTTCTTCCCTTCCTAGTTTGGCTCCAATGTTTCTGGCAGTATCCATGTGTATAGTATATGACGGCAGATAAAGACTAGCATGTGCATGGCAAAAATGAAGTTAACAAATGGCAATATGGGTACTTTTTCTGAGCATGTGCTATCGGTTAGGTGGTCCTGGGAATATATCGAAAATTGTGATTTTCATTGATTTTTGTTGTTTTTTGGCAGATGAACTGAGGCATCCATCTGCCGACCAGACTTGATATCCAGAGAGGTACGCTGTCTGTTAGGTGCCAAAATCTGAGATATTATGGAGAGTTTGCTGAGACTCATCAAGCCTACCATTACCCGATGTTGCCCACCCATGTTAGCACAAATGATACTGCCAGGTATCCCTCTGGGCATATCAAAAGTGGGACAGAGCCTGAAGCAGATATATGCACAGATGGTATTCTCTTCAATCCTCCTTTTGAGGGTAAAGGCAGAAGGAGGAGTGGCCTGGTGGTTGGGGCAAGTTACCTCAAGCCAGAAAGTTGGGGGTTCAAATCCCACTAGAGGACAGCAACCTTTGGCCAGAAGGGCTTCTAGTCCTACAGGTGCTCCCTGTGGTCTTGGGCAAGCCACTCAACCCTCCATTGCCCATGTTTAATGTAAGTATTAGTGTATGTGTTTCATGTCCCCTCATGTTAAAGACATTTTTCAGATATGTTAGTGAGAAGAGGAAGGGCAAAAGTGGTATTGTCATACTCAAGGGTGAAGGGAATAATATGTAGAAGCAGATGAGGATAAAGCAGAATTGCTTAACAAATATTTCTGTTCTGTGTTCACAGATGAAGAACTAGGAGCAGGACCTCAAAAAACACTCACAAACAGGAACAGAAGCGAACAATTTTCAGAAGACTGTGTTCATGAGAAACTATCTCAACTTAAAGTAGACAAAGCGATGGGACCGGATGGGATACATTCAAGAATAATGAAGGAACTTGGGGACTTTCTAGCAGATCCACTGACTAACCTTTTCAATGCCTCTTTAAAGTTGGGAGTGGTGCCAGAGAACTGGATAGAGGCACATGTGGTCCCTTTACACAAAAGCAGAAGGAAGGAGGTGGTTGAAAACTACAAGCCAGTTAGTTTAACCTCTGTGGTGAGTAAATGATTGGAAATGCTGCTGAAAGAGAAAATAGTGAGGTTTTTGGAGTCCAATGGATTACCAGATTTGAGTGCATAGGTTCACCAGAGGCAGCTCTTGTCAGACAAATCTGATTGATTTCTTTGACTGGGTGACCAGGGAGCTGGACCGAGGGAGAGCCCTAGATGTGGTGTACTTTGATTTCAGTAAAGCCTTTGACACCTTTCCACACAGGCAACTTATAATCAAACTGAGCACCCTGGGGATAGAACCTAAAGATACTGATTGGGTTAGAAATTGGTTGAGTGGAAGGTGACAAAGTGTACAGGTAAATGGAGTTTACTTTGAGGAGAAAGATGTTATCAGTGGTGTGCCACAGGGATCTGTCCTTGGTCCGATTCTTGTTAACATCTTTGTTATTGATATTGCGGAAGGGCAGCTGGATAAGGTTTGCCTCTTTGCAGATGATACCAAAATCTGCAATAGAGTAGACATCCAGAAAGGAGTAGATAACATGAGGAGGGAATCTAGCTAAGCTTGAAGAATGGTGTAGAATTTTCCAAGTGAGATTTAATGCTAAAAAATGGAAGGTCATGCATTTGGGCTGCAACAATCCAAGGGAGTGGTACAGTGTAGGGGGTGAAGTATTGGGCATGATTGTCTTTGATGATCTTAAAGTAGCTAAAAGGCAATGCCGAAAGCTAGAAGGATGCTTGGATGCATAGGGAGAGGAATGGCCTGCAGAATAAAGGAGGTGATGGTGCCTCTGTACAAGTCTTTGGTGCAACCTCATTTGGAGTATTGTGTGCAATTCTGGAGACCACACCTTCAAAAGGATATAAACAGGTTGGAGTCGGTGCATAGAGCAGCTACTAAAATGGTTAGTGGTCTTAGTTATAAAGCATATGAGGACAGACTTAAGGATCTTAATATGCATACTTTAGAGGAAAAGCAGGATAGAGGAGAAATGATTGAGAGGTTTAAATACTTCTGTGCATAAATGCACAGGAGAGCCTGTTCGATTGAAAGCAAGCTCTGCTATGAGGGGACATAGGAGAAGGGTGAAAGGGGATAGGCTCAGGAGTAATATGCAGAAATATTTCTTTATGGAAAGAATGGTAGATGAATGGAATAGTCTTCCAGTGGAGGTGGTAGAAATGAAGACAATATCTGAATTTAAAAAAGCCATGGGACATAACACAGAGGATCTCTAAAGGGAAAAAGGGAATTATTGTAGTTGATATTGAAGGGCAGACTCGATAGGCCATGTCATCGTTTTCTGTCATCATGTTTCTATGTTTCATCGGAAAACTAATGCACAACTGTTTTCACCTTAAATCTTCATCTTTACATATATATAATTGTATGCCTATGTGTGTTTAATGTATGATGTTTTAATGTATATATTTATAAAAGTTTCATTGTACTCAGTCTAGCAATAAATGACAGGCAGATTATAATTTTAAATAAAATAAATAAATATGAAATAATTGCATTTCTTTTGCAAAGTACACATACTGATTTGAACATCTGTGCTGATTTAAAAGCAAAAATTACTATATAAAATATAAAAATTTAATGCCAACTTCCAGAGTTTCCAGTGAACTACGGTGATTTTGCAAACTGACAGTGGGTGACAGAGAGCCAGCGCACATCATAATGTTAATTTATGCATGTTCTGTGATGCTACTACTTTAAGAAGGTAGGCCTGCTGTATGTCTGTTTTTGGCAAGAAGATTGGGCTACTAGTGCCATCACTCCTTCAGAAAAGTGATCAGACAGCCCCAAAGATCCACAAGAATTGTTGAATTCACAATTGACTTTCCACTGCCCAAGAAACAGCCTTTAGTAAAGTCTTAAAAATATTAGTCAGACTTATTTTCAACACAAAAGGCCCAATATTAGAAAGGCATTGACACAGTCTACAGCCCAGTAAACTATGTAAATGCCTTAAATCGGGATATTCAATGGTACTTACATGGTTAGTGCTGTTGAATATACTCTTCTAACGCCTCTACGCACCCCGATACTATCCAGTTAGCATCGGGGCGTGTCAGGGGAGGAACGGAGGTGGCGACAATAACCAGGCAGCAGCAGTATTACATGTTGCCTGGTTAGCGATCTGCAACAAAAAGATAGGTGAGGAAAACTCTCGCCTATCTTTCGGCGCAGGTGTTAACCAGGCAGCATGCAATATCGCTGCTGCCAAGTTACCTAATGTGACTTCCAGCATGTGCGGCAATCCCCAGATATTCACTACCGGGGTCACATATGACTCCGGCATTCAATATCCGGAGTTAAGGGTCGGCAAGCAGCGCATAACCTCTCAGAAGAATATCGGGCTCAATTATATTTTTGTAGGTATTTACATTGTAACAGAGGTTAGTATTCAGAAAATATGGGTAAAATTGATTTTCATCCATATAAATCCTTTTGGAAAATATCCTCTTTGTCTTTGTACCTTTCCCAAAAAGAAAGACTCAACTCTGTACTTAGAACTTGAAAGTAAAACAGTATCATCAGAAGCTGGTGTGTGCATAGAACCCGCAGACAGATAATTCATAAATTTTCAATTATGGCAAAGCTAAATCACGACACCCACACACAGAAGCAACAATAGGTCTCAGACTTCCCAGGCAAAACATAAACCAGTCAGATTATTCTGACACAGCATAGCCCTATTAGCATCAACGACCTGTGATGAATAGTTGCTCTGGAGTAGGCATCAACCAACTCTTTCACTTCAATGATGGTTAATAATTCCAACTAGAAAACTCAGCCATAGTGTATCAAAAGAGTGGTTTAACAGAACTTAACTTTGCAACAGTGCTTGAATAGCAGTGCTAAGCCAGTGCCATGATCCCCAACGCTCTCACTCGCGCTTGTCTTGCGTTTCACCTAAAGAGGTTTCTTCAGGGGGTGGCTAAAAGCACTGTAAGACACAAACACAGCAGACTTTAATAGATACCTACTTTCAAAAAAGATGTTTACTTGTTATATCCAGGTAATATGTAGAGAGAAGCGCAGTCACACACCTTGGAATTCACTGAATGGAGACACTAGCAAAGTTCGCCAACCGATGTAAAATGCCGCGCATGCGGACTAGGAAATTTATAGAGCGGACAGTGCTTGCTCTTGCTGCATAGAAAATCAAGTGCAGACATCCCATTCCACACGTAAATTAAGACCAAAGGGGACTACAGAACCCAGCTTGTGGATCCAACGTTGTTCCTGCCACAGGAGAGTACCACCCCTAGTTCTGCCTGATCGAGATGAATTAACAAAATCAAGGCAAAAACATTGTAGTTCCTCGAACTTAAAAACACTTGAAAGCACGTGTCATTCTACTCGTAGTAACCTTACCTGTTTGGAAAAACAAGCACTGCGAACTCTAAGAGGTCGGCCTGAACTTGTTATTAGACGGGCTGATAAAGGTGGGGGAATTGTGATCCAGAATCGTGACCAGTATTATAGTGAAGCTTATAGACAACTTTCTGATGATAACACCTATCAAGTGTTGTTAGTTAATCCAACTAGTGAACTCCAGCAAAAGATCAAACAAATCACTACACAAGCTCTTGATGCACGTCTGAGTTCTAAAAAGGAATGGATGTTTTTGAATCCCTTTGATTCCTGTTTGGCAAAACTGTACCTACTTCCCAAGATTCATAAAAATCCTGTGAGCTCCCCTGGAAGGCCCATTGTCTCTTCTAGGGGTTCTTTGCTTGAGCCCCTTTCAATTTTCATTGACTCCTTTTTGCGACCCTTGTTGCCGGCGATTCCATCTTTTATAAGGGATACCTCACATTTTTTGCAAATTTTAGCAGAGAATGCCCCATTAGCTGCAGGTCCTGATACTATTCTTGGAACATTGGATGTGACATCTTTGTATACAGTGATTCCGCAACAGGAAGCCCATGCTATTGTGGTGGAGGCTCTTACTCTGCGAGGGGATCTCTCAGCTGGTCAATTAGCCTTTCTATCGGAAATTGCTTCCATAACAATGTTTAATAATTTTTTTGTTTTTGAGGATGTGATTTACCATCAAAAAGCTGGGGTGGCGATGGGCGCTACTTGCGCCC
Organism: Ichthyophis bannanicus; assembly: GCA_033557465.1. Lineage (NCBI taxonomy): Eukaryota > Metazoa > Chordata > Amphibia > Gymnophiona > Ichthyophiidae > Ichthyophis > Ichthyophis bannanicus. The sequence goes on from CM066031.1 coordinate 1,607,399,100, forward strand.
CGTCCATAGCTAATGGTTTATGGTTTATTTATTTGATAAAAACCGCCTTTCTGTAATAATCAAGGCGGTGTACAATAATAAAATTACATTAAAACTTGGCCGAGGCCGAGAAAAGGAAAAGAAATGTACAATTTATAAATAGGAAAGAAAGAGTAAAGAAGACAAGGACAAGACAGGACACAAAAGGCAAACTTATAGTACTAGGAGAGGGGGGGGTCATACAAACGGAGAGGGGATGTTGAATGCCAGGGAAAATAGGTGGGTCTTGAGGTTGTGTTTAAAGCAGCGTTTTGAGCGGCAATGGCTTGATGTTTCCCCATTTCGGCAAAATCTTAAATTATGGCAAAGATACATAGATGACATCTTCTTAATATGGCATGGTACTGTTGCTGATCTTGAAGAATTCTTCCAGTGGTTGAATGCTAGAGATGTGCATCTTAAGTTTACCCTGCATTATCATGCAGAGAGGATCACGTTTCTAGATGTGGTTGTTCAAAAAACCGTGGCTGGTTGGTTTACTTTTGTACATAGGAAAGCAACGGATTGCAATACTTTTCTTCACTATAGTAGGGCACACCCTATACAACTGAAAGACAGCTTGCCGCTGTCACAATTTGTGCGCTATCGCCGGAACTGTTCTACTGTTCAAGCCTATAAAGATCAAGCACGGCTTTTGAAACAGAATTTTTTTGACCATGGCTATCCCCGGCCTGTTATTAATAAGGCATATAAAAGAGCACTTTATGCCAATAGAGATCTAATGTTGTGCTCTTGTCAACGTTCAGCATTGCCATCTAGTACGGATTCGTGTGTTAATCTTATCACCAAATATTCCCCTTATAGTTCTCAGTTAAAGCATATAGTTAAACGACATGCAAATGTGCTTCACAGTATTCCTGGTCTTGAAAACAAGAATGTGCGATGTGTGTGGCAGCGCAATACTAATCTCAAAGAGATGTTAAGCCCGGCTGTGCTGCGTCCTTTATCTCCATTGATTTCTACTGATGTTGGGCATGTACGATGTGGTGAATGTAATATATGCCCTATTACAAAAGAATTACAAGAATTTAGTTATCATGGTAAGACATATCGGTTAAAACATCGCACATCCTGCACTTCCGTGTATGTTGTTTACTGTATTTTATGCCCTTGTGACTTGGTCTACATTGGAAAAACAATTCGAATGTTCAAAGTGCGCATGAATGAGCACAAAAGTAAACTGAAGTGCCAGCGCCGTGAAGCGCCAATTGTGGATCATTGTCTTCAGCTGCAACATAAGTTCGAGGAACTACAATGTTTTTGCCTTGATTTTGTTAATTCATCTCGATCAGGCAGAACTAGGGGTGGTACTCTCCTGTGGCAGGAACAACGTTGGATCCACAAGCTGGGTTCTGTAGTCCCCTTTGGTCTTAATTTACGTGTGGAATGGGATGTCTGCACTTGATTTTCTATGCAGCAAGAGCAAGCACTGTCCGCTCTATAAATTTCCTAGTCCGCATGCGCGGCGTTTTACATCGGTTGGCGAACTTTGCTAGTGTCTCCATTCAGTGAATTCCAAGGTGTGTGACTGCGCTTCTCTCTACATATTACCTGGATATAACAAGTAAACATCTTTTTTGAAAGTAGGTATCTATTAAAGTCTGCTGTGTTTGTGTCTTACAGTGCTTTTAGCCACCCCCTGAAGAAACCTCTTTAGGTGAAACGCAAGACAAGCGCGAGTGAGAGCGTTGGGGATCATGGCACTGGCTTAGCACTGCTATTCAAGCACTGTTGCAAAGTTAAGTTCTGTTAAACTACTTTTTTGATACACTATGGCTGAGTTTTCTAGTTGGAATTATTAACCATTTTTGAAGTGAAAGAGTTGGTTGATGCCTACCCCAGAGCAACTATTCATCACAGGTCGTTGATGCTAATAGGGCTATGCCGTGTCAGAATAATCTGACTGGTTTATGTTTTGCCCGGGAAGTCTGAGACCTATTGTTGCTTCTGTGTGTGGGTGTCGTGATTTAGCTTTGCCATAATTGAAAATTTATGAATTATCTGTCTGCGGGTTCTATGCACACACCAGCTTCTGATGATACTGTTTTACTTTCAAGTTCTAAGTACAGAGTTGAGTCTTTCTTTTTGACAAATTTTTAGCTCTGTGATAGATTGACCACTATCTTATTTGGTTTGTACCTTTCTCTACATAAAATTGATATGAAAGCGAAGTAAATTAGACAAATGGAGGCTGGTCTGAGGCATGATGAGGGTAGTGTGAGAAATTTATCTGGATGATGTCATATTGAGCACTATACAGTCAAATTTGTGCAAGAATAAATCTGAGAGGCAAGTTTTGCCTGTTCGAATTTATTTGGATTTTCAACCACATTTCTACCTTGATAAATGTGGCAGGATCTTCAGAGAAAGTTAAATGGGCAAAGTTGTCTAATTAATTTTGTCAGCTGTACGCCAACTGAATATCGGACTCACAGTAACACAGAATATTTAAATGAATCTTGCCAGAAAAGATGACCAGATCAACTGGTAGAGGTCTGCAAGTCAAAAATGCTGTTTGTTTAGTTTCCCAGAATATTAACCGGATTATTTGTTTTGTTTGTGGGGGAGGGGTTCATTTAAGTAGACAATGTCATCCATTATGCAGTAGTGATCATTAATGCTCAGTGTGCATTACTACTCAGTAGTGTACACTATTGAAGAATAGGGCAAACTATTGAGCATAGGGTGCACTACTGATGGCACAGGAAATAACCTAAAATTCTGGATTTTTTCCTGTTGTTTTGGGTGATAAATTATATGACATGGCATGGATTTCAGTATCATTTTTATGCTGATGGTTCTCAGATTTATCTTTCTACACCTGACATTTCTCCAACACTGCAGGCCTGTATCTCTGTATGTCTTTTTGACGTTGCCACCTGAATATCTCACTGCTGGTTGAAATTTATTTATTTGCTTTTCACTGGGTCAAAGCATTTGGGGGGGGGGATATATTTAATACAAGGGGATATGAGACACATACACTAATGCTTACAGGGAACATGGGCAATGGAGGGTTAAGTGGCTTGCCCAAGACCACAAGGAGCACCTGTGGGACTGAAACCCCAGTCCTTCCAGCCCAAGGTTGTTGCCCTCTAGTGGGATTTGAACCACCAACCTTCCAGCCTGTGGTACCTTGCCCCAACCACTAGGCCACTCCTCTGGATGAAAATTTAAATGGAACTTCTTATCTTTCCCCCTAAGCCTCCCTCTCCCCTTCCTCCTTTCTCGGTCTCTGTTGATAATACTCTTCTACTTCCTGTTTCCTCAGCCCATAACCTTCGCATCATTTTTGATTCCTCCATTTCCTTTTCCTCACATATCCAACACATTGCCAAAACGTGTCATTTCTTTCTCTATAACATTAACAAAATTCACCCCTTCTTCTCTGAACACACTACTAAAACATTTGTCCACTTTTTAATTACTTCCCATCTCGACTACTGCAACCTCCTTCGTGTTGGTCTCCCTCTATCTCTTTCCCCTTCAATGTATTCAGATCTCTGCCGCATGACTAATCTTTCGCCAGCCTCGATTTACTCATATAACCCCTCTTCTCAAGTCACTTCATTGGCTTCCGTTCCATTTCTGTATCAAATTCAAATTCCTCCTTCTGACCTTTAAATGCATTCATTCTACTGCTCCTCACTATCTCTCCTCTCTCCTCTCCCTCTACACTCCAACTTGTGAACGCTCTTCTACTGGTTTACTCCTCTCTTTGCCCTTTTCTTTCTCTGCTAACTCCAGACTTCGGTCCTATCACCTTGCTGTTCCTTATGCCTGGAACAAACTTCAGGCTTCATCTCTGGCCCTTTTCAAATCTATGCTAAAGGCTCACCTCTTTGAGGCTGCCTTTGGATCCTGATCCCTTGTTCCTTGTGTCTCCTTACCCTTCCCTGTTCTATAAACCATTATTAAACAGGACTCGGAAAATCCACTGCTTGCCACAATTAAGCAATGTGGAACCTGTGTCCTTTGGGGAAACTGCTATGCATTTGAGACCTAGATTGGCCACTGTTGGAAACAAGATATTGGGCTTGATGGACCTTGGTCTGACCCAGCATGGCATATCTTATGTTCTATTCTTATCCTTATTCCTAATTTTTGTCTTATTTGTCATGACTAGATTGTAAGCTCTAATGAGTAGGGTCTGTCTCTGTCTATGTTTGTACAGCACTGCATATACCTTGTAGCACTTTATAAATGTTTAATAGTAGTAGTAGTAGCTAGTCTCCAGCACTAAAATGTTTGTCTTCCTTTCTGACTTTTATTTCCCTCCCATCCTCCCTTCACTAATCTACCCTTGGTTTGCATTTCTTATATAACCTTCCCAGGGCTTATTAACACCATTACTCTCAGGTGCACCCCATACTACTAGGGCTTCTTTTCTGCTTTTTCATGTCATATCTTTTCTGGTCTATTTTCTCCTCCCCTTTTGTTCCACATCATTTTTTATTCTTAATGTCAACTCTCTCAAATATTTCCTACCCATTACAACAACTTCAAAAAACTAGTCCTTACTACCGACTCTTTACCCTGTTCAATTCTTGCAGTTTTGTCTTCTACTCTATCATCTGCTTTTGAGTATCAACATTTTCTTCCTCTGAACCATCTCCACTCTCTTTGAGAGCATCTCACCCTTATTACCATCATGCCTCCTTTTCTATTCCCAGTACCTTCCTGTCCCTTCTCTCATCTGAGGATATAAATTTCTATCTTGCCCCCCCCCCCACCCCAAGACATTTCTTTCACTCCGTATGCAAACCCAACCAGAACCCTTCTAATCTTATCTGTATCTCTATCCTTCCTTCCTCCTCTCTCCCTTTCTCATATGTTCTATAGAATGTTCATTCTAGTTCTAATAAACCTGCCTTCATTCATTACCTCTTTGTCTTTATTGCTCTGCAACTTCTTGTTCTCACAGAGACTCTACCTGCTCACTGCAGATACTGCTTCTGTTGCTACCTTTTACCTTTTCTCCCATACACCTCACCCAGCTGGCCATGACAGTGGTGTTTGGTTTCTATTCTCTCCTTTCTCTCAATGGAAAAAGGGAAAAGATATCATACACTAAATTATTAAAGTCTAAAGGCTCAATGAAGGGTGGATATATTAACCCCACTGCAACAGATGTCACAGTACACCTATCACCTCTGACTGAAAATTTTTTGAGTAAAAGGGAGGACTCAGCAGGGTTAAAGGCAAACCAGTGGCACATTGAAGATAAATGCCTAACGCGGAAAGTACAATTGACAACACCCATGCGTATCATTCATCGGCCTCCTTTTGCAGCATTTTTTTTTTTTTAAATTTTTAAATGCTTTTAAAGAAAAAGAAAAAACTTCTTCACTGTAACTCAATGATTCACCAGGACAAAGGAACAAAAAATGCTGTGTTGACAACTAGTCGACTCGAGTTTCCCCATTTGTTTGCTGAGCTGCATCAGAACAGGTCAAGAACAGCTAGTGTCCCAACCTTGAAGACGAAAAAACCAACACTGGTGGTCATTTTAAAATGAAGGCAGTAAACACGTAAGCAAACCAGAACCAATGGTATCATACTATTGTAAGCCACTCCATTGCTACATTTAATCCAATTGGCTGAATCATGTTGAGAGAAAAAATCCACTTTTGTTCTAAGTGGGTCAATCATTTCTCAGGATCTCCAAAATACATGGATACTATCAATAACTAGCAAGTGTAAATGTTCCCATTGATGTTTACAATCTAAACAATGTTGCACCAACAGTGCCATGACCACAATGTTAGTCAAACAATAAGCCACACATTCACTTTGGGGTATGTTTACTAAACAGCACTAACATAGCAGCGGTGATAGCGTCTCCGGCAGCGTTAAGGCGCACAGAGGGTGGAGTAAGTCTCTCCAGAAAGCAGAGAGAAGGGGTCAATGGGCGGAGAGTGGGCAGAGAGTGGGTGGGGAGAGGCTCCAGGCACACTAATGCTGTGAAATGAAGGTCTGAAAATTAACGCCAGTGAAAACCTCGCATTAGAGGCACATTTGCAGGAGAGAGAAACCATTTCAATCAGCAATGTACAGCAAAGGCAGAGAAACCAAGAAGAGTGATAGTAGTGATACATGTGCAGCAACAGCATAGTGCCCAAGTACGAAAGGGCACGATGGTGAGGCTGCAAATGGGGTACAGGGGGCTGAAGGCAGGACATGCAGTGGGGCAGCTGAGACACAGGGTGGACTAGGCAGATGCCTAGGTGGCACATAGGAACTTGGAAACTGCAAATCATCAAGCCAGCAACTGACCAAGGTCAAACATGCCCACGAGTGTGTGACCCACAGTGTCCCAGGGGACATCACCCAGCAGGTACCCCAAAGGTCACATAACAGTGACAGGCAGTGCCGGGGGGAAGTGCGGATGTCTATGTAGGCACCCCTACCCCATATCCCACACCATAGGCAGCCACCTACCGGCACACTGGATGGCCTGAGACTGCGCACCACCAGCACCACCACCGGTATAAGGGCATGTCAGCATGGTGATGGAGGGGTGCTGGTGGTGGAGGGAGCAGTGGCATCTGCCCACAGAACACCAAGGCCAAGCCCTGTTCAGGTGGGTGGCATGCAGTGCAACAGAGAAGGGCTGTCTGATGAACAGTAATGGTATCCCCAGGGAATGACCTGCCTCTGTGGCAACAGTTTGGTGCAGTACACACAGCCAGTGTGTTCAGGGGCAGAAGGTCACAGGTTCAAGTCCCAGATGTGGCTCTTGCAGACCATGTCCCTATATTTTACCCTACAGAGCACATACACCATAAACATGTGCACTCCCTAGAGCAGAGGTTACCAACTGCAGTCCTGGAGGGCCAAACACCCTTCAGGATTTCATGCTGTCCCTAATAAATATGTATGAGATGCATTGATATGCAGTGCCCCCATTGTATGCAAATGTATCTCATGCATATTTTTTTTTTATTATGTTTATTTAAATTTTCAATTACATCCACAATACAACAGCACACAAAAGTACAACACCACACTCTAAGCACTCTAATCACTCTAATCACTAATCCCCCCCATCTCCAACCCCCCCCTACCCCGCTATCCCTCTCTCACCCTCCTCCCTCCTCCCCCACCCACCACTCCCTCCCGTTCCCCCGTCTCCCCCTGGGCTGTAGAGAGCAGACTTGGAGCAACTCTAACGCACACCTAGACCAATAAAGGTGCGCAGCTGTATCAGACCACCACTTCCTCTAACATAATCTCGCCAGGGCCGCAAACTCATCCAGGCGTCTCCATTTATTGGCCCTCACACTCCTTATCCTGCAGCCTCCCCCCAACGTCATATCAACTCTTGTCTTCGCCCTCCTCCTATTCCGGGCCTCCTGTCCCTTCTCATACCCCGCATACAGACAGACCATATTCCCCACCATTGCACCTCCCCCAATTGGGATGAGTCCTTCCAGTGGATCAGAATCAGCTTGAGAGCGACAGCCATCATAAAATCAAACAGAAAGGACTCATCTCGAGGGACCTGCAAGGACCGATCTTGAGACCGCAGAAAGACAGTCTGCCAAGACAACCGTCCTTGTATGTCCAACACTTTCAGCATCTTGCCCCAAACCGACTGCCAGAACATCTGAACGTGAGGGCAATCATATAACATATGTTGAAGTGTCCCCTGCGCAGCATTGCAAGACCAGCATCTACCCGCTCGACTCGCGTCCCATTTGCTAAGTCGTGATGGGGTTATAAAAGCTCTGTGTGCCAAGAAATAGAGCGATTGGAGCAATGAGGCCCCCCGCGCCACCCTATTCACCGAACCCCATATCGCCTCCCACTCCCCCTGAGATACAGGAGCCCCCAAGTCTCGCTCCCATGCCTTCTCCAGCTTCAACCAGGCTCCAGAAGCACTTTCCCTCAGAAACGCATACAATTTGGAGGAGGCCCCCCGAAGCCCCGCGTGCTGCTCTAAGAGCACCCGGAGCTGCCATTCCCCGGCGACATCGCCCGGTGCCACTCCGGCGTGCAACAAACAATGCCGCAGTTGCATCCACCGGAAGAACTGGCTTCCCTCTAGGCCATACTCCCGCTGCAGGTCCACAAAACTCTTCCATCGCTTGCCTAGCAACAGCTGGCCTAGAGACCAAATCCCCTTCGCCTGCCATTCCTTCCAACAAATCATCTTGTGAGCAATCCTAAAGCGCGGATTAAACCAAAGGGGCACTGGACTCTGCGAGGAGCCTTCTTCTACCACCACTCTGCCTAGCACACCCACGGAGACCTGGGTATCCCGAATTACCCTCCCCGCTGGGAAGGTAACGGGTAACTGCATGCCAACCAGCCGCTCTAGATCAATAGGCGCAACAAGCCGCTCCTCCACCTCCAGCCAGGTCGGCTTGGCACCTTTACTCTCCGGTGCTAACCACAGCGCCCCTTGCCGAAGGCGAAACGCATGATGGTAATTACAAAAATCAGGGAACTGTACCCCTCCCCTGTTTTTTGCTGCCTTCAATTTCCTGAGGGCTATCCTAGGCGTTTTGTTCTGCCACAGAAACCTTGACAAAGTGCGGTCAATTGAACGATAAAATGACTCCGGGAATCGCAATGGAAGCATCTCCAACATATAATTTATCTTGGGAGCCAGCACCATCTTAATGGATTCTAGTCTGCCCCACCAAGAAAGGTGCAGGGGGGACCACTTCTCTGAGAAAGACTTAATCAGCTCCTCTATAGTCTGGATATTCAGCTGTATGGTTTCATCTAACCCTGAACAAAACCTGACCCCCAGATACTTAACGTCCTTGGGCTTCCACTCGAATGCACACGGGTCTATAAGTGCTTTACACATTTGCGCATTCAAGGGGAAGGCCAAGGACTTGGACCAATTAACCTTGTATCCCGAAAGCCTCGAGTAGTGCTCAATCAAACTAAGTAGTCCGTCTACCGAGGAGGGACACATGAATAAGAGGAGATCGTCCGCAAAAGCGGAACACTTGACTTCCAAGTCCCCAATTTGCACTCCCCGCACTTCCTGGGACTGTCTGATCTTAAGGAGCAAGGGTTCCAGGGCAAGGTTGAATAACAAAGGGGAGAGCGAGCACCCCTGCCTGGACCCTCTGAACAAGAGTAAAGGAGCCGAAAGAACCCCGTTGGCCAATACTCGCGCAGAAGGGTGGGAATACAACACTTGGATAAGACGAATAAACCGCTCTCCAATGCCAAACCACTGCAACACATGGGTCAAGAAGCTCCACTCTAACCTATCAAAAGCTTTTTCAGCATCGAGCGAGAGACCTAGCAGTGGCTCCTCCATCGACTCTGAGACTGAAAGTAGGTTTAACAATAGCCGAGAATTATCCGAGGTTGCTCGCCCGGTGATGAAGCCACATTGATCCACATGGATCAACTCCGGCACCGCCTCAGCCAACCGCTTAGTCAGGATAGCCGAAAACACCTTATAATCAGCGTTCAGCAACGAGATAGGCCTATAGTTTCCCACTTTCGAAGTGTCCCTCCCGGGCTTCTCAAGAACCACTATCACAGCATCGCTGAAAAGTCCCGTATGGGGCAGCTGAGCCTCTAAACAATTATAGAATTCAAGCATAAAAGGGGCTAGCTCTAACGCGAATACCTGATAGAACTCTGTTGGAAGCCCATCTGGGCCTGCTGCCTTACCCTTGCTCGCCCCTTTCAATGCCTCAAAAATCTCTTTAGCTGTTATATCTCTGTCCAGCTCTTTGGCCTGATGGGAGGTGACTAAGGGATGAGCCGTATCGCCAAGCAGAGCCGCGAAATCCTCCGCAGAGGCCCGGTATTCCGATGTGTATAATGTCTCGTAAAATCTCCGAAACTCTTCAGCAATGACTGAATTGTTCGTAAGTATCTCCTGATTATCACCAACTAAGACTTTAATATTGGATCTCCTTGCCCGGGGCTTAAGCATGCTAGCCAACAATTTCCCAGCTTTGTTATGCTCAAGATAACAATTGGCCCGCTGCAGAGAGAGTATTTGTTCTGCCTCGCCACTTAAGATCTGATTATATTGATAACGGAGGCGCTGCAGCCGAAGTAGAACATCCGCCTCCGATCTGTTGATCAACAATCGCTCTCCAGCCTTGATCTGTTCCTCCAACAAGGCCAGCTGCGCCTTCTGCGCTCTACGAAGGCCAATACTAAAACTAGTAATTTTAGCTCTAGAAAAGGCCTTAAACCCTTCCCACCATGCCCACCCCAAGGTATCTTTAGACTGGTTCACCTCAAAGTACTCCCGGATACTCTGACGCATATAAACACAGAAGTCCTCGTTCTCCAACAGATTTCTGTGGAAGAAAAAAGCCGGGGTTGGCGGAGGATCCGCCTCTACCTTGAAGGTAAACCACACCGCCGCATGATCTGAGATGTGCATTGCTGCTATCTCAGACTCCACTACTGACGATGCCAGAGTTTGTGAAATTAGAAAGAAATCCAGACGAGAATGAGATCTATGCGGCAGAGAAAAGAAAGAATATTCTCTATCCCTAGGGTGCAAGAGCCTCCATATGTCCACCAGCCCGGCAGCACTCATGAACTCCTGCAGGACCTTGACTGCCCGTTGACATCTATGGGGCCGGTATGGAACACAATCAATCAAAGGGTCTAAAACCAAGTTAAAATCCCCCCCTACAATTACTTCATGACCAGACAACTCCTGTATCTCAGAGGCCAACCCCCTAAAATACCCTGCGTCATCTGCATTTGGGCCATAAACAACTATGAGGGCCAGCTTTTTCCCATATATCTGGATTAACCCGGATGCCCATCTACCCTCCCCATCAGCGCGCTGTCGCTCGATACCCAGAGATAAATTTTTCCTAACAAGAATTGCCACCCCATTCCTCCCATGACATGCAGCCGAGTGCGCCACAAGCAAGAAATGACCCAAGCCCAGTTTTTTGGATTCTACCTCGGACAGGCGCGTTTCCTGCAACATCACTACATCGGCTCGCTCCCTCTTGCAATACTGCAGTATTTTCTTCCTCTTTATAGGATTGTTGATGCCCTTCACATTCAGAGTCAGGAGTTTAAGCGACGCCATGGGGCATGACACTTCGTCCGCCCTCATTGGAACGAATAGCCCGATTCAGCTGCCCACCTAAAACATAAACAAATCCTCCGTTGCTCACAATCCCTACAGAAACCCTTAAGACCCCAATCCCCCCCCTCCCACACCCATGAGGAGACACCTCACCCGCCCAAACGCGGGAAACAAATGGGTGAACCATCTAGGTAAGATAACCCCTCAAGCCCTCGCCCCACCCCCTCGCCACCATATTACAACAGCATAATAATCCTTCCCCTTTCAAACATCATCTTCGTTAACCTAAACCTCATAACATACCTTTCCCTGGTAACCCCGAAGCCCACAGAAGTACATTGGACCCCTTTCTCACCCAACCCTCCATTAAACCATACGCAATTATGACTACCTTTAACATTTAAATGTGCAATATGACACAAAAGGAACAATCATACCATATTACAACAGCATAATAATCCTTCCCCTTTCAAACATCATCTTCGTTAACCTAAACCTCATAACATAGCTTTCCCTGTTAACCCCAAAGCCCACAGCAAATACATTGGACCCCTTTCGCACCCAACCCTCCGTTAAACCATACACCATTATGACTTCCTTTAACATTTGAATGTACAATATGACACAAAATGAACAAACATAACATATCACAGCGGGTTCAGCACCCTCGCACGCCTTTAGGCTGTGCTCCATGCGTCTAGCCAGCCGGAGCGCCCATTAAAATTCCATGAGCACAAAGGGAGGCCAGAAACACTCCAACAATCTTACAGCACAAGTCACAGTCAAAAGGTACCAGCCTCAGCGCATGACCTCGGCTTCCTTGTCTTCCAGAAAGTTCCTCAAGGCCTCAGGATCCTCAAACATCCTCGTCTGATTATGCAAGGTCACTCGCATCCTAGCTGGGGCGAAAAGACCATATCGGGCTTGTAAAGCTTGAAGCCGTGGTCTACAGGATAACAACTGCTTCCGACGCTCCACTGTGGCCTTATGATAATCGGGATAAAAGGCAACATTCTGGCCTTCAAATTGAACCGAGCGGAGTGCCCGTGCAGACGAAAGGATCTGTACCGCCTGGCCATGCCTCAGAACACACATGATGATCGGCCTGGGCCTCCGAACATTAGGGCCCTGTTGTGTGGGAACCCGATGGGCTCTCTCTATTTCCAGTGGATAGCGAAAGTCCAATTTAAGCAACTTAGGTATTAATGCACCCAAAAAGGCAATAACATCCGTTCCCTCGGCCCCCTCGGGGACCCCAACGATGCGCACATTGTTTCGCCGTGTGCGGTTGTTTAGGTCCTCTAGGCTGCGTTCGAGGGTAGCTATTCTCTTGGAGTTTGCCCCCACTTGCTTAAAACGCTCCTCATGCACTTCCACGGTGCTCTCCAACTTTTCCATCTGCTCCGTCAAAAGAATCATTTGCTCTCGCATCTCCTTGAGCTCCGCGATGTCGGCCTGCACTCCGCTCAAAGTCGCACCGTTGACGGCTACCATCTCCTTAACAGCGCGGATTTCAGCAAGCACCTCCTTTAGGCCAGCCGTCTCCTCTCTTGCCGGCGCCATTTTTTGAGGCGAAGGTGGTTCGGCTTTTGCTCTTTTACCGCCACCGCTCACCACCGTGGAATAATCCAGCCGCAAAGGTTTGCCACTCGACATCACAGTCGCCACCCCGAACACCGGGGAGTCTCAAGCCTCGATTTCGCTGCGTCCAGGGGAATAATAGCGCGAGGGGGATGAGGAGCTCAGAATTCAAGCCGCCATCTTAACCCGTGCTGGCTCCGCCTCTATCTCATGCATATTCATTAGGGACAGCCTGAAAACCTGAATCATGCTTGGCCCCCCAGGACCGAAGTTGGGAACCTCTGCCCTAGAGCATCGGCCAACAGGGGCACAAACACCCACACCCACAGGCTTCACTATCCAAAGCCTCATGGAGTCAGGCTGTTGGACCCTGCGCAGAGCAGCAGCTACCAATACTAGCACCTGCATACCTTAGCATTGCCTGCACTGTGCCCAGCACTGGTGTGGCAGCCAGGGCTGCCAACAACCTCTATCTTTGCACAATGCTGAAATACGTAGGTGTGGGAGTGTGTGTATGTCTACCCAGTGTTTTGTGGCTGCCTACACCTTACTGAGCCTCCAATGCTTGCACTGACTCCAGTGTTAGCCTGCCAATGTGCATAATGAGGAGCAAGGTATTGTGGGTATGGCCCAGACACAGCGGTCTGGGCAGGATGCATCTACACAGGGCATAGAGAAATGACTGGGACATTGTAGTGCCCAACCACCACCTGCACAGACAGGGTGGCCACAGCATGTCATGCTGGGAGGTCACTCTCACCCTGACTGAGCAGTGACCATGGCATGGCTAGGTTCCCCCATAGTACTATATAGTATTTCTTGCAAGTGATACTTGTGTGTTCTCTTTTCTGGAGCCCAATCACTGACATATTTGCTTTGTGTATGTGCTCACATTGCATTTCTGGGTGCACACAGTTTCTCCAAGAACATGTACTATGTACTAGCTAACAGACTGTCTGCAGTTAGCATATGCATGGCTGGAACACCTTGCAGGGTACAGCAGGTGGAGACTGACTGTGTCCTCTGCTGGTGAATGTCAGCTAGCAGTGGAGGCAGCTGAGCTTTTTCCAGGCCTACTGCCTGTCTGCTAGTGCCCTATGTGTTGCGTACATATCTGCATTGACTGCCCTGTATGGTGCCTATTCCCCAGCAGGACTAGGGTTGATGGTCTCCTGTCACCATTGCAGAGATGTAGAATGTGGATCTGTTGGTGGGAGATCCTGTTTTCCCCCACCCTGACCCACAGAGGGTGGTTTGGGTGGTGCTATATAATCCACTTTTGGGTCCAAACACCACCCTTCTCTTATAACATGTGATCATGGCAACCACACAGGAAATGCACTATTCTGGGTGCATCTTAGTCCACAAGGGCTAGACGTGACTGGGAAATACAAATAGACACAAGTGTATCCTAGGTGGGTTTGCAAGGACTACCTATCATACACTGGCACTGATGGTGACCTGCAGCACAGTCTATCTCAACCACGTCAGGTGCTGCGGACCTGGTGCTGGGCGCCCCATCTCACCCTCAGGGTGAGCACAGGAACTGCACAATGTCACAGTCTGTAGCTATTCTGTGCCAGTAACACACATGGTCAGTTCCCCCCTACCAGGCCGGGGTGCTATAGAGGTGCATACCCCATCTTGTGATCAGATGTAGGCTGCTGATCTGCATTTGCAGTGCATCATGGTACGGCTGGGTTTACCCTATCCTGGTAACCACAGCAGGCAGGTTGTGTGGTGACCTGCAGTCTTTCTGTAGCCAGCCAGCAGTGTGTTAGACCCTTTAGAGATGTGGCCTACTGGTTACTTCAGTGACTGTAGAGGCAGAGGTCATGGGTTTGATCCCACAGTGGTGTTATTTAATAAGGCCGTCTGAGGCTTTTTCTTTTAATTTAAATCAGTGCTGCCAGCAAAAACACCCTCACAGTGCCGTAGCCTAAGGTGCCTCATAAGGCGCCCTATATGAACCTGGAGGTAAAAATCATCAACAAAACAAAAATAATTCTTTTAAGTACTAATTCAGCTAGGGATAATAGGAAGTCAGATGTAAACCTCTCCAAAAGAGAACGTTGACTCAGGATCTCTCATAGCAGTGTTAAGGTCTGTATCTGAGGGATATTTATATATAGAACTGCTACATTAAATGTGACCATAATAATGTTGTCAGACCATGATGGAAGTCCCTCTAATCTGCTCAGAAAATTTAATGTATCCCATATGTATGATCTAGCTCTTACCCATGGTTGTAAAAAATGATCCAGATAAACTGATAATGGTACCAATAACAAAGCCTTACAGGATACAATGGAATGACTTGGAGGGGCCTGTAAAGTCTTATGTACCTTGGGTACCGTGTAAAAAAATTGGAACCCTGGGATGTTTAACTCGCAAAAAACGATATTCCTGGGAGGCAATCACAGTCTTATGTTTCTCTTCCTGCAATATCTACAATATATCACTCTGTAATTGCACATTAGGATCAATGTCCAGGAGTAAATACTATTTACGATCACCCAACTGTTGATAGATTTCTTTTTTTTGATACTGTTCTCTATGTTGTATAACTGTGGACCCTCCTTTATCAGCGGGTTTTATTATCAGAGCTCTCTGATGTGATAACTGGAATAAAGCCTGATGTTCAGCGGCTGTTAAATTGTGATACTGTCATGACCAAGTGCTTTGAGCTTCCAAGGATGCCAAATCTCTCAGTAATAAATCCCTAAAAGTTGCAATGTAGGCATTGTTGGAGCCAGGTGGAATCCATTGTGATTTTGACTGGAACAAATGTGTTGATTCCTTCCTGTGTGCTTGATCAGAAAAATGTAACTTAACTTGTAAATTGCACGTGATGCGATAGATATCTACTCTGGCTTGGAAGAGGTCACGATGGCTAGTTGGAACAAATGA
This sequence comes from Ichthyophis bannanicus, assembly GCA_033557465.1. Lineage (NCBI taxonomy): Eukaryota > Metazoa > Chordata > Amphibia > Gymnophiona > Ichthyophiidae > Ichthyophis > Ichthyophis bannanicus. The sequence goes on from CM066031.1 coordinate 1,607,414,677, forward strand.
TAGTACTTTACTTAAAAGTGATTCTTGTGCTTCAGTCAGAATCACATTAGATAAATTAATTAATGTTGAGTCTGTTTGCTGTATAATCATGTTATCGGGCGATTGTGTTTTCCCTCAGGGCTGTAATTTGGGGTCCACTGCCAGGTGCCCCATCTTCCCCTGTGGCCGAAATAGTTTCCCTGTTGTGGTCGCTGTTGATTACATTTCTTATTTCTTTGGTTCTTACTGATCGTCCCTTCAGATGAGGACGCACTAGAAATGTCCTCCAAAGATCTCATGGTAGGCAACTCCACCATCAGTGTGTTATCCTGTTGGAATAACCAAGGATACACCTGGTTGGAAGTATAATCACTTTGATCACATCTGAACTTCTTTATCTTCCTCTGATGCAGAGTAGATTGATAACCATCAAGCTCCTGTTGAAACTCCTCTGTGAGCCTATCCAATTTAGTAGAATCATCCTGTGCTTCCAAACTATGGGCGCAAGCTTCCGCTGATGTAGTATATTTTTCTGAGTTTGTAAAGACTCGATGAGTAACAGCATTAAGTCAGTTGAGCATTTACTTAGAATTGCAATCCAAAGTTTGATGAAAGCTTCATTGTTCAGGAAATATCCAGGGGCCTTATCAATCCTCAGACCTCTTGGGATACTCTGAAACTTAACATACTATAATGAATGAATTATGTAACTCAGTTCGTATTATATTCCTCCAGACTGACTTCCACTCGATTTTTAAACTTTCCACATCAGTTGTTCCTGCCCCCGTGGCATTTTGAAACAAGGACAAAGTTTGCATAACTTTGTTAAGGTGTTCCTGTGAATAACTGAAGGTTCGCTTCAATGTTGCCACCTCCATATTAAAGTAGTATACTGTCTGGTATAGCACTATAGGCTAGTGGGGTTATTTTATTGATGACGATTTTTGCATTTGATTGGGAACAGAAGGGATGTTAGAAGATTTTGCAGCTTGGCTGAATGTTCAGGACCCCTGTCTCCAATTCACAATGACATATTCCACCACTTAAATATCATTTTTAGATGTTAGAGTCACTTGTGAGAATGGCGTTTTAAACAAGATTCTATATCAGACATCTGTGGACCGCAATAATTTGCTACATTTTGGTTCACACCATCCAATGAACCAGAAACAGGCTTTACCAATAGGACAGTTTTTGCGGTTGCGGTGCATTTACTCAGTGGATCAGGATTTTCATTGTCAAGCTAGGATATTGACAGAGAGATTACAGTGACATGCCTAACCAACAAGTGTTATCCACAAGGCTTATCTATGTGCCAAGTTTGCTAATCATTCCTTATTACTCCATAAGTAATGCACAAAGGAGATAGAGAAATATGTGTGTGTTTTGCAATATTCTGATAAAGCACATTCTATAGCTCAAATTATTTTTAAACACTGGCATGTACTATCAATGTATTTAGTGTCCCAGCATGGCCCATGTATTGCTTTTACCAGAGCATGCAATTTGAGAGATGCCTTAGTTCACTCTTATTTTTCCTTTCAACTTATTCTGGAGGATGTAGCATACACTCTGCAGGCATTGTGTAATGAGCAAAACCACGTATTCTGCCCAAATGTGGCAGACCCCAGTACAGAGAAGACTTATCCTCTCAAATTGACAATGACCTGTCAGTCTGCATGGGTTATATATTCCATTATATGCCTGTGTTCAAAAATGTACATTGGACTTACCTGTCACAAAGTGAAAATGTGGCTCATTAAACACCAATCTCATTTGACTAACGCTGTGGTTATGGCACTGATGGTGCAACATTGTTTAGATTATAAACAAGAATGGGAACATTTATGCTGGCTAGTTATTGATGGTATCCAGGGAAGGTATATTGGAGATGCTGAGAAACAATTGGCTCGCTTAAAACAAAAGTGGATTTTCTCTGTCAACATGATTCAGCCAATGGGATTAAATGTAGCAATGGAGTGGCTTACAATAGTGTGATCCCATTGGTTCTGGTTTACCTACATGTTTCACACCTTCATTTTATAATGGCCATCAGTGTTATTTTTTTTAGTCTTAAGGCTGGGACATTAACTAGCTGTTCTAGACAAGTCCTGATGCAACCTGGCAAACAAACGGGTGAAATTTGAATAGACTAGTTGCCAACACAGCGTTTTTTGCTCCTTTGTCCCGGTGAATCATTGAGTTACAGCTAAGTAGCTTTTTCTTTTCCTTTAAATGCGTTTAAAAATTGAAAAAAAACATTAAAATGCTGTGAAGGGAGGCTGATGAATGATATGCATGGATGTTGTCAGTTGTGCTTTTTGCGTTAGGCATTTTTCTTCAATGTGCCACTGGTTAGCCTATAACCCCACTGAGGCCTCCCTTTTACTCAAAAAATTCTCAGGCAGAGATGATAGGTATACTGAGACATCTGTTGCAGTGAGCTTAATATCTCCACCCTTCATTGAGCCTTTAGACGTTACTAATTTAGTGTATGATACCTTTTTCCCTTTTTCCATTGTGTGTGAGGGATTGTTGGAGTTTGTGTATTTTTAGGTAGTATGCTCTCCTTTCTGCCAGTTTCAACCCTTCCTTCCACCTCATCTCATTCTTTTTCTTCCTTTGAAGTCCACGCTATCTGCCTATTTATTCTACTACCTCTCCAGGTAGTTGTCATTTATCAATCCCCTGACAAGTCCACCTCTTCCTTTCTCAATGACTGTGTCTCCTGGCTTTCCTTCTTTCTGGATCCATCTTCACTGTCCCTCATTCTTGGGGATATTAACATTCATGTTGATTACCCATCTGACTCATGCCTTAAAGCTCCTTTGCTTAACCTCCTCATTCAACCTCCAGCTGCGTTTCACTATTCCTACTCACCAGCATAGCCACTGCCTTGACATTATCTTTTTCTCCATCTGCTCACCCTCAAATTTCTCCATTTCATTTCTTCTTCTATCTGACCATCATCTGCTAACTTTCTTCTATATGACCATCATCTGCTAACTTTCACTCTTAATCAGAGTCTCAACAGGTCTCCATCAACACATTTAGGAATCTTCAGGCTATTGACCCCTCCACTGCTGTCTCATCTCCTCTCTCATCCACTCTGTCATCTGTGTCTGTTGATGAAGCAGTCTCTTCCTATAACAGTATACTCTCCTCTGCTTTAGATACTCTTGATCCTCGCATCCAATGCCCTATAAGGCATACTGTAGCTCAGTCTTGACTGACCTTTAAAATTCACTACTTACATTCATTTGCCCACTCTGCTGAGTGCCTTTGGTTCAAATTCCATAGCCATGCTGACTTCCTACATTTCAAATTCATGCTAACCTCCTTCCAGTCTGTCATAGCACTTACCGAGCAAGAGTATTATATCTGTCTCACTAACTTAGACTTGAGTTCTCCAAAGGGCCACTTCCATCTCCTCTTTCTCCTCCTCACTCTCAAACCTTCTGTCAATCTCTGTCACCTTTTCTTCCTTTCTAATATCATGGAGGAGGAAACTGTGCATCTACTCTCCTCCTCCATACTCACTACATGCACCTCTAATCCAATTCCTACCTGTCTGCTAAGCTCTATTTCTTCTGTTGTCATCCCTTTCCTCTATCATATCCTCAACCTATCACTTTCTACCGCAACTGTTCCTGCTACCTTCAGACATGCTGTGGTCACACCTTTCTTCAAAAAACCTTCAGTAGATCCTACTTGCCTCTCCAATTATGGCCCATCTCCCTCCTTTTTGCATCCAAACTACTTAATATGTGGCTCACTGCCAATGCTCTTGACTTTCTTTCCTCTCCAGCCTTTCCGGATCCCCTATAATGTAGGTTTCACCATTTATTTTCTACAGAAATGACCCTTGCCAAAATTTCCATTGACTTGTTCCTGATCAGACTCAGGGCCTTTACTTGATCCTCATCATTCTTGACCTATCTGCTACTTTTGACATCATTGATTAACACCTTTTTATTGATACCCTGTTCTTGCTTGAATTTAGGGGTTCTGTTCTGTCATGGTTTTCTTCTTATCTCTCCACATTACTTTTAGAGCATGTTCTGGTGGATATTCCTCCACTGCTATCCTGATTTCAGTTGATATATCTCATGGCTCTGTCTTGGGACCTCTTATTTTCTCTTCTCTGCCCTGATCTCCTCCCAAAGGTTTCAGTACCTTCTTTATGCTGATGACTCTCAGATTTTCTTCTCTGTCCCTGAAATCTCTCAAGGAATCCAGGCCCGTATCTCAGCCTGCTTGTCTGATACAGTTACCTGGATGTCCCACCACCATCTGAAACTGAACATGGCCAAAACGGAACTCCTTAACTTCCCTCATAAACCCACCTCCCCTTTCCTCCTTTCTCTCTTTCTGTGGATAACACTACCATCCTTCCAGTTTCCTCAGCTTGCAACCTTGGGGTCATCTTTGATTCTTCTCTCTCTTTCTTTGCACACATCCTGTCATTTCTTTCTTTATAATATCAGTAAAATTCATCCTTTCCTTTCTGAACACACTATTAAGACACATATTCACTCTCTATTCACCTCCCATTTAGACTATTGCAACCTGCTCCTTGCTGATCTTCCTCTAAATCAGCTCTCTCTCTCCTTCAGTTCAATCCATTCAAAATTCAGTCACATGGCTAATCTTCCGCCAGAGTCACTACACTCACATAATGCCTCTTCTCCACCCAGTTCACTAGCTCAATATCCATTTCTACATCTGTTCAAACTTCTACTGACCTATCAGTGCATTCATTCTCCAAATCTTCATTATCTCTCCTCTTATGTCACTATACACCCCTCCTTGAAAACGTCCTTCTATCTGTGCCCTTCTTTTCCACTGCTATCTTCAGACTCTGTTCATTCCATCTTACAGCACTATACTTCTGGAACAGTCTACATGATCCACTATGTCATGCTCCATCTCTGGTCCTGTTCAAATCTACGCTAAAAACCCACCTCTTTGAGGTTGCTTTTGGATCCTGATCCCCTCCTATTCTGTTGATCACCCATATGTTTTATAGCCATTTCCCTGTTTATTGTATTTTTCTGTTTTGTATAGATTGTGAGCTCTATTTAGCAGGGACTATGTCTTATATTTATTTATTTATTTATTTATTTATTTATTTATTCACTCATTTTATCTAAAACACTTGCTATATCGTTCATTCCACCCACACAAAGTAAGCATCTAAGTGGTTTACAATACTTAAAATACCAGCAATACATATAACATAATCCACAAAACACCGCAACGAACATAGACACATAGACCCAAAACATACCTAAACTAAATAAATCTATAAAGATAACAATAAATCTTCAAAATACATAATGTAAAACATCAAAACACAAATACAACAAAAAAACAGAGGGAAAGAAAAAATTATGTGTACAGCACTGCATATGCCTTTTATTGCTATACAAATGATAAGAGTAGTAGCAATGTGGCTGATGTTGACATTAAGTGCTAGCTGTCTAACTTGGTCAGTCAAATCTAAGGGGTATGTTTACTAAGCAGTCTTAACGTGCGCCCGGCGATAGTGTGCAGGCTACCATAAAAGGAGTGGGCGTTTCGGTCTTAATGTAGCAAAACGGGATTATCACGTGATAACGTGTGCTGAGCACATTATCGGGTGAGATGCCGCTAAGCACGTCAACGCGCGATAATCTTAAGTAGGCGCGCAGACATGCAAACACAGAAATAGAGGTGTAGCACAATGGTTGATATACTGACTGATGGTACAGGAGTCATGAGTTCAATCCCCCAGTGAGCCTAATGCATATGGCTGGCTGAGACATTAGCTGTTATGTGTAAGTATTGCTTTTTGAGGCATGTCATGTATATTTTAATTAGTGCTGCCAGCAAACACCCTCACGTGCCGTAACCGAAGGTGCTGCATAAGGCACTCTATAAGGCACTCCACAGGGCACAATATAAAGTGCACTGTCCGCCAAGGCACCCTATAATGTCCCCTATGGGGCACCCTACAAGGCGCTTTATAGGACACCTCATAAGGTGCTTTATAGGACACCTTATAAGGCACTGTAGAAGGTGCTTTATAGGGCGCCTTATACGGCACCCAATAAGGTGCCTTATGAAGCACCTTATGGCTACAGTACTCTGAGGATGTTTTTGCTGGCAGCACTAATGTACATTAAAGGTAGACGATGCCTTGGACAGCCCTATCAAATAACCCCACCATGGGTATGAACCCATGACCTCTGGCTCCACAGGCAGTGAAGTAACCAGTGAGCTACAGCTGCTAACCAACTCCTGGCTGGCTACAGAAGGACTGCAGGTCACCACACAAACTGTCTGCTGTGGTTACCAGGATAGGGTTAACCCACCCATACCCATGATGCACTGCACATGCACATCAGCAGTCTACAGATCATCACAAGATGGGGTATGCACCCCCAGAGCACCTCGGCCTGGTAGGGGGAACTGACTGTGTGCACCCTCACAGCACCTCAGCCTGGTAGGGGGTACTGACCATGTGTGTTACTGGCACAGAGTAGCTACAGACCGTCACATTGTGCGGGTACTGTGCTCACCCTGAGGGTGAGATGGGGCGCCCATCACCAGGTCCATAGCACCTTTCATGGCTGATATACACCATGCTGCAGGTCCCCATCAGTGCTACTGTGTGTGAGATCTGTGTCCATCTGTATATTTCAGTCATGTCTAGCCCTATGGGCTATGATGCACCCAGAAAAGTGCATATCCTGTGTTGGTGCCATGGCTACATGATGGGGGGGGGGGGGAAGGGAGGGTGGGAGGGTGTTTGGACCCATAGGCAGGTTTTGTACCACCACCCAACCCACTCTCTGGGGCTCAGGGTGGGAAACAGGATCTCCCACCAACAGATCCACATTCTACCCCCCTGCAATGGTGGCAGTAGAGGGGAACCGACACCCTACAGGACGGTCAGTGCAGACCTGTACACATCGATAAAGCAATAGCAGACAGGCAGTAGGCCTGAAAATGCTCAGCTGCCCCCCACCACTATCTGACATTCTCCAGCAACAGGCCTCCAGCCGTTGCACCCTGCAAGGTGTTCCAGCAAGACACATACTAGCTGCAGACAGTCTGCTAGCTAGTCCATAGTGCATGTTCCTGGAGAAGATGCATGTACACAGAACTGGGATGTCAGCATACACACCAAGAAGATACATCAGTGATTGGGCCCCAACATACAGAACATACAACATACAGAATATACAACATAGCACTATGGGGGAAACTAGCCATGCCGTGGACACTGCTCAGTCAGGGTGAGAGCAACCTCACAGTAGGACATGCTGTGGCCACCCTGTCCGTGCAGGTGGTGGCCGGGCACTACAATGTCCTATGCCCTGTGCAGATGCAGCCAGGCCAGGCCACCCTATCCAGGCTATTCCCACAGTACCTTGCTCCTCATTATGCACATTGGCAGGCCAATACTGGCAACAGTGCTAGCAGTGTGGGCTGTGGAGGGTGTTGGCAGCCGCCACACACTGGATAGACAGACACACACTCCACACACCTATGCCAGCATTGTGCAACTATAGAGGTGTTTGGCAGCCCTGGCCACCACACCAGTCCTGGGCACAGTGCAGGCATGGCTATGGTATGCAATACTGTTGGGGTCACTCTGTCAGACACCAGACCTGAGGCACACTCCACAGACATCAGAAAGGTTGCTATGATGCAGCTCAATCAGCCAATTGTGCTTATCGTAGGAATTGCTATCTGCCGGTTATCATAGCAACCTTTTGATAGCTGTGTACAGTTTTCCCATGTTTAGGGTGGCATTGCTAAGGTATGCAATTGCTAGTATTGGGAGATGCACGTAGGGCCCAACATCCTGCCTCTCCAGGAGGCTTCGGATAATGGAGCCTGTGGGTGCGTGTATGTCTGCCCCTGTTGGCCGCTGTTCTAGGGCAGAGGTTCTCAACTCCAGTCCCGGAGGGCCAAACACTGTTCGGGTTTTCATGCTATCCCTAATGAATATGCATGAGATATATCTGCATACCATGGGGGCAGTGCATAGAAATGCAGCACAGCCATATTTATTAGAGGCAGCATAGAACCTGAATGGTGTTTGGCCCTCCAGGACTGCATTTGGGAGACTCGGCTCTAGGTAATGTGCATGTTTATGGTGTCTGTGCTCTGTAGGGTAAAATGTAGGTGTTTTGGGCATGTTTACGTCATCTGCAATAAAGGTTCTGTCTGTATTAGCATGTTTTAGTAGTGGGTAAAATATGGAGACTGGGTGGGCAGGAACCACAGCTGGGACTTGAACCTGTGACCTTCTGCTTCTGAGCACACTGGCTGTGTGCACTGCACCACCGTGTTGTCACAGAAATGGCCCTAGAGAAATATGCTTACTCCACTCCTATGAGTATAGTGAGTTTACAATTTTTCTTCCCAAGTAAATGGCTTTTATATTTCTTCAAAACACGGGTCTCAGACTTAATGGAGCTACGGTATTTGTTTCTTAACCAACTTGCCCCAATAGTTGCATCAATGACCCATATTAAAAGTATTTCTTTTGCTTAAATAAAGAGCATTATCTTAGAGTATCAACTAAGTCAGGCTTATCTTAGAAATGGAGAAATCCCATCCCAACGCCACTTTCAGCGCTGTCGCTTTTCACAATAAGTTTCATCAGGGGTTGTGCACTGACTTTCAAGTTGTCGATATTAGCGCCAATGATCCCTTCACAATGGCGATTCCAACCAACAGGGGAAATTTAACGCCGCGCTAGGGCTTAACTGCAGCCTTACTCTGATAAAAGTAAAGACCTGTTTAGGTTGTTAGCCACAGAAATGGTGCATTTCCTGGTGATACCATGACTGTTCGTCAGACAGGGCCTGTCTGTTGCAGTGCATGGCACCCACCTACACAGTTTCCACTAAAAAATTCGTTCATGTATAACTGGATGCTTACTTAATTTTCAAAAATTATATCAAAAAAACATATACACATTTTATACAACGAGGTCTCAGACTTATCGTGGCTCTGCCATGGGGACTAGACGTCCGTTATCGTGGCAGTGAGCCCTTTTGTATCAACGACCTCAGGAGTGTGAGTGGGTTGAAAAACACAGCCTTAAAATCACAATCAAATAATTGAAAACTCAAAAACTTATGTTCTTATATTCTTCTCTGTGTTATCAGACAGCCCACTCTCATGGATTAGAGCACTGATCCCGACGCCTCCCTTTGGTACCAGTCAAGCGTTTCACAACGCTAACTTTCATCAGGGGATCTCTCCAATACTCCCATCCAACTTCATATTCCCTAATAACAAACCACAAATAAAAATAGTCAATACTCCACTATCTAAAACACCCGAAATTTAAAACTTACACTGCTCCTGACTATCCTAAACCAATAACCCAGCTGAAAAAAAGAAACAGATCTCACCTTTTAAAACTTTGAAGCTGCCCGCGTTTCACCAAAGAAATCTCCGAATCAATGAATGGCTACACAAAAACGCCGCGCATGCGTACTACCCAACTCATCGCTCGTCTTATAGAACCCGCTCCAACTCCTACAGCCAATTAAACGTCTCAACGTACTACCCAGCTTATCATTCGTCTTATAGAGCACGCTCCAGCTCCTACAACCAATTAAACGTCTCAACGGCACTATTGGCTACACCCCCACCAGGAATGCAACCCTAACCAAAAAGAGACCACCTACTACTACTACACACATCACCTTACAAATATAAATCTTAAAACCCCTACCACAATCAACACACACACGACAAACCTCCAAACTACTCCCTCCACGTCAACAGCACTACCTACTACTAAAACCCGCTCCTAGGGACCTTGCTCGCGAATCCGAACCCGCAACGCCCGTGTGGTCTTCCCTATGTATACTAAGCCACAAGGGCACAGAATAGCATAAACCACATATTGGGAACCGCAAGTGGTCGAAAATCTCAAAGTTCTGCGGAACCCATTATATTCAAAAACAGAAGCTTCAATAGTCAGCGCACAGATATCACAATTGCCACAGCGTTGATGGCCCCCTCCTGAGGGCACGACCACATCGGTCTCTGGTGATCGCAAAACAGCAGGACTTAACAACTCCTTAAGATTACGATCACGATTACGAACACGCGTTGCGGGTTCGGATTCGCGAGCATAAGAGCCGCTTAAAGCATGCAGTAATGGAGGCTCCTATAGTTCAGCATTGCATAGAGCAACGGCATCAATTTGAACAGCTCCGTGTTTTGTGCATTGATCAAGTGTTACAAAGAGCTTTTAATGCACCATCAGACCAGATTCTTATTAAACGGGAACAGTGGTGGATTTATATGTGTGACACAGTATTTCCAAAGGGGTTAAATGCCCAAGTGGAATGGACTCGATGTCTTTGATAGTGGACTTGGTTAATGATAATAGCTGACGGGCCTTGGATGCAAGGTCCCTAGGGGCGGGTTTTAGTAGTAGGTAGTGCTGTTGACGTGGAGGGAGTAGTTTGGAGGTTTGTCGTGTGTGTGTTGATTGTGGTAGGGGTTTTAAGATTTATATTTGTAAGGTGATGTGTGTAGTAGTAGTAGGTGGTCTCTTTTTGGTTAGGGTTGCATTCCTGGTGGGGGTGTAGCCAATAGTGCCGTTGAGATGTTTAATTGGTTGTAGGAGCTGGAGCGTGCTCTATAAGACGAATGATAAGCTGGGTAGTACGTTGAGACGTTTAATTGGTTGTAGGAGCTGGAGCGGGTTCTATAAGACGAGCGATGAGTTGGGTAGTACGCATGCGTGGCGTTTTTGTGTAGCCATTCATTGATTCGGAGATTTCTTTGGTGAAACGCGGGCAGCTTCAAAGTTTTAAAAGGTGAGATCTGTTTCTTTTTTTCAGCTGGGTTATTGGTTTAGGATAGTTAGGAGCAGTGTAAGTTTTAAATTTCGGGTGTTTTAGATAGTGGAGTATTGACTGTTTTTATTTGTGGTTTGTTATTAGGGAATATGAAGTTGGATGGGAGTATTGGAGAGAACCCCTGATGAAAGTTAGCGTTGTGAAACGCTTGACTGGTACCAAAGGGAGGCGTCGGGATCAGTGCTCTAATCCATGAGAGTGGGCTGTCTGATAACACAGAGAAGAATATAAGAACATAAGTTTTTGAGTTTTCAATTATTTGATTGTGATTTTAAGGCTGTGTTTTTCAACCCACTCACACTCCTGAGGTCGTTGATGCAAAAGGGCTCACTGCCACGATAACGGACGTCTAGTCCCCATGGCAGAGCCACGATAAGTCTGAGACCTCGTTGTATAAAATGTGTATATGTTTTTTTGATATAATTTTTGAAAATTAAGTAAGCATCCAGTTATACATGAACAATTTTTTTAGTGGAAATTGTGATTGAGTCGTTCAGTAATTAGACCAACAGAGAGAGTGTGAACCCACCTACACAGGGCTAGGCCATGGTCTGCTCTTGGCAGCTGCCACTGCCCCCTCCACCACCAGTACCCCTCTGCCACCCTGCTGACATGCCCTTCTGCTGGTGGTGCTGGTGGAGCGCAGTCTTAGGCCATCCATTGTGTGGGTAGGCAGCTGCCTATGGTGCGGGTTCTGAGGTAGGGGTCCCTGCATAGCTGTCCACGCTTCCCCCCAGCACCGCCTGCCAATATTCTGTACCCTTGGGGGTACCTGCTGGGTACTATCCCCTGTGACACTGTGGGAAGCACACTCGTGCCCATGTTGGGCCCTCATCAGTTGCTGTCTAGCTGCACTACTGTTTCAGCATTCCTATGGGCCACCTAGGCATCACCCTAGTCCGCACTGTGGCCCAGCTGCACCACAGCATGTGCCGCCTGCAGCCCTCTGTGTCCCCTTTTCAAGCATCTGTCCAGTTTCCCATTCTGACATGCCCGCCCTGCTGTTGTGGAACATGTGCATGCCATTGGAAACCTGCCCAATGGAGAGGGAAAACCCTGCTCAGCGCAATTTCAATGTGGGCTCATTCACCTTGTATGGGGACGGAGCATAAACCCTCCCAAAATTCATATATTTTTTTTGGAGCATTCTCAGGAGTGTTTTTTGATGTTTCCCATTAAAATCACTACTGGCTAGCGTGGTTATGTTTTTATTACATTTTCTGCTGGTCATTTTCACTGTTTATTTGCACTTTTGTTCCGTGCACATGTATCACACTTATCACTTTTTGTAGGTTTCCCTGGTTTTGCTGTACATTGCTGACGGAAATGGTTTCTTTTCCCTTTAAATCAGCTCTAACGCCAGGGTTTCACTGATGTTAGTTTTCAGCCTCGAATTTCACAGCGTTAGTGTGCAGGGAGCCTCTCCCCTCCCACTCTCCGCCCATTGACCCTCTCTCTCTGCCCCTGGGGAGCCTTACTCCGCCCTCCGGGAGCCTTTCTCCACCCTCAGCGCTCATTTGCGCCGCTGCGCATGTTATCGCGCGCTAAGGTATCTCTGCGCCTGATAAAGCGCCATTATTGTGCGATAAGGTACCTTATCACGCAATAACATGGCAGAGCGCACATTATGACGGTTTAGTAAACATACCCCTAAGTGTTGACAATAGCAGGCCTAAAATCAGGCTGACCAAAACTCCCTCTGCCAAATCCTGATGTATTAAAAATACTTCTTCCACAGTTCACCTCCCTTCCATACTCCCTTCCTACAAGACATGCAAATTAAAATATAAAAAAATAAAACGTCCCCTTCAAGTTGTCTCCCTCCAAGGCTCCCTCCCTGCAAACTGTGATGTTAAAAAACAAAAAACTTTACCCTACATTCTACCTCCCTTGGAGCCCCCAAGACAATCTTCCCATAAGCCACAATGTAATCAAAACCTTTCTCTCAGCCAGATTTCATGTTCTGGAGGGGCCAGTTTAACGGGGATCATGACTGTTAAGCTTAATTATAAAAACTGCGAATGAAGATGGGGGCTAGAAGTCTGAAAGTTAATTGGAGGTAGCTAAAGGTTTACCTAAGGTGACTAATACTCTTGTACTAACACCTTCATTGTTAGGGAAAAGGCTGCCTCTTAAGTCAGAGTTTGTTGGCAGGACATATTGCACAAAAGAGAAAGATTTGTTTTCCTCAGGTAGGAAGAAATTAGGTCTCAGGGATCACTGGTAACAGGCTGGATAATTATCCTTTGCTCCAAAATTAAAGAAAAGCCTGCCCAGAGATCACAGTAAAGCAGACAGATTCACTGTGTACTGAAAGCTTTATTCATCAATTAGACAGTACAATAGCATGTCAAGGATAACAAGCATGCCTACACATGTCACTTCAGGGGACTATTTAAAAATAGAAGACTGCTGGAAAGGAGAAGAAACATAATCAATACAATGATTAATGGTAGCAATTTCACACAAACATCTGGGCAATTAAGCATGCTCTCTAAGATGTTTTTACCAGCAACTCATGAAGGGATGAATGAGTTCCAAACCAAACTTCCATTTGAACACAATAAATTGTGCAGATCTACGGACTCATTTTGTTTGAATGCTTTCTTACTGTTCAATGACCAAATATTTAAATACATTGTTTTGCAGGATGAATGAGCCACTGAGGAAGAGATTCCTGCTGCTCATTCTACAGTATGATGCTGTAGAGTTTTGCTTCACTCAAAAGCTCAATAGTTGGTCATCTCTGCAGAAGCATAGCTTCTCTGAAGGCTAGCAATTCACCTTGGTCACACTCAAGGTTACATAGAAACAGAGAAAACGAAAGCAGATAAAACCATGGGCTGGATAAGCGATTAACATGGTTAGCAGAGTTGCTAACCGTGTTAATCGAGGTGAATGGGATATTCAGTGGCCGCTGAATCATCTGTGGCTGCCTGGTCTATATGCTCCGATAATAACTGCTTAGCATCGGGGCATGTTGGGGACGTTCTGGGGTTGAGCGGAAGTGGCACCCATCACTAACCAAGCAGCAGCGATATTGAGCCACCTCTAGGGTTCCCAACTGGCTCCAGATGTGCCCGACAGGCTTGATCCAGTCCTGGGTTTACCCCATTGCATGCTGGACTTATTGTCTTGACTTTCTTAGGGAGTGCGATGGAGAAATCAGAATACATGTCCCTGCATGCAATCCAGTAAACCAAGGACTAGATAAAGCCTGTTGGGCCATCTGAAGCCTGTTGGCAACCCTAACCACCAGCGAGTTAGCGATATGCGGCAAAAGTCAGGTGCAGGAAACCCTGGCCTAACTTTCACCACATATTGCTAACCAGCTAGCAGCTCAATATTGCTGTTGCCTGGCACTGAATATCGGGTCCCATATGACTTATCCACTCTGCCCATCCATACATGCATACCAGCTACTAAGATCTACAATCCCTTCCACTCCCTTAAAGGTTCTCTGTGCTTGCCCTATGCTTTCTTAAATTCAGATATAGTCCTTGTCTCCACTACTTCTACTGTGAAACAATGGTGGAGGCAATGAGAGAGATGCCATTCTCTTTATATCAACATTGAATGTGATTTCCAGAGCTTTATAGAAAATTCTTTGATTTCTACTGAGGCTGCATGACCGTTTCTGTATACCTAAGGCAATGCAATGTGCCACATTTTGCTGTTTTCTGTGATGAACACTGGATGCAATTTTTTTGAATTGCAGCTTTTTAGCTGCTTCTGCTAAGATGAGGCATTTTTCATTTTTCTCAACAAGTCATTTTCAACTTTTTAGGGGTATGTTTACTAAACTGCGCTAATGTGCGCTGAGCACGTTAGCGTGCGCTAAGGTACCTTAGCGCATGCTAATGTCATGTTACGGGGCACTAATGTGCATGCTCATGTGTGCGGCACACTATTGTGCACGCTCATGTGCGCGGCGCGTTAATGTGCGATGAAGGCGGGGAAAGGCTCCCGGAGGGTGGAGGAAGGCTCCCCAGGGACGGAGAGAAGGGGTCAATGGGTGGAGAGTGGGAGGGGAGAGGCTCCCCGCACATTAACGAGGCTGAAATCTGAGGCAAAAAATACCGCGAGTGAAAACCTTGCGTTAGAGCCGATTTAAAGGGAAGAGAAACCATTTCTGTCAGCAATGCACAGCAAAACCAGGGAAACCTACAAAAAGTGATAAGTGTGATACATATGCATGGTACAAACATTCAATAAACATTGAAAAGGACCCCAACAAAATTTAAAAAAATTATAATCAAGCTGGGCAATAGTGATAGTAATGGGAAACATCAAAAAGCACTCCAAATAAAGCCCCAAAAAATAAATATGAATTTTGGAAGGGTCTATGCTCCGTCCCCATACAAGGTGAATGATCCCACAGTGAAATAGCACTGATCAGGGTTTCCCTCTCCATTGGACAGGTTTCCTATGGCATGTACATGTTCCACAACAGCAGGGCGGGCATGTCGGAATGGGCAACTGGAAAGATGCTGGGAAAGGGGATACAGAGGGCTGCAGGCTGCACATGCTGTGGTGCAGCTGGGGCACAGTGCCGACTAGGCAGATGCCTAGGTGGCACTTAGGAATGCTGAAACTGAACAGCAGCCAGACAGCAACTGATGAGGGCCTAACATGGGCGCGAGAGTGTTTATCACAGTGTCACAGGGGATAGTACCCAGCAGGTACCCCCAAGGGCACAGAACATTGGCAGGCGGTGTTGGGGGGAAGCGTGGACACCTATGCAGGCACCCCTACCCCAGAACACGCACCATATACAGCCGCCTACCTGCACACTGGATGGCTTGAGACTGCACACCACCAGCAGAAGGGCATGTTAGCATGATGGCAGAGGGGTACTGGTGGTGGAGGGGGGCAGTGGCAGCAGCCCAGAACCGACCATGGCCTAGCCCTGTGTAGGTGGGTGCCATACACTGCAACAGACAGGCTGTGTCTGACAAACAACCATGGTATCTCCAGGGACTGCACTGTCTCTGTGAGCACAGTGTGGTGCAGTGCGCACAACCAGTGTGTTCAGGAGCAGAAGGGCACAAGTTCAAGTCCCAGCTGGGGCTACTGCCAATCTAGTCCCCATATTTTACCCGCTACCAAACCGTGATAGTAAGGACAAACCTTTATAGCAGAGAACATACGCATGGTTCAAACGCCTATATTTTACCCCACCGAGCACAGACACCAGAAACATTCGCATTACCTGGAGCAGAGTCCCCCAAATTCAGTCCTGGAGGCCCACAAATCATTCAGGTTTTATGCTGTCTCCAATATAAGGCCATGTCAGCATGGTGGCAGAGGGGTACTGTTGGTGGAGGGGGCAGTGGCAGCTGCCCAGAGCAGAATATGGCCTAGCCCTGTGTAGGTGGGTGCCATGCACTGCAACAGACAGGCCCTGCCAGACAAACAGTCATGGTATCACCAGGGAATGCACTGTCTCTGTGGCAACACGGTGGTGCAGTGCACACAACCAGTGTGTTTGGAGGCAGAAGGTCACAGGTTCAAGTCCCAGCTATGGTGCCTGCTAACCCAATCCCCATATTTTACCCACTACTACAACGTGCTAATACAGACAGAACCTTTATTGCAGATGACGTAAACATGCCCAAAACACCTACATTTTACCCTACAGAGCAAAGACACCATAAACAGGTGCATTACCTAGGGCAGAGTCTCCCAAATGCAGACCTGGAGGGCCAAACACCATTCAGGTTCCATGCTGCCTCTAATAAAGATGCCTGTGCTGCATATCTATGCACCACCCCCATGGTATGCAGATGTATCTCATGCATATTCATGCGGGACAGCATGAAAACCCGAACAGTGTTTGGCACACCAGGACTGGAGTTGGGAACCTCTGCCGTAAAGCAACAGCCAACAGGGGCAGACACACCCACACCCACACCCACAGGCTCCATTAGCCAATGCCTCCTGGAGAGGCAGGACATTGGGCCCTGCGTGCATCTCTCAGTACTAGCCCTTGCATACCTTAGCAATGCCACCCTACACCTGGGAATATGGTACACAGCTATCAAACGTTTGCTATGATTACTGGCAGATACCAATTCCTACGTTAAGCACAATTTGCTGATTGAGCTCCATCATAGCAACCTTTCTGCTGTCTGTGGAGTGTGCTTCAGGTCTGGTCTCTGACAGTGTTTACCACCCTGGGGAGTGACCCCCAACAGTATTGCGTACCATATCCATGCCTGCACTATGCCCAGGACTGGTGTGGTGGCCAGGGCTGCTAAACTCCTCTAGAGTAGCACAATGCTGGCATAGGTGTGGGAGTGTGTGTCTGTCTATCCAGTGTGTGGTGGCTGCAAACACCCTCCACAGCCCACACTGCCAGCACTGTTGCCAGTATTGGCCTGCCAATGTGCATAATGAGGAGCAAGGTACCATGGGTATAGCCCTGACAGGGTGGCCTGGCCAGGATGCATCTGCACAGGGCATAGGGCACTGGCTGGGACATTGTAGTGCCCGGCCACCACCTGCACAGACAGGGTGGCCACAGAATGTCCTGCTGGGAGATCACTCTCACCCTGACTGTGCAGTGACCACAGCATGGCTAGGCACCCCCATAGTGCTATATAGTATTTCTTTCACGTGATATTTATGAGTTGCCTTTTGGGGCCCAGTCACTGCTTGGTGTGTATGCTGACATCCCAGTTCTGGGTGCACGCATTTCCACCAGGAACATGCACTATGGACTAGCTAGCAGACTGTCTGCAGCTGGTATGTGTCTTGATGGAGCGCCTTGCAGGGTGCAGCGGCTGAAGGCTTGCTGCAGGAGAATATCAGATAGTGGTGGGGTGCAGCTTAGCATATCCAGGCCTAATGTCTGTCTGTTATTGCGTTATGGATGTGTACAGAGCTGCATTGACTGCCCTGTAGGTGTCTGTTCCCCAGCAGGACTGGGGTTGATGGTCCCCTCTACTACCACCATTGCAGGGAGGTAGAATGTGGATCTGTTGGTGGGAGACCCTGTTTACCACTCTCAGCCCTGGAGGAGGAGGAGGAGGGTGGTGGTACATAATCCTCCTAGGGGTCCATAGGGGCTACACCTGACTGAGACATAAAGATATATCCAAGGTGTGTCTGCAGAAACTACCTATCTCACACTTTAGCACTGCTGGGGACCTACAGCATGGCCTATCTCTGCTGTGGACCTGGTGCTGGGTGCCCCACCTCACCCTCAGGGTGAGTGCCGTACCTGCACAATGTGACGGTGTGTAGCTACTCTGTGCCAGTACCACACACGGTCAGTTCCCCCTACCAGGCCGAGGTGCTGTGGGGGTGTATACCCCATCTTGTGATCATCTGTAGACTGCTGATTTGCATGTGCAGTGCATCATGGGTATGAGTGGGTTAACCCTATCCTGGTGACCACAGCAGACTGTTTGTGTGGTGACTTGCAGTCCTTCTGCAGCCAGCCAGGGGTTTGCTAGCAGCTATAGAGCTGTAGCCCACTGGTTACTTCACTACCAGTGGAGCCAGAGGTCATGGGTTCAAACCCACAGTGGGGTTATTTGATAGGGCTGTCCAAAGCATTATCTATTTTTTTTTTTTTTTTTTTTTTTTTTTTTTTTTTTATTTATCAAAATTAAACATTCGAATATCATTCCATAAACGACAGAGGAAATACAATGGAACTTTCAAAATAGAGGATAATAAAGAAAAATAAACGCCCTCAAATACAACTTATCTCCATCTAAATTAGACCCCAACATGAGGGGAGTACAAGGAAACATCCATAACATGCCAAAAATCTAGCATTAACACAAGAAAAATAGGGCAGAAGGGAGACTTACATGTCAGCTGTATGGGGAGAAATAGCAACCTCAATACTACTCCTTTCCCGAGACTCTAAGAAAGCTAGCAGCTGCTTGGGGTCAAAAAACAAATACATCTTTTGATTATAATTTACAAAACATTTAACAGGAAATTTAAGTTGGAAGGAGGCACCCAAGGCCACAACCCTAGATCGAAGGGCCAAGAACTCCCTCCTCCGCAACTGTGTAATTCGTGAAACATCAGGAAATACCCTAACCCTAGACCCCAGAAAAGCTTCATTAGCATTACGAAAAAACATTCTAAGGATAAAAACTTTATCCGTTTCCAAAGCAAAAGTAACAAGCAAGGTGGTTCTCTCCATTACAGTCTCCAAAGAAGTTTCAAGGAGACCCGTAAGGTCCTCTAGCCCAGACTGTAAAAGGGGGGGGGGGACAACTGTTCCACCCCTAGTCCCCAGGGATAAATACACAGCCCTGGTAATAGGAGGGAACTGTTCCGACGGGATTTTCAACACCTCACCAAAATACTTGCGAACCATTTCAGTTGCTGACAGCACTGGAGATCTAGGAAAACCCAGAAAACGGAGATTATTTCTCCGAACCTGATTCTCCAAGTATTCCAATTTTCTGCCAGAAACATTATTATCCTTAACCTGGGTGTTCACCAAATCTCGAACCTCCCCCATCTCCCTTTCCAAGCTGGCTAATCTAGTGCATTGATTCTCATTAGCTTCAGTAAGGAGACCACAAGAATCTCTAACCAAATTAATGTCTTTTACTAAAGTCCCACAAACTCTATTCATGGAATCGTTCAAAGTCGCCAGTCCTTCCCATAGCGTCTGCAAAGAGAATACCGCAGGTCTCACCAACACGGAGAA
This sequence comes from Ichthyophis bannanicus, assembly GCA_033557465.1. Classification (NCBI taxonomy): domain Eukaryota; kingdom Metazoa; phylum Chordata; class Amphibia; order Gymnophiona; family Ichthyophiidae; genus Ichthyophis; species Ichthyophis bannanicus. Next base: position 1,607,434,225 of record CM066031.1, read on the forward strand.
GCCAGGAAACTCGCCCCTCTCCACTAAGGGTCCAGACACAGAGCAATCCGTTGTTCTCACCACTCCTCCCAATCGACTCTGGCCCGATTCCTCTGGAGGGGGGCCCAGCACAGCCAATGCACCTCCAACTCCCCTTGAAGTCGGGGTACTTGCCACGAATTCCAAGGGCAGGACATCAGCTGTGAACGAATTTCCTGGACGCGGTGGGGGTGTCCGCTCGATCGAAGACAGCGAGGCACCAGAAACGCTCTGGGGGGAAACTCCTTCCACCACCCCAGCCAAAGACACTGCTCCAGAACGCACACCGAATCCGCACTCCCCAAGCGTTCGCTGGCCATCCGAGCTTGATGGATTCGCACCCGGAGGTAGGGTGGCTAATTTTCGCTTTCTCCGTCCCATTCTGACGGCAGCGGCTCAGCAGCACAGGAGCGTTCAGAAAAGCAGCTCACTCGAAGGCGCTCACATCCGCCATCTTAGTTACTCCCCATCGATCGCATTATCTATTTTTAACGTACATTAGTGCTGCCAGCAAAAACACCCTCAGCGTACTGTACCCATAAGGTGCCTTAGAGGGCGCTTTATAGGGCACCCTACAGGGCACCTTATGGTTACCGTCCATATAAGGTGCACTATACAGTATGCTATGGAGCGACTGATAGGGTGCCAGTCCATATAAGGTGCCTTATAAGGTGTCCTATGGAGCGCCTTATAGGGTGCCCTATAGGGGACATTGTAGGGTGCCGTGGCGGACAGTGCACTTTATAATGTGCCCTATGGAGTGCCTTATAGGGTGCCTTATGCAGCACCTTAGGTTACGGCACGTGAGGGTGTGTTTGCTGGCAGCAATAATTAAAATACAAATAAAATACCTCAGGAAACAATACTTACATGTCACAGCTGATGCCTCAGCCAGCCTTACGTATTGGGCACACTGTGGATCGAACTCATGACCCCTGTATCATCAGTCAGTACCTTAACCATTGTGCTACACTGCTGTTCCTCCTTGCATTTCAGCGCACCTACTTATGATTTCCAAGCATTGAAATGCACCGTGCTGCCATCAAAAACAGTGCTATGACCTTGCTGTGCCTCATAGGGCTCCCTATATGGCGCCCTATACGCCATCCTTTCAGCAACATTGTAGGGTGCCGTGGCAGACAGTGCACTTTAAAATGTGCCCTCTGGGGTACCTTATGGGGTGCCTTATGCAGCACCTTATGTTACAGTGCTTTGAGAGTGTGTTTGCTAGCAGCAGTAATTAAAATAAAATTAAAAAGCCTCATAATGCAATATTACACATAAATGGTAGTGCCTCAGCCAGCCTTATTCATTGGGCACAGTGGGGGATTGAACCCATGACCCCTGCACCATCTGTCAGTGTCTTCACCATTGTACTGCAGCCCTGTTCCTCTGTTTGCACATCAGTGCGCCTGCTTATGCTTTCTGCGTGCGTTACTCATGCGCTAATGTGTGCGGCGCACAAGAGCGCACCGCACAGAAGAGCGCACACGCTAATCCCGTTTTGCTATTTTTGACCGGACTGCCCACTCCTTATATGGCATCCTGCATACTACCGCAGCGCGCACCTAACGGGGGTTTTAGTAAACATATCCCTTAGTGTTTGAAAGGGAGTAAATATGCCTTTCCTGAATTTTGGAAATCTGATCAGCAGAGGGAGCTAAGACAGAGAAAACGTATTCAGGTCGATGTAGAAAGACGACTCCAAAATTGTGCGCTATCAACTCTGTAGCCTCTATGCAGCACACCGATAGAGCATGAATTCAGCACCAGCATGCAGAAAGGGGAGCATGCGCAAATGGCAGCGTTAAACTGGGAGAGCAAACCAAACACATGAGCACAGAAGTTAGCACAAGTTTGGAATGCTCTCTCAGAGAAACAAGGGCACCGCATGGCTAATTTGCATATGCACTCCAAAACTATTTTAATGGCATCTGGGGCTTTTCCCGATGCCTGGATCATCTGAGATGAAGTGTCAAACTTCCCATCAGAAGACCCAAGCATCGGTGAAAGCCATCAGTGCCATCACAATATTGTTGGGGGCTGGTGCCCCTGACAGAAAGTAAATCCCTGGTGGCCCGGATGCCCCCACCCGCATAACTAAAAATAACCCTGGTGGCCAGCAGCCCTGATCCCCCAATTTACCCAATGGGTGAATTGGAGGATCAAGGGTGGGGGATCAAGGCCACTGGGCCACCAGGGATTTGCTTTCTGTCAGGGACACCAGCCTCCTAACAGTATTTTAATGGCATTGGGCGCATTCCCTGATACCTAGATCATCTGAGAGGAAGTTTGACACTTCACTTCAAATGATCCATGCATCAGGGAAAGCCCTCAATGCCATCAAAACACTGTTGGGGGCACACGCAACATGTTTAAAAAACTTCAGACCCAGGCATATAGATATTTATACTAAAGCTGGTTACAAAATCCTCTATGTGTTTCTCTACATTGGGCATAGATGATACTAGCATGACATTTTATTTTGGGCAGCTCATTTGCCTATAATTTCAATACTCATCATTATGTGCGCTTGCTTTTCCTATGCTCTTTACCAGGGGCAGCCCAAGGGGGGTGCGGGGCCATGTGCGGAGACTCGGTGCGGGCCTCATTTGAATAAATATTTGCATAATGTTACCATACACTAACGCCTCAATGAGTGTATGGATAAAGAAAGACTAAAAGATTTCTACATTACTATAATAGAGTGCCAACCGCCAGGCACATTAGGAACTACTACAAACAGGGCCCATTTAGAACCCATAGCAAACCCACCGCATCCTAACAGCACTACCAGGACTCACAAAGCACCATACACTACCTATCAAAAGGCAACACTGCAAATATTAAACCAATACATCTCAGAGAATAACAATACACGACCTAGTGGGGAAAGAGAACAAATGCCAATGTCAAATAGGAATTACATAAACAGAATACCTCAGCTCATTTACACATGCAGAACATAGACCATCACCAAAGAAGGAATCACAATTTAGAAACAGGAAGACAATAATTCAACTGGGAACCCCAAAAGCCAAACTTGGAATGTACAACAACACTGTAGAAATAAAACTATAAATTAATTTCCTCTTGTACTAAACAAAGCGCAGACGTTAATGATGCACATTTCCCAGAGCTGACATATTCCAGTTAATAAATTCAAAATAAAGAGATATTTTCTACCTTTAGTGCATTTCTTTTTCAGTTGCAATTGCTCCAGCCACTTTCTTCTGGTTTCTTTGTGTCTTCTGCTAACTTTCCATTGTCTGCTGTCCATTTGTCCTTTCTTCTCTCTTCTAGTTTTTTTTCCATTCTCTCTCTACATCTGCTTTAACATACTAATCTTTATCCTTTTGCTCTTTCCTCATTCCTATTTCATCCACTCAAATTTTACCCCTCCATCCTCAATCCCCACTTACTCTCCCAATACCCGGCCAATTGTAGATTTGTCTTCCGTTCCACACAAAATATTTTTCCCTCTCTATTTCTCTCTCCCAGCTCCATCCCATTCTAATCTTCCCCCAGCATCAGCTCCCTTCTAGTTCCAGCCCCACCCAGCATCCGCTCCCTTCTAGTTCCCGCATCAGCCAATTTCTAGTCCTAGCCCCCCATCAGCCCATTTCCAATCCTATCCTAGCCCCACCATCAGCCCATTTCCAGTCCTAGCTCCCTCATCCATTTCCAGTCCTATCCGAGTCCCTCTGTCAGCTCATTTCCAATCCAGCCCCCCATCAGCCCATTTCTAGTCCTTTCCTAGCCCCACCATCAGCCCATGTCAAATCCTAGCCCTCCTCCACTCAGCCCATTTCTAGTCCAAGCTCCCCATGAGCCTACTTCCAGTTCTAGCCCCTCCATGAGTCCATTTCAATCCAAGCCTCCACCACAGCCCATTTCCAATCTTAGCACCCTCAACAGCCCATTTCCAGTCCTATCCTAGCTCCTCCATCAGCCCATTTCCTGTCCTAGCCCCCCCCCCCACTCAGCCCATTTCCATTCCAAGCCCTCCACCCTATCAGCTATTTGCAGTTCAAGCCCCCCTTCCACTCAGCCCATTTCCAGTACTAGCAACCCCCCTAGCCCATTACCAGTTATAGCCCCCCATAGCCCACTTCCAGTCCTAACCCCCATCAGCCCATTTCCAGTCTTAGTCCCCCCATAGCCAATTACCAATTCTAACCCCCCCATCAGCCCACCTCCAGTCCTAACCCCCCTTCAGCCCATTTCCAGTCCTAGCCCCCCCATAGCCCATTACTAGTCCTAACCCCCCATCAGCCCACTTCCAGTCTTAGCCCCCTCCCATAGCCCATTACCAGTCCTAACCCCCCATAGCCCATTACCAGTCCTAACCCCCCTCCCCCTCCATCAGCCCAAGTAGATTTTAAAAAAACAGCTGAATCAAGCGTCCCGCGGGGCCCACCTGCCCGGCAGAGCCCTCCCTGCAGCATCAGCTCCCAAAGCATGGGCTTTTCAGAGCCGCAAATGGAGAATTTCCCTTTCTCGCGGCTCTGTTAAGCCCACCAGGGCTGATGGGAAACTTCCCACGGCAGCAACGGCAGCAGCAGCTGGTTTGGTTTTTTTTAATCTACCTGGGCTGAAGCTGAATATTTTTTGCACGGGGCCCCCTGAAACGCGGGGCCCTGTGCAAAAAACATTCTTGCTCAATGGATGGGCCGGCCCTGCTCTTTACGTGTACATCCACCCCTTTTCTGCATTTTGCTGTGGAGGAAATTTAAGAACTGGGTCAGATCAAAGTCCATTAAGCCCAGTTACCTGTTTCCAACAGTGGCCAATCCAGGTCACATATATCTGGCAAGTTCCCAAAAGGCACACAGGTTCCGCGATGCTTGTCCCGGGCCAAGCAGTGAATTTCCCAGGTCTTCTTTAATAATTGGTTTTGGACCTTTCCTCCAAGAACTTGTCCAAACCTTTTCTAAACCCAGCTACACTAACAGCTTTTACTACATCCTCAAGTAACGAATTCCAGAGTCTAATCACACATTGAGTGAAAACATATTTTTTCTTATTAGTCTTAAATGGGTTATGTTGTAGCTTCCATGAGTGTCCCCTAATCTTACTGCTTTTTGATGGTGTAAACAACCGATCTATGTTTACCCGTTCCATTCCATTCATTAATTTATAGAACTTTATCATATCTCCTCTCAGCCATTTCTTTTCCATGTTGAAGAGCCCTATCCTTTTTAGCTTCTCCTCATAGGGGCAGCCTTCCATCCCCTTTACCATTTTGGTGGCTCTCCTCTCTATCTTTTCTAATTCTGCTATATCCTTTTTAAGATACTGCGACCACAACTGCACACAATATTCAAGGTGCGGTTGCATCATGAAACTATACAGAGGCATTATAATATCCTTGGTTTTATTTTCCATAGATTTCCTTATGATTCCTAGCAATCTATTTGCTTTCTTGGCTGCTGCTGCACACTGGGCAGAGGTTTCAACATATTATCCATGATGACACCTAAATCTTTTTCCTGGGTGGTGGTTCCTAATGTGGAACATTGCATCATGTAACTGGTTTGGGTTGTTCTTCCTAAGGTGCACAACTTTGCACTGGTCCACATTAAATTTCATCTGCCATTTGAACTTCCAGTCTTCCAATTTATCAAAGCCCTCTTGCAATTTTTCACAATCCTCTTGTGTTTTAATAACTTTTAATAATTTTGTGTCAAATGGCATATATGATCAACTTACTCGTTCTTCCCATTTCCAGGTCATTAATGAAGATGTCAACAAGCAGCGGGCCTAGCACAGATCCCTGGGGTACTCCACTATTCACCTTTCTCCATTGAGAAAATTGGCCATTTAGCCCTACTCTCAGCTTTCTATTTTTCAACCAGTTTCTGATCCACAATACTGCCTCCTATCCCATGACTTTTTAATTTGGCCAAGAGTCTCTCATGAAGGACTTTGTTAAAGGCTTTCTGAAAATCCAGGTACACTATATCAACCGACTTATCTTGGTCTACCTGTTTAGTCACACCTTCAAAAAAATATAACAGATTAGTAAGACAAAACTTTCCTTGGCTAAATCCATGTTGGCTTTCTCCTATTAAACCATTACTATCTACATGTTCAGTAATTTTGTTCTTTATAATGATTTCTACCATTGTGCCCGGTACTGATGTCAGGCTCACCAGTCGGTAGTTTCCCAGATCCCCCCTGGAAGCTTTTGTAAATATTGGCCAACATTTTTGCCTAAAAGTTGCATTATCTGTGCGTAAAGGCTGCACCAGTTTAATGCATCAGCCCGATTGCGATTCTAGGGTAAGATCGAATGGGTAGTGTAGTTTTAGTAGAATCTGGCCTGGGATAATCAGCAAACTGAAAGCCAGAGAAACAAGCAGAGAGAAACAGGAGCTGGGATGCCACCAATAAAGATACATCCTTGTTTGAACTGGATTGTTTGGAAGCAGATATTCAGGAAGAAAAATTCTATTTAAGTAGTTGGCTAAGCAATTTTATAATAGATGGATACAAGTTTTCCTATCCATCAGCTTGGGGTGTGCATTTACAGTATGAAAGCAGATTTGGTTCATCTGAGTGCCAAAACATTTAAAGGGCACTCAGATTGCTTATATGAGTATATACGTATAAATTAATGTGTGCATGATCATCTTTGAGCAAGTAACTTTACCCTCTATTGCCTCGGAAGAAAAGGCTGGCAATCTACTTCCGGTGATACATTGCCAAGAAAACCCAGAGGTAGCTGGGTCGCTATGAGTCAACACTGGCTTGATGGCACTAAAAAAAAAAAAAAAGATCATATGTTTAAGTTTATGTGCATACACAGAGGATATTTTTATAAGTCTTTGCTTTGCACTTGTCCACATTAAATTTCATCTGCCATTTGGATGCCCAGTATTCCAATTTATCAAGATCCTCTTGCAGTTTTCCATAATGCTCATGAGTTTTAACAACTTTAAATATTTTTGTCATCTGCAAATTTGATAATCTCACTCATTATACCCATTTCCAGGTCATTTATGAATATGTTAAAAAGCTGCGGACCCAGCACAGATCCCTGGGGTACTCCACTATTCACCTTTCTCCATTGGGTTAATTGGCAATTTAGCCCTACCCTCTGCTCTGCCTCCTATCCCATGATTTTTTAGTTTTGCCAAAAGTCTCTGATGAGGGACCTTGTCAAAGACTCACCTTTGTCTACCTGTTTATTCACACCTTCAAAATACATAACAGATTAGTAAAACAAGATCTTCCTTGTCTAAAGCCATGTTGGCTGTCTCCCATTAAGCCATGACTGTCTACATGTTCAGTAATTTTGTTCTTTATGATGGCTGGCTGGCAAGGTGTCTTGATCATGTTCATTCCCCTCTCCTTCCCCTCCCCAAATATCAGTGTGCTGAGTGTGTTTGAGATGCATATCCACTGGCTCTAGTACCCCCCTACTCCCACTTTTGTATGGGAAGTGTCAGAGATGAAGCTCCCACACTAGAGGCTGTGTTTGCTGCCGCCTAGGTGAACAGGCACCCTGGACGATGCAGAGTGAGAGGGAATCATATGCCCGTTCCACATGGTGGACACTGTGTACACCCTTCATGATCCCATACACGGCACCCCTGCTCCCTCAGATTCTGCATTGCCCCCTCCCATCCATCCCATTACAGCAACAGTATCACTTTCAATCAGACAAATCGACAGAGAAATAGAAAAAGTGATGTGTTTCCCTTGTGTATGCAACATATAAAGATAATCAAGGCTGTCCCCCGAGTTGATTTAAGATATTAGCACCTTCGATCAATCTTACGCCGTATGCCCACCATTGACTGTCAGAATCTATTGTTTAGCTTTGAATGCCCTGTTCTTTGCTGGTCCCTAGAAGCTGTCACCTTAGGTGACCCCCTAGTTTGCCTAATGGTTGGGCCGGCCCTGAAGATAATGGATTCAAATTCTAAAAAGTGACATATTCAAATAACTAAATTGAAAATACAAATGTTTTTTCAAGCTCCTCTGTCCCCATTGCTGTATACTGGGACAGGAGGAGTTAGGGACATAACTCTGAAATCAGGGACAGTCCCCGAAAATTGGGGACATCTGGTAACATTAGGTCAAGATCATAGGGAAGAGGTTGAGCCAGCAAAGCAGGCCAAAGCAGGCCAAACAATGAAGGTAGAGGTACAAACAGGTCACGGCCTGATAAAAAGACTTCCAGAGGAAATGCACTTGGGGAGGGAGGGGGAGAAGCCAAGCAATGGGTAAGGCCTTGTAATGTTGCCTGGCTTGCTTCTGACACACACCTCGCTTATTGCTGTGTCTCCTTCCTGCAGACCATGCCTCTGTAACAGCTGTCACTGCTGATCTCTGTGTCTTCCCTGCTACAGTTGTCTTCCAGCTCCCTTCATGTTTTCCGGTTACCGCTCCTGAATCCTTAACTGCTAAGATGGAAGCTCTTTGTTCTCCACATCTTAGCTGCTGGAATGCCTACATCATAGCCAATCCTTGCTTAAATAGCTCCTGCTAGACACTCTGTTATACCACTGAGCTACTGGATAGGAAAGCACTGTCCTTATTGTTAATGTAAGGGAAATTCAAACATAAAATCAAGAATCCAGGACTTTCCTGCATGTCTGCGGCCATGTAATGCTTGTTAACCTTAACCAAGCATGTCCACCTGAGGTCAGTGGAACACACCTCAAACTAAGTCTAAGGAAAATTAAGGCCTTATGGGTGGGGGAAGATGATATTTTGAATATTGCTGAGCAGGTAGGTAATGTCGGAACACTTCCGTCCTGAAAACTGTGTAGTTCAAGATTTATACTGGTGTCGGGGCTGAATATGAAATCTCAGATTAAAACAGTTATTAAGTCAACCTTTTATCAACTTTGAATGCTAAAGTAATTATGCTTGTATCTGAGTCTTGCTGATTTAGCAATACTTATTCAAGCCCTCGTTATCTCTAGACCAGATTAAGGATGTGCTCATAAAATGGACTATCAGAAAATAGTATTTGGGCTCTCCAACTTATTAAAAAAAACCACAGTAGGGGTTTAATTTTTAAAAAGTCACCTAGATTTACACATGAACAAAATGAGTAAATCTACATATTTTAGTCAAATACATGCATTAAGTAGCCACTTACGTGTATACATGATGCAGTTGTGATTCTGTAAGTATATGCACAAATCTGATCACAGATACTTTCATTGTGGCATACACAGGGGCAGAATTTGGGTGGAGTACAAGGTTACGAATGTAAATTACGCATGTTCCTTACAGATCTAGGCATGGGCCTTTATACCAGCCCTAGCAGTGGTTTAAGTGAGTGTGCTTCAAATTAATGTGCGCTTTCTCCCATTTCTACAGTAAAGAGTGGTTTCTTCTCACTTAGAAGAATCAGAACAATCAATACTAGTTCCCAGAAAACATTGCCCCATGCTCTAGTAATCAATCAATTATATAAAACGTAGCTGTTTAAACTGATCTAGCATGCTAGAGAACAGACCATGTATCTCTCCTCCTTTTTGACCAACACTGGCTACACGTCAATTGTCATCTTTAATTTAAGATCTTAATGATCACAAGCCTACTTCTTTACCTGTCTTCCCCTCTAGTTCCTTACCATCCCACTAGCTCCTTAAAGTCTTCTGAAGGGAACTCAAAAGGCTTCACCTTGATCACTCCCATAATGCAGTCTTTTGCTGTGTCGCCTTATCTCTATGGAACACTCTCCCCAGTGACCTCTGTACTAGATGTTGATACAAAAAAATTGAGTGCTGTCTTGTGCTTTGCCCAGAGTGTGGAACCATGAGACCTGTGAAATGAGAGGGGTGAACAAATACTCCATGTTTTAAGAAAAGCCTGAAGATGTTGTTATTCTAGTAGGTCTAATACATACGGAGGTAATTTTATAACATGGCACCTAGGCAGGAAAAACAAATAGTTGCATATGTTGCATCTACTTTATAAAGGCCAGACACACACACACTGGGTCAGACCACAGATCCATCAAGCCCAGTGTCCTCTTTCCAACAGTGGCCGATCCAGGTCACAAGTACCCGATCTTTCCCAAAGTACCCAGTCCCCAGTCCCATGCTACTTATCCCCAGGGATAAGATGTGGGTTTTTCTTGGACGACCTTAATAATAGTTTATGAACTTTTCCTTTAGGAATTTGTTCAAACTTCTTTTTAACCTAGCTACCTGCTTTTACCACATCTGCTGGCAATGAATTCCAAAGAGTACTTATATGTTGAGAGGAAAAATATTTTCTTCTATCAGTTTTGAATATACTGCTTTGTATCTTCATAATGTGTCCCCTGATCCTTGTATTTTTTTAAAGAGTAAGTAATTGATTTGAGTCTACCTGCTCCACTCCACGCAGGATTTTATAAACCTCTAGCATATCTCCCAGGGAAAGCAGGCATATACAGTTAGTTACACCTGCTCTGAGGCAAGTGCAATTGTGTGCATTTATATGCTGCTAAGAGTAGGCACATTTAAACACTCCTTAGCTACAGCATATATTCTGCCAATATCTTGGTGAGACCATCTGTTGGTCAGCTTTAAATTATACCCTGTAACCAGTGAGCAACACAAAGCTGTTCTACAGCTGCAAAGACATCTTAATTCTTTAAATTTAGAATGGTCTCTGGAACACTGTGAGCTTCCAAAGCTAACCACTCTCTTGATAATACAAATTTCTCCTTTCTCTAGGTACTGGAGGAAATGTTTATCAAATTAGCTCCTCTGCATAAAGTAAAACCTATGCAATGCACTGGTATAAGTAAGGAAAGCCAGACACCAATGGTGTAAAGATAAAATGTAATTTAAATATAAATCAATGCTTAGGTAAGTAAGAAAAACAAGTTTATTCATCCTTTATAAGAATAAAGACACCTCCCATCAACTCTTTAGAATTGTAACCAGCATGACTACTGGTTCTTCCCACAACTCCATATTGGATTTTGGACCAGGCAATTTTGTTCACTTTCTTATAAATAAAATTCATACTCACATTCAGATCATTCTCCTCAAGCATAATACATTAAGTTCACTTAAGAATTTATCTTAATCATCACTGACTTTTTTTACAGTCAGAGACTCTATCCCAAACATCTGGAGACTTTTCCTCACTACACTGGATTCAGTTTAACTCCTTTACACCAGACTCCAAGTTAGGCTTGGAAAAGCCACTTCTTGTGTCAAGTCCAGCACAGAAACTCCATATACTGTTCCTTTTAGTTTTTGGAGGAAACCTCTACCATTTTGGGCTGATGAAATCATGACAAATGAATGCTAGCTTGATGAAAGGTTCTATTCCTTTAGCTTGGAAAGTGGTGGTTCTTTAGCCATTATTGGAGAAATCCAGCCTCGACCCTGCATTGTCTAGTAGATATCAACCAATTTCCTATTTGCCTTTTAAAAAAAAAAATTATTGAAGAGGTGACTAGACAGTTTTCATTCTTCCTGGAAGCTATGAACTAATTCCATCTAAGACAATCAGGATTCGGGAAGGGATATAGTACTGAGCCAGCCCTAATAGCCATACTAAATTACATTTATGCCTCCTGGGAAAGAAGATATAATGTCCTGATAATACAAGTAGATCTCAGTCATGACCTTCTGCTATTGAGCCTGAAGGTGGCAGGAGGATCAAATACAGTATCAAAATAGTTTTCTTCATATTTTTCTTATCGCTCCTTCAAAGTAATGATTACAAATGCTATCCCAGAACCTTACCCATTATCTTGTGTCTTTTTGGCCCCTCTAGCTACCTTAATGCAAAGTATGGGGTTCAGCCCCTATATATTTTCAGTTGACATTCAGATTGTAACAGCCCACAATACTTGAGATATGACATTTTAGACTCAGTGCCTAGACTCTAACATAAATTGAATCTTGCATCAAAAAACAGAGGATAGCATTAAATCAAACTAAAAGAAGCATTATGGAAGAGCTGGAAAACGATAACCCACAAGGATGGCCAATTATCCTATTCCTCAAAGGCAGGGAGATTTTGCATTACTGCCTCCATTGTATGCAAATCGGTCTCATGTATATTCATTAAGGTTATCCAAAAACCTCACTGGTTAGGTGTGTCCTGAGGATTGGGTTGAGAACTCCTGAACTAAGGAATTCAGTTTGGTTCCTGGGAATTATATTTGAAAGTTCATTTTCTTTTTCATAGGATATCTCCTTGGTGGTTGGAAGCTCATTTTTGGTCAGAGGCATATTAGATTTCTGAAATCCTGCTTAGTTAGCGGGACTATAATAATTTTGTTCCATGCTTTCATTCTAACTAAGCTTGATTACTGTAACTTGCTCCATTCCAGTATCCTAAATTATAGTCCCAAAAGACTGCAAGAAATCTTAAACACAGCTATAAATAATGTCACCCTTCATCTTATGGAACAACAGTTGCTCCCAGTCACTAGAAGGATAAAATATTAAAAGCCTGCTATTCAGCGGCTAGTGCAGTTACAGCAGTTAGCCATTGCTGCTGAATGCTAAACCCGGATATTCGATGATGGGCCCATTTCCGGCTCTGGCATTGAATATCCGGTTCAGCTGGTGAAGAAGGAAGCTAACCTGACAGTGGCGATATTCAGCTTCAGTGATGAAAGTTAGGACAGCCTTTAATGAACCTGGGATAACTTGGCAGTGGCTGAATATCACCACTGCGGGTGCAACTAATGTGACCTATTGAGGTGGTGTTAGCTGTACTCACACTACTGACATCAGGCCCCAGTAGTGCAAGCTTTCTAATGCCCATGCTAGCTGTGCCACACCAGGAAAACCCCTATCCCACCCAGTCATCATCTCAAGATGCGCTAACACATGCTGGATTTGTTGTGTCTGGCCCTGCACTACCTTTTAGCACAGTGCTGAAACCATGAGCTACTGCATGTTAGTAAACATGCCCGATAAGAACATAAGAATATAAGATAAGCCATACTGGGTCAAACCAAGGTCCATCAAGCCCAGTATCCTGTTTCCAACAGTGGCCAATCTAGGTCACAAGTACCTAGCAGTCTTCCCAAAAGACACAGGTTCCTCAATGCTTGTATTGGGTCAAACAGTGATATCCCAGGTCCCCTCTAATAATGGTTTATGGACCTTTCCTCCAGGAACTTGTCCAAACCTTTTTTAAATCTAGCTACACTAACAGCTTTTACTACATCCTCTGGTAACAAATTCCAGAATTTGATTACACGTTGAGTGAAAAAATATTTTCTCTTATTAGTCTTAAATAGGTTATCCTGTAGCTTCATTGCATAACCCCTAGTCTTTTTATATTCCGATGACGTAAACCAGGGGTGTCAAACTCAAATACACAGTGGGCCAAAATGTAAAACTTGAACAAAGTCGCGGGCCAGCATTGAACAAATGAACCTTTTAATATGGACCCAAACAAGATTTGCTTTAACATTGAATATGAAGCAACACTTATTACTATACAATTTATAACTTAATAGTTCAGATATGCAAAAACCAATTTCAAATTAAAAAAAAAACATCAATGACATTCATTTATTAAATAAGATTTAAATAATAATAAATAATATTTTTAAAAATAAAATAACAATAATAAAATTAATCAACCATTCAAGCCCATGTCTTGGAGTAGCAAGAAAAAGTGCATAAAGAAAACGTTAATTATTGCTCAGTTTGCTGCACACTGATCTAATCTGATGTGCCCAAGCCAGATACCTGGCATCTCTTCTTGGATGATAGTTCATCAATGTCTGGGCTCAGGCTTTGAGCTGAGGAAATCCTCAGTATCGAGCGAAGGTGTTCATCAGTCAGACGTCTCCTGTGAGATGTTTTGGTCATCTTCATCGAGGAGAAAAGTTGCTCACATAGATAAGTGCTGCTGAACATGGAGAGCATCTGAGCAGCTTGGGTGCGGAGCTGAGGCATTGTGTCAGGGATGAACTGTGGAAACTGGGCGGCGCCCACAGCATCATACTTTGACTTCAGCGTGTCATTACACTGGAGTTCAATTAGCTCCATTTGGAGGTTGGTTGGTGCGTTTTCCACATTAACTGCAAAGGGATTACTGAGCAGTTCAAACCTACATTTCTGGACATCAAAGTCGGCAAATCGCCGGCTAAACTCAGCGCCGAGTACACTGAGTTTTTCAGCAAACTGTGCGCATGGGAACAAGTTGGTAAAGAACTGCGTTTTCATGGTTTGGCAGCAGGGAAAATGGCCAAGGTTTCCTTGCAGCATCTGATTCTCCCACAGGCACAGTTTAGTTTAAAAAGCCCTCACTGCAGCGTACATGTCTGATGTTGCGCCCCCGCCCCTGAAGCTGCAGGTTCAGCACATCGAGATGGCTCGAGATGTCACACAGAAAGGCCAGCTCACACAGAAACGTTTTCTCCCGAAGCTCTGCTGTGTCCTTCCCTTTGCTTTCCAGAAACTGACATATTTCCTCATGCAGCTCAAAACATCTATTCAGTACTTTTCCTCGGCTTAACCATCTCACCTCTGTGTGATACGGCACGTCTGCGTATTCCGAACCACACTCCTCCAGAAAAGACTTAAACTGGCGGTGATTCAGACCTTTGGCTCTTATAAAGTTAACTACTTGTGTTACTGTGGTCATAACATGTTCCATCTTTAGGGCTTTGCCACACAATGATTCCTGATGTATGATGCAGTGATAAACAGTTAGTTCACCTGCACAGTTCTCTTCCTGCATCTTCTCCCGGACCCTGCCCACCAGTCCACTTGTTTTACCGCACATCGCTGGCGCACCATCTGTCGTTAATCCCACGAGTTTATCCCACGGCAGCTTTATTTCAGTTACGCATTTGGAAACCTCCTCAAAAATTTTCTTTCCTGTGGTTGTGCCATGCATTGATTTGAATCCCAATAGCTCCTCCGTAACACACATATTTGAGTCCACTCCACGGATGAAGACTGACAGCTGAGCAGTATCAGATGCGTCGCTGCTCTCATCCACAGCAAGGGAGAATGCAACGAAATCTTTTCCCTTTTCCAAAAGCTGGTCATACAGATTGGTGGCAAGATCACATGTGCTATCAGCTACTGTGTTTCTGCTCAGGCTCACGTTTGAAAAGGCTTGCTTTTTCTCTGGGCACACGATGTCACAAACTTTCAACATGCACTTTTTCACAAACTCTCCCTCATTAAAGGGCCGGGCTGATTTTGCGATCTCTGCTGCCACAATATAACTAGCCTTTACAGCAGCCTCACTTTGTGATGTGGCTTTTTTGAACATATTCTTTTGTGAAACCAAACTTCTTTTCATCTCCTCCACTTTCTGGCTCCTTTGAGTCATGTCCAGGTCCTTGTACTTGTCATGGTGTTTTGTTTCATAGTGTCGTCGAATGTTATACTCCTTAGTTATAGCCACGTTGACTCCACAAATCAGACAAACAGGTCTGTCTTTTACATATGTAAACAAATATTCTGTCTCCCACCTGTCCAGAAAGTTCCTGTTGTCTGCCTTTCTTTTTGCCATTTTTGGGAAGGGGTTCCACAGTGACAGTTGTAGCTTGAGATCGCTATGACTTCTGTCACACAGGAGAGGGCGTTTCTGGGACCTGTCCTGATTGACGCGCCAAAACAACAGCAAGGCATTATGGGATTTGTAGTATTAGCGATGAATGAATGCGCTGTATAATACCGGCGGGCTAGCTCTAGTAGTCATTTGGTATAGCCTCGCGGGCCAAATATAATTACACTACGGGCCAAATTTGGCCCGCGGGCCAGAGTTTGACACCTATGACGTAAACAATCAATCTATGTTTACCTGTTCCACTCCATTCATTAATTTATAGACCTCTATCATATCGCCCCTCAGCCGTCTCTTTTCCAGGTTGAAGAGCCCTAACCTTTTTAGGCTCTCTTCATAGGAGTATCCTTCCATTCCCTTTACCGTTTTGTAGGCTCTTCTCTGAACCTTTTCTAATAATGCTATATCCTTTTTAAGATATGGTGACCAGAATAGCACACAATATTCAAGGTGCAGTCACACCATGGAACGATACAGAGGCATTATAATATCCTTTGTTTTATTCTCCATTCCTTTCCTTATAATACCTAGCATTCTATTTGCTCTCTTGGCCACCGCTGCACACTGGGCGGAGGGTTTTAACATGTTATCCATGATGATGCCTAAATATTTTTCCTGGGTGGTGGTTCCCAATGTGGAACCTTGCATCATGTAACCATAGTTTGGGTTGTTCTTTCCTAGGTGCATAACTTTGCATTTGTCCACATTAAATTTCATCTGCCATTTGGATGCCCAGCCTTCCAATTTATCAAGATCCTCTTGCAATTTTCCACAATCCTCATGGGTTTTTACAACTTTAAATAGTTTTGTGTCATCTGCAAATTTGATAACCTCACCCATTATTCCCTTTTCCTGATCATTTATGAATATGTCAAAAAGCAGCAGACCCAGCACAGATCCCTGGGGTACTCCACTATTCACCTTTTTCCCTCTGCTTTCTATCTTTTAACCAGTTCCTGATCCACAATAGTACACTGCCTCCTATCCCATGACTTTTTAGATTTGCCAAAAGTCTCTGATGAGGGACCTTGTCAAAGACTTTCTGAAAGTCCAGATACACTATATCAACCATCTCACCTTTGTTTACCTGTTTATTCACACCTTCAAGATAACAGATTAGTAAGACAAGATCTTCCTTGTCTAAAGCCATGTTGGCTGTCTCCCATTAAGCCATGACTATCTACATGTTGAGTAATTTTGTTCTTTATGATGGTTTCTACCATTTTTCCCAATACTGACGCCAAGCTCACCAGTCTGTAGTTTCCCAGATCACCCCTGGAACCCTTTTTAAAAATTGGCATTATATTGGCGATCCTCCAGTCTTCAGGTATTGAAGATGATTGTTTGAGTTCATTAATAGTGATGTGTAAGCTGTGACCTCATTTCAGTGCAGTGGTAAGAGTCACTTGTGACCAGAATAAGTGAACATTATAGTGGAGGGCTATACTAAAAAGCCTGGTACTCGTGCACAGTGACCCCAAGCTATTACAGTATAAATGCTGTCATCCCTTCATAGATTATTGTAAGTGTCTTGTGAGGTCTTGGTTTTGTCTGTTTTGTTTGTTTTTTTACCTATTTTAAATAAATATGAATGTATTTATTGTATTTAGTACTTGATTTTATTTTATGATTTTTTATTGAATTATATTTTATTGTAAATTGTTTTGTATGATGTTGTTTTGCTATTTTATTGTATTATATGTTCACCACTTTCCTGTCTAAGAATATGAATAAGTAATAATTATCGTCTTCTGACTTAGCATATACCACATGTGTTGGTATAAGGATTCTGAAAACCATGCTGGTTCTTAGAACCGTGGACAACTGTAAGCCTATGACTGCTGCAATTTGTGTGAAAGAATATCTGCACTCTTTTCATCTCTTCTTTTCCCCTGCTTATTCCTTAACAATTTTCTTTCACTTCTTCTCTTTATCTATCAGTTTGCTACATTAATTGGCGTTTGCTTTTGTATGTTGCCTAAATAAAACTCAAAAGGTTACCCCCCCTGCCCAAGGGCTTTGTTACCTGATGGTCTAGCCATCAACACACTCTGCTATTCTAGTCCAAAATCACTAGAGACAAAAACGTGAAACAAATTAGTATAAATACGTAAATTGTCTTAACTCACAAACTAAGAAGTGAGACACAGCTGTTGCAGATCCTCTGTGTCTTCAGTTAGAGATGCATACGCATAGCTTGAGTCACACAGTAACACAAACAACCTCCGCCATAGATGCATGCACAGAGTCTTGGTTGCACATGGACACATGTGGCAGCTCTGGTTACACATGCGGCATCAGTCACAGCAGAAAGTGACCTCCATCACATGTGCATAATCATACATATACGGAGCTTCAGTCCCATGTACTGTACGTACGTGTTTCTATTCCAGCCTTATCTCCTCTGTCTTACGATAAGTGAAGACAGAGAAACTTCTGTCCCCTTCCTTCCTGTGAATGTTCTTCTTCAGCTGAAACTCATCCTGCATTGAGAAGATTGTCTCTGCTACAAGGAGAAGGAAGCAAACGAGTTCAGTCAAAATATTCATGCAGAAATTTAAGTAGCAAGTCATCCTGTCTTGTCTTTGATTTCTTCTGCTTTCATTACGGATGCGCATTCAGTTTGAAAGGAAATAGGAAGAAAGACAATGAACCAGACGTGTTTCACTTGATTTTCAAAAGACCCAATTGCTTTGGCATGTTTTTATTTTTGGTTTGGTTTGTCTTTAGGGGGTGTTATTTGCAAGTGATGGGCCCCTTCTACTAAAGTGCTTGCTAACAGTTAATGCAGTGATTTGACTTTTAGGGAGTTATTTTATAAGAGTTAGTTACAATTTCCACATGGAAATAGTGATTTTAGAAAAGGCTGATTTTATACATGAATGTCTATAATATATAGAAATTGCAAAGGGACATGTCAGAGGCATGGTTACGGCATGGTCTGGGCGGGTGAATCGCAAGACTTTAGCCCGGGAAAGGAGAGACGGCCGGGCCTGGAATGGAGACAGCACAGCAAGCCAGCTTTATGGTAAGCCTGCTGGACCCCTCAGGGTGTGTGTGTATGCATGACGGCACACAATGCAGCTCTGGCTGCGAGAAGGGGTTGGGAATGCTACTGAGTGGAACATCTACATATGTATTCCCATTTCATATAAGAAATGCATGTGTATTACCAAAATTCCCCACATCGGGATTAACAGCTTTTATCTGGCATCTGTAGGATTTTATAAAGTGTTTTTGACCAGTCTTTCATGGGAGAGATTAAGGATATTATCCTCCTTGATCATCCACTGTTTATTTTCCCTTGCAAACTGCAATGAATTAAAGATAGCAGCCTCTAGTTAATTGACGGCACTTATACATGTGTTGGCACTTACTCATGTAAGTTGCTGAGTCGCCTCCATTTATTTTTTTCCACATGTAGATTTGTAAAATCGCTCCTCTGGTTCTACATGTCAGCAAATAGACATGCCCTGCTGCATGTTCTCATGTGTTTTAGAAAAGCCTGCCAGAATCGTATACGTCCAAACATTGGTGTCTCAATCCCAATGTCCATTCACTATTCACTATTTACATTTACAGTTTGAGTTTATTTGATATACCGCCTATAGCCAAGGCAACTAGGCGGTCAACAAAATAAAAACAATAATAAATAGAATGACAAATAAGGGGATAACAAACAGGGGAAGATAGAGAGACAAGGAGTAAGAGAGAAGGGAGGCCTAAGTAACAAATTAGGAATCAATGTCATGAAAACAAAAGACACAAGAGGAAGGGAGGGGAGGGAAGGAAAGGGACAAAGACACATCAGAAGCTGAAACTGGTGCTGCTCCTGGATTGACCAAGCAAAAGGAAACAGAAACATAGCACGGGAAGAGCACAGCGCAGGAGGACGCTGCTGAAGGGAAAGCAAGGATGAGGAAATGGGCCTTTAATTGGGACTTACAACAGGTGAAGGAGAGTTGAGAGTGAAGGACCAAGGGAAGGGAATTCCAGAGGGTGAGGGTGACCACCTGGAAGAAAGAGGAGTGTGTTATAGAGGAGCAGGCAAGATGAAAGTTAGGGACCTCGAGAAAATGCTGCGAAGCAGAGCAGAGAGAGCGCAGAGGGGTGTATGGAGCCAAAAACTGTGACTGGAAGGCAAGGTTACTGGAGTGAAGGATATAGTATGTCAAAATGAGAAGTGTGAACCTTATACGGAAAATCACCGGAAGCCAATGTTCAGTGATGAAGAGGGGGTTTGCGTGATTGAACTTACGGGTACGATTCAAATGTTTGACTGATAAATAATAAGAGGATGAGCAAATGTATGAAAGGCAATTCGAGGAGTTTCAGGATGGAACGGATCTAGTGCAAAATGAAAAATCAGAGTTGGATACTCAAAGAAATCTGGTGAGAGAAAGAGAGATGACAGTCAAAGAATACACCAAGGATCTTAACTGGGTCCTGAAATTGAAGGAGGGTTTGTGAACAGATGGGGGAACAGGAAGGAAGGGAGAAATAATGTTAGAGGAGTGCATGCATGTGGGTTTGGAGGTATTGAGCTTGCCTTTTAGCTCACACTAATTCCTATGTTAACTAGCAAACCTGGAATGGGGTGAACAGTCCTAGTATCCAAGAGATCAGGGTTTGATTCCCACTGGAATTCCTTGTGACCTTGGGCAGGTCACTTTACCCTCCATTGCCTTGGAAGAAAGGCCTAGCAATATATTTCAGGTCACACCTTGCCAAGAAATCCCAGGGACTGCTGGGTCACCAGAAGTCAGCATTGACTTGACGGCTTTTAAAAAATCCCGCCTCAATAGATAGCATAAAAGACATTTTCATCTGCAATGCAATTAATACACGATAAGTGGGTAATTTATAAGGAGATCTCCACTTACGCACATAAATGATGTCATAAAATACCGACTAGCATAACAGAACATGCTCTGTTTCCATTGTGTTTACTTTCACTGTTGGTGTGCACACGGGCAGAGTTTGGTGGAACATGGACAGGTGCAAGTATACATGCAGATAATAAAATTCCTTAATTAATGTGTGCACTTGCAAAAAGTAGGTGCAATCACTTAAACCAACTTTAGGGCTGGTGCAAGTGATCATGCCTTAATGTAGTGTGTACCTGCAATTCCAGGCTCCTGTCACAAGTGGAAGCACTCGCAGGTGGCTTAGGGTTCCAGGGAGTAGAGCTAAGGAAAACCCGGTTTCCTTAAAAACCTAAGGGCTACATTAAGAGGGAAATAATGCAGGCAACCAATGCAGCAGGATATAGCCTGCATGTGTGCTTTAAATGCAGAACAAGGGCAGTCATGAGGAAGGCCCTGGGAAGGAAGGAACTACAGCCTTCAAGCTCTGTCATGTTAGGACAGGAAGCTCTACAAGCTGGGTAGGGAAGTGGACCCTTCAGAAATTGGTAAGGACGAGAGGGCTGGCCCATAATCTTGAAAAAGGAGAGACAGAATAGCTAAAGAGATCCTCTTTATGAAGAGTGGGGGACGTTTAGCAAACAGTAGCAGGCTGCAGGTAGGCCAATATACTATCTTACTATGGCAGTGTGTTGCAAGAGAAGGTCTCTGCAGCTGAACGATAGTGTGCTGTGCACAGAAAATGCAAGAAATTGGACAGTGTGGGCAAGAGCTTTGTCAAGAAGGGCAGTGAGCACAGCAGGAGTATGAAGCCAGACACTGTGGACAAGAGCTCTCTCAAGAAATGCACTGTGCACAGTTGGAGTATAAACCTGAACAGTATAAAAAACTGTGCCAGTAACGTATGAGGTTCTCAGGCAGCGGGGCCAAATGAGCTCCCTCTTTCAATCTACCTGGGAGACATCGATCACCTCAGAGAGCCCCGAGGGAAGCAGCACCGACCTCCCAACCAGCCAGCAGCCTCTCTCCAGCGACATCAGCACCAGATCGCCGGACTAACAAGGGAAGCAGAGCCCTACAATCGCTACCAGTTCCTTCCTGCAGCCTTCTCCACGCGGCTGGAAGTTCCGCCATCTACAGCATCATCACTAACCGGCACCGGCTAAGGCAGCTTAAAAGGCAGCGTGGCCTAGGCAGGCCCGCGACTTACAGGCCCGTGCCTGAGGGCCTTACCAGAGGGCCCTTTGGTGTGGCCCTTCGGTGAGGATCAGAGGCAAGTGAATATCCAGACCAGCGCACCAATCGACCTACTGTAAGTAGGAAAGATTATACTGACTGTTAAAGCATAATACTGTTTCATTGTATCTGTTGAATCCATACTAAATCTAGGACACTTCTTTGCATATTATATACCCCTCTCCCTGGAAAGACTCCATCAATTGCTACAGCATAATACTGCTTTACTATCTCAATTAAGTCACGCTGTATTTTGAGCACTGCATATATATTTCTGCACATCCTGTAATCACTGTTTCAGATCCGTCCAGAATGAACCTTAAGAAAATGATTCTATTCATCAAGAATATCACCTTATATGCATTTAGCCTATTGGTCTTTGTTCCTCCTCATGTCCTCACTCTCTCCTCACCTTTAAACCTCCCTGAATCCACATACATACAAGTGATTCCTTATCGTCAGAGACAAGTTCACCAGAGACAGAATGCTAAACAACCATTCCTGGGAAGAGCATTTCTGAAACATCACAAGCTGATCCAGATAAATCCAACTCCCTTGACCAACCATATGAAAGTATTCAATGATTCCACACTAATGACTTTCATCCTCATCAATGCTAGGTCAATTAGAAATAAAATTCCACTCTTAATTGACCTGGTCAAGGCAGAAAACCCAGACCTCCTATGTGTCACTGAGACATGGTTAACTGAAACTGACTCAGTACTTATAAACCAGATGAAAGTTCAGGGATATTTCATTTTCACATGCAATAGGGATCGCATAAAAGGAGGGGGTACCCTTATACTAGCAAAATCTGTTCTCAACTTATCAACTTCCATCTGTGAGAACAAAGATGATATGAATATCCTTAAGGTTGAAAATAAAGATTTAGCAATATGCCTTATAATATAGGCCTTCAACTGCAAATAGCCATAATCTAGACACCATACTTGAAACTGCCTGCAGCTCACCTGTAATGAAACTCCTTATTATGTTAGGTGACTTTAACCTCCCATCATTATCTAGTAACCAAGAGGCATCTTTCATTGACGCGATGGAAGAAATGGGTTTTAAGCAGACAATCAACATCCCAACCCACACAAAAGGTAACACCCTTGATTTAATATTCCTCCCTACTCAATACATAAGTCACTACTATATAGACCACCAAACATTACCCAAGTGCCATGGTCTGACCACTTTATGATACGGTTTACTCTTCACTACCCGCATCATACTAAAGCCTATTCTGATACCACACACCAAGGACAGAGATTTCACACTTTTGATAAGGAAACATTTATGGAATCAGTTCTCACTAAGCTGGACCCTTGTATTAATAATCTCTGCGAAGCAGTATCAAACTGGAACTCAACCATAAGGCTGGCTTTGGAACCACTACCATCTCAGAAGCGGATTGAGCATAAACCAAATGAGAGGTGGTTCACTGCTGAACTAGTGACATTAAAGAAGGGACTCAGGAAAATGGAATCCACATGGAGAAAGAAGAAAACACAAGAACTCAGACAGCATTATTTTTCACTACAAGAAAGCTATTAATAATGCTAAGAAACAACATCACTCTAAGGTACTGTCAAAAGCCTTAAATCGCCCCAGGGAGTTATTTGAGATCATTAAATCCTTGGCAAAAAACCCTGCTAACAGTACGAGCAAGATCCCTATCAACCCTCAAGCCTTAGCCGACCATTTTGCTAAGAAACTCAAGCAAAACTGTCATTTCACACCAGCCCTCTTATCTCAATCAGACAACAATCCCCATGAATGGAGCACCTTCCAAACTATCACAAACAAACAACTGCTTCAGACAGTCACTAAACTTAATACTACAACCTCACTTTTGGATCCCTGTCCAGTGGCTTGGATTAAGGAGACTAAAGCAGAATTGGCCTCGGACTTGCTTAACGTAGTGAACCAATCACTACATCAAGGATTCATAGCAGATGAGCTCAAAAAGTCATCAATCCGCCCATTACTAAAGAACAAATCTCTAGACACCAATGATCCTACTTCATACCGTCCCATCGCAAGCATCCCGTTCCTCGCTGAAATTATTGAAAAGGTTGTACAGATACAATTGCAGGACTATATAGACTCGTCGTCACCATTAGATGAACATCAATATTGGTTTTGCCCGTACCACAGTGTAGAGACCCTCCTTATAGCGCTATTTGACACTATTATCAGGGGTATCGACAATACCAAGCGAGCCTTCATTCTCATTTTCATTGATATTTCGTTGGCCTTTGACAATGTAAATCATAGCATTCTCATTTCCAGACTCTACCAATTAGGCATTAAAGATAAAACCCGTGAATGGTTTAAATCTTATTTCACCAACCGAACCCAATATCTTCAAGTAGATCACATCGCCTCAATGCCATTCCCTCAAGAACAGGGTATCCCAGAAGGCTCTGCCCTCTCTGTGCTACTTTTTAATCTATATCTTCAGCCTATCTGCACCATACTTCAATGCCATAAGATAAATTATCACATCTATGCAGATGACATTATGTTGTACTTACCATTCGAGGTATCCAACCCCAACTACAAAAGTATAACTCGATGTCTCACTAAAGCAGAAATGTGGCTACAATCAATGAACATGAATATCAATTTCAAAAAGGCAGAAGTGCTATTTATAATGAGGAATCTCGACTTCACCCCACCGCCAGCTATCAATATTGGAAACAACTCCATACCAGTAAAGGCTGAGGTCAAATATTTAGGAGTCACGCTTGACAGGACACTCAGCCTAACACCTCATATAAAGCAAACTGTTAAAACCATTTTTGCAAAATAAGGACAATCCAACAGCTGCAACCGATAATAGACAGCAATGACTTCAGGACTGTAGCCCAAACTCTAATAACACCTCATTTAGATTATTGTAATGGCATACTCCAAGGAACATCTAAGAAAAACCTGCACACTCTGCAATTGGCCCAAAATGTCGCCGCAAGGATTATATTCAAAGCAAAGTTATTGGACTACATCTCTCCTATACTCTACGCCTTGCACTGGCTTCCGGTACCATCTAGAATTTCCTATAAATCAATTATAACAACATTTAAGCTTATTAACAATATAGCACCGTCCTATCTGGCAACACTTATTAATACCCCCCAGGAATACAGGTCAAGAAGAAGAATGAACCTACACATGCTGATAGTACCTGATTCCATTAGAAAAATAAGGCAGAAGACTAGCAACTCTGCTTTCTCATACTTCACACCCACATTGTGGAACAGCCTCCCAGTTGAACTAAGAGAAATTAAGGACCTTAAAGCATTTAGAAAGTAGTTAAAAACCTATCCATTTACACAGCACTATTACAACCTACAGCACGATGATGCACAGAATTATCAGTTCAACACCGACCAGCAACCACATACTGATCCTACTTAGATCCTATGTAGACAAATCTCATACTCACACCTCTCTATTATATCTACATTTACATCAAATGTGTCATCTAATCATCCAGCATACAAACATTTAATAATTTCACATTGTAAATAGTTATTGATGTTAATTGTTTCTATCAGTTACATAAGCTGGGGATCAACTTGCCAATTGTTTCTACTGTTCTATGTATATTAGTTAAATTGTTCTAAAAATGTTCATTGTAAAAATAATAATAGTTCCATTATTATTTTCGTTACGTTACCTGTAAACCACATCTGATCTCTGGAAGAAGTGGTATAAAAAAATGTACAAATAAATAAATAAATGAGAAGAGAGACTTCTCCCTCTCCTTCTCCGTACACATCCAACTGCTGGCTAAAACTTGTAATTTTTTCTCTGTAACATCTGCAAAATTTGCCCCTTCCGCTCTGAACACACTACTAAGACCCTTATCGACTCTTTAGTCACCTCCTGCCTAGACTGCTGCAACCTCCTCCTTGCTGATCTCCCTCTGAATCATCTCTCTCCCCTTCAATCTGTTCAAAATTCAGCTGTGTGGCTAATCTTTCGCCAGTCTCAATATACTCATGCAACCCCTCTTCTGAAGTCTCTTCATTGGCTCCCTATCTATATCCAGTTCAAACTTCTCCTACTCCATTAACTCTGCTGCTCCTCACTACCTTTCCTCTCTTATCTCTCCCTACACCTCTCCTCAGAACTCTGCTCTTCTGGCAGAACCCTTCTATCTGTGCCCTTCTCTTCCATTGCCAACACCAGGCTTTGATCTTTCCACCATGCAGCTCCTTAAGCCTGTTAGAACTACCTGAGTTGGTACGTCAAACTACATCTCTGGCCCTTTTAAAATCCAGGCTAAAAACTCACCTCTTCGAGGTTGCCTTTTGATCCTGATGCACTAAATATCTTGCTCTCCTACCATGTGCTTCCTTACCATTCCCCTGACATATCCTAGTCCCCAATTGTTGTGTTGTCTGTCTTGACTAGATTGTGAGCTCTGATGAGCAGAGACTGTCTTTTACACGTATATGTACAGCGCTGTGTATGCCTTGTAGTACTATGCAAATGATTAGTAGTAGTAGTAGCTAGCAGGTGACAGGTTGAAAAGTCCTGCAGCTGAATGGGTTTTGGAAACAAGTATGAACCCTGTGCATTTTGGAAAAGGTTGTTACCAAGAGATTTTGAATAGAGAGAAAAACTCTTGGGTCCATGGGCTATAGCAACACTGAGGTTAAGTAAACTAGCAGAAGCTAGTCCATCTAGGGCATGTGAACTGCTTCATTTCAAGTATTTGTTCTACCGGAAATGCACAGGCACATGTAACAGACAGCTAGAAAGGAGAGCTGCACTGAACTGTGGGGACTAGCTCCGAAGCCAGCCAGCTCGGAATGTGAGATCACTGTGTGGCTGTCTGTAGAGGAGGACTCCTAAGAGGGGGTGTAGAAGCAGAACCCCACAAGAGCAGTGGGAGTATGGAGCCAGGGGCGGTGACTTGTATGCTTAGAAGAAATGTGGAGTTTGTGGTTTTCAAGCTTAAGGAACTGCTATATGAACTAAAGGCATGACTGTTAAAAATATCTTGGAAAAACGTACGTTTTAAGGAAACGGACATCATGTGGATCAACATATGTGGTGTATGGCATTCAATGCCCCTGTCACTTACTTTACATTGGTAAAACTATCCGTCCGTTAAGAATTAGGATTAATGAACATCATAGTAAATTGCACTGCAAAAGGAGAGAAGCACCAATAGTAGCTCATTGTTTAACTTTAAATCATCAATTTGAACAACTTTGCTGCTTTTGTGTGGACCAAGTGACTGTAGGTTTCAATGGCAAAACGAGAGATCAAAGTCTACTGATATGTGAACAACGCCGGATATATACCTTAAGATCCACTCACCCAGAAGTTTAAATGCACAAATCGATTGGAAGGTTTGTGCTTGAGAAAATAATAGAAGTAAAGCGGTGTCTGTAAAGTGCTTATTAAATCATCTATTGTAGACACAGGATATAATATTGACTGAATATAACTAGATATGAGATGCAAAAATGAGAAATTGCTGTTGCAAATTGAATTGGGTTAGAAGAAGGCACCTGTATAAAATCAGGTTATTCATGCAGTCAGTACGCATGCGCGGCGTTTTTCAGCAAAGACAAGTCTGATGTAGAGAGAAGCGAGGTATGTGCGCCTTCCATTTGAATGTTATGAATGTCCATCTAAGAATCAATATAGTCTGTAAATACATCTTTTGTTTTAAAAAAAATACTGCGAATAGATGAGTTCTTTTTGATTGTTTCATTTATAATTTAACCCTTTGAGCTGTTGCCGCACATTCACAAAGTGCTGTATAATCCCCCGAAGAAACCGCTTGGTCGGTGAAACACAAAAGCGCTAAGGATTCGCGTTGGGGCTGAAACTTTGACTCCTGAAAACGCTTCAGATAAGTATATTTTGCTATTCTTTTGAAAAATAGAAGGAGTCAAGAGTAGTTAGTTAACCCAAGCATGTTTGTCTGAAGATCTAAGAAATTGGATTGAATATACATAGAATAAATAACATGAGATTAAAAGGTGAAATTTCAGTTCCTTGATGCAAAACAGGAGGGGGGTATCATGATCAGAGGTAATTTACCTCATAACCCCCCCCGATTTAGTCTGAGACCTGTTCACCAGTGAGCATAGTATTTTTTGATAGTTAGAAAGTGGAGCAATTTTCTTATTTATAGTTGATATTTTCATTGCTCTAATAAAAGACCGACTGAAGAAACGATGACTGTTAAAAAGACAGTGTTCATTAGTATAGGCTGCATCACAATCAGTGATCTGTGTTACTGTAACCTTCATGAACAGTTCATTTTATGTTGGTTTTTCAATCCTTTATTATTACCAGGGTTGTTAAATAAATGTTTCTTTTTGGGTGAATGTTGCCTGGAATTGAAGTTTGTTGCCATATAGAGAAGGTTTCCAAGAAGGGTGATTCTCAAGCAGCTCACAGTGCCCCCTAGTTGTGACAGTACATACCTATTTTTACACTTTTGCCTTATTTTAAAAGTCAAGTGTATGTGTATTTATTTTAAAAATAGGCATAAAGTACAGTGTGCACACAAAAACATGTGACTTTATAAACATGTAACTTTATAAAATCACCCTCTAAATGTCTTAACTCCTCAGTAATTGTATAGGAAGATGCTAGGCATGCCCTCAAGATTTCAACATAGATGCACTTAGAAGCTTTGCAGCTACTGTCTGTTAACTTTGGCCATTAATGTGTAGTAACTGCAATATTTTAATGTCCTTTATTTAAAAGAGCCCAATGTGTGCTAAAAAAAACAACATGATTTCTACCTGATAATTTCCCTTCCTTGAAACCTGCAAGAACAGTTCTGATGAGTGGCTTATGCTCCCTTGCCAGCAGGTGGAGGTAGGCTTGAACATTTTGCAATGGTCATCAGAAGGTATAACTACTGATGCAGCACTGAAAAAAGCTAGTAAGGCACTTCCCAATCAAGACTGAAAAACTCAAGAACTATTATAAAAAAAAAGTCACTAAGCAATTGTAAAAAGTATTTGGCTCTCGTCTCACAGCTGAATTTTCATCAGGCACTGCAATAACAATGCAGTGTAAAGGCAGCAGGGCTCCCTAACTGGTAGGAAAGTCTTCCAGGATGGATCCTGGTCTGGTCTAGTTGGATTCAAGGAAATGAAATTATGAGGTATAATTAAAATGTCTTCTTTCTTTTTATATTGCTAGACTAGTGCAGATAAGTGGGATGTATCCAAGCAATCAGGACTCAAAACAGCTTTGCCAAGGGCACTATTAGCACTTGCTCCCACATGCAATCTGTAATGCTTCACAAAGGTACTCAGGGAGAACCAGGTAGATGCCTTACAAATGTCCTCTGGAGATAGCAAGGCAGACTCTGCCCAGAAAGAGGCCTGAGATCTAATGGAGTGAGCTTTGATTCCCTTTGGTACCTGCTTCCTGGTGAAAAGATAAACAGAACCAATGGCTTCTTTGACACAATGGGAAATCTGGGATTCAGTCACTGCTTGTCCTTTCCTCGGACCACTGAAGAAAACAAAAAGAGTTGGTCTCTTCTGGGTATCTGAGCAATGCTCTCCTCATATCAAGCTGATGCAAAGAAGAATCTGACTGAAAACCTTCTTCTGAAAATGTCTGCTTGATTGAGGAAAAAAGAAGAACTCATTTTGAAAGGAAAAATAGGACTGTTTGCAGAGTAACCAAAGCCACTGAAATAGCCAAAAATTCATTATAGGACAAGACCTACAGCAGTGAGACCCATCTGGAAGCAAAGGCCATAAGAAACCCCATTTTAAGAATCAAATTTTTGAGGAAGCCTTAGGGATGAGCTTGAAAGGGGGCCCATTTAGCATCTTCAACCCTAATGAAAGGCTCCACCTGAGGGACTACCAGATGCACAGGAGGATGAATCTGCTTAATCTCCCTAAGGATGCAAGAAACATCAGGATGGATCACAGAGGACAAACACCAGCAGCATGCCAAGGCCGATAGAGTTCAGAGCCAATCCCTGGTACAAGCCCGCCTGCAAGAAGGACAACATGGCACCTATACCCCACAGTCAGGAACTGAGAAGAACACCACTTCTCAAAACTCCAAACCCTCACATAGCTAAGAAGATTGAGGTCATACAGAGGATATTTACTACCACTCCAGGGTAGTCTTTCTTAGAGAACCTATGCCTCTTAAAACCATAAGTGAGAAAGGAACAAGGTCCTCCATTATCAGAGGTCCCTCATGAAGAAGGCCCTTAGCCTTCAGGAGCCAGAGTAGGGACCCTGCTAACACTTCCATGAGATCCACATACCATGGTCTGCATGGTCAGTCTGGGGGTATCAGGATCACCAAGCCTGATGAGTAAAAGCAAGATGCGTCGAGCTCCAAAGCAAGTCCACGATCCACTACCTAGGGGTCACACTAGACCAACAGCTGGATATGAAAGCCCACATAAAGAACACTGTCAAGGCAATATACCACAAAATACGGACATTCCGGCATCTACAACCCTTACTCGAGCCAGACGACTTCCGCACAATCTATCGATAATCCCCCACTTTGATTACGCCAATGCAATCCTACAAGGACTTCCAAAAGCCACACTGAACCCACTTCAGCTTGCAATGAATGCAGCCGCCAGAATACTACATGGAGCAGCCAGGAGAGACCATATAGCACCAATCCTGAAATACCTTCATTGGCTGCCGGTGCACTGCAGACTCTCCTTTAAAATTCTACTGCTAACCCTCAAGGCCATCAATGGCCTCACCGCCGCCTCCATCACTGACCTCATCCTCCCCACTCCCCCAAACAGAGTCAGAAAGTCAGTCACTGCCAACACACTGAGAATCCTCAGCAAAATTACAAAGTGCTCTCAAGCAACAAGAAACAGCCTTCATGTACTATGCACCCACATTTTGGAATGCACTCCTGCCCACCATCCGGTCCATCACCGACATTACTCAATTCAAGTAGGCCCTGAAACACCACCTCTTCCTCCAGCACTACTCTCACAAAAGGGACACGCCACAACCAGTCACACAACCACCAAGACAACCCCCCCAACACACCCACAATACAACCAGTCGCACTCAACCACCAAGACAACCCCCCAACACACCCACAATACACAGACCCAGCCTGGCACAACAGCACTAACAGACACCCGGGTATGCACTTGTAAATAGTCACCTAATTGTGTAAATAGTGGCCAAGCAGCCCCTGTCGCCACCGCCCATCGGTGGCCCGACTGCGTAGCCTGTATATAGTTACTTAAAAGAGCTGCCACGCTGCCTAGCTATGCAGCCTGTACATAGTTACCCCAGTTAATCCAAGTTGCAAATCCTGTTCATTGTAAGTACAGTACTGGCCCTGCCGGGACTGTACAAATTTGTTGTTGACTGTGAATTGAGCTGATTTTAAAAAGCGCGGTATAGAAAAGACTTTAAATAAATAAATAAGTAAATAAGGACCACAGAGGGAAGACATAGAGAATCACCTTCTGGGACCACACTTGGAGCAAGGCTTCCAAACCATCTCTTGTGAGTCCCTTTAGTGAAGAAGTTGCTCATCTTGGCACTATCCCTATATAGCTATCAGATCAAACACCTGGAGATCCCATCTTTGTACCATGAGACTGAATGTGTGAGGGCTTAATTTCCATTCCTTGGTAGCTATTATGTTCTGACTCGGGAAATCAGCCCGAAAATTAATTATGCCCACTATATGGGCTAGTGACAGAGCCACCTCGATGGCATCCTGGAGCTTTGAGTTCTTCCTTGTTGTTGATGTATGGTACTGCTGTGGCATTGTCAGAGAACACACAGACCGCTTTGCTTGCTAGTAAGATTTGAGACCTCTCCAGCAATGGCCAAATTGTTGTGGTCTCCAGCCAATTGATTTGCTAGGGGGCCCACTGAGAGAACCAAACCCCCTGAGCCATCTGGCCTAGACAGTGAGCTTCCCATCATTGATGAGAACCACCCAATTAGGGGCTGTAATGACATGCTGATCACCAGATGCTTGTTTCCCTAAGATCCCAAGGGAGGGTAAGGATCTGGTTGAAAAATAGAGAGCAATGAGACAAGAAGGACAATAGGGGTTTCAGTAGTGAGCACATGTGTGTTATGGCCCATGGGACTAATTCCAAAGTTGATGCCTTGGACCTCAAGAGATGAAGGTTACTATGGGCCCAAGGGGCAGGCTGCAGACAGCACTCCATGAGTTGTTTCTGCAGCTTGAGTATCCTCTCCATTGTGAGGAAAATCAATCCTCTGAAGAATGTTGAAACATGCCCCCAAATACTTCAACTCCCATAAGGGTTTGAGGTTGCACTTGGGATAATTGATCTCCAGCCCCAGCTGTTATGGCCATCAAATTGTCTGGTGACAGACAATTACTGGCTTCTGTCAGTGCAGCACCAGTGGTTATACCTTCTTTTTCTTTAATTTTATTGTTATTATATTTACAAATTATACAGAACAACTATACAATTAAAACCTTGATCAAGAGGGACAACCATTAAGTACTTTCATAAATGATCCCTCAAACAAATGATAAGAGCCCACTTATAGTCAGTGTTGAAGAAAACTACATATGAAATAATTTGTTTCCCCTAAAGCCCCAAACCCTAGCTAACCACTACGCAAGCAAGCTGACCACAACTGCAACCACGCTATCTCTGGCCAAACCCAACTTGACAACTGTAGGGAAGCATGAACAGACGTGGAACGAATTCTGCAAAATTGATGATAAGCAAGCAGTGGAAATAATAACCAGCATAAATACCACCACCTCACTGCTTGATCCATGCCCAGCCACCTGGATTAAAGCGGCAAAAAAGGACATTGGCCACCAAGTCGCTCACATTGTGAACCAATCACTGTCCCAAGGAATCATGCCTAACCAGCTCAAAAAGTCTATAATAAGACCAATACTAAAAAACAACTCACTAAACAAGGAAGATCCATCTTCCTACCGTCCAATCTCCAGCATATCGTTTTTAGCAAAAATCATTGAAAAAGCAGCCCTCATCCAACTGCAAGAACACCTTGAAGACAACGAAATACTGGACAAACAGCAATACGGATTCAGAAAAAATCATGGGGTCGAAACCCTGCTTTTAGCCCTGTTTAACAACCTCCTCAAGGGGCTGGAAGACAGGAAGAAAATGTTTATCCTCATTTTCATCAACATATCCGCTGCATTTGACACTGTCCATCACTTAACCCTCCTGAACAAGCTGGAATCAATTGGAATTTTAGGAACCGCCTTGAAATGGTTCTCCTCTTATATAACAGGCAGAAAGCCACAGGTCCAGTTCAACGGAGAGAAAGCTGAACCGTTCATCCAAACACAAGGCATTCCTCAGGGTTCGGCACTCTCGGCGCTACTTTTTAACATTTACATGCAACCACTCAGTGAAATATTCAGGAAATATGGCATAAACTACCACATATACGCAGACGATACCATGCTGTACACCCAACTAGAGACCACCGACCCGAACTACGCCCAGCTTGAAACCTGCATGGGAGAGATGTCGGGATGGCTACAACAAAATAACATGTCGATTAATCATAAGAAGACCGAAGTAATGTTTATATCAAATACCTTGGGCTTCGAACCACCTCCAACAATTACATTGTGCAACAATACATACAATACTAAGAAAGAAATAAAATATCTGGGAGTCACAATTGATAACAAACTGAAAATGGAAAAACACCTCAACAACACCAACAAAGCCATCTTCCACAAACTTAAAGTGCTACGACCCCTGCGTAACATACTAGATCCGTGCGATTTCCGATCAGTTGCTCAGGCTCTCATCATGCCCCACCTGGACTACTGCAACGCCATCTTGCAGGGGCTACCAAGGAAAACAACCAACATACTACAGATGGCCCAACACGTAGCAGCAAGGATCATCATGAGAACTAGCGTCACCGAACATATCACACCTGTATTGATGGAACTACACTGGCTTCCAGTCGTTGCAAGGATTCAATACAAAACATTGGTAACTACATTCAAGTTAATTCACAACCTGGCCCCCTCATTCCTCTCCACCCTGATCTCCATGCAACCTACAACCAGAAGCAGGAGAACCATTAACTCTGACACACTAAGGGGCATGTTTACTAAAATCCGCAAAATAGCGCGCCGCAAAATAGCGCACGGCAACGCAGCACTGAAACGCGCAGAAACGCGTTTAAACGCCCCGCACACGTGCGTGTCACCCCCGCACAGGTACGCGGCTCACTAACGGGCCCCGTACAAGTGCGGGCCCGCAAATGTCCGATAGAGGCGTGGAACGGCGAAAGGAGGGCGGAGGAAGGCTCCGGAGGGGCGGAGGGACGGGGTCAATGGGTGGAGAGTGGGAGGGGAGAGGCTCCCCGCACAGTATCGGGCCCGAATGTGCATGTAAAAACTACCGCGAGTGAAACACTCGCGGTAGAAAGCATTTAAAGGGAAGAGAAACCATTTCCGTCAGCAATGTACAGGAAAACCGGGGAAACCAGCAAAACGTGAGCAGTGTGATATATGTGCACAGCACAAAAGTGAAAATAAAAATAGAAAATGACCACAACAGAACTATTAAAAATAGTAATTCAGCTGGGGAACAGTTATAGTGATGGGCAAATACAGAAATCACACCCAGCAAAGCTCCAGAAAAAAGAAATGAATTTTGGAAGGGTCTACTGAGAGGAGACTCTTCCAAAAAACATTTCCACGTGTTGGAGCTTTCCTGGGAGTGTTTGCTATGGTTGCCCATTAATATCACTGTTGCCCAGCGTGGTAATATTTTGTCCCACATTTCCCGTGGTCATTTCCGGGGTTTATGTGCACGTTTGTCACCAGACAGGGTGCATATGCCCACAGTAGAATTGCGTAGAGCAGGGTTTGTGACTCCATCCTGCCAGGCTTACTGCCTCCAGGGGCTGCACTGTCTCTGTGGCCAAAGTGTGGTACAGCGGACAGAGTCATTACCTCTAGGACCAGAGGGCAGAGGTTCAAAACCCAGCTGGGGCACCTGCCAGCCCAGTCCCTATATTTTACCCACCACTAAATAAAGATAGCGCAGACACCCCTGTATGCATGGGGAAAACACCCATATTTTACCCAACACCGCACACACACCACAACAATGGGCATTACCTACAGCCAAGTCCCCCAAATGCAGTCCCATACTGCCACATTGCAATCAGGTCAACTGCTTTTTCTGAGAGAAGGTCATGCCAGCATGTTGGCGGACAAGTACATGTGGTGCAGGGGGCAGTGGCTGCTAACCACAGAAGACAGAGGCCTAGCCATGTGCAGGCTGGCACAGTCCACTGCAACAGACAGGTCCTGCCGGATCAACAGTCATGGACAGTCCAGGGAATCCAACCAATCTGTGGCTACACAGTGGTGCAGTGCACACAGACAGTGCATACAAGAACAGAAGGTCACAGGTTCAAAGCCCAGCTGGGGCTACTGCCAATCCTGCCCACATATTTTTCCCACAACTAAACAGTGATAGTAAGGACACACCTTTCATGGCGGGGACATATGCAATGGTAAGACATCTATCTTTTACCCCACTGAGCACAGACACCATGAACAGGGGCAGTACCTAGAGCAGAAGCACCCAAATGCAGTCCTGGTGGGCCACACGCCAGTCAGGTTCCATGCTGACACTCATACAAATGCCTGTGCTGTATATCTATGCACCACCCCCATGGCATGTAGATGTAGCCCATGCATATTCATGAGGGATAGCAGGAAAACCTGAACAGTGTGATGCAAACCTGGACTGGAGTTGGGAATCTGTGCCGTAAAGCAGCAGCCATCAAGGGCAGACACACCCACACCCACAGGCCCCATTGGCCAATGTCTCCTGGAAAGGCAGAACATTGGACCGTGCATGCAGCACCCAAAACGAGCACTTGCATAACTTACCAATGTCACCCTACACCTGAGGTATACGGTACACAGCTCGGAGACGTTTGCTAGGAGCACAGGCAGGCAGTTATCCATACGTTACGTACATACTGCTAGTTGACCCCATCCAAACAATCTGTTAGGTGTTTGCGGGGCATGCTCCAGGCCTGGCCTCTGATGGTGCTTACCACCCTGGGGAGTGACCACCAGCTGTAATGCGTACCATATCCATGCCTTGCCGTGCTCAGGACCGGTTTGGTGGGCAAGGCTACTTACCCCCTCAATCGTAGCACCATGATGGCAGAGGTGTGGAAGTGTGTGTCTGTCTATACAGTGGGTGTTGGCTGCAAGCCCCTTCAACAGCCCGCACTGCCAGCACTGTTGCCAGTATTGGCCAGTCAATGTGCATAATGAGGTGCAAGGTACCATGGGTATAGCCAGGGCAGGGTGGCGTGGCCAGGATGCATCTGCACTGGGCATAGGGCCCTGGCAGGGACATTGGCTGGGATATTGTAGTGTCCGGCCACCACCTACACAGACAGGGTGGCCAAAGCATGTCCTTCTGGGGGATCACGCTCACCCTGACTGTGCAGTGACCACAGCATGGCTAGGCCCCCCCATAGTGCTGTATAGTAGTTCTCTCATGTGATAGATATGGGTTTCTCTTTGGGGCCCAGTCACTGATCTATCTGCTTGCTGTGTATGCAGACAGCCCAGTTCTGGGTGCATGCATCTCCATTGGGAACATGCACTATGGACTAACCAGCAGACTGTTTGTAGCTGGTAAATGTCTTGCTATAATGGCTTGCAGGGTGCAGTGGCTGTTGGCTTGCTGCAGGGGAATATCTGGTGGTGGAGTGCAGCTTACCATACCCTGGGCTTATGTCTGTTTGCTATTGTGTTATGGCTGTGTATGGAGCTGCCTGCCTTGGGGGGGGGGGGGGTGGTGGTGGTGTTCCTCAGCAGGACTGGGGTTGATGTTGCCCTCTACTGCCACCTTTGCAGGGAGGTAGAGTGTGGATCCCTTGATGGGGACCATGTTTGCCACTGGGGGGGGGGGGTGCACCTGATGGCGGCAGACAGGGATATCCATCGTGTTTGTGCAGAAACTAGCTATCTTACACATTAACACTGCTTTGGAACGCCCACTTGGCCTCCGTCAGCCATGGCAGGTGTTGTTGACCTGGTCCTGGCCACCTCATTGCACACTCAGGGTGAGCACAGTACCCGCACGATGTAACGGTGTGTGGCTACTCTGTGCCAGTAAAACACCCGGTCAGTGCCCCCTACTAGGCCAAGGTGCTGTGTGGGTGCACCCGGTCACTTCCCCCAACAGGGCCGAGGTGCTGTGGGGGTGCATTCCCCATCTTGTGTCCATCTGCGGACAGCTAATTTGCATGTGCAGTGCATCATGGGTACGGGTGGCCTAACCCTATCCTGTTGACACCAGCAGACTGTCTGTGAGGTGACGTGTAGGCTATCTGCAGCCAGCCAGGGGCCTGCTTACAGCTATGGAGCTGTAGCGCAATGGTTACATCACTGCCTGTGCAGCCAGAGGTCATGGGTTCAAACCCACAGTGGGGCCCTTTGGTAGGGCTGTCCACAGCTTTATTTTTATTTACTGTACATATGTCTATGCCGGCAAGACCACCCTCAGCTTACTATACCCATTAGGTGCCTCTGAGGGTGCTTCATAGGGCGCCCTGTAGGCCACCTTATGGTTGCCATCCCTATAGGGTGCACTATACATTATCCTGTGTCGCAACATACATGCTGCCCTATAGGGGTCATTCAAGGGTGCCTTGGCGAACAGTGCACTGTAACATGTGCCTTATGGGCCGCCGTATGTTAACATGCTGGGAGAGTGCGTTTGCTAGTAGTGATAACAAAATAAAATTATACAGCCTCCTACAGCACTCCACAACATAATACATACTGCCTCAGCAGGCATTTTTCACTGGGCATTGTGAGGAGTTGAACCCCTGATCCCTGCACCATTGGTCAGTGTTTTAACCATTGTGCTGTGGCTCTGTTCCTATGCTTGTGCATCAGCGCGCCGCCTTGTGCCTATCAGCGCGCCGCCTTCTGCCGCCCAAGGGGACCAGTGCGCCGCCTTCTGCTGCCCAAAAGTAACTGTGCGCCGCCTTATGCCGCCCAAAAAGCACTGTGCGCCGCCTTCTGCCGCCCAAAAATAACTGTGCGCCGCCTTATGCCGTTCCAAATTAATTTGCCTCCTAAAACAATGTTAATCATTACAGTTACTGCCTCAGCTGACCTTTGTCGTTGCGCACACTGGGGGATTGAACCCATGGCCCCTGCACCATTGGTCAGTGTCTTCACTGTTGTACCACGGCTCTGTTGTTTTGTATACTCAGCAGCGCGCCACTTTGCCTTTCCACGCGCTAATGTCGACCCCCGCACATTAGCGCGACGCACACACGTCCGGTTGCTTACTACCGTTTTTTTTCTATTTTCTGCCTGAACCGCCCACTCCTTATATGGCACAGGCACACTAGCACGGCCCCGCACGTTAGGAATGTTTAGTAAACAGACCCCTAAGAGTTCCAAACAGCTTTAGGCACGTAAAGGTCAGTACTAGTCGCAGAGCGTTCTCCTTATCTGCCCCCACGTTATGGAACCAGCTCCCACACGAGCTGAGAGAAATTAAAGACATAAGCAACTTCAGAAAACAACTGAAGACGCACCTGTTCAATTGTCATTATACCAGATGAAAATCCAAAAGGACAAAAGAAATTGAATTGCTGTATGTACAAATGTAAATAGATGGTGGTTAGTGCCTGTGTAAATGTATGATAATAACTAAGGTCTTTATATGGACCCGCATATGTGTGCTGTGTATTCCCCCTGATCTCTCTATCTAATCCCCAAATAATTCTGTCTGTAATTTATGACAAATCCCGTACTTGTAATCAAACCGCTTCTGATCGCTGGAAGGAGCGGTATATAAGTCCTTACTAAATAAATAAATAAAATAAATAAATAAAGGAATTTTTCCAGTTGGTCAGTTTAAAAAAGCACATGGAGGCCAATTCAGAGTGGGGGGCCGTCTGGGGCAAGTTTGACAGGACTGTTTTGTACCCAATTCTGCAACCATGGGAGCTATACGTTCCCGCGGTTGCAGAATCAGGGCACTTGGAAAGCCCATCGTGCCCTGTATTCTGCCACTTGGGATGTATATAGCCCTGCCTGTTCAGACCTCACAGCACTCCTGCTGGTGGTCCTGTGCTGTGGCACCCCATCACCATGGCACCGGGACGCCCAGCAGAAACGCAAAATGGCCGACATCTCTCATAAATCTTTTCCCTGCCGCCTGACCTTCGGCGGGGGAAGCCAGGGCTGGGATCAGGCAGTGGGGGCATACCAGTGGTAGTGCAATATGTTGGGGGGGGGGGCTGCATGCCCCAGATTGCAACCGCACAAGGGACTTATTCCTCCGAGGTGGAATAAGTCGGATGCACATCTTGCTCCCAGTGGACGTAAAGGGCCCCAACCAGAATAGGCCCTGTACGTCTGGGCACTGTGACTCACCAATGCTCTGCCCACTCTATGCTTCCATGCCACCCCCTTCTGCCCCCATCCAATGGTCCCCACCTAGTGGCTGTGTGCTTGCGGAGAGCCATAACCATAGAATACTACCCCTGCAAATAGCGGGGTTACACGTCCATTCCTGAAGTACATCCCTGCTATTCAGGGATCAGAATACCCCCCATATTGATTGCACTGTTATACCACTAAACACTTGCAGGGGTGTTTAAGAAAGAAGGAAGCACCGAGGTCTTAGCTCCAAAAGTTCTTTCCTTCATTTCTGAGTATTCTTTCATACATCCCGAAAAACCTGAATAGCCTGCCCACAAAACCTTTCATTTTTCTTAGCAAAATACAAACACAGAACATGATCTTTGTCCAATTCAGACAAAAGGGTTACAATTAGAGTTATCCACAAAGGAATATCTTCAATGGAGGACTCAAAAAAAGCAGAAAGATCTAAACTATCTACAGGTAAAACTTGATCAAATCCATCCCCTGAATCATTACCTCCTTACCCCACCACTCTGACTCCCCTAGGAATATAATACATTTTGGAGATTGCATCCACATCCGGATAAACAAAACCTCCTTAAGATATTTAAGAAAAAGTATCATTGGCAAGAGGTAATGTGTTCAGGGAAAATTCAAAAAATGCAAATGTTTACAAGAAGAATTTTCCATTGATTCCAATTGATGATGCAAAAGCAAAGAATCTTTAATAGAGGCAGAGAGGGCATCTTGCATTACAGAGACTTGTGACTCAGTCTGATTAAAATAAGTATCAACCAAAGATAGATTTATCTCATGTTCAGTAAGCTTCACCACAACCTCTTTAGAAAAATCAGAAACTTTCTGTAATGAAGCCTTGGACGCCATAGGTTTTTCAACTCCAACCAAGGAAAAGTCTATAGGAGTGAGCAAAGGACACCTCTCCGCCATATAGAACTATCTTCAATGGAGAAAGATTCCATCAAACGAGGCACACTTAAGGAGGTCCCCCCTCCTTCTCAGAGGAGCCATCCTCTGTAGCACATTCAAAACACTGACTGGGTGGGGTTTCAACACCTGTAATTTCCAAGGGTGGAGAAGGCGAAAGAGTATTTACAGATGATGACATAACTTCAGTGGGAAGGACCCAGTCTTCCTGATCCATACCACTCAAAACTTTCACATGAGAGTCCATAAGACCAACTACCTTAGCCGCCTTAAAATTAATCGATTATAGACCTCTCTTCTTCTGTTTCTCCATCTCCCAACTCCTCATGTGCTCTGAAGGGGTTCCAAAGTGGCAGCATCCTTCCCTTTGGTAATGCCCCTTTTTGCACATGCCCGTTGTCATGTCCCGCAGTGGGGCTGAGATTAACTAGCCCCTCAGCAGATGTCAGCATGCCGAGGCGCACACGAGAGTGCAGGGATCAGGCATAGTCCAATGGTAAGCAAAGCAAGAGGAAATCAGTGTTCCCAAAGTCCCGTGGTGGGGCTGAGATTAAATAACCCCTCAGCTGACATCAGAATACTGAAGCGGGTGCAGGGATCAGGCATAGTCCAATGGTAAGCAAACCAGTAGGAAATAAGCATTCCTGAAGTCCTGGGGTGGGATTGAGATTAAATAGTACCTCAGCTGACATCAGCACGCCAAAGTGCACATGCATTTGCAGGGATCAGGCATAGTCCAATGGTGCTCCTCAAAAAAACAAGAGCCCTTGAGAGAAAATTTTGGGAACAAATAGGGGTTATCAAAAATACAATATTAATATTGATACATGATATAAGACCCTCAAATCAAAGACAAGCCAAGAGTGTGTGATGAGAAAACTGAGAAACCTACATATCCATCTGTAAAATTGGGAACATATGTAAAGAATGCCTCAGAAGAGGAGAGCGGGGTCACATTAAGGCAAAACAAACACCTATAGCAATGCTATCTCTGCTTGAACTCCCTCAATGTCAGTCATAGGCAATAATGTATTTTATTTTTTTAATGCATTTAAAACAAATAAAACACTTAGCTGTAAGTAGAGGCTCCTCAGTAAAGACCAACACACTCCATAGTGCTGGAAATTTCATAATATAAATGTCAATGTTGACTCAAGCATCGCCCAAACATTTTCAAAGGGCTGCATCAGGACAGGATAACCAGAGTCTCTATTCCTCTGTCTGCGGTCCAGGAACAGGTGTTGAACCGGGGACTGTCTTTTGTCCCCATGCATCATCATGATCCTCTTCAAGCCCTCTTGGATATTTACCGTTTAATAAGGAATTTACAAATTAAACTTTTTTTCAGTTCTCATCAGCAAAACATCAACACTACCACCACATCACTATTTCGACCTAAATCTTATTGGATTCCTCTGGGTCCAATTGACAGTCATATTGCCACCTTTCGGGAATTAATACTACAGGATTTACAAGTTATTAAATCTCATTTATCTACAGGTTGGCCCAAAAAAAGTGAGAACATCTCGTAGCATATAAGTTATTTAAAAATTCAAAAAGACAGATTTAAACGATTGACAAATTAAAAAAACAAACATGGCGACCGGAAATTGTCGAAATAAAGACGTTATATAGCTAAAAAAGGTAAATAAGTAAACTATTTAAACTTTTCATTTATGAGATGTTCCCACTTTTTTCGGGCCACCCCGTACATCTCGGAAATATCATAATCTATTATTTAGTGAAAGTCAAGCTCTTTATCACTTGGCGCAATAGGATCATTTTGTCATCAAGCCTGCTGATAAAGGTGGCTGAATAG
The DNA here is from genome assembly GCA_033557465.1 of Ichthyophis bannanicus. Lineage (NCBI taxonomy): Eukaryota > Metazoa > Chordata > Amphibia > Gymnophiona > Ichthyophiidae > Ichthyophis > Ichthyophis bannanicus. The sequence goes on from CM066031.1 coordinate 1,607,476,078, forward strand.
TTATTCAAGATAATTAACAGTATTTGCAGGAGGTTTCCTGTCAATTGTCTGACCTTAGGCTTTATAAGCAGGTGGATGAAGACCGTACTCCTGAGCTACAATGTATTATTTTTGATCTGTTACAAGATGCGTTGCAGTGGGGGTTTATTACTCGACAGGAATACAAATTTTTGAGAGTGACTCAACCTCGAGTTCCAATTTTTTACATGGTCCCTAAGGTTCATAAAACCTTAGTGTCTCCTCCTGGAAGACCGCTCATGTCAGACAATTTTCTTTATTGGAGCCTTTACCCATTTTTTTGGATTATTTTTTGCAGCCAGTGGTTAAATCGGCATGTTCTTATATCAAGGACACTGGATTTTTTCAATAAATTATCCCATGTTGCTATTTATTTTTTAACATTTCTTATATACTGCCTTTTATGACATCAATGGGGTTTACATTGAACAAGGCATTATAACTTGGAGATAACTATTTTACAGGGAACATGGGCAATGGAGGGTTAAGTGGCTTGCCCAAGACCACAAGGAGAACCTGTGGGCCTAGAAACTCCAGTCCTTCCAACCCAAGGTTGCTGTCTTCTAGTGTGATTTGAACCCCTGATCTTCTGGCCTGAAGTACCTTGCCCCAACCACTAGGCCACTTCTCCTCATATCCTTTCACTCAAGTTTGTTGGTTACTTTTGATATCACAGCTTTGTATACTAACATTCCTCAATTAAAAGCTTTACATTTGATCAAGAGAGCATTACATCAACATCATTTTAATGAAAGAATCCCCAGTCGTTTTACTGTCTTTGGCTCAGCTTGTCCTACAGAAGAATTATTTTCATTTTAGGGACACCTATTTTGTTCAAGTTCATGGTGTTTCAATGGTAGCCACTATAGCTCCTAGCATTGCAAATTTATACATCACTCACTTTGAACAGACTTTTTTGTATCCAGCGGAGTGGTTCTCTTCCATCGGATTATGGTTTCACTTTATAGACAATATTTTTTGCATGTGAGTGGGATCACAACATTCTTTGGTTGCTTTTACGCAAAGGCTAAATTTTCAAGGTGCTAACCTCCAATTTACTATGACTTGTTCTACTTCTCATATTTCTTTTTTGGATGTCTTGGTTACCTCGGATAATGGAATATTTCATACTTCTTTATTTAAGAAGGCTGTTGATCGCAACCAATTGTTACATTTTGATAGCTATCATCCGTATAAATTGAAACGGGCATTACCAATTGGTCAGTTTTTGCAAATAAGATGCAATTGCTCTTCAGATCAAGATTCTGCAACATAAGTTGCATGAGTGGGGCTATCCACAACAGGTGATACAGGCGGCTTACTTACGGGCCAAATTCGCCAATCGGTCTTTGCCGCTTGGCAAACAAACTACTACTGCAATGGATAAACAGGTGGTTGTGCTGCAATACTCTGATGGGGCGCAACTTTTATCTCGTAGTATGGCTAAGCATTGGCATGTCTTATCTCTTCATCAGATATTTCAAAATAGCCCTTGTTTTGCCTTTCTCCGTCCTCGTAATTTGAGAGATCTGTTGGTTCATACTGATTTTTCTGTTAAAAGTTCTAGAACTGGATGTCATCAATCCTGCGATCAATGTTCGATGTGTGCATTTTCACTTAATATTTCTGTTTGGCAAGATCCTCAGTCATTGCGAATGTTTCCTTTACGGCATACTACAGACTGTCAGACCTCTTGGGTTATTTATATGGTCATCTGCCCATGTAAACTAATTTATGTGGGCAGGACGTGCCGCAAAGTTAAGATTCACTACTGGAACACAAGTCTCTTTTAACAACCAAATCTATTAATGCTCCTATAGTGCAACATTGTTTGTGGTTCCCTCATCAATGGGAACAGTTGCATTGGATAGTAATTGATGTGGTGGACACTTCTTGTGCTGGTGATCGTTTACAGAGACTTGCTCCTTTGGAACAGCGATGGATATTCAATTTGAACTCTGTACATACCACTGGGCTGAACAAATCTCTTGACTGGATGACTGCAATTTGATCATTAGACCAATCAGCTTTAGGTCTGTTTGTTCTGCCACCAAGAGCTCCTATAAATTAGGGACAATGAGTTCCTTTGATTTTAGGGATGCTAGAGACACTGGTTGTCCTGTCCTGATGCAGCCCTTTGAGAATGTTTGGGCGAAACTCGAATCAACATTGACATTTATATTATGACATTTCCAGCTTGATGGAGTGTGCTCATCTTTACCGAGGAGCCTTTAATTACAGCAAAGTGTTTTATTTGTTTTAAATGCATTTAAAAAAGTAAAATACATTATTGCCTATGACTGACATTGAGGGAGTTCAAGCAGAGATAGCTTTGCTATAGGTGTTTGCTTCACCTTAGTGTAACCCCGCTCTCCTTGTCAGAGGCATTCTTTACATTTGTTTCCATTTTTGCCGATGGATATGTAGGCTTCTCAGTTTTCTCATCACACACTTTTGGTTTGTTTCTGCTTTGAGGGTCTTGTATCATGTATCAATATTAATATTATATTTTTGATGACCCCTATTTGTTCCCTAAATTTCCTCTCAAGGGCTCTTGTTTTTTGAGTAGTTACTAAATAAGAGTCTTTGGGTATTTTTGTTTTGTTTATAGCCCAATGGTAAGGAAAGCAGCAGGATATCAGTGTCCCTCGTGGTTAATCCTTCTGATGATATCATTGAAAAACACTCAAGTCTGCCTCCATCTGCTAGCAAGAGAGGATAATCCTCTCATCCGGACTAGTCTAGCAGAATGATAAGAAAGCAAAACTTAAAACAAAAAATAAAATAAACTGATTGAAATAAAATTATGACTCCCCTGCAATTATGAATGAAAAACAAATCTGATTGAGCCAAACAAATCTGATTGAGTTCTTTGACTGGGTGACCAGAGAACTAGATTAAGGGCATGCAATGGATGTGATCTACCTAGATTTCAGCAAAGCCTTTGATACTGTTCCTCAAAGGAGGCTTATCAATAAACTCAACAACTTGGGGATGGGTCCCAAAGTGGTGAAATGGATCAGAAATTTGTTGACTGACAAACGACAGAAGGTGACAGTAAACGGAACTCACGTGGCTGAAAGGAAAGTGATTAGAGTGTGCCCCAGGTTTCAATCCCTGGACCGGTACTGTTCAACATATTTGTGAGTGATATTGCTGAAGGGCTGAATGGAAAAGTCTGTCTTTTAGCAGATGACATGAAAATTTGTAACAGAGTGGATTCTCCTGAGGAAAGATCCTCAAAAGCTGGAAGAATGGTCTAATGCTTGGCAGTTACGATATAATGTGAAGAAGTGCACTGTCATGCACTTGGGAAGCAGAAATCCAAGGGAAGTATATGCGATAGGGGGTGAGAGGTTGGTGTGCACAGACCAGGAGAAGGACCTCAGAGTGATTGTTTCTGAGGATCTCAAGGTGGCGAAACAGTGCGGCAAGGCAGTGGCAAAAGCCGGAAGGATTCTGGGCTGCATACAGAGAATTACCAGCAGAAAGATGGAGGTACTAATGCCACTGTAGAAGTCACTGGTGAGGCCTCACTTGGAATATTGTATTCAGTTTTAGAGACTATATTTCGCAAAGGATATAAAAAGGTAGGAAACAGTTCAGATGTACACTCTGGAGAAGAGGAGGGACACAGGAGATATGAATCAGACCTTTAATTACTTAAAGGGTATTAATGAACAAACAAACCTTTTTCAAAGACGGGGAAGCTGTAAAACTAGAGGGCATAACATGAAATTGCAAGAGGGTAAACTGAAAGGCAATGTCAGGAAATACCTTTTCACTGAAAGGGTGGTGGATGCTTGGAATGCCCTCCTGATGGAAGTGGTGGGAGCAAATACAGTGACAGAATTCAAAATGGTATGGGACAGACACAGTGGATCCCTTTATAGCAACATGATAAAATCAAAACAAATATAACTATCTCATATCTCAGTAAATAGGGGTGATCTACACGGAACGGTGGGTACACCCCTAAACAAAGGCATGGGGAGGGATGATCTGCACAGAGCAGCAGGTGCACCTACTCTTGCCATCTTGCTGGGCAGACTAGATGGACCTTACTGTTCTTTATCTGCCATCATATACTATGTTACTATGGAAAAGAGCTAATGTGCACACTCCAAACTTTCATTGATTCCTGACATTCCTAAGTGCCCTTGCCCCATTAAAAAATGTTCCACTTAGTATTTTCCAACTTGTTAAATGATTGGGAGGTGTTACAGATTGCTCTTTTTAACTATTAATAACATAAGGAATAAGACCATTTCTGGCCATCCACATTATTATTCTACATTGTTTACCTGAGGTATCTTGGAAAAGTGTAGCATTATTATGCTTTTCTGCACATTCTCTAAATATCATTATTGCATTTCCACATGATGGAGAACTGTGTTTTGAGGTATATACAGATTATGTTTTATTTTTGCCTGTAATTCTTGCAATTTATAAATCAATAAAAAAATTCAAACAACAACAACAAAAACAAAACAAAACATAAGGAAGTGCTATTGTTCAGTATTGTCAAACATTTCCAGAACTTTCTGAGAACTTCCTCATTTTTAGTCCTCCACTGTCCACCAATTGGAGATCCTAGCTTTATGCTCATCCTCCTCTACATAAACATCACTTTTATCATACTCTTGAAAATAATAACACAATTTGGAATTCAAGTTTAAAGGAAACTTCTGGTCAATATACTTTCACTACCTGACCATACCCTTGATTTATGTTATGACTTAGAGAGTAAGGTAGGTAAACCTTTTATGGAAGGAGGATCTGGGAGAGCATGTGCATTGCTGTGAGTCTTACCATTCTACACCGGCAAGAGCAATTCCCGCGGTGTTGGCTGTGTTAGAGCTCCTCCCCCATAATCAGCATCAGAGGATATACCACCCGTTTAAGCCACTTGCTCATGGGCATGTGACTGAAGAGGGCATGTCCTGCTCCTTTGGAGTCTCTTCGGAGCCCAAAGGAAGATCGGAAGGAGCATTGATTCTATGGGTAAGCGGAAGGGGAAAAACAGGATGCCAGAAACCAGCGGAGGAGGAGACCAATTAATGGCCCTATGTATCTGCATGTGCAGGCTATTGTTCATCAACTCCCTTCAACTGTGAGCACTGTTTTTGATGTTGAAACTTCTTTGAGCTCCCAATGTCTTATGCCCCCGCCTCAACCACCTTCATTTCAGAGAGTGGCTGTTCTGGAAACCAGTATGGGTTCCCAGAGGGCCACTCCAATATTGAGTATTATAGATCACTCTTCATCAACCTCCGAACTTTCTTGTGACTATGACAGTACTTGGTATCCTAAGGCAGTGCCTTTCCCTCACAATCTTCTCAAGATGCAGTATTGGTCTCTGATTCTTCTATTGGCATCTTCCTGAAGGACATTTGGGATGCACTGATAAGAGCTGAATTGGTTTTGAAGAGGACAATGGGTCAACTTTGTAAATTTTCTGAGGAATCTGTAGCTAAATTCAAATAGCAAGATTCTCTGTTTGCTTCCTTGGAGTCTTAGGTAGTTAAGCTGGAAGGTTCCCAGCCTACCCTTCAGTCTCTGGGGGGTACAGTAAGAAAAGATAGTTTGATTATCCATAAAAAGCTTGAAATGTTTTATAATTTACTGAAAGCTAAGAATTTAAGATTTTTTAATTTTCCAGTTATGTGACTGCTGTCACCCTTGGAACTGTTAATAAAAATAATTGAGGGAAATTTTGCAATATACTGTAGTAAGGTGGATACCTTGGTTATCTCTAAATTATACTATTTATTTATTTAGCAATATTTTTATACCAATGTATCTTCAAGTCACAGCAATGTACAAGGAACAAAAATGTTAAGATCTTTACATGAAACATAGTTGATAACAGGTAAAAGTAAACATGGATCATGTTGGAGAACGGATTAAACTATTTCAACAGTAGGGAATGAATAATAGCAAATACACATTTTAAACTTTTCAATGCTAAGGGCAAGGAGGGGGAGATAATAGAAGATGGGGTACTTAGAGTATGATGTTATGTATCAGGGTCATAGTGCTCCAGGAAAAGGTGAGTCTTTAGCTTGTGCCCAAACTCTTTGCTGTCACTTAAAGAGTGTATTTCTGGTGTGAGGGAGTTCCAAATGGTGGGGGGCATAGAATGTAAAGACTCTGCTGGAGGTAAATAGGTTGAAGCGAGAGAATGTTGTTGGGACTGCTAGGAGTTGTGGTTGTGCTTTCTCCTAGATCAAGAGTGGATCAAGAGTAAAGTGAAATAGAATGTTTGCAGAGAGGCCGTGAAGCATCTTGAAACTGGTGAGAACAACTTTAAATTTGATTCTGAAGTAGATGGGTAATCAGTATAATTGCTTCAGGACTGGGGTGATGTATTCTCATTATCTGGTACCTGTGATGATTCTGGCAGCCATATTCTATGCAAGTTGGAGAGGGAGAAGTGAGGATTTTGGCAGCCCCTGGTATATGATGTTGCATAGTCAAGAATTGGGGTGATGATGGCCTGAAAGATATTTCTGAAGTCATCTTGTTCCAGGATGGTTGAAGTTTTTTGATTGTCCTCATATGGAAATACACTGCTTTGGTGACATCTGTACTTAGGGGGACAAGGGTTGAGGTGGCCAGAGGAGAAGGTAATAATTTGATGGCCTCTGCTGACAGTTTAGACTTAACTGAGTTTCTTGAGATTTCTCAAGATAATATTTCAGAGAGAGCAACTTTGTTGGTCACTTTCGGGTCAGAGGCCAATATATTTTCTATTTTGAAATCTCTTCCTTTTTATGGCCAGCCTATCTGTATTTTTCCTGATGTGGCCAAACCAATGCAGCCTTTTTACAATTGCGCTCTAAGGTTCTATCTATCGGTGCAACCTTTTACTTCCATTTCCCATATACTTTAAGTGTATTGTGTCTTATGCTGGTAATAGATTTGTTTTCCCTGATGTATCTCAATTTGAACATTTTCTTTTAGAGAAAACTGGGGGTTAATACTTGGATTCAGGAGTTATATTTGATCTCTATGTTCCAGTTAGCGGGCTGGGTGGGATTGGTGGGAAGTTGTTTGTATTTTCTCATGGGGTTCTCATTTCCGTGATGTGGACTATATAGCATTATCTGTTTCTAGATTTCTTTAAGATTTTTTCTTGTAGTGTTTGTAACTCAGAGTATGCTTTTCTTTATGTGTATTCACATGTAATATAATAAAATCCTAATGAAAAAAATAGTGGTTAACAGGATATTCATCGGTTAGTCCCATTCAACATCCCCTCCTAACCTGCTTAAACCAGTAAACAACAGAGTGTTTTAGAGGCAGCACCACAAACTAGCCAGTCAGAAGTGATATTGAGCCACTAATTGGCTAAATAAAATGTCTGAAATTAGGCCAGGTGAAAGTCTGTCCTAACTTTAGGCTCTTTTGCAATCAGCTAGCAGCTCAATATCGCTACTGACTATAGCAAAAATGCTGTTCAGGCAAACCAGATCTTCAGTGCTGATTGCCAAATATGGCCTGGCACTGAATATTCGGTTTTAAAATGGAGTGGCGAGAGCTTGCCACTTTCACAGTGCTATCACTGAAAAATACTGTAATTTCAAAATGCAACTTTTTGTAAAGTACCGTTATTGCATCAACGACCTCTATTGTTATTCATAACTGCAACTTTAAACCGATGTTGTCGAATTGTCAAAGTCAAAAAGTGCTTATCTTGTTTAACTGATGTTTTGCCCGACGCCTCTATATGGCAACATATCAGCGTTTCACCTCTGCAAAGGGTTTCCTCAGGGGATTTCTGTTGGTTTAGCACTATTGATGAAAAAATATATTGTCACAACTCATACTGTTATGCTTATAGTTCTATCATTTGAAAACATAGCTTCATATGTAAGGATATATTGACTTACCTCTATCACATAAGATTTTTTAATGAACTGTTATCCAGTGCAATGTTACAAGCCCTCCTGGCTTTGAAAAAACGCCGTGCATGCGGGTTTGAGGATTCTCATCCCTTTAAACATTGACTGTGTGACGTCATGTTGCATCTATAAACAAAGCAATTGCTAGATGTACGTGTTCGGGACTTACAGTCAAGCCTTAGTGATGTTTCATCCGAAAATATTATATACACGCTCCCCATTCTATTGCAAGATTGAGACCATGCGGGATAAGTGTATCCAACTTGTGAATCCACCATTGTTCTTTTATGATTAGAGTTTGTTCTCTAGATTTCCCATCTCGTCCGCTATTGATCTTATCTATACAAAAGCACCGGAAATCTTCAAAAGCATGGTTGTTCTCCAAGCAATGCATCACTATAGGGGCATCCTGTGTCCTGCATCGTAATCGGCTGCGGTGTTCGTTCATCCGAGTCTTGAAAGGTCTTATGGTTTTGCCAATGTATAATAACCCACACGGGCATTTTATACAATATACCACGAAACTGGAACTACACGCAATTTCGCAATTATGTTGCAATTTATACTTGATATCGTGACTTTAAAATTCCATAATTTCTTCAGAAATATTACAGATGTTACAATTCCTGCATTGTTGATGTCCTGTTGAAATTACTCCCTCCTGGTTAGAACTCGATCTCAACACCGTAGGGCTGAGTATCTCTTTAAGGTTTCTGTGCCGTGTCCAAACACAGCGAACCTTTGAATATTGTAACCCGGGAAGGGTACTTAGGACATTTAAATAGCATTTTATAATGCTTTTAATCTGATAGGGAGAATATTTTGTTACCAAATTGATGTGTGTATCCTCGGTCTGCCCCTTATTGCTAGTCTGCAACAGCAAAGATCTATTATTATATAAACTCTTTTATAAGCAATTTTAACAATATGATCCGGATATCCTCTACTCTGGAAATCCGGCATCAATCGCTGTGATTGGGATTTAAATTCCTTTACATCAGAACAGTTCCTGCGATATCGAATGAATTGTGAAAGAGGTAAACTGTCACGTAATTGTCTTGGGTGGGCACTTTTATAATGCAGAATGGTATTTCTGTCTGTTGGCTTTTTATAAATTGACGTGACCCATCCGGTCATACTCTTTTGAACACGTACATCCAAAAAAGTAATAGATTCTTCATGGTATGTTTGGGTGAATTGTATTTTAGAATCAAGTGCATTAAGCCACAAAAAGAACTCTTCCAGCTTGTCCACCGACCCTTCCCATAACATGAATATATCATCTATGTAACGCTTCCAAATAATTAAATGGTCCTTATACGGGGATGTATTCAACCAACGATTTTCATATGCCCCCATAAATAAATTAGCTATGGAGGGGGCGCATGTAGCTCCCATAGCTACCTTGGACAGCTGAAGATACATAACTTGTTCAAACAAGAAATAATTATGGAAAAGAGCCAGTTCTGCTAATTGTAATATGAAAGTAATGTGTTCAACTGATAAGTCACCTCTGCCATGTAAAGATGCACTTATTATCTCATAAGCTGCCAGTTGCAGGATGCTGGTATACAATGCTGACATATCTAGTGTGACTAACAATATATTCACCCTGGTTGCCCATTCAGAATGACTCGATAATATTTGTAGAAAATGAGAAGTATCTTTCACATAGGACAGGATGTCCCCCATTAATGGTCTCAAAAAGGAATCGATATATATCGAGAGAGGTTCTAAAACAGTGCCCTTTGTGGACACTATTGGTCGTCCTGGAGGATTCATAAGATTTTTATGGATTTTTGGCACTAAATAAAACTTTGCTACTGTAGGATTTACAATGTTCAAAAAATTCCATTCCTGTTTCGTGATTAACTTATTATCTAAAGCTTGAATCGTAATCTGTTTAATTCTCCGTTGCAAATCCAATGTAGGATCTGCAGTCAGTTCCTGATAAATATAGGGGTCTGATAATTGACGTTGAGCTTCCGCTAAATATTGATCCCTGTTCATAACTGCTATTGTTCCCCCCTTGTCAGCCCTTCTAATAACTATATCGGTCCTAGACCGTAAACCTTTTAATATTCGATTCTCCTCTCTCGTTAATGCCTGAAACCTGGAGCCCTTAGTGTTATGAAGTTCCTCAATATCACGTAATACCAGGTCCTTAAATAAAAGTAACGCTGGGGCTAATGGACCCGGTGGGTTCCACTTAGACTTTAGCGGTAATCGTATCCTCCGCGATGTAAGATCTGGAGTTTCACATATAGGCAAGTTTTGTGCCGCAAAAAATATTTTCAAATTTAGCTTTCTTATCAGACTCTCCATATCTATTCTAAATTGAAAACTATTAAAAAATGTCTCAGGAGGGGGCGGAGCCTGATGTCCAGCGGGTTAGATGCTTCGCGCTGAAGCTCCCGAGGGGCCTACTCAGAATCCTGACTTAATATCTGCATAAACCTAATATTTTACACCGAACTTACCGGGGTGCCTTGGGGGGAATGGCGATCCACAAACCAGTGCGCTCGGACTTCGGGTCTCCCTCTTCTTTGCATGGAAAACGTTCCAAAACAGAGTTGTCTTCCCCACTAAAGTTGGTTCCACTTCGGGTAAGCCCCGAAATGCAACAGGAGATCCTGGAGGAACTATGTGGTGTGAAGGAACTGGTACAGTCCAACGGAGAAGCGCTCCGAGCCATGCGAGAAGATTTCGGTATACTTCAGGACCGGCTTGAAGGTCTTTCACCGCGGCTGGACAATATGGCGGGGGTCCTCGATTCGCACGCGGTGCGCTTGGTGAACCTGGACAAGGCTGAGCGTCACATACAGAATCTTCAAAAAGAGTCAGAGGATTGCAATAATCGTGCTCGTCGCAATAATGTAAGGCTCATAGGAGTTTCAGAGGGGGCGGAAGCAGGAGATATCCGAGAATTTATGGTCAAAATTCTCCCTTCCTTGCTGAAGATTACCTTTTGCAGAGATTTGGAAATTGCCCGAGCATATCGTGCTCCTACTAATATCGCACTCAATCGGACGACCCCCCGGCCCATTATCTTCCGTTTGCTGAGGTATCAGCAAGTAGAGCAAATTCTCAAAGCCGCCCGGGTGATGCAACATCTGCAGTTTGACGATCATGAAGTCTCTTTCTTCCCCGACTTGGTAAAATCCACAGCTGACCGGCGGAAGGGACTCCTTGCTTTTCGTCCTAGACTTCAACGGTTACAGGCTCGCTTTGGCCTCTTGTATCCAGCGAAGCTCAGAGTGACTCTCCATAACCAAACTAGAACCTTCGAAGATCCTGCTCTGCTAGCAACATTTTTAGATTCCAAAGAGGCAGACCAGATGCGCTAAGTCAACAATTCGGATAGACTCCGCTGGACCTGCCCGCCATTTTGAATGGCCCGGCGTGGTGCTCATTGCCTGGAATAGAGACTGCCTGGACCTTCCTTTCTTTTATTTCTACCTCTCTTGGTCTCCTTTTCCTCCATGATGTGCACCTCGGTTGGATTCGGAGCACGCACAGCTATACCGGTTATATGCTTCAATTTAGGCCTTCTCTGGGGTTTCACCCCGCAGACATCAGGTCGCCTGTAATTTCTGGGGTTTTGCTTCTTCTCTAAGGCACTTCGGTGCTCCTATTGTTGTATTGGGCGCTTCATGATTTTTCATTGGCTTATTTTCTATCATATCGTGTGTACAGTCATTTATAGTTGATATGAGGGACATTGCGCAATTCGGTGCGCCATCATGTTCCCTTTCTCAGAATGTTTGACTTTGTTGTGTGGCCTGATGTATGCTCTTATTACTGAACGTAAGAGGCATCAATAGTCCAATCAATAGAATGACCATCCTTAGTTATTTTAATCATGACCATACTGATTTAGTGTTTCTTTAGGAAACCCATTTCACCTCTGTCGAACCACTGAACTTTGCTGCCAATTGCTATTTCCTATTTTATTTCCTATTTCCTTAATCACGAAATATTGGGAAAATAGCTCTTTTGAGTTTTCTTGAATGGTGAAATCTATCTGTCTTTATTGTAAATATGTGCAAATACCTAGTATGGCTGCCTCTTCCGTTCAATTATTCCCTATTGGTCTGGCTAGAAGACGCTCAACGATTATGTTCAAAATTTCAATGCTCTCAGTTGACTGTTTGATTCTGTATTAATCTTTGTCACATGCTCATCCGGTATCATAGATTCTACTTTTGTTTGTTTGATGTACAATAATTGTTGTAAGTAAGCGCTCATATGATGATTCTTATCAGCTTAGAGAAGAAGCATTGGGGTGGGGGGTAATTGGGGTTGCTTTCTTTATTGTATGTGTGTATTTGTTTCTTTTGGTGTGTTGTTACTTTGTTTGTTGTAAAATGAAAATAAACGTTTAAAAAAAAAAAATGTCTCAGAAACATATGATAGACCTTTATTAAGTATGTTTAACTGCTCCGTCAAAAGTGGTATACCCGATATGTTGATGACCAAGGACCTTTTTTCTAAATTACTTCATATATCCTCCAAGGACTGTATAGCTGACAATTGAGTTAACTTTTGTGACAGACTTCTCCTTTCCCGCGTTGTTTTCCTTTTCCCATGTTCTTCTTTTTTACTGTTTCTTCTGTATCGTCGGAAAAATCCCCTTGCGATTTTTTACTGGAATCTGTAGTATTTGTATCTTCAGAATTAGTATCAAAATTCACCTGTTTACGTGTTTTTTTTATTTTCCTCTTTAAATTCATCCACGGTTATACATACCTGGATGTATTAATCAACATGATCTCTTTTTAATTTTTTTGTTTTAATTTTTTTCACTTCTTCCTCAAGTGTTTTAATTGCTTATTTATATCCCCCTGTTTACTTTCCAATGATTCTGCTGTTTGTGAATCTTTCAAATTCTTCATTAATGTTTCGATTTCTTGAGTCATGATCTTCAGAGAATTAGTTGCGGTATCTACTATAAGAACCATAAGGTCTAAAGAGCATTTATTAAGTATGGCATTCCATTTATCTATAAATTCCGTGTCAGTAAGAAACATTCTGGGTTCTTTATATACACGCAATCCCCTCCGTATATGTTGACGTTGAATATATTCTATCAATGATAGTCAATGTAATTCAAGCCCTATTTTGCGTTTTTGTACTTTTGCTAGTTCTTCCCAATCGACAGTGGTGTCCATCTCCCCTGCCGTTGCTTCCAAGGTAAAGGGGTTGTTTCCTTACATAAATTCACTATGTGTGTGTGGTCGAAACTGAAAGTCTCTTTCCATGCAAGTTGACCATCCATAGTTGTGTGTTTTTTCAAAGCCAGGAGGGCTTGTAACATTGCACTGGATAACAGTTCATTAAAAAATCTTATGTGATAGAGGTACATCAATATATCCTTACATATGAAGCTATGTTTTCAAATGATAGAACTATAAGCATAACAGTATGAGTTGTGACAATATATTTTTTCATCAATAGTGCTAAACCAACAGAAATCCCCTGAGGAAACCCTTTGCGGAGGTGAAACGCTGATATGGTGCCAGATAGAGGCGTCGGGCAAAACATCAGTTAAACAAGATAAGCACTTTTTGACTTTGACAATTCGACAACATTGGTTTAAAGTTGCAGTTATGAATAACAATAGAGGTCGTTGATGCAATAACGGTACTTTACAAAAAGTTGCATTTTGAAATTAGTACCATAAAGTCTGAGACCTCTAATAATTACATTGTTGTGTAATTGGTGAGACAAGAGAATCATACAACCATTGGGCAGTTACTTAGCCTAATAGTAGATTGGAGGAATGTTTTCATGAATAGCACTTTAACAGTGCTGACTGCCACTACTAAATATGCCCCCTCTTGTTTTTCTAGCCATTTATGTCCATACAACAGCATTTTATGCATAGATATGTCCTTTTATAAAATTGACTAGGGTATAGATGCTTTAACTTTTGTGCATACTTCCTGTGTGTGCATAAGATTTTCCGATCATATTGGAGACATTCATGTGTGGTAGGGTATTGGACGAGTTTGCACTTATGCGTGTATTTTATAAAATTCACACATACAGGAACTTGTGATAAGGAAGCTTATCATAGCTCAGGTAGGAGCTATAGAAAAGATGATGTGACTCTGAACAAGCAACCTGTCAGTTCTGGTAGAAGTAAGAAAACAGAGTTTTCACATAAAAGACTACCAGTCCCAGAATGCACCAGGTTTCCAGCAGCCATGAGAGGGGCTGAAGTGAGAAAACGTGTGTGCAATCAAGAGAGCTATGAGGTAATCCCTAAGCACTCATCTCAAAGGGCAGGGCCTGATTCAACACAGCTGCGCTGTGTTAGGGAGGAGCACACATTAAGACAAAATAAGAATAGAGCTTATTCTACAGATGACAGATACAGCAACGGCTACAAGCTCAAGCACCAGTATTACCTGGAGAAACAGAAGCCAAGCCAAGCGAATAGAGAAAGAAGGAAACTCTCTGGAAGGAAGAGAAGAAAGCCCATTGGATGGTCTGGGAAAGTCCAAGGCAGTACCCATACTAGGAGGTATTCCAAGTGCCAGCAGAGTCCATTGGACTGGAGTCAGCCAGAGGAATGGAATGGCAGAGATAGGAATCACCAGTGGCTACCTGGAAGAGAGAAGACTGCATGTGGAAAGGACTTTCAGACCTATGCCAGAAGGTATGTGAGGAAAGATCCAGTGTCCAGGGATCAAGATTGGAAGGCTGGACATCAGAACTGGATTACATACTGGCCAGGCTATACAGAGAGGAATTATGATAGCAGGAGAGGCTCAGGTATGAACACTGATCCAGACCCTATCTATAATAGTGAATGGCAGCAAGGGAATAAGCATTCTCATGATAGTGCCTTAATGAAAGACTCGTCTGTGCCAATGTATGATAGTGACCCTATGCTGATTGATGAAGGGGAAGATACAGCAGATGAAACTATTAATTACATGGACTGTTCTTTATCCAAGTGCTATTGTTAGCTTTCTGTGAGCAAACACATCAGCCATCACAAAGAAACCTAACTTTGTTCTTTATTTCCACTACAAACAGCTCTTAAAGCAGGATTTGGGTTCACACAGTAGCAGCCAGCCAGCTAAAGGCTTTCAGCTGGTCAATTGATAGTAATTAAAGCTGCACCTGATTGTGTGTGTGAGCAAGGGAGAATCACTGCTGGGATCTGCGTGGAAAATAAGCAGAAGTTAACCTAACAAGCAAAGTTTATTCATTTCTTTGTGCCTTTTTATTTGGTAATTATTTGCTAAGAAAACATTAGCTAATTGCCTGACAAGCTGAAGGTTGTTTTCTGATTTGCTTTGTGACTTTATGTTATCCATTTAAACACTGCAAGCAAGTAACCTCATTTATATTGCTACCAAGCATATTTGTGCTGGGTGAATTAAACCCCATCAATAAAAGAAGTATTTTATTGGCCTTACCACTGGTATCACAACTCAATTATTGTCTTCAGCTGTGTTTGGGAGTGAAAGAACTACATTACCCACAATACCTTGCAAGAATCATATGAATATATGCATCGTCAAGATTGTGTAAGTTCTCACCCTAGGCAGCCGTCTGACAAATGGCGTAGTTTTTCGGATTGCTTTTGCACCAAGAGGATTTATTTGCTGTGGATTACAAATAAAATTCAAGTTTGAAGCTGAAAGAAGATTTTTTTCCCTCATCTACACTTTGGAGGAGAAGTGGTTGTTCCAAGAAGCTGTCCCAGATGAAAAGACCCTGTGAAAAGCTGGATTCATCACTGAGACAAGGTAATATGTACCTGGGCATGTCTAGTGGTGGATGTGTGTAAGCACAGGGGGTAATTGAAAAAAAAAAAAAGTTGAAAAAAAAAACCCACACCTGGTTGGAAGGTGCTGCACTTTGGTTTTTTTTTTCTTTATTTCTTGCAGGGGTCAAGATGGATCCGAGGGAGATGGCTCAGGGGATGGCAGCCCAATTTAGCAAGCAGCAGGAGCTATCACAGCAGGCCCAGGACACTGCTGTGAAGGCCTTAATGGAACAGCAGAAACAAGTGCTTGATCTGGTGCAAGCTCTAGTTCAGCTGCAGAGCCAAAGTGGAACAGATGCAAGACCAGCAGTTAGTACTGGTACACCACATGTGGACAGTGTGGGACTCAATCAAGGGATTGGGGCATTTAATTTTGGGAAATTAACTCCAGATGATAATGTTGATGATTTTCTAGAGTCTTTTGAAAGAGTGGCACAGGCTTTAGCATGGCCAGAGACCCAGTGGGCAGTAAGGCTGGCAGCCTCATTAACTGGAGAGGCACTAGCAGCTTACAGAGCAATGCCAGCAGCCCAGGCTTTGAATTATAAGGATGTAAAGGCAGCTATTAGAGATCGCCTAGGGTTGTCTATTTCAGAGTATAGGCGAATGTTTAGAGTTGTTACATTGAAAGTGGGTGAGACACCCAGGGCTCTGAGTCAGAGAATCAGAAGTTTAGCTGTAAAATGGTTGGAGCCTGAGCAAAAGACAGTAGAAATGTTATTAGATATTATAATGCTGGAACAATTTATGCTTGGGGTACCTAAAGATTTGAATGTTTTTCTTATACAGCAAAATTGCCAAAATCTTGGAGAGGCAACCATGCTAGCAGAGAGATTCTTGGAAGCCACGCAGGCTTGCCATAGAATGGGTGGCCCTCTAACGATGGATGCTGAGGCTAGATGTGCTGTATCAAAAAAGAGAATAATTAAGAATGTTTCTGAAAATGAATGTACTGTATCAAGCCAGATGACACAGTGGAATAGAAAGAAATGTTTCAAGTGTGGAAAATTGGGACATTTAGAGAAGAGATGCCAGACACACACTAGTTTAATGGGTCTGGATTTAAAACAGCCCAAGGAAGGTTTTCTTTTGATGGTTGATGTGCAGGGAATTACCACAAATGCATTATTAGACTCTGGGGCAGACCAGAGTATGATGTCAAAAAGGCTTTGGAAGAGGATAGAGGCCCAAGAAAGATTTGTGCCTAGAACCCCTGAAAGCCAAGTTCACATCAGATGCATTCATGGTGCTGCAACATCATATCCCACCTATAGGCTAGAGGTTAAGTGCCTGGGGGAACAAGAAGAAGTCCTATTAGCAGTCGTGCCTAGGCTACCCTTTGATTTGGTTCTAGGGAAGGACTGGCCAAGATTCAAGCAGGAACTAGTGAAAGGGCTAGGAAAGAAGGAGGGAGAAGGTTTAATAATGGAAATAGCTCCCGGGCCTTTCTTTGGAAGTCCTCAGTCCCTAGCTAAAAAGATGGTTAAGCTTCCAGAAGGCCAAACTATGGGTAATAAGAGGGGCCTTGTATCCACCCGCTCGCAGGCTAAGGTAGAGAGCCAGCAGAATGAGGAGGGGGAGCAGGCAGAGTTATTAGGAGACTTACCCTCTCATGATGATTTAATAACCCCATCATCTGGTAAAGTAAGAAAGTTGAAAGCACAAAAGAGGCGTGAGAGACTTTGCAGAGCACAGGGTAGGGCTGAGATGTTAGCTGGTCAAAGTTTACCCTGGGTGCCAGCTGAGTTGGTGGCAAAGTTTCCTAACTTTCCACAAGAGCAGCGAGCTGATCAAGCTCTCACCCGAGCTTTTAAGTATGCTCAGGAGGTCAGGGAGGAATTGCCCAGATTCAGACTAGATAATGACATATTATATAGAGAGAGTCAGGACCCCAGAAAGGTTGCCATACGTAAACAATTGGTGGTACCCACAACTTTCAAAGGGCTAGTACTTAGACTAGCACATGATCATCCAGTGGGAGGTCATAAAGGTATGCAAGGAACACTGGATCAAATTCTTGTGCGTTTTTACTGGCCAGGTATCTTCAAAGAAACTGCCCAGTTTTGTGCTGCATGTCCAGCGTGTCAGCGAGTTACAGCGGCACACCCACCGGTGGTGCCATTGATCCCCATGCCAATTATCACAGACCCAATTGGTCGCATTGCCATGGATATTGTAGGCCCATTAGTCAAAACGCCCCGAGGTTTCCAATACATCCTAGTTATGGTAGATCAGGCAACAAGGTTTCCCTGGGCCATACCATTGAGGAATGTTTCTGCAAAAACAATAGCTTTAGAGCTAGTAAAATTGTTTTGTGAAGTGGGATTCCCAAGAGAGGTGTTAACTGACCGAGGGTCCAATTTTGTATCCAAATCACAACTCAATTATTGTCTTCAGCTGTGTTTGGGAATGAAAGAACTACATTACCCACAATACCTTGCAAGAATCATATGAATATATGCATCGTCAAGATTGTGTAAGTTCTCACCCTAGGCAGCCGTCTGACAAACTGTATAAATCAACTAGCAAATTGTGAGGAATTGCAGAAGAATCTTTTGAGACTGGCATACTGGGCATCCAAATGCAGATGAAATTTAATGTGGACAAGTGTAAAGGGATGTATGTAGGGATGAATAACCTAAATGATAGCTACATGATGCAAAGGTCCTAGACTGACACTTGTGTTGTCTGTCTTGACTGTTGTTTATCGGTCTGAATAGACTGTAAGCTCTTATGAGCAAGGACTGTCTCTTACATGTCTCTGTACAGCGCTCTGTATGCCTTGTATCCCTATATAAATGATAAGTAGTAGTAATAGTAGTATTAGGGGACATGTTTACTAATGGGTGTTAGCTGGTCCCGCCTGGCAAAAAATCTGCGTTAGCTCCAAGATAGCAGCTAAGGTGTGAGAAAAGTGGATATCGCAGACAATTTTCTGCTATATCTCCTTTTGGTGCAGTGGATGGGTGAGGAGCGTGATTACAGTAGGATGTGGGTGGCATGATATCTGACAGCCACCACGCAAAGATATATTACATGACAACAGTGGCTGCAGATAATGCCACCTCAAGAGCTGGTGCTATCTGCAGCTGCAATCTGTCATTGCAGCATCACAGACACACACCACCCTCCATTAAAAATATTGTTGGTGCCACAGACATAGTGCCACCAATCCCCATCGGGAGCTGTCCAGGAGGATTGGTGCACCCCCAGCCAAGCCAGCCAGTTGGGTAAAACTCTCACACCCTTCATCCCACTGTGAGAAAACTTCCATCTTGCCAGTTGGAGTCCTTCCTCCCCCTCCTCCCAAGTCGGCTTAGGGGACCCCCTCAATGGACTGAACAAAGACAGCTGCAATCTCAGGGAGTAGCATGAGGGTAGAGGGCAGCACCATGTGATTGCAGCCATTTTGAAATGGCCAGATGATGAGGGCAGGAGCAGAGGACTGCTCCTGCCCTGTAGTCCCATTACACCACCAGGATAAGCCAAGGTATACATATAGGGGGTGGGGTGGCAAAGGGCCCCCCTTTGATGGCTGGCAAGTGGTAATCTTCTTTTCTAATAGGAAGGAGGGAGGGAGCATATGACTGGATAGTGAAGACTATTTTTAGAGGATTTGGAGGTCTGTGTTGCAGAAGGGCCAGCAGATTTTTAATTATAATGTCGGTGCTGCAGAACACAATGCTGTGGCGCCGACAATAGTGTTGAGGAGGGGAGACCTGATTGAAGCTGTTGAGAGGGGCATGGTAATGATCATGGCACAGAGCTATTGACAGCTCTGTGCCCATGATTGCTACCATCCAGGACTATAGCAAGCTAGCAATGTGCCCTGTGTCTGGTGATCCTGGAGCCCCCGCTACCCACCCAGCTGCATGCAAGAACTTGCTTTTGTCAGGCTTCCTGGAAGCCCAGTGATGACATCAGTGCCCCTTCACTATTTGCATAGCCCTTGCACTGCTCGTACAGCCCTTGGTATGCCTCTGCTACTGTCCCTACCCTTGGATGTACTGCATGGACCCACGGTTCCTGCTTCAGTAAGCACTGTGGGACTTCCCTGCCAAATCAGACAATGTGGGTCTCCACGGGAAATCCAGAACCACCACAATATCTGCAGGGGCTGACCTGGGAATTCCCCCTGCAGATACCGCTGGGGGTTTTCCCTTACCGTAGTCTGGAAATCGAACTACAATAACCGCTAAACCTCGTCGTGGTTTAGTAACATGCCATTAAGAAATCTCATAGCATTTTTAAAAGCATTGCTACTGCCGGAAACGTTATCCTTTCCTGATTCTGGCAAGGTGTAATGGTGGCCTACATCTCAGGGATACCATCTTAAAGCGGATCACAAGGCCATATAAAATGTCTCTTACGCTCCTGCTGAAAGTCTGTCTAGATGCAGTTTCTGACCTTCCTCAGCCCATACTTGTTAAATTTGCTGCATTTAAGCCCTACCCACTAGTCTTAAAGGCGTGCTCCATTCAAACAAATGACAGCTCTCCTTGGAAATGTTTCCTAACTCCCAGACCCTCCCTCACTTTACCTCAAATGCTTTTCTTTAGGGAAACAAATAAACCTCGTTCACTTCTACTCCCTTGGTGCTTTCTTACAAAATGGCACTAGCTGACCTGCAGTTCTCTCTTTACCCCTCAGATGTACGGCAAAGAAGAGTCAGGGGTCAGCTAGCGTTACCTTGACAGATGGTGTCATCAGTGAAGGAGCAAGTTCCTGCCTCATGAAGACACTCCTTGCTTATGAAGTAAGTGGGGGGAGGGTTCATGGGGCATTCTAAAAGGAGGGGGGGGGGGTACTTTTTTGGAAAAGGGCAAGCCTTTAAGACAAGAGGTAGGGTTTAAGCAAGACAACTTTTATGTGCCAGGGAAGGGGAAGTCAGGGCCTAAAGAACTTTTAGCAATGGGATAGGCAGCATTTTGAAGGGCCTTGCAGCTCCTTTAATAAGATGTCCTGGGAACACAACTAGGCCCCTTAGTGTGGTAATACTCTTGGGGGGAAGGTAGCTATACTTCTGTGGGTGTAGCTAACTGTCCTGGAACAGCACCTGCCCTCCTATTTGGCATGGCAACAAACTGTTCTCTATGCATTTGCTCATTAGCTCTGATTTAAGGGACAGGAAATAATATGCAAATGTTCAATAAATTTGCAAATTCTTTGCACTATTTTCATTTAGCGCGTAGTAGCACGTCCTACTGCATGGTAAGCTGTAGTTTCTGTATATAACCACATCACTGCTTAGTAAATGAGGGTTATAATGTTTGCACTGAGGTTATTAATATATACACTGCTGAAGAAAGTTGAATCATAATAATAGTCCTGAACATTATACCACACATACGAAATCGAGAGTATGTTTCCAGGAAATGTATTTTTGTTCTCTTCTTTTATTGACATGATTTTATTTTTGATTACAACACAAGGAAACAAGGGTAAGTACATAAGATGCAATAGTATCAAAAAGCCATTTTATTTGTCCCTTCCCTGTTTTAAGACACTTTCTGCAGACAAGAACTGCCCCACCCAAATTCCCCACCTCATATGAAAAAAATAAATAAAAATTAATAAATATAAAGCAAATCACTGCACAGTCTTTTAACTCTTTGATTGCTATGGCAGAAATCTTAGTGGTGATTCCATCATGTGATATCTACCAATTTAAAAGTGTTCACGGCAGTCAAAGGGTTATTTTGTCGTAAACATAAGTTCTTTATTGGTAATGCTTAGTGCTATTAAGTGGTCTGCAACAGATGGAATTAATATTATGTTTCATGACTCCTTGAACTTTAATGTGGCAAGTTACGAGGATTTGTGACTGTTTAATGCATTAAACCTATTCATTTAACAATGCAGTATGAGGCCTTGATTACTTATAAAACCCAGTGTGTTTAAAATAAAACACTTTTCAATGTATGGATCAATAAATCAATGGAAAACCATCAATCTAAGCACCACAAAAGTTTGCCTGATTATATCTGACAGTCGTATTACACTTAGCACCATTAAGTCAGCCTTGTACTGTATTCGCACACAAACAAGCTTTGTGTTTGTCAGTAGAAGCTACCAGAGACAATAACATATGCTTCTATAAAGGTTAATGTACAGATCCTGTGTGATCCTACAAAAAAAAAAAATTATTCAGCTGGAAAGAGCAAGTAAACACCCAAGTAATGTTGTTGCACAGAAAACACTATAGGCATATCCCTTTTTAAATCTCTCTCCTGCTATATATATGTAATATATTCATGTTTCACATAAACAAAACTGACTAAAGAATCAACATATTATGAATTTGTGTATCTAAAGCATACTACATACTAAGCACTAGTTGTTGTACTTACCTTCTTGAATAATTACTATAAACTTCAAATTCTCAAATACAATTACTTTTCGAGTTGCCCTACCATGGACATCATGTTCTGTGATTTATTCCATTCTGGAAAAGTCTTCTTAAAAAACACCAAGGCTGCCATGAAAGAAGCTTTCAGTAAATATTGATATTGCAAAGTAAATGTTGATATCTCAAACCATGATGCCTAAAAATCTATTTCTGGAACCTACTCAACTAATATCCTGGAACTATCTTCTCCTACATGTGTTTCCCAGTCAGGTGCCCTAGTATCTTAGAAAAGCTGAGTCAGATATTTTAGCCATTCCAATCTCCCTTCCCACAATGTTGTTTACTGTCTTACAGGCCAAGCCTGTTTCATGAGTAAAGATGATGGGACAATTCCAGATGATAAGCTGTTGGTCTGTTTTTTAAGGTAATAGCAAACATTTTCTTCTTCAATTGCATGGAAATGTAAAGTCATGCAAATAATTGTTTATAGTTGACCAACAATCATGAACATTATTGGACAGTAACACAGAACCTTTTATTGTGAGATTCACAAAAATAGAGGAGGAATTCTATTGTATATGTAAGGGAAAATTATTCATAGGGCATGCGAGGACATGCAAAATGTGAATGCACCAAATGACTTCAACTGTAAGAATTACCTTGTACCAATCAGTGCTATGTGCAGATATTGGTATGCTATATAACCTTTTATACTTTCAACAAAGCTAATAACACTCCACATTGCTTTCAACTAAATCAACTGCTATTACCATATCTAGCATTCATCTAAGAGAAAAATATCTTCCGGACTATATATTAGAAAAGAAGTTTACCAATAAACAGATTGGCGTTTCCATTTTATATCTTATGACCAGAATAGTTGATGCCAATATATTGTCCACCTTCAGTAGAATAGGGTGAACAAGACAATGGTAAACTGCTCTGGCTATCAACCAGAACTTCAAATGCAGATTTTAAAGGGTATTTACTGGCAAACTTTATTTTAATATACACCTAGAATGCTGAGATCTGCAAGCTGAACGCTTAAGACAGTCAGATCCTATGATGAATAAGGGCATTTTCCGCCCAAAAAACATAGACAGAAACATAGAAACAGAGAAGTATGATGGCAGAAAAAGACCATAAGGCCTATCCAGTCTGCCCTTCCATACCAACTACTATGGTCCCTTTGTTCTTTTGTTTTCCAAGAATATTTAGCAAGTTCTGGAAGGAAAATATTTAAACATACAGAATCAAGCAAATGATAAAGTGTTGTGAAACATAGGGGCATGTTTACTAAACCATTCTACCAGCTAGCACGGTGCACCGCATAAAATTTACTACATGCCAAAAATGCAGGCATGCTAAAAATCCTGTGCAAGCCAAATAGAGCACATTAAGGCAGAGACTGGGTGGTTCAGGGCAGAGTGTGCTCATTGCGGTAAGCAAGGGCGTTTCTGACATGTGTTCAACATTGATGTTGCACTTAGTGTGGGCACACGTGTGACCATCTGAAAGGGTGGCATTTAGTGCACCTGCGCTGAACACACCAAACAGAAGAAACATAGGGGTGGCATAAAACCTACACTAGCTATATAAGGCTATGCTGGGCATGCCACCATTGTTAAGCACAGATCAAGTGGCACCACCATGCTCGTTTTTGGGGTAAAACACACTAAACAAGCATATTTTAGTAACATGCCCCATAAAGCATTGTCGGGATCTTAAACATAACATTTTCAGGCTAAAGGCCCATATGTTTTATTCTAAAAGTTTTGCTTCCACAATTTTTCACAATTGTGTAACCAAGAATGCACGCAGGTTTGTGAACTTTCATTTTCCCTGCTTTAGCCTGAAACACATATCTGGGCTCTAATTTCTACTGTAAGTGCTCTAAGCCAATACTGTATCTTTATGTATTCATTTTATTGGTTTTGAGCACATATGTCAACTGTTAACAAGAATTAATGCTTTATAGTGTGCTACAGTATATCAGCACAAATGATATAGATGTAGTTAAGGAAAGAAGGCAAAGTAGTACTCATTTTCATTCTGTACTAAATATAAATATCAATTCAAGACAGCCAAAATGGAGTCAGATGCCTACACACTAGAAAATGATCTATTAGAAAAAAAAAAGTAATAACCTGATATACCCAACACAGTATCTCCTATATATGTAAAAAATCAACACTGGTTAGAAATATTTCAAGTCTTTTTTATATATGTGTAACTTTGCAGTTGGTAACAGTAGTTGCAGAAAACATTAGCTGCATATTCAAAACAGTGTTGAAAATCAACACAATTTCATTTCTAGCTCACTTTTAGATTGGACATATGTACAGTATAAAAAGCGCCCAATCATGGATACATCAAAAATGTGACATTTTTTGCTGCTTCTATTTAGGTCTGACAACAGCTCCATGTTTTCTGTAATCTGCAGTAATTGGCATCTTTTAAACAATCCCAATTTATCAGCAACGCTATTTTCCTTAATTTATTACTAATTTTCAAGTGAAAGGTCAAAGGGCGAGATCAGAATAGCATTTTTTGAGGAACTTTATAGTGACCATTTTTTTAATAGTTGACAATATTTGACTTAGTAATGACAACAGATCAATAGTCAAGTTCAAGGCAAGCTATTCATTGATTTCATAGTTATCCCCCACGCCTCCATATGCTCACTTTTCAATGAACTGAAGTCAGGTATCTGATTCTCTGGAGGAACTCATTCTGACTATCTAAAATAGGTTTGCAGCCTAGTTACTATAAAGCCTTTTGCTGCAAGATGCAGCTCCGAAAATCAATGAAGAGGTCTGTCAGTTGCTGATTTTTCTCAAGGAAAAATATATTGATACAAACCTGCCTGCAGGTCGCATGAAAATGACAATACTCTTCTTAGCACGCATTATACACAGTAAGGAATTGCTTTGGTGATCCCTTGGCCTTGTCAGTGAATAAGTGTACTGTTAAATGCCGCAGGCCTGACTAACCCTTTGAGAACTATGGTAAGCATGCAGTGGATGCGCTGAAGTATATTTAATGGTTGGGCTCACTTACCTTGGAAACAAACTCTGCTTACATAGACTGTGTCCACGTACCAAGGCAAATTGGATTATCATGCAACAGAAGCAATTCCAAGAAAAAAAAACTTTGTAATTTATAGGTCATAATTATCACCCTTCCAGCACTGAAAGTTGTTAAAATGTCTTTATTGGGTTTCCATTTTTAGAACGGGAAGTAGCTAACAAATATTGGTCTTCCTACTTGCTTGTTGGGCTAGCAATTTAAAGAAAACAAACTTTCTTTCAGCTGTTGGATGAATCACAGTTTAGAAAAAGAGATCTCAAGTCCTTTTGATTCCTCTTCCCTTTACCTATATCTGAACAAACCTATAATTTAGCGACAAGTAAGCTGAGTGTCTTTTAGATTGAAAGTTGATACTATAGTTCTCAAAGGGTTACATCAATGTACAGTAATACTATTGCCAATTTTCTTCACAACATGACTGTCGCTTTAGAGAGGTTCATTGCAATCCACTGCAGAAGCATACGTACTGTTTCTTGCTATGTTTTCAGATGAGTGTTTCTGACAGACCTGCAAAAGGCTGGGGACAGGAAGCCTAGTACAGCTTGAAAAACAATGACCAGGAAAAACAAGGGAAAAAAGTTCAGTTGAATGTATTAATGACTATAAATGTGTTAAAACATTGAAGACATAGCTCATAGTAGTTGTATAAAACACAAACTGGATGTATCATTAAGGCTATTACTATATTGCAGATATTTTGGCCCCTTTTTGTTGGAAAATGGCTGTTTGAACAGTCTAAGGTCCTGTGTGTGTCATCCAGGTCTCCTTCTTTACAAAACAATGCATAGGAGTTCATCCTCAGCCGACAGAAAGCAATCCTCTTTGGAGACAAAGCTGTTTTGGGTCTTCACACTTTCCTGAAAGTTTTATAATGGATTGTTTCAGCTTTTTTGTTTGTGTTAATCTTAACGCAAAAAAAAAAAATAATAATTCTAAGAGAAATGTACTTCATTATTTTAGAGAAAATAGCAATATTATCATGGGAGATTTCTTGAGTAATTGCTTCCCCTTCTTCATAAAATACTGAAAGTTAACCGGGCATTGAGCGTGCAGAAGAAAGGCTTAGTATTGAAATAACAAAGAAAGACAAAGTACTGAAGAAATGGCAGATACTGTGTATCATGGAAGCTTCCCAGTTGAGTGAATCCCCACTCATGCGCAGGACAGGCGACCCCCTGGGTTTAAAGAACGGCCCTGATTCAGGCTGACAGATGCCTGCTCCTAGCTAGGAAACCGCATAACAGCTCTCATGCTGAATCTCAAGTTACCACAAACTGCTTGCAAAAAAAGCCCCTACATCACACCCACTCTTGCATAGAGCGTTTACAGTACAGTATGTGGCGAGGCGTTCCTTTCCTCTTGAACTGAAACACAGTGCAAACCAAGACAAGGAGACACAAGGCCAAGATGCAAGGGATGACAATAGCTATGGCTTTCACAGTGCTGGCTGTGTTATCCAGTTTGATGACAATGTCTACATCATCCTGAGGGGTGTGTCGGTCTTTATCTCTATCAATTGATCCATCACACCCCATGAAATCTTTCAGAATGGATCGGGGATAACCAGGTTCTACCATGAGCTTCTGATTGTGGAATTTCCAGTATTCTTTTCCTTTGTAGAAATACGTGAAACCTAGAAAATAATCAGGTATATAAAGAGTGAATATATCATATTTCAATATTCTCATCATCATCACTTACAGAACATGGTGATGGAAAATTAAGTTGGAAGCCATTCAATCAATATAAAAGGTCACTCAGTAAATGAGACATACCATTTTGAGATATGATACACATCCAAGTGCAAGATTCATTTTTATAGGCAAAAGTGCAGGAGACCTTTTTACAGATATGCATATTACGTGATGCATGTATAAGACCTTAGTAGCCCAAATTAAAAAGTTGTTTTAGTATTCTAGAATTATTCTTAGAATGTAGGACCAGATGGATTATAGCACAGTTGTCCAGTGCAGGTCCTCAAGAGCCACTAACAGATCAAGTTTTCAAGATATCCACAAATGAATATGCATAAGATATATTTGCATAATCTAGAGATAATGCATGCGAATACTTCCTATATATTTATTGTCGATATCTTGAAAGTCTGACTTGTTTGTTTTTCTTAAAGACAGAGCTAGCAATTCTTGTACTTATGAACTTGCCTATGGGAAAAATGCACACTACGGGCCCCATTCATGAACGTGAGTTTCAAGACTGCATGTCCCAGCAGAACGTGCAGCCCTGCAAGCTTCCTGGATCCTATTCCCCCTCCTACCCTCCCTGTATGACTTGTGCTGTAAGACGGGGAGAGGTGGCGGGGAGTGGGAGGGGCGGTGTCTGGGTGGAGCAGGGGCGGGCCAGCCCAGCCGCACATACAGGGCCGATTCAAGTCACAGCCCTATATGTGCTGCTGGGCCCGTGGGGACACATTGCTTATACCACTTCTGAGGTGGTATAAGCAGCAAAAACCTGGTGATCGGGCTTGGGGAACCACCCCTGGGGCCAGGACCGCATATGGGAGGGGGGGGGGAGTCCCGGCTGCCCGACCTAGGCCACGGCAGGGCCTAGGGTCGGGTGGTGGGGATAAGGGGTGCCAGAGCCATGGATGTCTTCGCAGGTGGCAGGAGCATGCTGAGCCATCCATGGGGATGCTGGGCCATCTACGGGCACGCCGGACTGTCCTGAAGCCCAATTCTGGCTGCCGCAGGAACATTTTGTTCCCGTGGACCAGAATTGGGTTCAAACAGGCCCATCTTGCCTTGAGCCGTCTGAACGTCCCGGATATGCCCCTAAGAGAATAGGGCTCCAAATCACCCAGGACCAAAGTGTACAAGATTTTTCAGGTTAAATATGTCAAAAGGCAAAACCAACTCTTTGTAATTCTTTATGATTCTATATTGAATACAGATCTTTTTGCACATATTTTCAAATGGCTGATGATAAAAAGCCTGGTACACTAAAAATGTGAAAGATACAGTGGAAAAGTTTTATTAGATGAAGGGCAGTTAGATTTCATGCTATTTCTGATAACAATATATCCTCACCGTGACCCTTGTGGTTTCTGTTACATTTTGAAGTTAGTTTTTTAAGTTTGGATTTGAACATGTAAACCGACATATACGTATCAAAGTTAATTTTAGAACCAGCTGCAGAAGTGGTGTGGCTAGTATAAATCTAAAAATTACAATTTTAGATATGGAAAGTAATAGGCAACCAGCAGCAGACATGTATATCTACTGTGTTATTCATGAATAATTCAAATTTCACACCGTCTTTTATAAAATACTTGCACGCTTTTAAACAAGGATATACAGTCATTTCAGAGAACACAGGAAATGTCACCAACATATCCTATATCATTTCATGTCATTTTATAATGGAAAAATAACTACCCCCCCCCCCCCCCCACACACACACAAAAAACAGGTTTTGTCACTTTTCATGTGTTATAATTAGTGAGAAGGTTCGGTGAATAGTGTGTGCTCTCTCTCAATAGTGCATGCTGTGGGTGAACAGTAGGTACCATTGAGTGATAGCATGCACAGGAAAGCAATAGTGCAGAATGATTGAATAGTGTGCACATATGCATGTATGAGCAGCTAGCATGCCCTATTGCTCAAGTGTGCACTATTGTTTGAAAGTGTGAGCTATTTCTCAATATTGCATACTACAGTACTTTGTATGCCTTGTAGCATTATACAAACAATATGTAATAGTTATACAGTTTTGGTCAACGTTATTAGCATTCTTGCGTTTTAGGTATGTTGTGTACAATATCTTGAGAAATAATTGGAAATATTCCAACTGTATGTCATTATAATATTTTAATAATATGTTCAAAGGTATACAACAAAGAAAAAGATGTCTGTGCAATTTAGATGTAGTAATTTCTGAGAAAAAATCAAAATATGACCTGGACAGGATTAATGGTACCCTTTGCTAATATTTGGTTGCACAACCCTTGGCAATGATGACAGCCTTCAAACGTTTCTTGTAGCCATCTGCAAGTTTCATACATCTGTTTGCTGATAGTTTCTCCCACTCTTCAACTGTGATTTTGTTCCAGTTCATGAATGTTTCCAGGATTCCTTTTACCGATGGCAGATTTCAGCTCTTTCCAAAGTTTTTCGATTGGATTGAGATCAGGACTCATTGTGGGAAGTTTAAAACAATCCATTTTCTCCTTTTTAAACATTTGTTTCTACTTTTTGATGTATGTTTTTGGCTACTATCCTGCTGGAGGACCCATGACCTTCGACCCAGACCTACAGTAGCTTTCTGACACTAAGGGACCCATTCGGAAATGCAGGTTGTGGGGCTGCACGTCCCAGTGGGATGTGCATCCCTGCAAGCCATCAGAGCCCAATTCGCTCACCGGGTCTCTCTGTACATCCTGTGCATCAGAACGGGGACAGCCTACAGGGGACGGGAGGGGTGGGATCGGGGCAGAGCTGTGGCAGGCCAGCCCGGCAGCATGTCCAGGACCGATACAGGTCATGGCCCTGTATGTGCTGCCGGGCCTGTGGGATCTGCTGCTTATAACATCTGAAAGGTGGTATAAGTAGCATTTTTTGTGCAGTCGGGGACGGGGATCACCCCTTGTGGCCGGGGCTGTGTATGGGGAGGTCCCCGCTGCCCAATACAGGCCGTGGCTGGCCAGCCATGGGTCAGGCAGTGGGGAACAGGGGGACTGAGCCATGGCAGCCAAGACAGCCTGTGGGAAGACATCCCCGCAGGCAAGTAGGGGTATACTGGGCCATCCTCGGGCCTGATTCTGGCTGCTGCAGGTAGGTGAAATTAGACTTACCTGCTAATTGTTGTTCCTTTAGGAACTCCAGGCTAGTCCTTTGGGGTCTTGCTCCTCCTCCAGCAGCTTTGGAGACTGAGACATGTCACTTCTTTTGATGTCACTGGTATAAGTACCCTGGATCCGCCTCCAGACATCAGTAACCTATTGACAAAGCAAACTCAACAGAGCAACAATTAAGTAGTAACTCTACTAACAACCTATTCACAATCCTCTATCTATCCCCAACTGGACCGATAGGAGATTCAAAAAAGGGCCAACACTATACCGAAACATTGCGGCCCCCCCCCAAACCTACCATTTCATGTGCTGAGATGCCTACCTTCTGACAGAAAAGAAGAAGAATATCTGTAGTTACTTTCGCTTACCTGTCATACCTCCACTGCTTCAGGCGGTAGCCCCCTTAAAATCCTGGAGGGATACAGGACTTGCCTGGAGTTCCTAAAGGAACAACAATTAGCAGGTAAGTCTAATTTCATCTTCCTTAGCGTTCCTCCAGGCTAGTCCTGAACCTTTGGGGATACAACAGAGCAGTGCAAAGAATCAATGGGAGGGACCAGCTATCCCCGCCTGAAGCACTGACGAACCAAAACAGGCAACCCTCTGTGCCTGCAAATCCAGCCGGTAATGCCTGATAAAGGAATACATAGAGGACCAAGTCGCTGCCTGACAAATCTCTACTGCTGGAACCAAACTGCACTCTGCCCAGGACGCAGCCTGCGCTCTCATCGAGTGCGCCCGCAAACCTGTCGGAACTGGCCTACCCTTCAAGAGATATGCCGACGCAATCGCCTCCTTAAGCCACCTAGCAATGGAAGCTTTCGATGCAGCCTGACCTTTGGTAGGCCCTCCAAACAGCACAAATAGTCTATCCGTATGCCTGAATGAAGCCATAGCCTTCAAATATCTTTTTAGTGATCTCTTAATGTCCAACCTATGCAACTGCTGACTCGCGCTCACTTCCCCACCGTCCGCAAACACTGGCAGGGACACCACCTGATTCACATGAAACGGCGATACCACCTTAGGCAAAAAGGATGGCACCGTCCTCAACACCACTTTGGACTCGCTGAAAACCAGAAAAGGTTCCCTATAGGACAAAGCTTGGAGCTCCGAAATTCTCCTGGCGGAAGCAATCGCCACCAGAAACACCACTTTCAAGGTCAGATCCTTCAATGACGCTCTAGCCAAAAGCTCAAAAGGTGCATGCACCAAAATGTCCAGAACCAAATGCAAATCCCACTTTGGAACTATCTGTCTACACGGCGGACGCAGCAACACCACAGCCCGCAAAAATCACTTGACATCGGGGTGCCCGCCCAAAGCTTGACCTCGTATCTTACCGCGGAAGCAAGACAGCGCCGCTAACTGCACCTTCAGGGAAGCAGCCGCTAAGCCCTTATCATATCCATCTTGCAGAAAAGCCAGTATCTGTGGAATCGAAGCCTGTAAGGCCGCAACCTTGCGGACTGCACACCAATCCTTGAACACTCGCCAAACATGAACATACGCCAAAGAAGTTGATCTCCTCCTAGCTTTCAACAACGTGGACACCACTGCCGATGAATAACCCCTCGCCATCAACCTTGCCCTCTCAATAGCCAAGCCGTAAGTGAGAACCAATTCACCTGAGGCATCAACAGAGGGCCTTGTCGCAAGAGATCCCTCCGAACCGGTAGTTTCCAAGGCTCGTCGCCCAAGAGTCTGACCAGATCTGCATACCACGGCCTCCTCGGCCAATCCGGCGCAATCAACATTACTGGCCCTCTGTGAAGCTCGATTCGCTGCAGAATCCGACCTATTAAGACCCACGGCGGGAACACATAGAGCAAAAGATCCTCCGGCCATGGCTGAATCAAGGCATTCAGGCCCTCGGACATTCTCTCCCGTCTTCTGCTGAAGAACCGACTGGCCTTTGCGTTTAGAAAGGTTGCCATAAGATCCATGACCGGGGTGCCTCATCTCTGAACTACCATCTCGAATACCTGTGGATGAAGGGCCCATTCCCCTGGATCTACTCTTACCCGACTGAGAAAATCAGCCTCTACATTCTCCACGCCGGCCACATGCGCCGCTGACACCGCTAACAGGTGCCTCTCGGCCCACATGAACAACTGATCGGCCTCGGCTTCCAGCGCCTGACTGCTGGTTCCCCCTTGTCGGTTGATATAGGCCACCATCGTCGCATTGTCAGAGAATACCCTTACGGCCCTTCCGTAGAGGCTCTCTCGGAATGCTCCTAGCGCCAGGACCAACCGATTGATGGACCATGTCAGTTCTTGAGCAGACCACACACCCTGTGCAAACTTTCCCTGGACATGCACCCCCCAACCTGAAAGGCTGGCATCCTTCATCAGGGGAATCCAATCTGACACCTCCAACGGCATCCCTTTCTCCAATGACTCTGTTTGCAACCACCATAGCAGAGAGAGACGAGTCCCCGGCTGACAGGGCAATCGCTGAGACAGACTGTCGTTCTGATGGGACCACTGACGCAGCAATGCTCTCTGCAGAGGCCTCATGTGCGCCCTCACCTAGGGCACCACCTCGATCGTCGCTGCCATTGTACCTAACACCTGCAGTTAATGCCAAGCCGTCGGGCACCTGCTGCAGAGAAACTTTCGGATCAGACGCCTCAAACCTTGCGCTCGGCTCCGTGGAAGAAATACCTGTCCGACCCTCATATCGAACCGCGCCCCTAGATATTCCAGGGTCTGCAAAGGCCTCAACCTGCTCTTGGCCCGATTGACTACCCAACCGAGGCTCTCCAAGAACGCTACCACTCTGCCCGTGGCTGCCTCACTCTCCCTTTTGGACTTTGCCCGAATCAACCAATCGTCCAGATAGGGATGCACCAAGATTTCTTGCCTTCTCAAAGCTGCGGCCACCACCACCATCACCTTGGTGAAAGCCCGTGGCGCTGCCGCCAGACCAAACGGCATGGCTTGAAACTGGAAGTGCCCCATCGGAACCGCAAACCTTAAAAACTTCTGATGCTCCTGCCAAATGGGAATATGCAGATACGCCTCTGACAGATCTAGTGACATCAGATACCCGCCATTGCGGGCCGCTACTATGACTGACCTCAACGTTTCCATCCGTAAATGAGACACCCTTAGACAGCGATTTACGTGCTTGAGATCCAAAATCGGCCGAAAAATCCCTTCCTTCTTTGGTACCACAAAATAAATAGAGTACCGACCACAGCCACATTGGTCTGGGGGCACTGGGACTACTGCCTCGAGGGAAAGCAGCCGGTTTAGAGTCTCCTCCACCGCCGTGTATTTGGCCTGCACTTTGCACGGGGACTGCATGAATGCATCCGTCACTGGACGCTGCAGCTCCAAGGCATATCCCTCTCGGATAACTTCCAGCACCCACTGATCGGACATGATTTGGGTCCAGGCAGGATAAAATTTCCGCAGGTGATCTCCTATCGGCTCCTGCCCCGCCTGGACCCCCCCCCCCCCCCCGGCTTCATTGCGATTTCCGAGAATTGAGGGTCGAAGAGGACCCAAACCCCCTGCTCACTCCTCTAAACCCTCGAAACCCCTGACTACGAAAGGGAAACCGCCCCCTTTGAGCCTGGCCAAACCTAGGGTAACAAAAACGTCGAAACTCCCTTTGTTGCCCTTTAGCGGGTGGACCCAAGTGACTTTGCTTCTGCTTATCCTCCAGGAGTCTGCCCCCTTTCGACTCCCCCAAATCTTTCACTAGCTTCTCCAGATCTTCTCCAAACAGAAGTTTTCCTCTGAATGGCAGCTTGCTCAGCCTAGATTTCGAAGAAGTATCCGCCAACCAATTCCGCAACCACAAATACCTCTGGGCCGCCACCGCCGAAGCGATACTATTAGACAAACCTCGCACGAGATCATAATGAATATCCACCAGATAAGCTGCCCCCGTCTCTAACCTGGCCGCCTCTGCCGCCGAATCCACCGCTTGCTCCGCGTGTAGACCCTGAACCCAACGCAGGCAAGCCCTGGCTACCCAAGCTCCACAAATGGACGCTTGGAGGGACAGCGCATTAACATCAAAGACCTGTTTCAACAAGGTGTCCAATTTTCTGTCCTGCGCATCCTTCAGCGCAGCGCTCCCTGCAACCGGAATAGTAGTCTTTTTCGTAACTGCCGAAACCAAGGCATCCACCTTAGGAGACTTGAACAATTCCCGATCCTGCTCCGCTAAGGGATAGAGCCGAGCCATCACCCTGGACCCCTTCAGTCCAGCTTCCAGCATATCCCATTCACTCTGAATCATCTCTTTAAACACCCTATGCACAGGAAAAACCTTCTGAGACTTACAAAAGGCCTGCAACAAAGGGTCTTCCAACTCCGCCTCCTCTGCCTGACCCCCTGTCGGCATATTAAGCGCCTTAAGCGCCTCAGAGATGAGTGCTGGTAACTCATCTCTTCGAAAAATCCGAACCACTCGGGCCTGGTCCTCCTGTTCGTTAATCTTTCCTTCTTTCAAATCCTCCTCGATCTCCAAATCCTGTCCTAGTTCTTCCAAATCCATGCCCTCTGAAGCCACTGACTGACTTGACGGCTCCTTACTGGACCATACCCTCTTCGCTGGAATCCCTGAGCCACCCAAGCTTAGAGGAGTACCCGGGCGCTTTTCTCCTAAGCCCCCCTCTGCCGGACCAGATGAGGGGTTCGCCTGCGCCCCTGCAAACACCTGCTGAAGGAGGGCTACAAACTGCAGGGAAAAAATTGCTTCGAAACCCCCGGGACCTGCCCCTGCGCCACCTGGCTCCCCTGAAGAGAAGATGGCCCTGGCATGGGCTCCAGGGAGGGCTCAGCCAACCTCTTTTGCTCAGAGATGTCCGCGGCCCCTTCCTTTGGATTTTCCCTACTATCTGCAAGCCCTTGCTCCATAGAGACTGCTTCTCTAAAACAGCTTCTGCAGACCCCTGTTTCAGATACAGCCCCTCTCTTAGAACACACAGTAAGCAGAGATACCTTGATGGCATTCCGCCTGCCCAGGAGAAATGGACACCTTTCACTCCTGTCCCCAAGCGCCTTCAGCCAAAGATCTGCAACGTGGCTTAATTTGGGGGTTTTGGTTTTTTTTTTTCCAGATCCTGCTTCCTGTCACTGCCTGCACCTTATTACCAAAAGGCAAAATACAAACCGAGGCTTTTCCGCCTGAAACAAACCAAAATCAATCTGCCGTTAGGTAACCCAGGCTTTTTCCCGCATGCGCGCGATTTCTCTCACACGCGGCCTAACCGCGAGCTCCACACTAAACCAACAAGAACATCGACCACCCCGGTCCCTTACCTTGTTCCCAGGCACTTTTCTTTGCGGCAGCTAGCCCTCCGGCGCTCAGCTGTGATCGCGGCTTCAGCGCCTGGGGCTACACACTGTCTTCCGCCCTCCGTACAGCCTGCCAAGTCCCGCTGGAAACAATCTCGGCCTCAGACTTGCAGGCTCGCTGGCGTTTGTCCTGAAGCTCCTTCTGCCAGTTCCTCATCCCAGTAGGTGGGTTCGGGAACCAGAGGGCAGCCCACCTTCCCCAACAGTTCTCCCTACACAGGACCCAAGCTCAACAGCCCTGCAGAGCAGCAGAATTGGAGGGAGAAAAAAGGGGGGAGGGGGAGGGGGAGAGGAGGGGAACCAACAGAGAAAAGACAGCTGAAGGAAAGACAGAAATCAGCAGCTCAGCACAGCGATTGCCCTGAAATCACCTCCCCCAGTAGACCCTAAGCTCCCAATTCTCAAAAACCTTAAATCACTGCTTAATTGCTCCTCCAAGTGAGCCCCAATCCCGGGCTCACCAGCCCTCCAAGCTGCTTGGAGACTGAGAATACTGATGTCTGGAGGCGGATCCAGGGTACTTATACCAGTGACATCAAAAGAAGTGACGTGTCTCAGTCTCCAAAGCTGCTGGAGGAGAAGCAAGACCCCAAAGGTTCAGGACTAGCCTGGAGGAACGCTAAGGAATGTTTGTTCCCGTGGACCAGAATCAAGTCCAAATGGACCTTTCTTGCCCAGGGCCTTCCGGACGGGCCCCTACAGGAATCGGGCTCCAATGGAGGTCATTCCAGAACACGACTAGTCTAGTTAGACATGAGGGATAGATGTTTTTCTCGCAAAAACATCTAGAATCATATTCTGATACCACGTGGCCCTGCATGTACATGGCACTAGCACAGGGATCTCATGATGTGGGTGGGAGGGGGCAGAATGGGGGCCACTTAGATGTATAAAGTGTATCCACGAAAGGCCCTTCAATTTTACCTGCATACGTCCAAGTTATTCCTGCGGAAACATGGAATAAGAGCAAGATTTAGAAAATTTTCTGCTCTCCTCTGTAAAGTATCCCATACAGAAAAATGGCTGTGACAATTATGTTTTGTGCCAGTGTGTTTCCATCTGGGAAAACACAAGATGCAGTTGTACAGAAAAGAAAGCAGAGGTGAGGGAAGGTTGCACGGCAAAGAAACATTTATAAACACTCCCAGATAAATAATAAGAAGTGCACTAGTTGTTAACCAGGCATTTCTGACATTTACTGCTTGTGCTAAGGGAGCAACAATTCCTATATTCTAAAATATTTTATTGTTGATGGAGTTCTGGGACTCTATTATTGTATTTTATATCGACTGTTGTTGATAAGTATAGTGCATTTTTTTTCAGAAGTATGTGTTTTTGAGGCTACAAGTGAGACCATGTGTGTGTGAGGGGGGGGGGAGGGGTTGGGTCTTGCATGGGAGGATCTAGTGTGCTCATCCATAAATCTGTGGGGGACATGAATGGCTAGCTGGTACCTGGACCGTAGGGATGACTGCAGCATCACCAGGTGCCAGTGTGAATGGGCAGAAAAAAGCAAAATATGTTCTCCATAGATAAATGGTAAAACATACTCCTGTCACAAATAAGGGGCCCTCTGAATGAGAGCATTCATCAGTGAAAACAGCACTAATACATGCATAAGAGCAGCATCATTGGTCTCCATAAATGTGCACATTTGTAGAGAACGATGATGGTGCCTTTGGGCATGTATTACTGCTGTTTGCATTGATGAATGCTCTCATTCAGAGGATCCCTTATTTGTGTCAGGGGTATGTTTTGTCATTTATCTATGGAGAATCTGTTTTGCTTTTTTCAGGTCCTTATTTAGATTTTTAAAAGACATGCCCAAAACAAGCATAACTAGGGGGATCTTCCACTGCCAGTTATGGTGTGATGCAATGCATCTCATTACATGCATATCTCTTTCTACTTGCTTTTGTACTATCTTAGAGTCGAGACTTCTCCTTGCCAACCAAAAGAGAATTGTTCGCCTGAGGAAGAGCTGCAAAGCTGAGCGGCTTGAAACACTGATTGGTGTTGCATTGAATCATACAATTCCTTTATTGTTTCGGTGGAAGCATTTGAATCGTACAATTCTCTTTTGGTTGGCAAGGAGAAGTCTCGACTACTGCT
This sequence comes from Ichthyophis bannanicus, assembly GCA_033557465.1. Taxonomy (NCBI): domain Eukaryota; kingdom Metazoa; phylum Chordata; class Amphibia; order Gymnophiona; family Ichthyophiidae; genus Ichthyophis; species Ichthyophis bannanicus. The sequence continues at coordinate 1,607,513,468 of CM066031.1, forward strand.
TGAGAACTGAGGCTCCCGAATCGAGTATTCAAATACTTATTCATTGGCATTTGTCAATATGATCCTTTTGAATATTGCCGGATGAGTTCGGCCTTATTTCAGATAAGTACTTTTACAAGATACTAATGCTCGGGGAGCACAATTTGAACTCATCAGTGATAGTTGCTAGATCCTTGTTGATGAGAAGCATTTCACTTTAGCGGTATAGGAGCAACGCTTGTTAGTGCTGTAGCACCTGGTTTTTTGACCTGTAGCTGGTCAATTTTAAAACTTTAATTAAAAAGGAGGGCTCACTTCGAGAGTAGGAAGATTCCTGCTCACTGGTGAGTTATCCGACAAAAATTAATAATATAGAACACTTATGTATGTAAGAGCACAACATTAGCTGTTTAGAGTTTGGTGGAAATCAAGTAGTTTTTGGGAGATAATCATGTCCTGGCAATGTCCCAGTTTTTATACTATTTCCTACTAATTCCTTTTTTAATTGGACTTCTTTTATTTGATTCTTTTATGTGTCAAATATGTGTATATATAGTCTAAAGTCATTTCATTGGCCACTTTTTTTTAGGAGATATTGGATATTAAGGGGTTGAACTGCAAAGGTACCAATAATGTTGACCACAGCTGTAGAAGTAGTGGTATCAAGTAATTGTGCATACTACTAACAGAATTTCCACAAAAATGAAAATTAACTTTGTTTTTGTTTTTTTATCTTCCACATTTTCAGAACTATGTTACGGTGGAGAATAAGGCCCATCGTGAGAAAGAATCATTTTGTTCGCACAAGATTTAATTGCTTGTGTTTTTCAAATTTGATTTCATGATGAGTTACAATTCATTTATTCTAGTTATTTCCCTGCCCAAGAGGACTTACAAACTAAGGGGGATGTTTACTAAACAGCGGTAGCAGCTTCCGTGCGATATTGGAGCCTTGGCCCCATTGAATTCATGCATGAAAGCTGCTACCGCTGTTTAGTAAACATCCCCCTTAGTTGTACCTGAGGCAGTGGAGGGTAAAGTAACTTGACCAAGATCACAAGGAGCAACAGTGTGAAAATTAGGATTTATACCAGAGTTCATCCTGATTTTTAGCTCATTACCATTTACCTGAGTAAATTAATATGTATGAAAATGTGACTTCCTCAGTCAAGTTAAATATTTGTATGAGCTTGCACAGTGCTGATATATTTAGCCAGATAACAAGGGTGTGTTCCTAAAGGCATGTTAAAATTGAAGAAGAAGAAAACAATTTTCTGAAAAACAATTTGACTTTTAAATCTAGACATAGAGCTTGAATTAAAAACAGGGTGAGGGGGGGGGGGGGAGCCAAGAAGGCTACATGCAACGTTTGAGCATTGTACACTCTTTGCCTATGGGGAAGCAGAAGACTAGAGAGGGTAAGGTATCCCCAGCTACTGTGCAATCTCCCGCTGTTTTACCAAAAGGGTCTCTTGATGCTTTTGTGTCGCATGCAGCACAACAACCAATGGTAGGAGTGGCATTGAGCCTGACTGAAGGGACACCGGAGAGGGAGGGCTCGGCATCCTCTTTGGGTATAGATCTTACGCCTCCAGAAGTTTGGTGACCTCTGAGGATATCAGACGCAGCTGAGCTTCCATGGAACTTGGGTCTTGCAGGCAGCTCCACTGGTGCATCTGCAGACTTCTGGAGGGAGTTTCCAGGAAGTGATATGGGGAGCATAGAGACCCCATTGGATCAGCTTACAGTTGCATCTCCTCAGAATTGGGAGAGCTCCATAGGTCTGAAGACTTGAGTGTGCAGCAAAATGGAATGGCAGAGCAGCAGAGCATGGCAGTGGTTACAATTGACTCTATTCTTCCAATACCAGAGCAGATTATCCTCGATTACATCTGGACTGCTATCCGGCAACTTGGTGAGGCGAGCCTTCCTCAAGTTCAGTCTTTGAATATGCGACTTCAACTCAGGCAAACTGTGCCAGAAATGTAAAGGTTAGAATGTAAAAAGTTTAAAAGTGATAATGTAAAAAGTTCTAAAAGCTGTTTTATGTAACACGTTAGTTATCTGTAAACCGCCCCTGATCTCTGGAAGGGGCAGTATAGAAAACTGTAACAAATAAATAAATAAATAATAAATGACATACTGGGTCAAACCAAGGTTCATCAAGCCCAGTATCCTGTTTCCAACAGTGGCCAATCTAGGTCATAAGTACCTAGAAGTCTCTCCAAAAGACACAGGTTCCTCAGTGCTTGTATCGGGTCAAGCAGTGATATCCTGGGTCCCTTTTAATAATGGTTTATGGACCTTTCCTCCAGGAACTTGTCCAACCCTTTTTTAAACCCAGCTACACTAACAGCTTTTACTACATCCTCCGGTAATGAATTCCAAAGTTTGATTACACGTTGAGTGAAAAAATATGTTCTCTTATTAGTCTTAAATAGGTTACCCTGTAGCATCATTGCATGTCCCCTAGTCTTTTTATATTCTGATGACGTAAACAATCGATCTACGTTTACCCATTCCACTCCATTCATTAATTTATAGATCTCTATCATATCTCCCCTCAACCGTCTCTTTTCCAGCCTCTCTTCATAGGAGCATTATCTACCCCCCCCCCTCCCCCCGGGAAGAAAGTTTCTCCCTGGGGTGAGGTGATGGATATTCAATGCTTTGGCTAATGGTGAGGGCTTAGTCTCTACAAATGTTGTTCCTCCAACATGTTTAGTGCAATTTGCTTTGTCCTCTGATAGGGAGTGGTTTCTAAAAATGTTTTTTAGGAAAGAAATGTGAGTTTTTGAGGGCTTCTTGTTAGAGCTTTTCCAGACCTGGCTCGTGAAAGCCTGCACCACAGAAAGGAATTTCTCCTTCTCCAGCCCAGGGTAACCCAACTGGGGGTGTTATTTTTCCTTAAATTTCCCTGTAAGTGCTCGATTAAACATCTCTCACATTCTTATGTTTTTCTATATCTTTCGCAGCTTCTGTCTTTCCTTAACGCTCACCCAATTCCTAGTTCCCCTGGAGGAGAACCTGCCCCGCCTTAATGTGTATGTTCATTGTATAAACACTGATTTTTTTTTCTGCATGTTTGATAGTATGACTATTTCCTTTGGAAACTCTATCCCTCAATTGTGGGCTAGGATTGGAGGTTGGAGGTAGTCTGTATTGATTTTCCTTTAAAGTTTTTTCTTGTATTTCTTGTTTCCACTCAATATTCCTTGTTTTGTTTCCACCCAATACTCCTTGTTTTCATACAAGTGATTTTGTTACACTTCTTTATTGTAAAATGCATAAATATTAAATAAATAAATAAATAAAAACAGGGCACCTATGTAGAATTTAAAAAGGCATCTATTTTAAACGGATCTTAGAAATGCAATATAGGTACCTATGGGGCTCATTCCATCGGAGACACAGCTCCTCTGTACGTCCGGTCTCAGAAGGATGTACAGAGGGGTTTGTGATTCTGATCCCGTGGGATCAGAATCACAAACAGACCTGCACGTGCAGTCCGGAACTGCGATTCAGCCCGGGCTGAACGTACAGGCCTGTCCCCGGCTAACTCAGTGAGGGCTTTACAATGGAACCACGGCACCTTAACCTTGACAGGCACCTTAACCTTCAAGCCCATATCAACAAGACTGTTAAGTCTGTCTTCCACAAACTCGCCACAATTCGAAGACTCAAACCTTTCCTCAGTCAAGACCATTTCCATACAGTCTGTCAGGTCATCATAACACCCTCACTGATTATTGCAGTGCTCTTTTCCAAGGATTACCCAAGCAAACCATCCGACCCTTACAACTAGTCCAAATCACCGCCACCCAAATCATCACCGGATCATCTTAACACGACCACATAACCCCCTCCTGAACCAGCTCCACTGGCTACCAATCACTTCACGTGCCAAATATAAATTGGCACACATCATCTTCAAAATTAAAAACAGCTTATCAGCCGGAATTTTACAGGGCCTGATCTGTACCAAGCCCATCAACAGACCAGTAAGACATAGCACCATAAATACCATACCTACACCCAGCTGGTTTACAAAAGTCAACAAATCCACTGCAAAGAGGGCTCTTTCACTTGCCGCTCCCGCTATCTGGAACTCCCTTCCTGAAAGTCTAAGAACCACCTTGGACTTAAAAGACTTCAGGAAGCAGCTCAAGATCCTCCTTTTCATCGAACACTTTAGTGGAAACCCCTAACACCTCCAGCGGTCTCTGGACTCATACACACACCTCACGTTGTGCTATTTAGCACCTCCTACATGACCCCGCTCCCTCTTGTTCTCCATAGAGAGGTCTTTGTAATGGTTTGAGTTATAATGTGTTCCTATGCAAGTTCTCTATAATGGTTTTGAGTCACAATGTAAACCGCCTTGACTGAACGATAAGGTGGTATAGAAAACTTGTTAAATAAATAAATAAACTGGATAGGCACCGGGACCGCTCCAGCTCTGCTCATGGAGCACCCGAAAACTAACTGATCATTTTCAGGGTGGTCTGTGAAAATTCAGCAGCACTAAATGATTACTGCCACTGAACACTGAGATCTCCAGGGTTTATGCAGTCTGAAGGTCCTGCAAACCACATAAACCCTTTTAAATATTGACCCCTGTGTTTTCATATGATGCAGATACTGGAATATTCTGATGCAATCAAATTCAATTATGTAATATAGCTATGTTTAAAATACTGGTTCCTTTTCCCAGAATTAAGGAACGTGCTATCCCTATTGAAAAACAGTGGTAATCTTGAATGAAATGAATCTTAACTACGGGTGAGCTTCTCCCTACTGTTTATGAATTAATGCAATCAGATGGAAGTTTTTGCATTTTTAATTTCTAGAAGCATTACATTTCCTCGAGCATTATCGGCCACCATAAGAAGGATCAGAAACAGTCTGTCTAATTTTTGATATTTTGTTGGAAAGATGAGCATGGATGATTGTCTGATTTGTTTAGCTTCACAGCTAGAACAATACATTGAAAATTCTCAGGGGTCTTCGTTATAAACCATATGGGAACAGACTTAAAGATCTTAATATGTATACATTAGAGGAAAGATGGGATAGAGGAGATATGATAGAGACATTTAAATACCTCCGTGGCATAAATGCAGAAGAGGAGAGCGTCTTTCGATTGAAAGCAGCTCTGCAATGAGGGGACACAAGATGAGGGTGAAAGGGGATAGACTCAGGAATAATATGTGGAAATATTTCTTTACGGAAAGAGTGGTAGATGCGAGGAATAGTCTCCCAGTGGAGGTAGTAGAGATGAAGATAATATCTGAATTCAAGAAAGCATGGGACAAACACAGAAGATCTCTAAAGGTAAAAAAGGGATTATTGTAATTGATATGGAAGGCCATACTAAATAGGCCATATGGTCTTTTTCTGTTGTCATGTTTCTATATTTCTAAATGTATTTTCTAAAATAATATTCTTTTGCTAAAGTAACAATGACTGAAATGTTAAACTCTCACAAAGTTAAAAATATATTTGTGAAAATGAGATAACTGTGGGTGACAGGAAGGTTTGCTGGTTGTTGTTGTTTTTTTTTAATATGAGCTCTTAATACTTCCCAGGAGAATGTTTCTGTTCATTTCAGACTTTGTTCTTCCTTGCTTCAAGAAGAGATTCCTAGGCAGCTTGATTTTACAAGGCAAAAAGCTTGTCAAAGACATCTAATTGAATTCTTGGGTGAAGTAAACCGAGTAGTAGAATGAAAGGGCATTTAATAGTGATCTGTTTGGACTTCAGCAAGAACTTTGGCACTCCTCCACACAGAAGACCTGTCAGCATGCTAGCCAGTCTTGATGTAGGAGAAAAATGGATGTATAAACTCCGGGAAGTTGGTTGAGTAACAGGACTCAAGAGTGGTGCTTTCTGGTGGACACTGCTAAAGAGTTAGAAAGGAAAGTTTATTTTTCTCTATGATCTGAACATATGCAACGGAGTGGACATATGAGGGGGATAGATACTGCAACAAGTTGAAAAGTGCACTTGTGCAGTGTGACAAAACAGTGCATTTCCCCTTCCTCCATTTGCAACTCATGTATATCTGTAGGGCGGATTGGGTATTAGGAGAAATGGGAAAGTAGGATACATTAATAAAGTAGGGGCTGTGCAGCTCCTATGTGAGCAGTTTTGTGTGTGTACTTGTCTCTATTTTCAGTGTGCAAGTGTGTGTGCATGCATGGGTGAGGGTATGGAGTGGGGTGAGGTGAGGTGATATGTGCACATGTGTGTGAGGGTGGGGTGCTGTATGTGTGTGTGTGTGTGTGTCTGAATCTGTCAAAGGATCAGGGAAGGGGAGTGGTTGGGTGGAATTAGAGGTCTATGTGTGTCTGTTTGTGCATAAGAGTGTGTGAAAGGTGTGTATGTTTGAGTGTATATATGTGTGCCTGAGAGGGTGGGTGAATGTGTGCACACACCCATGGAGGGTGGGGTGAGAAGCTCTGTGTGTATGTGTGCACATATGAGATGGCAGAGAATAGGGAGAGGGGCTCTCTACGTGATGGGCTGGAAGGTATGTAAAGAGGCCGTGTGCATGCAAGAGTGGGAGGGTGGGATTAGGGGCAATTTCCCCAGATGGATTAATTTTGCACATAACATGACAGTCATGAACTTCATTTCTAAGCCAGGGTATGTGGAGTATGATCTCAGCCTCTAAATTTACTGCTAATGCTTGACGTAGTACTTGCATTGTGCCAAAGACAGCCTTCTTCTGGAATTAGTAAGATAAATATGGATAATTTTTCAAAATGTGTTTGAAAATTCTTCTTAGTCAAGACTGAGGAAATAATCCGGTTTCTTTCTGCCATATTTTCTTGATCTCTGACTGCATTTCTTGATACTTGAAGATTTTTTTCCTCTCAACGTGATTCATGGATTAATCAATGCCATCCTGGTGTTCTCCTTTACCACTATATCTAGCTTCCTTGCATCCAGCTTTTTATCGGTCAGAATGGGATATCCCAAGTGATCATAATATCTTCATTCTATGTAATTCTCTTAGGGTCATGATGCCACTGTTTTTCAGGCACAGTGATGTTGTACTGTTTACAGTTTCCAATGGATGAGTCAAGATACTTTATTGTGCCTTTTTATATTAAAAAAAATCTGCCACCAGAACTTTGCAGCCAGCTATGAGATAAGTCACCGTTTCCAGCTTTTTCTTACAGAATCTGTAACTATCAACCTTTGAACCTTCGGGTTCAGTTTACCTCTCCTTAGCCATTCATATGCCGGGCTTGATCAGCAAAGAGTTCCTGGAGTAAACTTTATATTTCCCTCTGTATTTGTACATTTGTCACTTGTTTTTCCTTGTTTGCTGCTCTAATTCTTTGACAAGTCTTTTTCTCTTGCAAATTCTGTTGCTTCCTTCCCTGTGTGTGCTTGTGGATTCTCACTTATTCCTTCTAGTTGTAGGAATGCTTGTCAAGTTTGATGATTAAGACAGATTCTGAATGTCTATTTTCATATTTCAGCACCTTTGGATCTAATGATAATGTCACATTGGCCTGGAAGCCTATGATAGCAGCTCGGTATGTGTAATCAATTTCTATGAGGCCTAGCCCTCCTTCATCTCCAGGGACACACTGATTCTTGTAAATTACATCATGGGCATGGAGGCGTTTTGTTTGTACATCCAGTTTTTCATGATCTTTTAAAGGGCAGTCTACAATTCCAGAGCTGTATGAGAGTACAGGAATTGCCAGCTGATTGATGCCTCGTATATTATTCCGTGATCTTAAAGCACTTTTCAGTAACAGTTGTAATCTCCTATAATATTATCTACTGATCTTTTCTCTCAGTAATTTCTGCTTGATTGTCGTTCCTCCCTCTACTTCTAGATATGTATATACGTCTTCCTGTTTAAGTTCCTTGATGTCACAGCCCTTGGCCAGGGAGATGTTTTCCATTTTGCTCAATTTTCCTCTAAAGTCAAAAGTTATCCTCATGTCATCCGAGAAGTTTTTCACTATACGGAGTTGCTCTGCTAATTGCTGGTTGCTGGCACTGTAGCACTTCAGATCATTTACAAATAGTAAATGTGATGTTACCTTTGATTTGTCACCTTCTTTAGGATTCAGCCTAAATCCATATCCCAAAGAGATGATAAGAGTATTCATTGGATTAAGCGCCATACAAAACAGAAATAGCGAAAGGGAACCTTCCTGAAATATTCTTTGCTGGATCTTGCTCTATGGGGTCTTTGTATAGTTTTCTTGAGGTTTCTGTTTCAGCTTTGATTGGTGGTGTTTTTACCATATCAATGCTCTTTTCCAATTCCTTTTTTTCATATCTTTGCAGTTTCGGTGCTTCTGCTGCTACTTTCAATTTATTGTTGGAGCATATAAATTTAAGGTATTCTTCTGTTAATGAAGCATGTTTCAGATTGATGTTTTCAATCTTTCTCAGTATCTTTGATGATCTTAATCCTTTTACATACCCGTCTATCAGGGATACCTCCGCACCACACATGGGGATTTTATTTTTTCCTTTGATGCTCTTTTTCCAAGGAGAAACTGTTATTGTTCTCTTTTTCTTCTGGCCCTGTATTTTAGTTGGTAGTATTTTTTCAGTAATAATTTTAGCTGCACAATATTGTATTTGATTTATTTCTTTGATGTCTGCAAATGGTCCCTTTATACAGGTTATGGCCTTGTTCATATTATTTATCATAATTTTAACACCTAAGGTTAAAAGTATCTTGTGTAATCTTTCTCTTACCTAGAACCCAGCCTATTCCTCTTTTTTCCACATGGACTAGGAGTTTGATCTTTAATTCCTCCACCTCTGTATTTTTCTCCTACTTTTCTTCTTCCTCTCCAATTGATTTCTTGACCTGTCCTTTGGTTGTCCCACTGTCCTGCAGTTCCAGATCTCTAAGTTCTATCTTCACCTCAACTGTTCTTTCTTTTTCTGATACTCCCAGCTAGGTCTCCTTCTCCTCGCTGTGTTTTTTTCCACATGAGCCCTTATTTGATTCAAGATGTTATCTTCCCTCTGACCTCTGACCTCTGAAATTGGAGCTCTTAAATTTGCATCAGTTGTCTTTTGCAGTTTTTCTTATGGCAATATTCCTCTTTCTTCCATTTTTTTGTGGATTCTCTTTGAATACCCTCTCAATTTTAATGTAGGGTTTGTAGCATAAGGATAGCAGTACATTATCTTCTCTTTATCTGCAAAAGTCAATTTAATTGTAGTTAATCCTCTTAACTTTTCTTTAATTTCTGTGGCTTATCTTCTGCCACAATGGGTCCATGAACAAGCTGACCATGGCCTTTATGTGTGGAAGGGATGTTATCTGTGGTATCTGCACTATCGCTACTACCATCGTTAGTCCTAGGTCAAGAGTGGGGTGTGTGCATATATGCAAGAGAAAATAGAGGGAGCAGTGAGGGGTGAGATTCTGTGTGTGTGTGTGTGTGTGTGTGTGTGTGTGTGTGTGTGTGTGTGTGTGTGTGTGACATGATGGAGGGTGATAAAAGAGACTGTGTGTATGCAAGTGCATGAATGAGAGGGTCAGGGATGGGGTGAGGGGTTGTGTGGGCTTGTGTGTGTCTGTGTGCATACATGCAAGAGAGGGTGCAGGATGGGCGAGGGTATGTGTGTGTGGACGTGGGCATGTGTGCCCATGTGTGTGAGTGGGTAGGGTGGGTGAGGAGATGCATATGTGTTTGTGTTTGTGTGTTCATGAATGCATGGAAAGAGTGGAGTCAGGGGAAGTGTGTGTATGGGGGCCTGTCTGAGGGCTTGTGTGTGGGAGGGGGTATGTGTGCATGCATCAGGCCTCTGTAGTCCTCATCCCTTCCACCCCTTACCCATATTATCTCCCCTTCTCCTCCAGAAACTAACCCCCCTCACCCTTTCCATTCTAGTCACGCCAGCCCACTTAAAACATAAGGTCTGCCAAACTGGGTCAGGCCAAGGTCCATCAAGCCCAGTAACCTGTTTCCAACAGTGGCCCACCCAGGTCACAAGTACCTCTCAGGTTTCCAAAAGGTACACAGATTCCACATTGCTTATCCTAGAGTAAGCAGTGGATTTCCCTTGTCCGTTTTAATAATGATTTATGGACTTTTTCTCCAGGAACTTGTCTAAACCTTTTTTAAACCCAGCTATGCTAACAGTTTTTACAATATCTTCCGGTAATGAATTCCAGATTTTGATTATGTGTTAAGTTAAAAAATATTTTCTCCTATTAGTCAAGTTCAAAGGAGTAGGGCAGGCTCTTTGAAGTCACTGACCTTCTCAGGTGTTAGATCCCTCCCTTTCAACCCCAGCTCCCATCCACCCCATGTGATAATTCTTGCTATATAGAGCAACTTCCCAATTAGCTTGTCGACTTAGAGCCCAGTTCCAGAACATGCACATCCGGCCCACGGGCAAGTCCAAATCAAAAACGGGACCGATTTAAATGTGATTCCATAACCGCGGGGATAGATTAGCTTCAGTGGCAAACGTTAGGACAGCTTTTGCTGTGCATATTTTTCACTGCTGAGGGATAACTCGGCAGTGGCTGAATATCACTGCTAACTGGTTATCTCCAGGCACTGCCCCTGGAACGCCTCTGACACACCTTGATGCTAAGTGGTTAGCATCAGGGCATATAGTGGCATTAGTCAGGGTTCAGCACTATCTTCACTATTCTTCAATATATATCTCCAGACCATCTGCGACATTGTTAGAGCACACAGTGTGGATTACAGGATATATGCAGATGATATCATGTTATTCAAATCAATCAAAACAACAAACCCCAACTACCAGAAAATCATCAACTGCTTCAATGACGTCTAAAAAAGAAATAAAATACCTAGGGATCTTCTTGGACCAAAACCTCAATATGACCAAACACATTAACATGACAACACGAACAATATACCACAAAACCAGAATGGTACGGCACTTAAGACCCCTTCTCTCTCCTGAAGACTTCTGCACTATAGCACACGCCCTGGTATGCCTCCACTTTGATTACAGTAACATCATCCTACAAGGACTACCCAAACAAACACTGAAACCCTTCCAACTAGCACAGACATAGTTGCATGCACAATAATGAAAGCTGCTAGGTCGGAACACATAACACCTATACTTTTTCGCCTCCATTGGCTCCCAGTAATACAAAGAATCAAATTCAAAGCGCTGTTGGCTACTTTCAAAACAATAAACAACATTGCACCTACACACCTTAACAAACTTATAAAGATGCAACAAGACACAAGAAGAAGAAGAGACAACCAGAAGATTACACTAACCACACCGAGAATGTTCCGAAATACAACCCAAGCAACAACCAACAGAGCATTCTCACTCTTCACTCCAACTTTATGGAACAACCTACCCAACAACCTGAGAGAAATCAAATACTAAACACAGTTCAAAAACACCTTTCCTTTTTACGGACTACTACCAACATGAACAACCCACCATGGACCATGAAGCCTTACCCTCTTCTCCCCACAACCTGTAATTCCTCAACTTAGCCAACACCATCATACTCATTAATCAATATACTTAACACCCGTAATTCACAGTACCCTACCTGCACATGATTCATACAACTCTATGTGTACATAGTTTTAGTTAAATGCTCATAAACTGTATATAGTTGTGCTAAATACTTCTTGTAAATGTGTAAACTGTTTATTGTAAACTGCCCAGTGCAGTATTTGAGATCTGTTCCCTGTAAATTGCTGTGATTACCTAGATAAAGCGGTATATAAATTAAATACATAAATAAATAAATATTCAGCGGCACTAACTGTATTAGTGCTGACGAATATCCCGCTTAAGGGCATTTACACAGTTTTGAGCTCTGCAAACTGTGTAAATGACTTGCAATATCAAGCCCAATGTGTTTTAATCTTGGTGAAAAGACCAAACTCAGTGATAGTAAACTATAATGAAGCTCTTTTGAAAGTGGTACATGACTTAACTGTTGATTCTGTGTGTCCAGTACTTGCCTGTTATGTTGAGTTGTACTGTTTAATTTTAATGCAGAAAGTATGAACAATGTATGAAAACCTTCCTTGCCATGAAATGATTTATGTTCTATGTCTTCGCTGCCGCTTTTGGATCTTGACTCACCTATTCTCCCTTGTGTTTCCTTTCCATTCCCCCTAGATGTATCCATGTCTACAGCTACTGTGTTGTCTGTCTTGACTAGATTGTAAGCTCTGATGAGCAGGGACTGTCTTTTACATGTGTTTGTACAGCTCTGCGTGCATCTTGTAGCACTATACAAATGTTCAGTAGTAGTAGTAGTAATACTAGTACTAATACTTACAACAATATAAAGAACATGAAAGTGCAAAACAAAAAGCTGTTAAATATGATAAAATTAATAAAACAGACTACAATTTGCTTACCATTCTCTTTGTCAACAAAGGCTCCCTGAGGAGATTCTGGGATCCCCTTCCACACTGTTATTAGCTTTGGATAACCAGGATCCATGACTCGCATTTCTTCATTGTATCTCCAATACCTGATTTGAAAATGAAAAGAAGATAAAAATAAATATTTACTAACAAGCTAACTCCAAAAATGAATGCGTTCTTTACCGTGCTCATCCTCTTCCTCACCTCACCTCTGAGGTGGAATAAGTCTCCCGTCTATCTCTGCGTTCCCAAACATACAGGGCCATGACCAGAATTGGCTCTGTATGTCCGGGTTGAGCACCCCGCCCCTGCTCTGCCCACTCCCCACCCCGTCTAGAGCTCCCCACACATCCCCTATGAACGTGAGGGGAGCTCTATGGCCTGAATCAGGCCCCTGCAAATAGTGGGGATTGAATGTCCAAACTGGATATTCATCCCTCCTATTAGCAGGGCAGAATCTACCCCTTAATGAATGATGTGATTTGAAGATGCTATTGCATCATACATTATATAAATTGCATCATGTTATTCCTAGAAGTCATAGATGATGCAATCCTAACCAAGCTTAAATACATCACTCTGCAGAACAAATTGTACAATTTTTGTTTAATGAACATGATTTGTCAGTAGTATTTTGGCTGTAGACCAATCTTCTCAGTGCTTGATTTTTTTCTATTTAGCCAAAGAGATGCCTGGTAATTGAACAATGCAGACCACTTCTGTTTCATTTGTGGTGAAATTACTTTTGCATCACAAAAACATATTATAGCTATTTTGATTAAGAAAGCCTACCACCTTTACTTTGGCTGCAAAATTGGAGATCGGGACAAGAGGTGGGCCCCACACACATGCCGTAACACTTGTGCAACAAAACTTCACCAGTGGTTGAATAGAAAAAGGAAATCCATGCCTTTTGCAGTGCCAGTGATTTGGAGAGAGCTGACAGATCATATCAGCAACTGAGATGATCTGGATGGTGCCTCCTGTTGAGAAAGGTTTGTCGATGAAGAAAAAGTGGACTGTGCAGTATCCAAACATTCCATCAGCTATATGCCCAGTACCACACAGAAAAGGGCTGCCAGTTCCTGATGCTCTGAAATCATTTTCACTTGAGTCAGAAGAGGAAGAGGAAGGGGATGAAATTTCTGGCCCCAAACCATCAATGTCACATGACCCACATTTTCTCACATCCTCCTCCTCTGAACCACACCTCATAACACAAGGTGAACTGAATGACCTTGTCAGGGATTTGGAACTACCTAAGGGTAAGGCAGAGCTATTGGGTTCCAGACTGCAGCAGTGGAATCTCCTGTCAGGTCATGTTAGGGTTTCCATGTTCCATGAAGGTCAAAAGGATCTTGTTACATTCTTTTTCATAGAAAGTGATCTTGTAGCCTGCAACAACATTGATGGTCTGACAGCAGCCCTCCCCTCCCACTCTCCACCCATTGACCCCATCCCTCTGCCCCTCGGGAGCCTTCCTCCGCCCTCAGAATGGCTTTCCACGCCTCTATCGCACATCAGCGCGCTGCGCACTTGTGCGGGCCCGTTAGTGCAGTGCGCACATGTGCGGGGCACAAAAACGCACTATTAGCGTGCGCTAAGGTACCTTAGCGCACGTTCAAGTGCGCCCCACACAATTGCACGGTTTAGTAAACATACCCCCATATCTCACAAAGGATATAAAATGACTTGAAATGGTTCAGAAGACAAATAAGAGAGATTTGAAGAAATAAATATGTATACCCTAGATGAGAGGAGGGACAGTGGAGATATGATACAGACATTTAAATACAGTACTTAAAGGGTATTAATTAACAAACAAACATCTTTCAAAGAAGAGGAAGCTATAAAATCTGAGGGCATATAATGAAGTTGCAAGAAGATAAACTTAAAAGCAATGTCAGGAAATACTTTTTCACTGAAAGGGTGGTAGACAGGGCCAACTCCAGAGTTGGTTCTGGTGTTGTCACCCTAGGCAAACCTTAAGCCTTCTCTCCCCCCCCCCCCCCTCCCGGCTATCAGAATCTCTTGTTAAGCTTTTAATGCCCTACTTTTTGCTACTCACAGAAGCTACCACCCTAGGGAACCACCTAGTTTGCCTAATGGTTGGGCAGCCCTGGTGTGGATGCCTGCAGTGCCCTCCCGATGGTGGTGGTATGTGCAAAAACAGGGACAGAATTCAAAAAGGCAAGGACAGATACAGAGGATCCTATATAGCAAGAGGATGGGATCAAAACAAACTTAAATATCTTTCAGACTTCAAGAGATTGAGGGGGTGGCCTGCATGGACCGACAAGTACAATCCTAAACAAAGGCACAGAGAGGGGACCTGCACAGAGCGATGGTACAACAAATCTGGCCACCACACTGGGTAGACTAGATGGACCATGCTGGTCTTTATTTGCCATCATCCTACTATATTACAATATGTTATTTTACTGCCCTCCATCGATTGGGACCAATCTGTGGGACACTATTCGCTCTATCATATACGATATTGCATTTTATTTATCCAATATCACAGTTAAATGACCTAAATATATACCTATGTAGCTTGAAGATGCTAGATAATAGAGTCTTTGTCCTTCATGGACAATGTGGGCTTTATTCAATATCTCAACTTCTGCCCATTTTGCTGGCAATACCCTCAACCTTGTCTTTTCCTCTGTCGACTCTCCGCTTAACCTTGCTGATTTCATCACCGGTCTGCCATTTTGATGAGATGATTTATCATCTAGTTGACTTCTTCTTGACTGCTATCAGCTTTTTGCCTCCTCTTTGAGTTAATTCATTCTATTCTAGAGATTTTAATAGAGTCTCTTTGGATACCCTAGCTCCTCTCTGTTCCCTGTTTTCTATAGAATCTGGATCTCTCTTTCCTTCACAGATTAAGCCAACTCTTGGAATCAAATTCTGAACTCTGCACTTGATTCTCTCACTCCTCTTCAACTGTCAGTTCACCTCCAGAAATATTTCCATATCTAGTTCGATAATAGCCTCCACTTATTGAAATGCCTAGGAGAGTTGAAAGAATCTGGCAAAGTGCAGGATTCCATCAGTCTTGGCTCACTGTGAAGTAAGTCACCATTACTACAGCAAAAGCATGAAAATAGCAAAGAGAACATATTACTCCCACTGATTAACACCAACATCAGCCATCATAGGAAGCTCTTCTCTGTGTCTGGCACTTTGACTAATCCAACTGTTAGGTTACTTGCCTCTTCTTCCTAGTGCTCCTTCTCATTTCTGAAAAGATCTCTCTTGACAGCTCCATTCAAAGCAACTATCACCTAGTGTCAAATCTACCTTTTCTTATTAAGCTTGCTAATAAAATAGGGATAAGTGGGATTTTAGAAGAGATGTCTAGGAAGAATCTGGTTTACAGTCATGATTGAACTGAATACCCTGGTCTGAGGCTTCCTGAAAATATTTCCCCCATTACCCTCAGAGGCTCCTTATGCATGAACAGTAGTGATATGTTGACTGTTATCAAAGGAGTTCCTCCTAGGTAAACTGATACATTATAACTCTTGTTATTTTATTGATGTGATAGTTATTGGGAATTTAGGATATTTTGTAGGAAGAATCTTGGATATACAGAGTACAACGCTCAAAAATCTGGGAAAGGAACAGCAGTGAATGGAGGCACATATAAGTGCCTTCAGAAATCACTCAGTCCCTGCCCCAAAAGATGAACATTCTCAGTAAAAGGTTATGGAGATGGACCCGGGCAGATAACAAGGTCAAGTAAGTGCATGGGTATAGTCCATTTCATAAATGTGGACAACCCTGAATTGCACAACCTCAGAAGTAGGTACTTCAACATGCTGGCAGTGGTATTTAAGGAGGGGAGAATTGCATGCCAGTCGGGCATTTCAGATACTCAGACATGCTGTGGCAGGCCAGTAATGTGTCTGGAGTATGTATTTACATCCAGGAATTTTTGACCAGGAAATATTAACTATGGTGATGAATGCACATTTTGCTCTTCTCCCTGGAAGTGTTGCAGCCATGCATTTTTGGCTCCTTACTTGTGGTAAGAAGCATATGTAGGCATGGACACCTCAAGGGCCAGGCATGCTTGTGCCATTTTGAAATCATATCGGTATGTGCATCTTCATTGCTTTGCCCAGGCCACATGTCCACCATGCCCCATACTACCTGCACATACTTGTGCCAGGGGCATCTATAGATATGGCTTTCTAAAATGGGTCCAGAGATGTCTCTATGCTTTGCAAATCTGAATGCCCATTTTCGGACATACAAATCATGAATAGAACTTCTGAAATAACCCCCTTGTGGATAAAACCAGTTCCGTGCTAGTCTGGTTTTCATCTAGGATTTTGCACAGAGACCACTCTGGCTAGTTTCCTCAATGAAATTCATAGTTTCTTGGATGCTGGGAGAGTAACTTTTAGATCTGGTTGACCATCAGCTTCTATTAACCTGGCTCAATGAGATCAGACTCAGTTGCTAGGTCTAGGCCAGATTTAGTTCTTTCATTCATGGCTGTTCCTCTCATGTTTCCACTGGCTCCTCCATCTCTCCAACCTTTCTGCCACTCTGCTGTGTCCCCTGGGTGTCAGTCCTTGCTCTTCTCCTGTTTAACATTTTCCTTTCTCCTCTGGCTAGCCTAATACAAGAATTGGCAGGTTTTATTACGTGGAAGATGCCTCCCCCCCCCCCCCACCCAATGAATGTTTGTCATGATGCTGTTGCTTCATGGCTTACTGACAACTATTTGAAACTCAACCCTTCTAAAACCTTGATCTCTTGGGTCTTGCATTGTTCCAGCCATTCATCCACCTTGCTTCTTCTTCTTAGTGCTCCTCTTACACAGGTCAAATCATTTAAATACCTAGATGTAATAACAGATTTTCAATTAACTTCTGAGGCTTAGGTATCTGCTATCATTAAGCCCCATTTTATTCGCTGAGGCAGCTCTGCTGTATAATGGGCTAGCTCAACCTTCAAGCTCTACGCTCCTTGATTATGCCATAGTCTCCTCCCAACTGACTATTGTAATCATCTATATACTGTGGTTCCAGATCCATTGATCTCAAATATCTCCAGACTATTCAGAATTCAGCAATTAAGCTCTTATCCAATTCCCATACAGTTGACTGAGTGACACCACTGCTCATGGACAATCACTGGCTCCCTGTTTACTGTCTACAATTCAAAATTTTCTTTCTCGCCCATAGGGATTTTTGTACTGCTTTATTTATCTGCTCTTCTTACTCCTTATGTCTTTTCTTGTTCTCTTCAGTCCCAGTCTGAGAATCTACTGGTCATTCCTCCTGTGTACTACTTAAGTACATGAGGTGCGTGCAATGTTCCCTCTAATTTTCTGTAGGCTGTGTGCGCATAAAATATCAGCTGTGTGCAGCTTTTGAAGGAAGATTAAATTTTTGTGCGCCACATAACGACACTCGGAGTTATATGCTTTAAAATTTGACTACACGCCAGAATACAGTATGTACACCACATTGATTTTAATCAAATTAAATGAAAATAGATGATTACTAAATGAAGCGGGAAATTTCTAATAATTACAATCATAACTTTTAAATTTTAAGACGTCTGTGTTGTTTTCTATCAGAATCGGAGCCATCATTTTTGTGCGCTCTGTTGTAAAAGTATGTGCGCTCGCTCGGCGAGGTGTGTGCGCGCGCACACGCGCACAGCTTAGAGGGAACAGTGGGTGCGTGACCTTTTCTTTTCTTTCCTTGCTTTTCTCTTTGGAATGCCTTCTTGACAGACCTCCGAAAGAAGTCTTCCTGTAAGAAATTTAAAACTGACCTTAAACCATGCTTCTTTAACTTAACTGAAAGTGATGCCCCTGTGTGGTCTTTCGGCCAAGGTTGGTGAACAGTATAGGTGGATGCCACTTGTGGCCTGCAATGCTCTCTGACCTCTAATCTCTCTGACCTGACCAGTTTTATTGGAGTTCTCCTTTGTTTCCTAAATTTTCCTTGTATTATATTGTAAAATACTCGAGGCCGCAGGGCCGGGTCCTGAGGCCACCAGTAACCGGGTTCCCGGGGCCCGGTCCTCGGCCTCATGCGGTTGGTGGTTGGGGGGGGGCAGGGGAGCGTAAGAGCGGGCGTCGTTTGAAATTGCCCCACGTCAAAGGCGTGGGGCGATTTCATTGGAGACTGGAGGGGGCTGGGTTTGCGGAGCCAATTTGGGGGGCTGCGTAGTGCGAGTTACCTTGCTTTTCAGCTCCTCTTTGTGGCGGCGAGTGGCGGCATTGTGGCTCTCCACTGGCAGCGGCTTTGGATTCGGGGCCTTGCATTTTGCTGTGGCGGTGAGTGGGGCTCCGGCGTCGGCAGCGGTGGTGATCGGAGGACTGCGGAGACAGTCAGAAGGCGTCGGGCAGCCAGGTCGGCAGTCGGCAGTGGAGGGGAGCCAGGAGGAGAGTGGAGGTTGGCCAGGTTTGCGCTGGACAGTGGAATCGCTGCCCGGGGGGGGGGGGGGCGCGACTGTGTGAGGGAGGTGATTCAGTGTTGGAGGTGGGGGGAGCAGATTTGTGCCGGCATTATAAGTTTAAAACAAAATAAAATAAACAAAACATTAGGGAGGTTGTAAGGTGTTTGTAACAAGAAGCCATACATTTAAAAAAAAAAAGCAGCAGAATAATAAACCAAGGATACTGTAGGGGTGGTGGCATCAAGCAAGGGAGACATGGTGCGCTCGCGAAAGGGGCAAGACGGACGAGAGCAGCGTGGGGGTGCGGGGTCATGGCCCGGGGGGGGGGACGGTCACGAGGGGCAGCGTCTCCAAGGGGCGCTAGGGCATCAGTGCAGGTGGCTCGAGGGGTTAGAGTCGTGGCAAAATTGGGTTTTCATGGGGGAAGGAGGGGTAGGTCGGGCTCGGAGCAAAGGAGGGGGTTTTTGTGCAGGGGGGTGGCCAGGGGTGTGGTTGTGGAGTACCCACGTGTGGAGCAGGGAGGTCAGGAGGCTATAGGGGAGTACGCAGTAGATGGGACCGGGCTGGTTAGTGTGGGAGCTGTGGGGCAGTCGGCCAGCATAGGTGTGCCGGGGTTTGGAGAGGGAAGGTTAGGGGGATCAGGCAAAGCGGAGGCAGGCCTGGGGGTTGTGTGAGATAATGTGGGGGGCCCACCTCCGATGAATTTCCCAGGCAGTTATATCCCGTGGCATATGGAGGGGCAAAGTATGCATTATTCGTCTATGGGGGGATGGGGAATTGGTCGCATGGGACAGGTCAGCTTGGGGGATGGGGGATTGGGGCCATGGGGGTTAGCTGGGGGGACTGGTATGGAGTAAGGTTTCTGGTTGGGGGTCAACACCAGCGGCTGGGGGGGGCGGGTGGGCCGCGGGTGGTTTGGGCACTTCCGCATGGAATTGGAGTAATGGGGCGGATAGGGGAGCCGGTGGGTCCGGGACGGTTTCTGCTGGTCTTTGTACTTCTCTCCCTGTGCAGGTGCCGGTGAGGGGATCCTCAGGGAACGCTATAGCGGACCTAAGCCAAGCCGGAGGAGCGACCTCGATGTTGCGGACTCCGGAGCTGTCCATTCTTGCGTCAGAAGTGCCAGTATTGGGCGAGCAGGCCACTGGCAATGCTGTGGATGGTGAGTGTTTGGGGGAGGTGGGTAGCCTCGGCAGTGGGGTAGTGTCCAGCGGAGAGGTGATTGCAGTTTGCCGCAAGGTGAAGGCGAAGCGCAAGCGTGGCCGTCATTGTCGTCGTAGTACTTTGTCATCATCATCCACATCTTTGGGGAGTTCCTCGATGGGTTCCGCAGAGGCGGATGTCAGGAAGGGCGATCAGGTGGCAACTTCAGTGGTTTGTTGTGCGGAATTCTGGGAGGGTGTTCCGTGAAAACTGAGACATAGGATCAGGAAGCGTAGGTACATTGATATATTTCGGCTGATGGAGGGGAGGATGCGCTCGGGGGAGAGCAGGAAGAAGCGCAATGAGGATGAGAAGGCGGGTAGGGAGCAGAAGATTTCCCGCAATACGTTGAATTGGACTCGGCCTTTTTGAGATTAGCGAGTGTGTGTGGGCATTACGAACCAGGCTAGTACGGTGCATTGTTGGCATATGCGGATGCTATATTGGCAGCGTCGCAGGCGCATGAGGGTTGGGCGTGGCTCAACTATGATGAGGACTTCCGAGATATGAAGGAAGAAAATACGCAGTTGTCGTGGGGAATGAAGGACATTAATTTATGGCTGATCCAAATGTCCGTAGAAAAAGGTACTGTGGGCGGAGCAGGTGGTCAGGTTAAGATGGCTGGGCAAACACCAGCGGCGGGCCTTAGGTCCTTTCACGCGCCGGGTGGTCTACCCGCGTTGCCAAAAATGGGCCAGTGGGATGGGACCTCTGCTGGCGTTTTAATAAATCTTCCTGTCCCTTTCCGGACTGTAAATTCTGACATGCTTGCTCTCTCTGCGGGGGGGGGGGGGGGAGGGGTGAGGGACACCCTGCAAGTGTAGTCGGAAAGGAGTGGCTGGGGCTGCGGCTGGGGGCAAATGAGGAGGCGAGTTCGGACTTGGCGCCTACTCTGATCAAGATCAAGGTGTTACGACCTTGGTTGGTGTGTTTTGGTGGGAGTCGGCAGGGCAAGACTTGGAGGGTGTTGTTGTTGGGGTTTTTCCGCATACCTTTTATGGGCAAGGTGATGGATATGGTGGCGAAAAATACCAGCTCTGTTCCATTGTTGGGCGAGGTGGTCTGTAGTAAGATTGCGGTGGAATGTGATTTGGGCAGAATAGCAGGTCCTTTTGGCAAACCGCCATTTTCGCCATTTATTGTTTCACCTTTGGGGGTCATACCTAAAAAACAGCCGGGGTGTTTCAGGTTAATACATAATTTGTCGTTTCCACCGGGGGAATCAGTTAATGACCATATCCCTCGTGAGTTATGCTTGGTAAAGTACGCATCATTTGATGCGGCAGTGAAACTGGTGGCCAAAGGTTGCAGGCTATTTTTTTCGCCATGAGGATGGTAAGCCTGTCACACAGTTTCAATTTACTGCAGTTCTCTGCCTGGCCTTACGGCAGTTGGGTTGCAATGAGACGCAGTTTGCATCACATTCATTCAGGATTGGGGTGGCTACTAGTGTGGCGGCAGCTGGGCTTGAAGGGGACGTGATTCAGAGGATTGGCAGGTGGCGTTCTGGGGCATATGCGAGTTATGTCCGGCTCGGGAAGATGTGAATTGGCTAAAAAAAAGGTGGGGGTAGGGGTGGGTGGGGGCTGGGGGAGCAGTGGGGGGGAGGTGTGGGGGGGGGCACTAATGTTGTTATTCATCTTGCAGGGTCCCTGACGGGTTTCAGCCCATGGATCGGGGTTGCAGATGGAGTCCAAGCCGGCGAGTGGTGGCTCATTGGACACTCATTTGTGTACTGGGTGGAACGGAGGGCAATGTTGCGCCCTCTAGGAGTACACTTGGGCCTGGCAACCTGCAACACTCGGTTGATCTGGATGGGCGAGCGCGGCATGAGATGGTGGCAACTTCTTCCATTGGTGCGGCGGCAGGCCGACCAGCAACAACGACCTGCTGGACTAGTGCTTCATTTGGGAGGCAATGATCTTTCCAACTGGACTTGTAGGCAGCTTATTCGTGCTGCCCAGCGTGACATTAGTTTACTCAGGGAGTGGTGGCCGGGGGTAGGGATTGTCTGGTCAGACATCATCACTCGGCCTGCCTGCCAGTCTCAACGTCGGTGGTCTTTGGGCCTGGTAACGATTAACCGACAGATTGGGCGTTGGGTACAGCAGACTGGTGGTTGGCAGGTGCAGCACCCTTGGGTGAGGGTGAAGTTTAAGGGACTTTATCGTATGGATGGTGTACACCTTTCTCCAGTGGGACAGGATTTATTATTAAATGATTGGCAAGAAGCACTGGAGGGGTTGGTTGGTTGCAGCTTTATGGTGGGGGTGGCGCGAGGATAGGTAGGCTACCTTGCACCGGTGTTGGGGTAGAGAGCTAGTGCTCGTCGAGGCGGCAAGGCTTTAACAGATTAAGGCGCATTGGGGGAAGCGAAATGCTCCCCGGGGTGGGGCAAGACATCCCGGTTGGGGGTCTCGGCCCGGTATAGGGGACTGGGGCAGGCCTTTGCTACTAACATGGCGAGGCAGGCAGCGGTGTTTGGGGGAGGATGATGCTCCACCTTGCAAATAATATGGCTGGTGTGGGCATTGTCCAGAGTAGGGGCGGGATTATATTCATAAATGTTGGGCCCGTGTTTGGGCCAGTGTTTATATACAGTAAATAAAGCTGCGACCAAAGTTCTACCATAATTGGTGGGTGGGTCTTTTGTTATGCTGGAATGGCATGGGAAAAGGGGAAGGGTATGTCCGAAAGGAGGGATGGGGGGTGCGGGGGTCCGTGACATGAAGGGGGTGAGGAGGAGGCCCTCCGGGATACCCTGGTTACTGTTTTGGTGTTCTTGTTGAAAGTCGATACAGAAAGTGCAATAATAAACATAAATATAAACATAAATAATTACATTGTTACTTTATTACTATGCTAAACTGAATTTTCTTCCACAATAAGAAAGTTAAATAACACCTTTTAAGCTTTTGTGGCAGTTTAGTTAACACATCTCTAATAGTCTGCATTAGTCATTAACTCTTGGTTCAGTTTATCCCCACTTGTGACCAAGAAAAAAAATTTAGGTAGATAAGAAAAATCACATCCTACTGTATGTTTTAAAAAAGGCAGTTGGCAAGCCTCCAGGCATCTTACAGAGGCTGTGCAGACCCTATTTCTATGAGGTTTGAAGCCAACTTCCACTTTCCAGTGCATATGGAGGCAATTTTTAAAGTTGTATTTATTTTTATTGTATTTCATTCTCAGAGGACTAAAACATACAACTCAAACAATATTTACATTCTAGAAACAAAAATAAGGCTAATAGAAGTGCCATATTATATACATGTACCAGTGAATTTCACAAAACGTATCTCTTACTAACTCCTGTCATTGGGAAGAGAGAGAGAAAAAACATGCCATTGCCCTTTTTCAATTAATCTTTTTAGTGGGGCCCGTACCTTCAAGAATAATGTATGTTCGGCTTTTTTAGCTGACACTGCATGTTTGTATTTTTTTTTTTTTAAATTCTTTATTTTCGTTTTGCAACAACAAAGGAAAGGAAGACATACAACTAAGAGACAAATACATACATGTAATGTGATACATACACCAAAGCAAACCCCCACCACCCCCCTCCCCCCTGCTTCTTCTCTAGAAACTAACACATTCTCGAAGCGGACGTGTACTGACATTATTGTGTTACAAAACCTTCCAGCGGTCTGAAACATTATTATGTTACAAAACTTTACAGCGATCTGAGACATGATGAGTGTACATTAAACAGACATGTCGAAGCAATAAGCAGGTGGTACATGATCATTGAGCATCTGCCATTTAGACAAGCAAGAATGAAATTGGGTATGGAAAATAGCCCTCCAAGATATCTGCTCATAGTTACTATATAAGCAGACAAGGTTCCACTATTCATTGACAGCAAGTCGAGAGCTATCCCTCCAAGTCCCCGTGATCAAACACATGGCTATACCCAGCATAAAATCAGGAGAAAACGACCCTTCTTAGGAAGGGAGGGGACCCCCGCCACTGAGCGGAGTCCCACAGTCGTCCGAGAAAGAGGCTCGTGAAGGTGCAAGATAAAGGAAATACGACCCCAGACCCGCCCCTAGTAAATCTGTAGTTAAGGACATTTACAAGAACATGAACGAAGGTTCCCACATCAGTATAGCGAGACCTGCACGGGCCCCTGGCAATTGTGTTCCATTTGACTATTTTCTGGAATATGAGAACATCTTTGTGCAAAAGGACAAGAGTTGAGTTTGGTTTGGATAGCTGAAGCAGATCGGGAAACCCGTATTATGTTGCTCCAGAAACGCTCCAATGCACAGGGGTTAAAGTGGTTTGCAGTTAGCAAGCCCAAGCTGGTTGGATTCTACAAGTGACAGTATCTGTACCCTGACATAAGAGGTTATAAAAGGTAAAGGCTGCTCCATGTGTACTACTAATAGAGTGAATTAGTTCTAAGATCCCATCCTTAGTAGGGACAGAGGGCGGCATGATTGGAGCACTTTTGAGGCAGCATGTAAGCTGCATCAATTGAAAATAATGTTTCGCTAGGAACGCAAATCCCCTGTATAGATCAGAAAAGGTTTACCAACGAGCTGCAGAAAGAGCTGTTGGGGTGTCCTGATCCCCCTGGAGGACCAGGGTCTGGAAATAGTCATACATGGCTGCTCAAATTTCAAACCGAAACTCTGGCTGAGTTAATAGGGCTCTATCAAAGAGCCAGGCCCCCGGATTCCCTTGAAGTGCAGTAGTATGGTAGTGAAAAGGAATAGCTGAGGTGAACGCTGGGCTATCTACCCGCTGTGTCTAAGCAAATCGCTACAATAGTAGCATGCAGAGATTTCCTATCCAATATAGCAACCCCACATTTCTTAGAAGCAGCTGGGGAGTAGGCGGCCACCATGTAAGGTTTAGTATTGAGGTGGAAAGTTTCCTTCGAATTGAAATGTGTTTCTGGAGGAAAATCAGGTCCGCAGCCTCATGATTCAGATAGCTTAGGAGTTTCCTCCGTTTTATCGGATTATTGATGCCTTGTATGTTCAATGAAAAAATCTTACATGGTGCCATCAGTCGATACTAAACATTTTAGGTAAAAGCGCCTGAAAACTTACAACATAATCAGCATCTGTACACCAATGACACAAGCACCAAATATGCTGGCCAATACACCACAGTGAAGAGTATGTACCAAAGTAACCCAGAGAAGAAGCAAACCCCCAATGAATATGGCGACCAGATGTCTGCGGGAGGAGGCCCTAGAGAGGAGATAAGACATAATAAAAGAAAAGAAACACCAGAGTCCATAAGAAACACTGTCTCTGATATTCGTCGAGGCTACAATGGGTAGATGGAGTCGGGTCCCAGATATCTTCAAAATAAGGCGACAGACCTCCTTCGATAAACTCTTCGCTGAGCCGCGGTAAATCCAATATGGCAGGCACAGCGGACATGAGAGTACTGGCAGAAATATTCTGGAAATCAGCGCATCAAGTCGGCTTCTTTAGAGTCCAAAAACTCCGCTAGTAGCTCAGGGTCCTCAAATGTTTTTGTCTGATTGTGAAGCGTGACTCGGAGCTTGGCCGGGTACAGCAGACCATAACGTGCTTGTAATTGTTGAAGCCTCGGCCGAAATTCCAGAAAGCGCTTTCGGCGGTCGACCGTAGGTTTAGCCAAGTCAGGATAGAAGGAGACCTTGTGGCTCTCAAACTCCATATGGCCCTTTGCCCGGGAGGCACTGAGAATTTGTTCCACATGTTGATATCTCAAAAGTCGAAAGATGATAGGCCGCGGGGTCTTCCTGTTGAACGTTATGTTTGTGGGTACACGATGAGCACGATCGATCTCCAATTCTTTGGTGAAGGTGATTTGGAGCAAGGAAGGGAGGATTTTACTTAAAAACTCCTTCATGTCACCCAATTCCGCTCCCTCCGGTATGCCCACGAGGCGCAAGTTGTTGCGGCGCGCTCTATTGTTGCCATCTTCCACTTCTTTCTGCAAAGCCCGCACCTGGCGTTCAACTTTGTCGAGTTTGGACAGCCGGACCGCATGGGAGTCTAATATATTCTCCATTTTGTCCTGACGCGAAGAGAGCCCCTCGAGCCTGCCTTGCAGTACACCAAGATCTTCCCTCAGCGCTCGAAGTGCTTCACCGTTTGACTGCACGAGGTCCTTAACCCCTCTAATTTCTGCGAGGATTTCCTGCTGCATTTCGGGGCCCTCGCGCAAAGCCAGCCCCTTCTGCAGGGACGGGGGTTCAGTTTTGGAGCATTTACCATGAGAAGCCGCTGAAGAGCCAAATTCCAGGCGCGTGGGTTTGGTCCCCGCCATCTCACCAATGTGCCCCGGCAAGATCAGAGCAGAAATTCAAGTTTGTCCGGTGTTAATTCAGGATTCTGAGTAGGCCTCTCGGGAGCCTCAGCATTATGCGACCATCCCGCTGGACATCGGGCTCCGCCCCCTGCATGTTTGTATTTATATATCAGTCCCATGTAAGCCCTCCAAAATTGTTCATTTAAGTTAGCCGTATTTTTCCAGTTTCTAAAAATAAGTTGTAATTCTATAGAAAGAAGTATATTAAACAGTTTACCTTCTACCATTGGTAACACATCATCTATAGCAAGATAACCAAACATAGCCACAGTATAATTTAACACCAATGGTTTTCTCAAAAAATTGTTGGACTACTCTCCAGATCTGTTGCCAAAAGCTTCGTATATTTCCACACCACAATACCATGTGATTAAGTATCCCGACTTTGGACTGATGACCAACACAGATTAGAAATAGACAGATTAATTCTGTGAGACTTAGGAAATAGACAAACTGTATTAAAGCTATCGACCTTGAACTGTAAATCCTTGTCTTCCAACATTTAACCCATTGTCCCGATGATATAGATGATGATAGCTCTCATTCCCAAACTTTTTGTAATCCTAAAAATCCTGTTTGCGTCCTGGTTTCTGTGAGAATTTTACAAAAAGCTGCTGCCATATCTCCCATTCAGATACTAAAAAATGATAGCCATTCAAGATCTTTAAGAGAACATCTCCAGGTTTCAATGCAGCCATTTAAAGCATTGCAAAAAGGGGCGTAAAATTTTCTTGTATCTGTGTAAATGACAACAAACTATCACCTTGCATGGCGTCTCCCAAAACATATATGCCTTGCCACATCCATTGCTCCCAGTAGACACAGGGATGTTGAATTTGCAGAATGGAGTTTTTCCACAATGGAAGTTGGAGAGATTAACACCACCAGACCTACATTTTACTATTCAGCACTTTCAGTGCCTCCAACATAGCTCGCATCAATATGTTATCTTTTCATCCCTTCTGCATTTTGATCTCAATCATACTATGTAGAGCCAAAGGGGTGATCAGGTCTCTTTCCAAAGTCAACCAATCCAGAGTATAAGGAAAATTAATCCAGAAAAAGTCCTTGATGTGGAATAAATGCACTATGGTACAGCAAAAAGTCGAGAAAGTGTGTGCCTTCTCTCCCTTTAGTCATGATCAGTACATACAAAATTATCCGACACCTTTTTTGTTTCCAAAAGTTACAAGCAAGATATCTAGTTGTTTGTAGACATCTGATGAAAACAAAATGGGTATCATGCTCATTCCATATAAGATGACAGGCAATATAGACATTTCATTTGTCTCCAGATGACCCCAATACTTCAAATCAAGGGGTTGTCATTGGTTGCAGAGCTTAGTGACTTTAGATAGCAGGATGCATTTATTTACATGTAGTTTGATTCAACTCAGAATCAGACGAATGCCTAAGTGGGTCATGCCATCTGTCACCCACTTGAAAAGTGATTTTGTAAAGTTACCTGGAGAGCAAATGTTATTCATGGGCAATAATTCAGATTTAGTCCAATTGATCTTTAGTCCAGAGGAAGTTCCAAATTGATCAATTACACTAAGCAAGCTAAGTATTGTTTGTTCCAGTTAGGTACAAAACAGTATGATGCCATCAGCATATAATGCAATTTTGTATATATTATCTCTCACATTTATACCCTTAATCTCAGCAGGTTGGCAGATAGAAATAGCCAAAGGTTCTAAGGCTAGAACAAATAGCAGTGGGGAGAGAGGGCAACCCTATTGGATGACTCTCCCAGGAGTTAACTGAGAAAGTGCATTATTCACATAAATCTGGGAAGTCAGACAGTTATAAAGAACCCCGTACCATATTTACAAATTAGGTCCAAAACCAAATCAAATTAAAACGTTGCATAGGTATGACCACTTTATTCAATATCTAGAGATGGAGAAGGCTGCTTGATCCATTTGCTTGGCAACCTGCAGAAGGTGTGGCCCAGCCGAATATGATCTGAAGAATATCTGTTCAGGACGAAGTCTGCTTGATATGGGTATAGAAGAGAATTTAACACCAAGTTTATCCAATTCACTAACATTTTAGCATAAACCTTACATTCAATATTGATAAGATAGATGGGTCTATAATTGGTGACATCTTCTGAGTTTTGACATGTCTTTGGTATTACTACTGTCATAGCTTTGGTGAATGTACCAGCCATCTCTCCTTCTTTCCTAAATTCACCAAACAGGTGTCAATAATGTAGTAAAAGCATTAAAAACTTCCACAGTCAGACCATCTGGGCCAGAGGTTTCCAATTATTAAATGATTTTATAACTTGCAAAACATCCTCTGTTGTGATAGGCTCCTCTAAGGAGATATTTCCCCTCTGAAGAGTATAATTCAATATAAAAAAAAAATTAGCCACAATATATCTCATCTCCAGGAACAAGCAGGAATGTAGTCTTCACATATGGGTATCGTCGGTACCGACGGAGCCCACGCAGGAATGCTTCCCAGCGTCCAATAGGAAAGCTTTTGGGAGCATCCCACAGCGCATGCATCCTGCCTTCTCGCCTCTGTACCTCTCTCACTTCAGTACTTTGTTTTCTGCGGAGCCAACAGGACACGGTACCCTGTCACCGCAGAAAATCTTCCTTTATTTCTTGTTTTTTGTGGTCGCGTCTGCCTTCATTCGATGCCTACCGGTACCGCCAGTTCTCTTCTTCTTTCTTTAAAAAAAAAATAAACAACATATATTTTTCTTCAGGGTTTTTCCCTATTTCTGGTGCTAGGTGCCATTTTGGGCACCAGGCCCATTTTTTTCTTCAAGCATGGAGAAACCAGCCAGTGGTTTCAAAAAATGCTTAAAATGTGGCAGTACCATCTCCGTCACTGACACTCATGATTGGTGTCTAAAATGTTTGGGTCCTGAACATTGTTCAACGGAGTTTCTCTCCTGCATGAGGATGACCAAGAGGGAGCGGCAGAATAGAGCTGGAAAACTCGGTACCCTTTTTGCCTCCGACACGATGTCAATTGCATCGATGTCTTCCAGGGCTTCATCTTCCTCCCATGGATCTCAGGTAACCAAAAGTAAAACTAGCCAGTCCTCGAAGGGAAAATCTCTTTCGAAGTATCGAGATGCCTCGGGTGTTTCTCTCGAGGATACTTCACTGGCAAAACAGCCCCGGCGGGAGTCTTCGAGTTCTAAAGCATTAACGGGGCTCCAGGATGTTCCAGAGGCCTCGACCTCTGCAGAACTACTGGTGCCATGCTCTGGGGTCGTGGCCGCATCCACCGGTACCGGCACCCAGGCATCGGCAGGAGCGATGGATCACAGAATCCTTGCTATTGAATGCAGTCTAGCGGCCCTATTAGCAGCCTCGGTACCGCTAAGACCGCAACAGACGGTTCCACAGGTATCGGTACCGACATTGGTACCGGTACTGACAACACCTGCTTCGACAGGACTGCTTTCCCCCATGCCAATGTCCGGTATTGGGGATCAGGAACCGAGACATTTCAGTACCGACTTCGAGTGGTACTGATACCATGCGTCACAAAAGCACCCGGTGCTTGAGTCTTCCGTTTCCGATGACTCTGATGATTCTACCGGTACCAGAGTGAATCTATTAGAAGATTCAACTTCCTCTCCTCAACACAGAATGTCTCCTCCAGAGGATATGTCCTTCCAGGACTTCATACATGATTTAGCAAAGGGCCTTGCAATCACTGTGATTCCAGAAAAAGAACCTAGGGTAGAGGAATTAAGAATTCTACAATACCCTTTGGCTCCCAAGGAAGCAGCTAGGCTTCCCATTCACAAGATCTTACATGATCTGATGTTGAGAATGTGGGAGACTCCTTTAACGATATCTTCACATTCCCGACGCCTGGACACTATGTACCGAGTGCCAAGTTGTCCTGGTTTTCAAAAACCTCAGTTACCACACCATTCAATGGCAGTGGAATCGGCCATGCAAAGAATCAAGAGTGCAAAACCACACTCTTCTAATCCTCCAGGCCGTGAATCCAGGACACTCAATGCCTTTGGCCGTCGATGTTTTCAATCCTCCATGCTGGGAGCCAGGATCATTTCCTACATTCTGTATATGGGAATGTTCCGGGAAGAAGTTACAAAAGACTTAGAGCTCATTAGTCCTTCTGTCTCAGAGGAAAAAAGAGCAAACTACCTTATTCTAGTCAAACATGCCCACAATGTCTCTAAATTCATGAACCGTGCTACCTTTGATTGTTTTGAATGTCTTAGCAGAACCTCTGCTATATCCATAGGAGCACGTTGTATTGCTTGGCTTCAAGCATAAGACTTGGAACAGTATGTGCAAGAAAAGTTGGGAAACATTCCTTGCACAGGAGAAAATCTCTTTGGTAAGGACTGGCAGGACAAGGCTAATCAGCTTGAATCTGACAATACTACTTTGAACAGATTGTCAAAGGCTACAGCCAACCCAGCAAAAAAAGAAAACATTCAAGAAACCTTTTTTCAGTAAGAAAAAGAAGTCTTACCAATCTTACACCCATCAAACTCACTGTCCACTTCATGTTTCCCAAAAGGGACAACAACAGAACAGACAGCAGAGAAAGCCACAAGCTCAAAAAGCTCAACCGGCTCAACAGACCCAGTCCCCTCAGGGTCTTTGACTTCCACCTAGAGAACTTAGTCATTCTGCCCCTAAAAGGTCCAGAACCCTTGACAATTCCAGGCAGACTATGCCATTTTGCCAAAAGATGGCAACAAATAACATCAGAAAATTGGACTCTGTCCATTGTAAGATTGGGATACGAGTTTCATTTCCTCAACATGCCCCCACCTACAATTCTGAAACAGTTCAATTCTCAGGGCCCTGCCACCGACCTCTTGTGGCAGAAGGTCACGTCACTTCTAGCTCAAGGAGCAATCGAAGAAGTGCCCATATCCCAACAGGTGACAGGGTTCTACTCCCCCTATTTTCTTATTCCAAAGAAGACAGGGGGACACAGGCCTATACTAGACCTCAGAGAATTAAACAAGTATTTGTTCCGAGAAAAGTTCAAGATGATCTCCCTTGGAACGCTTTTGCCATACCTTCAAAATCAGGATTGTTTATTTATTTTTTATAGCTGTATTTATATCCTGCTTTTCACCAGGTCAAAGCGGTCAATTGGGGGATACACATTTAACACAAGGGGATATGAGACACATACGCTAATACTTACAGGGAACATGGGTAATGGAGGGTTAAGTGGCTTGCCCAAGACCACAAGGAGTGCCTATAGGACTAGAAATCCCAGTCCCTCCGGCCTGAGATTGCTGTCCCCAAGTGAGACTTGAACCCCCGGCCCTCTGGCCTGAAGTACCTTGTCCTAACCACTAGACCACTCCTCCCTACTATTGGCTATGTTCTCTAGATCTAAGAGAAGCGTACACGCATATTCTCATCCACTCAGATCACAGGAAGTTCCTTTGATTCCTGATCCAAGGAAGACACTTCCAGTACAGAGTTCTTCCTTTCGGACTAGCCTCTGCTCCAAGAGTCTTCAGAAAATGCATGGCAGTGGTAGCAGCATTTATGAGGACTCTGGGAATATTTGTCTTCCCTTACTTAGACGATTGGCTCATTCGAGCATCGACAGCTCCAGAGGCCAGCTTCGCTCTCTCTCGAGCAATGACAATTCTTCAATACTTGGGGCTGGTCATAAACCTCCCAAAATCTCATCTCACCCCCTCTCAATCTCTAGAATTCATAGGGGCTTGTCTAGACACATGGCAGTCAAGAGCTTTCCTGCCCCAGCCACGCTGTCTACATATAATACAACTGGCATCTCAAGCGTCTATGAAGGTATTCCTTACTGCTCGGGAGATGCTTCAACTGCTGGGACACATGGCATCCACTGTCCATGTGGTTCCCTATGCTTGCCTCCACATGCGAGCAGCCCAGTGGACCCTTTCCTCTCAGTGGTCACAAGCCTCGGGTCGACTAACAGACAAAATCAGAATTACCACACATCTGATTTCGTCCCTGCAATGGTGGCAATCCATGGAAAACCTCCTTGTAGGCTCTCCTTTCCAGCAGCCTCTATGCCAAACCACTATGATGACAGATGCATCCAAGAAGGGTTGGGGAGCCCACTTGCACGATCTCTCCACATCATGGTCTTTGGACCTCACAGGAGGTTTACCTTCACATAAACCTCCTAGAGCTGAGAGCCATTTTCAATGCTATTCAATTCTTTCAGGGCCATCTCAGCAACAAAACAGTACTGGTCCAAACCGACAATCAGGTAGCTATGTTCTATGTGAACAAGCAAGGCGGAACAGGCTCTCTGTCACTATGCAACGAAGCTTTGCTAATATGGGCCTCGCCAGAGAGTTACAAATTCACCTGTTTGCAGTATACCTTCCAGGCATTCAAAACTTGTGGGCAGACAAACTCAGTCGAATAGTGCTGCCACACGAGTGGTCCCTCCACTCAGTTCCTGTTCAGCAGAGCTAGAGTGCAGACCTCTCCCAGAGAGCTTCTGCTAGGGGGCGGGGCTTAGCAACTACCTGAGACTGGATGTCGGGTCCTGGGCCACCTCCAGCAGGAGAGGCCCAGGCCCAGAGGCCTACCAAGTCTGGTGGGCCTCCTTCTCTGAACCCGGATGGAGGAACCAGCAGCCTGGAACAGCCGGCGCCCCGGGTGGGGGATCCCCCAGGTAGGACTGTGCCTGGCCAGGGAGGAGGGACCCACAGGTATGGAGGTTTGGGCCCGCTACCCCAGGGAGAAGGCTCCTGTCTCCTCCCCAGGCAGGGTGTGGAGGCTGGGTGGCAGCAGGGAGAGGCCCTGGGGAGACCCTGGAGGACCGTGCAGTATAGCACTGGAGGAGGCGGGTTCCCCCCTCCGCCTCGGGTCCTGGAGGAGGCCTCTACCTCCTCCAGTGAGGATGAGGATGGAGGGTCGGGCCTGCCATCCTTCCAGCAGCCAGCTAGGGCCCCAGACGAGATCGTGGCGGCGGTGCGGCGGCTCCGGGGTCTCCAGGAGGAGGCGGCCCAGCTGCAAGCCCAGCTCTCCCACCTGGAGAGCCTGCAGGCCACCGTTCCCGGTGAGGAATGGGTGGCATATAAAACCTATAGAAAGGGGGTGAAGCGGGCCCTGAGAGACAGGTATATACAGATTATGTCTTTAAAAACCCAGGGTTGTGGGTCCCTCACAGAAATTTATCAACAGTATAATCGTTGGGCAGCCCTAGGTGCAGTTCAGGGGGGGCCCCTGGGGGTGGGACGGCCGGTGGATCCCAGAAGGTTTTGTTACCCACCCTTGCCTGTCCTGGGTACAGTGGAGAAAGGGTTATCATCATTGGCAGTAGTGCATAATGTTCCAGACCCCAGATTTCCTTACCTGTCGGCTACTGTGGAAGCTGGATCGACGGATGAGGCATCAGTGGCTATGGTGGCATGTCCTGCTGTTCCTTCAGTGTGTTCTCTGAGGTCTGATGCCCCCGGGACGGTTGGGGGAGGGGCACTGGCCCAGCGTACTGCACAGGATCCCACAACCGATGTTACACCCCTGTATCAGGAGGAAGGGCTGGTGGATGAAAACCGAAGCCAGAAACCGGTTCCCGGGGCTCCGTCTCTGTCCATTCCGGCACTCCCTGGGTCTGTGGCAGCTGAACAGAGTTTCCAAGATGGCCGCCGGAGTCCCCGCAGGTGTCTTGGTGCAGCTGATGGAGTTCCTCTACAGGAAGTGCGGTTGGCAGGGCTTACTTCGGCTCCTTTGCAACCCCAAGATGGCCGCCGTCGGGATGATTGCATCATTTCCGGGTCTTCCAGGAAGTCTGCAAGTCACTATGAGTCTGCTGCTCTTCTGATGCCTGCTCTTTGCAGTGATGCTGTGGAGGATTTCTTGCTGCTGTCCCAGCGAGGTTTGGTGTCTGATGGTCCTCGGGGGGCTGGCTCTTCTGGATTCTTACCGGGAGTTCAACGTCGGGGGTCTGCGGGCCACATGGCCGCGGTATCGGTGGCTCCATCTATCCCGGCAGCAGTTCAAATCCCGGTGCAGGGTTTTGATAGGGGGATGGCTGGCAGGCCGGATTCCCCTGTTTTGGCTGCCCTTCCGGCCCCTAGCAAGCAACAGGGTACTCGCCCAGGGTGTTCTGAGGTGGCTGGCTGGGGTCGGAGGGGTGCTGGAAGGGGGAAGAAGCAGGATGGGGGCTGCTCTTTCTTTTCTGTGGCCCCCGGAGGGGGTCAAGGGGGGGGCCAGGGAGGGAAGAGTGTTGGCCTGCTGTCTCTGCAGTCTGGGACCGCGGAGCGGGCTGTACAGCTGCCTGTTTTGTCTGTTGCTGTGGCCGAGGGAAGCCTGGCTCGCAGGGGGGCGTCCACCCTTGCTGTTGGAGCCCTGGCTACTGGCCGAGCTGTTCCGGCCCCCTGTGCCATGTCTGGCACCGGCAATAAGGTAGGACCTGGGGGAGACGGAGGGCAGGGGGGCGGAGGTTTGGGGGGAGGCATGTTGGGGGGATCTGCCCTGATGTCTCGGGACGGTCCTGCTTTAGTGCCGGTAGCCTTGAAGGGGGTAGTGGATGGGGAGGAGCAGAATACTGTGGTCGCTGGTAGGGAGGGAAAGGGGGAGAGGACGACTGGTCTGCCGGTAGGGGAGGAGGGAATAGTTGGTTCGGATGGGGGGAAGGGCCTTTTATTGGGGGGGCTGGGGGAGGGGGTGGTCCCCATGGATCCCGGGATTGGGGGGGAGAAGTGTTTGTCCCCGGTAGTGGTAGCTGAAACCCAAGAGCCCTGCGAGGGGGTTAGGAGCACAGAATAGGGGTACGGGGGGGTTCCCTGGTCCTCTGGGTGTTACCGAGAACCAGGTCAGTGAAGCCATCAAATTGGCATTGGAGACCCCGGACGGCCCACAAGGGGCCTTTGCTGCCTTTCGGCAGCAGCAAGAGTCGATGGAAGGGGGTGCTCAGGAGGTTCTCGGTGGCACCCAGGGATCCGGAAGGGATAGTATACCTGATGCCATCTTTGCAGAGTTGGTCCTGCCCAGCCCCCGGGCCGCCTCCTGTGCGGTGGCTGCGGACCCTGCAGACCAGCAACAGGGTCCGCCGCAGGTGGCTGCAGGAGAAGAACGAGGAGAGCAGGGGGTGGGAACTGATGGGTCAGCTCCCCCTCGTACATTTGCAGAGGCTCTGAGGGGGGACGTCAGGTGGGGGGAGGGGGGGTTCCCAAGGGAATGGTCCCACAGGAGGGGGAAGAGGTGGGGGAGGTTTCTGAGGGGTAGGGGGTGAGGTCAGACGGCGCAACGTGGCGCAGATCCGGTGGGCTGGGGAGGGGCCCCCTCCAGCCAGGGAACAGGTCTTGAGGATGGTCCTTGGGTTGGGATTTCTCCCGGGAGATCTCTACGCCTTCATCCACATGAACAACACCATTGAATATGATGTTAGTTTCATGCTGAGACGGGGGCTGGAGATTTTCTGGGACCGATACCAGCAGCAGAGGGGGCAGGGAGGGTGGGCTGACTTTCGTGTTGTGCCTATCTCTCGCCAGGGGACGGTACCTGTGACCATCCTATCCCGGAATGAGTCGCTCCCAGGGCAGGACATCCAGTTTTGGTTGTCGCACCATGCGGTGCTCCTCGCACCCCTGGTTAAGGGCGCTGGGCCCCTAGGGGTGTGGGACGGGTCGTGGAAGGGCAGGATCCGTTTGCGTGAGGTGGGAAACGTGGTGCAGCACGTGCCCTCGGCCGGATTCCTCGGTCGGGATCGCATCTTGTGCTATTACCCCGGGCAACCCCGCGAGTGTCACCGCTGTGGCTCATTCCGCCATTTGAGCATGAACTGTCCCGAGCAGGTCTGCACCCATTGTGGTGGACGGGGTCACGCCTCGGCCGGGTGTTTGCTTATTCGGTGTAACCTTTGCGGGGAGTTGGGCCACCCCTTCGCCCGCTGCCCCTCCGCATCACACAATGGACCGGGGGGGGATGCCGTCACTCCACCTCAGGCTCCTGTGCGGGAGGAGGTTGTGGAGGCCCCTCTCCCTCAGGAGGAGTCCGAGGGCCCTAGGGTGGAGGAGTCCATCGAGCCGAGGGAGCCACCAGGGGGAGGGGATTCAGGTAGGAAGGAGGAGAGGGTTGATGTGGTGGAGGTTAATGTATCACGACAGGATAGCGGGTTGCGGATGGTGCCACCTGAGGAATGGACCACGGTCCCTTCCAAGGGTGGCAAGTCCAAAAGGAAGAAACGGGAGACATCCCCGTTGCCGGATGCAGAGCCCGTGTTGGACATCAACCGTTTCGTCTTTTTGGCTGCTGATGCGGCTGAGGCGGATGAGGGCTTGCCTGTGGAGGCAGGGCTTCCTGTGCGGCGCTCGGAGCGGTTAGCGGCGGGGGCGGCCCCTCTTCCTCAGCGGCGGCCTTCCAAAATAACGAAGGCGCGCCGCGGTCAGGGTCCTCCAATCAAGGGGGATACTGGCGCCCGACGGGTGAGGGAGGATGGGTTTGTACCCCTGCAGTTGGGTTTGGGGCCTTCGCAGGAGCCCCCTGCTGACCCGGCCGCCCTGGCCTCCCCCGCGGGGGTGGGCACTGTCATATTGTCGCAGTCTTTGTCCAGGGAGGGGGGGCAGCACAGGGGGTGGACCCCACGGAGGAGGTCATTCCTCCGACCCCTGACCCGTTTGTGCCTCCTCATCCCGTGGGGACTGGGTCTGCCCTCGCAACAGCTTTGCCTGGTGGTCCCGGGGGCGCCAGCACCTCCTGGGGCGATAGGGTTGAGCGGGAGGAGGAGGAGATCCTCGAGGTGGTCGACGTGGACCAGGAGGAATTGCTCCAGCTTGCGGGCTTGTCCTGCAAGCGGGATTCTGGGGATCCTGGGGTTGGTGAGAAGAGGAGGAAAGGGTCACTGCACTCGAAATAGGCATGGCGTGCACTCCTGCGTTCTCGTGCGCCACCATCAACGTGGCCAGCATTTTCTCAGACCAGGCGCGGGCTACGGCCTATGATTTTCTTTCCACGAGTGGGCTGGATGTCATCTTCTTGCAGGAGACCAGGCTCACCTTGCTCGCTAGCCTTCATCGGGCGAAGCGGGAGTGGAGGTGGGGCCCTTCGTACTGGTCCCTTGCGGCACAGCCCTACGCAGGAGTGGCGGTTTTGTTCACGTCTAACCGATTTCAGGTGCAGTACGTGTGGGAACTGGAGCAGGGCCAGTGTCTGCTCTTAGACGGCTACTGTGGGCCCCATCGGTTTCGTTTTGTGGTGGTCTACGGCCCCCAGTCTAAGTTGGCGCGGAAGACCCTGTTTGGGGTCATCCGCCCCTACCTACACACCTCCCGTTTGGTGGTCCTCGCCGGGGATTTCAACACCACCACCTTTTTGCAGGACCGAGGGGGGGATCGTTGCCCACCCAGTTACGAGGGCCTCTTTTTGGCCGAGATGACCCGGACGGCTGACCTAGTGGATGTCTTCCACTGGGCCTTTCCACGGTCGCCGGGTTTCACCTATTACCATGGGACCTGCAGGAGTCGTATCGATCGGATATATGTGAGTGCCCGGATGGAGTGTTCCCCTCCGCAGTTGCAGGCGGTTGACTTCTCGGACCACCGCGTCCTCTCCGTGTCCTTCCTGGCTAACCACGAGGAGCTCAGCAGGGGTCCTGGTCTGTGGCGACTGAATGTGCAGTTGTTGGCAACATCAGAGGTGGTCCAGGAGTTCTTGGCCTTTCTCGCAGACCAGGAGACCCTGTTGGGCGTTTTTCCTTCCCGTGGCGCCTGGTGGGATGAGGTGAAAACGAGTGCCCGCCAACTCTTCTGTTCCCGGGGTACCTCCATGGCTCGATCCCGCTACCTCACCTACACTGTCCTCCGGAGGTCGCTGGATCATTTGGTATCCCGAGGGGCAGCGCGGGAGGAGGTGGAAGAGGTACGCGTCCAGCTCCGTGGCCTGATTTATGATCGCCATGCCTCCCTCTGCTTTGAGGGGGCGGCCGGTGGGGTCGGCACTCCAGACCCTTTCTTGACTTGCAAGGAGAGGGTTCGGCGTCGGGAGGTCATGGCCCTGCGGGGCGAGGACGGTACCATTCATACCTCCCAGGAGGACCTTTTGCGGATGGTGGGGGAATACTTCTCGGACCTGTTTGGGGATCGCCCTGTGGACCTCACCCATATCCGAGAGTACTTGGGCCTTCCCCCGGTGTATTCGGCTGTGGTTCAGGCACAGGTTGATGCACTTGCTGCTCTGATTCAGCAGGTGGAGGTGGAGAGGGCGATTCGTGCCATGCCGTTGGGGAAGGTGCCTGGGCGCGATGGGCTCCCTGTGGAGTTCTATCGCACTTTCATCGCCCAGCTGGCCCCCTTCCTGACCTCTCTGTTTCAGGAGATCATGGATACGGGGTTTCTCCCGCGGTCATTTCGCGAGTCTGTCCTGCTGCTGCTCTCCAAGGGGAAGGACGATAGCTCCTTGGACTTTTGGCGGCCGCTCTCTCTTCTGAACGCGGACCGGAAGATCCTGGCCAAGTGTTTGGCCAGCCGACTGGTGGAGGTGTCGGGCGCTTTGCTGTCACCTTCCCAGTATTGTTCCGTTCAGGGGAGAGGGGTTCTGGACGCTGTCGCCACAGTCCGGGAGGTGGTGGAAAGAGGCCGGTCGCTCCAACGGGACCACTGGTTGGTCTCCTTGGATCAGTCCAAGGCCTTCAATCGAGTCAGTCACCGGTACCTGTGGGTGGTGCTCCAGCACTTCGGCCTCCCCGCAGGTTTCCTCTTCGTCGTGCAGGCGCTGTACCGAGGGGGGGGTGAGCTTCCCGTTTATTAACAGGTGGCTCGGACGGCCGTTTGGTGTCGCCTCGGGGGTGCGGCAGGGGTGCCCTTTGAGCCCCTTGCTGTATGTCTTCTCCCTCGACCCCTTCCTCCGGAGATTGTCCTCAGGTGGGTTGCGGGGCCTGGAGGCGCCTGGTGCGCCCCGGTGTCCGTCGTTGCCTACGCTGACGACATCTCAGTTTACGTGGACGGCACTGAAGGGGTAGAGGCCCTGCGGGAGGCCGTGGAGGAGTACTCGGAGGTAGCCCACTCTGTTGTCAACCACAGCAAGTGCCAGACGCTGTGGTTGGGCCCCTCGGAGGCCTCCCCGCCTTCCTGCGCCCCCTTTCCTCCTCCCGTGGGGGAGGTCCGCGTTTTGGGCCTCGTCTTCGGGTCGGAGGACTGTGCGGAGTCCAATTGGGACCGTTGTCTTGAGACTGCACGGTGTTGGGTGCTGCGGTGGAGGGGGTGGAGGTGTACGTACGAGGAGAAGATCAAACTCCTCGGGACGTTTCTGCTTCCTCTCTTTCTGCACGTGGCCACGGTCTTCGTCCTTCCGTCGTCCCGTCAGGCGTCTGTCTGTGCTGTCTTTTTCTGTTTTCTGTGGGGTAATCGCCTGAACCCCGTCCAGCGCAACATCGTTTGCCTGGATCGGGCAGAGGGCGGTTTGGGTATGTTGCACCCCCTTTCTTCCTGTCAGTCTTGTCTATGGCGTTCCACTTGGGTAGGATGCGGGAAGGGGGTGGGGTTTGGTGGGTGGCCTCCTATCGGGAATGGTTCTCCCGCTTCTGGGAGCAGTGGGAGGGGGCGTCCTCGGTCCCACGTGTGCATCGGAGCGGGGAACAGGCCCCATCGTACGTATTTGCGATGGTGGGGCTCATTCGGCGGTGGGGGGTGACCGACCCGCTCGCCCAGTCCTTGGGGCGGAAAGGATTATACCGGATGGTACTCACCTCTCACTTTCAACCACGGTGGGCCCTGCGGGACTGTCCAGCGGATGTGATGCAGCGAGGCCTTCGGTTGTTGAACTCCCCTCGGCTACCGAAGAAGGTTCGGGATGTGGCCTGGTTGTCTTTCCACGGGCGTTTGTACGTGAGGGACAACCTCAAGTACAGGTCACAGGCCGAGCGGGTCTGTCCGAGGGCCGGGTGTGAGGGGCAGACGGAGACCATGGATCATTTCCTCCGGCAGTGCCCCTTCAATGTGGATGCCTGCCGGTTG
The DNA here is from genome assembly GCA_033557465.1 of Ichthyophis bannanicus. Lineage (NCBI taxonomy): Eukaryota > Metazoa > Chordata > Amphibia > Gymnophiona > Ichthyophiidae > Ichthyophis > Ichthyophis bannanicus. The sequence goes on from CM066031.1 coordinate 1,607,553,734, forward strand.
GTGTCCGCTGCTCTTCACCTGCGTGACCTTTCCCTTCTCACGTATGCGGAGTGGGTGTACGGGGCCTGGTCCTTTCCTCTAAGGCAGGACTCCGGGACCCTCTACCTCGTCACGGCAGTAGTGCGCTACCACCTGTGGCAAGCGCGCTGTCATGTCTCGACCCGGGGGTTGGTCCTGCCCCTTGACGAGGTGGTGCGGGACATTCTGGAGGAAGTGTCCAGCATGGCACAACGCGAAAGGCGGGTGGTGAAGGCCCATCGTTGGGAGCGTCTGTGGCGTCACCTCACCCTCCGCCCCCCGTGAGGGGGAGGGGTTCCCTGGGGTTCTCGTCCTTGTAGAGCTTTGGGGTTGTGTTGTTTCCCTGGGGAGGGGGGTGTGACAGGAGAGGGAGGGTTTCCTTCCCTGGGGTTTGTTCATGGGTAGGATTTTGGGGTTGTTTTTCTCTCAGGGGGGGGGGTGGGGAGGGGGTGTGCTGGGTTTGACCACTTGTCCGCTCTCCCTTTCTCCTTGGGGGTTGGACGTCCCCCCTGGTTTTTGTTTTTGTTTTTGTACATGTCCTTGTCTTTTTTTTTCGTGTTCTGTGCATCCCGTTCCGCTGTCTCGGTTGCAGGGCAGGGCTGGGGCGTGTTTCTCTTTTATCTTTTGTTTTTGTATAATTGGTTTTGTTTGGAGGGATTTTGTTGGGGACGGGCTCAAGGTGCCCTTATGTTTTTGTTTGGGGGGTGGGGGCGGGGAATTTTTGCTATGGCTGTTCTTGTTCTGTGGGGTGGATGGGGAGGAGGCAGGGATCGGGGGAGGGGGAGGGGGGAGCTGCTGCTCCCTCTGCAGGGGAGGGGATGGGGACAGGGGATGTTGTATTTGGGTGGGTTTGGGGGGGGCTCCAGCAATCCCCACCAACGGACAGTGCGGACAATGTGGACTGGTGGGGGTTGTTGTGCGAGGGAGAGGGTTTTGCGATGCACCATGGACATTGGACTGAAGGGGGGGGGACATGGACATTGTCATGGACTATTGCGGGTTGTTGTTGGGGGGAGGGGCACGTGTGTTGGGTGCTGGGTGTGGTGGTGGGTTTGGGGAGGTGGGTCACGGGGGGGGTTATGATATTTGTTCTGTGATATGTCAGGGGGGTGGGGGTTTTGGGGGGGTGTGGGACTTGGTTGGGGTGATTGTTTTTGCTTTTTGTCTGTTTTTCTGTTGCTTGTCACAATAAACAAAATCTCCACTCATGGGGGGGCGGAGCCTGATGTCCAGCGGGTAGGACGCTTTGCGTTGAAGCTCCCGAGAGGCCTACTCAGAATCCTGACTTAATACCTATATAAATTTACTATTTCGCTCCGAGCTGACCGGGGCACCTTGGGGGGGATGGCGGCCCACAAACCAGCGCGCTTGGACTTCGGGTCTCCTTCTTCTTCTCACGGAAAACGCTCCAAAACGGAGGTGTCCTCCCCGCAGAAGATGGTTCCATTTCGTGAAAACCCCGCAATGCACCTGGAGATTTTGGAGGAAATACGTGGCGTGAAGGAACTGGTGCAGTCTAATGGAGAAGCGCTTCGAGCCATGCGAGAAGACTTTGGAGTGCTCCAAGACCGACTTGAAGGTCTTTCATTACGGCAGGACAATATGGCGGGGGTCCTTGACTCGCACGAGGTGCGCTTGGGCAAACTGGACGAGGCTGAGCGCCAGATACAGAATCTTCAAAAGGAGTTGGAAGATAGCAATAATCGCGCCCGTCGCAACAATGTGAGGCTCCTCGGAATGCCGGAGGGGGTGGAAGCAGGAGATATAAGAGAATTCTTGCTCAAAAACTCTTCCCTCCTTGCTGAAGATCACTTTTCACAGAGAACTGGAAATCGATCGAGCACACCGTGTTCCTGCCCGCATGGCGCTCAACCGCACGACCCCCCGGCCTATTATCTTTAGCTTGCTACGATATCAACAAGTGGAACAAATTTTACATGCTGCCCGAGCGAATCATCATTTGGAATATGAAGGTCGTAAGGTCTCCTTCTTTCCTGATTTGGCAAAGCCTACCGTTGACCGTCGGAAGAAACTCCTTGCTCTTCGCCCTCGACTTCAACAGCTACAGGCTCGCTTTGGCCTGTTGTATCCAGCGAAGCTCCGAGTGACTCTCCACAACCAGACCAGGACGTTCGAGGATCCTGATCTATTATCAACATTTTTGGACTCCAAAGAAGCAGAACAGATGCGCTAATCCCAAATCTTGGACTCTTATCTGCCGGCTCTGTCCGCCATTTTGAAGGGCCCGATGCGGCGGTCATAGCCCAGCACAGAAATAGCCTGGACTTTCTTTCTTTCTCTGTATGACTTTTGTCTTTGGTCTCCTATCCCTTCATGATGTGTGCCTCGGTCGGATTCGGAGCACGCACAGTCCTACAGGTTATATGTTTTTTTCAATTTCGGCCTTCTCTGGGGTTTCTCCCCGCAGACACATGGTCGCCAGTAATTTTGGGGTTTTGCTTCTCCTCTACCGTACTGCGGTTTTCTTTGTTAATGTGGGGCGCTTCATTGTATTATATTAGCTTATTTTTCCTATGTCATGTGTACAGCCAGATACAGTCAGTTTGAGGGACACAGTGAAATTATGTGTGCTATCATGCTCAGAATTTTAACTTTTTTGAATGGCCTCATGTAAAATCTTATTATTCATCGTACAAGGCATTGCTGGTCCACTCAGCAGAAAGAAAATCCTTAGCTATCTTAGCCACGAGCACGTTGATTAGGTGTTTCTTTAGGAAACGCATTACACTCTGCTGAAACACTGAAACTCAATGCTAGGCCTCACATGGTAGCTGCCTATTCTCCCACCGTTTCCAAATGGTACGGGATAGTCATTCTGGTTAAGAAGTCTTTGCACGCTACTGTACCTGATATTAGCGCTGACATGGAGGGTAGATGGGCCCGTGTACACCTTGAGGTTGGAGATAGTGAATTCACGTGTATTTGCACTATGTCCAGAATGTGGACAACCCTGCTCACTATGCAAGTCTTGCGCAGTTGGCCTCGGCCTCCGCCAATGCTCCATTAATACTTGGTGGCGATTTTACTCAAGTGTTCCCTCAATCTTTTCTTTTCAAACAAGGTGCTTGTTGGTTGGAGGCTCCAGTACCAAGCAGACCTGTGTGGCTAGATATAGTAGCGGGCCTTTGCTCACCGATTCCTCTTACCTTACTCCTTGGTATGACTCTCCCATTAGACTCCCACTATCCACCAATGTTTTTCGACACTTTAGGTGCCTTTAATACTCCTATGCAACCTTTCGACTCCCGACTCTGGTCAGTGTAACTTCAGCATTGCATTCGGAGCGCTAGAGTACTCCCGCCATCGGCACTCTCTGCATAAGGTTGATTGGAAACTTCCGATCTCTCGGTAGTTTACCGGGTGTAGCATCCAATTTTACTAACCTTATGTAATGCTATCACTAGAGATACCTCTATAGCGCAGAAAGTATGGGAGAGAGAATTGCATGTGACTTTAACCTCGGAGCAATGGAGCCTTATCTGGAGCAGAGGGACACGGGTTTCCGACCCGCCTCACTCACTCAGACCCTCTTCTTTCTAGCCCACCGGTGTCTTTACACTCCTCACAGTTTAGATAAATGGAACACTACTCAGGGTAATGGTTGCTGGACACGTCCTGTGGCCATTGGTTTATTACTTCATTTCATGTTATGCATGAATATCCCGCACTACAGTATAACTGGCGTCGGGTCTGGGGTCGTATTTAGTCTATATTGCACTCTCAGGAGTCCCTTTCTTGGAAGATAGTGGGACTTCGCCCAGTTGCGGGGATCCCCCCTCTCCCAAGAAATGGCTTATCTCCTTTTGAACTTTATGCTTGGCATTGCTGTTTCCCTCATTAAGTAATACTGGGAAATTAGTTCCCATCTGAGCCTCAATGAATGGTGGAATCATGCCTGTCTCTACAGTAAATATGAACCAATACTTCGTCTGTGCGCTTCCTCCGTTCAGACTCCTTCTTATTGGTCTTAATGGAAGATGTTCAATGAATATGTACATTTTGCTAAATGCTCTCATCTGACTTTCTAACTTTGTATATATCTCTGTCTCATGATCATGCTGTATTGTGGATACTTTTTTGATCGTTTGATGTATAATCACTGTTAATTGGAAGCGCTCACATGCTGATACAAACGGGTAGAGAAGAAGCACCGGGGTGGGGGGTAATGGGTTTACTTTTCCTTATTGTATACTTGTTTTGTCTCTTTTGGTGTGTTGTTTTCTTTTGTTTGTTGCAAAATGAAAATAAAAGTTTCAAAAAAAAAAAAATCTCCACTCATACCAGCTTGCTCGAGTGTTTCGAATCTGGGGAACACCAGATATAGACCTCTTTGCAAGTCCACAGAATGCCAAACTTCCCCGATTCTGTTCCAGAATTCTGGCTCAAAACTGTCAGGCAAGAGATGCTTTCCAACTCCACTGGGGACAGGACTTCCTCTATGCCTTCCCACCCATTCCCCTCATTCCAAAGACTTTATTCAAACTTCAGAGAGACAGAGGTCATATGATACTCATAGTTCCACATTGGCCATGGCAAAAGTGGTATCCTCTTCTTCTGCGTCTCTCTCAAACCACTCCTCTGGAGTTGGGGAATGCTCCAGATCTCCTGTCACAGGAGAACGGATCTTTACTGCATCCCACTCCCCAGTCCCTACATCTCAGGGCCTGGTTACTGAAAGCCTAGAATTCCAGGATGTTAACCTTTCTCAACAAGTAAAGGATATCCTCCTGGCTTCCAGAAAACCCTCCACAAGACGTTCCTATGCTTTCAAGTGGAAAAGGATCTCTATCTGGTGTTCACAAAAGGGACTTAACCCCCTTTTAGTACCTGTACAGTTGCTACTAGAGTATCTTCTACAATTATCAACTTCTGGTCTGAAGACCGTCAGTTAAGGTCCATCTTAGTGCTATTGCTGCTTTTCATAAACCTTTCGATGGACAACCTATTTCCTCTCATCCACTTAAATCAAGATTTATGAGAGACCTACTTTTAACAAAACCTCCCATTAAACCACCACCGGTGGCATGGGATCTAAATCTTGTTCTTGGTCAGTTTATGAAACCGCCCTTTGAACCTTTAGCCACTTCAGACCTAATGATTCTTTCATGGAAAGTAATTTTCCTAATTGCCATCACTTCTGCAAGACGCATTTGTGAACTACAGGCGTTAGTAGCTGACCCTCCTTATACAAGGTTTCACCATGATAAAGTAGTCCTCAGGACTCATCCTCACTTTCTGCCAAAAGTGGTTTCACCTTTTCATTTAAACCAGTCTGTTTATGTTCCTATATTCTTCCCTAGGCCTCATGCCTCCAGTGCGGAAAGGAATCTTCACACATTGAATTGTAGAAGAGCCTTGGCTTTTTATCGCCAAAGAACTAAGCCACATAGAAAATCTTCTCAGCTTTTTGTGGCTTTTGACTCTAGTCATTTGGGACTTTCAGTTTCTAAAAGAACTCTGTCAAATTGGATTGCAGATTGCATATCCTATACATATCAGAGTAAGGGACTTTCTCTCGAAGGCCATGTCACGGCTCACAATGTGAGAGCAATGGCAGCCTCAACGGCTAACCTTCATTCTGTCTCTGTTGATGACATCTGCAAAGCAGCCACTTGGACTTTGATACATACCTTCACAGCCCACTATTGCTTAGACAAGGACTCCCGTCGGGATGCCTCATTTGGCCAGGCTGTTCTACAACATCTCTTCCATACTTAATACAACTCCTACTCACCATCCACAGTTTGGATGCCTAAGGTCCATGGGAGGACGCATGACCCATCTCACCTGGATTCGCAACCAGCTGGGGTCACCCCTTGGCATCTTTCAGCTGGGGAGTCCCCATATGTGAAGACTACATTCCTTTTTGTTCCTGAAGATAGCGTAGTTACTCACCTGTAACAGGTGATCTCTGGGAACAGCAGGAATTTATTCTTCAGAACCCACCCACCTCCCCTAGGAGTTTGTCTGTATCTCTTTCTTTGTCTACTTCTCTCCTTTGGTCTCAGCTATAAACTCAACAGAAGTGAGAGAGGTACAGAGGTGGGAGGGCAGCACGCATGCGCTGTGGGATGCTCCCAAAAGCTTTCCTATTGGACGCTGGGGAGTGTTCCCGTGCAGGCTCCATCGGTACCGACTATACCCATATGTGAAGACTAAATTCCTGCTGTTCCTGGAGATCACCTGTTACAGGTGAGTAACTACACTTTATTTATGAGTAAAGAGCCATCAGAAGACTGAATACACAGGACTCCCTCTCTACTTTTCCACCCTTTTAAGTATGAGGCACTATTGCCTCCCATATGATAATAGGACAGTTGTTAGTCAATACAATGACGTACCGTCTATCACCAGTGAGTTATATGGGAATTTAAGCTTTTTCAGTTTATCTGTCACTACTATGACCATTTCTCTACTAAGCATTTTTCCTAGTGTGCTATGTCAGATTCTAATTGATGCATTTGCTGCTCTCAGAGTCAATAACCACCACATATAAAGTAGCTTTAAACATGTCCCATTTAAGTGAACCGAATAAAGGAATCAGGTTATTGAAATTAAAATACTCTATAATGGCTAACTTTAATTCATTTCTAAAGCCTTCCAAAGAAAGCAGCATGTTATTAAAGCACCAGAGGGATACATAGCAAGATTCCCTCATGATCAGATACAATAATTGAATCTATTTGTGTCTCAATTAAACAGTTGGTGAGGCTTTTAGATATTAGAATGTAATCTACATGTGAAAACAATTTGTGTACAGCAGAATGATACAGATAATCTTTTCAAGTCAGATTTAATAGTCTCAGGGGGTGCTATGGAGTCCAACTAAGATGGTTGCTGAGAGTGAAAGTACCTGCTCCTGCATCGCCAGCCTTCCCATTATACTGAAAGCTTTGAGGTATGTCATAAAAAAGTCACTGATATTAGAGCCGCAATTCTGCCTCATGTCAGGCCTTAAGAGGCACAAAACAAAATCCCCCAATGCCGCCGGACAAAATGGCGGATCAGCCTGCCGACGCGACTACACGCTCTCAAAAGGATGATTACTCTGAGAGTCTGGAAAGAGCTGTTGCTGCTCACAGTGCAACTGTCTCTGTCCCAGCAGACGTTCGATAGCTTGGAAGAGCGAGTCTCTGTGATAGAGCAACAGGCTCCACAGGTTGTAGCAAACACCTCCTCCATGCTTCTGCTGAAGCAGGAGTTTGAAGATTTGGTTAATTTTAACAAGCAACAGAACGTGTGCCATCTTGGGCTCCCTGAAGAAGTGGAGAGGGACAATCTGATTGGTTCTTGGGTCCATTTCTGGTGCGAGTCTTGGACTAATTTTAAACCACTGATGGAAATCGAACATGCTTATAGAATTCATCGCTGATATCTATTGGCAAAACATCCCAGACTGGTAATGATGCGCTTTGCCTGATTTCCTCAAGTGTTGCAAGTTTTGGCAATTGCACAAGAGAAGTCATCTGCCTTGAAGTTTTCTGGTCAGAGGATCTTTCTTTTACCAGATTTGGCCTGTGATCTGGCTCAGCACTTAAGGAACTCGGCGCAAGATATGGTCTCCTGTATCCAGTTAGAATGAGAGTGACTTTCAAGAACACAACTGTTACCTATTTAGATCCAGAGCGACTAAGGGAGTTTATTGATGCTACGAAAATGAATTAGCTCTTGGAGTGAATGGATTGTGATCATCTGCAGTATACTTTCAATGCTGTGTTCTTTTTCCCTGCCTGGCTTGTGGCTAAATGATTATTTGTGTGAGTGTGAGTGAGAATGATTGAGTGTGGGTGATTGCTGATCTTTTTAGATTTGATTGCAATCTGTGCTTGGTTTCTGGTGAGGAGTATCTCTGTTCCTTTGTCCTTCAGTTCTATTATTGGGGAGGGTCTATGGTAGCCTCTAATGGATGTGTATGCATGTGGTATGGGATCTGGGTGGTGTGATAAACTAGTGGAATGATTCGCTATGTAAATGTGTGATAAAATTTAGAAGCATTTGGTGAAGGTCTGGATGAATGTAGTGGCATTATGTTCTGAGGGGATGTTGGTCACTAAGTGTGGTTGAAGAGGGTGTATGTTGTGCTAGGAAGAAAGTGTGAACGTATTGGGTGGGAATGGCAATAAGATGCGGAATTATTTGTCTGTGAGCTTCCGTTTGGGGTTTCTGCTGAGGTCTTGCAACTGAACTGTACTCTTACTGTTCCTCATTTTTTGGGTTGCCTGTGGCTTACAGGCTATTTCAGTAGCCTATAGCTAGGAATCTTATATGTAAGGACTGACTTCCTGCTTGCTTCTGGAGAAAGCATAGTTACTCTCCTGTAACAGGTGTTCTCTAGGTAACATCAGCACCGACAGAGCCCAAATGGTAACCTCTCCCCAGCTTTCAAAGAAAGCCTTTGGGAGATTCACCATGCATGCATGGCTGCATTCCCATCCAAGGGTGCATCTTGCCTCAGTATGATGACATAGCTTAAGACGGCAACAAAAAGAAAAGCAACTCCACAGGGAGGAGGGAGAGTTGTAAGGACTGATTCCTGCTGTCTCCAGAGAACAACTGCTACAGATGAGTAATTATGCTTTCTCCGGAAACAAGCAGGAAGTCAGTCCTTACATATAGGATCCCTAGCTATAGGCTACTGAAAAAATCTGTAAGCCACAGGTGACCCAAAAAACGAACTATGAGGAACAGTAAGAGTACAGTTCGGCTGCAAGATCTCAGCAGCAACCCCAGCATCGACTACGGAAACCAGCTCTTTGGTAGCATGGATACACAGAAGGGCTGGAGGGCAGGGGCTACTTTAAAACCCAAACAAATGACGGAGTACTGCCTGGCCGAAGATGCTGTCCCATTGGGACTCCTCCTCCAGGCAGTAATGTGCTGCAAAGATGTGAACCAAGGACCAGGTGGTGGCCCAGCAAATCTCTGTTAAGGGAGCAGAGTGGAAGTTACCCACAGAAGCTGCCATGGCCTGGACACTGTGTGCCATGATGGTCCAGTGAAAGACCGACCTGACCGTAGGTGAAGGCGATGCAATCTGCCACCCAGATAGAGAGAGTATGCTTGGAGACCACTATGCCCAGGCAACTAGGGCCGTAGGAAATGAAGAAATGCGTGGAGTGGCGATGGGACTTGGTCTACTCTAAATAATAGACCAATGCCCATTTACAGTCTATGTATGGACAGCGGCCTCTGCCCTACTAGCATGAGGATGTGGGAAAAAGGTGGGAAGCACCACCTCCTAGTTGAGGTGGAATGGAGAAACCATATTAGGAAGGAACTTAGGGTGCTTCCGGAATACCACCCTGTTCCTGTGAAACCTGGTTTAGGGGGTATGAGCCACCAGAGCCTGAAATTCACTGACCCTGTGAGCAGACGTGAACACCACAAGGAAGACCATCTTCCAGGACAAATACTCAAAGGGTGGAGTGATGAACTTCAAGAGGGCCACACTGAGATCCCAAACTGCTACCGGCAGACAAATGGGTGGTTGAGAGAGAAGGAGGTCCCTCTGGAAGTGAGTCACAAGAGCCTGGATGGAGAAGGGCTTCCTCTCAATGAGGTGATGGTGTGCTAATAGCACAATGAGGTGAACCCTGATGGAGTTAGACTTCAGACCAGCATTAGACAGGTGCAGCAAGTATTGCAGCACCAGCTGTACAGAACAGGAGAAAGGGTTGGCACCTCTCTCTGCACACCAAACCGAGAAGTGACACCACCTGAAGGCATACATCCACCAGATGGAGTCCTTGTGAGAGGCCAGCAGGACCTCCTCCACTTCCCTTGGTAAGTCAAAGTGGGCCAAGGCTACCCTCTCAGCAGCCAGGCTGTCAGGACCAGGGATCCCAAGATGGGATGCAGAGAGAGCTGTCCTCCTGCGAGAGCAGGTCTGGGGCACTCCCCAGGGGGACTGGGGCTGCCCAAGACATGTTGAAGAGCAACGGAAACTATGGCTGCTGAGGCCACTGGGGAGCTGTGAGAATGAGTGTGGCCCAGTCAAGTTGGACTTTGAAGAGGCTCTTGGCAATGAGCAGTGTGGGAGGGAAGGCATAAAGGAGGTTTTCTATCCACGGAATGAGAAAGGCATTGGATGCAACCCAGGAGGGGTGCGGCACTCTGGAGCAGAAGTGGGGCAGCTGAGCATTGGCCAGGCTGGCAAAGAAATCCATCATGGGATGCCCTAATGGCGGAACAGTCAGTTGGCCTCCCGTGGGTCAAGTCACCACTCGTGAGGTTGAAGAACCTGGCTCAGATGGTCCACCAAGACATTGTCCTGGCTGGGGATGTACACTGCCCTGAGGAGCATCCCGATCTCACTGGCAAAAGTGCAGAGATCGACTGCTTCTGAGCACAGAAGGGATGACCCCATGCCCCCCTGCTTGTTGATATAGAATATTGCAACCTGATTGTCCATCTGGATCAGAATGGCCTGGTTCTGCAGGTTTGGAGAGCACTGGGTGGGAAGTCAGCCATGCATGTGTGGTGGATCTCCCAAAGGCTTTTTGAAAGCTGGGGAGAGGTTACCACAAGGGCTCTTTAGATGCTGATGTCAGTCATATGTGAGGACTGACTTCCTGCTTGTTCCCCGAGAATGAATAATATTGTGCTGGTATGTATGGTGCTTATAAAGGATTTTTTTAGTAGTTCTGTGGGTAGGTGGGTATATCTGCTGAGTGCTTTGGACCCGTAGGGTAAGGAAGGCGGTCTTCCCCCTTGGTTGCTGATTTATTTTATTTTCATTTGCTTTTTATTTTCAGGTAGAGGCTTTTAATTTTGATCTTTTGCTTTTTCATCTTTTTTTTATTAAATGGGAAGCTTACTGGGCATTTCTATGAGCTTTAGACTTGTTTCTTAGAATATAAATGGGCTAAATCATCCTATCAAGGGGAAAAAAACGTATATTGCTATCTTAAACATTTAAGAGCTGATAAATTGCTCCTTAAGGAGACACATATCTAGTCCTGCGTCAAATTAAGGTCAAGCCATTGAATAGTCATGTTTTTTCACTTGGTATACATAAAAGGGGAGGAGTCTGTATACTTTTCAGAAGAGGCTTTCCATTGCAATTAATAAAGCAGAAAACATGCTGCTGATAGGTGGGTCTGTATGGAAATTCTGCTGGGTGGCAAAAGTTGCCTCTTGGTGAAAGTTTATGAACCTTTGTATGATATTCCAGAATTCTTTGAAAATGGTGAATCAATCTGAATAAAAACGCCCTACTATTGCTGCCCATTATACATGTGACCACAGAAGCAATGTAGCATGCCTGTTCCCCAGTAGGACTGGGGTTGATTGTCCCCTCTACTGCCACCATTGCAGAGATGTAAAATGTGGATCTGTTGGTGAGAGATCCTGTCCCCCACCCTGAGCCACAGAGGGCGGATTGGGTGGCACTACATAATCTGCTTTTGGGTCCAAACACCCCCCCTTCGCCTATAACATGTGACCATGGCACCCACACAGGATATGCACTATTCGTAATTGGGAAATACAGATGGACACAGGTGTATCCTAGGTGTGCCTGCACAGACTATTTATCACACACTGGCACTGATGGTGACCTGCAACATAGCCTATCTCAGCCAAGCCAGGTGCAGCGCACCTAGTGCTGGGCGCCCCACCTCACCCTCAGGGTGAGCACAGGACCCGCACAATGTCACGGTCTGTAGCTACTCTGTGCCAGTAACACACACGGTCAGTTCCCCCTACCAGGCCGAAGTGCTGTGGGGGTGCATACCCCATCTTGTGATCAGCTCTAGATTGCTGATTTGCATGTGCAGTGCATCATGGGTACGGCTGGGTTTACCCTATCCTGGTAACCACAGCAGACAGTTTGTGTGATGATCTTCAGTCTTTCCGTAGCCAGCCAGGGGGTGTTAGTAATTATAGAGATGTAGCCCACTGGTTACCTCAATGACTGTGGAGGCAGAGGTCATGGGTTTGAGCCCACAGTGGTGTTATTTAATAAGCCTGTCTGAGGCTTTTCCTTTTCATTTAAATCAGTGCTGCCATCAAAATGCACCCTCACAGTGCTGTAACCTTAAGGTGCCTCATAAGGCGCCCCAGAAAAGCACCCTATAGGGAACATTATAAGGTGCCTTGGGGGACAGTGCACTTTATAATGTGCCTTATAGGGCACCTTATGCGGCACCTTAGGGCGCCTTATGCAGCACCTTAGGTTATTTTATTTATTTATTTACATTCTCTTATATACCGCGCTATTCTGCATCAGTGCGGTTTACATTGAACAAACTGAAATTACATTGAACAGGGTATTATAACTTGGAGATAACTATTTTACAGGGAACATGGGCAATGGAGGGTTAAGTGGCTTGCCCAAGACCACAAGGAGCACCTGTGGGACTAGAAACCCCAGTCCTTCCGGCCCAAGGTTGCTGTCCTCTAGTGGGATTTGAACCCCCAACCTTCTGGCCTGAAGTACCTTGCCCCAACCACTAGGCTACTCCTCCACTGTGAGGGTGTTTTTGCTAGCAGCACTAATTTAAATTAAAAAAGGAAATGCCTCAGATGGCACTGATTTAAATTAAAGGGTAAAGCCTCAGACAGCCTTCTTACATAACACCACTGTGGGATCAAACCCATGGCCTCTGCCTCCACACTCATTTCCCTATGGTAACATGGCCTGGAAACTGCCTTAGCTGTGGGTTTCCCCTGTCCCAGTAAGCACAGCAGAATGTATTTGCATTGACCTGCAGTTGTTGTGTAGTCAGTCCTAGCTATGATAATGGCCATAGAGGCATAGCACACTGGTTAGTACAGTGAATATACAACCAGCTCTCCTAGGTTCAAATCCCAAGTGCAACAACATCAGGAAGAGTGTCTTACGTAGCATCTTTTTGCATGGCTGTAACAGTTAGACACATCTCTGTAGTGTGCGGGTAACGCCAACATACCTACATACCCTAGTCCTGCAGATTATGGTGGCGCTGAGCATGGGCCATAGAAGGCGCATTAGAGGGCACCGCAACTTAAGGCACCCTATAATGCGCCCGCTAGACAACACCGGGGAGCCTCACCGCCGTAACGTAAACACCAATTATATTAATAAATGGTGGCATGGCGTCGAGATCAGATGTATGGGGATTGGAGAAGCGGCCCATACCGTTCAAGGCGCGTTTCACTGTTCAGATAAGAATACTATTATGTGATCTGGTCGTCAAAACTGCACGTGTGCTGTGTGCCATAATTGAGCCAGGTAGCGCGTAGTACCACAAGATAGCACATGTATGTGCACGACACGGCGCATGCGTCGTGTCGCGCAAGTACACTAAGTACGTGCATGACTATGCTCACGCGCATGCGCCGTGTCACGCACTTACACGCTGCGATAAGGAAGCTTATCAAAGCTCAGGGAGTAATGACAAAAGAGGAGAGTTTACTCTGATCAAGGGACCTGTGCTGGCAGGTTATAGAAATAAGACAGCTTGTTTCCCTAAAAGACTACATGTTCCAGAATGCACTAGTATGCAGAAAGTCCCTAGGGGAGCTAGAGTGGAAAAGCATGAGTCTAATCAGAGAAAGCATTATGTCATCCCTAATCAAACAGCCTCTAGGAGAATGCTTAATCCACAACACCTGAAGAGTGCAAGGGAGGAGTTGCAATCTAAGCCCTTTTAAACTAGAGGGGAATCTTCAGGAAGACAGAAGGAGAAGGAGGAGGAGACGGAGACAAAGTCCGAGAACAGAAGGAAGAACAACCGGAACCTGAAGGAACAAGGACAAGGAAGCAGACGGTCCAAGACAGGAGCTCAGAAAAGTACCTATGCCTGGAGAGATACCTGGGGGAAAGGTTCAGAGGACTGGAAAAAGCCAGAGGTCTGTAGATCCACAGCCAGGGACCCTCAAGCAACACCTAGGAAGAGGTCTGTTGCAGCTAAGGAGGAAAGAAGTCCAAATACCTCTTGGAGGACGTCTGGAGAAAGGATCCTGAGGTCCAGAGATACCAACTGGAGGACGGGACACAAAAGTTCTATTGCATACTGGCCAGAATACCAGAAGAAGCAGCCTGACGCTTGCCTGGATTCAGGTAGGAACTGTGAACGTTTCTCTAGCTTTGAGCAGTGCAAACAACAGGGAAACAGTTTCTCTCCGTGCAGAGGTCAGTTCCTAAAGCCCTCTGAGTCAGACGGAGAAACAGAATCTATGCAATTTCAAGAGCAAGGTTCAATATCTGATACAGAGGATAATTATATGGACTGTTCTTTGAGTAAGTTGTTATTTTAGGAAAATCCTAAATATCAGAGCAAACATCAAAAGAAAACATTCTAAATATTAGCTTCCCATAAAGTTTTGTTGAAAAGAAAAAAGCTTTTGGGAAAGTTTTGCACCTGTGCTGGAATCAAGCTACTGATTGCAGTTAATTGTCACCTGTTGGTGGAGGAGAGCCCAGCACAAGCCGGGCACACGAAGGATTAAAAAGTTCTTTTCTGTATGGAGAAAGTGAGCATTGCTTTCGTATAAAGAAGTTTCCCTCTTTGATTTGTTTTTCCCCAGCACTGCTAAGGAGTTTATTAGCAGTGGCTGAAAGAAGCCTTTCTGTTCTATAAAGGACTTTGATTCTTATTTGCACAAGTTATTTCAGTTGCCTTATTCTGTGTTGAATAAACCCTGGAGAAGTTATCTGAATGGTGTTACCAAGTATATCTGTGTTTGGGATAATCACCCCATAAATAAACTCTAATTTTGTCTACACTCGACCAACTACAAGAGTTTTCATTATTCTAAAAAGGCAAGCTTTGTGTGAATGGACTTCAATAACCACAATCCTTTGCAAGACAGTTAATTTGCATACTTGCCAAGATGGTGGTACCTTCATAACAAGCACCCCCTTTTACAACACGCTATCTCACGGTACTACACTCGCGGTACTACACTTGCTTTCTGGAGTTAAACAAATATGGAGAGCCGTTCATGGAAGCCTGCATTCACCCGGAGGGAGCTCAGGATCCTGTGTGAACTGATCTGCACAAGACAGAGATGTTTGTTCTCGGGCGCAGCAAAGAGGCAGGACCTTGGACGGGTGAGGAGAGCATGGGTGTGCCTCACCAGGCAGTACAACAGATCTGCCGATTACCCCCATGAAGTAAGTGTATGGGGACAGGTCACACAATGACGGTTGTGCAACACAAATACAGCAAGCATCAAATATCATACATGCAGAACATGGTGGACATACCAGTCTGTGGGCCAAGCTGTTGCCACTGTAGATGCATATGTTGTGGATTGCAATCCTGCCCCGTCCCCAGTACGGCCACAAACCTGATCACACAGGTCTATTACACATCCTGGTGTTATGTTACCTGTGTGTGATGTGGTCCCAAATGTCCACTAGATCCCCAGGATGCGTCACACATGGTTACAGAGGTCTAGCATGGGTCCTGGTGTTAGGTTAACTGCATCTGTGTCATTTTCAGAGCTCTGCCTTAACCCCAGGTGGCCCTTGACCTGATTACAGTGGGCCTTTAGAGATCCTGGTGTCAGGGTACCTGCATCAGTTGGGATTTCACAGCTCTGCCCTAACTCCAGGAGTCCCTGGACCTGATTACAGAGGTCTATTAGGAATCCTGGTGTCAGGGTACCTGCATCAGTTGGGGTTTCACAGCTCTGCCCTAACCCCAGGAGTCCCTGGTCCTCATTACAGTGGGCCATTAGAGATCCTGGTGTCAGGGTACCTGCATCTGTTTCATTCTCACAGCTCTGCCCTAACTCCAGGAGGCCCTGGACCTGATTATAGAGGTCTATTAGAAATCCTGGTGTCAGAGTACCTGCATCAGTTGGGGTTTCACAGCTCTGCCCTAACTCCAGGAGTACCTGGACCTGATTACAGAGGTCTATTAGGAATACTGGTGTCAGGGTACCTGCATCAGTTGGGGTTTCACAGCTCTGCCCTAACCCCAGGAGGCCCTGGACCTGATTACAGAGGTCTATTAGGAATCCTGGTGTCTGGGCACCTGCATTAGTTGGGGTTTCACAGCTCTGCCCTAACCCCAGGAGTCCCTGGTCCTCATTACAGTGGGCCATTAAAGATCCTGGTGTCAGGGTACCTGCATCTGTTTCATTCTCACAGCTCTGCCGTAACTCCAGCAGGCCCTGGACCTGATTATAGAGGTCTACTAGAAATCCTGGTGTCAGGGTAACTGCATCAGTTGGGGTTTCACAGCTCTGCCCTAACCCCAGGAGTCCCTGGTCCTCATTACAGTGGGCCATTAGAGATCCTGGTGTCAGGGTACCTGCATCTGTTTCATTCTCACAGTTCTGCCCTAACTCCAGGAGGCCCTGGACCTGATTACAGAGGTCTATTAGAAATCCTGGTGTCTGGGTACCTGCATCGGTTGGGGTTTCACAGCTCTGCCCTAACCCCAGGAGTCCCTGATCCTCATTACAGTGTGCCATTAGAGATCCTGGTGTCAGGGTACCTGCATCTGTTTCATTCTCACAGCTCTGCCCTAACTCCAGGAGGCCCTGGACCTGATTATAGAGGTCTATTAGAAATCCTGGTGTCAGGGTAACTGCATCAGTTGGGTTTCCCAGCTCTGCCCTAACCCCAGGAGTCCCTGGTCCTCATTACAGTGGGCCATTAGAGATCCTGGTGTCAGGGTACCTGCATCTGTTTCATTCTCACAGCTCCGCCCTAACTCCAGGAGGCCCTGGACCTGATTATAGAGGTCTATTAGAAATCCTGGTGTTAGGGTACCTGCATCAGATGGGGTTTCACAGTTTTTCCCTAACCCCAGGAGGCTCTGGACCACAGTACAGAGGTCTATAGCCCAGCTAGGTGTGTTGGTGCATGCTCCTGTTGCAGTCGGCCACAAATGCCCTATTAACAGGAGGCCCTAGTTGAGTCCACACATGTAGAATACACATCCTGGTGTTCTGGTAGTGGTTCCTGGTGATATGTTCAGGGCCACCCAATCCCCGTGCGACGCCAGAACACATCACAGATGTTTCAATACAGATATCATGGTGGCATGGCATGTGTGTCTGTGGATGTGTGTAGGTGATGCAAACATACAGGTGTGTGCCGGACCCCACAGGGGTCAAGAAACACCTCCCCTGTAGACCAGCATACCTACCACACACATGGCATGGTGCTGCCATGTAATGCAAGGAGAGTGTAGGATCTGGGTAAGGCTGGTCTGTGGGGTTGCCCAAACGAAAAGTAGGTGGCACCCTACACATGCCCAGAACCACAGCCACACATGCAGGTGGCGCTGGAAAAAGGTAGTATAGGACGCACTGGAATGAGCAGAAGCAGCACCCTGCTGTAAGCAGTGATGTGTGATATGCGTTGGGCACCCACCAGAGATATCTGGCCCTTAATGTTCCCACCCATTGCATTTCCACCCAGGTGGAGGACCTACGGCAAAAGGGAGGTGAGTTGCGGCTGCACTGCCCAGATGTCCTCAAGCGGCTACAAAGGAGGGCGCTGCAGCAATGTGGCGGTGAGTGTTGCGGCTCCTGCAGCGCAGTACAGCATGTCATAGTGGGCCAACGGCCTATGGGAGGACACACTATGTTTATATGACGTTCTAATTGCATGATGGTGTGCTAATGTCTGTCTACACCCACAGAAGCTGCTGCTTCTGGTGAGGGGACATCATCCTCAGGGCCACCCACAACACGTCCCACAGCTGCAGTCCGGCTGGTGGAGGAGGAGGAGGAGGCGGCAGAAGAGGAGGAGGCGGCAGAGGCAGAAGAGGATGATGGGGACATGGAGGGGGTGGAGGGGAGGGTGGGAGGGGAGGGTGAGAGTGTGTGTGATGTTTTAGGGGGTGGGGAGGAGGAGGAGAGCATGCAGGGTGGTGAGGGTGGGTGGGAGGTGCCAGGGGGGAGAAGGGGTGTGTGGAGGGGGGAGGAAACACAGGACAGCACAGGGCATTGTGGGTCCCTACCAGCTGCCGCATGTGTGTGGCGATGGTGCCTGTCTGGGTGTAGCTACACCACCCATTGCCTCAGACAGGGCCCACGCACATGCTACCACACAGACACCTGGCACCTTGTGTGTATGTGGTGGCAGGTGCATCCAGGACCTGTATGTGGCAATGGAAGGCGTGGTGCAACGCCTGCGGGCCCAGGACCGCACCATCCGGTGGCTGGCAGGCTCCATTCAGTGGATGGCTGCCAAGATGCAGCATGTGGTGTGTAGGTGCACTGTATCTCGACAGCCATCCCCTGATGGGCATCCCAGGAGCGTGTGATGGCCCCTGTGGTGCCCACACACGTGCCCTGTGCTGTCCTGTCTCCCGGGACCCAACATATGGGCTTTGGTATATAATACCTGTTGTAATTATGTTTTTAAATACAGTTGTGTTACTACATCACAATGGTCATGTGTCTCCCTTACAGACAGACTGTGGACGTAAGCATGGGACATGTGTGTAGATCACTATGTGTATGCATGGTAGACATGGGTAACATACATGGACCATCTCCACATGCAGTTGTGGGGGCTGCCCATGTGCGTAGGCGTCTGTGTCCCATGGTGCCCCTGTGATGTGCCAATGTGCAGTGTGTCCCGACAGCTATGGTCACATGCATGCTGCCTGTGATGTGTGGGCACCATATCTGATGCACCATGCTTGTAGGGGAATAGTGGGGACGGCCAGCAGCAGGTATGTGGCAGGAAGGATGAGATGGACTGCTGTATCCAGGAGCTGCCCAGAGGGATAGCTGGTGAGATCAAGACAGGTGGATGTTGGTCTGGAGGGGGAGCAGAGGCTCACTACAGGCGCAGGGGGAAAGTAAACAACTGACTGTAGCTAGTTACCTATGTCTGCCTGTGTCTTACACAAACATCTACAGCTAAACAGTCACGTAGGCCCTGGTGTGGGTCAGAGGGAATGGCACACATGTGGGTGGGGCACTGGAGAGGATATGGGGTGTGAGATACTGACTGATCCATAAAACATACATTTATTTATTTATTTATTTACATTCTCTTATATACTGCGCTATTCTGCATCAGTGCGGTTTACATTGAACAAACTGAAATTACATTGAACAGGGCATTATAACTTGGAGATAACTATTTTACAGGGAACATGGGCTATGGAGGGATAAGTGGCTTGCCCAAGGCCACAAGGAGCACCTGTGGGACTAGAAACCCCAGTCCTTACGGCCCAAGGTTGCTGTCCTCTAGTGGGATTTGAACCCCCGACCTTCCGGCCTGAAGTACCTTGCCCCAACCACTAGACCACTCCTTTACTGCCTAACTGGAGAGGTAGGATATACCCCCACGCATAGGTAGAAGGGTGCACACAAGGCATGGTTCCTGGCACACAGGGCATGGTATAAGGTCTGTGCGTTGATTGGTGGTAGTACATACGCCATACCCCTAAGGGAGCTGGGGAGGCACATGTGACCATGTTGACAATATGGGGGACAGGGTACTCAGGGGAGTACAGTGTCAAACACCAGAAACGGGCACATAGGTATAATCAGGTTTTGTCTTCTTTATTGGCACACAATGACCCAATCCCCCTAATCAGGACCTGCGTGGGCATCCACGTCCACAGCGACCACAGCCCATGCAACCCCATTGTGGTTACGCTGGTGCTGCCTCTGGGGCTGGGGCTGGCGCTGCGAATGCCTAGCCATGGCCTCGTGAGCATCTGCAATCCGCAGTAGCGCCGCTGCCATCACCTCAGCTGTGGCATGCATCCGGTCCATCCTCTCCTGAATGCCTATCAGAACCTGACGAGTGGCTATGGGTGAGACACAAGGTGATGTGTGAGACATGTGTTGCACCCCCCCACCGTGACTCATGCAAATGTCAGGCGTATCCAAACACACCAGTCCGCAGACCAACCATGTATGTGACAGCTAGCAGCGCAGTACCATGTTTACATCTGTGTGTCCCAAGACCCATCCACAGGCGAGCAAATGATCCCGCTGGGCGTCGTAGTGATCACAGATATGACACATGGTACTGTGTCTCACTTCATTGTGTCACTGCTGTATCTGTGCACTGGTCATATGGGATAGGTTGGATAATGTGGGAATTCATGGCACACAGATAGATATCTGTGGGGCGCTGTTCACTCTAAACCTGATGCACAGTACTGAGTACCCTGACTATCTCTGCTACGTACCACTACCCAGGGAGAGGGATTCGATGGGTAAACTGCATAGGTAATCTGGGGTAGGTGTGTACCACTGTACGTCTCCATGGGGTATTTTGTGGTGAATAGTAGGTGGATGTATGGGCCCATTATCATGACGACACCAGATGGCACATGATACAAGGGGGGGCGTGCACATGGCACCCACCCCCACTACACATACAGAACTATGTGTTATGGTGTCCTAAGATTAGGGGGCACATGGAATCTCATTGTGGATGTTCCGTCAGCCCCCAGGGGGCTTTTTGTGTATTCTGTTACCCACCTTCCACATCGTGCTTTGCAGAGGGAGTATGAGCCTGCAGCTCTGCAAGGATGATATCCATGCTGGTATGTTGCGTGCGTGATGTTCCTGGTGCCTGCATCCTGTGGGGACTCCCCTCTGACTCTGCGTCCTCCACAGCCCGTGTGCTGCTGTTACTGGCCCGCACCTGTGCGTTAGCATCGACTGCCCAGTCCTCTGCCTCGGCCAGCACGATGTTACCTGGCCAGTGCCGTCTGTGTCCTTTTTTCTGCTAGCCATTCCTCTCCGTATGCACCCAAGCATCCTTTTAGCTTTTGCCGTCACCTTTTCTACCTGTTTAGCTACTTTAAGATCATCAGACACAACCACACCTTCTTTAGTGGACAAAAGTACTTCACCCCCTATACTATATTGTTCCCTTGGATTGCTGCAGCCCAAATGCATGACCTTACATTTTTTAACATTAAATCCCAGCGGCCAAATTCTAGACCATTCTTCAAGCTTAGCTAGATCCCTCCTCATGTTATCTACACCTTCCTGGGTGTCTACTCTATTGCAGATTTTGGTATCATCCGCAAAGAGGCAAACCTTACCCGACAGCCCTTCCGCTATATCACTAACAAAGATGTTAAAAAGAATCGGACCAAGGACAGATCCCTGGGGCACACCACTGGTAACATCCTTCTCCTCAGAGTGAGCTCCATTTACTTGTACTATTTGTCGCCTCCCACCCAACCAATTTCTAACCCAAGCAGCAACTTTAGGGTCCATCCCTAGGGTGCTCAGTTTGTTTATAAGTCGCCTGTCAGAAACAATGTCAAAGGCTTTACTGAAATCTAAACACACCACATCTAGGGCTCTCCCTCAGTCCAACTCCCTGGTCACTCAGTCAAAGAAATCAATCAGATTTGTCTGACAAGACCTGCCTCTGGTGAATCCATGCTGCATCAGATCCTGCAATCTTCTGGACTCCAGAAACCTCACTATTTTCTCTTTCAGCAGCGTTTCCAATAATTTACTCACCACCGAAGTTAAACTAACCAGCCTGTAGTTTTCAACCACATCCTTACTTCCGCTTTTGTGTAAAGGCACCACATGAGCCTCTCTCCAGTCCTTTGGCACCACTCCCGACTCCAACAAGGCATTGAAAAGGTCAGTCAGTGGAGCTGCGAGAACGTCCCCAAGTTCCCTCAGTATTCTAGGGTGTATCCCATCCGGTCACATCGCTTTGTCTACTTTAAGTTGAGCTAGTTTCTCACGAACACAGTCTTCTGAAAATTGTTCAAGATGTCCCTCGTTTCTGTTCCTATTTGTGGGTATTTTCTGAGGTCCTGCTCCTGGTTCTTCATCTGTGAACACAGAACAAAAATATTTGTTAAGCAATTCTGCTTTATCCTTATCAGCTTCTACATATTCCTCTCCTGCACCCTTGAGTCTGACAATACCACTTTTGCCCTTCCTCTTCTCACTAATATATCTGAAAAATGTCTTATCCCCCCATTTTATTGCATTGGCTATTTCCTCCTCCTTTTGAATCTTTGCCTTCTTGACTACTTTGCTAGCTTCTCTAAGTTTTTCCAAATACAGATGCCTGTCTTCCTCTCTCTGTGATCTCTTGTATTTCATGAAGGCCTCCCTCTTTTACTTCACTTTTTCAGCTACTTCTTTCGAAAACCATAGCGGTCTCCTTTTCCTTTTACCTTTATTTACCATTTTAACAAAAAGGTTGGTTGCCCTTAAAATATCCCCTTTCAGTTTTGCCACTGTTTTTCTACATCCCCCAGCTATTCCCAACCCACTAACGACTCCCTGAGGTTAGTCTTCCTAAAGTCTAAGATCCTCACCTTTGAATGGATTCTAACAGCCCTAGTCCTAATACTGAACCACACCATCTGGTGATCACTGGATGCAAAATGATCTCCCACTACAATATCAGAAACATTTTCACCATTGGTAAGCTCCAAGTCCAGTATGGCCCCTTCACGTGTGGGGTCTGTTATCAATTGCCTGAATAGTTCTCCCTGTAGAGAGTCCAGGATCTCCTTACTTCTAGATGATACTGCAGCAGGAATGTGCCAATCAACATCTGGCATATTGAAATCTCCTATCAGTAGCACTTCCCCTTTCCTAGCAATGCTGCGTATGTCTTCAATTAACTCTCTGTCCACCTCTTCCTCTTGTGAGGGAGGTCTGAATATCACACCAATGCAAATAGATTTCTCTTTCCCTCTTTCTAGTTTAACCCACAATGCCTCCTCTCTCCCTTTTAAGATCTGTAATTCCAAAGCTTTAATAGTAGTTTTTACATATAGTGTCACTCCTCCTCCCCTTCTTCCTACCCTGTCCTTTCTGAATAAAGTATAGCCAGGTATAGTTACATCCCAATCATGGTTTTCTGTGAACCATGTTTCTGTAACTGCCACTAAATCCAAGTCAGCCACTGCCACCAAAGCTTCAACATCAGGGATCTTATTTCCCATGATACGGGCATTTATACACACTGCTTTCCATATGTTACCCCTGTTACCCATTTCCATAAAGATATTTAATGTATCACCTACCTGGTTGCTTTCACCTACTTGGGGACTTTCTTCACCCATCCCCAACGAATCTAGTTTAAAGCCCTCTTCAGTAGATTAGCCAGTCTTCTACCGAACACACGTTGACCTTTCTTGGACAGATGGATGCCATCTCTGCTCTGCAACCCTTGGAACAGCATCCCATGGTCTAGGAAACCAAAACGCTCTCGATGACACCATCCACGCAGCCATGCATTCATCTCCAGGATGCGAGCCTCTCTGCCTTGGCCTTTATCCTCGACAGGGAGGATTGAAGAGAACAGCACCTGTGCACCTAACTGCTTCACCCTCTGTCCCAGAGCCATGAAGTCACTTTTGATACGTTCCGAGGTATACCTGGCAGTATCATTTGTTCCAACAGGATTAGCAACATTGGGTAATAGTCAGTGGGCTTGATGAGTCTTTGCAAACTCTCCGTAGCATCTTGGATTTTGGCATCAGGCAGACAGCATACCTCTCTGGACATCAAGTCTGGTCAGCAGATGGACACCTCCGTACCCCTCAGAAGAGAGTCTCCAACCACCACTACCCTTCGTTTCCTTCTGGTCACTGATTCTGTAACTTTGGGGTACTTCAGCTCTGGTTCTTCCCTTTCCAGGGATGCTTTCACCTCCTACACTTCCAGGGCTGCATAATGGTTCTTCAATTTAAGGGCTGGAGAAGTTGGATTGGTGATTTTGCAGGCCCTGGTGACTTGTGTCCAACCATTGACATTCTGTTGGCACCCATCTTCTCCTGTGCTGGAGAGCTTGGTTGCTGCAAGAAGCATCTCATCAATGCACTTCTCACTGTCTTGAATGCTCCTCAGCCTCACCACATCCTCTCTGAGTTCCTCTACTTGTTTCCTCAGAGCTTCAGCATGCAGGCACCCTACACATGGAACCAGTCCTTCAACTGGCATTAGGACCTCTGTCTTGACCGAGGCAGAAGCTGTAATGGGGCAACAGATTTAGCGATACAATTTTTCCCAGCCATTGTTCTGTTTGTGGAGCTTAGGTATTGTTGGTTGATCTGTAGAGCCTCTGTTAGGAAAGCCATGTGATACATAGCACTATATACATGCTCAGTAGTAGTTGGATTAGTGGGATTTGAGCTCATTAAGGGGTGTTACTGCAACACCACAGTGTGCCTGCATGTATAGGTCAGCACATGTGAAGTGTCCTGCCAGGGGGCGTATAAGCACCATTATGTGTGTGGCTGTAGAATAGCCATGCAGTGCAGTGTTTATTTTATTTAATTCTTTTATATACCACGCTATTCTGCATCAGTGCGGTTTACATTGAACAAACTGAAATTACATTGAACAGGGCATTATAATTTGGAGATAACTATTTTCCAGAGAACATGGGCTTTGGAGGGTTAAGTGGCTTGCCCAAGACCACAAGGAGCACCTGTGGGACTAGAAACCCCAGTCCTTCCGGCCCAAGTTTGCTGTCCTCTAGTGGGATTTGAACCCCTGACCTTCCAGCCTGAAGTACCTTGCCCCAACCACTAGGCCACTCCTCCACTCCACTGTTGCATATTTTCAGGCAGACAGAGATGATTCAAGGCCAGATCTGAAAAGTGTAGGTTACAGTAGGCATGCCGGGAGTTGAATGGGGGGGGGGGGGGGAATTGGGGTTTAGTTGTGTTTTCAGGGAGGACAGGGGAAATATAGCTGATGACATCTAGACTTAAACCAAACGACTAAACTACAAGCTGGGTAGGTGTGTAGAGGAGGGGAGTGCAGTCAAAGACAACACCTACATTGTGGACCCTAGAGAGAGACAGTTATGGCCACACACACAAATACGCTCTGATGGGAGTGGAGGGTTTAGGTGCATATATAGGCTATACATGCTTTGCCATTATCTATTTCAAACTGTGGGGTTACATGCAGCCATCAGGGTCAGATCGCATGCAGACATCGGGGTGTGGTTTAGCAAACATTACTCAGCCTTTGAGAGATATATTTGAAGGACTAGAACAGGGGACTATTACTTCTGGAGAGAGATCTGCAATTGTGAGTATATACTTCTGGGAATTTTCTGAAGGGAATTCTTTCTATTAAAGCTATTTAATCTGTGAACCCACTATTTTTTGTTCAATCAGTCAGGGCCTAGTAGCAGCAGTTTAAGTTTAAATTTAAAACACAGAAGAGAACTTTCTGGTTACATTTCATACCCAGCAGAGAGCTTGTAGTTTTAATTTAATAGTCACTCAGGGCCTAGTATCAGCAAAGTACATAAGAACATAAGATAAGAACATAAGATATGCCATACTGGGTCAGACCAAGGTCCATCAAGCCCAGTATTCTGTTTCCAACAGTGGCCAATCTAGGTCCTATGTACCTAGCAGTTTTTAGTTTAACTTTAAAACACAGAAGAGAGCTTTCTGGTTAACTTTGGAACCCAGCAGAGAGCTGTAGTTTAAATTTAATAGTCACTCAGGGCCTAGCATCAGCTGTGTGCCATCCTGCCCTAATGTGCAGGCTGCTACCCCATTTCCTGCAGTGATACATGTTTCTGCATTGCAGCTGTTCCTGGTTGCCTCTTCTGTGTGTGCTCTGCATGGCACTGCTACTCCTCTGTCCTCCTGTCATTACACCTATCCTGCCACCTCTACCTCCTCTGCTGGACACGTCTTCCCATCCTCTGCCACACACTGTCATTGTTGCATGATACATTGCCATCACCCTGTGCATCGCTACAGCTTCCCCCGATATGTTTGTCCATTTTTCCAGCTGCCGCATGGGCTGGACGCAGATTTGTGTGGTCCATCAGCTAAGATCTATTTCCTTCCATCACTTGAGTATTGTCTTTCCTTGGTGCTCTGTGCAGTGTTAGGGTTACATCTGTGTTTGTCCCATGCCTTTCTTTCTTTTCAACTTGGGTGACCTTAGTGCCCTTGGCCAACATTTCTTGATTCACCAATACATCCTTGGGGCATCTTTAGCCACACCTTAGATTCAGCCATCTTGTGGGGCACCTAATATGGTGCCTTGGGGCTTGACAACCTTTGAACATGCCCTCTGGGACACATTATAACCCGCCTTGGCTGACATGGTGGTTTAGGATGTGCCTTCTGATGCACCCTAAAAGGTGCATTAGGTTAGGGCACTGGGGTGCAGGTATTTTTAGCTAGCAGCACAGATTGTTGGACTGTTTCAGGCAGGAAAAGAAATTGCCTTATCCACCGGGCACACTGGGGGATTGAACTCATGACCTCGGTCTCAGCAGTCATTGTATTAACCAGTATGCTACACCTCTATTGCTGTGATTGCAGATTGGCATGCAAAATTAAGGTTAATGTGTGGTAACATGCATGGCTTCCTCTATTGCGTGATAATGGGCACAGTGCACTTTATTGTGTGTTAACCTGCAATTGCTGTCTTAAGACTGGAATGCCCACTCCTTATATGGCATCCTTCATATTATTGTTGGTACTAGTGCCATGCACATTAAGCCGGTTTAGTAAACATACCCCTAAGTGTACCTGAGGCAATGGAGAGTTAAGTAGCTTGCCCAAGGCCACAAGGAGTGGCAATGGGACTAGAGACCCCAGTCCCTCCAGTCTGAAGTTGCTTGTCCCCATGTGGGAATTGAACCCCCCAGCCTTCTGGCCTGAGGTAACCTGTCCCAGCCACTGAGCCACTCCTCCCTCTGTACCCTCACAATGTATGACCTCTGGCTCGTCTTCACCAGTAACAAAAGTGGATCTCATGGAAATTCTTCAGGAGTTACGTTTCTTCTGCTTGGATTTCTCAAAAGCAGTGAGTAATATAATGGCAGATATCAAGTCTCTTGACGATCATGTTACCCAAAATGAAATTAATATCGGAGAACAAATCAATATTATCTCTGTATATAGTTCAACCCTGTTAGCCAAGTTGTTACTCCTGTTCCTTGTAAAACCAAACAGAATGTTGTCTTGGTCGTTTTGTTATATTGTAAACCGCGCTGATGCCGAATAGTGCGGTATATAAGTAAATGTAATAAATAATAAATAAAATAAATAAATGCAATGGTCCTTTTTCAGTTTATGCTGCATAAACTTGATCAACTTACTAAAGATTTAAAGAAAAAAAACATGAAGATATTGAAAATTTCCAGAGGCAAAGTAACATATGTGTGATCAGGTTCCTAGAACAACCTGGTGATAAAGAAGACGCATTCTCACTCATCCAAGAATTGTAAGCCTTCTGTCTACCAGGTGCAACTGGCTCAGTCAAATTGGAGTGTGCACACAGGAACTTGGATGCTAAAGCAGGCTCCACATCTCAACCTTGTCCTATAATAGCCTGTTTTAGCTTTTTTGAAGATAAAGTGGCACTCATTGTGGTATTCGAGGCAAACACACTCATTTTTTCATGATCAAGAGTCAGATTTTTGAAGACATCTCTCAATACACTATGGAGCGACGGAAAAACTTTAAATCTTTGACGCGGGTGCTGCAGAAGAAGTCAGTGAAATATCGATGGGGCTTCCCATTTGCTCTTATCTTTGAGTGAAGCAATGTCTCAAACAGAATCTCTGAGTTGTCTGACTGTATGGATTTTCTGGACTCAAGGTTTGTTATGGAATAAAGACTTTGTCAAAGCAGTTCATATAGGATGGCAGGAATGCCTTGCTTTCAATGCCTCCTCTGATACCTCAATCTTCTCACTTTGGGAAGCAGGTAAGGCAATATTGCACAGGCAACTGATTTCTCTTTCCAGTGTGTTTAAGAAAAAGGTGACGGCTCGGCAAGATGAGTTACGTTGCAACATCCTCACCGTGGAACACCGTCATAGACAGGGTGGTAGTCTTTGGGTATGGCGTCAGCTGATATGTCTGCATGGTGAATTAGCCGCTCTGGACTCTGATCATGTTGCATCTCTACTCCTCCAGACTAAAAGCCATTTCTGTGAACAAGGTAATAAGGCTGGTAAGCTACTTCTTTGGCAGTTAAAGAGACAGAGGCATCAACATTGGATGTCCACTTTGTCCTCTGCCAACGGTGCTCCTACCTGACATTCTGGAGACATGACCACCATTTTTGCCAAATTCTATGAAGACTTATATTCTTGTACCTTAACTGTGGATGCATCTTCTCTTCATAGCTGTTTGTATACAGTACAACATCGCATGGAGTATTGAACGTTTGTAGTAATGCAGAGTTCAACTTGTGACCTTTTTTTTTCGCAATAATGTTTTATTTTTTCCATCAATTTACATGCATTACTTTAACTACTATATCTCTTTGTTAATCAAATCCCCACAGTAAAGCCTACAGGTGGATGCTAGTGATACATAACACCGTGGTGACAAAGGTTTCCTGTAATGATTTTACAAGGGATTTTCATATACAAGCTCGTGTTTTAGTGGTAGGTTTTAGTACATTTATTTATTCAATATATTTTTTAAGATTTTTAGAAAATTTGTATATTTATTTAATATTTATTTAAGGTTTCCAATTGAATTTGAGATACATTTTTAACGCTTGGGAACTTCATTTATCAGTTAGGTTTTATAAAGGTCTTTTGGTACACAAACATACATAAATACATAGATTATTACCATCTAATTATATTTGATATAAGTCCTATCTAATTCACTCCTTTTCCTCCTCGTTTTTCTCAGATTAGAAGTTTTTTTAGAAGCTCATTGATATAACATATAGACACATGGTTTACTACCCTTAATTTGTATGGGTTATGAGTTCTCCCCTTTCTTTTTATTCACTCTTGCTCCTCCTCTCTCTCCATTTGATTAGAAGTTTTTAAATATTTTGGTATAGATGCCTTTTATTATGTATTTATGTCTCATTTCCTGATGCTAACATGCAGTCTTTATATTTGTAATTTAGTGTTGTGCTTTTATATGTATATATTTATTTATACGATTTATTTATTTATTATGAAAGTTTTATGTTGCAATACTTAAATTATTTTGGTGGCTGTTCTTAGTCATTTTAGTCCTTGTGTTTGTTTTTAAAGTTGGAAATTTTTAAGTGTTTGTTTTTATACATACTGTTTTTAATTATTTATGTATTTATTTATAGTAAGCTAAATACCCCTGAATAAGTGCAAATTAAACACGGCCAGTGTCGGGTTATTGGCACACTCATCCTCTAAGAATTACTAAAGGTTGTATTTGTTTCTACTGCCACGTTTCCAGACTGAGGTCCCTCAACTTCCTTCAGAGGCCTGAGAGGCTCTTCACCATCCCTTTTCTTTTCAGGAAGTCTTCCAAGGCACAGGTCCTGATTTGCTTCCTGCTGAAGTCTACAAAACCTTGCCTGATTTTTTTGCTCCGGTCTTGGTTCGAGTGTTTAATAACATTTGACCCATGCAATGCCTTCCTGCCTTCTTCTATCAAACTATCATTACAGTTATCCATAAGGGGGACAAGGATCCTTTATTGTGCAGTAATTATCACCCCATTTCCCTCAAATACTGATTATAAAATTTTCGCCAAGTTGTTATCTAACAGCTTGGATTCTAAAATTCAACTTGTTATATATCCAAACCAAACTGGGTTTATCAAACAGCACTATGGTTTGAGAATGTTCAGCAACTTATTAAAGTGCTGCATGGCCTTCAATCTTTGGAGGGGTGCTACACGATATTGTCATTAGATGCGGAAAAGACTTTTGACAAAGTAGAATGGCCTTACCTATTTGAAGTCCTAGAATCTTTTGGCTTTCGATCTTCCTTTCGGTGCTGGATAGCAGCTATGTATATTCGTCCTCAGGCCTCCATAACAGTTAATGGCTTTCTGTCATCTCCTTTCTGTTTAGGGAGGGGAACAAGACAGGGGTGCCCCTTGTCCCCGCTCCTGTTTGCCCTAGCCATTGAGCCCCTGGCAGCTCATATTCAGCAATGTGCAGTGGAGCTTGGTATTCCCTTGGGCGCCGGCTGGCACACAATCTCATTATATGTTGATGATACTATGTTACGGGGGCCTTCCACCTTCCTTCCGATTGTTGTGGTCATTTTGAACCAATTGTCCCACTTATCCAGCTTTAAATTAATAAGCAGAAGCCAATGCTACTTCCCTATGTATCTGGGACTTCCTTATCTGTTACGGCATTTCCTTGGGACTTCCAGATGGTGCATCAGTTTTGATACCTGGGGATCCTTGTTCACTATGATCTTTCCTGTCTTTACTCCCTTAATTACGGTCCCTCCTTAAGAATGTGCACAGTGACTTAGAATCTTGGCAATCTACCATTAAAATGTTATTGCTACCTAAGTTCTTATTTTTATTTACCCATCTCCTGATTGCCATTTCAAGGTCATTCTTTCTGGCCCTCCATCGGGCTATCACTTGCTTTCTCTGGAAAGACTGTCGACTGCAGATCTCCGGTGGTCTAGGTCTTCCTAATCCTGAACTATATTATCAGTGCTCCTGCTTATGGGCAATGCCTTCATGGGTTCATGCACTGGATGTAGAGTGGGTCACTTTGGAGAGGGATTGGATGGCTCCGATCCCCCTAGCTGCTATTCCCTTTCTTCAACATCCCCCTGACATAAACACTGTGCTTACACATCCTTTTCTCAATTCCTTTAGGCCAGCTTGGCAGAATATTTGCTCCAAAGTCGGTGTCTCTTTACAGTTCTCTTCCTTTTCTTTGATCTCTTCCTACGGTTTTGTTAGAGATTTTGGGAAGCAATTCCTCAGGTATGCCTCGTCTTTGCATGTATTGGCTCTTTTTGAAAAGTCCATTATGCTCACAAAAGCTTGTTTAGAACAGCTGTGGGGGACTCTGCTGTCTCACTTTCAATACTTACAACTTTGTCATTGTTTTGATGCTGTGGCCATCCAGAATGCTGGACTGTGGCTCCCTTAGCTTTGGAGTGGGTCTTCTTCATTTCAAAGCATCTTAAATCTTTTTAGCACAACTTTAAAGAGCGTTTGCCTCTGATCTTCCATGTCCACCCGGGGTTTGTCCCCCCAGAGAGAAATGGCATGTGGTCCTGCCTTCTACATCTGAGGACATTTTGAGTGACTTTTATCATTATTCTCATTCCTGTTCTATATCTCTCTCCCTAGTGAACACACAATTACAGATTCTGTTCCGCATGTCAGTTCTCTCGATTTATCTCTTTTGGTGGAATCGGGCTGATGATCCACTTTGTTGGAGATTGTGTGGTCGAAGAGGGGATTTCAAACATGTGTGGTCATCTTGCCCTCGTCTGTAAGAGTTCTAGTCCTCTGTTCATATGTATATTACCCGCACCTTAGGGGTGCTTTTTGCCCCCTGGCCAGATTGCTGGACACCCAGGTCGTATCTCTTCTTGCCTCAGCCTTGCAGCTTGGTCACTTATAGCTCATTTTTGGAAAAGATCTCAGGCTCCCTCCTTTGACGAATGGACAGTTAAAGCGTTGGAGATATATCGCCTGGATAAACTTACAGCTGTGGTCCATGGTCATTCTCTTTGTGGTGAACATCTATGGACTCAGATTTTCCATAACAAAAGTCTATGTGCATGCTGTATTAGGGACCATCTCCTCTTCTGCAATTCCCTGCAGTTTCCTGCCATTAGCATGTTTTTTTTACCCTTGAGTCTCCTTTACTGTTCTGCCCTCTTCTCTTTTTCTTCATCATCTTCAGTCTATGAGGGAGGAGGTTGGTTGGGCTGGGATGGGTGGGCAAGGTGGTGGGTAAGGGGGTAGGTAAGGGGGGATAGGCGGTAGTGGATAGGATTTAGTGGGTCTCAATGGTCTCATGAATGGGTAGGACATGGTTCCTCTGGCTGGTTTTTATTAATAATTCTCAGGCCTTTATATTGACTGGAATGGGGGGGGGGGGGGGGTGTAAGGATTGTTTTTTTTATGGTGTATTTTCTCTCTGGTCCTACTGTTGTTATGCATGTTTTGATCTCATTCCTTACTCCTCAGAGCTGGGTTTTTTATATGGTACCAGGATGGTTATTGATGGAGCCTTTAAGTTGGTTACCTGAGACTGTTCATGTCCTATGTTTATTGCTATTGATCAATAAAATTTACAACATAAAAAAGGCATGGATTTCATTTTTCTATTCAACCACTGGCAAAGATTTGTTGCACAAGTGTTACAGCATATTTTTGGAGCCCAGTTCTTGTCCTGATCTCCAATTTTGCAACAAAAGTAAAGGTGGTAGGCTTTCTTAATCAAAATGGTTATACTGTGTTTTTGTGATGCAAAAGTCACTTCACCACAAACATAGCAGAAGTGGCCTGCATTGTTCAAATTATTACGAGGCATCTCTTACTTTGGCTAAATAGAAAAAAATCAAGCACTGAGAAGACTAGTCTATAGCCAAAATACTCTTGACATATCATAAATGTTCCAACTTCAAATGGAGCCTCCCCTTAACGTGTGACTGTTTCATCTCTTTCCCATTTATTCAACACTTTCTCACAATGTACAATTATGCTTTGATAAATTCCTATATAGCACTCTTCCATAGCCAAACCAACAATTAACCAAATAAACAAACTGTGTGATATACCATTCAGTCCATCCTGAACCATTAGCTCATTTGATGACTCCTGCAGCCATTTCAATTTTTTTAGATTTATAATGTGCCATTTCAGATACATGATTTGCCAGAAAAGGGGAATGAAAAACATTGCCCTGTCATTAAGAGAGCATCTAAGCCTTCTCATAGTGGTTGAAGCTGTAAGTTCAAGTGGCCGTCTTGGTAGAGTTCTGGCTCCTCCCCTCCATATAGAGGCAATTTTTAATTGGCCATGGTACTGCAACATATGCATGCACTTTTGTGTGGATGGATCTTCTAACTAATTTGGAAAATTTCCATAGTATTTTACCAGAGGGTCTGTCACATGTAAAAAAATGTAGGACTGCAAGTTAGAACATACTTTAGAATGTAAGATATGATATACTGAGTCAGACCAAAGGTCCATCAAGCCCAGAATCTTGTTTCTAACAGTGATCAATCCAGTTAGCAAGTGCCTGGCATGTTTTCAAAAGGTATACCAATTCCATGCTGCTTATCTTAGGGGTAAGCAGTGGATTTCCCTGGTTCTCTTTAATAATTGTTTATGGACTTTTCTTCCAGGAACTCATCCAAACCTCTTTTAAACCTGACTACACTCACAGCTTTTACTACATTCTCTGGTAATCTGTACCCTTCTCTTCTACTGCTAACTCCAGACTTTGATCTTTGACCTTGCTGATCCTTATACATGGAACAAACTACCTGAGTTTGTATGTCAAGCGCCTTCTCTGACCCTTTTCAAATCCACGCTGAAAACTCACTGTTTCGCTGCCACTTTCGGATCTTGACTCACCTGATCTTCTTTGTGTTTCCTTAGCATTCCCCCCTAGCTGTATCCTGTGTCTACAGCTACTGTGTTGTCTGTCTTGACTAGATTGTAAGCTCTAATGAGCAGGAACTGTCTTTTACACATGTCTATACAGCGCTGTGCATGTCTTGTAGCGCTATACAAATGTGCAGTAGTAGTAATAGGTAATGAATTCCAGAGTTTGATTACGCTTTGAGTGAAAACATATTTTCTCTGATTAGTCTTAAATGCGTTACATTGTAGCTTCAATATGTGCCGCCTAGTCTTTCTACTCTTTGAAGGAGTAAACAACTGATCTATGTTTATCCATTCCACTCCAATCATTAACATGCCTCTCTACATGCAGCAGGTGCAGAAATTTCTAAAAATCTGCACATGGAGTAAAAAATATACAAGAAACCTATTTTTTATAAATTCTGCTCTTGATGTCAATAAGCAGCCTGGGCCAGCAGAACCAGTTGTCCCCTACGAACTCTGACCCCCCATCCCCCAAAGCATCCTTTACCCTCCAACCACAATCTCTGACATGAAAACCCCCTCATCTTAAACCTCCCCCCTCAGCAACAGTAAACCCCTTCAAGGCTCCATGGCAAACCCTTTACCCCCACCTCCCTGATCCGAATCCCTGGCCATACAAGGGCCTTCCAACTCTTACGGCAATGTATGTATTAAGTGGCACGCTCCTTAGAAAGCTCTAATATTGATTAACATATAGTGGGGCTGATATTCAGAACCACTTATGTGGCCAGTGGTGGTGCAGACTACATAAATGTCATTTTTAAGAAATCTGAGCCCTTATATACATAACCTATGTGTATGTCGCTATACATAAAGTTACAGGCATTGAAAGGAGAGGGGCTAGAGGGCTGGTGGGATTAAAGCCTAAAGTTATATGTGGAGTGATGAAATTCAGCTGCTTGATGTATAACTTATGGGGGTCATTTTGGAAGCCCTAGTCGTGCTTTGGATGTCCAAAAATGGGCATAGAGAACCCCAAAGCATAGAGATATCTCCAGAGCCATTTTAAAAGCCAAGTCTGGGGACATCCAAGTCTGAATAGGGGCCTGGTGGAGGCGTGACCTGGGCAATCCCAGGAACCTGGATGTCCCATCTGATCTCAGAAACATCATGGATGTCTAAGTTTAGACTACTGCTACTACTACTAATCATTTCTATAGTGTTATAAGACACATGCAGTGCTGTACATATAGATGTAAGACAGTCCCTGCTCATCAGAGTTTACAATCTAGTCAAGACAAACACATAGCGAAACTGGAGACTAAATTATGGTAAGATGCGCATGCAGTAGATAGTGGACAAAAGAGTGAGGAGCATCAAGATCTAAAAGCGGCTTCAAAGAGGTGGGGTTTTAGCCTGGATTTGAATAGAGATAGAGAAGGAGCCCAACACACAGACTCAGGTAGTTTGTTCCAGGCATATGGAGCAGTAGATGGAATGAACGAAGTCTGGAGTTGGCAGTGACAGAGAAGGGCACAGATAAAAGGGATCTTCCAGAGGAGCATAGTTCCTGAAGAGAGTTGTAGAGTGAGATAAGACAGGAAAGGTAGTGAGGAGCCGCAGAATGAATGCACTTGTAGGTCTGCAGGAGAAGTTAGACTTGGTATGGAAACTGATAGGGAGCCAGGGAAGTGACTTGAGAAGAGGAGTTACATGAGTATAGTAACACTGGTGGAAGATAAGTCATGTAGCTGAGTTTTGATCAGATTGAAGAGGAGATTAGCTCCTGGCACATGAAAAGTGCTTGTTTTGGCTGAGGGTTCAGAGGGTATAGGAAAGATAACCCTCCATCATCCCCAGTACAATGTCAATAAAAACAGTAGTGGGATTTGAACCCTGGCAGCTCTGTTTCTAGCCCACTACTCTAATCATTAGGCCATCCAATTTGTCAGGGCTCTGAATTATGATTCTGGGGATGTCTTTGTAGACACCCCCCTGCAGACGTCCACATTGGGCATGTCCACATTTGTGACATCGTGTCTGCACCTGAACGTGCCTGTAGCCTTTTTCAGACATTCTGGCTTAGACAGCCCAGATTGCACTTGGATGTCCCTTCTATAATTCCCCTCCAAATGTACAAGTTAGGCCACATAAAAAGCAAGCGTAGGTTGTGCACATTTTATTTTTTTGATTTTTGTTGTGAACCGCGTAGCTTGAATAAGATTTGCGGTATATCAAATAAATTATAGCCATAACCAAACCATATTAACACTGGCATTCAGCGCTTATAAATACATTGAGCAGACATAGTTAAACAGATAGTGCCGCACATTTAAGGATAAAGTTAAGCATTAATTCATAACCTTATCCACCAACCAGTGCTTTTATCGTAACTTTATGCATCAGCCACTGGCTCAGCATACATAATGTGTTTTTTCAGCACATATGCAAGCTGAGCCTGTAGACAGATAAGATACTATCCCCTTGCTAATCGTGGTTATTGTTAATAGGAGTGGGTGAAGGAGAAATACATAACGTTGGCAGGAGGGTTCAAAGTTAGCTTTACTTATATTGCTGGGAGGGTATGGGGAACTATTGATACTGGTGTGGGAGAGGAAACCTTGTTAACTCATGCTAATTGGTCTTTTAACTTTGTGTTGACTCTTTCAAGGGAACCAAAAGAACATACAGAGTGAATATGCCTTTGATGTCCACATTCCATTTAATGTGGATCTTGAACGTATTCGTGGTCTACACACATGCTGTTGGTTCCTTGTTGCTAAAAGCTAATGAAAAAAAGTGTGCTAACACTGGCTAGTTTTAGTGCATAAGCCCCATAAAGATGTATTGCTTTTTCTTATTGCTTCTTTTAGTTAAACGCAGTTCTTCCATTTCACAAAGTTCTTCATATCCAGCCAGCACCTCTCCAAGGAACTTCCCCATCCGAACAAAGTCCAAAATTCACTGCAACATAGCCTGCCTCACTCCTACTCAAACATAGGTACTACTACAGAAAATGATGTTTTCCTTGACAACTCCACTAATTTCCTGAAATCCTTTCAGACCAGTGCTTCACAATCTGTGGTCCATGTATAGAGAGACTGGTGGCGGTTGGCTAGTGGGAGGAGAGAGAGACTGGAAGAAAC
Organism: Ichthyophis bannanicus; assembly: GCA_033557465.1. Lineage (NCBI taxonomy): Eukaryota > Metazoa > Chordata > Amphibia > Gymnophiona > Ichthyophiidae > Ichthyophis > Ichthyophis bannanicus. The sequence continues at coordinate 1,607,590,112 of CM066031.1, forward strand.
TGGTTGGGGGAGGAATAGAGAAAGAGGCCGAGACTGGTGGGTACTGGCTTGAAGGGGAGAGAGAGACTGGTGAAGACAGGAAGGGGAAAAGAGGGCTAGTGGTGACAGACTTGGCATTGAGGGGAAGAGTACAGGAAAAGTAGTGGGTGTGAACTGGGGACCCTTGAACTTTATGAAGGCTCATAACGGGTGCACTCAACCAAATACGTTTGGAACCTTTGTTTTGATCTATACTTTATTTGTTCTTAGGCAATTTGAGGGGAATTTTAGAAGGGATATCCTAGTGCAATCTGGGACATCAAAGTTAGAATATCTAAAAAAAAGCAAGCACATCCAGGTACCCACATAATTTCACAACGTGAACATGCCCGATATGGACATCTATATATAAATCCAGAGCCTGAATATCTAGGAATAGCCTAATGACTAGCATAGTGGGACAGGAATATAGAAGCTAGCATTCAAACCCCACTGCTGCTATCATTGAGATTGTGCTAAGTACTGGGAATGATAGAGTGCTTTCTCCTCAAAACTCTGTGAATATTTTTCAGTCAAACCTTACAGTTTTCAGATGCCTAGAGTAGGTCTAAACTTAGAGGGGGCTCCTGGATATCCAGGACATTTCAGAGATCAGGCAGGGATGTCCGGGTTCCTGGGAATTCCCCAGCTACACCTCCTCCATGCTCCCGTTCAGACTGCAATGGACATTCAGCTGGCTTCTGAAATGGCTATGGAGATATCTCTGCTTCTCTATGCCCATTTTCGACATCCAAAGCATGAACAATACTTTCAAAATGACCTCCTTTGTCATCAAATGTTCTATAACCAGTCTCACCTTTCTTTCTTTCACCTGCAGCAATGGTAAGAATATATTTTATACCCCAGTAGCCCAGAGACTTCATTAGGCGTAGAGACAAAATTTCATAAGGCATTTCCCTGAGGAAACAATGTTCTATGAGCTGAAACTCGTTTTTATAAAATTGTCCTTCTAATATGTGGGTAAACGTTATGTACATATACCTATGTGAATAAAATTCCGAAGAATGATTGGAGGTGTTCCAAGGGGTGAGGTTGGGGGTAGTTAGCATTTATGCACATATTTCATAAAATATATGCACAAATGAATCCAGGAAATGTTTGTGTACCAAAAGCAGGTGTAAATATTTTACCCATGGTAGTTTTCAGTCAAAGTATGTGCCTATGTATATTTTGAAGCATTGCGGACACTCACACAAGGAAAAGTATGTGCATATGATTTATATGTAAACACACTTATAACATTACCCCATTAAAAGTAGTAGTTACTAAGATGTGCTAAAATATCACATTTTACCACAGCTTAATTTACTGAAGGTGACACTGACCTGCAAAAATTAAGTGACAGAGGTTAGTAACTCCCATGATGAATGAATAACCCAGCTTGCATTATTCCCGGAAATATAATGCCAACTTTGAGTTGGCATTCTTTTTCCTCCCCAAGAACACGGACCACTTATGCACATCTTGATGCTGCCTGGAAGTTATTTAAGGGTGCCAATACATAAAACATTCACCCCATCTCCAAATTCCCCTTAGCACAGTCCCCCTCAACCCTCTGATCCCCCTACTTCCTGATCCTCCCAACAGAATCCCCCTTTCACAAGACCCCTCCTCGGCATTTATAGGCAGCCTCCCTTTTGCCTAACAGGGGGGGAGAAGAAATCATCCCCAGGAATTGCTGCCCTGTAGGGAACCCAGGTTCAAAACAGCATCTCTGACCACCTTGCGGTATTCTTGTGATACTGTCCCAGAGGGTCAGTCTGCCAGATTCTGAATTCTTAGCAACAGTACTGTGAAATTACTGCTAGGTGGTCAGGGACATTATTTAGAACCTGGGTTTCCAACAGGGAAGAAGTGACTGGGGATCACTTCTGCCTCACTCATTAGATATCAGGGAGACCCTAATAAGTGCTGGGGGGGGGGGGGGGGAGGGAATCAGAAGGATGGAGGATCTTCCAGAGGGGATCAGGGATGGGGGCTCGGGGGGACAGGGAGTAAGGGGGATCTGCTTGGGTATCAGGAAGTCTGGAGATTTGTGCTGGGGGAATTGGGGTTGGGAGGTGATTGCTTTATGCAGTAGCCCCTTTAAATAGCTGCAATATTTTTACAGGAATAATGCAGCTTGTAAAATTAAATACAAGCTGTGTTATTCAATTTGCATAATAAGTAAGTGCTTTGCATGCATTTGTATGCTCTGCACCTCATTATTATGGAGCTTGTATTGTAGAAAAATAAGATGCATTAAGTTAGAATGTATGTTATTTGGAAAAATCTTGCATTATTCTCTTAACACACATTAGTGACCACCCCCTAACCATCTTATTGCCTTCAAATCCTGAGTTGGATATGATCCACAAGTAACCCTAAATGATCTTTTCTTATGGAATAGCTCTTTTGATGCACATCTGAAAATTGCCTTGATTCACTGCTTTTATACTCTATTATATCTCATCCCTACATATGTTATATATTATTGTGCTATAGACTAGAGTTTGAGCCATTACAGATCTATATATTGTGCATATAATAAAAATAGCAGGAAATTAGACTCCAGTATTTCAGTAAGTGTAAAATGTGATATAATCATTGCATATTGAAACGAGTGGAGTATAGGATTATTCCGAAAGGAGGTCAAAATGCTGTTATAACTCAATTATCTTTGTATAGTTCATGTTCTTCGATCCTCTCTTACATACTGAATTTCATTTGTGTCCTATTGAGTACTATTATGCTTGTTACAACACAAAGAAACAACTTTTACATCAATCAAAGTTTTCTTTGATGGTTCTCCCTGTTAGGTGCTACTTCTAATCGTCTTTTAAAGGAAGATCCTGAGCTAGAAGAACTGCTTCTGCAATGCAATTTATTACACTCCATCAGTATAAAGTAAGACTTACAGGCAGAACACCATTTTTCTCAGAAATAAATGAGCTAAGAATTATTAACCAAGAAGTATCTTATATAAAACCTTCACATCCAATCCACTGATTATTTTGCTTCCCAGTGGCATGGTGTACGGATGTACTTTTTTTGTTTTAAGTGTCATCAAGTCAATGCTGATTCTTGGCAACCCAGCAGCCCCTGGGTTTTCTTGGCAAGTTATCATCAGAACTAGATTGCCAGGCCTTTTCTTCTGAGTTAATGGAGGGTAAAGTGACTTGCCCAAGGCCTCAAGGAGTGCCAGTGGGAACTGAATCCTGAACTCTTGGGTTGTAGGCTGTTGCTCTAACTACTAGGCTATTGCTCCACTCCATGGTGTGTTTTAGACATTACGAACCCGATTTTCAACAAGACGCCAAGGCCTGACATACCTGCAGAAAGTTACTCATTCAGGAAAAGTGCTTGAATCGTGAGTCATGCGCCTCCAAAATGGGCAAGCAATGAAAATGCAGCAGAAACCAAGAACAGCAGCAGGCACCCACAGCAGCATATACGGGTAAGAACAGGGTCCATAACCCGGGCTCTGCGCCTAAAGTTGACCCGCGATGCCCGTGTATTGTCACACACCAACGTCCCCAGAGGCCGAAAGGCTTGGGTATTTCAGTGGGGCAGTATTCTAATGGCTGTAGAATATTCTTGGAAGGCTTTTGAAAGGCCTTCTGGGACCTGTAGTTTCTAAACACCAGCCAAAGAAGTGTAGTTGCAGACCAAGTGTAAGGTTATATACAGGCTTTATTCCCCGTCCGGGCTAGGATTCATAACATTGGAAACAAAAGGAATACAGACCATTCGTCTGGTAACAAAATTAAAGAAGTATTCAAACAAAAATTGGCTTACTTCAGCATTGACAACAAAACAGAAGGGAAAAAGAAAACAGTCCTTTCACCTTGCAAACATTTTGCTTCCTGTTTTCTTTTGTAAACAGTTCTTATTACTCTCTAACAAAGAGAGGATATGCAATCAGCCTCAGTGTATGTACAGTCCATATCACTATCATCTAAAGATTCTTCATATGGCTCAAACTGCATTTCTTCACCATTAGAGCAAACTTCCCTTGGAATAAAACTTCCGTTGTGAGTGTAACGTTCTTGCCGGGGAGTCAGAGCATTCCCCTCCTCCACTAAACTAGAGGGCAGTGGGTGATTACCACATTCAATGTAATCAGGTCCTTGAGAGCTACACAGTTCTTGGTAAGTGCAAGGTACTTCTGGGTATCTTAAACCTCTTCTACTTCCTGGTCTCTCGGCTGAGCAAAGCTCTGTTTGTAAGAACACTTTCCCCGGTGTTTCTCTGCTGACTTCCTTCCAGGTATAAAATTTTCATCAGGGTAAAAACTATCCCCTGCTGAATACCTGGTGCTGGGTAATTTGTATCTCCTGGACTTGGACACTGGACTGCCACCTCTGCTTACTTCATAGCAAGGTTCTTGGGGAAATTGGACGGCTGTGCACTGCTCCTCAAAAGAGTCTCCCTCAAAATCACCAGCCTCGTATGCCCCTGGCAATCTCTCTGTCTCCGTCCTTGCAGTCCTACTGGTTCTGCTTTCACTCCTTGCAGCTCTCCCAGCTCCTTCCTCTCGCGTCTCCCCCCTACCCTCAGGTAAGTGACTTTTAAATGTGTTTGTCCTGGTGTTAGTTTGGGTTCCACCCTTACGCAGCCGCCCCTCATTTCCTAATGAGTTTTGAGCTAAGCTTGGGTCTGGGCGTTCCCTTACATCTCGTGACTCTGTTTGTATCCGTTGCTTATGGCAACCTTTTTCCACGTGTGAGCCTGAGCTGTCAGTTTCAGCTATGTTCTGCTCCGAGTTCCCTAGTTCCATGGGTTCTGACAGCGCTACCTTATGACAGTATGTATCCAAACCAGCGGCCAAAGAAGCAGGATGGCATTTATGCATGAACCCATGTATCGCCTGTCTGGTGTACCTGTGCATAGATGACACCATCACGCAGGCCCCGCGAGCTGCCTATGCAAGAGCCCCCTGTGGCTGGGCAGATAGACACCAGCGGCATGGCAATGAGGAGAACCATGAATTTCAGCCCCGATGAGAGTGAGACCCTTGCCCGATCCATGCTGCATCAAGAGGGGGTTCTCTGCCCCAGGGGGGGGGGGGCCGTCAGTCAAACCTGCGGCTGTCTACAGCTATATGGAGGGGAATCCAAATCTGGCTACGCAGATAAGGAGGCCTCAGTGGGTGGGGGGGGGGGGGTCTGAGCACCATGCATGGTCACACACACTCTGAAAGGCACATATGTGTGTCTGCACAGAGAGAGAAGGCTGTGTTGCCAAGCCGCATGCTGGTTGTAGCCCCAGTGTATGCCAAACAGGCGTTGGTGGGGGATGGACTATGCATTGGTACAGGTGCCAACCCTGAATGCCTGCAACAGGAGGAATGCCACACGCAGCAGGTGGGGAGGCCACTGTACTCCCTGGTGCCGGTTGGCAGCAACACCACAGGGCATGCATAACAATGGCAGTGCCCAGTGTAGGGGGAGCTGTGGTCAGGCTGGCCACCGCAGGAGACCCTGCCAGCCAGTGTGGACACCTGCCCCACCCGTCAGCCCTTGCGACCCCAGTGCAAGGGTCCAAGGGGGCCAGTGGCAGAATCCATATATGTGTCACCCATCTGTTCCTGCAAGCGGATCTGCCACCACTGCCCATCACCTCTGTCCAGCTGTGGCTGCATGTCGATGATGTGATGTCAAAGAACATGACAGATGTGCAATGGTGAGCACGCACAAACTGTGACACCCTGTCCTGCATGGCTCACAACAAACCATGCAGTGATATAGCCCCTGAGGCAATAGATGCCCCAAACCAAGGCCACACATGGCCCACAATCAAGTACCATATTGCCAAGGAATGCCTACATGCAACAGATAGGAGCAAGGGAAGGGGGAAGACTGCAGAGGTAGCTGAAGGGGCTAGAGGGTGACACAGGTGAAGCAGTGGCTCAGATGGCACCGTTCCTGGTGGCACAGGGCAAGTGTCAAAGGTCCAGGGAAGCGGTGGGCAGGAATATGGTGGCAGATGTCAGAATATGGTGGCAGATGCCAGAGATGTATTATCAGATGCATCTCGCAACTGCTACCATGGCTATGTCCTTGACCCCAGGATGGGCAGGCCACCAGACTTAAGACAGGATGCAGATATGCGCAACATACGATATGGAAGCACCCAACTGAACCCATGTGTGCCTCTCCCTCTCTCCCACTGTGAATATGGCATGTGACGCACACTAGAGGCCTTGAAGTGCCACTATCGCACACTGCACTGGAAGTGACCAAATCAGCTGCAGCGCATCAGGGAGTGGCTGGTGGCTGAAGAAGGTCAGTGGAGTACACAGTGGAGCCCAGCAGATGCAGGGGGTGGCAGTCATGGCTGCCATACAAGTGAAGACAGATCATCTGGTGGTTTACTCTCTCTATACACAAAAATGGGAACGTGCTATGGGCAGCCGTGCCATCCCCCAATGCCACTATCCCGTGTGTGCCCCAGCTGGCACCCAATATGTGTAGATGCACACACACATGGTCAGGGCACGGCACGGATGGGTGGTACAGGGGCACACACCCCCAGTGGTGGCCTCAAGTGAACACTGTGGGCCATAGGTGGGTTGTGTGATGCATGGGTGGGCCCCCAGAGGTGTGCCAGTCCCACCCCAGGGCCATGCCTGTGTGGACCAATAACCCCCTTCCTTTTTCCCCATAGCCGGTTCCAGTGAGGCCCTGGACACCGCTGGCCCACCATACCACCATCCAGGAGCAGTGGTGCAGCACCAGAAGAGCTGATCAAGGGAGCAGAGAGCAGCAGTGCCTCCAGCAGTGACAGGGACAAGAAGGAGACCAGCAACACTGCATCGGAGGACAACACAACAGAGGGGGAGGGAAGCAAGGGGGCCATGGCACAGCAGTGGGATGGGAAGTCAGAGGAGGAGGGATCGGAGGGCCAGGGGCAGGGAAAGGAATCAGAGGAGGGATCAAAGGGCCAGGGGTAGGATGGGGAGTCAGAGGAGGAGGGGGAGGGATCTGAGGGGGTTGCAGAGCACATGGATGCCCTCACCAATGCCATAAGAGGGTACAAGCAGGGCCCCCCTATACAACAGGCTGTCCTAATGCCAGTATATTTCCAGTGATGGGCCATAATAGGGTAGTCTGTGGTATGTACCACTGTTGTTTGTATGACACTGTTGGTACCATTGTAACAGTTTTGACATGTTTGCTAATAAACAGTTCCCATTTTGCAAACACGCTGTGTTTTCCATTTTGTGGGGGCAGAGCATCATGTCTGCATGGGTGGTGCAGGGGACCTGGGGAGAGGGTGCAGGGTTTATGGGCATGGGGTGTGAGCCCTTTGGGCATGTCCATGTGCACAGGTTTGGCACTGAGGCACCGCACGCACAGAAGGGCACAGGCACAGCCCAGCACAAGCAACACCTTTCTGCCATACCCATGCAGAACGAGCTGTGGGCACAGCCCTGCACAGCTGTTGCCTCTGTGCCCACAGCCTGTTCTGCATGGGTATGGCAGAGATGCGCTACCTGTGCTGGGCTGTGCCCACGACCATCTGCATGGGTAGCACCTCTCTGACATACCTGCGTAGTACGGGCTGTGGGCAGTATGGATGTGGCACAGCGGTACTACACATGCAGAGCATCCCCTGCCCTATGGAGGCACATGGTCAGAGTGATGGCATGCACCTGTCAGCATACCATGGTTCCCATGCCCACATACTGTGCTATCTGACCTACCCAGGTATTGCAGTCTGGGCGGCCATGCACACATATGTTACCATCATGCAGTGCTGTGTGGCTATGGCATCTCACAGAGGCTAGCTGTCATGCAGATTTTCAAAATGTCGGAACTCAGGAGAATATGCAGGTGCTTGATATGCCTTTGGATGGTGCATGACGCCGATGCACATCATAACCAAATATGTGTAAAAGGAACTATGCATGGTTAAACAATGGCTGACAAGATACTGTGAGCAACAAAGCACACATAGAAGGCAAACTTCACACTATCTGAGACAGCTATGGCTCTTGAGCTCATCCTGCAACACCCAGCTGACAGCATGACAAGACATCGTCAGGAGGGTCAATGCAGTCCACCATCACAACAGGGACATGGAGGACATAAAGAAGAAGTGGCGGATGGTAACAGTAGGCAGTGAAGGAGAAGAGGGCCAGCAATAGCAGGCTGCTGCCTGTGCAGCAGCGCAGACTCACCCCTCTGGAGGAGCAGGTGCTGTAGTTCATGGAGGAGGTTGTGGGCCATCTCAGGGGTAGCGGGCTTTGACATCTCCACCACAGACACAGTAGGGTGAGTAGGGGTGCCCCATGGCCTGGGTAGGATCATGACAGCCACGTATGTGTCCCCAGCATGCTTCTATCCACCCAAGGCACCCCTGTTTGTCTGTCGGGTGCTGTGTGGGGTGGGTACAATGCAGACCGTACACCACCTGTCAATTCCATAGTGGGCCTGGTGCCACCCTATAGGCCAACCTGGCAACCTATGTCACTAACCTCTGCCACATTTGCTGTCCCACAGACCTGCCAAGGAGCCTGCCTTCTTTGCCTGGAATAAATGCATCAGGGGAGCCTCACCAACCACTGCAGATGATGCCAGTGTGCAGCCAGGATGTAGCACAGCCATTGGGGCTGGTGTGCCTGCCAAGGCAGAAGAGTGGTCCTGTGCACCACCCAGGGCAGGGAAGTGGTCCAGTGGTCCAGTACACCAGCCAGGGCAGAGGAGCAGTCAGATTCACCACCCAGGGCAGTGGAGCATACCAGTGTGTCTGCTAGGGCTGGGGAGCTGGAAATGGATGACACCCCACTTGCTGAATTACAATTTGTCATCCTGAATGACCCTGTGGGTGCAGGGGCAGTGATGTGGACCAGGAGCTTCTGCAGGAGAGTGCACACCTGATGACTGACACAGAGGGCATATTGTCCAAGTTAAAAAGTATCTGGTGGGACCTGTAGGCTGCAGAACAGGCAAGGAAGGCAGAGCATGAGGACTGGTGGGACCACAGATTGTGCATGGAGTGCCACATAGAAGGGCACCTGTAACTGATGAGGGAGATAGCAGCTTACCAGGCATCAATTGCTGGTTCCCTGTGAAGTTTGATGGCCTCATGCAGGTGCAGGGGTGGATGCTGGATTGTCAGTGCTACAGCACAGCCACCTGTTAGCCCTGACCCATGTCCATCAGCCTGCCCTGTTGGGGAGGGTGACAAGGCTGCCAGCACATCATCGGACAGCACTCCACTGTGTCACAGTGCCTGTGTCAGCAAGTGCCCATGGCCAGCGGGGAGCCCAGGGGCAGGAGACACACATGGGAGAAATAAAGTATCACTCTGCACACATAGTGTAGTATTGGGCACTTTATTAGTGATTGTGTATGTCCTATCCAGGTGCTGGTGTAGAGAGGTCACCTCAAACTATCACGTATCATCCACGCATGCTGGGCCACTGCCCAGGCCTGCTGCTGGCTCCCAGACTCTGCACCATCACCATCTGCTGCCTCTGCAGTCTCTGCAGACTCTCACTCCTCCACATCCGCTGGCTCTGGGTCCGGCAATCCATGCATCCATGCCAGGTTGTGGAGTATGTAGCATGATGGAAATATCTTGCATACACACTCTGGGCTGTAGAGGAGTTCTCCACTGCTCCTGTCAAGCAGCAAGTGGCTCTTCAGCACCTCTACTGCGCGCTCCACAACCGCCCAGGTCTGCTGCAGGGCACCACTGTACTGCTCCTCCTGCCAGCTCATGGGGTGGTGCACTGGTGTCAGCAGCCAGGTTCTCAGGGGATATCCACGATCACCTGTTGGGGAAATGTGAGATGTGCACATGAGCATGGGACATGCATTAGGTATAGTCTATGGGCTGCTATGTAAAGTATATAGCATACCATCTACTAGAAAGGTAGGGTGCAATATCTATTAGCCAGTGACATTGTGGCAGTGAGGGGACACCAACATATGACTTGTGCGGCAGTCAGGCATGTGGAGAGGGGCAATGGGTGATGGCGACATGAGCTGGCCTGTTGGGAGGGGGGCAGGGGCATGGCAAAGGGATGCAGTTGGGGAGTCTGCGAGCTGGGATGGGGCAGACATGGCCGTGCCCTACACAATCAGCTGCCATGTGGTTATGCTACATGGCACCAGCCTCTGCTCATCTGCATTTCACATGTTGGTATGTGTTGCCTGCTTTCGGCCACAGGGCTTCCCCTGGTTGTCACTGCAATGTGCACACAGTGGTGCTCATGTGTTGCGATATATACAAAACACATATATCACCACCTGTTGCATTATATATAGCATCATACTACAGCAAGCAAAGAGCTGTAATTTAAATCAAATCAGAATATAACTTAGCATAAAAGGCAAAACAAGGTCAGTACTCTTTGAGCAACAAAGTCTTCTAGAGACCTTTACAAAGAGAACTTCTACCTAGGGGGCAAGAGACTTGTGAAACTTTTTCAATAGGTGTTAACACCAGGTGTTATTTCCCTCCCTCCCTCCCCTGGGATAATCATAGCTTTATAGGTACTTACACATCTTAGAGCAGCAGTTCTCAACCTGTGGGGTAACCACAGGATTTAGCGGGGGTCGCCTCACTCCACCGTTAAAAAAAAAAAAAAAACGCACAAGTTGCTGCCGCTGCCGAGTCCACTTCTCAGCAGCGGCAAACTCACCGCCTCCCAGTCCCTTCTAATGCAGCCACGACTCCCTGTCTCTTAGGAAACCACGGCTATGCCAGTAAAACCATTGCAGAGCCTTCCTGTTTCTTGACGGGCTCCGTGCAGCATTGTCCCGCCTCCAAAGGAAGTTGTTTACCACTCAATAGCCATGCCGTAAACGAGAACTGATCCACCTGCGGCATCCTTACCGGACCCTGGCTGAGAAGGTCCTCTCTTACCGGGAGCCTCCATGGTCGATCTGCCAGTAGCCGAACAAGATCAGCATACCATGGCCACCTTGGCCAGTCTGGAGCAATCAGGATCACCAACCCCTGATGTGCTTCTATTCTCTGAAGAACTCTGCCGATGAGCGCCCAAGGAGGGAACACATAAAGCAACCCCTCCGAGGGCCACCGTTGAACTAGGGCATCTAGCCCTTCTGACATTCTTTCTCTTCTCCTGCTGAAGAATCTGCTCGCCTTGGCAGACTCCCAGCGCGCCATCAAATCCATCACTGGTGGTATCCATCAGAGAACCACCTATTCGTAGACGTCCTGGCTGACTCCCACTCGCTATGATCTATCTTGTGCCTGCTGAGGAAGTCGGCCGTGACGTTCTCCACTCCGGCGACATGCTGGGCTGAAATGGCCATCTCATGAGACCTTCTGCCTCCTCCTCCAATAGAAGGCTGCTCGTACCGCCTTGCCAATTGATGTAGGCCACTGCCATAACGTTGTCTGAAAGAATTCTGACCGCTCTCCCGAGAACCAAACTCCGGAATGCTCTGAGGGCCATCGTCACTGCCCGCAACTCCAATCTGTTGATGGGCCATTGTGACTCCTGGGAACTCCAGCTTCCCTGAGCAAAGTGTCCCTTGCAGTGCGCCCCCAGCCTGACAGACACGCGTCCGTCATCACTTGCATCCACCGGGGGGTATCGAGAGGCATTACCTTCTCCACACTTCCAGGCGAGAGCCACCACTGTAGAGATGCATTGGCTGCCGGTGTACAGGGTAAGACCGTCGACAGAGGCTGCTTCTGATGTGACCAGTGCCACAACAAAGCCCACTGGAGCAGACGCATATGCGCTCTGGCCCATAGCACTAGGTCTAACGTAGCCACCATCATCTCCAGTACCTGCAGGTAATGCCAGACTGACGGAGTATTCCGAGCCACAAACTCTCTCACAAACAGCATAGGCTTTCTGCCCTCTGAGCTGGCAAGAAAACGTTACCCGATAAAGTGTCAAATCTTGCCCCCAAATACTCGATCTCCTGAGTGGGCACTAACTTGTTCTTTGCTTGGTTGATCACCCACCCCAAGCTCTGAAGGAGAGCTACTACCCTGGCTGTTGCCTTCAAACTTTCCTCCCTGGACTTGGCCCTGATCAACCAATCGTCCAGGTAAGGATGCATGAGAATGCCTTCTCCGCGAAGAGCCGCTGCCACCACCACATCACCTTGGTGATAGTGCGAGGAGCCGTTACCAGGCCGAACGGCAACGCTCGAAACTGAAAGTGACCCTGCAGTACCACGAAGCTCAGGAACTGCTGGTGAGCTTCTCTGATGGGAATGTGAAGATACGCCTCGGTGAGGTCGAGAGAAGTTAGAAATTCTCCCTGCCTCACCGCCACTATCGCTGACTTCAGAGTTTCCATCTGAAAGTGTGGAACCCAAAGACATCGATTGACGTGCTTGAGATCTAGAATGAGTCGCCAAGACCCTTCTTTCTTTGGGACCACAAAATAGATTGAGTACTGACCGCAGCCATATTTATCCCTTGGCACTGGGACCACCGCCCCCAATGCTAGCAGCTTTGCCAGGCTTTCTTCTACCGCTGCGTGCTTGACTACCATCCTGAAAGGCGAATGGACGAACGAGGGAAGGACTGGTCTTGCAAACTCTAGGGAATATCCGAATTCTACCACCTCCAGGACCCACTGGTCGGAAGTTACCCGGACCCAGGCGGGAAGGAACTGCCTTAAATGACCCCCTAATGGCAGCACCCCCACCCGAGCCCCCGTTGTCTCATTGCGGTTTTATCTGGCCAGAGGAAGCAGAAGAGGCTCCAAAACCTCTCCCCGCTCCTCAAAACCAGCGGAAACCTTTACCTCTGGTGGGAAACCTGCTCCTCTGAAAGGAGTTCTGCCGAGCTGGCCTAGACCTCTGAAACTCCCTTTGTTGAGAGCGCCCCTGAGATGAAAGGCGCCCCTGCTTGGGCCTATCCTCCGAAAGCCTGCCCCCTTTAGACTCCCCTAAATCTTTCACCAACTTGTCCAAGTCCTCTCCGAAGAGCAGCTTCCCCTTAAAGGGAAGTCTGCTGAGGTGGGACTTGGAGGAAGCATCCACTACCCAGTTTCGGAGCCAAAGATATCAGCGAGCAGCCACCAGGGAAGCCATGTTCTTTGACAAGCTTCTGATGAGGTCATACTGACTATCAGCTAGATAGGCTGCTCCGGACTCAATCCACGCCGCATCCCCTTGCGGCTCTACCTGCGACCCCTCAGCCGACTGCAGTTGCTGGGACCACCTCAAGCACGCCCAGGCCACCCAAGCCCTGCATACCGAAGCTTGAAGGGCTATGGCACTAATGTCGAAGGCCTGCTTCAGCAAGGTGTCCATCTTCCTGTACTGACCATCTTTCAGAGCTGCAGTGCCCTCCACCGGGATGGTAGTCTTCTTGGTCACAGCCGATACTGCCGCATCCACTCTGGGAGACTTTAATAACTCCTTTTCTGCCTCAGGCCATAGAGCGCATGCCCCTTAGTCCGGACTCCGGCTGATTCCACTCGTCCTGTATCATCTGCCGGACTACCCTGTGCACTGGGAAGACCTTCTGGGACTTCCGGACTGCCTGAATCAATGGATCCTCTAGAGCATCCTCGCTCCCTTGCACTCCAGTGGACATATTAAGTACCTTCAAGGACTCTCCAATCAATGCCGATAACTCCTCATGGCGAAAAACTCTCACAATTCTCGCCTACTCCTCAGAAATCTCACCTTCCTCTTCCCCCAAATCTCTGTCTGATTCCAGAATCTCCGAATCTGGGGAAGTGGGCTCATCCTCCTCTGCTCTCGCCCTCTTGGCAGGGATGTCTGGCACAAGAAGCTTGTTCTCCGCCTCCCGCTTATGAGGCCCTTGACCTTCCTGTTGACGCATACAGAAAGCTTTGTACAACAAAAGTACAAATTCCGGGGAAAAACCACAGAGGCCTCCCTCCACCGCGGAGGTGCCAGGTAGTGGCTGAGAGGATACCTGCTGCCCTGCCAGCAAGGGAGGCAGCGATCCTTCCCCAAAGGCCCCCTCCAATGCTTCCCCTATTTCCATTGATCCGGAAGCTGATGGGGACTTCTTTACACTGCACACTCCAGTTTCAGACACCGCACCCCTGCGGGCCCCACAGAGAAGGCACTGAGGACGCGCAGGCATTGCACCCGCTTGACACTACTCTTTCTTTTTATTTATTTTTTTTAAACGTGAACTCTATAAACAAAAAGGAAAGTCTAACTACCTTACCATATACAAAATTTAGAACTATATCTAATAGCTAAAAATAAAGTATCTATATTCTTATACTCTATGTTCTTTTTCTTTTCTTTTTTTTTAACTCTATCGAAATAATAAAACCAAATAAAACTAAATTTGCCTCAAAGGCCCCTACTAAAAATGGTAGAATCCCCTCTTACCATCCAGGTCTGTTCCTTCACCTGCCCCAGTAAAGCACAGCGCGGCTTGAAAGCGCGCGAAGGCCAGAGCGTGAACTTTCACTCTGTGCAGCCACCATCCTGCTTCGTGAGGAAACTGCCGTGGGCCCAGCGGCCCGAATAAAAACCCCTCTGCCGACCTCCTACCTGCTTCCCCTTGCCGCTCCTCTGCTCTTCAATGCGGAACGAGGAGAGTGGACGCTGCGGTCTTCCCGCCCTTGTGCTCAGCTGCCTCTTGGGCTTCGGCAACGAGGCGGGAGACCGAAGAAGAGGCCCTCCTCAGCTGAAGACCCGGCCGCACTGAAATAAGCCAGGCTCCGCTGCAACGAAGCAAAACGCTGCTTTTTTTTTTAAGAAACGGGCCGAGCCGCTGCAAGCCTCCTCCACCGGAAGGGGGGGAGGGGGGAGAGGAACGAGGGAACCCCAGGAAGAAACTAACTACATGGAAGGGAATTAAACCAAAGTAAACAATAAGTAAAGAAAAAAACAAAGACCCCTCCTATACTATGTCTCTCCAGCAAGCCTATTCCACTAGCTTGCTGCTCACTCCAGCTGCTTGGAGACTGAGTAAAAACTGAGGCTGGTGGGTGATGCCAGTGCTATATATATCCTGACGTCATCAAGAAAATGACTTACTCAGTCTCCAAGCTGCAGGAATAGGAGCACAACCCAGAATGAAGGGACTGGACTGGAGAGACGATTAGGAATACCCTCATGGAGAGTAATTTTATAAAATCCCATGTAGTTAACACACATTTTTATGTATGCCATGCCTATTTAATAAAGTTAAGCACATGTACTTTAATTTATCAAATATTAGTGTAACTGGCCAAAACTGCTTGCTTATTAAGGTGTGATCACCTACATTAGCTCTATTTCTGATGCAAATGCCCAGACCTAAATTTGCAAGGAATGCCTGCAGTGAACGTATGCACAATTAGATCTGTACACATCCTTACAGAATCATGACTGAAGCATTTACATGCGTAAGTTGACACTTGCAAGTATATATGACTAAAATAACTAGATTTACATGCATTGTGGCATTTTTTAATATAAAATTGCCCCCTAAATGGCCAAATTGTGCATTATTTGCTCTTGATGCACATTTTGACAGTGCAACACAAACAAAATAATGAGATACAAAGCACGCAAAAGCATGCAGAGCACCTCATTATTATGCTGATCAAACAATGCAGCTTGCATTTAACTTCATAATCGACGTTATTCATGGAACATAAGATAAGTCATATTGGGTCAGACCAAAGGTCTATCAAGCCTCGGTATCCTATTTCCAAAAGCGGTCAGTCCAGGTCACAAGAACCTGTCAGATTACCAAATGCTTTGAACTGGCCTTAATTTTCCTCCAGAGGAGCACTGGGCCACTAATATGCAATCTGATGCTCCCAGGGGCCATTTAAAGGAGTCTGTGGTGCCCTACTCTCTGCACCCATCCACCCCTGCCCCCTCCCAGCAAAGACCTCCCAATCAGAGTCCCCCAACAGACACCACATCATCCCTTAAAATGAACATTTCATCCACCTGAAGAAACCCTTGACACCATCATGTATGTCTACAGTGAGGGGCAGGAATGATACCTATTTGCTCCTCCCCCATAGGCTGCCAGCATGGAAATGGTATTAATCAATCTCTAGCAGTACTACAATCAAGGGAGCTTGACCTTAGTACTAGCACTGTGAGACTACTGCTAGGGGTTAAACGGGTGTTAGTTTGATACTAGTAGCAGACAGGAGAGGAGCATCTGGGAATTGTTCCTACCCTTACTGTTAAACATCAGGGAATGCCCAGAATCTGGTAGGACTGAAGGAGTCTCTTCAAGGGGTATGGAGGATCTGTTTTGGGGATTGGTGGGTCTATTTTGGGGGGCCATGGAGTGTCTGTTAGGAGTGTTATTAGGAAGCCTCTGATTGGGAGGTCTTTGTTGAAGGGGTATTAGATGGGGGGGGAGGGGGTGGAATTAAGACACAAACAGCTCTTTTAAAATATAGTAGGCCCAAATTGGGGTCACTATCAGCATTACTGTAGCCTGGAAGATCATCAAAGCCAAGGGCATGCAGCAGACTCCCTTCTGAATGTGGCTGGAGTCAGACAAGGATCCCCGGTAAGTGTTTCTGTGTTTTCTGATTCTGGAACATCTAGGTCTGGGGGAGTTGTTCAGAGTATCTCTAGAGAAGGGTTTGCAGCCATGGGGGTGGATGTTTGCTCCCTTAAGAAACCCCAGAAGGTCTGCATGGATAAGCTGTGGGAGACTATCACAATGCTGAATAAATCTTTGTGAGAAATACATTTCTCTAATTGAACTTCAGAGCAGAGTTGCCAAGGACACGGGAGAAGTGGCAGTCACAGAAGGCAGGTGTAACAAGCTGGAATAAGATCTAAAAAGTATACAAGCTGTGCAGGTACTGTACAGCTTATCAAGGATAAGCTACCTATTCACTGGAGGTTGGAAGCTCTAGATAATGGTGCCCGGTTTGTGAACTTGAGGGCCCTTAACTTTCCTATAACCCCCATAATATCTCCTATGGATATGTTTAGAAGATATATGAAGGAGATTCTGGGCATTCCAGACTCGGCACTGCCTCCTTTGATCCTAATCTCTTGTTCCCCTTGTGTCTCCTCTCCTACTCTTTGTAGTGCTATATAAATGATTAATACTAGAAGTAGTATTTACAGTCATCAAAAGTAGAAGAAAAGAATGTGGAAATGTGAAAAGGAGAGATAACAGCAGATAGTTTGGATTTAACTAACTTTTTGGAACACTCCTTAATTGAAGATCATCAGAGAGAGATGCTTCTGGTGTCATTTGTATTCCTCAGGATCGAGATTGTGTCCTTCAGCAATTTTTCTCAAAAAGGATTGCATTATTTCTAGGCTCAAAAATATGTCATCAGACTCAGGAAAGAAGGAAAACATTTCTTAAACTATACCAAGAAGTTTTAAATTTTGGCGGCACTTTCCTATTGAGATTTCCTTGTGAAAGTCCAGTTATTATTTCCATTGTTAAATATTTGTTTTTTGAGCCACAAAAATTGAGCTTTCTTTTGGAAGCTAAACAATTGGATCTTAGAAACATAGAAACATAGAAACATGATGACAGAAAAAGACCACATGGCCTATCTAGTCTGTCCTTCCATATCAACAACTACAACAGTCCACTTTTTACCTTTAGAGATCCTCTGTGTTGGTCCCATGCTTTTTTGAATTCAGTTACTGTCCTCATCTCTACCACCTCCACTGGGAGACTATTCCATGGATCCACTACTCTTTCCGTAAAGAAATATTTCTGCATATCACTCCTGAATCTATCTCCCTTCACCCTCATCCCATGTCCCCTCGTAGCAGAACTTGCTTTCAATTGAAAGAGGCTTTCTCCCTGAACATTTATGCCACAGAGGTATTTAAACATCTCAATCATATCACCTCTATCCCGCCTTTCCTCTAAGGTGTACATATTAAGATCCTTAAGTCTGTCCTCATATGCTTTATAATGAAGCCCACTAATCATTTTAGTAGCCACCCTCTGCACCGACTCCATCCTGTTCACATCCTTTTGAAGGTGCGGTCTCCAGAATTGCACACTATACTCCAAATGAGGTCGCACCAAAGACTTATACAGAGGCACTATCACCTCCTTTTTTCTGCTAGCCATTCCTCTCCGTATGCACCCAAGCATCCTTCTAGCTTTTGCCGTTGCTTTTTCTACCTGTTTAGCTACTTTAAGATCATCAGACAATACCACGCCTAGGTCCCGCTCTTCTTTAGTGGACAAAAGTACTTCATCTCCTATACTGTATTGCTCCCTTGGATTGCTGCAGCCCAAATGCATGACCTTACATTTTTTAACATAAGAACATTAGATATGCCATACTGGGTCAGACCAAGGTCCATCAAGCCCAGTATTCTGTTTCCAACAGTGGCCAATCTAGGTCATATGTACTGTGATGCAGCAAGGGGCACACAGCCCAGGGAAAATAAGATAAAAGAAAGACTTACCTCAGAGTCAGCTTTAGAAAGCAGCACTAGGCACCATGATTCACTGCAGCAAGGGAAATTCTTGCTACGTAGCAAACAAAAGTCCCATCAGGAACACCTGAGTGAGAGTCCCCAGGTCACGTGTAGAGCTAGGGATTATTTAGGGCAGGGTTCCAGTCAGTTAGGGAGGAGAATCAGAAGCAGGATCACCACGGGAAGCAGTAGGAGAGAGAGGAGCAGGAGGTGTGTCCCAGGTCAGCTGAGCAGAAGCCCCAGGGGATTGCTGGGAGGAAATTCTTCTCACGAGGAGTCAGGAAGTGAGTCTGTCTCCAGCTCTCGAGAAGGAAGGTTCAAGGCAAGCTGCACTAAGGGAAGACCTGCTACCAGGAATAGCTTTGGAGAGAAGCCAGGATTACCCCACTACCCAAGATGCCAGCATTTGCCAGCTCAAGGCAGAGGTCACGGTGAGAGGGAAGTGTTGGGGGATGGGCACTCCATGCATGACTACAGCTTAAGAAATAGGTGTAAAGTTAGGAACAAATATACTCCTGTTCAACCAGCCCGGGAGGCTAGAAGCAAAGGCTATAGAGAGCCAAACATAAAGACAAGCCCTGCAGAGAGAAGGAAACTTCCCTATAGTAACAAAGAGAAGTTTAAAGCTTATAACTGCAAAGGGCAGGGTTCTGACTACAGACATAAGAAGCAAGATGTTTCAGAGCTAATGTTCTGGGAGGCAAGCCCAGGCAGAACCAGCTACCGAGAGAGATATAGACCCAAAGGGGGAAAAGCCCCCAGTGACTGTTATAGTGAAGTGTCACAAGACGCTATAGCTGAATACCGTTCTCAAGAAGGGTCTGATACCAGCAGTGTGAGTAGTGCTGGGGAAATGATATGGGAAGACGCTGCTAGTCTGCAAGAGGATATTCCTATGGATTGCAGTGTCTGTGTTAAATGCAACCGTATGATGTAAATACTGGATGAAGAGAACTCTGTGAATATAACAAGAGAATATACGTGTGTCACCACTTTTGTTGCTAAGCTTATCTGATTTAAAGTTTCTGTTTCCTTTGACAAAGTCCGAGCGGGACGGGGAATAAAACCCACTTTTCATTTCAAGTTGCTCTGAAAGACTTTTTATTTACAAGACCAGAGTAATTACTTGTGCATACGCCCTAGGCAACCGCCTATATTGGGCTAAATAGGCCTCTAACCACAGGCCCCGTCACAGGTTGGCGTAGTTTTATCGGATCCAGTCCAGGAAACAAGGAGCTACAGTGCAGAGCGACAACGCGGGACGAGCGGAGTTGGCACGCACGGAGGAGGATCCAGGTTCCAGAAGTGCGACCGCAAGCACCTTCTCAAAATAAGACCCTCCACCTTGCTCAGGTAACGGGTATTTGGGCACAGGTTGGGGAGGATCGCTGGTGAGAAGAGGAGGCTTGGGAGGAGAAATTTTTATCCTTGTTATTGTGCCGCACTTGGTTTGGTGTGTTTCTGATTTGTTTCAGGAAAGGAGATGACGACGACGATGGATGCACGGGAGGTTCTCAGGTGGATGAGCAGCCAGTTCGAGAAGCAGGGAGAGCTAGCTCGGCAGAACCAGGAGCAGGCCATCGCTGCCCTGGTGGAGCAACAGAAGCCCCTGACGGACTTAATGCGGACTATCCTGAAGGAGCCTAAGAAGGACGAATCACCAGCAGCCGTTCCTATCTGTGGGGTAGGCCCACAGAGCTGTGGGATTTGGACTTTAGGACAAATGCATGCTAGTGACAATTTTGATGACTTTGTGCAAACATTTGAACGAATAGCTAGTAATGCTAAGTGGCCACAAGAGCAGTTAGCCGTTAGGCTGGCCTCAGCGTTAACTGGTGAGGCTCAGGCAGCCTATAGGGCCATGCCAGCAGCTCTTGCAAGTGACTATCAAGAGGTTAAGAGAGCTGTACGGGATAGGTTGGGCTTAACCCCTACCATGTACAGACGCATGCTCAGGTCTACCCGGATTCAACCGGAGGAAACACCAAAGGCACTGTATCACAGAGTGCATGGGTTGGTTTTAAAGTGGCTTGAACCCGAGGGTAAACGAATGGAGGAAGTACTTGATCTAATTGTACTAGAGCAGTTCTTTGACGCAGTACCTGAAGAGGTTAGAACATTTCTTACTCTACAGAATTGTAGAACCTCTGCTGAAGCAGCGCACCTAACGGAAAGATTCTTTGAGGCTGAACTAATCAAAGGAGCCAGCGCTAGCAGCCGGTCAGGGTTAGACAACTCTGTAAGAAATGCTAATATGTCTTTAAGGAACAAGGTGGGTTCACAGGAATCCAGGTATATAAAAGCAGAAGGCAACAAGGTATTAAAGTGTTTTAAGTGTGGGAAAAGTGGACACTTTAAAAGGGAATGCAGGTCTCGCACAGCACTTGTTACTGGCCAGGTTCACCTCACAGCTGCAGGTTTCCGAGTAGATGTGGAGGTACAGGGAGTCCCAGCTAAGGCCTTGCTTGACTCGAGGGCCGACCAAAGTATGGTCTCTCGCCGTTTTTGGAAGGCCATACAGGCCCAGAGGGGTTTTCCCCCGAGTCAGCAAGAGGGAACAGCGAAGATTCAGTGTGTGCACGGGGCAACAACTTCATATCCTTTGTTCAGGATAAAAGTTAAGGGCTTAGGCACACGAAGGGAAGTATTAGTAGCCATCATTCCCAGGCTACCCTACGACATCGTGCTAGGAAGAGATTGGCCACCCTTCTATAAAGGCATAGAGAGCAATACATGCATAAAGGGAGGGTTAGTTTCCACCAGATCTCAGGCGAAGGAACTGAGGACCCCTAGTGACACTTTAGTGGAGGAAAATCCTAATCCTATAATGGAAGAAGGTGAGGTAGAACCAGAAGAGGGGGAAGAGGTGAGTGCAGATGAGGGCCTACACGAGCTTCCCAGGCACGATGATTTAATTGCTAACCCCAGCGAAGGGAAACAGAAGAGTAAGGGTGAAAAGCGACGAGAGAGGCAGCACCGAGCCCAGTTGAGAGCCGGAGTAGCCGATGGGCAAGGCTTGCCATGGGTACCGGCGGACCTAGTAAAAAAGTTTCCGTCCTTTGCTAAAGAACAGAGGGCAGACCCTGTATTAAAATATGCCTTCGAGTTTGCAAAGGCGGAGAGGGACGTACTCCCTAGATTCCTATTAGAGGAGGAGATATTATACAGGGAGAGTAGTAACCCCCAAAATAATGCCATTAGGAAACAGTTGGTAGTTCCTACCACATTTAAGGCTGTTGTCATGAGGCTCGCTCACGACCACCCTATTGGAGGGCATAAAGGGGTACAGGCCACACTCGACCAAATTCTCGAGCGGTTTTATTGGCCTGGAGTATTTCGCGAGACAAAGAAATTTTGTGAGGCTTGTCCGGCTTGTCAGCGAGTAAGCGCTGCAAAGCCTGCAGGAGTTCCCCTGATCCAGATGCCTACCATAACGGAACCAGTTAGGAGAATGGCAATGGACATTGTAGGGCCCCTAATAAGAACCCCTAGGGGATTTCAGTATATCCTAGTTATCATGGATGTAGCCACTAGGTTCCCCTGGGCGATTCCTTTACGGAACATTTCTGCTAGATTTATAGCCACAGAATTAATAAAGTTATTCTGTGAGGTAGGTTTCCCGAGGGAAATGCTCACAGACAGGGGAAGCAATTTGGTCTCAAAATATTTAGCACAGGTATGGGATGCTTTTGGCATCACCCATATAAAAACAGCGGCGTATCATCCACAGACAAACGGTCTAGTGGAACGCTTCAATCAAACCCTTAAGCAGTTGCTAAGGAGAGGGTTAGAAGGGCAAATGGCGGACTGGGATGTTATGCTCCCATTTGTCCTATATGCTAGTAGGGAACGGACACAAACTTCCCTAGGAACATCTCCCTACGAACTTATGTTCGGACGGGCACCACGAGGGGTCTTGGACATATTAAGAGACCAGTGGGTGGAACCAGGTGAGGAAGAAATAGGAGTTCCTCAATTTCTTTGCGGGCTACGGAGTCGCCTCCAGAGGGCATCTCAAGCCACGGATAAGAATCTACAGGATAGTAGAAAAACACAGAAAAAGTACTATGACAGGGGTAAAAAACCTAGACAGTTGGCCACAGGTGATAAGGTCGTGGTAATGGTCACTGATCCAGGGCCAAAATTTGAGGCCCGGTAGAAGGGTCCCTATACGGTAGTGGATCGCAAGGGTCCGGTGTCATATCTAGTCAAGAGTGACAGAGGGCGCCTTCAGACGTACCACATAAATGTTTTAAAACCATGGCATGAAAGGATGGCCACTGTTAGCAGTTTTAATATAGTACCCAAGTACCGGGCAGCACACACAGGTCCCCGGAAGCCCTACGAGGAGGGTAACCCATGGTACAGCAGGTATGAGGGAACACTCATGAGGCTAGGACAGATTCCGCGCTGTGTGCACAATAGTTTACCAGCACGGAATATCTTAAGAGGGGGGATATGTGATGCAGCAAGGGGCACACAGCCCAGGGAAAATAAGATAAAAGAAAGACTTACCTCAGAGTCAGCTTTAGAAAGCAGCACTAGGCACCATGATTCACTGCAGCAAGGGAAATTCTTGCTACGTAGCAAACAAAAGTCCCATCAGGAACACCTGAGTGAGAGTCCCCAGGTCACGTGTAGAGCTAGGGATTATTTAGGGCAGGGTTCCAGTCAGTTAGGGAGGAGAATCAGAAGCAGGATCACCACGGGAAGCAGTAGGAGAGAGAGGAGCAGGAGGTGTGTCCCAGGTCAGCTGAGCAGAAGCCCCAGGGGATTGCTGGGAGGAAATTCTTCTCACGAGGAGTCAGGAAGTGAGTCTGTCTCCAGCTCTCGAGAAGGAAGGTTCAAGGCAAGCTGCACTAAGGGAAGACCTGCTACCAGGAATAGCTTTGGAGAGAAGCCAGGATTACCCCACTACCCAAGATGCCAGCATTTGCCAGCTCAAGGCAGAGGTCACGGTGAGAGGGAAGTGTTGGGGGATGGGCACTCCATGCATGACTACAACTTAAGAAATAGGTGTAAAGTTAGGAACAAATATACTCCTGTTCAACCAGCCCGGGAGGCTAGAAGCAAAGGCTATAGAGAGCCAAACATAAAGACAAGCCCTGCAGAGAGAAGGAAACTTCCCTATAGTAACAAAGAGAAGTTTAAAGCTTATAACTGCAAAGGGCAGGGTTCTGACTACAGACATAAGAAGCAAGATGTTTCAGAGCTAATGTTCTGGGAGGCAAGCCCAGGCAGAACCAGCTACCGAGAGAGATATAGACCCAAAGGGGGAAAAGCCCCCAGTGACTGTTATAGTGAAGTGTCACAAGACGCTATAGCTGAATACCGTTCTCAAGAAGGGTCTGATACCAGCAGTGTGAGTAGTGCTGGGGAAATGATATGGGAAGACGCTGCTAGTCTGCAAGAGGATATTCCTATGGATTGCAGTGTCTGTGTTAAATGCAACCGTATGATGTAAATACTGGATGAAGAGAACTCTGTGAATATAACAAGAGAATATACGTGTGTCACCACTTTTGTTGCTAAGCTTATCTGATTTAAAGTTTCTGTTTCCTTTGACAAAGTCCGAGCGGGACGGGGAATAAAACCCACTTTTCATTTCAAGTTGCTCTGAAAGACTTTTTATTTACAAGACCAGAGTAATTACTTGTGCATACGCCCTAGGCAACCGCCTATATTGGGCTAAATAGGCCTCTAACCACAGGCCCCATCACAGTACCTAGCAGTTTCCCCAAGAGACACAAGTTCCACAATGCTTGTACTGGGTCAAGCATTGATATCTTCGGTCACTTCTTAATAATGGTTTATGGACCTTTCCTCCAGGAACTTGTCCAAACCTTTTTTAACCCAGCTACACTAACAGCCTTTACTACATCCTCCGGTAACAAATTCCAGAGTTTGATTACACGTTGAGTGAAAAAATATTTTCTTTTATTAGTCTTTTCTTTTATTGCATGTCCCCTAGTCTTTCTATATTCTGATAACGTAAACAATCGATCTACGTTTACCCGTTCCACTCCGTTCATTAATTTATAGACTTCTATCATATCTCCCCTCAGCCGTCTCTTTTCCAGGTTAAAGAGCCCTAACCTTTTTAGCCTTTCTTCATAGGAGTATCCTTCCATCCCCTTTACCATTTTGGTGGCTCTTCTCTGAACCTTTTCTAAAATCGCTATATCCTTTTTAAGATACGGCGACCAGAATTGCACACAATATTCAAGGTGTGGTCTCACCATGGAACGATATAGAGGCATTATAATATCTTTTGTTTTATTTTCCATTCCTTTCCTTATCATACCTAGCATTCTATTTGCTCTCTTGGCCGCCGCTGCACACTGGGCCGAGGGTTTTAACATGGTATCCACAATGACGCCTAAATCTTTTTCCTGGGTGGTGGTTCCTAATGTGGAACCTTGCATTGTGTAATCATAGTTTGGGTTGTTCTTCCCTAGGTGCATAACCTTGCACTTGTCCACATTAAATTTCATCTGCCATTTTGATGCCAAGTCTTCCAATTTATCAAGATCCTCTTGCAATTTTTCACAATCCTCTTGGGCTTTAACAACTTTAAATAGCTTTGTGTCATCTGCAAATTTGATAACCTCACTCGTTATTCCACTTTCCAGGTCATTTATGAATATGTCAAAAAGCAGCGGACCCAGAACAGATCCCTGGGGTACACCACTATTCACCTTTCTTCATTGGGAAAATTGGCCATTTAGCCCTACCCTCTGCTTTCTATCTTTTAACCAGTTCCTGATCCACAATAGTACACTGCCTCCTATCCCATGACTCTTTAGTTTTGCCAAAAGTCTCTGATGAGGGACCTTATCAAAGGCTTTCTGAAAGTCCAGATACACAATATCAACCGACTCACCTTTGTCCACCTGTTTATTCACTCCTTCAAAAAAACATAACAGATTAGTAAGACAAGATCTTCCTTGTCTAAAGCCATGTTGGCTGTCTCCCATTAGGTTGTGACTATCTACATGCTGAGTAATTTTATTCTTTATGATGGTTTCTACCATTTTTCCTGGTACTGACGTCAGGCTCACCGGTCTGTAGTTTCCCGGATCACCCCTGGAACCCTTTTTAAAAATTGGTGTTACATTGGCGATCCTCCAATCTTCAGGTATTAGAGATGATTTTAATGATAGTTCACAGATTACTGATAGCAGGTCTGCAATCTCATATTTCAGTTCTTTCAACACCCTTGGATGTATACCATCTGGCCCAGGTGATTTGCTACTCTTCAGTTTATCTAATAGTTGTAAGACATCTTCCTGATGTATCGATATTTCCTTCAATTCTTCCGCACCTTTAAATACCACTTCAGTCATGGGTAACATCCCTACATCTTCCTCAGTAAAGACCGAAGCAAAGAATTCATTCAGTCTCTCCACTATCGCCTTGTCGCCTCTTAGTGCTCCTTTAACCCCTTTATCATCTAATGGACCAACTGACTCTCTCACAGGTTTTTTGCTACGAATGTACTTGAAAAGGTCTTTATTTCGCGTTTTTGCTTCCGCAGCAAGCTTCTTCTCAAATTCTCTCTTTGCCTGCCTTATCAATGCCTTGCATTTGACTTGCCAGTGCTTGTGCTGTTTCCAGGTTTCGTCGTTTGGCTCTTTTTTCCATTTCATGAAAGATGCTTTTTTGGCAACAACAGCCTCTCTGACCTCACCTTTAAACCATGCTGGCAGTTTTTTGGACTTCCTTCCACTTTTCTTAAAGCGTGGAATACAGCTGGTCTGGGCTTCCATGATAGTATTTTTCAACAACACCCAAGCTTGATGTACGTCTTTAACCTTTGCAACTGCTCCTTTTAGTTTTTTCTTAACTGTTTTCCTCATTTTATCATAGTCTCCCTTTCGAAAGTTAAAAGGTAGTACTGTGGATTTCCTTACTATCCCTCCTCCACTAATTAAATCAAAGGCGATCATGCTATGATCACTATTGCCAAGTGGCCCCAACACCCTTATCTCTTGAACTAGATCTGGTGTTCCACTAAGGACTAGGTCTAATATGGCTTCCGCTCTGGTTGGTTCATGAACCAGCTGCTCCAAGAAGCAGTCATTTATTTCATCTAGGAACTTTATCTCCCTCCCATTATTATAACCCATTATTATAATCCCAGCTGCCAAATTCTAGACCATTCTTCAAGCTTAGCTAGATCCCTCCTCATGTTATCTACACCTTCCTGGGTGTCTACTCTATTGCAGATTTTGGTATCATCTGCAAAGAGGCAAACCTTACCTGACAGCCCTTCTGCTATATCACTAACAAAGAAGGAGGAGTACTCACAATAGCAAAATCTGGACTTAACTGTTCCCCCACCATATGTGATAACCAAGATGGCATGGATATTCTAAAAATAGAAAATAAAAACATAGCTATTTGCCTTTTTTGCAGACCTCCTACACCAGATGCTCAGAATATAGTGACTATCTTGTTGATTGTTTGCTGTGTAGACCGCCTTGATTGTAGGAAAAGGCGGTATAGAAATCCGTTTAAATAAATAAATAAATAACACAAATGCCCCTCTTACCCCCTCTCCCCCCGCCCCCTCAAAGTAACCTCCTCACAGTATCCTGACTTCCCTGTATATAGCTATGCTCACAGCACGCTTGCCACTGTTTCTAACCCTCCTCTTCTCCCCCAGCTTTCCCAAACACCAACATTTTTTTGTAACACATCCTATAATCACTGTTCTTTGTATAACTAAGTTTCTATGTATAACACTGTTCCATGTACAACTGAGTTTACTGTTCAATGTAAACTGCCTTGATAATCCGAAAGATGGTATAAAAGAAATGTTAAATAAATAAATAAATAAATGTAATAACACTCATTTGTATAAATCAGGGCTGATTATTCAAGCAGGCAAATATAAAGGAGTCTTATTTGGGAGTGCTTCTATAGCAAAAATGTGTACATATCTCAGATTTAAAAAAAAATTACATTTTATACCACATGCAGATTTTTTTCGTTGTGTTATATTTCCTGCAGCGTCTTAATAATTTGTATACAACCTCAGCTACATCCATTAGATAATAAAATATCTGCATCGTGTGCTTACTCTTCTTTTTGTAATAAACATAAATGAATAAAATCCAAACTATTTTGTAGAATCTTTAATTCACATGTTGGCTGTATGGATATAAGAACATATGGAAAATATTTTTGGCCCTTTGCACTCTGACTCATTACCATATGACTATTTTTTCATCATAATTTGAATTCAGTTCTGATTCATGGCTCTCTGCATCAGCTTTGGAACCTGTAAGCATTTGCTGAAATTGGGACAAGATCAGATCTGATATTCCTGTGGGTTGTGATTCTCAAAAGACACGCTTCTTTGTTTATAAATTCATTTAACAAAAAAAGAATAACAAAAAAGTCTCTGGCAGTTCTTTCTAGTAGTAATTTGTGTAGCAACTAATAGTAACCGAGGTATCCGGAGGCCCTACTCGGCCTGGAACCCCAACCCTCCATCACCCACCCCCAACCATTGACAAAGCAGGCGGACGTCAAGTGTTGGTGTTAATGCATGGTCGCAGCTTTTAATAACAGTAAGAAACACCGGCCCAACATGGGCCAACTCAGCAATTCAAACCATAACAGAGAAGAGCCCCCCCCCCCCACCCGTCATCCGGATGATGCCCCCCACCAGCCGTATAGCAAGGTGGAGCACCATCCAACCCACCCCCCCCCAGCTGCCCCTTCCCGCCCGCCTCGCCATGTTAGCAAAGGCCGGCTGAAGGGGTTGCCTAATTCCGGGTAGAGACCCCAACCGGGACGTCTCCCCCAACCCGCATACCCGTGCCGCTCACATGGAAAGCGGCCTCCAGCTGAAATGATCCGCCGGGTCAA
Organism: Ichthyophis bannanicus; assembly: GCA_033557465.1. Taxonomy (NCBI): domain Eukaryota; kingdom Metazoa; phylum Chordata; class Amphibia; order Gymnophiona; family Ichthyophiidae; genus Ichthyophis; species Ichthyophis bannanicus. The sequence goes on from CM066031.1 coordinate 1,607,618,380, forward strand.
CGAGCACCAGCTCGCCACCCCGCCACCGGCGCTAGGTAGCGAGCTATCCTAGCGCCGCCCCCCCCAAGGAAAGCTGCGACCAGCACAACGACTCGAGCGCCTCCTGCCAGTCGTTCAGGAGAAGATCCTGCCCCACCGGGGCAAGGTGAACCCCATCAAGCCGGTACAAGCCAGCGCAAGCAACCTCCGCCCAAGGGTGCCGAACCTGGACCCCCCCCGTCTGCTGGACCCATCGCCCGATCTGCCGATTAACTTTGCACAAGCCCCTTGACCAACGCCGTTGGGTCCAACAAGCAGGGCGGGGTATAATGTCCGACCACAGAATGACCACCCCAGGAAGAACCCCCGCAATAGTGCAATGTCTCTCTGAACAGTCCCAATAAGTTGCCGGCAAGCCCAACCGGCAACGTCATTGCCACCCAGGTGCAGCAGCAGCCCGACCGGCCGCCGGCGCCGTCCAAGTTCCACGTGAACACAGTCCAGGAGCTGGTCCCAATGCATACCGCGGCGGCCCATCCAGCACAACCGCACTCCAGCTCCGGCAAGACCCAGGTGGACGCCCAACGGCCGCACCGCCGCGCGCCGCTCCGCCCAATAGACAAAGGAGTGCCCGATGATCCACCAATCGCCGGGCGCCGCACCATCTGAAAGTAGAAAGAAGGGACCACCACCAGCAAGCAACCCTGGAATAGGAAACAAAGGATTAGTGCCCCCCCCGGCCCCCCACCCCACCGCAGGCAGACCTCCACCGCGGCAGCACCCCACACTACTCCGCACCGCCGCCAGCCGACGGGCGAACGTACCCGGCGTAAGCACCCGATCGCCAGCGGCCAATACGCCGAATCACCAGCGGGTCCAATCCTGCAGCCGCCGCGCTGGTAGCCGCTCCAATCCGAAACGAGTGCGACGTGTAACCCCGCTCAGCGAGACCCAATGCCCGCAGGGCCAAGCGAAGCACAGCCGTGAACTGAAACTGCGTCACCGGCCGGCCATCCGCATGAAGGAAAAACTGGCCGGGCGCCACCGGGCGCCGTTGGGCGTACTCACCCAGAGCCCTAACAGGACAGGACAACAAGGGAGAGATGGTGCTCAGCAGGACCCAGCCCCCTTTCCCGGACTGGTCCGTCTTAGAACGGGGGAGAAAAATGCAGACACGCACAGGCTCCACCCGGACGTGCCCCGCAGCCAGCCCCCCAAAAACCCCCCGCCGAGCCGACCGGGGAACTAGCTCGCACACCCGGAAGGCGCCGAAAAAAGCAGTGGTGAACAAAGCGTGAAACAACACCGCCTCGAAGCCCGAGGCGGCCACCCTCGGCAAAACCTCACACACCTGCAGCAACAGCTCGTGAGAAACCGGGCGCCGCCGATCCGGTAGCCCCGGCTGAGCACGGGCCCAACCAGCGAGCAACCGCCCAACCAAAAAAGAGACACGTTGATTACCCCAGCCAGCCGCCTTACAAAAGAAGGAGAAGCCCGCAAGCGCTCCGGTGGCAGCTGACCGCGCCCATCCCGCCTTCTTCGCCCAAAGCACAAAGCGGCCAACCAGGTCATCCGGCACCACCCCCCCAGCCCACCCACGCGCGCACAAAAGGCACTCACCTGAACGTAGCCCCTACGGTAAGCCGTCCAGGTACTGCGCGCCACCGACGCCGCCAAGAGATCCATCAGGTCGGGGTCCCAATCCTCCAGAGATGCTCCGGAACCCGCGAGGGCAGCTCGTCTGCCCCTGGAGCCAGGCGCCGAAACTGCTCCCACTGAAAACGTGACAGAGCGTCAGCGATTGAGTTCCTGGAACCCGGAACGTGCTGCGCCCGAGCGGAGACATTCAGACGCAAGCAAGCCAACACAAACACCCTCATCAAGGCAGCCACCCTGGGGCATCGGGGAGCATGGCGATTCAAAACCTCAACAACCGCCGCATTGTCGCATCAGAAGACGACCCGCCGATCCCGCAACCGGTCAGGCCAGACCCAGAAGGAAACCACGATAGGGAACAGCTCCAGGAAGGTGATATTGCGCGTCAAGCCGGAGCGCACCCAGGCCGCAGGCCAAGGCTCCGCACACCAGGCACCGTGACAAAAAGCCCCGAAACCGAAGCTGCCCGCCGCGTCGGTAAATAACTGAAGGTCGCCATTCGACAACTCAGGCCACTGCAGCACGGAGCTCCCATCGAAGCTAGCCAGGAACGAGTCCCAAACCCGCAAATCCTCCCGCATCCCAAAGGACACCCGAATCCGGTGGTGCGGCAGCCGCGCCCCCGCCATCGCCAAGGACAGGCGCCTCGAAAAGGGGCGTCCCATGGGGAGGACGCGGCAAGCAAAGTTCAGATGCCCAACCAACGACTGCATAACGCGAAGAGAAGTCTTCGCAACGGCACAGACAGAGGCCACCAGCTCGCGGAGGCGATGCACCTTCGCCGCCGGCAAGCGGACCACCATAGCCACCGTGTCTATCTCAATGCCAAGAAAGGTGAGGCAAGTAACCGGCCCCACTGTCTTGTCAGCCGCTACGGGCACGCCGAACGTGGCAGCCACGCGAAGGAAGGTGCTCAAAAGAGCGGGACAAGTCGGAGCCCCCTCCGGCCCAACAAACAGGAAGTCGTCTAGATAGTGAACAATGCTGGAGACTCCCGACTGCCGTTCCACTACCCAATGCAAAAAGGTACTGAAGGCCTCAAAATAAGCGCAGGAGATCGCGCAGCCCATGGGCATACACATATCGAAGTAGTACCGTGCCTCAAAGTGGAAGCCGAGCAACGGGAAAGCGGAGGGATGAACCGGCAGCAAGCGGAATGCCGATTCAATGTCCACCTTGGCCAGAAGGGCCCCCGGTCCGCACTGACGAACCAGGGAGACGGTGGCATCAAAGGAAGAGTAGTGGACCGTGCAGAGATCGCGGGGGATATGATCGTTGACGGAGTCGCCCGGAGGGCAGGAGAGGTTGTGTATCAACCGGAACTTGCCCGGCTCCTTCTTCGGAACCACACCCAATGGCGAAACCGTGAACGGGGAAAAGGGGGGGTCCAAGAAGGGACCCACCACCCGGCCCAGAGCACACTCTTCAGAGATCTTGCAGCGCACAAAATCTCCGTGGAGCCGCGCAGAGGCAGCGTTGCGAGAACCCCCCGGAGCGCAGGACCCCCGGACAGGAATGCGAAAACCCCGCGTGAACCCCCCCAGAATCAAACCGGCCGCCCTACCCCGGCGGGAACGCCCGTACTCGAGCAACCACGGTTGCATCGCCGCGACGCGCACCGGGGTAACAGCCAGAGCGCGCGACACCTCACTTCCCCCCCGCAGGGGCCCCTGCGACCCCCTTTCTGCTACACTTCGCGGCCGCGTGTGCGCCACCGCACAAGGAGCAAGCGTGCTTAAACTTGCAGTCCAGGAAAGGGCAAGACGCTTTGTTGAAGCGCCAACAGACATCCCCCCCGGCAACCGCCGCCTTTGGCTGTGGCAAAGTGGGGGCGGAGGCACGAAAGGACCGGCCCCCCGGCGACAGCGGGGACGAGGCCTTAGCCCCTGCTGCACCGGTTCCGGCGCCCCGGCCCCTTGAGGACATCTGGGTCAACCACAGGTTGATGTCCTTGGTCCCCCACTGCAAGAGACTGTTCTCCTCCATCTGGTCCCGAAACTCCTCATCATAATTCAACCAGGCCCACCCTTCGTGGGCCTGGGACGCCGCCAGAATGTTGTCGGCGTAAGCCAACAACGCCCCATATTGGTTCGGGAAGTATCGCCCCCAGACACTCGCCAAACGCAGAAAAGCGCGGGTCCAATTGAGCGTGTTGCGCGAGACCTTGCGCACACGGCCCGCCTTCTCGTCGTCCTTGCGCTTTCTCCTGCTCTCCCCCGAGCGCTTCCGACCATCGAGCAAACGGAAGATGTCAATGTATCGGCGACGCTGGATCCGCCGGCGCAGCTTCCGCGGAACCGACTCCCACAGCTCGGCGCAGCGTACGACAGGAGTCCCGCTGGGGACCCCGCCATCCGCCGCCCCCGGGACAGAGCCGCGGGACGAGGCCGAGGAGGACGAGGAGGAGGAGGAGGACGAGGACGCCCGCCGGCAACGACGAGCCCGCTTGCGCTTCCCTTTCCCCTTGCCCGCCTCCCCGGAGCCCGGTGCCGAGTCGGGAACCCCTCCCTCAGCCCCGACAGTATACTCACCACTCCCCCCAGAGGAGACAGCCGTAGCGCCCCCAGTGTGCGCCGCAAGGGCCGGAACAACCGCAGGTGCCGTTGAACCCGAAGGGCAAGCTCCCACCAGCCGGTCGGAAGCAGCCATGGCAGCGGCAGGCGTCGAGTTCATCAGAACCTGCGAAGACAAAGAAGAGAAACCAGCAGCCGGGGCCCCAGGGGAACTGAGAACTGCCGGGGGCCCAACCCCCCAGGCGCGCGCCGACGGCCCCAAGCCCCCAGCCTCCCACGCCGCCGCACCCCCAGCCCCCCCTTGCCCCTCCCCGAACCACCCCCCCCAACCGCCTCCCCAGGGCCCCAGACCCCCCCACGGAACCGCACCATACGCCCAAGGGGCCGGGGGACCGAGAAACCCAGGAGGAGCAGGAGAGACCGGGGAGGGAGGCGAAAGCCACCCTCTCACCATTCCGGGAGGCGGAGTGGACCCCGGGGCAGGTGGGGACATCGGCCCGGGGGCGACCGAGCGGCCCTGCTCGAGCATCCCCGCAGGCAGCGCCCGACCACCGTCCCCTTCCAGGATTCCCGCCGGAGGAGCCAGATCGCCCACAGAGGCGCCCCCGGCCGCAGGAGCGGGCAGGATGCGCCCACCCCCCCGGGCCCCACCAGTGCTGCTGCGCCCCTGCCGGGCAGTAGCCCGGGAACCGGCAGCCGAAATAGCAGGGAGGGCCCCCCTACCGCGGCCCGCGGGTGCGGACCCACGCCGCACAGTACCGCGCCCACGCGCGCCGCCCCGCGGCCCCTTAGCGGCGCCGCGCACCGAGGCCTGTTTGGCCATGGGTATTATCCAGTGGCCCAAGGGCTGCAGAGGCCTGAAGGGCCGGCTGGGCAAGAGTAAGGGAGTGCCTGCCCTATGTATATATTCTAATTTATTTGAAGGTGACTATTGGTAGTGGGCTTGGTGACTTTTCCTATCTCTTCCCCGTTGCCGTTTTTTTTTTTGATGCGTTTATCTTCGGCTTAGGGCCTTAATGCAACAGAGAGAGGAAGAGAGAGGGGGGGGGGCCGCCCACCACCCACCACCCAAGTGCCCGGGAAGCAGAAGCAGGCGAGTCTGCAAAGCGCACGAGGCAGGGGACAGACCTGCCCTCCCCACGTGCGCCGGAGAAAGCGCGCACGCAGCACAGAGCAGCAACTGGTGCTGCCGAAACAGAGAGGCCAGCGCCACGCGGGTTGACGGCGGCCGCTGGAGGGACCCCACAAACCCGGGGCCTAACCGCCGACAAAGAGCAGACCAACCTGGAATCCCCGGTAAGCCTTCACCAATCCTTCTAGATCGCGAGCAAGGAGGGAAAGGGGGGAATCGCCGGCTAGCGTTCCCTCCTTGCTCGCGCTGACTCCGCCCCCCCCACGACCCTGACGGCCAATCAGCGGGCTCCCTACAGGAGCACGAGAAGCCTGCCGGGCGCGCGCCTAGCTGCGCATCGCCCCCCCCCCCCCCCGAGAAACGGCCTGCCTCGTGGCCGGGCCCCGGGAACCCGGTTACTAGGCAGCCGCGGGACCGGGGCCCGGCGGCTAAGCCGGTACTTATTCTATGGTGTAGGTATATTTATCATGATGTCCCAAATCCCAGGTTTTCAGGCATATATTTTCAAATGACATCCAAGTGCAATCTGGGACATCCAAGCTAGAATGTCGGAGAAAAAGTCAGGCACGTCTAAATTTGGGTACGAAGTTGTAAACATGGGCGTGCCAGATATAGACGTCTGCGGGGCATCTACATAGATGCTCACAGAATAGTATTCTAGACCGGGGATATTTAAGAAATATTCAGCAGTGGTTCAAACACAAAACAAGTTTCCCCAATTACACAAAAAGTCATTGCACTTGTGAAGAATAATGGGGATGGCAGAATTCCATATTCTCTACACCCTCCAGTTGTTTAACGGCCCAAATGAGCACTTTCCCAAATACCTATTCGTGCCAGGAGCAGATCTAAACTTGAACAAGGTCACAGCAGAGGGATCCACTTGATTTAGGGGGCTGTAATGGAGGAGCTGGATGCTGGGGGGTTGAGGATGGAGTCATGGGGTAATTAGGAGGGAGATCGGATGCTGGGGTAACATCAGAGGGGATTGGATATCAGGGGCGATGATCAGGGGCTGATCTTGGCCTTTACACTTACCCTTTCAAGCAAGCACTTATTTATGCAGCTGTAAAATGTTGTGCAGTCCTCATTTTATAAGGGGAATAAACGTCAATCTAAAAAAGTCTAGTTGTTGGCATTTACAACTGTTCTATAGTTCAGAGGTGACAATCTGGGTGTGTTACATGTGTACAGTACCTTGGTAAAGGGACTTTTATTTATTTAACTAGGCTTATATACTGCTTTTCTACAAGTCAAAGTGGTGTACATTCCGGTACTGTATATATATATTTTCCCTTGTCCCCAAAGGGCTCACAATCTATGTTTTGGTACCTGAGGCAATGGAGGGTTAAGTGGCTTTTCCAAGGTCACAAGGAGTACAGTTCTTCTGACGTAAGGTTGCTGTCCTCTAGTGGGATTCAAACCCCTGGCCTGAGGTAACTTGCCCCAACCACCAGGCCACTCCTCCCTCCTATTCCTGTTTTATTAATATTTTATAAAGGCAAGATAGGCAAAATAGGGTCCCAGATCCATTCCCAGCAGCACACAAATTCTGATGCACAAATTTGCACTTTTTCTGAAACTCTGCCTCTGGTCTGTCCAAATTATGCCGCAGGAATGCTTATGTGCAGGTTGCTTAAAAGACAGTGCATGCTTTCCTTACGCATGTTTTTTAGGTACAGTCACAGAATTTTATAAAAGCTGTTTTCTTAAAGGAAAATGTTGAATAGTTCAGATAGGCTGAGATATACACACAGAAATGGGGTCATCAATTAGTCCACCAGTGTTTTATACAATGTGTGATAGAGCTTCTCTCTGCCTCCAGAATTACATGTGCATTGGCATATCATATATCATAAGAAAAAGCGCTCTGGATTGCGTTGGAAAGAGGAGATGGCACTGTCATCCATATTGCTGTTGTCTACAGATCTCCGACTCAAATTGAAGAGAGAGATAATGAATTGATTATAGATATTGCCAAGATAGCAACAAAGGGGGAAGCGATCATATTGGGTGACTTTAATCTACCTGATGTGGATTGGATTACTCCTTCTGCACATCTGGAAAGAAGCAAAAAAATTGTGGATGCTCTCCAAGATGCATTACTTAGACAAATGGTGATGGAACCGACCAGGGAAAGCTCAATGCTGGATGTAGTGCTCACCAATGGTGATAGCGTGTCAAATGTCTGCGTGAGTGCCCCTGTGAGCAACAGCGACCATCACACGGTGTGGTTTGAGATAAAAGCCATGGTACAGGCCAATCACAGCAAGCTCAAAGTCCTAAACTTCAAAAACACTGACTTCAATAAAATGGCCGAGTACTTAAAGGAGGAGATGATGGGGTGGAAGGAGATAAGGGAAGTGGAATTGCAATGGGATAAACTAAAGGTGGCAATAAAAGGGGCAACAGATAAATATGTAAGAAAAGTAAATAAAAATAAGAGGAGAAGGAAACCTATTTGGTTTTCCAAAGAGGTGGCTGCTCAAATAAAGGCAAAAAACACAGCTTTCGCAAAATTCAAAAGCTTGCAAACAGAAGAACACAGAAATGAATACAGGATCAAGCTCAAAGAGTCTAAAAGAGAAATAAGGATAGCAAAATCAAAGGCAGAGGAAAAGATGGCTAAAGATGTTAAGGGCGGCGACAAAACTTTCTTCAGGTATATTCGGGAAAGGAAGAAGATCAGAGTTGGAATTGGAGGACTCAGAAGTGCTGGGAAAGACTCTTGGAAAGTGACACTGAAAAAGCGAAATTGCTAAACAAATATTTATGCTCTGTAAAACTAGAGGGCATAACATGAAGCTGCAAGGTGGTAAATTGAAAGGCAATGTCAGGACATTTTTCTTCACTGACAGGGTGGTGGATGCTTGGAATGCCCTCCCGATGGAAGTGGTGGGGGCAAACATGGTGACGAATTCAAAACGGCATGGGACAAGCACAGTGGATCCATTTACAGCAACAGGATAAAAACAAAATAAACGGTACCATCTAACCTCTGAACCATCTAACGTCTCAACAAATAGGGGTGTCCTACATGGAGTGGTGGGTTCACCTCTAAACAAAGACATGGAGAGGGGTGGCCTGCACAGATCAACAGGTGCACCTACTCTTGCCATCTTGCTGGGCAGACTAGATGGACCATGCTGGTCTTTATCTGCCGTCACTTACTATGTTACTATGTGTACTAATGCAGATGCATAGACTTATATGCAATGCATGCACTGATATGCCACCGGGGCCCATAAGCCTAACTCTACAGCCACGCATACCCTCCTCTACACCCAGCTAATGGTGGGGAATCAGTACAAGATTTCCTTACCCAAGGTCAGAAATGAGACCCAGATAGCCTATCAGGCATGGATACTTTTATTGATGAGCTTCATATCACAAAGAGGTGACAGCCTAAATGGGGTATACTTAGATGCCTACAGAATGGGAGGAGGGCATGAAGAATAACTAGAAGGAAAAGGCCATGTTTTAAGGGCTAGGATGGTGAGATCCTAAGGACCCAGAGCAAGCAGGTGAGCACATACTCTGCCGATGAGATCTTACTGGTACCCTTGGCCATGGCCAATACAAGATCACAAAACACAGAAAGGCAACCTTATGCCAATAAGCATATAGAACAACTCAAAGAGGCAGGGGTGAATAAGGTGGTGACTTATGAAATAAACATGATAAAATCAAATTTAGGACCCCTTTTACTAAATCTCTTAGCTGGCTAATGTACTTTTTAACATGCACCAACTGGCAATCAGGAACACTAACAAATGAACATGCTTGCCTACACACGCTAAAACACACATTGCTCAGTGAGCATGGGATGGGGCATGGAATGGGCAGAGGGTGGGCATGAAAAGCACCTTGGCACAAGAGCCCAGGCTATTGCTGTGTGCTCAGCAGTAACACATTACCTAACATGGGTTTACATAATGAATCTTTTATTGGAGTTGCTAAGTGCTGCCGTGGTCATATTAACAGCCACGGGAGCACAGAGGAAGTGCTGATTTTGCTTTACTGTAAATGCTGTGACTGGGTTGCTTCACTACAGCACAGCCATGAAAGCAAACCAAAGTGCTCCCACATCTGTGTTAAGTGTTAATACGGCTGCAGTGGCACAGAGCAGGCAGAGGAACAGAGGAGGTAGCCATGGCCATATTAACACAGCCACAGAAGCACTTTAGTTTGCTCCTGTGGCTGAGCTGTAGTGAAGCAGAACTTTTAGTAAAACAGGAAGGGCTGATTTTGCTTTACTATAAATGCTGTGGCCAGGCTGCTTCAGTATAGTGCAGCCACGGAAGCAAACAAGAATGCTCCCGCGGCTGTGTTAACTTAGAACAGGCTGAGAGTGGGAGAGAGGAGGTAACTGGTTGCAAGTGATATGATGAAGAGGCTGGGACTGGAAGAGGGCAAATACTGGGAGGGAGGCTGGGACTGGAGATGGGGTGATACTGCATTTGGGGAAGGACTGGAAATGGGCTGATACTGGGGTTGGGGGAAGAAAGACTGGAACCGAAAATGCGCTGGTACTGGAGCTGGGCATTGAAACGGGCTTATGCTACATGGGGACTGAGAATGGAAGTGGACTGGTGCTTTAAAGGGACTAATTTTAGGGCTGGGGGGCCTGGTGCTGAATGGGGGCTAGTGTTGATAAATGCTGCGGTCAGGATGTGAAAAAGAAGGAGATGCTGGGAGAGTGAGAAGGGAAAGGAAGACAGATATAGTGGAGGCTGAGGAAGAAGCAAAGTTATAACCGGGGGAAGGTTGAGAGAGCTGGCTATAAGATCAGATGCTGGGGTAAGGAGGGGGATTTAAAGGTTTAATAAACATTGGAGGAAGAGGTAGATGGATGGGCATTGGGGACATGGGAATGAGGGAGAGCATGGACTTGGGCTTAGGTAGAGAATCTGAGTGAGAAAACAGAAGAAAGTGACATAGGTTGGGTATTGGTCATGTAAATTTATTTAATTATTTATTTATTTATTTTAAAGGATTTATATACCGCTTTCTCCTGTAATCAAGGCGATGTACACAGCAACCAATCAAATTATCTTAACATTTGTGTGTGCATGCAGTGTTATACAGTGAATGAGTGTGTGTGTAAGTTGGCGTTGATTCGTGGTGGGCTATTTACAGCGTGCACTACTTTACAATGCTATGTACATGACAGAGAAAGGGAAGGGGGGTTGGTATGTAGTCCGGGAGCTGGCAGGCAGGGTTACGTGATATCACCGTAGTACTCAAGGAAGAGCGTCGTCTTGAGCTGTTTCCGAAAATCATTGCTGTCCTCTGTCGATCGTAGGTCATCAGGAAGGGCGTTCCATATTGCAGGTGCCGCCAGCGATAGAGCTTTTCTTGCAGTGTTCTTACGTACCTTGGTGAAGTCTTTTGGTGTATTGATGATGTCAGAGGGGCCTCTCCTTTTCGGTCTTGTGCTGATGTCGGATTGTATGAGTGGTTGTAGGCTGAGTGCTGAGGTCCGGTGTTTGATTTTGAATATGTTTAAGACTGTCTTATATCTGATGCAGGAGCTGATTGGGAGCCAGTGGAGGTGTTTTAGAATGGGGGTGATGTGATCTTGTCTTGATGAGCCAGATATTATGCGTGCTGTTATGTTTTGAGCCATTTGCAGTGGCCAGAGTGTCTGCTTTGTTAGGTCAAGATAGATTGGGTTGCAGAAGTCTAGGATGGGAGTTATTAGTGCTTGACAGACTGTGCGGAAATGATCTTGAGAGAGGAAGGGTTTGAGGCGTCGGATTAGTCTCATCTTGAGGTATTTATTTATTTATTTACATTCTCTTATATACCACGCTATTTTGCATCAGTGTGGTTTACATTGAACAAACTGAAATTACATTGAACAGGGCATTATAACTTGGAGATAACTATTTTTACAGGGAACATGGGCTATGGAGGGTTAAGTGGCTTGCCCAAGACCACAAGGAGCACCTGTGTGACTAGAAACTCCAGTCCTTCCAGCCCAAGGTTGCTGTCCTCTAGTGGGATTTGAACCCCTGACCTTCCGGCCTGAAGTACCTTGCCCCAATCACTAGGCCACTAGGTATGCATTTTTGGTGGTTCTGCTGATGTGTGACTGTAGGTTTAGTTCTTTGTCAAGAGTCACTCCGAGGTATTTCACTTCCGGTTTTATGGGTATTGTTGTGTTGTTGACCTTGATGGAGGGTGGAGGGATGAAGCTGGTATTTCGGGTGATGAGTAGTGCCTCAGTCTTGTTGTAGTTTATGGTCAGGTTATTGTCTTAAAACCAGCTGGTCATATGTTTGAGACAGTCTGTTATTTTGGTGTAGTCAGGGTTGTCGAGGTTGACTGGGGTATATATCATGATGTCATCAGCATAAATGGGGATGCAGGCCTTGGATGGGATTCTGAGTGAGGACTCAGGGACTGGATAGGCTGAAAAAGTGGATACATGGATTACCTGGGGGTATAGTGGAGACTAAGAAATTGACCAGATATTAGGAGGACAGTAGGGACAAGATGATTGGGTGAGGGGTATGAGGAGGGCTATGAGACAAAGTGCAGAAATATTGGGAGGGGCGAAGGTTTGAAGGGCCTTGGAGCATTTGGGGAAAAACTGGGTGTTGAAAAGGACTATAGAGTGGGTGGGAGCCACAGTAAGGGACAGGTCTTCATTAGAGGTGGTGAGAGAGAGTAGAAATGGAAAGGTAAAAGTAGAAATGGAAACCTGGATACGGATTAAGGCCTAAGAAAGGGCCTAGAGGTGGAGAAAGGATGTGCTAGGGAATGAGCTGAGGCTGATTAGAGGATGAGAAGTAGAAGGTGGTAGATGAGGCTGGCGAGGGGATGCATATGGAGGATGGAAAAGGGGGACTAGAAAGTGAGTGAAAGATGGGGACATAGGGGGCTGCTATCATAAGAGGAGCCCCCAAAGGAGACAAGCAAGGCACACTCACCCTTTCTCCAGCCAGCTCCTGAACCACCCAAAAGCACCAACGCCTGCCACCAATGAGAGAAGGAGGTGAGACTGTTTCAATCTATCTGCCATCTGCCTGCCACTGCATCTCTCCTTAGTACGGGATTTCCCCCCTGCTGCGTGTGCAGCTAAACTCCACCCACGAAAAGACCTCCACAAGCAGCTACTCCTCTCCCTTTAAAAGCCAGCATGCAGAAGGCACGCCCGCCACTGGTGGACCCATGCCTTAGGCGGGGAACGTCGGCGGGGAATAGAAAGACAACCACTGTTCACGGAACAACCCATATGGACCTCTCCTTCCGAAAAAGATCCTCAAAGGTCTCAGAACAAGGTAACCCTCTTCTATAATGATTAAAACCCCACTGCAGACGCTCAGCTTCTCCAAAAGACTCTGTAGAATTCAAATCTTCACACTGCACACCTAAAAAAACAGTTAAAGTCTCATATGTGTGAGTGTGACCAAGCTTTAGCAATGCTCCACAGAACTGTATCCTGCATATTGTTACCTATTAAAATCCCTACAGGGTCTTAAATGCTCCGGAGGTTCTATCAAATGCCACTCTCAAGATTAAATCTTTCAACCAGCTCTTCCTCCTAACTAAGCCATTGTAAAATGCATAAGGCTAAGAACATAAGAACATAAGATATGCCATACTAGGTCAGACCAAGGTCCATCAAGCCCAGTATCCTGTTTCCAACAGTGGCCAATCTAGGTCATACGTACTGTGGTGGCGAGGCCACGGGAGAGCAGGAGAAAAGGGGGAAAAAACAGGCATTTTCCTCTGGAAAAGGAATTAGCTCCAGGAGTTTAGGGGTTAAAACTCCAGTTAGAAAAAAAATCCCTGCAGAAAGTTGGTGATAGAAAGACACGCCCTAGCTCCATGGCAACCAGCACTGCTCACGAGGAACAGCTGGGAGTGGAGATAGAAAACGAAAGGGAAATACACAGATATAAGGTGGAGGAAGTTAGAGGAAGTGAGGAGCATGAGCATAAGCAGCACGAGGAGCATAAGCAGCACGAGGAGCATAAGCAGCAGCACAGGAAGCCGCAGCCCAAGAAGCACGGAGGAGAGAAGGAACATGGAGCAAGGCCTGTACACAGAGCAAGGCATGAGCCCAAGGAGTCCTGCAGGAGGTACGGAAGAAATCCTTTGAGAGGGAAAGCTTATCAGGGAGACGAACCAAGCTATGAAAATGGCAGAGAGTTGTCCCCAGCAGAGCAGTTGGAAACAGAGCCTTCGGCAGTAAAGTCTGAGGAGAGCCTATTTCCACAAAGTAAGGTGAGCACCTTAAAAGCCTCTTATAGCTTGCTGAGAGATAAGAAACCTCCTAATTCCTCCAAGAGCCCTCAGCAGAGAGAGGAAGCCATATTACAGAAAGTTTTAAAGGTTTTAGAAAAGTTAAAGCCTGTTACTTCTGAGACAAAGTTAAACCATTTACCAACAGATTCTGAAGGGGAAAGCATGGACCTAGAATAATCTGTGCTAGAGGATTTGCCCTCAGATATGGAAATGGATTGCTCTTTATGCCAAAAACTGACAAGCTATAAGGTTTGGAAAGTAGGAAACCTAGAAGCTTAGCTTTCAGTGGGGCAGTGCTGAGAAGAATATGCAAATGAGGTGCTGAGCTCCGAGGCTTGACTCAGAGTTTTTTTCAAAAGACTGTTTTGCAAGTGAAGGCCAGAGTTTGTAATTCAGCCTCTAAGGAAAGCCTGTGGGTGAGAGAAAAATAGTTGCAGTAAAAATGCCTTTGGTCTGCATAACTTGAAGAGTGTAAAGTTTGTAACCAAACTGGAAGCTGTTGTTTGGCATGAAGAGTACTAGCTATTTCCACCTGAAGATATACTGTTGCCTGGCATTGTAAATAAGCTAACTTCAGAAGCAATTTATTCTGTTGATTTTGTTTCACTGGAGAAAGTATCCGCCATTTTTATGTTTTGGTATTTTTGAACTGCAAAGTTCATTTGGCTGAAGAATAAATAAAAATCCTGTGTGCCTTGGAAAAAACCTCTCGGCTGAATTCATTCAACCTCACAACTACATGCATAGGTGATTAAACAAGGGACATTAAAAAAATAAGTTCCGTCCCCCACCACTAGGCTACCGCCTGGCCAGTAGGGGACGCGACAGTACCTAGCAGTATCCCCAAGAGACACAGGTTCCACAATGCTTGTATTGGGTCAAGCATTGATATCCTGTGTCCCTTTTTAATAATGGTTTATGGACCTTTCCTCCAGGAACTTGTCCAAACCTTTTTTAAACCCAGCTACACTAACAGCCCTTACTACATCCTCCGGTAAAAAATTCCAGAGTTTGATTACACGTTGAGTGAAAAAATATTTTCTCTTATTTGTCTTAAATAGTTTACCCTGTAGCTTCATTACAAGTCCCCTAGTCTTTCTATATTCTGATTGCGCAAACAATCGAGCTACATTTACCCATTCCACTCCATTCATTAATTTAAAGACCTCTATCATATCTCCCCTCAGCCGTCTCTTTTCCAGGTTGAAGAGCCCTAACCTTTGCAGCCTCTCTTCATAGGAGTAGCTTTCCATCCCCTTTACCATTTTGGTGGCTCTTCTCTGTACCTTTTCTAATAACACTATATCCTTTTTAAGATACGGTGACCAGAATTGCACACAATATTCAAGGTGCGGTCGTACCATGGAACGATACAGAGGCATTATAATATCCTTTGTTTTATTTTCCATTCCTTTCCTTATGATACCTAGCATTCTATTTGCTTTCTTGGCCGCCGCTGCACACTGGGCGGAGGATTTTAACATGTTATGCACGATGACTCCTAAATTTTTTTCCTGGGTGGTGGTTCCCAATGTGGAACCTTGCATTGTGTAACCATATGGTTGTTCTTTCCTAGGTGCATAACTTTGCACTTGTCCACATTAAATTTCATCTGCCATTTGGATGCCCAGTCTTCCAATTTATCCAGATCCTCCTGCAGTTTTCCACAATCCTCTTGAGTTTTAACAACATTAAACAGTTTTGTGTCATCTGCAAATTTGATAACCTCACTAGTTATTCCCTTTTCCAGGCTTCTTGTGAAAACTCCCACATTGTATTATTTATTTATTTTATTTTATTTAACAATTCTTATATACCGCGCTATTTTTCATCAGTGCGGTTTACATCGAAACAATAAACACTTGGACGTATAACTAGTCCTACGTTTACAGAGAACATGGATTTGAACATGGGAGAACTGGGGGAACTATATACATTTGAGATTTAGCTACTGGTAATTAACAGATTGGATTCATAACAAGGTTTTGCTGTCAGTTTAGCTTCCATTGTGTTTGTACTCTGTTGGTAAATAGAAATTAGAGAGGTGTGATATAGTATGGGATAGAATTAGATTATATTTTATTGTAAATGTGGTTTCACTTGCCATATATGAGTGAGTGTGCGGGTGGGGGGGGGGGGGGGAAACACCCGGCTGTGTAAAGTGCATGAGGAACAGGTGATGTTTGATGGCTTTTCTAAACTGTATGAGGTCTTTGATTGCTCTTATGTCAGCAGGTAGTTTGTTCCAGCATCTGGGGGCATAGCTTGCAAATGACCTGTTGATGGTTGATTGGTTAAGTTTTATAGATTCCTTTGGTATGACTAGAGTGTTTTCCACAAAAGCTGTTCTGGCTCTGTTATTGGGGGTGTGAGAGATTAGATCAACAATTGAAGAGGGTGATATCTTGTTGACTGCTTTGAAAGTAATGAGGAGGGCTTTGTATAAGATTCTGCAGTTTATTGTTTAAGATTCTGCAGTTTATTATTATGATGATCCCAGTGTTGTAATATATGACTCCACCAAGATTAAATTACTGAAACAGATCATTCAACCACCCTTTAAACCAGTGCAAAACTGCATAACATTGCATGTTAAGTATACTGTATTGTCCTGTGTCTCTCCTTAGGTTGTAACATGCAACACTATCAGGATCCTCAACCTATTTTGCTTCTCACTCAATACCAACCTAAATACCAAACAACTCAAAACGCTCAAGCCACGTAAAGTCTACACTTCCACGATCGACTCTAGAAAAATCTGCATTTGCTTATTTCATCTCATCCTCCTATCAAAACTGCTAACAAACGCTCTCATTCACAATCATTATACAAACCCCTACAATCCAATCCCCATTATATATAACTCCATAAGGTACAATTCAAACTACCAAATAAACTACTAACCACCCAATAATAAGCCACATCAGAAAAACATCAAATACCGAAACAGATTAATACAGATCCAACCTATACAGATACAACAAAAGACAAACCTACACAGTCCCCCCACCCAATTAAAATGCACACTTATCAATGTAAGATCTATAAGAAATGAAATACTGTCGCCACCTCCTGTCCGGGCGTATAGCCGGGCAGCAGGAGAGTGTCGCCTGGTTGCCCTTAGAATAAGTTTCCCCAAGATGGCTACCAGCTAAGGCTGCTGGGAGCTGTAGTTTGCTTATCCTGGCAGGCAAAGTAGTGTGACCACAAGTGGTTAGGCGAAACAGAGAATATTTATTTGTTCTTGGGTTTTACACCTCGCATCAAAAGTAACAGGGCTGAACAGCAAAACTGGATACTTCTCCAAACAAAGGAATAAAGTTCACAACAACGTATTCATAGGTTGGTCAGCTTCAGCAATGGCTAACTTGGACACCGGAACTAGCTTACCAAGCTCAGGCTGCTAACTTCCTTACAGGCAAGTTACTTTCAACAGAAGACTGTTTCCTCACAGTTTCCTTCCATACACAATTAGCTTCAAAATGTCCATTGAGTTTTCTTTCAGTTGTAAGCATTGAGGAGAAATAGCTTGGGTTAAAACTACCAACTATTTTCTCTGCTGTACCTTTCACTCAAATCAGCTTCCTTATCTTAAACATTCACTCATTCAGCTGTGCGTGGGGTTCAGCACACTTGCAGCTCATTTGTCCTACAATAAGCACATTGTATTTCTTCAGGACTATTCTCATAACCTTCACAGCAGCTTTCTATTTCCATTTCTTCCACAGAATCATTACAACACTCTTCAGAGGGTACCTGGCTGTAGAGCTTACTATGCTGCTTCTGCAGCAATTTGTTTAACTTTTCTAGTAATATTTTTTTCTGCTCTATTTCCTCATAGAGCCTTTGGTCAGGGAATGCAGACAAGCTATTCTCCCTATTTCTACCAGTTAGCTGGCTAGCTGAATTGGTCCCTCCAGTAGGAACTAACTCCTTCCATTTTCTCCTGTGCAGGGATTCTGGAACAATCACTTGCCTGAATTCTGGGCCTCTTAGTTGCTCCCCTCCTTCCTGCTCACAGCCATGCTGCCTTCTCTCTGGAGACGCTTGCTTCCCTTGTAGCACTTTTCCTCTTGGCTGTGTTTGCCTTGGACCTGCTCTTCCCAGATCCCACAGCTCGTCTCTGCTCTTGGGGCCAGCACTCCTCGTGTTTCCTTGAGCTCCTTGCTTATTCCCTTGAGCTCCTCTCGTTCTCCTTCCTGCTGTGTTCCTCTCTGCTGTGCTTGTTCCTTGGCCCGTGCTTGTCCTTGAGCCCCTCTCTGCTGTGCTAGTCCTCGTGCCCCCTGCTGTGCTAACTGACTGTTCAAACTCAGCAGTTTTAAACTTATCTTTGCTAGGGACCACACCCTTCTCCCAGCACACGTGGGAGCTGCTAGGCTTCACTCTAGCCCTGACGTGCTGAAGTGGGCGGGGCTTGATGCTGGCTGTGCTCTGACTCAGAGGTTCTTGGTTGCCTGGGAAACCCTGAATGCTAGCACTTTTAAAGGAACAGGGTTCACTTTTCTGCCATTCCATTTCCTCTGAACTGCCTTCGCCATCACAATACCAATAATTACTATCTACTCAAGGACGAAAACCCACACATCCTATGTGCCACTGAGACATGGCTCTCACCTGCTGAGAACATTTTAATAAACCAATTACAAATTCAGGGATATGACCTATTTAACTGCCACCAGGAATCAAAAAGAGGAGGGGGATACTCGTACTAAGCAAACAAGAACTCAAACTTACCCCTACAACATCAAGCAACTTAGATGGAATGGATTTCCTTGAAATAGGGAACAAGAACATATCACTTTGTCTCATATACAGACCACCATCACCAGACCACAACAACCTGACCCCCATACTAGAATCATCATCCTAGGAGATCTTAATTTCCCATCCCTCAACCTGACTAGCACCTCCACCTTCTTAGAAACAATGACAAACATGGGATTCCACCAAATTATACACTCTCCAACACACACAAAGGGAAACTCACTCGACCTTGTTTCCTACCACACCAAACCATAAACCACTGCATGTATACTCCTCCTGTAGTAATTGAAGTCCCATTGTCTGACCACCATCTGTTAACCTTTCATATACCATTAAACACCTCTCTTACCACAAAGATGGGCACAAAACCACTAACTAGGCGTTTTACCCACTTCAATCGAGCCACCTTTCTAGACAACATCCTGCCCCAGTTTATAATTGATTCAACTGAGTGCCCTCATATCGACACCACACTAAACATATGGAACCGCTCTATTCAAAAAAAGATGCTCTTCTTCCCCCCATCACACTCCCTAAGAAAACTTCTAAAAGCTATGAAAAATGGTATACACAGGAGCTAACTAAACTAAAGAGGCAACTAAGAAAACAAGAAAAAAACAGAGGCTAACCAAAACTCAATAAAACAAACAATGCTACCTTCGTATACTTGCTATCTACAAAGACACAATTAACAAAACAAAAAGAGATTACAAACAAGAATCCTAAACTGCTCTCTCAACTGTCCTAGAGAGCTCTTTGCCATCATTAGATCTGTAACCAAGACAAGCCATACTGAATCAGAAGTATATAGCATAAACCCACAAACACTAGCTAACTATTTTGCATCCAAGCTTAAAAATAAAAACGTTAGCCATACCACCCCTTCCCTAGACCGCCCAATAAACCTCGTCATATGGGATAGCTACTACCCAGTAGACCAAAAACATCTACTAAACATTATAACAAACATCAACACCACAACCTCCCCATTGGATCCATGCCCAGTATCATGAATAAAATCCACAAAAAAAGAACTTGCCCCACATATCCTCCATATTGCTAATCAATCACTCTCCCAATGAATCATGCCCGCTGAGCTTAAAACTACATCCATGCGTCTTATACTCAAGAACAAATCACTTGATTAAAAAGACCCAAGTGCAAACAGACCTATATTGGTTGGGACAGGTTACCTCAGGCCAGAGGGCCGGGGGTTCAATTCCCGCATGGGGACAAGCAGCCTCAGGCCGGAGGGACTGGGGTCTCTAGTCCCATGGCCACTCCTTGTGGCCATGAGCAAGCCACTTAACCCTCCATTGCCTCAGGTACACTTAGATTGTGAGCCCTTCGGGGACAAGGGAATAAAAAGTACCTGTTAGTATACATGTAAAACCACACTGATTCTAAAGAGCGTGGTATAAAAAAGAAATAAATAAAATAAAAAATAAAATAGCCAGTATACAATTTTTTGCCAAAATAATAGAAAAAGTCATTCAAGTACATCTCCAAGATTGCATTGACCTCAATGCACCATTAGACACCCACCAATTTGGTTTTCGACCATTCCATGGAGTCAAAACCTTGCTGCTAACACTAATGGACCACCTCATCAGAGGCACAGACAATCCTAATCGTGCATTCATTCTCCTCTTTATTGACATTGTGTCAGCATTTGACAACTTTAGCCATGACACCCTCATCTCGAGATTAGCACAAATAGGATTAGGAGGCACAGCATTACACTGGTTCAAATCATACGTATCAAACCGTAAACCTTACATCCAAATAGGCCAAACCTCATCAGAGGCATTCCCCCAAGTACAAGGAATACCCAAAGGTTCCGCCCTTTCAGCCCTCCTTTTCAACCTATACCTGCAACCAATTACCAACATCTTCAGAAAATTCAACATTGGGTATTACCATCTATGCGAACGACATTATGCTGTCCCTCCCCATAGACATAAACAACCCTACCTATCACAGACTATATTATTGAAGTGGAATCATGGTTAAAGTCCAACAACCTTAATATTAACTACAAGGAAACGGAAGTCCTATACATATCAAGTCCTACCCCATTTCAAACCATCGAGATTAATAATATTGTACTCCCTGTTAAGCAAGAGGTGAAATACCTTAGCATAATACTAGATCAATCCCTCATCATGCTCCCATATATAAAACAAACAGTAAGGACTATCTTCTTCAAACTGAAAACTGTTTAACATCTTAGACCCCTGCTAGACATCAACGATTTCAAATCAGTAGTCCAGGCCCTTAACACCCCACATTTTGACTACTGTAATAGTCTGTTACAGGGTCTACTCATCAAAAACATAAACGTACTACAGAGAGCACAGAATATCACCGCTAGAATTGTCTGTAAGCCCGCCTAACTGATCATATAACCCCCATCCTATATGAGCTCCACTGGCTCCCAGTTCTAAGCCGAATAAAATATAAGTTACTAAAAGTAACTTTCAAACTTATCAATAACATCTCCCCATCCTTCTTATCAACCTTCATTCATACTCAACCAGATACCAGATCCTGCAGGCAAAATGCTATCCACTCGCTTGTAACATCCCACTCTATCTGCAAGACAAAACAGACCACGAGCACCACAACCTTCACATATCTCTCCCCCAGTCTCTGAAAATCCTCCCACTACTGCTACGATCGATCAAAGACCTCCAAACATTTAGGAGAGAACTCAGAACTTATCTCTTCCTTGCATACTATGGAAACACAAACATAGACCCCCGCCCTCACAAGTTACATCACAACACACCCCCTGAGAGACACACACATTCAGAGATTATGTACATAGTTTATTAGCTTCTTGTTTTAAGCAAAATGTAAATTGTAAACTATGTTAACTGTAATTTCGAAGTTTACTATGTAAAAAGTTATACCACCGTTCTATGAAAAATGTTCTGTTCTTTGTAAACCAATCCTGATCTTTAGAAGGGGCGGTATAGAAGAATCAAATAACTAACTAACTAACTAAATAAATAAATAAATAAAGGAATGAGACAGGTGGGGAATGGAAGGACTAAGGAAGTAAGGTTAGGAAATTGAAAGCTGGTAAGAAGGTGAGAAGTGAAAAGAGGAAGACCAAAGATTGGAGAAGGGAGTTAAGGAATGGAATGAATCTCTAGTTAGGGTAAAAGGCAGTTAAGAGAAATGGAGAAAAAGAGATGAAACAGAAGGATCAGTGTAGGAGAGAGATGTAGGGAAGGAAAGAACGAAGATAGGCAGTATGATGAAACAGAAAATGGTAATCAGATACTGGAAAAAGATTAGAAGAAAACCAACAAGAGGAAGTGGAAAAGAGAGACCAGGACCAACCAACTAGAAAAATATAACGCTCAGACAACAAAGGTATGAAAAAGTGAGTGTTTTAGAGAATGAAATATGTCAGTTTTGAATATGCACATTTCTTAGAGTTCAGTAGAGAAGTAAATGCATTTCTTTTTCTCTTTCTTCAGTGTCTGTTTTGGAGGTTTCCATTTGAATTTCTGTGTATTTTTTTTTTTAATTTGTAGTTTCTTAATATTTACTAGGTAATGATCTGTTTTAACATGTGCAGCTGAATTAAGGGATTCTGTTAATATGTTTGTTCCACAGTAATTCGGCTTATTCTCTTTTTCCAACCAGAGATTACTGGTGCTCTAAAATATTTGCAGTGCTGAGTTTTCATAGGTAGGATTGCGTTCTCAGATTTGGTGCTTTCCATTTGCAGGGTTTTTTATTATGATACCCAATGTTTGACAGTAGAGGGAGTTGGTGGTATTGTTGTTCATTCAAGGCCAGAATTTGAGTGGAATCATTTTTTGTATGTTGAGTTGTAAAGTGAAAAAAAACCCTAATTCTGCTCTGCATCTGTTGTTGGGAGAGTTTTATTGGTGAATCTGAGAGTGTTCCATATGAATGAATAATTATACCCTATCAGACAAACGAACAAATATGCCCCATTCAAAGGCAATTATGTGTTTGCTGGTTTGGTTGCTCTCTATTGTCATTCAATTTTTCTTAATTGCCTTTTTATGGTTCTTAACATGAGAATACCACGGATTAGATGGGCGAATTCTTCCATAAGTTTCAGTTTGGTTGCTGGTTGCGGCTCTATAGATTACTGTGTTCCAGTTCTCGATTAGGTTATCCAAATCATCTGCTTCTCCATTCAGCTGGGGAAGAACTTCCTTTAAGAATGCCTCCTTATTGAATTGCTTGAATTGGTGTACTATGTTGCTTCTATTATTGCTATTATACTTTGTGGTGTAATGAGTTTTGCTGAAATGGATTAGATAGTGATCTGACCAAGGAACCGGATGTGTTTCAAGATATATTTGCACTGTCTTTAGATAGAAATACCACATCTAACGTGTTCCCATTATTGTTTGTAGGGCAGTTTATGATGTGTTGGTAGTCTAAACCTTCCATTGCACTAAGGAAAGAGTGCGCTTGAGAGTTGTTTAACAATGACAGATTGAAATCCCCTAGCATGATAATGCTTTTGTTGGTTGCTTTATCATTAAAGGCTTGCTCTAAAATTGTGGTAAGATTATGTTTGTTGTGGGGGCTCTGTATATAAGGCAGGACATAAGTTGCTTGGTCTCAATTGTTAGTATGTCTATACCAATTCTTAGTATGTCTATACCATCCACACTTATCGCTTTTGATAGATGACATCGCTTTTAATGTCATCTTTGATGATTGTGAGGACTCCACCTCCTCATTTGCCTTCCCTTGGACAGTGAAATATGTTGTAGTTTAGGGCTTTCAGTTTGTTTAGATATATCAGATCTATGTCTAGCAGCCAGGTCTCTGCTATTATTGGGATCTTATTTCTTACTGATTGTGCATTAATCACATCACAAATGAGTATACCTGCATTAGTGTTTTCACATAAGACAGCGTATGGCAACTGTTTGTTTACTGGGACATGGATGAGTCTATTAATCTGAGTTCTTGTATAGAGTCTATTAGTTGGAATTCTTATATATAGTCAATGTGTAGACAGTTGTGACCTAGGTCGGTCATGGGTGTGAAAGATTGGGATATGTTGTCTCTCATTCCTCGCCATTTCCTGAACGCTGCTTGTACTTCAGACAGTTCTCGTTCCAGGTATGGTTGTAATATCTGCTGGAAGATCTTGAGTAGAATCTTGCTGGCATGTAGGATCAGAGTGATTGTACGATAATTTCCAGACAGTTTGATCACCTTTCTTTAGTATTGGTATAAATACAGATCTTTTCTAATCAGTTGACCATGATGTTGTCTTCCAAATTTCCTGGCAGAGCCTTGTAAGTATGGCAACAGCCACATCCGATTGCTGTAATACTTCAGTGGTTGTACTATTACAAAAAAAATTTTCGGTCAACTTCAGAACGACTAGCTTTGCTCTATAGTGAAAAAAATCGCTCATTGATTAACTCAAAAGGACTCCAACTCGATCTTCCATCAAATACAAATGAAAATCATTCAACCAAACTCGGTTATGTCACTGGGTCTCAGACTCTAATGGTACTGCTTCCTGACTCACGTCCACAAAAGCTCTGTACCGGATTGCATCAATGACCCAAAGAGTGCTCACAACGAGTAGGTCGGTCTGATCCACACTTAACTATACTTTAAATATATACTCTCGTGGACTTCTGCGTTCTAAATCCGACTCCTCGTTGTGACTCAAAATGCTTTTATGATCCCGACGCTCGCCACAGGTACCATCTCTGCGTTTCACACTTTTGGTTCCTCAGGGGATCTATGCACTCATAACCTCGCTGTATAGAAAACAAACAAACAAATACACATATTATACTAACAGCCACCTACTCCTAATCACTCCATACCTCATACCACAATTAACAAACAAACTCATACCGTCTATGCTGCAAACGCTCTAATTCACGCTAACCGCCATTCCAAACTTCTTGTGAATTTCAATCCTGGGCGGAAGAGACGCCGCGCATGCGGAATCAAAACCACAAACCTCTTTATGGAACCAGCTCCTACGACGTCATGCCAGGGACTCCCCTACCTCCCTCCAATCACAAGAAACACCATAAAGGACCAACCCACTCTCTGAAACTCATTGTTGTGGCTCATAAAATGCCCTCCCATGCATAAAAATGGCTCATAACTAAAGCATTCTCACACTATAAAACCTACTAACAAAGGTGGAACCCATCTGTCATATAAAACCAACCGACCTATTGGAGACACACGGCCCAATCTATCCCTACGTTGAGCCCGTCTGGTTGCACTGTCTTTAATCGAAAAATCCAGCGTTGCTCCGTGGTAACTAATACTGTGTCAAGGGACCTTGCTCCCTGACTCCTAAACACCTGGTCTAAGCAAAAACTCCGCAGGTCTGAAAATTGATGTCCAACACTTATACAATGACGAACTATGGGGGCTTCAAGCACTTTATGTTTTAATCTACTTTTATGCTCTCTGAGCCTAATTCGAAGAGAACGTGTGGTTTTTCCTATATATGCCAACCCACACGGACACAAAATCACATACACCACATTATTGGAGGCACACGTGGTCGCGTGTTTCAAAGACACCGATTGTCCTGCGTATTGGAAATGAGTCAACGGTAAAGCCACTGCGCACATATCACAACAACCACAACTACGGTGACCCCTCTCACTGTTAATCGGGACTTCTATTATTGGACTGACCTCCGCCGGACTCAAACGATCTTTCAAATTCCGATCCCTCTGCCAGACACACCGTATTCTCTTATTTTCCAACCCAGGAATGGTGGTAAGCACCTTCAAATGATTGCGAAACACTTTCTGTATGGCTGTGCTAAACGGTGAAAATCTAGTGATAAAATTAACTGTGTCTGTCTCAAAATTAACTCGACGATTTGATGGAACACTCTGTATCAGTAAACTACGGCGATTATACAACGCCCTACGATAGGCTCTACGGATGGTCTCCTTAGGATAACCCCTCTCTAAAAAGTTATTACTAAGACATTTAGCTTTCCGTTTGAAATCACTCCTGTCTGAACAGTTCCTCCTAAACCGCAGGAACTGAGAGAAAGGGAGACCTTCCTTTAATCGGGAAGGGTGCATACTACTGAAATGTAAGAAAGTGTTCCTGTCGGTGGGCTTCCTATAGATTGAAGTCTCCCAGCCGGCAACCCCTCGGCTTACCTGAACATCTAAATATGCTAGAGAATCTACATGATGGGTGTAGGTGAACCGAATGTTGGGATCTAATTGATTGATCCATTCCATAAAACTCTCTAACATAGTGTGTGTACCTCTCCACAAAAGGAAGACGTCATCTATATACCGCTTCCATTCTAAAATGTGGGAGGTATAAGGGGAAGACTCAATCCAATTACGCTCGAACTGCCCCATATAAAAATTAGCCACCGACGGGGCACATGTCGCACCCATCGCGACTCCTGAAATTTGTTGGTAAAAAATACCTTGAAAAGTAAAATAATTATGTGTGATGGCCAAACGAGCTAAATCCAGTAGGAACTCAAGTCTCTCCTCAGAAACGTCCTCCCTCTGCATCAAAACTGTCCTAATCACCTCCAAAGCTGCCCCTTGTGGAATACTTGTATAGAGGGACACTACGTCTAACGAAACTAAAAGCACTTCTGGACTAATAGCCCATCCGTCAAGTTCTTTCAATATAGACAAAAAATGAGTAGTGTCCCTCAAATACGATGGAATGTCACTGAGCAGAGGCCTAAGAAAAGAATCTAGGAACACTGATAGTGGCTCTAAAATACTCCCTCTGGTAGACACAATTGGTCTACCCGGAGGTTGAGTCAGATTCTTATGGATCTTAGGAACCGTGTAGAACTTGGCTGTGCCTGGAGCTGATGCATTCAAGTATCTAAACTCTTTAGATTCTTAGATTAGAAACTTAGAAACTCATAGATTCTTTTCTTAGGCCTCTGCTCAGTGACATTCCATCGTATTTGAGGGACACTACTCATTTTTTGTCTATATTGAAAGAACTTGACGGATGGGCTATTAGTCCAGAAGTGCTTTTAGTTTCGTTAGACGTAGTGTCCCTCTATACAAGTATTCCACAAGGGGCAGCTTTGGAGGTGATTAGGACAGTTTTGATGCAGAGGGAGGACGTTTCTGAGGAGAGACTTGAGTTCCTACTGGATTTAGCTCGTTTGGCCATCACACATAATTATTTTACTTTTCAAGGTATTTTTTACCAACAAATTTCAGGAGTCGCGATGGGTGCGACATGTGCCCCGTCGGTGGCTAATTTTTATATGGGGCAGTTCGAGCGTAATTGGATTGAGTCTTCCCCTTATACCTCCCACATTTTAGAATGGAAGCGGTATATAGATGACGTCTTCCTTTTGTGGAGAGGTACACACACTATGTTAGAGAGTTTTATGGAATGGATCAATCAATTAGATCCCAACATTCGGTTCACCTACACCCATCATGTAGATTCTCTAGCATATTTAGATGTTCAGGTAAGCCGAGGGGTTGCCGGCTGGGAGACTTCAATCTATAGGAAGCCCACCGACAGGAACACTTTCTTACATTTCAGTAGTATGCACCCTTCCCGATTAAAGGAAGGTCTCCCTTTCTCTCAGTTCCTGCGGTTTAGGAGGAACTGTTCAGACAGGAGTGATTTCAAACGGAAAGCTAAATGTCTTAGTAATAACTTTTTAGAGAGGGGTTATCCTAAGGAGACCATCCGTAGAGCCTATCGTAGGGCGTTGTATAATCGCCGTAGTTTACTGATACAGAGTGTTCCATCAAATCGTCGAGTTAATTTTGAGACAGACACAGTTAATTTTATCACTAGATTTTCACCGTTTAGCACAGCCATACAGAAAGTGTTTCGCAATCATTTGAAGGTGCTTACCACCATTCCTGGGTTGGAAAATAAGAGAATACGGTGTGTCTGGCAGAGGGATCGGAATTTGAAAGATCGTTTGAGTCCGGCGGAGGTCAGTCCAATAATAGAAGTCCCGATTAACAGTGAGAGGGGTCACCGTAGTTGTGGTTGTTGTGATATGTGCGCAGTGGCTTTACCGTTGACTCATTTCCAATACGCAGGACAATCGGTGTCTTTGAAACACGCGACCACGTGTGCCTCCAATAATGTGGTGTATGTGATTTTGTGTCCGTGTGGGTTGGCATATATAGGAAAAACCACACGTTCTCTTCGAATTAGGCTCAGAGAGCATAAAAGTAGATTAAAACATAAAGTGCTTGAAGCCCCCATAGTTCGTCATTGTATAAGTGTTGGACATCAATTTTCAGACCTGCGGAGTTTTTGCTTAGACCAGGTGTTTAGGAGTCAGGGAGCAAGGTCCCTTGACACAGTATTAGTTACCACGGAGCAACGCTGGATTTTTCGATTAAAGACAGTGCAACCAGACGGGCTCAACGTAGGGATAGATTGGGCCGTGTGTCTCCAATAGGTCGGTTGGTTTATATGACAGATGGGTTCCACCTTTGTTAGTAGGTTTTATAGTGTGAGAATGCTTTAGTTATGAGCCATTTTTATGCATGGGAGGGCATTTTATGAGCCACAACAATGAGTTTCAGAGAGTGGGTTGGTCCTTTATGGTGTTTCTTGTGATTGGAGGGAGGTAGGGGAGTCCCTGGCATGACGTCGTAGGAGCTGGTTCCATAAAGAGGTTTGTGGTTTTGATTCCGCATGCGCGGCGTCTCTTCCGCCCAGGATTGAAATTCACAAGAAGTTTGGAATGGCGGTTAGCGTGAATTAGAGCGTTTGCAGCATAGACGGTATGAGTTTGTTTGTTAATTGTGGTATGAGGTATGGAGTGATTAGGAGTAGGTGGCTGTTAGTATAATATGTGTATTTGTTTGTTTGTTTTCTATACAGCGAGGTTATGAGTGCATAGATCCCCTGAGGAACCAAAAGTGTGAAACGCAGAGATGGTACCTGTGGCGAGCGTCGGGATCATAAAAGCATTTTGAGTCACAACGAGGAGTCGGATTTAGAACGCAGAAGTCCACGAGAGTATATATTTAAAGTATAGTTAAGTGTGGATCAGACCGACCTACTCGTTGTGAGCACTCTTTGGGTCATTGATGCAATCCGGTACAGAGCTTTTGTGGACGTGAGTCAGGAAGCAGTACCATTAGAGTCTGAGACCCAGTGACATAACCGAGTTTGGTTGAATGATTTTCATTTGTATTTGATGGAAGATCGAGTTGGAGCCCTTTTGAGTTAATCAATGAGCGATTTTTTTCACTATAGAGTAATACTTCAGTGGGCATGCCATCAATACTTAGTGCTTTGTTCTTTTATAA
This sequence comes from Ichthyophis bannanicus, assembly GCA_033557465.1. NCBI lineage: Eukaryota > Metazoa > Chordata > Amphibia > Gymnophiona > Ichthyophiidae > Ichthyophis > Ichthyophis bannanicus. Next base: position 1,607,646,984 of record CM066031.1, read on the forward strand.
TGCTTTCAATGCAGCTTCAACGTCTTCTTTTATCACCAATGGTTTCTGATCATAAGGTACAGATTGAAATGGCTGTTGGTTCACTTGATCTTTATGGTATATCACTCTGCATATTATTTCCATCTTTTATCGATCTTCTCACCATCATTTAACTTGAGCTTCTTATAGTTAAGGGAGGAGTGGTCTAGTGGCTGAGGCAAGGTACCCCAGGCCAGAAGATCAGGGGCTCAAATCCCACTAGAAGACAGCAACCTTGGGCTGGAAGGACTGGGCTCCTTGTGGTCTTGGGCAAGCCACTTAACACTCCATAGCCCATGTTCCTTGTAAGTATTAGCATATGTGTCTCATATCTCCTCATGTTAAATGTATCCTCCAATTGTGTTGTGACCACTTTGATTGAAGGATAAGGTGGTATACAAACCTGTCTAAATAAAAATATAGCATTCCAGTTCAAGGATGGAATTTTCTTTTTAACTCTCTCGTAACTTCAGGAAAGCCAATCTTATTCTTCCTCTAATAATTGCTGATTCTTTTTCCTCGCATGCTTCATTGTAGCATTTCTCCTTGTCTCATCTTGGAAATCTGCATGTTGGAAATCTCAGTTGAGTTCTGTGATTGCCTCTCTTTTTCCTTTGGCTTTAGCTTCTCTGCATTTCTGGGCAGTTTTCAGAGTTTCTTCGGTCATGAATTTCGGCTGTTTTTGCTTTTTCACTTTTTTTAAAGACCTCTCAGTAGTATAATTTCTTTGATGTCATCCCATAACTCTTCATTTGTATGCAAAACAGTAAATCAATTTTGCAGGCAGTCTTTAAATTCTGGTGGTATATTCTCAAAATCATATTTTGCTACATTCATGAGTAGCTTGCTGTTTTTCAGCTTTAGCTTGAGTTTTCATACTAATAGTTGGTGATCTGCACCACAGTTGGCTCTAGGTCAGCGATGGCGAACCTATGGCACGCGTGCCAGCTGTGGCACGCGAAGGCCTTGCAGCTGGCACGCGTGAAGGTCCGCAGAAAAAGAAAAAGCGGGCTCTGGCTGCTGCCGCGGACGCGGCAGCATGCAGTGTCCCGCGGGGCCCCCTCCGCCCGCTAAGCCCCTCTGCAAGGGCTTTCAGATTCGCGAGGGAGACAGCGTCTCCCTCGCGTCTCTGTTAAGCCCGCAGGGGCTAATGGAAAATTTCCCATCAGCCCCTTTAGACGCGAGGGACTGATGGGAAATTTCCCATTAGCCCCTGCGGGCTTAACAGAGACGCGAGGGAGACGCTCTCCCTCGCGACTCTGAAAGCCCTTGCAGAGGGGCTTAGCGGGCGGAGGGGGCCCCACGGGACATTGCATTCTGCCGCTGCCGCGCGGCAGAAGCCAGAGCCAGCTGCTTTTTTTTTTTTTTTAAATTTGCCATGGGGGGTGGGTTAGGACTGCTAATGGGCTAGGGGGGGGTTAGGACTGCTAATGGGCTAGGGGGGGTTAGGACTGCTGATGGGGAGGGGTTAGGACTTGAGGTGGGCTGTTGGGTGGGGTTAGGACTGGAAATGGGCTGATGGGGGGTTAACACTGGAGGTGGTCTGATGGGGTTAGGACTGGTAATGGGCTATGGGGGGGTTTAGGACTGATAATGGGCTATGGGGGGCTGGGACAAGAAATGGGCTGATGGGGAGGGGTTAGGACTTGAGGTGGGCTGAGGGGGTTCGGAATGGTAATGGACAGGTGGCTGATGGGGGGGTTAGGACTGGCAATGGGCTATGGGGGCTGACTGGAAGTGGGCTGATGGGGGGTTAGGACTGGAAGTGGGCTGATGGGGGGTTAGGACTGGTAATGGGTTATAGGGGGGGCTTAAACTGAAAATGGGGTGATGGGGGGTTAGGACTGGAAGTGGGTTGATGAGGGGGGGGATAGGACTGGTATTGGGTTGGGGGGTTGCTAGGACTGGAAATGGGTTGGGGGGCTGCTAGGACTGGAAATGGGCTGATGCAGGGACTAGAAGGGAATGGATGCTGGGTGAGGCTGGAACTAGAAGGGAGCTGGTGTTGGGGGAGGATTAGAATGGGATGGGGCTGGGAGAGTAAAATGGAGAGGGGAAAAATATTTTGTGTGGGAGGGATAAAAAATCTACAATTGGCCGGGTATTGGGAGAGTAAGTGGGGATTGAGGATGGAGGGGTAAATTTTGAGTAGATGAAATAGGAATGAGGAAAGAGCAAAAGGAGAAAGATTAGTATGTTAAAGCAGATGTAGAGAGAGAATGGAAAAAAAAACCCAAGAAGACAGAAGAAAGGACAAATGGACAGCAGATGGAGAGTTAGCAGAAGACACGAAGAAACCAGAAGAAAGTGGCTGGAACAATTGCAACTGAAAAAAAATGCACAAAAGGTAGAAAAATATCTCTTTATTTTGAATTTATTAATTGGAATATGTCAGCTCTGGGAAATGTGCATCATTAATTTTTGCGCTTTGTTTAGTACAAGAGGAAATTAATATATAGTTTTATTTCTACAGTGTTGTTGTATATTCCAAGTTTGGCTTTTGGGGTTCCCAGTTTAATTATTGTCTTCCTGTTTCTAAATTGTGATTCCTTGTTTGGTAATGGTCTGTTCTGCATGTGTAACTGAGCTGAGGTATTCTGTTTATATAATTCCTATTTGACATTGCCACTTGTTCTTTCCCCAGTAGGTCATGTATTGTTGTTCTCTGAGATGTATTGGTTTAATATTTGCAGTGTTGCCTTTTGATAGGTAGAGTATGGTGCTTTGTGAGTCCTGGTAGTGCTGTTAGGATACGGCGGGTTTGCTATGGGTTCTAAATGGGCAGCGTTTGTAGTAGTTCCTAATGTGCCTGGCGGTTGGTACTGGATTATAGTAATGTAGAAACCTTTTAGTCTTTCTTTATCCATATACTCATTAAGAGGCATGTTTACTAAAAGTTAGTGTATGGTAACATTATGCAAATATTTATGCAAATGAAGCACCTTATGCAAATAGAGCTTTAATTGACGTGCTGGCACTTTGAGGAAATTCTTTGGTTTTGTGCGGCAGTTTGGGCACTCGGGCTCAAAAAGGTTAGCCATCACTGCTCTAGGTTATGTCTTTGTTGATGTTATTGAGTTTTTCTTGCTACTACTACTGAACATTTGTTAGCACTTCAAGATGTTTGCAGCATTGCACAGACACATGTAAAAGACAGTCCCTGCTCATCAGAGCTGACAATCTAGTCAAGACAGACAACACAGTAGCTGTAGACATGGGATACAGCTAGGGGGAATGGTAAGGAAACACAAAGGAAATATGGTGAGTCAAAATCCAAAAGCAGCAGTGAAGAGGTGAGTTTTCAGCCTGGATTTGAAAAGGGTTAGTGAAGGTGCCTGATGTACAGACTCATGTAGTTTGTTCTAGACATAAGGAGCAGCAAAATGAAAGGAGCAAAGTCTGTAGTTAGCAACAGAAGAAAAGGGCACAGATAGAAGTGAATTGCCAGAAAAGCGGATTTCTGGAGGAGATGTAATCAATTTGATTTTTGTACAATCCATTGGGTAAAGTCCATATGTACAGTCGCCACTTGTGCTGCTGGAAGAAGGTGTTTGAGATGAATAGACGTTGGTCTTGCAGAATTCTATCAGTCTTTCTCCATCTCATTTCTGTTGCCAAGTCCATATTTTCCATCCACTTTGCCTTCTCCTTTGTTTCCAACTTTTGCATTCCAATCACCCACGACTATCAGGATATCCTGTTTGCATGCTATTCAGCTTCTACTTGTTCATAGAACTCATCCACTTCTTCCTCTTCTGTAGCTGTTGTTGGGGCATATACCTCAATAATAGTTGTAATGATGAGCATCCCCCGTAGATGAATAGAAATTAAGTGTTTCTTCTAAATTATAAATGCAACACCATTTCTTCTTTGTCTTTCATTTCCAGCAGAGTATATCATGGGCCTGATGCAGAGACGTGAGTTGTGGGGCTGCACGTCCTGGCAAGACATACAGCACCGCAAGCTGTCCTGGCTCGATTCCCTCTCTGGCTCTCCCGGCACATCCAGAGCAGCAGAACAGGGAGAGCTGGTGGGGGGTGGGGTCTGGGCAGAGCACGAGTGGGCCAGCCCAGTAGGACGTACAGGGCTGATTCAGGTCACAGCTCTGTATGTCCTGCCGGGTCAGAGAGGATGTATTGATTATTCCACCTCAAAGGTGGAATAATCAGCACTAACTCGGCGATCTGCCTGGGGAACCCCCCCGGGGCTGGGACCGGTTGCAGGTGGTCCCCACTGCCCAAACCAGGCCCTGGTTAGCCAGCCATGGGTTGGGCAATAGGGAGGTGTGGGGCTTAAGCCATGGGAATCGGGGGTGCATGCGGGGAAGACATCCCCGCAGGCTGCAGGGGCATGCCGGGCTGTCCATGGGCCTAATTCTGTGTACCGCGAGAACATTTAGTTCCCACAGTCCAGAATCAGGTCCTAACTGGTCTATCTTCATCGAGGATGTCCAGACAGCCCAGACGTACCCCTCTGGAAATCAGGCTCCACATGATCATCAGATGCAAAGATACCAGTGCATTTCAGTTTGCTGACACCCAACAGATCGAGCTGTACATGTTCCATTTCATTCTTGACCACCTCCAACTTCCCTTGGTTCATGCTTTGTACATTCCATGTACCAATATGTAAGACATCGTTGCAGCTTCTGACTTTCATTTCATGTTCAATTACATCAGCAGTCAGATGTCCTGAGGGCTTCGATCCAACCATATCAGAAATGCTGGCTTTATTCTGAAAAGTTTTCAGCTCATCCCCAGTAGCCAGTTAAGTGCCTTTCGACCTGGGGGTCTGATCTTCCAGCACTTTAGTACAATTTGTTGTTGTTGTGTCTATCCATTGGGCTTTCATGGCAAGATAAAGAAGTAGATTGTCAGGCCTTTCTTCCTTGCAGGTAACGTTAGTGTTGTTGCTGTTGTCACAGGAATGTGATCCTCCGCTGCCAACACTGTCCCATTTTGCTGCTGCCCAGATGGGTGATTTGTCTTAGTTTGGCACCTCAGTTGAGACCTGTCCATCTTGGGAGACCCTGCCAGTAGTTGCGCCTTTGATACCTTAGCTCTCAGTATTACTGATGCCACAAGCCCTCACATCACAACAAGCTGCCAACCAAGTGAGGGTTTAAAAATTTAAAAATACTAATCCAATAGAAAATGTTATTAATAAATAAAAGTACTGTACCTACCCACACTATGGTAAAGCCCTCAGAAATTTCTGTAAGCTCATGGAGGCCAATTCAGAATGGGGCCTGTCCGGCCTGTCCAGACATCCAAAATCTAGACGGGCCGGATCTTCACCAGCGGGAGCTAGATGTTGCCATGGGAGCAGAATCGGATGCAGAGGGCTTGGATGTGCTGGCTGTGCCCCGATTTTGTGCCACTGGATGCTCAGGAAACCCCCCATCTAAGCCACCCTATGCTCCTGCATGGATCCCGGTCCCATGGTGTTATGTCACCATGGCCCCAGGACACCATGCAGGAGCCCCGATTTGCCGCATGCCTCTGAAGATCCCTTTCCTTGTTGCCCTGTCCCCAATGAGGCCTGCCTAGCATCTGGTATCGGGCTGTGTGGATCCCCCTCCTGCACCTCACCTCATTGATACTGCCCTGCTGCACTGTCCTCCAACATCGGGGGGACTTATCCCACCTCCGACATACATCCCTGCTAAATGCTGCTCAGAATCTACCCCAAAGCAAATAATGGACGTCTAGATTTATTTATTTTTATTTATTTAGAAGGATTTAGTATACCGCCTTATCGCTAAATCAAGGCGGTGTGGCACATCAATCAAAATCAATAATAAAGTGTGGTTTGTAGCATGCAGTGTGAGAACTGAGAAGTGTAGTGTGTGGGGCAGTGCGTTAGATTATATCGGTGAACTATTTACATAATGAGCTATATAATATATACAAAATGGGGCTGTTTGAGAGGCGTGCTGGGATTGAGATTCTGTAATGTCTTGGGGGTAGGATCGTGATCCTGTAATGTCTTGAGGTAGAAAATGTATGTGAGGTCCTTGAAATGTACTGTAAATAGATCCGTCTTAAGAAGTTTTCTGAAATCCTTGAGGTTCTTGGTTGATCTTATGTGGTCTGGGAGAGAGTCCCATATAGCGGGTGCTGCCAGGGAGAGTGCCCTCCTTGATGTGGCCAGCCTTGTTTTAGCAAATTTTTTGGTGTTCTGATGGTGTCTGAGGTTCCTTTTCTTCTTGGTCTCCTGTTGTTATCGGTTTTTATGAGAGGGCGTAGGCTGTCTGCTGATAGGTTGTGTATTATTTTAAATATGTGTTGAAGTACTTTGAATTGGATTCTGGAGCTGATTGGGAGCCAGTGTAGGTGGTACAGTATGGGGGTGATGTGATCATGAATTGTGTGATCTGTCATGAGTCGTGCGGCTGTGTTTTGTGCTAGCTGTAGTGGTTTTAATGTCTTTTTAGGTAGTCCTTGGTAGATGTGATTACAATAGTCTAGGGTTGGAGTGATGATGGCTTGACAGACTGTTCGGAAGTGTTCATGGGCGAGGATGGGTTTGAGCCTTCTGACTGTCCTCATTTTGATGTAAGCGCTCTTTGTTATTTTTGCAATGTGGGACTGGAGGTTGTGGTCCTTGTCGAGCGTTGATGACAATAATAAAAAAAAAAAGCTAGTTTATATTTCACACAATCCATTGCAAATAAAACAAACCACTAACTAAAATCAATTAGAACACAAAAGCTCAAATCAAAATGGTTTTAAAATCAAAGAACCAACCAAAAACCTTTACAAGGACACAGCCACCAAGTATATGTAGCTATAAAATTCACATGTAGGTGAAAAAGCCACAACTAAAAGTACAGAAAGGATTTTCATTATCTATAAGGCAGACTGGAGAGACTTTGCAGCCATTGGATTTAAAGGGACTGACTAGAAGTACTGTAGCAAGACTGCCAAAAAACTCCAAAAGCCAATTTCTAAGGAACAGTGTCAAACCCTTTCAGATTTAATTAAAACAATGTTTAATCAAATGAAAAATGATGGAAAAGCAAACATAACTTACTTGTAGTGCTTCTGGCAAAATTTTAAAATGTCGGGAAAGTCGCGGTTCTCAGGATTCCCACCATTAACTCGTACTGACAGACAAAGGCACTCTAAATCCAAAGGTTTCCTAAAAATCAAACTCTACTCTCCTTATGCGGACTGTACATCATAAATCTTCCCACTACTTCATGATCTTTTTTAATTATTAAATAAATGTCATGAATAATAACGAACTCCTTTTCTTGCATTTTTAAAGTTATAACTTTGAATATGGAATTTGGCTTGTCTGACTTAACTGGGCTTTTAGGGGCAAGTTTACTAAGCTGCACTAGCTGTGAACATGGGCTTGAATGTGCATTCATGGCTCACATTAACAGCACACACACTAAACAGACAACGTCAATGTTGCAGTTAGCATGGTGGCACTTAATGCCATCTCCATGGGTAGTGTTAAGCGCATGGGCATTACTGCTGGCATGCATTAGGGTCTGAATCAGTGAGGTATCTGTTGGGGCCATGCGGTACATGTCCCCAACAGGTAGCGCATGAATTTTGCCCATACTGCATGTTGATATCTACTCTGAATGCACAATACCTGCAAAATCCTATTGCACTTTAATAAACATACTCCTTTGAGTCATCTAGTGAGGAAAACTGTACACCAGCTAAATTGATTGTAACCTTGGTCGTGGATTCATTCAGGAGTTCCTTTTAACATTCTTTTTTTGGCCATAAAGATGTTTTTTTTAGGGGGGGGGGGATTTCTCCAAATGGGTTAGTTTTGCACAGACCATGACAGGCATGAACCTCACTCCTAAGCCAGGGTACGTGCTTTTTTATGAATCCATTTTTGTTTTTTCTTGTTATTTTTGTAGTAGACCATTCTTGATAATTAATGTGATACTTCAATAAAGATTAAAATTAAAAATAAAAAAGGCCTTTACGCTTAAATGTTAGGCTCCTCCTAATAAAATTCCCCCCTTCATGCTTTATTTTTATTTTCTGCCTTACTTTGCTCTCCCCCGCCTTCTTCAATACCCTCTCTCCCTCCAGGCAGTCTGCCTTCATTATCTGTTTTTCCTTTCATTGCTTTCTGCATTTTTCAGTATCAGCAATGTTTTCCTTTACAAAAATGATTTTGCTGCAGTCATACGGTACTTGTTAAATAATTGACTAATTTTGTTGTGATGGTATTTCACGTTCTGTAGCAGACTGAGATATGTAGTTTAAAAGATTCACTTGACGTGTCAGGCACAAAGGGAATTTGGCAGTAAGATGAGAAATGTTTTCTCGTGGAAAGAGTAGTGGATATATGGAATGGCACTCAAGAGGAGTTGGTATACGCATAACTACGTCTTTGACCTTGTACTTGGAAATAATGCGCATATACTGGCTTCTTATCTGCCGCAGGTTTGGCATCTCAGTTTAAACTTTAAGGAATAATGTTTGTCATAAAACTGACCAGACATTTTTGTTGAAGAGCTTCATCTTTTCTTGCGGCTATGGTTTTATCTTTTTCTTTTGTGTGTTTCTTCTGGTACTTTCATTTAACCAAATTATTGCCAATTTCCATACAATGGATACTGTAGTCTGATGTTTCATGAAGCTGCATTTATACACTGTAATTAAATTATTTTCCATTTAATATACAAAATGAACAGAGAACAAGACGTAGTATATTTAACAATAAACTCCCTCCTATCAAAGTATAAAAGAAAAAAAGGAAAATCTCACTGGCTATATAATGAAAGTCTACTATGGTTTATTGCTTAAAAATACTTTCGAGATACTGCATTTCTAATGAACTAGAAAAAGTGTACTGTAGTAGTTCTGATCAAGGACCAGGCTGACAAAGCTTTTTCTCATTAACAATAGGTCCCAAGCAAATAAAACGAAAAAATACAAAGCCCAGCAGAAATAATATAAAGGAAAGATCAAGTGATGGAAAACTAATAAAAAATGATTGAAATGTTTCCATTCTGATAAAGAGTTGTTGTGATAGAGAATTAAAAAGAAAAATTAATATGGCTGTTTTTGCAGATACTAGGCGATACATATGATAAATACCACCGTGAACATAAGGGGGCTTAAATTCTGCAGGACAACCAGGAAATGATATGAAGCATCTAATGCGGATGCCTGTTATACCTGCTTTTTGGGTGGCACAGCAAAAAAAGATATAATTTATCTATGTAGCAGCTGATTGGCGATTATATGTATAATTTATATGTGTAAGTCATTCCACTCTTGGAACACTGCAACACGCCTCCTTTTTTCTACGTATAACTTTGAGGGCCCGATATTCGAAGGGCATTTACACAGTTTGCAGCCTAGTAGTGCCACTGAATTTGTAAGGCCGCGGGCCCCCGTCCTCGTGGCCGCATCTAACCGGGGGGGCGGCAGGGCGCTCGTGCCCCCGTGCTCCGGTGGCGTGCTGGTCGAGGAGGGGGCCTTGGGGTCGGTGGCTTCATTGGCTCCCGCTGGCGTTTTGAACGCGCGGGAGCCAATGAGATGGCTGGTTTCTGGCGGTGGGGGGGGGGGGGGTGGTGCGGTGACTCGGCGCTGCTTTGAATTTGGAGGCTGGAGGTGCCGGACGGACAGAGAGCCGCGACGTGGACAGTTGGAGTGGCCGGGACTCACCGGGCAGAGAGGCGCGCCTTCGGAAGGTGGAGAGGAGGATTTGATCCTGCCTCGGGCTCAGCGTGGCTTCTGTCGGGCAGCAGGAGTGGGTGCTGCAGCCTGTCCTTGGCAGCGGTTCTTCGTGACGGGGGAGCTGAGCTGAGTGGCGTCGGTTGGTGGGTTTGGCTGCTCTGCGGGGCCTGGACACGTGTTCCTGCAGGCAAGTGGTTCTGACTACAAAAAAACAAAAAAAAACAAAGGCAAACGAAAACTTCCTTTTGGTGTGCAGACTGGTTTGTGTGTGGTTTTAAGGGGGATAATACAAAAAAAAAATAAATTTATTAGTGGGTCCATCAGGCCCTGCACTGTAATGTCGGGCAGAGGAAAGAAGGGGGCTCTAGCATGAGGAAAGGAGCTGTCAAAGCCACCCCGCGAGGTACTGGGGCACGTGGGGCTGCCTCCATGGGGCCTGATAGGCTACCAGCTCACGGGGGTGGAGGGGTGCCCGGGCAGGGTCGTGGGTCGCATGGGTCATCCGCTCCAGACCCCAGCGGGCGGGGGGGGCCAGGGGCAGAGCACCGGGCCATAGCAGATCGTCCCGTTGGGGCTCTAGTTCTTTAGGATGTCCGGGGTATAAGGGGCAGGTGCGTCGGGGGGTTTCGGGGGACCCTGTAGTCTGGGGTAGTCGCGGTAGGTCTAGGGGCCGGCGAGAGGTGCGTCGGGGCTTCTATTGGCTCAGGGGTTGTTAGATGGCTCGGGTGTTGGCATAAGGGGTGAAAATCTGCAGGGGGGCGGTGCAGCTTTGGCGTCGACAGGCCCCGGGGGTTCCTCGAGTGCTGCAGGGGGGGGGTTACTCCCCAGCTTGGGAACATTGGCAGGGCGGGGGCCAGGGCTCTTCCCGTGCAGAGTGGCTAGGGGCATGGCAGTCACCGTGGGCTATGGCTGGTGTCCCTTCGCCTTTTCCTGTTTTTTCTCCACATGTATCTCACGGTTGGCACTACGTGGGATATCCTGCGATGGGGGCTGCTGGACAGATGGATGGCGTGAGCAGCAGCGGAGGTCCCTTGCCTGGCGGAACGGTGGGAGGTCCTGAAGCTTCGGCGTCGAGACGACAGGAGGCAGGCGTGGCTGCTGCGGTTGCAGCGACTGCTGCAGGTGAGTTGGAATTGGCTGCTGGTGCTGTGGGGCGTGAGGGTAGCGCTGCGGTGCGGGAGGCAGGTGCTGTGGTGGACGGCGATGCTCGGGCGGCCAAAAAAGTTGCGAAGCAGGCGAATAAGCGTAGGAGGCACTCTTGTCATCGCCGTCGGCATTCGGGATCCTCCTCCTCTTCAACCACCGCGTCTTCGTCCGGTTCTATTTCGGACGTCGGTGACCGGGGGCGGGGGGCTAGTGGGGAAGCAGGATGGGCCGACCAGGTTGGAACGGCGCCTACTGTGGTAGCTTTCTCTGAGTTATGGGAGGGAGTGCCAAAGAATCTTCGGCGGAAAATTCAGAAACGTCGCTATTTGGATATTTTCCGTTTACTCGAAGGTCGCAAGCGGTCAGGGGATAGTCGGAAGAAGCGGAAGGAGGATGAGAAGGCGGGTAGGATTAGGAGGGTGGCGCAGAATGTAGTGAATTGGACCCGTTCCTTCCTGCGCTTGGCTAGTGTTTGGGGTCATTCGCATCCGGATCAATATGGTATGCTCTTGGCCTATGCGGATTCCATCTTAGAGGCATCTCAGACGCATGAAGGTTGGGCTTGGCTCAACTATGACGAGAAGTTCCGTGATAAGATGGAAGAGAATTGAATGCTTTCCTGGGGAACGCAAGACATTAATCTGTGGCTGACACAGATGGCGATCCAAACGGTAGGCGGCGGGTTGGGTTGACCAAAAGGCGGAGGGACTGTTACCGGGAGGGCGGACCGGCCCTTTCGATCGGGCGTGCCCCCTGTGGGACAGAGAACTCCAGGGGGGGGGGGGAGCTGGGGACTTGTGCTTGTGCTGGACTGCAAATTCCGGCACGCTTGCTCGATCTGTAATGGGAGTCACTCCGCACTCAAATGTCTCAAAAAGGGTGTCGGGGGAGCCGCGGCCCCCTCCCACAAGTAGTAGGGGCTTGTGGAGCTTGGCTCCCACTCCAGTGGCGATTGAGGTTTTAGGTCCGTGGCTTGCGAGATATCCCAAGAGACAGGTGAGCTTCGTGCTAGAGAGTGGGTTTCGGGAGGGGTTTCCCATACTGGTGGTGGGCAGTGTTGCGGCGCGCAAGGCTCGGAACTCGCCTTCAGTTCAGCGCTTCGCGCAGATTGTAAGGGCTAAGCTGGAAAACGAGATTGCTTTAGGGAGGGTAGCGGGACCTTTTGGTGAGAAGCCTTTTGCTAATTTTGTCGTATCTCCTTTGGGTATCATTCCGAAGAAGGAGCCTGGAAAGTATCGCCTAATCCACAATCTTTCCTTTCCCATGGGTTCCTCGGTCAATGACCATATTCCTAGGGGATTGTGCGCAGTGCGTTACGCCTCCTTTGATGACGCTGTCGAACTCGTGAAGGCATGCGGGCCGGGGTGCTTGCTGGCGAAAGTGGATATTAAATCCGCCTTCCGTTTATTGCCGGTGCACCCGGCTGCGTTTCCGTTGCTAGGGTTTTGTTTTGAGGGGCAATTTTATTTTGACAAGAGCATGCCTATGGGTTGTTCGATTTCCTGTGCTTACTTCGAACAGTTTAGCTCGTTTCTACACTAGGCGTTTGTTGACTGGGTCGGGTGTGGCACGGTGGTGCATTACTTGGACGACTTTCTCTTTGTTGGACCTGCGCGGACGGGGCAGTGCCAGGCGTTGTTGGACGGTTTTGTGCGGTTGGCCCAAGTGTGGGGTGCTCCCTTAGCGTCGGGTAAGACCGAGGGTCCTGCGATTACTCTTACCTTTTTGGGGGTCGAGTTGGATTCCGTGACATTGGTAGCTCGGCTGCCGAGGGAGAAAGTGATGAAGCTGCGAGTGTTGGTTGCTAATGCGCTGGGGTCCAGCAAGCTGACATTGCGTGAGCTGCAGTCCTTGTTGGGTTCACTTAATTTTGCTTGCAGAGTCATCCCGATGGGGAGGGTCTTCTTGCGGTGGCTGGCAGCAGCTACCGCGGGGGTGACTAAGCCCCATCATCGACTTCGGATGTCACGCAGCCTGCGGGCGGACTTGAAAATCTGGGACGATTTTCTAACTAACTTCAATGGTACTACGGTCTTGCGAGGCCGGGAGGTGACTTCTGCGGAGTTGCAATTGTATACGGATGTGGCTGGGGGTTCGGGCTTGGGTATTTATTTTGTGGGTTCTTGGTGTGCAGCGAGTTGGCCGCCGTCCTGGCAGGATGTCGGGCTTATCAAGAATATTACCTTCCTCGAGTTGTTCCCCATTTTGGTGGTCATGTCATTGTGGCCTGATAGGCTTCGGAATCAAAGGGTTCTTTGGTGGTGCGACAACGAAGCTGTGGTGTCTGTTATCAATAATTATTCCCCAAAATGTAGGCCTGTCGCTGATCTGATGCGGCAGGTTGTTTTCGCTTGTTTACAGTTGAATTTAGTCATTAAGGCTCGTCATATTCCTGGGAGTCATAATCATATTGCTGATGCTCTTTCCCATTTTAAGTGGGAGCTGTTTCGGACCTTGGCGCCGGATGCGGACGGAGAGGGGACCTCTGTCCCGGAGCATTTATGGCGGGTTGGCCTCGAGACATGATGGATTTGCTGCGGAATTCCGATTCTTCGGCGACTTGGTTAGCATATCAACGGGGATGCAGCAGTGTGATGTCCTTCTTGGTTCTTCATGGATGGCAATGTGGTCCAGCCTCTGATCAGCTTTTGGGTCAGTATGTGTCGGCAGCTAAGGCTGCCGGACTGTCGCGTACTTCCGTCCGGAGGGATTTGGCGGGCTTCTCCTTTTTCGCACGGGCACTTGGATGGGGGGCGGTGGGTGGGGGATTTTTAACGCGGACTCTGCTGCGGGGTTGGGAGCAGACCTGCCCGTCTCCGGGTGATTGGCGGCATCCAATTACGCACGACTTGCTGCGGCGTCTATGTGATGCATTACCTCGGGTGGTTTCATCATCTTACGAAGGGGTGCTCTTTCGGGCTGTTTTTTCGGTTGCTTTTTTCGGCGCGTTTCGGGTGGGTGAATTGGTGGCGGAGTCGGGGCGGATTTGCACTGGACGCGAGATTCAGGTACATCAAGTGCAATTGATCGTGGGGGGGGGTTTCGTCTCCGCCTTGCCCGTTCTAAGACGGATCAGGCCGGGAGAGGCGTGTGGGTGGTATTGACAGCGGTGCGTGACTCCCCCTCGTGTCCTGTTGCATTATTAGAAGCGTACTTACGTGTCCGGCCGGTTACCGATGGTAGCCTTTTTATATACCAGGACGCGCAGGTTCTTACACGTTTCCAGTTTACGGCAGTGCTGTGGCTGGCGTTACGGCGGATAGGTGAGGATCCTAGTGTGTTCGCTCCTCACTCCTTCAGGATTGGGGCAGCGACCAGTGCTGCGGCGGCTGGCCTGCCGGAGCAGGAGATTCAGCGGATAGGGAGATGGCGGTCGCGGGCCTTCCACAGCTACATCCGCTTGTGAGGGCGGGGGGGGGTGTCACTAACTGTTTATTCTTTCTATTGCAGAGAACGGGCAAGGATCGTGTTGCTGTTGGTTGCTTGGCCACTCCTTTGTGTTCTGGGCTGGTCGGCGAGCAGCGACATGGCCGTTGGGGCCGAATTTTGGACTGACAGAGCACGGGGTGACCGTCACATGGCTTGGTGAGCGCGGACTCCGGTGGATCCAGCTCTTGCCTTTGCTTCGGCACCACCAGCGTTTGAGATGAGCGCCGGACATTTTGCTGATCCATTTGGGGGGCAACGATCTTGTTTCATGGACTTGTCGACAGTTGATCCTGGCAGTTCAAAAGGACTTGGGGGTGGTGTTGGGGTTATTTCCAGGGATAATATTGGTTTGGTCTGATATCATTCCAAGGCCGTCCTGTTGGGCTCAGCGACGGTGGTCACGGGGGGTGACAAAGATTAACCGTCAAATAGGCAGATGGGTGGGGGAGAAGGGAGGCAGTCAAGAGCTGCATCCTTGGGTAGACGTTGGTTGCACGGGCCTTTACAGGCCGGATGGTGTGCACTTGTCCCCGATTGGGTTGGATTTACTTCTTAATGATTGGCAGGAGACCTTGGAAGGTATTAGGTTGCGGGCGAGGGCTGGTCGCAGCTTACCTTTGGGGGGCGGCTCAGGTCAGCCACGAGGTTTCAGGGGTCTGGAGCCGGAGGCAAGCATGAGGGCGGGGGTGGGGTACCCCTGACCCGGTTAATCCCTCAGGTTTTTGCTAATAATATGGCGAAGCCGGAAGAGGGAGGGTGTGGAAAATTGTCGGGCCTGTACCCGGCGGAAGCGGAAACGGCGTCACCTTGCTACTAACATGGCTGGTGAGCGCTCGCTCTGCTTGGGGGGGGGGGGGAGTTATAATGTGTTGATTTGTATTGGTTGGTTTGTTAAAAGGTTATTAAAGCTGCGACCAGTTTAAGTCCAAGATTGTTGTCAGGTGTTTTTTGTGGGAATGATAGTGAAGGGAACTAAAGGGGGTGGGGGGGAGGGGCGAGAGGCGACGCTGTCCGCCTTACCCGGTTATTGTAAGGCCGCGGGCCCCCGTCCTCGTGGCCGCGTCTAACCGGGGGGGCGGCAGGGCTCTCGTGCCCCCGTGGCATGCTGGTCGAGGAGGGGGCCTTGGGGTCGGCGGCTTCATTGGCTCCTGCTGGCGTTTTGAACGCGCGGGAGCCAATGAGATGGCTGGTTTCTGGCGGTGGGGGGGGGGTGCGGGGACTCGGCGCTGCTCCAGCCTTTTGAATTTGGACGCCCGCCCTCCCACCCTTGCTGGGGGGATGCTTGGTGTATTGGTATATTCGATGTCAGGGCCACATATGACCCCAGCATTGAATATCTGGGTTTAAGAGTCAGCAAGCAGGGTTATGCGCCGATGCGGCACATAGCCTGCCCAGAAGAATATCGGGCCCTGAATGTATAATGGATTACATGTTTGGAATTATACATTTAATGCCAGCAAATCTTTTTAAAAAAGCATTTATATATGAAATTTCCTGCACCAAGGAGGTAATTTTATAAGGCGTGCCTACATTTACATGTAGGTGCGTGCTTGCAAATGACATGCGAAAGCAGTCAGTTGCTATTCTGAAAGTAAATGCATCAAGCTGATGGTGCATACTTAGGGTGCGAGTGTGGAGGAGGGGTAAAACTTGGGCAAAGTGCAAATATCCGTGCGTAAGTTATAAAATACTATACCTTATGTGCATTCTATGTAAATTTAGGTGTGGGCATGTACGCTGAGCCTAGGGTTGGTATAACTGATAGTGTCTGGGCTTACTGCACTTTATAAAATAGGCAAGATAGGTACATGCAAAAACATGCATTAACTAGGCATGACTTTATAAAATTACCCTATAAGAGAATGATTTTATAATTTCCTGTACAGTTAATGCACATTCAAAGGTATGTGAGTGGGGCCAAAAGAACATAAGAATATAAGATATGCCATATGGGTCAGGCCAATGGTCCATCAAGCTCAATGTAATGTTTCTGACAGTGGCCAAACTGGGACACAAATATCTGTCAGGCTCCCAAAGGATAGACAGATTCCATGTTGCTTATCCCAGGGGTAAATAGTGGATTTACTAGTCCACTGTAATAAAGGTTTATGGGCTTTTCCTCCAAAATCTTGTCAAAAACTCCTTTAAACCCAGTTACACTATCAGCTTTTATTACATCTTTCAGCAACGAATTCCAGAGTTTGATTATGCGTTGAATGAAAAAATATTTTCTCTATTTTTAAATGTACTACATCATAGCTTCATTCAATTTTCCCAGTCTTCCTACTTTTTTAAGGAGTAAACAACCAATGTTTACCCATTCCACTCCACTCATTATTTTATAGACCTCTATCATCTCTCCCTTCAACCATCTCTTTTCTCAGCTGCAGAGCCCTAACCTTTTAAGCCTTTCCTCATAGGGGTATTCTTCCATCTCCTTTATCATTTTGGTTGCTCTTCTCTGTACTTATTCTAATTCCACTATATCCGTTTTTAGACATGGCAACCAGAACTGTGCATAATATTCAAGGTATGGAGGCATTATAATATCCTTGGTTTAAGGTTAGGGGTACCCAAGCCACTCAATCATTTTGGGCAAAAAAGTATTCTCTTGCCAGATGAACTAGAACAGATTTGTATTCAGAATTCTTAATACTTGGCCTAGAATATCCACAGACAACATCCAAAAGAGGTAGCACAGCTTTGGGAGTACATCCATTTTATGCTTGCTATTCTTTTCAACCAGGAAAAATTCAGGATTTCCAAAACATTCAAATACATGTCTATCCTAGTGGGGCATAGTTGAAATCGTAAAGCACCCCCGAATATTTTACATTGTCCTTTGCCTACCTGAAGGCAATGTTCTCCTTAAGTTATACAACACATTATTCTGACAAAATATTCTGAATTTCTAGCTCCCTCACATTGACTATAAAACCCACGAGCTCCTGGAGGACAATTGGTAATGTCAAAACAGAGGTTTTTTTTAAAAGTGCTTTCAAGTCAATGCTGACTCCTGGCAACCCAGCAGTCCCTGGGTTTTCTTGGCAAGGTATGACCTGAGGTAGATTGTCAGGCCTTTTCTTCCAAGGCAATGAAGGGTAAAGTGACTTGCCCAAGGTTGCAAGGAGTGCCAGTAGGAATTAAACCCTGATCTTTTGGGCACTAGGCTATTGCTTGAACCAGCAAGCTACTCCTCTAGTTCCCCCACAAAAAAAGAGTACCACGCTGAAAACAAAATATCACCCGCAAAGAGTGATTTTTTTTAATATTCCTCCTTTTCTGCCATACTCCTTTTTATATCTTCATTCACCCTAATTCTTACTGCTAAGACCTCTACACTCAAAGCAATAAGGGGAACCATGGTCAATAAAGTCTTGTACCTTGACTTAAAGGGAAGATCTCAGAATATATCCCATTTACTTCCACGCACCTGACAGGATCATTATTCTATTAAAGCATAACATTAATGCCCATAGTATGGGAAATTGAGGCTGGATTTTGAGGCTTTAATGGAAGAGGCTGACTGGGATTTAGTGGCTGTAAAGCAGACATGGTTCACAGAGAACCATTACTGAGCTATAATCATACTGTGCTACAATTTATTTAGGAAGAGATAGAAGGAAGAAGGAGTAGAGTGGTACCATATATACAAAAATAATATTTAAGCAAAAGAATTGCAGGGTTTACAAGGGAAAGAGGAGGCACAGTAGATTAAACTGAAAAGACATTCACAGTATTACTATGAAAGGAGACGTGTTACTGATAGGCGATTCCAATATGCCAGATGTTGACTGGGACATACCTGCTGCAGAGTCATCTAGAAGGAAGGAGATCCAAAATTCTCTACAGAGAGAACTATTCCAGCAACTGGTAACACAACCCACACAGGAAGGGGCAACCTGGGCCTGGTTTTTACAAAAAGGGAGAGTGTTTCTGATGCTATAGTGCAGGGGTCTCAAACTCAAATTGCTTTGAGGGCCGAATGAGGACTTGTAAAGTAACCCGGGGGCTGCATAAGACACGGGCCTCATTTGCATAAGGGGCCTCATTTGCATAAATATTTGCATAATGTTGCATAATGAGTGCATGGATAAAGAAAGACTAGAAAATTTCTATATTACTATAATCCAGTGCCAACCGCCAGGCACATTAGGAACTACTACTAACACTGCCCATTTGGAACCCATAGCAAACCCCCCGTATCATAACAGCACTACCAGGACTCACAAAGCACCATACTCTACCTATCAAAAGGCAACACTGCAAATATTAAATCAATACATTTCAGAGAACAATACATGACCTACTGGGAAAAGAGAACAAGTAGCAATGTCAAATAGGAATTACACAGAATACCTCAGCACTGTAGAAATAAAACTATAAATAATTTCTTGTACCAAAGCACAGACATTAATGATGCACATTTCCCAGAGCTGACATATTCCAGTTAATAAATTCAAAATAAAGAGATATTTTTCTACCTTTTGTGCATTTTTTTTTCAGTTGCAATTGCTCCAGCCACTTCTGGTTTCTTCGTGTCTTCTGCTATCTCCATCGTCTGCTGTCCATTTGTCCTTTCTTCTCTCTTCTAGTTTTTTTCCATTCTCTCTCTCTACATCTGCTTTAACATACTAATCTTTCTCCTTTTGCTCTTTCCTCATTCCTATTTCATCCACTCAAATTTTACCCCTCCATCCTCAATCCCCACTTACTCTCCCAATACCTGGCCAATTGTAGATTTGTCTTCTCTTCCAGACAAAATATTTTTCCCCTCTCCATTTCACTTTCCCAGCTCCATCCCATTCTAATCCTCCCCCAACATCAGCTCCCTTCTAGTTCCAGCCCACCCAGCATCTGCTCCTTTCTAGTCCCTGCATCAGTCCATTTCCAGTCCTATCCTAGCCTCACCATCAGCCCATTTCCAATCCTAGCCCCCCATCAGCCCATTTCCAATCCTAGCTCCCTCCCCTCACAGCCCATTTCCATTCCAAGCCCCCCTCCCCATCAGCCATTTGCAGTTCAAGCCCCCCTTCCACTCAGCCCATTTCCAGTCCTAGCAACCCCCCAGCCCATTACCAGTCCTAGACCCCCCATAGCCCATAACCAGTCCTAGTCCCCCCCATAGCCCACTTGCAGTCGTATCCCCCATCACCCATTTTCAGTCTTACCTCCCCTCATAGGCCATTACCAGTCCTAACCCCCCAATCAGCCCACTTCCAGTCCTAACCACCATCTGCCCATTTCCAGTCCTAGCCCCCACCATAGCCCATTTGCAGTCATAACCCCCCCCGGCCAATAGCCCACTTCCAGTCCTAACCCCCATCTGCCCCTTTCCAGTCCTAGCCCCCACCATAGCCCATTACCAGTCATAACCCCCCCCCTGCCAATAGCCCACTTCCAGTCCTAACCACCATCTGCCCATTTCCAGTCCTAGCCCCCACCATAGCCCATTACCAGTCATAACCCCCCCCTGCCGATAGCCCACTTCCAGTCCTAACCACCATCTGCCCATTTCCAGTCCTAGCCCCCACCATAGCCCATTACCAGTCATAACCCCCCTGCCGATATCCCACTTCCAGTCCTAACCACCATCTGCCCATTTCCAGTCCTAGCCCCCACCATAGCCCATTACCAGTCTTAACCCCCCCCCCTGCCAATAGCCCACTTCCAGTCCTAACCCCCATCTGCCCATTTCCAGTCCTAGCCCCCACCATAGCCCATTACCAGTCATAACCCCCCCCTGCCAATAGCCCACTTCCAGTCCTAACCACCATCTGCCCATTTCCAGTCCTAGCCCCCACCATAGCCCATTACCAGTCATAACCCCCCCCCTGCCGATAGCCCACTTCCAGTCCTAACCACCATCTGCCCATTTCCAGTCCTAGCCCCCACCATAGCCCATTACCAGTCATAACCCCCCCCCTGCCGATAGCCCACTTCCAGTCCTAACCACCATCTGCCCATTTCCAGTCCTAGCCCCCACCATAGCCCATTACCAGTCATAACCCCCCCCTGCCGATATCCCACTTCCAATCCTAACCACCATCTGCCCATTTCCAGTCCTAGCCCCCACCATAGCCCATTACCAGTCATAACCCCCCCCCTGCCAATAGCCCACTTCCAGTCCTAACCCCCATCTGCCCATTTCCAGTCCTAGCCCCCACCATAGCCCATTACCAGTCATAACCCCCCCTGCCAATAGCCCACTTCCAGTCCTAACCACCATCTGCCCATTTCCAGTCCTAGCCCCCACCATAGCCCATTACCAGTCATACCCCCCCCCTGCCGATAGCCCACTTCCAGTCCTAACCCCCATCTGCCCATTTCCAGTCCTAGCCCCCCCCACACCCCTCTGCCAATAGCCCACTTCCAGTTCAGTCAGCCCCTCCATAGCTCATTACCGGCCAACAAAAAAAACCCCCAAACCCTGGCTTCTGCTGCTGCCGGTGCCGCCGGGGCAGCAGCAGAATCAATTGTCAAATTAAAAAAAAAACTGACTTCTGCTGCTCAAGCAGCTGTCCTGCGGCCCCTTTCCCTCTGCCCGGAGATCCGACTGTGCTCTATCAGCGGCGTGCTTTTCAAGCCGCGACGAGAGTATTCCCCTCTCGCGCGGTTTTTCAAGCCGCGCGAGAGGGGAATACTCTCTTCGCGGCTTGAAAAGCACGCCGCTGAGAGCACAGTCGGATCTCCGGGCAGAGGGAAAGGGGCCGCAGGACAGTTGCTTGAGCAGCAGAAGTCAGTTTTTTTTTTAAATTTGACAATTGATTCTGCTGCTGCCACGGCGGCAACGGCAGCAGCAGAAGCCAGGGTTTTGGGGGATTTTTGGTTTTCCGCCGTCGCGGGCCGCACAAAGTTGTCTCGCGGGCCGCGTGTTTGAGACCCCTGCTATAGTGGGTGATCATCTTGCATCCAGTATTCACCAGATGGTATAGTTTAGCATTAGGAGAAGGGTTGAGATAGTTCATTCACAAGTGAGTGACCTACACTTTAGGAAAACAAACTTTCTCTCCAGAATGCATTATCTGTTGTGTGCTGAACCCCTCTCCCCCCCCCACTCTATCAAACACCTTCTCAGCATCTACTGATAGCAACAAAGAAGGGGCACATGCTTCTTTGCCCATCAAATCAGATTCAGCATCCTCCTTATATTATCTACCACCTGGTAGCCTGATAAAAAGTCTGAATGGTCCTCATGGAGCAAGCTTCCTATATTATTTAATCTCTCAAAATCTTAGCTAGTAGCTTTACATCTATATTTCAGAGACAGATTGGCTAGTAAGAGCCTTGGTGTATTAGGTCTTTCCCCTCTTTGTGTATTACCTGCTCTTTTCATTGTTCCCACCAAGTCTTCCCCTTTAAGGACTGCATTAAATACTGTTACCAGTGGTTTCACCAAGAAGCCAGCAAAGATCTTATAAAATCTAGCTGTAAACCCATTCAGTCTAGGAGCTATATTACTTTTCAGGGATTTAACTACTCACCTAGCATCTAAGGGGCTTGTTTACAAAGCTGCGGTAGCGGTTCGCGATCGTTAACGGAGCCGCGACCCCATTGATTTCAATGGGGCCGCGGCTCCAATAACGACCGCGAACCGCTACTGCGGCTTTGTAAACAAGCCCCTAAGTCTTTCTTTTCATCCTGCATGAGGGTCTCCTTAAGATAGCTTATCATTTTCTCATCCATCCATTATAAAACTCTTATACAGACTTTTGTAAAATTAGGCAAAATAATTCTGTTATTTCTGAGGGATCATACAACTCACTCCCCTTACTCCCGCTCATGGAACCACTGCACATGTATGAGAATCCTTTAACATCACCAATTTCTTTCAGGCTGCCATGGCAGGGAAGGTTACTGGGTCAGTTAATTACAGCTTTCCTTAATTCTGGACTGCAGTAGCTGATGTTTATATACTAAATCTGTGCTTTTGGCAGACGTCTACTCCAAGCCTCTCAGTTAAATCACTCTTTTGGTCAGTGATGTCACTTCCTCCCTATGATTCAGCCATTGTATAGGGGGTAATTACTAACCTGTGGTAACATTTCCAATTTTATCTCAGCCTAATTTAGCATATAGTCACTAACCTGCACCATGGGTTAGTTACTCACATAGTAAATTGTATTTTCCATTGCTGCTGCTAGAAAGCTGCATGTTCAAATCCACTTAAACAGAAAAAAACCAAAAACAAAAACAAAAAATCAAGAAAAAGACGTATTGGAGCTGAGCTCCTTAATTGGCACTTCTTGACTATATAGTTTTGCAATGTCTGGTACTTACACATGTATGTCCTGACACATAGATCACAAAATATACCACTTATACCACTTATACTTGTAAGTACTGGTACTTAAATATATAAAGACCAATGTGTTCCAGCCTTTCCTTGAACACATCTTTTTCTAAAATAGCTATTTCCAGTTTAGGTGTCAAACACATTTTTTCTCATGTCCTCATTAAGCTCTACGTTCAGTGAGCCTCTTTAAAAATAAATCGAAAATTATGAATATCCAGCTTGACATCCATTTTCCAACACAGGCGCCCTATAATAAATTGGCCTTCACATCTTTGTTAATCTGTTGTACCAACCTGTCTCCCTTGAAGAAATATGTTTTTCCAACATCTTCCCACCAAACTGCTGTGTCAATTCCATGAGAAGGAATTCCACTGCCAAGCGTCATCAAATCATGAGGGTACCCGGCCTGAAGGGTAGTGTCCTTGAAAACCCAGAACTTATTCCCTAAAGAAAAACAAATGCAGAGGTTTTAGAATCCTCTAGGAAGAAAACAGAACTTAAACAAAAATCTTCTGAACATAAACTGCTCTAGCGTCCAGGGCAGTTTCTCCACATTCGCCATAGAGCTTGCAGTCCCATAGGTACTTTCTTCTTACAGGATGGAAAGCTCACTTTTACAGAGCTATGCTTTTGAAGAGAGCAAAGTATGGTCAAAATAAAAAATAAAATATGAAAAAAAGACACAAAAAATAGTACATAAAGTTTAAAAATTGTCAAAAATAATGAGCAGTCATATTTACATTTCAACAAATTTTATAGTAATATATTCTACTGCAATCACATTCTTGTAGATACGTCTTATATTTACCGACGAAGACCAATTTTGCATAGCACATCAGGGCAAAACTGGAACATCCCCATCAGAAAGTTCACAGTTCTCTCGGTATTCTACAAGAGTCTCTCTCATTCATAGAGCCATTTGTAGAATATGTAGAAGGATGCTGGCAAACGCATGTCTATTTGCTGGCGCATGCAGTGGGAGTGACTCTCACAAACCTACACGAGGAAGAAGAGAGCAGCATTACTTGGCAGCTTCTACGTGTAGGTGCTGGCACGCGCAGGTGGATGTGACGATTTCACAACTTCCACAGATAAGTGCTGTCAATTATATCTATAATCGCCACATTTCAGAAACTACACAAATTACTTGGCACATGGCCATGTTCAAAACCCAGTGCTGAGTCAGAACAATACATATTATTTATGTTGCAAAAAGGTTCAAAAAAAGTCCATATATGAAATAAAGATTAAATTGGGCCAGAATGTTTAGATGGAGCTTGTGATTTAGTGAGTTTAATTGGTCCTACATATATATCAATTTTGCAATGCACAAATGTCAACTGATATAAGAACAGCAGGGCTCAATTTATTGTTTGGTAAATGTTAATTTATAGACTCCTTATTTGTGATTTTTTTTCTGTTGAGAGAAGATAAAGAACAACATGGCCTATCCACTCTGCCCAGTGAGGTGCTTTTACTTTGGGTTGTAACTGCCACTCTGAAGCTTTTAGTAAACATAACTTAATATTCATACCATGTATTAACTGCATTGCAGGTAATGTAGATGCACTTAATGCTCCCTACTGAAGTGGTTTTACGTGAGCTCCATTATCTGTCATGGTAACAGTTAACGCGTGGTTAAGTTATCTTGTATTAACTGCAAAGAGCAGTTAGTGTCCATTCCCTGTCCCTTTCCGTACTATGCAGATCATGTGGGAATTAGTGCACGCTAAGTGGCAAGCTGCCATGTTAACTATTAATCACAGTTGTGCGCTAACAATGTGCACTAATTCTTATGCTAACTGCTTAATGAACAAATGACCCATAAAGCTCTTTCTAGGTGGTCTTAAAACTATTGCATCATGGGTTATATTTTCGAAAACTAGCTGTTGCTAGGATTTCAAAAATGGAATTTCTTCTTACATTTTCTTAACCCTAAACCCATCTGAAAGACAGCAAATACTAACATTAATAATATTTTGTATTTCTAGACCTCCATCCCAAATTTTCCTCCAGGTGGTTTCAAACATTTTTCAAGTACTAAGGGGTATGTTTACTAAACCTTCTTAACGTGCGCGCTGTGCAATTATCGCGCACTAAGGTACCTTAGCGCACGCTAATGACGCTTTACGGGGCACAAATGCGATTTAGTGCGCGGTCACGCGCGCAGTGGCGCAAACAAGCACTGAAGGCGGGGAAAGGCTCCCGGAGGGCAGAGGAAGGCTCCCCAGGGGCGGAGAGAAGGGGTCAATGGGTGGAGAGTGGGAGGGGAGAGGCTCCCCGCACACTAACGATGTGAAATTCGAGGCCAAAACTAACGCAAGTGAAAACCTCGCGTTAGAGCTGATTTAAAGGGAAAAGAAACCATTTCTGTCAGCAATGTACAGCAAAACCAAGGAAACCTACAAAACAGTGATAAGTGTGATACATGTGCACGGAACAAAAGTGCAAATAAACATTGAAAATGACCCCAACAAAATAAAAAAAAATCATAATCAAGCTGGGCAATAGTGATAGTAATGGGGAACATAAAAAAACACTCCCAAGAAAGCCACAAAAAATAAATATGAATTTTGGAAGGGTCCGCTCCGTCCCCATACAAGGTGAATGATCCCACAGTGAAATAGCACTGATCAGGGCTTCCCTCTCCATTGGACAGGTTACCTATGGCATGCACATGTTCCACAACAGCAGGGCGGGCATGTCAGAATGGGCAACTGGACAGATGCTGAGAAAGGGGATACAGAGGGCTGCAGGCGGCACATGCTGTGGTACAGCTGAGGCACAGTGCGGACTAGGCAGATGCCTAGGTGGCACTTAGGAATGCTGAAACTGAACAGCAGCCAGATAGCAACTGATGAGGGCCCAACATGGGCACGAGAGTGTTTATCACAGTGTCACAGGGGATAGTACCCAGCAGGTACCCCCAAGGGCACAGAACATTGGCAGGCGGTGTTGGGGGGAAGCGGGGACGCCTATGCAGGCACCCCTACCCCAGAACACGCACCATAGGCAGCCGCCTACCTGCACACTGGATGGCTTGAGACTGCACACCACCAGCACCACCAGCAGAAGGGCATGTCAGCATGGTGGCAGAGGGGTACTGGTGGTGGAGGGGGGCAGTGGCAGCTGCCCAGAGCAGACCATGGCCTAGCCCTGTGTAGGTGGGTGCCATGCACTGCAACAGACAGGCCCTGTCAGACAAACAGTCATGGTATCACCAGGGAATGCACTGTCTCTGTGGCATCACGGTGGTGCAGTGCACACAACCAGTGTGTTCGGAGGCAGAAGGTCACAGGTTCAAGTCCCAGCTATGGTGCCTGCCAACCCAGTCCCCGTATTTTACCCACTACTACAACGTGCTAATACAGACAGAACGTTTATTGCAGTGACGTAAACACCTACATTTTACCCTACAGAGCAAAGACACCATAAACAGGCGCATTACCTAGAGCAGAGTCTCCCAAATGCAGTCCTGGAGGGCCAAAAACCATACAGGTTCCATGCTGCCTCTAATAAAGATGCCTGTGCTGCATATCTATGCACCACCCCCATGGTATGCAGATGTATCTCATGCATATTCATGAGGGACTGCATGAAAACCCAAACAGTGTTTGGCACACCAGGACTGGAGTTGGGAACCTCTACCGTAAAGCAGCAGCCAACAGGGGCAGACACACCCACAGGCTCCATTAGCCAATGCCTCCTGGAGAGGCAGGACATTGGGCCCTGCATGTATCTCCCAATACTAGCACTTGTATACCTTAGCAATGCCACCCTACACCTGGGAATACGGTACACAGCTATCAAATGTTTGCAATGATTACTGGCAGATAGCAATTCCTACCTTAAGCACAGTTTTCTGATTGAGCTCCATCATAGCAACCTTTCTGATGTCTGTGGAGTGTGCTTCAGGTCTGGTCTCTGACAGTGTTTACCACCCTGGGGAGTGACCCCCAACAGTATTGCGTACCATATCCATGCCTGCACTGTGCCCAGGACTGGTGTGGTGGCCAGGGCTGCTAAACTCCTCTAGAGTAGCACAATGCTGGCATAGGTGTGGGAGTGTGTGTCTGTCTATCCAGTGTGTGGTGGCTGCAAACACCCTCCACAGCCCACACTGCCAGCACTGTTGCCAGTATTGGCCTGCCAAAGTGCATAATGAGGAGCAAGGTACCATGGGTATAGCCCAGACAGGGTGGCCTGGCCAGGATGCATCTGCACAGGGCATAGGGCACTGGCTGGTACATTGTAGTGCCCGGCCACCACCTGCACAGACAGGGTGGCCACAGCATGTCCTGCTGGGAGATCACTCTCACCCTGACTGTGCAGTGACCACAGCATGGCTAGGCTCCCCCATAGTGCTATATAGTATTTTTCTCATGTGATATTTATGGGGTTTTTTTGGGAGCCCAGTCACTGACTTATCTGCTTGTTGTATATGCTGACATCCCAGTTCTGGGTGCACGCATTTCCACCAGGAACATGCATTATGGATTAGCTAGCAGACTGTCTGCAGCTGGTATGTGTCTTGATGGAGCGCCTTGCAGGGTGCAGCGGCTGAAGGCTTGCTGCAGGAGAATATCAGATAGTGGTGGGGTGCAGCTTAGCATATCCAGGTCTAATGTCTGTCTGCTATTGCGTTATGGATGTGTACAGAGCAGCATTGACTGCCCTGTAGGGTGTCTGTTCCCCAGCAGGACTGGGGTTGATGGTCCCCTCTACTGCCACCATTGCAGGGAGGTAGAATGTGGATCTGTTGGTGGGAGATCCTGTTTACCATCCTCAGCCCTGGAGGAGGAGGAGAGTGGTGGTACATAATCCTCCTAGGGGTCCATAGGGGCTACACCTGACTGAGACATACAGATATATCCAAGGTGTGTCTGCAGAAACTACCTATCTCTCACATTAGCACTGCTAGGGACCTGCAGCATGGCTTCTCTCTGCTGTGGACCTAGTGCTGGGTGCCCCACCTCACCCTCAGGGTGAGTGCAGTACCTGCACAATGTAACGGTGTGTAGCTACTCTGTGCCAGTACCACACACGGTCAGTTCCCCCTACCAGGCCGAGGTGCTGTGGGGGTGCATACCCCATCTTGTGTTCATCTGTAGATGGCTGATTTGCATGTGCAGTGCATCATGGGTACGGGTGGGCTAACCCTATCCTGGTGACCACAGCAGACTGTTTGTGTGGTGACGTGCAGTCCTTCTGCAGCCAGCCAAGGGCTTACTAGCAGCTATGGAGCTGTAGCCCACTGGTTACTTCACTGCCTGTGGAGCCAGAGACCATGGGTTCAAACCCACAGTGGGGTTATTTGATAGGGCTGTCCAAAACATTATCTATTTTTAATGTACATTAGTGCTGCCAGCAAAAACACCCTCAGCATACTGTACCCATAAGGTGCCTCAGAGGGCACCCTATAGGGCACCGTATGGTTACTGTCCATATAAGGTGCACTATACGGTATCCTATGGAGCAACGTATAGGGTGCCCTATAAGGGACATTATAGGGTGCTGTGGCGGACAGTGCACTTTATAATGTGCCCTATGGAGTGCCTTATAGGGTGCCTTATGCGGCACCTTAGGTTACGGCACGCGAGGGTGTGTTTGCTGGCAGCAATTAATAAAATACAAATAAAGTGCCACAGGAAACAATATTTATATGTCAAAACTGATGCCTCAGCCAGCCTTAAGTATTAGGCACACTGGGGATCAAATTCATGACCCCTGTATTATCAGTCAGTGCCTTAACCATTATGCTGCACTGCTATTCCTACTTTTCACCCTATATGGTGCCCTATAGGCCACCCTTTAAGCAACATTGTAGGGTGCCGTGGCGGACAGTGCACTTTAAAATGTGCCCTCTGGGGTGCCTTATGAAGCACCTTATGTTACAGCGCTTTGAGAGTGTGTTTGCTATCAGCAGTAATTAAAATAAAATTAAAAAGCCTCATAATGCAATATTATACATAAATGGTAGTGCCTCAGCCAGCCTTCTTCATTGGGCACAGTGGGGGATTGAACCCATGACCCCTGCACCATCTGTCAGTGTCTTCACCATTGTACTGCAGCCCTGGTCCTCTGTTTGTACATCAGCGCGCCTGCTTATGCTTTCCGCTCGCGTTTCTCATGCACTAATGTGCGCGGCCCACAAGAGCACGCAGCGCAGTGCGTGCTAATCCTATTTTGCTACTTTTGACCGGACCGCCCACTCCTTTTATGGCATCCTGCAGACTAATGTGGCGCGCACATACCCCTAAAAGTCTCTACCCCAAAGAGATTACAATGTATTCATTTAAATCAGTGGTTCTTAACCAGTCCTCCTTGAACCCCTAGGCCAGTCGTGTGTTCAGGATAACCCTAATGAATATGCATGAGATATATATGCATTAGAGATATCCTGCCAACCTGACTGGTTTGTGGCCCTCTAGGGCTGGATTCGGAGACCCCTGCCTTACATCTCTGTCATTTAAGAATGTGAGTGGTCAAGGTGCAGATGTCCTAGACACCACCAATAAGTTGTCTAATAGACAATATTTTGGTGGTGGTGAGAAGCAATGTGGCACAAAATATTGTCTATTAGACAACTTATTGGTGGTGGTGAGAACTGAGGAGGCATGTGACACATTCTTTCTACCCTTTTGATTTAAATATTTACACTTAATAAACCACACAACCTGAGATAATGGGAGAGCAACAGTTTAAAATAATATTTATTTACTTAATTTAACATTTCTTATATACCGCCTTTCAGAAGTATCAAGGCGGTTTACATTAAACACAACTGAACATAAGTTACATTGAACAGTAAGTGGAATATATGCACTAATTACATGAGAACAGTGGTTAGTTATAGCTATTGAGGTAATAAGGGAATAGGGGGTATAGGTTAGTTTGAATACATTTAACTATTTACATTTAGAGCAACATTGGTTCTGGTTCTGAGTGTATTTGGTCATTTGGCTGTGAGGGAAGGAATTCAGTTTGTCCCGTAACATTCTTAGAAGATGTGTGTTTTAAGATTCCTTCTGAATTCCTTCTGGTCTGTTGTAGCTCTCAATTTGCTTGGGAGGGTATTCCATAAGGTAGGTCCGTAGATGGAAAAGATCTGTTGGCATGATGCCTAGGTCATAAAATGGACATTTAGGTCTAGACATACAGTACAAATTTACAATAGAATTTTTTAAAAAGACTCACTAAACATGGAGCCTTTCATAAAAATAGAATAGTGATACAAAACAAATAGAAATACTTGGTGACATGCACAGTGGGAACAGTCCTTTTACCAATTAAAAATAGTTCAGAAATATAGCAGGCATCATTTTCAGGACTTTACACTTATAAGCGGCTCTACTCACATGTTTTTAAGTGGTGATTTTTCCTACTTATACAGGCAGGTGCCAGCACTGACATGGGTAAGTGGCCGGCTTAATCAAGCTGTATGTCCAAAGGAAGTCAATTAAGAAGCCAAGCTCTTAAACTCAAAATACTGACATTTTCCAGTGGAATGTTAGTGCTCATTAAAAGCCTTCTTGTTTCACAAATATGTGTTGGAATAACTAGGAATTACATAAGAACATGTGCAACGTAGATTGGTTGCTTACACCATGCACCGTTTTAAAAGCGGTGGTGGTGGTTTTGTGGCTATGGTTTGGGTGGGCCTGAAAAGTATGCATGTATTTCCAATTTTGTGATGGCAATACACCATATTTTAGAAACTAAACCTGTGCTCTGAGGCATGTGCAAGTGTGAGCTTGTCTGGAACGAGTTTGCAGGAGATTGTGCCTACCTCTTTGGCTCCTTAATTGGCACCTCATGCACATTATGTTTCATGAGAAGGTTGCAAAATCATTGCTTACACATTGTCATAACTAGAGGGCACCCCAGGTCAAATCTGATCTCATGGAGGAGCTCTCCAAGATATAGTGCCTTTCCCTCCAGCAATGTGTGCATCTACTGCCAGTACTGAACAGAGGCTTCACACAACATGCACAGGCACATAGATCGCTTTGTCCATCAGCACAGAACCAAAGCAGCAACAGTTACTAACTAATCATATTTAATTGCGTGAAGGCATGTTTTACAAATGGCATCCAAGTGCAATCTGGGATATCCAAGCCAGAAAGTCTGAACAAAAGGAGACACATCCAAGTTCAGGCATGATTTCATGAACATGGACATGCCCATATTGGACATCTGTGGGGGCATCTACCTAGACATCCCTGAAATAGTATTCAAGATGCTGGACATCTAGGAATAGCCTAATGGTTAGAGAAGGAGCTAGGACCGGGGAAGCTAGGGTTCAATTCGCACTGCCGCTCTCATTGTGAGTGTGGAGAGTTCTGGGGCTGGTGGAGTGCAATCTTCTCTACACTCTCCAGATGTTTTATGGCCAAAATGAGTACTTTTCCAATGCCTATTCATGCTTGGAGCAGGTCTATACTTCGATGGAGTCGTAAACATCTCCAATGTTTCTGGAATGTCTAAGTCCACTGTACCACCTCAGATACACCTCTGCTATGCCTCCTGCTTACTTAGCTGTCCCTGCACTGGAGACATCTTTAAAAGCCATTTGTAAAATGGCTCTGGGGATGTCTCCATGATTTGGACATCTGCACGCATGCCTTCAGATATCCAAACTGAGACTAAGGCTTTTCAAATGACCCCTTCATCCTGCCACTAAATGGTATATGGTCCTTTTAAGAGGTCCACTTTATTTGCCACCACACATATTACGTTATGGGGGATTCAAACTCAGTTTTTCATGCATTCAGTCTCCCCTAAAATCAAACAAAAAACTGTATTTCAGCAGTTTATACATGCAGGGCTGAATATTCAAAGGCATTTACATGATTTACAGACCTGTAAACTGTGTAAATGCCTCTAAGTGGGATATTAAGTGGCACTAACACAGTAAGTGCTGTTGAATATCCCCATGAGTAAAGATGGGCACAGCAAAAGTTGGTCTGTTTTTACCCATGGATGCTAACCGGGCAGCGGCTCAATATTGCCACTGCTCGTTAGCTTCTGGGCTGTGCAGCTGACCAGATATTCAATGCCAGTGGGCGGATATGGCCCCGACATTGAATATTCAGGTTTTGTGTTCAGCAGAGACAGCTAGGCACTGTAATCACACTAGTTGCCGCCATTGAATATTGGGACTTCAGTATCCAGTTTGGTCAACTTTAATAAAGCTCCAGTCCAGGTTCTGCTTGCAATATTGTCACTGCCTTTTCTGTTTCAGCAAACATACAGTATAATGTCCTGGTGTTCTGTCCATACACCCTTTAAAAGATTCACACCCTTCAACAACCACACAGCTTTCATAAGCCTAGGAAGACTTCTTCAGGGTCACTGTAAGTAATAGTCCAGTCCTATTTTTACTTGCAACTCTCTCCAGGCTAAGACTATGCATGCTTGCCTGCTCTGGTAGAGGAAATTGACTCTCTCCCCCACTTACTTCAAACATTCACAGGTAAAACAAAGAATCACAAAATTGTGCGTTTACCAAGTGTTTATTTCCAACTACCAGCTACTCTACCTTGTTCTTGCTGTAAGTGCCATTGAGTCATGGCGACCATCTGGATAGTTGTCCTAAACTGTGTTCAGTCTTCAGTAAGGCAGCTCATTGTTGATAGAGAGGCACCCCTAACTGCTGTTATTGTAATGATCCATCTCATTGCTATCCTTCCTCTCTTGAATTGACCGTCTACCTTGCCAAGCATTTCTTTCTCCAATGATCTCTCTATTTGCATGACGTGTCCAAAGTATGAAAGTCAAAGTCCTGTCATCTGAGCTTCTAAGGAAAGCTTAGGTTTGATCTCCAGGCAGTCCATGGTTTACACAGTATTCATTGGCAGCACCATAATTCAAGGGCATCAATTTTCTTCCTGTCTATCTTTTTCACTGTCCAACGTTTGCATCCATATGACATTAATAAGAATACCATGGCTTGAACAAGTCAAATCTTTGTATGGAGAGAGACATCTCTGCTCTTGAGAATCCTGTCCAGTCCTTGATAGCCATTCTGCCAAGAGCAATGCGTCATCGGATTTCTTAACTGCTTGTCATTTCTTTAATAGTTGATCCAAGTAGGTTAAGGTTGCCAATTATTTCAATTTCTTCTCCATCAGAGATGAACTTATTGATTTTGCCAGTTGTCAGGA
Organism: Ichthyophis bannanicus; assembly: GCA_033557465.1. Lineage (NCBI taxonomy): Eukaryota > Metazoa > Chordata > Amphibia > Gymnophiona > Ichthyophiidae > Ichthyophis > Ichthyophis bannanicus. The sequence continues at coordinate 1,607,679,707 of CM066031.1, forward strand.
TCTTTGTCTTCTTTACATTAAGGTGCAGGCCCATTTTAAGACTATGTTCCTTGATCTTGAGAAGCAAATGTTTTAGATCGTCTTCACTTTCAGCCAGTAATGTGGTATCATCAGCACAGAGAAGGTTGTTGATGAGTCTTCTACCAATCTTCACACCTCGGTTGTCTTCATACAATCCTGCTTCTCCGATGATTTGTTCTGCACATAAATTAAACAAATAGGGGGGAAAGTATGCAACCTTGTCATACACCTTTGCTGATTTTAAACCATTCTATTTCTCCCTTTTTCCTTTTGAACTGTTGCTTTTGATCAATATAAAGATTGTGCAGAACTATCAAGTGTTGTGGTATATCCATATTTCATAATATAGCCCAGAGTTTCTAATGGTTTACACAGTCAAAAGCCTTGCTGTAGTCGATAAAGCACATATAGATATCTTTTTGGTATTCTTTTGTCTTTTCAAGGATCCATCTCACATCCTCGATTATGTCTCTCGTTCCTCTGAACTCTGCTTGCATGTCAGGCAGTTCTTGTTCCAGGTACGGTTGTAATATCTGCTGAATAATATTCAGTAGAATCTTACTGGCATATAAGATCAGAGTGACGGTCTCGATAATTTCCACAGTCAGTTGGATCACCTTTCTTTAGTACTGATATAAACACAGATCTTTTCTGGTCAGTTAGCCATGATGATGTCTTCCAAATTTCCTGGCAGAGCCTTGTAAGTATGGTAACAGCTGCATCTGTAATACTTCAATGTGAATGCCAACAATGCCCGGTGCTTTGTTCTTTGATAAGGTTTTCAATGTTGCTTCGACTTCTTCTTTCATCACCAATGGTTCCTGGTCATAAGGTACAGTCTGAAATGGCCGTTGGTCCACTTGATCTTTATCATATAGAAACTCTGTATATTTTTTTCACCTTTTCTTGATCTTCTCAGCATCATTCAACATGGATCCTTGAGCATCTGGTAGCATTCAATTCGAGGCTGGAATTTTTTCTTGAACTCTGACTTTCTAAAATTATGAATCTTGGTCTTCCTCTAATAGTTTCTGCTTCTATTTCCTTGCATGTGTCATTGTAGTACTTCTCCTTGTCTTGTCTTGCTGAATGTTGGAAATATCTGTTGAGCTTTGCAACTGCCTCTCTTTCTCCTCTGGCTTTAGTTTCTCTGCATTTCTGGGCAATTTTCAGAGTTTCCTCTGTCATCCATTTTGGCTGTTTTTGCTTTTTCACCTTTTGTAGAAACTTCTCGCTTTCTTCCAACACAACCTTCTTGATGTCATTCCATAACTCTTCTGGAGCTCTGCCATTTGTATCTAAAGCAGCAAATCGATTTTGCAGGTAGTCTTTAAATTCCAGTGGTATATTCTCAAGGTCATATTTTGCTACATTCATGAGTGGCTTGCTCTTTTTCAACTTTAGCTTGAGTTTGCTTACTAGTAGTTGGTGATCTGTACCATAGTCGGCTCCAGGTTTTGTCTTTGTTGATGTTAAAGAGCTTTTCCATCATTGACTTCCACAGATGTAGTCAACTGGTTTTTTGAACAATCCATTGGGTGAATTACATGTGTACAGTTGCTGCTTGTGTTGCTGGAAGAAGGTGTTTGAGATGAATAGATCGTTGGTCTTGCAGAATTCTATCAGTCTTTCCCCAGCTTCATTTCTGTTGCCAAGTCCCTATTTTCCAATCAGTTTACCATCTTCTTTTTTGCCAACTTTTGCGTTCCAGTCACACATGACTATCAGGATATCCTGTTTGCAAGTTCTGATAATTTCAGTTTGTACTTGTTCATAGAACTCATCAACTTCATCCTCTTCTGCAACTGTTGTTGGGGCATATACCTGAATTATAGTTGTGTTGATGGGCATTCCTCATAGACAAATAGAAATTAAGTGTTCACTGATTGCATCATATTTCACTACAGTTCTTGCAAGTTTCTTCTTAATTATAAATGCAACACCATTTCTTCTTTGTCTTTCATTTCCAGCAGAGTAGACCATGTGATCATCAGATGCAAAGTGCCCGATGCCGGTCCATTTCAGTTCACTGACATCCAACAAATTGAGTTGTACAGGTTCCATTTTATTCTTGACCACCTCCAACTTCTCTTGGATCATGATTTCGTACGTTCCATGTCCCAATACGTAAGACATCTTTGCAGCTTCTGACTCTTATTTCATGTGCAGCTACATCAGCAGCCAAAGATCCCAAGGGCTTTAATCTAACCTTTAAACTCCTCCCCAGTAGCCAGTTGAGTGCTTTCTGACTTGGGAGTCTCATCTGTCAGCACTATAATGCAATTTGTTTTGTTGTGACTATCCATTGGGTTTTCATGGCAAGATTCGGAAGTAGATTGCCAGGCCTTTCTTCTGTGCAGATAATGCTAGTGTTGCCAATGTCATAGAAATATGATCCTCTGCCTCCAACACTGTCCCATTCTGCTGCTGCCCAGATGGGTGGTTTGTCTTTTTTGGCACCTCAGCTGAGACCTGTCCATCTTTGGGAGACCCTGCTAGTAGTTAAGCTACCTATAGCTTAGCTCTCAGCATCACTGTTGCACACAAGCCCTCACAGCTGGCTTTCAATACTCTCACTGCTTACAGGACATCACTTCCTGAAGCCTTAAACATTAAGAGGAACTCCGCCTTTCACTTCAAACATCCCTTTCCACAATCTTTTTCCCATCCTTGAGTTCATCCATCTCAGTTAGGTCTTCGCTAGGATTGCTGAGGAGTTATCTGGCTGCAGTACACTGATCAAGTAAGTGTGAAACACTGACTTATCCTTAGCCTTTTTACACATCAAGTTCCTCACTACTCTGTAAGGATTTTCTTACTCACCCATGCATTCCTGGCCATGTGCTACACTCTTGCCCTTTCTTCCTTCCCCCACAAAACATGCTGGGACTTTCTGCTCAACTAGACAAGGTTTGGAGGCCTTCCTTATCCCCAGGGTGCGTGGGGAGGATAACGATGTGTAACTGGCCATCATTCCCTCATCCTTTTAGCTGCCAGATAGCTAGGGGATATTGTACAAAGAGATTGTAAACCTGGTGAGGTCTCTGGGCGATTTACATTTTTTTTCTGTTGCTGTGCTACATTGCTGAAAGAAAAAGAGAGAGGGAGGGGAAGCTGTCCCTCTATGCCTGAAGTCAGGGCTGTGACCCTAGCCTAGCCCAGCTGCCTAGAATACTTAGGCTGGAATTGACAGTGGCTCTAGCTAATTGCTCATAAAGAGGCAATGCTCTATAACACCTGTGCAGGTTCATCTGGGAATTTTTTCTAATTTAATGTAATACAACATGATCTTGTATACTTCAATGATCCCAAATAAAAAAGCAGTTCTGAGCGGTTCACAGCAAAAAGATTGACTTAAAAAGAGAAGGCATTAGAGTGAGATTAGTTAGAGTAGAACAACCATGGTTTTAAGTTTTTGCAAAATCAGAAAAGCGAAGAAGAATTTTTAAAATTTCACTGGTAGATTAGTCCAATAATTAGCAGCCAATAAGGGACAGTATGTGTGAAACATACATTGGAGCAAATACCCTTACACAGGAGCTAATTTAAAGACTAAAAGAGGAAGTTACAAAGATGAAAATTGTTCAGGAACAAAAATCATTGAAAAATTAATACAGGAGAATGACAAACTTGAAACAAATCCTATTGGAAACCCTCAGCCAATGTAATTTATAAAACAGAGAAGATACTGTTGAATAATGTGGCAAACAAAAAAAAAGACAGGTGGCGGTGTTTTGACACAACCATAACCTTTTGATTTGAATTTGAGACAAGTTTCCATAGTCTAAGTAGGCTAAGATAGAGCTCTGAACAAGAAGTCAAAAATGGTCGCTCGAAAAATACGTCTTACATAATTGGCGTAACCTTAAAAAAATTGGAAATCACTGAACTGACATGGGCCTCGAAGGCTAAATTAGCATTTATCAGGACTCCGAGAACTTTAAGGACTGGATAGGTATGGAGATTTAACTGAGTTGGTGTTTGTAAGAGAAGCTCTGGCAAAGGTTGGGAATTATTAAAGCATAGAACTTTCATTTTGAGGTATCACATCATTTAAGTCCAATCTTCCAATTGCGCTATAACCTTGCTAATCACTGAAAAAAAATCTTTATATGATGGAAGAAAGGTTAACAAAACTGAAATGTCATCAGCTTATGTGTATAGTTTAAAGTTCACCTAGTCAAATGCCCATCTTAACATTGTCATAAGTATGTTAAAAAGAATTGGGGATAGCAGAGATCCCTGTGGGACCCCACAACCAGCCTCCCACCCAACTGAACTATCCTGCGAACCCACATCACTCCAATACTGAAACAGCTACATTGGCTTCCTATGCACTCCAGGATCTCTTTCAAGATCCTTACCATGACTCACAAAGCGATCAATAATAACTCCGCATCTTCTATCACCGACCTGATATCAACTACACCCCCTAATCGTGCAAGGAGATCGACTGCCTCCAATTCTCTGGTATTACCCAAGGCAATCACGAAGTGCTCTCAAGCCACCAGATCCAGAGCCTTCTCTTACTTCGCACCATCATGTTGGAATGCCCTACCAACAGAAATCAGAACCATCAGTGACCTCTCCCAGTTCAGGAAGGCACTGAAGCATCACCTGTTCTTGCAGCACTACAATATTTCAGACACTGCCTCACACCAACCTACCTCTACACCCCATGTCAACACGTTAAACCCATGCTCTCCATAGTCTTAACGCGAAGAGCTGCAATCTCACCTTGCTTCTTCCCTCATCAAGAAACATATAGCTGCGCCTAGTTGTTCTGTACATAGTTGTTTTTTGTACATAGTTATTATGTTCCTCTGTTTATGAAACCTGTTGAATGTAAACCTGTTTAATGTATACCCAGCTGTTCATTGTAAGCACTGATCAATATTTGGTAAGTGTAGTTTCTGTTCATTGTAAACCGCGCTGATGTCGAATAGTGCGGTATAAAAGAAACTGTAAATAAATAAAATAAATAAATAAATAAATAAATCCTGACCTATCTGCATCTGATATCTCCTATTTCTTAGAAAACCATATCACCCAAAATTTTTGGATAAATTCCTTGTTGTAGAAAATCTATTGTAATTTTGTAGAACCAATTTTGAAAGTCTTGGGGTGCTTGAGAAAAAAATAGATTGGACAGTGATCCACTGGGGAGAAAATTTTAACACATCTATTAAAAAGCTTATCTACTTCTAGTGTACAAACTTTTTAGTGTCAACAAAGTACAAGATACTAACAACACACAGATTTACAGAGAACCATACTATAGCTCAAGTATTAGATAACCAACTATTCCAATCTTTTTTTGCTTTTAGTAAATCCCTACCACTTTCCCTCTCCCCCTTAGCATCAAGAACAAATACCAGAAGCAATCCCTTACTGGTGTGGGTTCTTCTCCTGACCAGAGTCTTGGCAATTATAGCACAACACAGAGCTCCTCCCCAAACCCCCATCTCCCTCACCCCCTTCTACTGTTTCCCCCCTCCCCTCCCACTCCTGCCCATGAGGAGCTCGCACATGCATGCTCAGTTTACATTCACGCACAGTGGTTAAGCACATGACTCTGAGCTCGAGGGATAAGTGATAGGAGGAGTGGCCCCCAGCTCTCCAGGAAGGTGGCCCAGCACTGGACATGTCCATGGGCCCTCTCCATCTCCAACAAAAGTAAGTCATGAAGGCCAACTCTCCAATGATAACAGGAGGATCCGCCCGGCTGTACCTAAAAGTAGCCACCAAAAGTGCCAGGTGCATCCAGTAACATAAGACCATAAGATATGCCATACTGGGTCAGACCAAGGTCCATCAAGCCCAGTATCCTGTTTCCAACAGTGGCCAATCTAGGTCATACGTACCTAGCAGTTTCCCCAAAAGACACAGGTTCCGCAATCCTTGTACTGGGTCAAGCATTGATATCCTGGGTCCCTTCTTAATAATGGTTTATGGACCTTTCCTCCAGGAACTTGTCCAAACCTTTTTTAAACCAGGCTACACTAACAGCCTTTACTATATCCTCAGGTAACAAATTCCAGAGTTTGATTACATGTTGAGTGAAAAAATATTTTCTTTTATTAGTCTTAAATAGTTTACCCTGTAGCTTCATTGCATGTCCCCTAGTCTTTCTATATTCTGATAACGTAAACAATCGATCGACGTTTACCTGTTCTACTCCATTCATTAATTTATAGACTTCTATCATATCTCCCCTCAGCCGTCTCTTTTCCAGGTTAAAAAGCCCTAACCTTTTTAGCCTTTCTTCATAGGAGTATCCTTCCATCCCCTTTACCATTTTGGTGGCTGTTCTCTGAACCTTTTCTAATAACGCTATATCCTTTTTAAGATACAGCGATCAGAATTGCACACAATATTCAAGGTGCGGTCTCACCATGGAACGATATAGAGGCATTATAATATCTTTTGTTTTATTTTCCATTCCTTTCCTTATGATACCTAGCATTCTATTTGCTCTCTTGGCCGCTGCTGCACACTGAGCCGAGGGTTTTAACATGTTATCCACAATGACGCCTAAATCTTTTTCCTGGGTGGTGGTTCCTAATGTGGAACCTGGCATTGTGTAACCATAGTTTGGGTTGTTCTTCCCTAGGTGCATAACTTTGCACTTGTCCACATTAAATTTCATCTGCCATTTTGATGCCCAGTCTTCTAATTTATCAAGATCCTCTTGCAATTTTCCACAATCCTCTTGGGTTTTAACAACTTTAAATAGTTTTGTGTCATCTGCAAATTTGATAACCTCAGTCGTTATTCCACTTTCCAGGTCATTTATGAATATTTCAAAAAGCAATGGACCCAGCACAGATCCCTGGGGTACACCACTATTCACCTTTCTCCATTGGGAAAATTGGCCATTTAGCCCAATCCTCTGCTTTCTATCTTTTAACCAGTTCTTAATCCACAGTAGTACACTCCCTCCTATCCCATGACTCTTTAGTTTTGCCAAAAGTCTCTGATGAGGGACCTTGTCAAAGGCTTTCTGAAAGTCCAGATACACTATATCAACCACTCACCTTTGTCCACCTGTTTATTCACACTTTCAAAAAAACATAACAGATTAGTAAGACAAGATCTTGCTTGTCAAAAGCCATGTTGGCTGTCTCCCATTAGGCCATGACTGTCTACATGCTGAGTAATTTTATTCTTTATGATGGTTTCTACCATTTTTCCCGGTACTGACGTGAGGCTCACCGGTCTGTAGTTTCCCGGATCACCCCTGGAACCCTTTTTAAAAATTGGTGTTACATTGGCAATCCTCCAATCTTCAGGTATTAGAGTTGATTTTAATGATAGTTCACAGATTACTAATAGCAGGTCTGCAATCTCATATTTCAGTATCCCACTGTCGGCCACAAAGCTTCTGGGCCATCCCCCGACCAGACGTCCAGTATAAGCACATCTGGCGAAAGTCCATGCACTCCTCCAATACATCCCTCCAGGTAATACAAGACTCTCCCCAAGCTGCCAACAATGCCAGAATATATGGCCCAGGGTTGTGGTGGCTGTCCCACATCGAGGACATTCAGCTTTAGGCACGAGATCAGTTCTCTGCGCCCGCCGCAGAGAAAAGTACATGCAACAAAGAAATTTGTAGACATACCTCTTAGCTTGACTGACACGCTCTACAGGAGAATCTGACCCAATGCCATCATCAAGTCCTGTGCTGTCACCATAATCCCTAAGTCCCATGTCAAGTCTTGGGTTAATTCCTCCTCAGTAGCTCTGGGACCTACCTCTACCAGAACCCTGTGTAAGTGAGTAATGTGTATGCGATGAGCCCTGCCTAAAAGGAGCTCCTCCAGCAGAGAGCAAATTTCACTTACCAGAGATGCCGAGGCAGGCTATGGACGTAATTCCAGACTTGCATGTGCGAGAAAATATCTAAGGCCCCTAATCCATACTGCTTTTGCATGGATGAATACAACAGCAGAGCACCAGTTTCGGAGACCATGTGCTCTAAGTTCACGAACCCAGCTCGCTTCCATCACACAAAACTCACCTCATTTAAGCTTGGAAGAAATGCCCTGTTGCCTCTAAAGGAAAAAACGGGGAGCTCAAAATATCCCAGTCAAGTAAACCACACAAATGGTGCCATGTGCAATGGACTGAGGAGAACATAACATTATGTCCTACAAGGGGTATGCCCCAGAGAGTCCTAGCATGCAAAATGTACCACAGGTGTAGCAGTGTGGCTAGAGCTCACTCCCACACCATAGGCATATAATCAGACATATCCCATAGCCAGTCACGCATGTGTCACAACAGACAGTCCATGCTATATCGGCCCAAATCCAGGAAGCCCATTCATCCTTGACATGAGGACACTGTGAGACTGCAAGTCATATTCAGGGCCTGCAACCCCTCCAGAGAAGAACATTAGCCTGCTTCTCGTAAAGATGGATATCTTGCCACTTGAGCACCAGGGGTAGCATTTGCAGCACATAAAGCCATTTAGGAAAAAGGACCATCTTGAAGAGCGCAACCCTTCCCCCCAAGGACAGCAGGAGGTCCCGCCATTGCTGTACCCTCCATTCTAAATTGGTCAGGAGCCCAGAGTCATTCTCCCAGTATAAGTCTGACAGGCAAGCTGGGAACTGTATCCATAGATTCATAAACTTCCCTTTTGCCCATTTTACAACAATGTAGGATGTCAGGATCAAGAGGGAGTGCTTCAGACTTGTCCAAGTTTAACTTTAAGCCAGACCACCTACCATATTCCTTAAAGAGACGTAACAAAACTTGGAGACCATGCGCTGGGTTCTCAAGATGGATCAAGATGTCATCCGTGAAGGCAGCAAATTGGAACTCCTGTGCTCCCATATGAACTCCCCTTAGACCAGACTCAGACCAGATTTGGCATAAAAGGGTCTCCAGGATCAAGACAAACAGGAGAGGAGATAGAGGACATCTGTGCCGTGTGCCCCGACGTAATGGGAAATCCGCCGTCAGTTTACCATTGACTATAATCGCACCCCTGGGGTCCAAGTATAACAGTCAAATCCTGTCCACAAAGGAACCTTGAAAGCCCATGAACTCAAGAACCTGAAACAAGAAGTTCTAGCTCACCCTGTCAAAGGCTTTCTCTGCACCAAAACCAACCAGTATGGAAGAGCGAGATTCCCCCAGAGTAACGCAGATAGATGCCAGAACCCTCCATATGCTGACTACCACACTAGGTCCCTTGACAAACCCCACCTGGTTTGCATGCAACAAATCAGGCAAGTAAAGTGCCAGTCTATCTGCCATTATTTTTGCCATAAGTTTGATGTCCATGTTTAATAGAGAAAGTGGTCGATAAGATCCCAGCAGCTGAGGATCCGTGCTTGGTTTAGGGAGGACAGTTATCAATGCCTTCTTGGGCTCAAAGGAAAAATGCCCCCGACCAACCAGGTCAGCATAGTGGTCTTCCAAAGGAAATGCCACTTTATCATTCATCATCTTATAGAATTTGCTCCAAAAACCATCTGACCCAGGGGCTCAACTACCCTGTAGCCCATTAATATTCTGTTGGACCTTCTGAGGGGTGATAGAGTTGTTCAAAGCATCCAGCTGAGCCTCCATCAACCTGGACAACCCACAGGCTTGAAGGTAAGCCACCCATGAGTCACCCAAATCAGCTCTGCCTGGTATAATCGCTGGTAAAACTCACAAAATACCTGTTCCATACCAGAAACCAATGAGTGCAGACGCCCATCCGAATCCCGAAGGGTTCCCACATGTCTTGGGCCTCCCACCCAACTCGTATTAAAGATGACAAAAGCTTGCCTGCCCAATTCCCAAATTGATAAAATTGGTAACGATAATATATAAACAATTTCTTGGTTTGATGGTGGATTAACAAGTTCAGTTCCGATTGGATCGCTGACATCCAAACCCTGGCCTTGGTACTCAGTTGTGAGGCAAGCCAGTAACGAGCAATACCCAATTCATCCTGCAGTTTAGACATTTACATTTAGCCCAAACATAACCGATAATCTCCCCTTGCAGTACTGCTTTACTGGCTTCCCAAAACAGGGCTGAGTTGTCCATGTGTTGCTGATTGTGCAACATATAGTCAGCCCATTTAGACCAAAGGAAGGACACAAATTGGTCATCCCCCATTACTTCCAATGGGAATCTTCAGGGCAAAGCCCTGCTCCACGTTCCCCAATGCATCTCCAAAAGGGCCACTGCATGGTCAGAAACCACTACCAGACTAATATCAGCTCATGTGACCCTGTCAAAGAGCCCAACCGACATTAAAAAATAATCGATCCACAACCATGTACGTGTGCATGGGATAAATGAGTGTAATCATTTTCCCCTGGATGCAAGACTCGCCAGATGTCCATGAGGTTGTAACCATCACATAACATAGAAACATGATGGCAGAAAAAGACCACATGGCCTATCTAGTCTTCCCTTCCATATCAACTACAATAGTCCTCTTTTTACTTTTAGAGATCCTCTGTTTTTGTCCCATGCTATTTTAATTTCAGATACTGTCCTCATGTCCGCCACCTCCACTGGGAGACTATTCCATGCATCTACCACTCTTTCCATAAAGAAATATTTCCGCATATTACTCAAACCCTGGAGCCTGTAGGCGCAATGCCATTCTGGGGCCCTAACCGCAGAGGTCTTGTCCATTGCTGTATCCAACACACAGTTGAAGTCCCCTTCTAAAATCAATTGGTTTTCAGTGAACCCCACCACCCACTGCACCAACTGAGCATAAAATCCCACATCATATACATTAGACGCATAGATGGAGCCAAGGACCACTTGCTTCCCACCAAGTAATCCTTGCGCGAACACATACCTGCTGTCTGGATCTGCCTCAACAGAACTCACTGCACAGCTCACACCAGGATAGCAACACTGCCTTTTTTTGCTGACTGCGGCTGCCATATACACCTCTCCGACCCACCAACGGTGCAGCTTAGTATGCTCCTCAGCCATCTGATGCATTTTCTCCAGAAAGGCGATATCTACCCACTGGGTGTGCAATTGTTGCAACAACTTGTGCTGCTTGATGTGACAGCCAATGCCGTACACATTCCAAGAAGCCAATTTAAGGTCTTTACCCACTGTCCCATATCCAGTCTGACACACCTCTGATAATAAATTGAATACACACATCTGCTTCCACACAACGTGTGCAGCTCCCCACGGCCCCTGCCCCCAATTCCCCCTCCACCCCATCCCCCCTTCCATCTACCATGGACCCCACTATATCTATCCATGCCAGAGATCACAACCCCACATTCACCATCCAAGCCAACCATCCCTCGTTGGAAACCACTTTGAAGACCCAGATGCATAGGGTCCCCCCCCATTATCACCCTCCACCAACCCTCATACCCATCACACAGTCCATAACCCTGTTGTCACAAACATACAGTTCCCCCCACATTCACACTTTACCATCTAGCCTCCATACCCATCTGACATCCAACTCTCAATGTATCTATTATAGGACTTAGCCCCTTACCAGACCTCAGGCTAACTAACTCCATGTCACATCCACCATGTAGACATCCCACTGCCCCCCAACTCTCACAGATCTAGGAGAGGCCGAGTGAGAAAAAGAACCACAGGCCCGTCCCAACACGCAGTCCCTCACAAGATCTTGGCATGCAGCCATTCCCACAAATGGCCCACGGAAAAAGAGGAGGAGCTCCGGCTATGCACCTCATCTCAGTCATGTGCACTCCAGGGCCAAATGAGGGGGGATGGACTTGGCCCAGCCTGTGCAAGTAGGTCTCAAAGCACCAGTCAATGTCCGGAGGCAGTGATTTCCCCACAACCAAACAGCCGAGAATAACATGACCTCAGATATCCCTCCAACAGCCCAACATCCATACTGCTCAAACATTCCATCCAAGCACATTCACTAACCCACCCTTACCTGAGTCTGAGCCTGCCTTCCCATGCCATAGAGACCCAACCTCGATACAGCCTCAGGCCTCATTCAACTCGGGGTTCATCATTGGCCGCTTCTAAACACATCTGTATAGTACTCCACCCCTAAGAGGTCATCCCACAAAGAGAAACATGAAGAGTTAAGCATACCACCCTACCACAATGTGGAAGAGGGGAAGGAGAGGAGCCGCCACTGAAAGAAGGGGTCAGAGAGGGGGGAGAGGTGACAGAGCTTAACAGAGATGAGGGGAAGGGAACAAAATTAAAGAGGGCAGGGGTTTAAGAAGAAAATCAAAGCTTAATGATTAAAAATGAAAAACATGAGGAAGAAGAAAAAAAGGGACAAAGAGAAAAATAAACAAGACAAAGAGGTAAAGAAAATAACAAATGAAAAGGAAAAACACAGGGGGCCCATATAGGACAGAATAATTGAAGTGGGCATTAGAAATCTATATAATAGACTCCTAGAGAGGTTTCAATAAAGGTTTTTGATATCCACCTGTCCCTTATCAAATTCATTTTGCATTTTTTTCCATTTTTTTTAATAATCCGCAAAATGATGGACCATCAGGGCAGGATCAGGTCTTGCTTTACATTCATCTCTCAGTAGAGATGAGGTTAATTTAAACAAGGCGCGGGGATGAGAAGAAGCAGAGGAGATTTCCTTTTCATAGTGTTGTTTCCTAGCCTGCCAGATCTCAGCTTTATATTTCTTATATTTCTTCCGCCAGTGTTGTTTATCATTGGTCATACGACTTCCTCCACTTTTGAACTATAAACTGTGCCAAAGCCTATGGGGACTTATGCTCAACAGAGGAAGGGCCCTTCAGCTGAAATATTTTTTGTTTTTCTTTTGCAAAAATGGGCTCAAGAAGCCTTGTTTGGCTGCTAGGAATTTGCATCACAGCAGCTCATTAACAAAAAATTCACATAAACTTTCATATAAAGTGAATTTAATGTGGAAATGTGCAATATAAGACTGGCCTGTCTTGCAAAACTTTCCCATATTCAATATTGTGAAAATCCTTGCATTTTTGAAAATGTTGGTATTGTTTGCATTTTAAGAAGGCACATTTTAGTTCAGAGGTTCCCACTCAGTCCTTGGGGCACACCTAAGCCAGTCAGGTTTTCAGGATTCGCACAATGAATACGCATGAGATAAATTTGCATACAATGAAAGCAATACATGCAAATCTATGTTATGCATATTCATTGTGGTGATCCTAAAAATCCAACAGGCCTAGGTGTGCCCCAAGGACTGTGTTGGGAAACTCTGTTTTAGATAGCATGTGAAGATCGGAATTGAAATGTCAAGGTTGGGATGAACTTAGTTCCAATGCTATTTGAGTAATGGCTCTACGAAACATGGAGCTCTTGCTAACATTCACAGAAGTAAGTGCAGGAGTGCATATGGAATGACATCCATGTGCAGAAGGAGCCAAGTCATAAATTTCCACATCAGAAAAATCAACAGAGGAACTCTGGAAACTTGCAGGCGTAAGTGCTGGGATCTTAAATACCTCCTTGACATAAATGCACAGGAGAAGAGTCGCTTTCGATTGAAAGCAAGGTCTGCTATGAGGGAATATAGGATGAGGGTGAAAGGGGATAGATTCAGGAGTAATATTACCCTGTTCAATGTAATTTCAGTTTGTTCAATGTAAACCGCACTGATGCAGAATAGCGCGGTATATAAGAGAATGTAAATAAATAAAATAAAAATAAATAATATGCGGAAATATTTCTTTATGGAAAGAGTGGTAGATGCATGGAATAGTCTCCCAGTGGAGATGGTAGAGATGAGGACTATATCTGAATTCAAAAACGCATGGGACAAACACAGAGGATCTCTAAAGGAAAAAGGGGACTGTTGTAGTAGTTGATATGGAAGGGAAGCCTAAAGGCCATGTGGTCTTTTTCTGCCGTCATGTTTCTATGTTTCTATCTTACAACTTTCATGTGTAAATGTTGGTACGTGCACATTTATGTGAGCCATTTTGCAAACTTAGATGTGTAGATGTTGCTAGATTACTACAGAGGACACTATTTTTAAATTATTTCAATTTGGATGGGGAAATAAACTAGGGGGAGATTTAAGAATGACACCCCTCTTGATCCCTCCTCTAAAGGTTGGTCAAAGCACACATTTTAAAAACCTAAACGTGTGGTGGGGGAAGGGGTAGGTATAAATTCTGATGTGCAGAATTTTGGCCTTACACACACATTCCCTGTATAAAATGGGGAATTTAAGTGTAGGTGCTTGTCCTGCCCAGGCCAAGTCCAGATTATGCTACCGACATGCCCTCTTGAAACTTTCACCTACTAGGACCATCTATGTGTAATTTGGACCTTTTTTTTAAATGACCATTTACACGTGCATGAGATTTACGCATGTATACACCTGGCTATACACACGTAAATCACAAATAAAGTATCTAAAATAATCCCCCTGATGTAAAAAGACCCTTTTGCAAAAAGAAAAATAATGCTTTAGTATTTGAGGCCCCATAAATTATGAGAGTGTTTTTGCTCACTGGTATCCAGTGCATTATATCATGAGATATCCTGTTTTTCCATTATTTAATTTCATAGAGTTATTGTTATTTATTCTAGAACATGTCACAATACATGCAGCAACCATTCAAAATGTACATGCATTCTGACTGTAAATGAAACAGATTTAAAGGCTAGTAAAAAAAAATCCATCCCCTTTCACATCCGTCCAAAGACACCGTGGGGACAACATTCAGCCATGGCAGACAGGGTGTTTTGAATTGCCTGACTGCTGCAGCTGAAAGTGAAAGCAGATATTCAGAGTCTGCTTATACAGCATCTGGCGCTGAAAATTCTGTTTCGCCATCGATCATATCTGTTATCCGGTGACTGTGATATTAAGTCACTAACTAGAGAGAAATTCTGCACAAAGTTGGGACAGCCATCGACCTGTCCTACCTTTATGCGTTTTAGCTATCGAGGTAGTGGCTGAATATCAGTGCTGAGACTGCCCATCTCTGCCCACAGACTTCTCCGAGAGTAACCTGGCATCTTTACTATGGTCAGTGGAGAAATCTAGCGGTCTGTGCCAGACAGTGTTGCTGAATATCGGGATCACCAGGGTTTATGTGCTTTTGCAGAAGCTCCAAACCATATAAACCTGTCTGAATATTGGCCCCCTTATTACCAACTATCAATATTAAACCTGCAATATTGCTTCTGTATGTTCTGAGGATTCACACACCAGAACAGACAAATGACCTGGGAGTTGTCTCTTCTTGTTCTTTGTGCTGCAACTGACAACATGCAGAATGGGGAGGAGGGGTGAGAGCTGGAGAAATAACACTGCCACTTGACTCTGCTGGGACATGATGATGTTTCAATAACTGCCAAAGCTGAAGGAAAAAAGCCCTTCTTAAAATATCGCTACACTAATTTTATGGGTGGCAACATTGTTCAGCAAATAGAAGTCAACACTGAGGCACTGTGCTACAGGAATACATAATCAACTCAACTTCGCTGCAAAGTCTTCAGATCTCAAACATTTGCCAGAGTCGGAGGGATTGAAACTCCAGAAAGCTGCTTCACAGCTGGTTCATATTTTAGCTATCCTCATGTGGTCATAAATAAGGGAAATCTTCCACATATAAGAAGAAAGGCTGGCAATAACCTCACCCACATTATTCCTCTTCCCACTTATACCTCAGTGATTTACGGAATGATTTCTCTTTTTAATTAGAAGAGAGGATAGAATGTAGTCCCTTTCATGCTAAATCTTTTATCAGCTTCATTCAGCTGCTTGTCAACCTATTTCAAGTACAGGCACTTTAGCTCACATTAAAATACAGTACTTCTATTTACTCTGGTTTGGCAAAACCTAAAACTGCAAGCTTTTTCCAAGAAATTCTCATCGGCCTCTTCTACTCATTCCCATAGCACACCTCAGTTCTTTCGGGACCAGTATTCAAAGGATCAGATATTTACATGCTACAGGGGTCAGCTGTGGCATTTAAATATCCTCTGCATATTCAATGGCAGTATCTAGATGGAGCCATTGGATGTCTGGACTTTGTAGCTACTATCTGGATAAACACATAAAAAAGTGAGGGTCCTAGACTTTAGGAAAACTAACAATCAAGATGGAGAAATACCTCAAGGAGTCATTAGCTGGATGGGAGTGACTGGGACATATAGAAAAGCACAGAAAGAGGAAGACAAACAACAATATTTGGAAAAACAAACTGGGAAAGTAGCCAGGAAAGCAGAGATGTAAATGGAAGAAAAATAGCAATGCAGTAAAACCAGTGGGGGGTGGGTGGGGCACAAGACATATTTTTAGATATGCTATTGACAGGAGGAAGGGCAAAAGTGGTCAGCCTCAAGGGTGAAGTTGGAGGAATATATTTCTTAACAAATATTTCTGTTCTGTGTTCACAAACGAAGGGCCAAGAATGGGACCTCAGAAAAAAACAAACATAAATAGAAAGAGAAGTGAAGAGGAACTTGAATGACTTTCAGAAGACTATGTTCATGAGGAGTTAGCTAAAATAAAAGTAGACAAAGAGCCCCATTCACGGAGGAAAACATCCAGACTGTCTGGACGTTCCCAATGAAGACAGGGCTGTGTGGATCCAGTTCTGGTCCATGGGAACAAAAAGTTCCTGCAGTAGCCAGAATCAGGACCGAGGATGACACGGCGTGCCCCTTCTGCCTGCAGGGACATCCTCCCTGCAGGTGACCCTGACATCTGCGGCTCCTGCCCCCCATCTCCCCACTGCCCAATCCACAGCTGGCTTGCTGTGGCCTGAATCAGCTGCTGTGGACCCCTCGCACCCGGCCCCACCCTGGGGGGGGGGGATCCTTGGGCCCGATCGGGCCAAAAGTGCTGCTTATACCACCTTTGAAGTAGTTTAAGCAGCACGTCCCCATGGGCCCGGCAGCACGTACAGGTCATGACCTGAATTGGCCCTGTATGTGCTGTAGGGCTTGTTTGCCCCTTCTCCACCCTTTTTACACCCCCTCCCACCCCTGCCAGCTCTGCCCATCCTGATGCACAGGATGCATAGGGACAGCTGGAGGAGAAATCGGGCATGGACGACTTGCGGGGCTGTACGTCCCACTGGGACATGCAGCCCCATAACCCACATTCGTGAATAACCTCCAAAGCTTTTCTTTCCTATAAATCTAGGGTGCTATAAATCAAGGTGCCTTGGCAGGCACCTTTTACCTAAGATATCCCTGTAAGTGTTGAATTATGCAAATGATCACCAAAAACAGCACTGCACACTCGCAAAGGAAGCAACCACCAGGACAAGGCAAAGTGTGAATATGAGTTATTTAATTGAATAATTCACCCCCAGGGTGTCTGCAATTGGCCACCCAAAATTGCCATGTTTCGGCACTGCCTTCTTCAGGGGCTTGGCCAAATGTAGGCACACTATGATGCTTGTGCTAGATTATAAAGGAATCACTTTCTTACTCCAACGTAGTTTCTGCGCCGTAAAATTTTCTGTTCCATGTAAACCGCACTGATGCCGAATAGCGCGGTATAAAAGAAACTGTAAATAAATAAAGAAATAAAAATAAAATAAAGAAATAAAATAAAACTTATCATTTTCTCTACTTTATTAAATCCACCTATCACGCTCCCAAT
The DNA here is from genome assembly GCA_033557465.1 of Ichthyophis bannanicus. Lineage (NCBI taxonomy): Eukaryota > Metazoa > Chordata > Amphibia > Gymnophiona > Ichthyophiidae > Ichthyophis > Ichthyophis bannanicus. Next base: position 1,607,697,303 of record CM066031.1, read on the forward strand.
TTCACCTAAGATATTCCTGTAAGTGTTGAATTATGCTACAGGTGTTAAACATGTGTTTCAGGATCCTTCTCATTTGGAGAAACTACTGTTTGAAAAGGAGGCTATAACTCCTTCAGTCCAGATGAAAATAGAGGGTAGTAAGAGCCCACAATTTATGATGTTACAATGGGGCGATTGATGTATGTACAGTTATTTTTGTAGTGTATTCTACTACTTGCTTTATGTTTGTGTATTTCTTTTGTTTATGCTCCCCGAAACTAGGGCTGAATTTACCTATTCTTTCCTTTATCTTTGTTTATATTGTTTCTTAATTTTAAATTGTGATCTATTTCTTTGGTCTTGTTGAACTACATTTGTAACAATATTCAATAAAAATAAAAATTGTAAAAAAGTAGACAAAGCAATGGGGGCCACATAGAATATATCCAAGAGGCTTAAAGGAACTTAGAAACGTTCTGGTGGCTCCACTGTCTTATCTTTCCTATGCTTCTTTAGAGTTGGGCGTGGTCCTAGAGGACTGGAGAAGGGCCCCTCTACACAAAAGTAGAAGCAAGGAGGTTAGGAACTAACTTCTGTGTTGAGTAAATTAATAGAAGTGCTGCTAAAACAGAGGAGGAAAGTAGGGGAAGGGGAAAATCTGTGAACAAATTAGAATCATAGGTCCTCTGGAAGATTCTTTCTCCTAGGACAAGCAGGATGAGTCAGCCACACCTGGTGACGTCATCCGACGGCGCCGAGACGGAAGTCCTCTCTATAGCCCAGAAGGGCTTTTAGCCCTTCTGAGCATGAGCCCCAGTAGCCCAACCCCCGGACCGCCCCTAGCTGGTCAGTTTTTCAATCTTCCGCCTTGCTACAAGACGGACTTCACCTCTCTCTAACAAGAATTGTTACTTCAATCAAGATTTCTACTAGTACTATGCCCAAACCGGGTTTTAAAAAGTGCACGAACTGCTCAAGAAAGATGAGCAATGCGGACTCTCACCTTTACTGCCTCCGTTGTTTAGGCAGAGACCACCAGGTTGAAGATTGCCCCTTCTGTGCTCGGATGTCTCCTAGAGCACTAAAATCTCGGGGGCACGCTCTCAAGGACTTCCTGGCCTCCTCCAGCACGACGGGAACAGTGACCTCCATCAGAGAACACAACCGGAAAGAAGACTCGCATCGGAGCAGCAACGGCACAAGAAAAGGTACTGCAGTTCAGAAAAAGGCTGCTGATAAATCCTCCAGCGCGGTGAGCATTAAAGCCACTGGAAAGGACTCTGCAGCAGCCAGGGACGCGCCCACTGTGGCCTCCGTCCCCGGCAGTCTCTCCTTGCCGTCCCTGCAGGCTGAGGCTTCCTGCACACGTGGAGTCACCCTTGGAGGCAGCCATCTTGCCTCCTGCATGCCTTCTACTTCGACTGCTCCCATTGGCCGGACGGCGTCACCTGATAGACCCGCCTCCTCAAGAGTGATTGGCTCAGCTGCCGGCTCCGCCCACTTGATTCCGATTGGGCCTGACCGGATCGATGACTCCTCCCCTCCAGCCACGATTGGCTCCCCCCCGCAGCTCTCATGGCTCAGCCTCCTGCTCTCCTCGGCACCAGCACAGGAGTTCCCTGCACTGACGGCCCAAGCACCGGCACCGATCCCTATCTCGGGGCAGCCCCAGGCACAGACACTGCTCCAGATCTTGGAGCCGACGCCATTCCAGCTATCGGGGCCAACGCCGTGCTAACTCTTGGCGCAGACGCCGTTCCAGCTCTCGGCACCGACGCTTTCACAGGCGCAGCAGAAATCAACGAAGAAGCTCATCTAGCAGCCAGTATTACTATAGACACCATCGGGACCAGAGCAACAGCAGCAGCAGCAGCAGATCCAACTCTGCAAGATCCAACTGCACTCCCTCCTCGGTAAGATCAGGCTCTATTGCCTCAAATCCTTTGCAACGAAATTTGTCCTTTGAGGGAGAGGAACCTTTGCCAGAAGCACAGCAGCAGGACCCCTTATCCTCTGGTACACCTCCTGAAGTACCCAATGACCTGCTCCAGCTACTCACTGACTGCTTCAAACAGTGGTCAGCTAAGCAAACGGTACACTCCTCTGGAAATACTGCAGAGAAACACCTGGAGCCTCCTCTGGACCTAGAAAATGGCTGCTCGCTCACAGATCTCAGCTGAGGTTCGGGGAGTCAGGAAGCACAAGTGGAGGAGCCCACACATGAAGCCTCCGCCACCACAATGCCTGCTACCAATCCGGAAGACTTAACCTATTTCAAATTCATTCAAAAGATCTCCTCAGCCCTGGGGATTACCACAGTCCTACCAGCAGACCTCTGGCCAGAGACACAAGCAGCATTGAAATTCCTGGAGGCACCCAAGAGCACGTCACTCCTCACAGTCCACCCTTTGCTGAGTGAAAACATGCTAAAATTATGGCAGAACCCGGCCACGGGACCTGCCGCAACCCGGAAATTGGACCTTAAGTACCAAGTCCAGCCAACACTAGGATTTGATAAAGCACAATTACCACACGCCTCCATTGTTGTGGAATACGCCCTCAAGTGCGTGAAAACTGCTCGTACGAACACCAATAGTCCCCCTACCCGGGACCTCAAGCTCCTTGACGACATGGGTAAGAGAACCTTCCAAGGGGCCATGCTCTCATCCAGAGTAGCCGCGCATCAACTTCAGCAAGCCCTCTACCAAGACGTGCTCATGAATAAAATCAAGAGCAAACTTTGCCCGGAGGCGCTGGCCACCATCTCAGCACCCCTAACTGACCTTCAGGAATGCACGAAACATCAGGTCAGAGGTGCTTTCGATGCCTTCGAGACGGCAGCCCGCACCGCCGGCTCAGCAATAGCAGCCCGGCGTATGGCCTGGCTAAGGGCTTCCGGCCTCAGAGAAGACACACACGACCGTCTGGCGGATGCACCATGCACGGGGGACTCCCTCTTCGGGGAGAAGGTAAAGACACGGTCAATGACATGAAAGACCGATGCAACATGCTGCAGACCCTCGCAGAGGAAGGACTTGAGCTAAAACCTTCCTCCTCAAAGAGGTCTTACAGCCACCACCAAAAATTCCCAAAGCACAATTCCTACAGCTCCTACCGTAAGTGGCAAGCCCCCCGCTACAAACGCCAGTTCAGCAATAACTCTTATCGCTCTAAACCACTCCAAAGAGACAGGAAACCTCAGAAGAACACACCGTCCAACGCAGGGAAAACCAACCCTCCCTTTTGACGGGAACTCCACAGTCAGCCTTCCCACTGGGGGACGCCTGACTGCTTTCATACATATTTGGAAAACCGTCACTACGGACAAGTGGGTCTTGTTGATCATCAAAGAAGGATACAGATTGAGATTTACTTGTTCCCCGAAGCAACACAAAATCCCTTGCAGTGCAATCCCACCATCCTCACTCCTTGCTCTTCAGGCAGAGGTACACAGCTTACTGTCAGCGCAAGCCATAGAGCCGGTACCCACCTCCGAACATTACTCGGGCTTCTACTCCAGAGTTTTTCTCATTCCCAAGAAGTCGGGCAGTGTCCGCCCAATTCTCGATCTCCGAAAATTAAACAAATGCATAATGAAAGAAAAGTTCAGGATGTACTCCTTGGGTTCCATCCTCCCGCTCCTTCAACGGGGAGATTGGTTGGCATCTCTGGATCTACATGATGCCTACACGCACATCCTGATACACCCTGCTCACCGAAAATACCTCCGTTTTCAAGTGAAAGACGAACACTATCAGTACAGAGTGCTCCCATTTGGCCTGTCTCCGGCCCCGCAGGTCTTCACCAAATGCGTGGCGGTGGCAGCTGCACACCTACGACGGCAGGACATCTGCGTATTCCCCTACCTAGACGACTGGCTGATAACCGGCACGTCTTTCCAGGAAACGCAATCTGCGCTCATGAGTACAATCAACCTGCTGACCTCTCTAGGATTTCGAGTAAATCTGCAGAAATCTCACCTGGTACCAACACAGTGCCTGGAATTCATCGGCGCGGAGATAAACACCAGAGCAGCAAAGGCATTCCTTCCTCAACTGTGGAGAAAGACCATCACCAAACTGGCCACAGCACTCATTTCGAGCCATCAAACATTGGCTCGGAACGTGCTCCGATTACTGGAGCACATGGCCGCTACGACTCAAGTCCTACCACTTGCAAGACTAAACATGAGGTGCCTGCAATGGCACCTGCGCGGCCATTGGAATCAACACACGCAACCGCTATCATCTCTGGTCCCTATGGACATTGCAACGGCACACTGCCTAAAATGGTGGACACGCCACAGGAATCTGGCGGCGGGACGCCCACTACAGCAGCAACCACACCAGCTAACCATCACATCGGATGCCTCCCTGATGGGCTGGGGAGCGCATTGCCTACAACTGCGCACGCAAGGTACCTGGACTCAGGAGGAGCGCAGCTTGCACATCAACCTCCTGGAACTCAGAGCACTCCTATACGCTCTCAAGGCCTTCCAAAGGCTGATATGGGGGAAGACCGTCCTGCTCCAGACGGACAACCAGGTAGCTACGTTCTACGTCAACAAGCAGGGAGGGACCGGCTCCCGCTGCCTCTGCAAGAAAGCCATCCAACTCTGGACCTTCGCGCTTTCAAGAGATTGCATTCCTTGTGCCGCCTACCTCCCAGGGGCACAGAACGAGCTGGCAGACAGGCTCAGTCGCCAGATGGATCTGCACGAATGGTCCCTCAACCCCCAGGTAACCTCCACACTATTCCGGAGATGGGGGCAACCACAGATCAACCTCTTCACCACGGAGGACAACACGAAGTGCTCCCTTTTCTGTTCGTAGCGCCCCTCCAGCCGCAGCTTCGCCGGGGATGCATTCGACATATCATGGGGGGAGTGGTCTCTGATATATGCCTTCCCACCCTCCCCACTCATTTCACTGACCATTCAGCGCCTCATCACGGACAAAGCGACGGCCATTCTGATTGTGCCACACTGGCCTCACCAGATGTGGTTCCCGTACCTACGCCGCCTTGCACTGGAACCCCCCTGAGACTCCCGTTAAGACCAGACCTTGTTTCATCGCAGAACGGGAAGAGCCTCCACCCCAACCTGAAGACCCTAGCTCTTACTGCATGGAAACTGAAAGGGTAACTCTGGTGCACTTCAACCTCACCAATGACGTGCAGCAGGTGGTCCTCCAGGCAAGGCGCCCGGTGACCCGAAAATCCTATGGCTTAAAATGGAAGCGCTTCACTCTCTGGTGCTCACGACACCAACTCAATGCCTTCTCGTGTCCAGTGGCCAAGGTCCTACAATATCTCAATTCCCTGTTCCACAGTGGGCTGAAAGTTGCCTCTATCCGGGTGCACCTAGCGGCAATTGCCGCTTTCCACAACCAGACAGAGGTTGGCTCCATCGCCAAGCAGCCCCTGGTGGCTCGCTTCATGAAAGGTTTGGAAAACATGCGGCCCCCGGTAAAAGAGCCCATGCCTCAATGGGATCTGGGCGTCGTTCTACATCAGTTAACGCTGCCACCCTTTGAACCCCTTGAAGCAGTGGAACTTAAATACGCATCATGGAAGACCTTGTTTCTAATAGCAATCACCTCAGCCAGCAGGATCAGTGAACTGCAGGCCCTGGTGTCACAACCACCCTACACACTCGTCACCCAGGACAGAGCAATCCTTCGGACTCACCCGCGGTTCATGCCTAAAGTGCCTTCCGCCTTCCACATCAACCAGGCAATTGAGCTTCCCTGCTTTCATCCAGAACCTCACTCCTCAGCGGAAGAACAGCGCCTACACACCCTTGACTGTGTCAGGACCTTACGCACCTACCTACAACGAACTGCTTCCCTACGGAAGGCAACCCAGCTTTTCGTATCCTATGACCCCAACAAGCCGGGCCAGCCTGTCAGCAAACGAACTCTCTCAGGATGGATTAAGTCCTGCATTGCCTACTGCCTGCAGCTCGCAGGCTCACAAGATTTGCCAAGGATACATGCCCACCAGCTCAGGGCATAGGCAACAACCATTGCCAACCTCCGTGCCATACCAGAGCAAGACATCTGCAAGGCCGCAACTTGGGCCTCACCGCACACATTCCAAAAGCATTACTGCCTTGACAAGATATCAGGGTGCGATGCTTCATTTGGCCAAGCGGTGCTGTCTGCCGCCGAACCAATCCGGACTGGACAGTCGGACTCGTGAGGGGCAAAAGATGTGGTATGACTACCACCATGTCCCCACCATAGTTGTTGGAACCCACTCAGTTGTTGCGCTAGTAGTGGCAAACACAATTGTATGTATTCCATAATATTGCACATGTCAGTTTGCACCATGATATTGCACATGTCGGTTTGCACATTGTTATGTATATCGGTTTGCACATTTGAAAGTTTTGCACATGCTTGTTTGCACTGTTAAAAGATGTTATTACCTGTAACTGGAGTTCTCCGGGGACAGCAGGATTAGTCAGCCACACCATCCCACCCTTCCTCCCCTATCAGAGGCCGCCCTGGCCTCCACCGTACCGCTCCCTAGCACGACATCTCAGCTAGTGACAAACTGACCAGCTAGGGGCGGTCCGGGGGTTGGGCTACTGGGGCTCATGCTCAGAAGGGCTAAAAGCCCTTCTGGGCTATAGAGAGGACTTCCATCTCGGCGCCGTCGGATGACGTCAACAGGTGTGGCTGACTAATCCTGCTGTCCCCGGAGAACTCCAGTTACAGGTAAGTAACATTGTTTACTCTTCAACCCATTTTTTTCTCCTATCTTCAAGGGGTGGGGGGGGAGGGGGTGTTTTTGCACTAGAAACCCACATTTCTTTTATCTTATGAAAAAAATGGTTCTTATATTTCCTTGGAATTACCTTCTAAAGATGATTTACCAAAGATTTGAGTTGGTAGTTTTCTTTCTTTATCTAACTAGCAGCAAAAGGTCTGGCAATGTAGCATTAGTATTTTATTTTTAAAAGCAATAGAAAGTGGCCAGCAAATTAGCTGCTATAAACACTTTATACAGTAACTTATAAAAAAAAGAGTGCTTTGAAAAACAGAAAAGATATGGATTCCTTGTGTTTTAGAAGAAGCTAACAATCTACAGCTGAGCTACAATCATATATTTTGTTTTAACTCTACTGTTTGTTTTTTTTTGGGGGGGGGGGGGTTAACACCATCAAGTCAATGCTGACTCAGCAGCCCCTGGGGTTTCTCAGCAAGGTATGACCAGGCCGGGTCTTTTCTTGAGAGGCAAAGGAGAGCAAAGTGACTTGCCCAAGGAGCACCAGTGGGAAACAAACCCAGGTCTCCTAGGTGCTATGCTGTTACTCGAACTACTAGGCTACTCCTCCCCTCCGAATCATAACTGAGTGAATTACACTTTGAGCCTGATTCACGAGGGATCTCATTCGGCGATCATAGGGGAAAAAAAGGTGCATTAGGGATTTTAATAGCATTAATGTACATCCACATAGATATTGTATATTTTGATTTGCAGTATATCAAGTGAATGAACTATAAACTACAAACATATATGTTTCAGTATTTTCCCACAGCTTTGATTCAACAAAGCTACAATAGACCTGTTTTAATCAGAGTAAGACATATAAAATAGAGATTGATCAGGGAGTTACCTTACAAGCTGGTATGAGGTAAGCACATGTACAGCATAAACTACTGTACAGCAACTCTGCTTTAGAAATGGAGGGGCTTTTCCTAATAGTTATCTACCTCACTACTTCTGTACCTTGCCCACCATGCTAATATGCACTGGAAGATGAATACAAGAAAGCTGGATGGAGACAATAGGTTGAGTCACAGTACGAATGTTGGCTGTGGTTTTGTATGTTCCAGTGGTCAGTTTTGATCCTTCTAGTTACTGAATGTATCAGGCAGGAGGCAGACTGCAGAGAAAAATGGCCTTAAGGAACTATTTGGTCTAAAGAAATAAAGTAAGCTGCAATAATTTAAAGGACAGCAGCACTTCAGAATTCTCAGAAAACAAAGTTTTGCATGAGCCTGTGATAAAACAAATTGCTGATGTGTCCAGGGCTTAGAGATTTCAGTAGATGATGTAGGTATTGTTACGTCTATATTTTTAGCCTGAGGCTTGAAATTTTTAGATTTTATGGATTTCATTTAGTACATGTTAATTCTGATGCTAAAGACATATTACTGGATTAACAGTGAGGTCATACTTATCAAGCAGTACTAATGCTTTTAGTCTTAAAAATTACAGTTGGGTTCACACTGCCAAGAAAACCCAGGAGCTTCTGGGTCTCCAGGAGTCAGCAGTGACTCGAAGGCATGCATTGCATTGCATATACTCAAACACTGCGGTCAGAATTTATTTCTTAAATGCTTGTCAGAGGACTTTAATTATCTATGTATATTCCCTGCAAGCTTCCAAGTGCTCTCATAAAAGCATGCATAAGCCTGCTGACACTGGTGTGGGAATCTCATTTGTTCAAAGAAGCAGCACTTGAAAACAGATCCACTGAAAATAAGTGAGAATCCAAATCTGCTTTTGCATTGTCAGCACCTGGAATGTGCTTTGTAGTCAACATTATATTCAAATGTAAGCAACATAAAACTAAATTCTACAATTATAATATCAGAGGCGAACACATGCCACCCTCCTGTGTAGTAACTGAGCATACAAAGAAAGTCACAAATACGGGAAAGAATTCCAAGAAGGAAATATTCTTGCACCATCCTAAAGAAAATTCTGAACCCTAGTCCGCCAGAAGTGTCTGAAACAATTGCAGATCTCAATATGATACAACAAGGGCTTGCCAGACTCAAACACCATTAAATTCTTGAAGATAAGACTTCCAAATGGCAAGATTTGCTTTAACCCATTGTATCAGCCATACAAAATGATGCTTCTTCGCCAAATCCTGGATAAGAGTTGCCAAATGCCATGTAAAAACTCTGCTCACAAGGATTAGACAACACACACAGTTAAAATGGTCCAGCAGCCGCACCTGACCCAAAGTCACCTTTAGGAGAGAGTAAGCCTGGCAACAGCAGGATGAGACGGTGTAGGCAGTAGAAGATCACATTTCTGTGACAATGGCAACAACACTAGAAGAAAGGAAAAGCAATCTAATTCATATATTCTCATGAAAATCCAATGGATAGTCAGAACAAACCAGTCAGTAACAGAGGAGATCAAACCTAAGCTTTCTTTAGAAGCTCAGATGACAAGACTTAGGGTATGTTTACTAAAGGGCGGTAAGGGAGCAAAGGTGCCGTTAACGGGTGTTATTGGTGCCCGTGAGCAGTTAACATCACAAAAAGTGTCGATAATGCTGGATTAATGTGCAGAAGCCAGGCCCATAGCATTAAAGTGAAAGAAGATGGAGAGTGGGCATTAATGGAGCGGAGAGTGGGCAGAGATAGCATATACTCCTTTAACGCCGGGTTGTGTTACCGTGCATTAGAGCTCCCTGTGTTGGGAACCCTAACGCCATCAAAAGCTTGTGGTAAGGGCTATTTCTGAGGGGCAAGAGCCTATTTCAATGTATGCAATGTGCTCCATCTATGCAATGCAAATGCAATGTGTGCCTTTGAGTCAGTGCTGACCCAGAAGCTCCTGGGTTTTCTTGGCAGTGTCACTGGAAGTAGATTGCCAGGCCTTTCTTCTGAGGCAATGGAGGGTTAAGTGACTTGCCCAAGGCCACAAGGAGTGCTAGTGGGAATTGAACCTTGGTTGCTTTGTTACCAAACCAGTGCTCTAACCACTAGGCTACTCCTCCACTCCACTCCATCTATAGATGTTCCCAAATTAGTGATAGTAGTGTCCATTGGCAGCAGCAGCATGGTGCCCCATTAAGAAAGGGCACTGTGTTGTTGGTGCCAAATGGCAAAGGAGGTGTCACATGGGTGACGCAGTGGGGCTGGCTGTCCATTAGGCTTACAAGGCTGCAGCCTACGGTGTCCATCTGTGATGTCTGGTATAACTCCACTGTGACAGTGGCAGCACACATAGTGGGGGTTGCAGTTGCAGCAGCTGCAGCCTGCTGCAGATGAAATCTATGTCTCGGCCCTATGTGTCAGGTGCAATGCTGCAGTTGGCACTGTCATCAGCAAAAACAACAAAAAGAGGGGTCCCAACAAAGCAAGAGTCCTGAAAAAGCACAATAAATTTTTGTCAGACCATAATCGTCAGAGGGGGACAGTGCTCCCTCTGAAGACTGCGTCTCTTTTAATCATTTGCAGTAAAATCATTTGTGAAAACACTTAGCTGGCAAAAACGGAGATTGATAAGAGAAAATATTTTTTCACTCAACGTGTATTCAATCTCTGGAATTCATTACCGGAGGATGTGGTAAAAGCTGTTAGTGTAGCCGGGTTAAAAAAGGTTTGGACAAGTTCCTGAAGGAAAGGTCTATAAACCATTATTAAAGGGGACCTGGGATATCCACTGCTTGCCCCAATACAAGCATTGGGGAACCTGTGTCTTTTGGGGAAACTGCTAAGTATTTGAGACCTAGATTGGCCACTGTGGAAACAGGATACTGGGCTTAATGGACCTTGGTCTGACCCAGTATGGCATTTTTTATGTTCTTAGTACATTACCTATTACCCCACATGAGAGTGCAAATGCATCTGTGTGCCTGACTGGGACAGTGGAACACTGACCTCTGAATGGTGCATGCACACTTCCAGCTGCCGAAATATGGCACAGGATGTCATGTTGGCCTCTGCATTGCCCGCCACCAAATGGGATAGCAGTGCCTGGAGGTGTATGTTGGGGTGGGGGTAAGGGTGCAGGGAACAGTACCATACATGTTTAGAATGTGCCCTTCCTAGGTGGCATTGCCAGCCAGAGCCTATGTTCACATGACCAGAACCTAAATAGGCCTACTCAGTGCCTGCATATGTTACATCAGAGGCCTTGCATGACAGCCTCACTGGCTCCCCATGGGCATCGAGTGTGACAGTCACAAGGATGGTGTTAGAGCATAAAGAGGCAGGGTATGGTGGCGTATGTATCACCAGTGACTGTTCCAACATCCAACCCCATGTCCAACTTGCAATTCTTCCACGCGGTCTTGGGGGGGGATGCATCTGCAGCACGGGAGAGTGCATGTGCTGCACTGGTCAGGTTTGGAGTTCCCATGGCTAGAGACATGACATTATATGCGAGTACCAGCATGGAATTAGGTTCAATGCTCTCTGCCAAGAGCTTTGTTGCGGGACACCATATTTGTGTATGTGACAGACGAAGCCCACTGTGGGCCAGCATGCACTCGCAGTCTGTCTCTGGCCCACTTTTCACCATGTCTCACATTGCATAAGCTCCCCAAGTCCAAGATTAAAGGGTACATAATGAGGAGCAAAGGATTCTGGGTATTGTCTAAAACAGAGTGGTTTGCACAGGATGTATATGTGTCAGAGGTTAGTCAATGGCTAAGCCATCTTAGCATGGCTCTGCTATGGGCATGGCCTGGGTGCACACATCTGATCATGCTGAGAGGCAACTCTTACTCTGACTGAACTGTGATCATATCATGGCTATGTATGCACATGGTGCTATATAGGGTCAAGCTGCAGTGATAGGTGTGCTGTTTCTTTAATGGCAGTCCAGTCACTAGACAGGCTGCTGGTTGTCCATGTTGTTTGTACAAAGCCAATGCGTTCATGGGGCTATTTGCACATGCAGCGTGTGGTGACTAGCAGACTGGGGACAGATGGTATGTGAGTGGCTGACAAAGGTTGGTGTTAACTGATCTGGTTAAATGGAATTCCCAGAAAGTGAGACTAACAGCTGTTCTTGGGCTGTTGGTAACCTCCTGGTAACTATACTTGCAGTGACAGAGATCTGCTCCAGAACCTGGAGAGCTCATATATTGCAGGGCATGCTCAGGGGACCAGGTGATGTGTGCCTTTCCTAACAATGAGGGTGACTACAGAAACAGGTCATTTGTACATATTGCAGCTGTTATGTGCAGGAAAAACACATTGTCCCTGCATATTACGGTGCTGATGTGATGGATCGCTGCAATGTCCATATGGCCATCAGCTGCCATATCCAGTATAAAGGGATCATCTATTGACATCACTAAAATAAACTGAATACAGTATTGTGCAGCTAAAATTATTACTGCAAGAATACTACCAGCTAAAATGGAGGGCCAGAAGAAAAAGAAAATAACAGTTCCTCCTTGGAAAAAGCGCATCGAGGGAAAAATACAGTCATTGCGTGTGGATTAAGATCATCAAAGATATTAAGGAAGATCCACGACATTATGCTGAAGCATGCTGCATTAACAGAAGAAAACCTGAAAATTGAAAATAGCAGCAGAAGTGCAAAAACTGTGAAGATATGAAGAAAACCAAAAAGAAAGGTATCAAAATAAGCTATTTAGAGAGAACCCATAACAATTTTACAGGGAATTGCGAAAGAGCATTAAAATACTAAAAGCACCACCAACCAAAGTTGAAACATAAAGCTTCTGAAGAAAACTATACGAGGACCCTATAAAGCACAATCAAGAAGTAGAATGGTTAACCCGCATACAGGAGCATTTAGAAAAAGCAAACATCACACCTATGGAATGGCCTGCAGTAATAACAAAAGAGCTAGCAAGCAGGTTAAGATAAGCCCAAAAGTGGAAATGTCCTGGCCCAGATGGTGTAACCAACTTTTGGCTCAAATAGTTAACATCACTCTATCCAGACCCAGTGATCTGCAAAAGTCAATTGTTTATGCAGCCAGACTTAACACCACAATGACTTCCTATAGGAAAAACATTTCTCCTTCCAAAAGGAGACCCAAGTAATACTCCCAACAAATATAGACCAATAACTTGTCTACCTACAATCTATAAGCTGTACACTGTAATAGATGCAGGCAGAATATATGATCATATTAAATCCAATAACATCATGGCAATAGAGCAAAAGGGCAACAAGAGAAGGGCTTATGGCACCAAAGACCAGTTAGTGTTGAATAAGGCCATTATGGCCAGCATAAGAAAAGCAACATCTCAGTATAATATGGAGTATGGATTGATTATACGAAAGCTTTTGACAGTGTCCCACACTCAAGGATAAATTGCTTTGAAATGTATAAAATAAATCCTGGTTTGATAGAGTACATTAAGTTCACCGTGGCAATATGGCAAACCACAATTTTTTTGAAATATGAAGATGGTCAGTATATCATTCCTAACATCAGGATCCAGCGAGGAATATTTCAGGGGGATTTCCTGTCGCCCCTTCTGTTTTGTATGGCGCTAAATTCAATGAGTACTCTCATCAACTCTTTGGGATATGGATTTAGCATGAATCTTAAAGAGGGTAACAACCCAGAAACAACATCTCATTTATTATTTGTAGATGATCTGAACTTTTATAGTTCCAGCGACCAACAATTAGCAGAGCAACTCCATGTGGTGAAAAGCTTTTCTGATGACATCAGGATGACATTTGACCTTGACAAATGTGCTAAGGCAACTTTTCTTTAGAAGAAAATTGAGCAAAATAGAAAACATCGACATCAAGGACCTTGACATAAATACGTATCTCAGAGTAGAAGAAGGAACAGCACTGAAGCAGAAATTACTGAGAGAAAAGATAAGTAAAGAATACTATAGGAGATTAAAATCATTATTGAAAAGTGCTTTAACATCATGGAATAAGATACAAGCCATCAATAAGCTGGCAATTCCTGTTCTTTTATACAGCTTTGGGGTTGTGGACTGGCCTCTTAAAGATCTTGAAAAATCAGAGGTACGAATACGAAAACTCCTCCATGCACATGAAGTGATTTACAAGAATCAATGTATGCCAAGACTGTACATCCCTAAAGCTGAAGGAGGGCTAGGAGTCAGAGATTGATTACACATACAGAGCTACTATCATAGGCATCAAGGCCTACTTAACTGCATCCTTGGATCCAAATATGCAAAAATTGCTGAAATATGAGAGTAAACGTCCAGAATCTGTCTCCATCATCAAACTTGGACAAGCATTCCGATGACTAGAAGGAATGAGTGAAAATCTACAAGCATACACAGGGAAGGCATTAATAGAATTTGCAAAACAAGAGAAAAAGCTCTTCAAGGAATTACATCAACAAACAAGGAAGGACAAGTGGCAGATGCATAAATACAGTAGGTAATACAGAGTGTTACCCCAGGAACCCTTTGTCAATCAAGAATGGACACATGAATGGTTAAGAAGGAGTGAACTGAAACCAAAGGATGAGAAGTTGATAGTTGCAGCCCAGGACAGTGGCTTACGGATGAGATGGTTTACAGCAAGTATTGAAAAAACTAGTAATACAGACATATGTTGATTCTGTAAGAAAGACCTTGAAGGACTAGAAAAGGGAACTGTTACTTCTGGAGAGAGATCTGCAATTGTGAGTATATACTTCTGGGAATTTTCTGAAAGGAATTCTTTTTATTAAAGCTAATTAATCTGTGAACCCCACTATTTTTTGTTAAATCAGTCAGGGCCTAGTAGCAGTAGTTTAAGTTTACATTTAAAACATAGAAGAGAGCTTTCTGGTCAAATTTCATACCAGCAGAGAGCTTGTAGTTTAAATTTAATAGTCATTCAGGGCCTAGCATCAGCAAAGTACTTTTAGTTTAAATTTAAAACACAGAAGAGAGCTTTCTGGTTAAATTTAGAACCCAGCAGAGAGCTTGTAGTTTAAATTTCATAATAAGTTAGAGCCTAGAAGCAGCAAAGAGCTATAATTTAAATCAAATAAGAATATAGCTTACCTCAGCAGCACAGGACAGGGTACTCTGTAGCAGCCCTCTTTTAATAAGTGTTATTTCCCTCCCTCCCTCCCCACACCGACCCACCCCTGGGATAATCGTAGCTTTATAGGTACTTACACAATTTAAAAGACAGGAGGTGCTCTCAGGTGAAGCTTGTTACCCAAATCAGTCATACACTAAGGACCTGAGATTAATTAAGCTTCAGGTGAACTAGGTATATTAAACGTATTAGGTACAGTTTTATTGGTATAAATATCCATAGCAACCCTTAGTAAGTAAAGAACTTAAAGATCTAAACAAAAACTTAAAACTAAGATGCAGACAGCAGTCCAGCAGCGAGATGGGGGCTTTCCAGTCTTTTGCATTGAGTGTCACATGTATGATTTTCTCCCAGTTGGTGAGAGGTCTTACGTGTGCACTAGGTGCAAGAAGCTCTTTGCTGTCAGGGAACGAGTCCATTCTCTAGAGGCTAGAGAAGCAGACTTGGAAAACATAAGACAGACAGAGAGGTACATAGACAAGACCTACAGGGATATAGTCCTGAAGTCCCACCTCCAGTCTGGCAGCATCCCTATTGCCATGGAGGAGAGAGGTCACATGACAGGAGAGCATCACCCTGGTGTGGCAGGAAGTGATCCTGTAACTAGGACCTGTCCTCTAGGTGATGTAAAACCCTCTCGCACCAAGGAAGTTTCTCCAGGGCCATGTGCCCATGAGGGAAGGGTTAGGACAGCCATTATAGTTGGTGATTCGATCATTAGGCATGTAGATAGCTGGGTGGCTGGTAGACGTGAGGATCGCCTGGTAACATGCCTGCCTGGTGCGAAGGTAGCAGACCTCACGCGCCACCTAAATAAGGTCTTAGATAGTGCTGGGGAGGAGTCTTCTGTCTTGGTACATGTCGGTACCAATGACATAGGAAAATGTGGTAGGGAGGTTCTGGAGGCTAAATTTAGGCTTTTAGGTAGGAAGTTGAAATCCAGAACTTCCAGGGCAGCATTCTCCGAAATGCTTCCAGTTCCACGTGCAGGACCCAAAAAGCAGGCAGAGCTCCGGAGTCTCAATGCGTGGATGAGACAATGGTGCAGAGATGAGGGTTTTGGATTTGTTAGGAACTGGGGAACATTCTGGGGAAAGGAGGGGCACTAAATGAGAGGTTAGATATGACTGGAATATCAGAGGCATGGTGGAAGGAGGACAACCAGTGGGACACTGTGATACCTGGGTACAAACTATATCATAATGATAGAGCTGATCAAATTGGTGGAGGGGTTGCGTTCTATGTTAGAGAGGGCATTGAGTCAGAAAGGATTAAAGTTTTGCAGGAAACAAAATTTGCTGTAGAATCTCTATGGATTGAAATTCCATGTAAAAAGGGGAAGGCGATGGCAGTGGGGGTGTACTATCGACCACCTGGCCAGAATGAACAAATGGATGATGAAATGCTCAAAGAAATCAAGGAAGCTAACAAAAGTTACAGCGCAGTAATAATAATGGGTGATTTCAATTACCCTGGTATCGACTGGGTCAGTGTCACGGCAGGACATGATAGGGAGATAAAGTTCCTAGATGACATAAATGACTGCTTCTTGGAGCAGCTGGTTCATGAACCGACCAGAGGGGAAGCCATATTAGACCTAGTCCTTAGTGGAACACCAGATCTAGTGCAAGAGATAAGGGTGTTGGGGCCACTTGGCAATAGTGATCATAGCATTATCGCCTTTGATTTAATTAGTGGAGGATGGATAGTACGGAAATCCACAGTACTACCTTTAACTTTTCAAAGGGAGACTATGATAAAATGAGGAAAATAGTTAAGAAAAAACTAAAAGGAGCAGTAGCAAAGGTTAAAGACTTACATCAAGCTTGGGTGTTGAAAAATACTATCTTGGCAGCCCAGACCAGCTGTATTCCACGCTTTAAGAAAAGTGGAAGGAAGTCCCAAAAACTGCCAGCATGGTTTAAAGGTGAGGTCAGAGAGGCTGTTGTTGCCAAAAAAGCATCTTTCAAGAAATGGAAAAAAGAGCCAAACGACGAAACCTGGAAACAGCACAAGCAATGGCAAGTCAAATGCAAAGCATTGATAAAGCAGGCAAAGGGAGAATTTGAGAAGAAGCTTGCTGCGGAAGCAAAAACGCGAAATAAAGATTTTTTCAAGTACATTTGTAGCAAAAAACCTGTGACAGAGTCAGTTGGTCCATTAGATGATAGAGGAGTTAAAGGGGCACTAAGAGGTGACAAGGCAATAGCGGAAAGACTGAATGAATTCTTTGCTTCGGTCTTTACTGAGGAAGACGTAGGAATGTTACCCATGACCAAAGTGGTATTTAAAGGTGCGGAAGAATTGAAGGAAATATCGATACATCGGGAAGATGTATTACAACTATTAGATAAACTGAAGAGTAGCAAATCACCTGGGTTGGATGGTATACACCCAAGGGTGTTGAAAGAACTGAAATATGAGATTGCAAACTTGCTATTAGTAATCTGTGAACTATCATTAAAATCATCTCTAATACCTGAAGATTGGAGGATCACCAATGTAACACCAATTTTTAAAAAGGGTTCCAGGGGTGATCTGGGAAACTACAGACCGGTGAGCCTCACGTCAGTACCGGGAAAAATGGTAGATACCATCATAAAGAATAAAATTACTCAGCATAAAATTACTCAGTCATGGCCTAATGGGAGACAGCCAACATGGCTTTAGACAAGGAAGATCTTGTGTTACTAATATGTTATGTTTTTTTGAAAGTGTGAATAAACAGGTGGACAAAGGTGAGTCGGTTGATATAGTGTATCTGGACTTTCAGAAAGCCTTTGACAAGGTCCCTCATCAGAGACTTTTGGAAAAACTAAAGAGTCATGGGATAGGAGGAAGTGTACTACTGTGGATCAAGAACTGGTTAAAAGATAGAAAGGAGAGGGTTGGGCTAAATGGCCAATTTTCCAAATGGAGAAAGGTGAATAGTGGTGTACCCCAGGGATCTGTGCTGGGTCCGCTGCTTTTTGACATATTCATAAATGACCTGTAAAGTGGAATAATGAGTGAGGTTATCAAATTTGCAGATGACACAAAACTATTTAAAGTTGTTAAAACCCAAGAGGATTGTGGAAAATTGCAAGAGGATCTTGATAAATTAGAAGACTGGGCATCAAAATGGCAGATGAAATTTAATGTGGACAAGTGCAAAGTTATGCACCTAGGGAAGAACAACCCAAACTATAGTTACACGATGCAAGGTTCCACATTAGGAACCACCACCCAGGAAAAAGATTTAGGCGTCATTGTGGATAACATGTTAAAACCCTCGGCCCAGTGTGCAGCGGCGGCCAAGAGAGCAAATAGAATGCTAGGTATCATAAGGAAAGGAATGGAAAATAAAACAAAAGATATTATAATGCCTCTATATCATTCCATGTTGAGACTGCACCTTGAATATTGTGTGCAATTCTGGTCGCTGTATCTTAAAAAGGATATAGCGTTATTAGAAAAGGTTCAGAGAAGAGCCACCAAAATGGTAAAGGGGATGGAAGGATACTGCTATGAAGAAAGGCTAAAAAGGTTAGTGCTCTTTAACCTAGAAAAGAGACGGCTGAGGGGAGATATGATAGAAGTCTATAAATTAATGAACGGAGTGGAACGGGTAAACGTAGATCGATTGTTTACGTTATCAGAATATAGAAAGACTAGGGGACATGCAATGAAGCTACAGGGTAAACTATTTTAGACTAATAAAAGAAAACATTCGGATATATCACTCCCACCTCTCCTGTGAATGATCCGCATGTCTCCATCCCTGCTCAGTCATCCTTTTGATGCCCACATCGTGGCAATACTGGCTCCGCCAGGGCACATTTCTTATCAGTCCTATGCCGCACACTGACACTACAGCAGATTATATGGGCACCTCTCACTGGTACAGTACAGATGCTTCCTACGTGTTCAACCCACTTACTAACATGTAGGTTACATATGGATCTGACATGTCCATCAGCCCTTACCTTTCCTTTCATCCATCACCTAAATTGTGACTTTCACAGGGTTCCATTATTTGCAATAAGGACACTGCCATTTTCGGGCATTAAGGTGCATGCTCGGCACCTTAATGCCCGGTGTCCTGTTAGAACCTGGTGAATGGAGCCTAGTGCCCTTAACGCTGTAATGCCTACTCACTGCCCTGGCCTTTACTGCATGATAACACCATTACCACTGCCATTAATGCTTGCTAACCGGTGCACCCTTAACACTCTTTAGTAAACATATTACTTAGACTTTCATACTTTGGACATATCATGTGAAGAGAGAAATCATTAGAGAAAGACATCATGCTTGGCAAGGTTGAAGGTCAACACAGAAGAGGAAGGCCAGCAATGAGATGGATCAGTGCAATAACAGCAGCTATAGATGCCACTCTATCAAAAATGAATTGTCTGACTGAAGACCGAACACAGTTCAGGACAATTATCCAGAGGGTCGCCATGAGTCAACACCAATTTGTCAACACTTAAGAACAACAAGCCTGCTCAGTCAGCTCAGCCAATTTCCTAATCTTTCCAAAAGCAAGTGTGATTCCATCTGAGTTGAATCCAACTTAATTCTCAAAAATCTTAGCACTGTATACAGAATTGCAGATTTCTCAGAAGCCAAGGGAATTCTAAAAATGTCAGCCAACTTCTGGAAAATTACCACCAATGGGACACATTCACCCAAATCAGTTCAACCCAGGACAAGAAAATTGTCTAAATAACAATGCTGTCAGATTCCGCTACATGTTCAATCACCTAGTGGAAAAAGGATGCAAATGCTCCTAAAACAAGCACTTGCCATGGAGCAGCCTATTGGCATAAAAGTAGTAGAGACGAGGACTGTATTTGAATTTGGGAAAGCATGGGACAAACAAAAGATCTCTAAGGGGAAAAATGGACTGTAAAGCTTAGTAGTTGGTATGAAGGATTAAATGGATGGGCCATATGGTTGTTATCTGTTCACAAAATCAAGCCTAAATATAGCAATAATCCAGGGGATAACGATGGCTTAGCCCCACAAAGAAGGGTGTTGGTCACCTTTGATTTAATAAACAGAGGAAGGACAGCATGGAAATCCACAGTACTACCTTTCAACTTTTAAAAGGGAGACTATAATAAAATGAAGAAAATAGTTAAGAAAAAACTAAAAGAAACAACTGCAATGGTTAAAGAATTAAATCAAGCATGGGCGTTGTTTAAAACTATTATCTTGGAAGTCCAGACCAGCTGTATGCCATGCTTTAAGAGAAGTGGAAGGAAGTCCAAAAACCTGCCAGCATGGCTTAAAGGTGAGGTCAGAGAGGCTGTGGTAGCCAAAGAAGCATCTTTCAGGAAATGGAAAAAGGAGTCAAATGACAAAAACTGGAAACAACATAAGCACTGACAAGTTATTATCATAGGCATTGATAAGGCAGGCAAAGAGAGAATTTGAAAAAATGCTAGGTATCATAAGGAAAGGAATGGAAAATAAAACAAAGGATATTATAATGCCTCTGTATCGTTCCATGGTGCGACTGCAACTTGAATATTGTGTGCAGTTCTGGTCGCCATATCTTAAAAAGGATATAGCATTATTAGAAAAGGTACAGAGAAGAGCCACCAAAATGGTAAAGGGGATGGAAGGATACTCCTATGAAGAGAGGTTAAAAAGGTTAGGGCTCTTCAACCTGGAAAAGAGACGGCTGAGGGGAGATATGATAGAGGTCTATAAATTAATGAATGGAGTGGAATGGGTAAACGTACATTGATTGTTTACGGAAAGAGTAGTGGATACAAAGGTGAGCTAGTCGATATAGTGTATCTGGATTTTCAGAAAGCCTTTGACAAGTCCCTCATGAGAGACTATTGGTAAAATTAAAAAGTCATGTGATAGGAGGCTGTGCACTATTGTAGATCAGAAACTGGTAACCGAGGTATCCGGATGCCCAACCCGGCTTGTTCCCTATACCCTCCCCCCCCACCCCTTTCCTTTTCCCCCTCCCCCACCCCCAATGACAAAATCCCACACAGACATCAGGCATTGGTGCAAACATTGCTTGGTCGCAGCTTTATTAACTGGTAAAAAACACCGGCCCAACATGGGCCAACTTTAGCAATCAGAACAATAACTGAGTAACCGAATAACCCCCCCCCCACCCATCATCCGCGCCCGCCTAGCCGTTATAGCAAAGGCCGGCTGAAGGGGTTGCCTATTACCGGGTAGAGACCCCAGCCAGGAGTCTCCCCCAACCTGAAGAGCCATGCCGCACACCTGGAAAGCGGCATATGGCTGAACTGAGGCCCAGGTCCACGAGCACCAGCTCGCCACCCCGCGCACCCGAACCAAAGGGGCGCCCCCCACCCCACCAGCTGCAACGACATCGATCTCTCTCCCCCCCCCAGCCGCAAACCAAGGGAGGGAGGGAGGGAAACCTTTCCGCAGTGCGAGCAAGGAGGAAGAGAGGGATCGCCGGCCGGCGAACCCTCCTTGCTCGCACTGCAGGACCACGTGTCCGCCTACGCGGACCAATCACCGGGCCCTGCTAGGGCAGCGTGGGGCCCAGCGCGTGCGAGCACGCGCGCGCCCACCCCCCCCGCAAAAGGTGGCAGCCGCGTGGTCGGGCCCCGGAACCCGGTTACCAGGCCGGCCGCGGGACCGGGGCCCGGCGGCCCAGCCGCTCATAACCGAGGTATCCGGATGCCCAACCCGGCTTGTTCTCTATACCCTCCCCCCCCCACCCCTTTCCTTTTCCCCCTCCCCCACCCCCAATGACAAAAACCCACACAGACATCAGGCATTGGTGCAAACATTGCTTGGTCGCAGCTTTATTAACTGGTAAAAAACACCGGCCCAACATGGGCCAACTTTAGCAATCAGAACAATAACTGAGTAACCGAATAACCCCCCCCCCACCCATCATCCGGATGGTGTCCCCCCACCAGCCATATGTAGCAAAGTGGGGCACCATCCAACCCACCCCCTCCCCCGTTACCCCCTCGCGCCCGCCTAGCCATTATAGCAAAGGCCGGCTGAAGGGGTTGCCTATTACCGGGTAGAGACCCCAGCCGGGAGTCTCCCCCAACCTGAAGAGCCGTGCCGCACACCTGGAAAGCGGCATACGGCTGAACTGAGGCCCGGGTCCATGAGCACCAGCTCGCCACCCCGCCACCGGCGCTAGGTAGCTCGCTATCCTAGCGCCGCCCCCCCACAGAAAGCTGTGATCAGCACCAAGACTCCAATGCCTCCTGCCAATCATTGAGAAGCAGGTCTTGCCCCACCGGGGCCAGGTGAACCCCATCCAGCCGGTACAGGCCGGCGCAGGCGACGTCAACCCAAGGGTGCCGAACATGTAGCCCACCCGTCTGCTGCACCCAACGCCCAATCTGGCGGTTAAGCTTGCACAAACCCCGCGACCAGCGCCGCTGAGTCCAGCAAGCGGGGCGAGGAATAATGTCCGACCAAATGATGGCCACCCTAGGATGGACCTCCCGCAGCCGGGCAATGTCACTTAAAACAGTCATGATGAGTTGCAGGCGAGCCCAGCCAGCAACGTCATTGCCCCCCAAGTGAAGCAGCAGCCCGACTGGCTGCTGCCGCCATCCAAGTTCTGCATGGACAAGGTCCAGGAGCTGTCCCCAATGCATGCCGCGGTGGCCCATCCAGCACAACCGCACCCCCGCCGTGGCGAGACCAAGATGAGCACCCAACGGCCGAACCGCCGCTCGACGCTCCGCCCAGTAGACAAAGGAGTGCCCGATGATCCACCAGTCCCCGGCGGAGACACCACCTGAAAGCAGAAAAGAGCGGACTGCCACCAGCGAGCAACTCTGCAACAGGAAGAAAATAATTAGTACCCCAGGCCCCACCCCCTCTGCACCACACCGTAGGCAGAGCACCCCAGGCACTAAGCCGCACCACCAGAAGCCGAGGGACGAACATACCCCGCATAAGCCCCGGACCGCCATCTTCCAATGCGCTGAATGACCCGCATGTCCAGACCCGCCGCCGCCGCGCTAGTAGCCGCCCCAATCCGAAACGAGTGAGAAGCATAGCTCCGCTCAGGGCAGCCCAAGGCACGGAGAACCAAGCGCAGCACCGCCGTAAATTGATACTGAGTCACCGGCTTGCCGTCTGCGTGAATGAAGAATGGGCCACGAGCCCCCGGTCACTGCTGCACGTACGCCCCCAGAGCCCGAACGGGACAAGACAACAAGGGGGGGATGGCACGAAGCAGGACCCAGCCCCCTTTTCCGGACTGGTCCGTCTTGGACCGCGGTAAGAAAATCTGCACCCGTGCCGGATCCACCCGGACGTGCCCAAAGTCAAGCCCGCCCAAGGCCCCCCGGCGCGCAGACCGAGGGACGAGCCCGGATACCCGAAAGGCGCCGAAAAAGGCCGTAGTAAACAGCGCATGAAACAACACCGCCTCGAAACCGGAGGCCGCCACCTGCGGTAAAAACCGCACAGACCCGCAACAACAGCTCGTGAGATATCGGGAGCCGCCAATCCCGCGCCCCCGGCTGCACGCGAGCCCAGCCGGCGAGCAAGCGCCCGACCAAGAAGGAAACACGCGGGTTCCCCCAACCGGCGGCTTTACAAAAGAAGGAGAAGCCCGCCAACGCCCCGGCAACCGCCGACCGGGCCCAGCCCTCCTGCTTCGCCCACAACACAAAACGGCCGACCAGGTCATCAGACACCGCCCCCCCAGACCAACCTCGCGCGCCCAAGAAAGCACTCACCTGAGAGTAGCCCCACCGGTACGACACCCAGGTACTACGAGCCACCGACGCTGCCAGTAGAACCATTAAGTCAGGGTCCCAATTCTCCAGAGATGCTCCGGAACCCATGAGGGCCGCTCGTCTGCCTGAGGAGCCAGCCGCCGGAACTGCGCCCACTGAAAACGGGACAAAGCGTCAGCAATGGAGTTCTGAGAGCCAGGCACGTGCCGAGCCCTAGCCGTGATGTTCAGGCGCAAGCAGGCCAACACAAACACTCTCATCAAGGAAGCCACCCTGGGGCACCGGGGCGCATGACGGTTGATGAGCTCAACAACTGCAGCGGTATCACACCAGAAGACTACCCGCCGATCGCGCAACCGGTCCGGCCATACCCAGAGAGCCACCACAATTGGGAACAGCTCCAATAAGGTGATTTTCCGCGTCAAGCCGGAGCGCACCCAATCCGCCGGCCAAGGCTCCGCACACCAGGAACCGTGACAGAATGCCCCAAAACCCGAACCGCCCGCCGCATCGGTGAACAACTGCAGGTCGCGATTCGAGAGCTCAGGCAACTGAAGGACGGAGCACCCGTCGAAGCCAGCCAGAAACGCGTCCCAGACCCGCAGATCCGCCCGCATCCCCGTGAACACCCGGATACGATGATGGGGCAGCCGCAGCCCCGCCATTGCCAAGGAGAGGCGCCGCGTAAACGGGCGCCCCATGGGGAGGACCCGGCAAGCAAAGTTGAGGTGCCCGACCAACGACTGAAGGGCACGGAGGGAAGTCTTTGAAGCGGAACCGATGGAGGCCACCAACTCGCGGAGGCGACGTATCTTTTGCACCGGCAAGCGCACTACCATAGCCACCATGTCAATTTCAATGCCGAGAAAAGTGAGACAAGTAACCGGCCCGACCGTCTTATCCGACGCGACGGGGATGCCGAAGTCGGCAGCCACGCGCAGAAACGTGCCCAAGAGAGTGGGACAAGTGGGCGTCCGTGCAGGCCCGACAAACAGAAAGTCGTCGAGATAGTGCACTATGGATGCGACCCCAGACTCCCGTTCGACGACCCAATGCAAGAAAGTACTGAAGGCCTCGAAATATGCACAAGAGATGGCACAGCCCATGGGCATGCACATATCGAACGGAGAAAAGGGGGGCACCAGGAAGGGGCCAGCAACGCGACCCAACGCACACTCCTCAGAGATCCTCCGCCGCACAAAATCCCCATACAGCCGAACGGAGGCAGCATTGCGGGACCCCCCCCATGCGGACGAACCCTGGACTGGAATGCGAAAACCCCGGGAAAACCCCCCCAAAATCAAACCAGCCGCCCTTCCCCACCGGGAACGCCCGTATGCCAGCAACCAAGGGCGCATCGCCTGAACGCGGACGGGGGTACGGGCCAAGACCCGACCCCTCTCACTTTGCTGCCGGGGGGGCCCCCAGAACCCCCTTTCTGCTACACTTCGCGGCCGCGTGCGCACCCCCACACAAGGAGCAGGCATGCTTGAATTTGCAGTCAGGGAAGGGGCAGGACGCCTTGTTGAAGTGCCCCCAGACGTCCCCCCCGACGACGGCCCCCCGTGGCTGAGGCAAAGCCAAGCCGGAGGCACGAAAGGAACGCCCCCCCGACGGCAACGGAGACGGCCCTGGCCTAACGACCGCCCCACCGGATCCCCCAGCGCGACCCCGCACGGACATCTGGGTCAACCACAGATTGATGTCCTTCGTCCCCCACAGCAAGTGACTATTCTCCTCCATCTGGTCCCGAAACTCCTCGTCATAATTTAACCAAGCCCATCCCTCGTGGGCCTGGGACGCCGCCAGTATGTTATCGGCATAGGCCAGCAAGGCCCCATACTGGTCCGGGAAGTAATGCCCCCATACACTCGCCAAACGCAAGAAGGCGTGGGTCCAGTTAAGGGTGTTGCGAGAAACCTTACACACCCTGCCCGCCTTCTCGTCCTCCTTGCGTTTTTTCCTGCTCTCACCGGAGCGCTTCCGACCATCAAGGAGACGGAAGATATCAATATATTTCCGACGCTTGATCCGCCGACGCAACTTCCGTGGAACGGCCTCCCACAACTCAGAGCAAGGTATGACGGAACCCCCACCCGAAACGCCTGCTGCTGCCGCCCGAGTGGAGCCACGCGAGGAGGTCGACGACAACGACGACGAGGAGGAAGAGGACGCATGTTGACAGCGCCGAGCCCGCTTGCGTTTACCAACCACCTTCCCCGCCCCCCCGGGGCCTGGAGCAGATTCCAGGGCCCCCCCCCCCGCAGCGCCACCAGTATACTCACCACTCCCCCCGGAGGGGGCGACTGGAGCCCCGCCAGTGGACACGCCAGGCACCGGAACCTCAAGCCCAGTCGTGGAACCCGATGGGGCTGCGCCAGCCGGCATACCAGAAGAAGCCATGGAGGTGGAAGGCGTCGAAGTCCGCAGGACCTGCGAAAAAGAGGAAGAAAAAGGAGCGGCCAAAGCACCCGGAGTACCGGGCGCTGCAGGCGACCCGGCCCCCCAAGCACGAGCCGAAGGCCCCAACCCCCCGGCCTCCCAAGCCGCTGCCCCCCCAGCCGCCCCTCGCCCATCCCGAACCAACCACCCCAGCCACCCCCCCAAGGCCCTGCACCCCCCCACGGGGAGGCCCCAAACGCCCAAGGGCCCGCCGGACTCAGAAAGCCGGGTGGAGGAGGGGGAACCCAGGGGGAGGGGGAAGGACCCCCCGCGCCCATGGGAGGGGGTGAGAACAAGGGCCAGCCCTCACTCGCTGCAGGAAGCGGGCTGGGGACCATGGCCCGCGGAGATCCAGGGCCATCAACGACCAGGCCGCCCGGCACCTCCCCGCCCCCCAGCGCCTCCGACGTGGTGACCCCCATCAGGGGCACCGCAGGAGGGGCCTGCTCGCTCCCAGGTGCGCGCACATTGGCACACACGGGGACAGGAAGCCCTCTCGTGGTCCCCCGCCCCCGGGCCCACTGCACCCCACTCCGCCCACGGCCCTGCCGAGCCCCAGGCAACCCCCCAGGGGCCTGGGACGCAGCGCAGCCCACCCTGGTGCGGACCCCGGCCAAGACCCCACGCCGCCCTGCTCCCCGCCCCCGGGCAGCACCCCCCGACCCCCTAGCCGCGCCCCGCCGGGCCATAGATAAAAAGCATGCAGCCACTAGACCAGCACCCAACTAAGCACTGCTCCACCCAGTAAAGGCTGCGCTGCGTGTGCCTGCGGGTTGTGCTCTTGGCGTTTCTTTTTTTTGTTTGTTTTTTGTGTTCCGGTTTGTTTTGGTAGGTGTTCAGTGGGTAGCAGCAGGGGGACGCCGCAGAGACCAGGCCCCCGGCCGGCAAGAGGGCCCGCCCACCCCAAGCAAGGCCCCAGAAAGAGCCCGGCCTGGCCAACCACCACCACGTGCCCGCAGCCAACGCACATGCGGCGCACTGCCGGGCAGGAACCAAGCAGGAGAAAAGTTCCTGCTCCTCTGGTTTAATTTTTTTTTTGTATTGTTTAATTTGAAAGAAGCTTTTGGGGACCATGGAGCGCCCCACGGACCACCCGAAGCGACCGCAAGGCCCCGAAACCCACCCGTACCCAAAGAGCGACTCCCCCACCAAACCTTTCTGCAGCGCGAGCAAGGAGGAAGAGAGGGATCGCCGGCCGGCGAACCCTCCTTGCTCGCACTGCAGGACCACGTGTCCGCCTATGCGGACCAATCACCGGGCCCTGCTAGGGCAGCGTGGGGCCCAGCACGCGCGAGCACGCGCGAGCACGCGCGTGCCCACCCCCCCCCCCCCCGCGAAAGGCGGCAGCCGCGTGGTCGGGCCCCGGAACCCGGTTACCAGGCCGGCTGCGGGACCGGGGCCCGGCGGCCCAGCCGCTCATTAAAAGATAGAAAGCAGAGGGTAGGGCTAAATGTCCAATTTTCCCAATGCAGAAAGGTGGATAATGGAATATTCCAGGGATCTGTACTGGGTCCAATGCTTTTTAACATATTCATAAATGAACTGGAAATGGGAATAAATGAGGTAATCAAATTTGCAGATGGCACAAAAATATTCAAAATTGTTAAAACCCAAGAGGATTGTGAAAAATTGCAAGAGGGGGGGAAGAGAGAAGCCTGGGGTTCTGGAGCATATCTGAAGGCTACTTACCTGTAAAAGAGAGCCTGCTGTGAAGGTTTGGCAGGGAACGAGAGATCCAAGATGGCCGCTGGACCCACGCTGCTGTGAGCTGCTTTCCTATGCCTAAGTGAAAGGGGAAGTTAAGGGGGGACCATCCCCTGCCCAAGCAGCCCTCTTCTGCGTCTGTAACCAAGGTCGGTCCGATGGATACCTTTGTGCAGCAGCACGGTGAGTCTCGCTTGGTTTCCGGAGTTACCCCGCTTGTGTCGACGCTGGGACCGGAGAGTTCAGCGTCTTCCTCTGGGTGCGATCTTACTCCGGATCTGCAGAAACCACCCGCACTCCCTGCAGACTTTCTGAGCCTTAGTGCCTCTGGAGAGGCGCGATCCGAGGAGGTCAGCACAGTTTCTTCGGTTGGAGGGAAGGCTATGGCTTCAGAGTCGGTGGTTCCGGGGTCAGCGTCGGAGGGAGTTGAAAGGGAAGTGGCAGTTGAGCAGCAAGTTCTCCTCGATGTTAATTCTTCGGGTAACTTGGCATCGTTTCCTGTGATCTCGTCTGTATTACCTCTACTGGAACCCTTTTCTTTGGAGCGTCCTGAACATATAACTCTTGACTCTATTTAGTTGGCATTGACAAGGTTTGGTGAGTGTTTGGTGTCCCAAACTAATGCTACTTTAAAGCTAATCCAGGAAAAAGCAGGGAAAGTCCAGAATTGCCATGATTCTGTGTCTCTTTTACAATCTCAAGCTTTGCTCATGGATAATAAGGTTACACAACTGGAGGATAAATTTAATGATGTATGTAAAGATATGTTTGGAGTTAAATTTAAAATGGAAATGTTGGAAAATCAGAATAGGGCAATGAATATTAGGTTATTGAATTTTCCTCGGACATCAATGGTTACTCCCAGTGACATGTTTAAAGCATATCTGATAGAGATGTTGAATGTTCCTGAGGAATCACATCCTCCGTGTTCAAAATTTTATTACCTACCCACTGGGAAAAAAATTAAAGGTCTAATTGGGGGTTCCCCGGTAGAGGAAGAGGCACTAGATATTTTAAATCTTTCTGAGATTTTTAATACATCTCTATCTGAGAGTGTGGTTCCTGCTACTTTGTTGATTTCACTGGCTCTTGTGTCTGACCGGGAATGGCTATTGAGAATGTATTTCAAGAAACGTACAGTTTTGTTTAAAGGGTTATCTATTCGAATGTTTCCTGATTTATCTCGGGAAACGCAAAAACGGAGAAAAGAGTTTCTGTTGTTAAAGTATGGGGTGATTCAGATGGGAGGTTTATTTTTCCTCAAGTCTCCCTGTAAATGTTTGTTAAAGATTCAATCTGTTTCTTATATTTTTTATGAGGCTACTAAGTTAGTTTCCTTTATTAGCGCTCATTTATCTGCTGCCCCTTAGGTGAGCGGGTTTATTTGCAGAATAGGTTTACCGGATTTTCGTGGGTCTATCTATTCCTATGAGTTTATTTTGTTGTATTTTCCTTAATCATTATGGGTCTCTCTAGTGTGTGGACTAGTTTAAGACTGGGAGTAAATAACTTTATATTGGTATATTTCTTGTTTTACTTTCCTTACTCATGTCTTGTTTCCATTTCAAGTATGATTGCTTGTAAATTTTGTTGAAATCTTATAAATAAAAAAAAAATTGCAAGAGGACCTTGATAAACTGGAAGACTGGGCATTCAAATGGCAGATGAAATTTAACATGGACAAGTGCAAAGTTATGCACCTAGGAAAGAACAATCCAAACTATGATTACACGATGCAAGGTTCCACATTAGGAACCACCACCCAGGAAAAAGATTTAGGCGTCATTGTGGATAACACATTGAAGCGCTCAACCCAGTATACAGCAGCGGCCAAGAAAGTAAACAGAATGCTAGGAATCATAAGGAAAGGAATGGAGAATAAAGCAAAGGATATTATAATGCCTCTGTATCCTTCCATGGGCATGGAGGAGTAGCCTAGTGGTTAGAGCAACTGCCTAGTACCTAGAAGATCAAGGGTTCAATTCCCACTGGCACTCCTTGTGACTTTGGGCAAGTCACTTTACCCTCCATTGCCTTGGAAGAAAAGGCTAGCAATCTACTTCCAGTGATACATTGCCAAGAAAACCCAGAGGTAGCTGGGTCACTATGAGTCAACACTGACTTGATGGCACTAAAAAAAAAAAAAAAATTCCTTCCATGGTACAACTGCACCTTGAATATTGTATGCAATTCTGGTCACCATATCTTAAAAATGATATAGTGAAATTAAAAAATGTACAGAGAAGAGCTACCAATATGATAAAGGGGATGGAAGGATATCCCTATAAGGAGAGACTTAAAAGGTTAGGGCTATTCAACCTGGAAAAGAGACAGCTGAGGGGAGATATGATAGAGGTCTATAAATGTAGATCAATTATTTATGCCATTAAAAAATAGAAAGACTAGGGGACATTGATTGAAGCTACAATTGAACCCATTTAAGATTAATAAGAGAAAATATTTTTTCACTGAACATGTAATCAAACATTTGAGTTTGTTACCGGAGGATGTAATTAAAGATGTTAATATAGCTGGGTTTAAAAAGGTTTGGACAAATTCCTGGAGGAAATGTTCATAACCTATTATTAAAGAGGACTTGGGAAATCCACTGCTTGTCCCAATACAAGCATTGTGGTACCTGTGTGTCTTTTTAGGAACCTGCTAGGTACTTGTGACCTGGATTGGCCACTGTTGGAAACAGGATACTGGGCTTGATGGACCTTGGTCTTACCCAGTATAGCATATCTTATGTTCTTAAGGCTAAAAAAGTACAAGGAACAACAAAATCTAATTGCAAATATTTTTTTATACTGTATGTTTCTTCTTCTTTCCCTTCACCTTGTCCACCTTGCTCTTCTTGCCCCCAGTATCTAGATCTGGATCTCTAGCTAACAGCAAAACAATATCAACATATTTTCCCTGCAAGATTGTCCTTTAGAACCTTTGGGTTACCCGGCTATCTAATGGTGCAATAACAGAAAAGTGTGAGCTCTTTGAAACATTGGAGTGGAGCCTCTAAATCCTGCACCATCATTTCACTTTCCACTTTTGACTTTACACTCTAAGTCTAGAATTTAGATTAAACTTCAATTCAAAATTAAAATCCATAAGGATGAAGAGTATGAGGACACAGATGACTCCTAGACTTGCTCATGGGATTACCCACTCATTCTGTGCATGAACTTTTCTCTATCCAGGTATTTTTTTAATAGACATTTTCACACACTTATAGCACACTTGGAAAGCAGAAGAAGTAGGCACACAATTATTCCTTTATATACAAAAGGAAGAAAATATATCCGCTTATCCCTGTAAAGTCCTCAAAATTGGGAGAATGGAACAGTCCTCAAAACTCAGGAAAAAGAGGAAAACTCTCCTTTATAGATGAGCAAGATGGATTGTACAATGTGCCAAGGACCATTTACCTATCATGCAAGGCTATTTATGGTGCAGACAGCACTTGACAACAACAACAGCTACAACAAAATGAAAAGACAAGTAACAAAGCCAGAGCAACTTTCGCACAAAGTGAAATCACACACTTCCTTACCCAACAGTAAACTCATCCAATCTCAATATAAATCCAGGCTTAATGCCACTCACTAAGGTCGTAAGTGCACTCATGGTAATTGCAACATTGACAGTGCTAACTGCAGAGTGCATCCCACACTCACTCTTTGCCCATAACCTGCCCATGCCCTGCGCCGTTGCACTTGTGATGTTTGGAAGGTTGAAGATCAGTGCAAAAGAGGAAAACTGGCAATGTGATGGATCGATATAATAATAATAGCAATAGATCACACTCTATCAACAATTAGCCACTTGACTGAAGATCAGCATAGCTTAGGACAACTATCCACAGGTCACCATGAGTCAACATCGACTCAATGGCACTTAACAACACAGTTTTCATGCCAGCACAGTGATAATTACCGTGGCCCAATCTTAACTGTTTACTGTACATTAAAGCATGCATTAACTCTTTGTGCACATTGGTAACAGGGCCTCTTAATACTGCAAAGCATATTTTACTGGAAGAAGAAAGAGGATACTTGGGATACAAAACAGGCAATGGTATGGTAAAATTCTTTATTATCAAAACCTATCTACTGGACTAAAGAATACCAAAAGGATATCTATTTGTGCTTTATCGACTATAGCAAAGCTTTTGACTGTGTAAACCAGGGGTCTCAAACTCAAATTGCTTTGAGGGCCAAATGAGGACTTGTAGAGTAACCCGGGGGCCGCACAAGATGCAGGCCTCATTTGCATAAGGGCATCATTTGCATAAGGGATCATTTGCATAAATATTTGCATAATGTTACCATACACTAACTTTGAGTAAACATGCCTCTTAATGAGTGTATGGATAAAGAAAGACTAAAAGATTTCTACATTACTATAAACCAGTGCCAACCGCCAGGCACATTAGGAACTACTAGAAACACTGCTCATTTAGAACCCATAGCAAACCTGCCATGTCCTAACAGCACTACCAGGACTCACAAAGCACCATACCCTAACTATCAAAAGGCAACACTGCAAATATTAAATCAACACATTTCAGAGAATAACAATACATGACCTACTCGGGAAAGAGAACAAGTGGCAATGTCAAATAGGAATTACATAAACAGAATACCTCAGCTCAGTTACACATGCAGAACATACACCATCACCAAACAAGGAATCACAATTTAGAAACAGGAAGACAATTAAACTGGGAACCCCAAAAGCCAAACTTAGAATGTACAACACTGTAGAAATAAAACTATACATTGATTTCCTCTTGTATTAAATAAAGTGCAGACGTTAAAGATGCACATTTCCAAGAGTTGACATATTTCAGTTAATAAATTCAAAATAAAGAGATATTTTTCTACCTTTTGTGCATTTTTTCAGTTGCAATTGTTCCAGCCACTTTCTTCTGGTTGCTTTGTGTCTTCTGCTAACTCTCCATCGTCTGCTGTCCATTTGTCCTTTCTTCTTTCCAAGTTTTTTTCCATTCTCTCTACATCTGCTTTAACATACTAATCATTCTCCTTTTGCTCTTTCCTCATTCCTATTTCATCCACTCAAATTTTACCCCTCCATCCTCAATCCCCACTTACTCTCCCAATACCCGGCCAATTGTAGATTTTTCTTCCCTCCCACACAAAATATATTTCCCCTCTCCATTTCACTCTCCCAGCCCCATCCCATTCTAATCATCCCCCAACATCAACTCCCTTCTAGCTCCTGCCCCACCCAGCATCCGCTCCCTTCTAGTCCCCGCATCATCAGCCCATTTCCAGTCCTAGCTCCCTCCCCTCACAGCCCATTTCCTTTCCAAGCCACCCTCCCCATCAGCCCATTTCCATTCCAAGCCCCCTTCCACTCAGCCCATTACCATTCCAAGACCCTGTCCCCATCAGCTATTTGCAGTTCAAGCTCCCCCTTCTACTCGGCCCATTTCCAGTCATAGCACCCCCCCAGTCCATTACCAGTTCTAGCCCCACCCCCCCATAGCCCATTATCGGTCCTAAGCCCCCCAACAGCCCACTTCCAGGCCTAACCCTTCCATCGCCCCATCTTCATTCTTAGCCCCCCAATCAGACCACCTCCAGTCCTAACCCCCATCTGTCCATTACCAGTACTATCACCCCATTTCCAGTCCTACCCCCAGCAGCCCACATCAATCCTGCTCCCCCCCAGCTGCCCACATCAATCCTGCTTCCCCCCCCAGCAGCAGCCCACATCAATCCTGCTCCCCCCCCCAGCAGCAGCCCACATCAATCCTGCTCCCCCCCCAGCAGCAGCCCACATCCATCCTTCTCCCCCCCCCCTCAGCAGCCCCCATCAATCCCGCTCCCCCCCCATCAGCAGCCCACATCAATCATGCTCCCCCCCCACCAGCAGCAGCCCACATCAATCCTGCTCCCCCCCCCAGCAGCAGCAGCCCACATCAATCCTGCTCTCCCCCCAGCAGCAGCCCACATCAATCCTGCTCCCCCCCCCAGCAGCAGCCCACATCAATCCTGCTCCCCCCCAGCAGCAGCCCACATCAATCCTGCTCCCCCCCCCCGGGAAACAAACTTTAGAAAACAGCTAGCTGCTGCTCCTGCCGCTGCCGCGGCGGCAGCAGCAATACCGCATGTCCCGCGGCCCCCCCCCTTGCCTGGCAGTTCATCTCTGCGTCGGCTTTCAGAGCCGCGAAGGGAGAGCTTCTCCCTCGTGAATCTGTTAAGCCCGCTGGGGCTTATGGGAAATTTCCCATCTGCCCCGGCGAGCTTAACAGAGTCGTGAGGGAGCAGCTCTCCCTTCGCGGCTCTGAAAGCCGAAGCAGAGAAGAACTGACAGGCAAGCAGGAAGGGATCGGGGGCCGCGGGACATGCGCGCAGAAGCCGGGTTGTGTATCGCGGGCCGCACAAAGGTCTCTCGCGGGCCGCATGCGGCCCGCGGGCCACGTGTTTGAGACCCCTGGTGTAAACCATGAGAAACTCTGGGCCACATTAAGAAGCATGGGTATACCAGAACACCTGATCGTTCTTTTGCACAATCTGTACATTGATCAAGAAGCAACAGTTCGAACGGAACAAGGAGAAACAGAATGGTTTAAAATAAGCAAAGGTGTAAGACAAGGCTGCATACTTTCCCCCTACCTATTTAATTTATATGCAGAACAAATCATCAGAGAAGCAGGATTGTATGAAGACAACAGAGGTGTGAAGATTGGTGGAAGACTCATCAACAACCTTCGCTATGCTGATGATACCACATTACTGGCGGAAAGTGAAGATGATCTGAAACATTTGCTTCTCACAATCAAAGAACATAGTCTCAAAATGGGCCTGCACCTTAATGTAAAGAAGACAAAGATCATGACAACTGGCATAATCAACAGGTTCATCGTCGAAGGAGAAGAAATTGAAATCGTGAATAACTTTAACCTACTTGGATCAACTATCAATAAAGAAGCAACAAGCAGTCAAGAAATCAGACGACGCATTGCTCTTGGCAGAATGGCTATGAAAGACCTAGATAAGATTCTCAAGAGCAGAGATGTCTCTCTCCATACAAAGATTCGACTTGTTCAAGCCATGGTATTTTCAATAACATCATATGGATGTGAAAGCTGGACAGTGAAAAAGATAGACAGGAAGAAAATTGATGCCTTTAAATTATGGTGCTGGCGGCGAATACTGTGTATACCATGGACTGCCCGAAGAACAAACCAGTCTGTACTAGAGGAGATCAAACCTAAGCTTTCTTTAGAAGCTCAGATGACAAAACTTCGACTTTCATACTTTGGACACATCATCATGCGGAGAGAGAGATCATTAGAGAAAGACATCATGCTTGGCAAGATAGAAGGTCAACGCAAAAGAGGAAGGCCAGCAATGAGATGGATCGATACAATAACAGCAGCTACGGGTACCAGTCTGTCAACAATGAGCCGCCTGACTGAAGAACGAACACAATTTAGGATAGCTATCCAGAGGGTCGCCATGAGTCGACTCCGACTCGACGGCACTTAACAACAACAACAACATCTACTAGACACCTATCTGATATTTGTCATGAAGAAATAAGTTCAGGCATTTCTCGGGTTACCAAGATAATAATAAAATTTCATTCCCTGCTCCTCCAAACAGTGGCCTCACTAAGAGGGATAATTACTAAAGAATTTAAGATGCGTTAAGGAAGTTGGCATGTGTTAAGTACCCAGAGCTCTTTTATTTCTATGGAACTAAGGGCCATGGAAGAACTCTTTGATTGGGGGGAGGGGGCAAGCTCTACCTTGACTCTGCCCCTAGCCCATGCGGCCTTCCCCTCCTGTTCAGCATGTGGGAATCCCATCTCCCCCAGGCAGATGAGAAGGGAATGGCTGTGATCACAGCAAAGACTTCTCCTGTCTGCCCGTGGGGATCTGATCTCCTGCAGCAGACAGGAGTCATCTACTACAATTGCAGCTGCTCTCTTCTTTCTGTGACTTACGGGCAAAGTTTTGGTGGGGCCCACCGCATTGCAACACCTATGTATGGGACAGTGGCATTTAATATGGATTAAATTCATTAAGACTCATTAACCTTTAATAAAATATGCCTATAAATGATTTGACGAGATAGGTCATGCCAAACCAAATAAAATGAAGCCCTGAACATGCACAGATGTTCAAACGCTATTATGCAGGGAGCCAGTATTAAACAGCATTTCATAGCCCAGATGGATATATTTGAAGTCAGACTAGCAGTGATACACACAGGAGAAAAATTATGATGAAACTTTGCCTTATACTTAAGCTGAAATCTACTCCAAAGAGAAAACAACTAACCAATAATTGGAAAGGAATATCTAGCAATTAGAGGAGTAGAAGACAACCCTCCAGTGGCTCAAGATGAAGGATACCAGTTCCCACAATATGAGGTGCCATATTTTCCTGCAGCAAGATGAACTTAGATTTACCTGCTAATTGTTGTTCCTTAAGGAACTCTAGTCCAGTCCCAGAACCATTGAGTTTAGAATCTCCTCCAGCAGCTTTGGAGACTGAAACACGTCATCGCTTTGATGACACCTGCATAAATAGGCAAGGACTGCCCCTCTCCTCCAGTACCTATTGACAAAGCAGACTCAGCAGAGCAACAAATAAGTAGTTAAATGAGTAATTAAACAGGTAGCCAAAAAATACTAACCACTCTAATGAGAGAAACTCTGTTGTTTTTTTTACTAATGCGTGAAAGCGTACCTTTAAGGCACTATTATAAAAAAGGTAAAATACGTCCCACTAGAGACATACAATACCCCCAGAGCTAACCAAGCACTGCTGCGAAAGGATTCCATCTGCTCTTTCCCTCTGAGCTTCACCGAGAACTCTTCCCCAACAAGAAAACATCACCAACTTCACCAACTTCAGGCTGATAACCCCTGAAAATACCGGGTGGGATCCGGGACTGGACAAGAGTTCCTTAAGTAACAACAATTAGCAGGTAAGTCTAATTTCATCTTCCTTTTCGTCTCTCTAGTCCAGTCCTGGAACCATTGAGGATGTAACAGAGCAGTGAATATCAACGGGAGGGCCCTGCAAGCCCAGCCTGAAGTAGAAACATAGAAACATAGAAACATGACGACAGAAAAAGACCACAAGGCCTATCTAGTCTGTCCTTCCATAACAACAACTACAACAGTCCACTTTTTACCTTTAGAGATCCTCTGTGTTGGTCCCATGCTTTTTTGAATTCAGTTACTGTCCTCATCTCTACCACCTCCACTGGGAGACTATTCCACGGATCCACTACTCTTTCCGTAAAGAAATATTTCCGCATATCACTCCTGAATCTATCTCCCTTCACCCTCATCCCATGTCCCCTCGTAGCAGAACTTGCTTTCAATTGAAAGAGGCTCTCTCCCTGAACATTTATGCCACGGAGGTATTTAAACATCTCAATCATATCACCTCTATCGCGCCTTTCCTCTAAGGTGTACATATTAAGATCCTTAAGTCTGTCCTCATATGCTTTATAATGAAGCCCATTAATCATTTTAGTAGCAACCCTCTGCACCGACTCCATCCTGTTCACATCCTTTTGAAGGTGCGGTCTCCAGAATTGCACACCATACTCCAAATGAGGTCACACCAAAGACTTATACAGAGGCATTATCACCTCCTTTTTTCTGCTAGCCATTCCTCTCCGTATGCACCCAAGCATCCTTCTAGCTTTTGCCGTTGCCTTTTCTACCTGTTTAGCTACTTTAATACTGAAGCTCATTACCCAAATCAGTCATACACTAAGGACCTGAGATTAATTAAGCTTCAGGTGAACAAGGTATATTAAACTTATTAGGTACAGTTTTAGTGGTATAAATATCCATAGCACCCTTTAGTACGTAAAGAACTTAAAGATCTAAACACAAACTTAAAACTAAGATGCAGACAGCAGTCCAGCAGTGGGATGTGGGCTTTCCAGTCTTTTGCATTGAGTGTCACATGTATGATTTTCTCCCAGCTGGTGAGAGGTCTTACGTGTGCACTAGGTGCAAGGAGCTCTTTGCTCTCAGGGAAAAAGTCCGTTCTCTAGAGGCTAAAGTAGCAGACTTGGAAAGCATAAGACAGACAGAGAGGTACATAGACGAGACCTACAGGGATATAGTCCTGAAGTCCCACCTCCAGTCTGGCAGCATCCCTGTTGCCATGGAGGAGAGAGGTCACGTGACAGGAGAGCATCACCCTGGTGTGGCAGGAAGTGATCCTGTAACTAGGACCTGTCCTCCAGGTGATGTAAACCCCTCTCGCACCGAGGAGGTTTCTCCGGGGCCAAGTGCCCATGAGGGAAGGGTTAGGACAGCAGTTATAGTTGGTGATTCGATCATTAGGCATGTAGATAGGTGGGTGGCTGGTGGACGTGAGGATCGCCTGGTAACATGCCTGCCTGGTGCGAAGGTAGCGGACCTCACGCGCCACCTAGATAAGGTCTTAGATAGTGCTGGGGAGGAGTCTGCTGTCTTGGTACATGTCGGTACCAATGACATAGGAAAATGTGGTAGGGAGGTTCTGGAAGCTAAATTTAGGCTTTTAGGTAGGAAGTTGAAATCCAGAACTTCCAGGGTAGCATTCTCCGAAATGCTTCCCGTTCCACGCGCAAGACCCAAAAGGCAGGCAGAGCTCCGGAGTCTCAATGCGTGCATGAGACAATGGTGCAGAGATGAGGGGTTTGGATTTGTTAGGAACTGGGGAACATTCTGGGGAAAGGAGGGGCTCTTCCGAAGGGATGGGCTTCACCTTAACCGGGATGGAACCAGACTGCTGGCATTAACCTTTAAAAAGGAGATAGAGCAGCTTTTAAACTAGATAATAGGGGAAAGCCGACAGTCGCCCAAGAGCGCATGGTTCGGAAGAATGTATCCTTGAAGGATACTACAAAAAGCAGAGAGGTTCCAAAAAAGAGTAAAGTAGCCCAAATGCCCTCGAGTATGGAGCAGACAGAGCTTAAAGATCCCAAATTACCCATGTCTACCTATAGCCAAATTAATATGAATACAATACAGTCTCTAAAATGCTTGTATGCAAATGCTAGAAGTCTAAAAAACAAGATGGGAGAGTTAGAATATATAGCACTAAAGGAGAGGTTAGATATGATTGGAATATCAGAGACATGGTGGAAGGAGGACAACCAGTGGGACACTGTGATACCTGGGTACAAACTATATCTTAATGATAGAGCTGATCAAATTGGTGGAGGGGTTGCGCTCTATGTTAGAGAGGGCATTGAGTCAGAAAGGATTAAAGTTTTGCAAGAAACAAAATTTGCTGTAGAATCTCTATGGATTGAAATTCCATGTAAAAAGGGGAAGGCGATGGCAGTGGGGGTGTACTATCGTCTGCCTGGCCAGAATGAACAAATGGATGATGAAATGCTCAAAGAAATCAAGGAAGCTAGCAAACGTTACAGTGCAGTAATAATAATGGGTGATTTCAATTACCCCGGCATCGACTGGGTCAGTGTCAGAGCAGGACATGCTAGGGAGATAAAGTTCCTAGATGAAATAAATGACTGCTTCTTGGAGCAGCTGGTTCATGAACCGACCAGAGGGGAAGCCATATTAGACCTAGTCCTTAGTGGAACACCAGATCTAGTGCAAGAGATAAGGGTGTTGGGGCCACTTGGCAATAGTGATCATAGCATGATTGCCTTTGATTTAATTAGTGGAGGAGGGATAGTAAGGAAATCCACAGTACTACCCTTTAACTTTCGAAAGGGAGACTATGATAAAATGAGGAAAACAGTTAAGAAAAAACTAAAAGGAGCAGTTGCAAAGGTTAAAGACGTACATCAAGCTTAGATGTTGTTGAAAAGTACTATCTTGGAAGCCCAGACCAGCTGTATTCCACGCTTTAAGAAAAGTGGAAGGAAGTCCAAAAAACTGCCAGCATGGTTTAAAGGTGAGGTCAGAGAGGCTGTTGTTGCCAAAAAAGCATCTTTCAGGAAATGGAAAAAAGAGCCAAATGACGAAACCTGGAAACAGCACAAGCACTGGCAGGTCAAATGCAAGGCATTGATAAGGCAGGCAAAGAGATAATTTGAGAAGAAGCTTGCTGCAGAAGCAAAAACACGAAATAAAGACCTTTTCAAGTACATTCGTAGCAAAAACCCTGGCAGAGAGTCAGTTGGTCCATTAGATGATAAAGGGGTTAAAGGAGCACTAAGAGGCAACAAGGCAATAGCGGAGAGACTGAATTAATTCTTTGCTTCAGTCTTTACTGAGGAAGATGTAGGGATATTACCCATGACTGAAGTGGTATTTAAAGGTGCGGAAGAATTAAAGGAAATATCGATACATCGGGAAGATGTCTTACAACTATTAGATAAACTGAAGAGTAGCAAATCACCTGGGCCGGATGGTATACATCCAAGGGTGTTGAAAGAACTGAAATATGAGATTGCAGACCTGCTATTAGTAATCTGTGAACTATCATGAAAATCATCTCTAATACCTGAAGATTGGAGGATCGCCAATGTAACACCAATTTTTAAAAAGGGTTCCAGGGGTGATCCGAGAAACTACAGACCGGTGAGCCTGACGTCAGTACCGGGAAAAATGGTAGAAACCATCATAAAGAATAAAATTACTCAGCATGTAGATAGTCACGACCTAATGGGAGACAGCCAACATGGCTTTAGACAAGGAAGATCTTGTCTTACTAATCTGTTATGTTTTTTTGAAGGAGTGAATAAACAGGTGGACAAAGGTGAGTCGGTTGATATTGTGTATCTGGACTTTCAGAAAGCCTTTGACAAGGTCCCTTATCAGAGACTTTTGGCAAAACTAAAGAGTAATGGGATAGGATGCAGTGTACTATTGTGGATCAGGAACTGGTTAAAAGATAGAAAGCAGAGGGTAGGGCTAAATGGCCAATTTTCGCAATGGAGAAAGGTGAATAGTGGTGTACCCCAGGGATCTGTGCTGGGTCCGCTGCTTTTTGACATATTCATAAATGACCTGGAAAGTGGAATAACAAGTGAGGTTATCAAATTTGCAGTTGACACAAAACTATTTAAAGTTGTTAAAACCCAAGAGGATTGTGAAAAATTGCAAGAGGATCTTGTTAAATTGGAAGACTGGGCATCAAAATGGCAGATGAAATTTAATGTGGACAAGTGCAAGGTTATGCACCTAGGGAAGAACAACCCAAACTATGGTTACACGATGCAAGGTTCCACATTAGGAACCACCATCCAGGAAAAAGATTTAGGCGTCATTGTGGATACCATGTTAAAACCCTCGGCCCAGTGTGCAGCGGCAGCCAAGAGAGCAAATAGAATGCTAGGTATGATAAGGAAAGGAATGGAAAATAAAACAAAAGATATTATAATGCCTCTATATCGTTCCATGGTGAGACCGCACCTTGAATATTGTGTGCAATTCTGGTCGCCGTATCTTAAAAAGGATATAGCGATTTTAGAAAAGGTTCAGAGAAGAGCCCCCAAAATGGTAAAGGGGATGGAAGGATACTCCTATGAGGAAAGGCTAAAAAGGTTAGGGCTCTTTAACCTGAAAAAGAGACGGCTGAGGGGAGATATGATAGAAGTCTATAAATTAATGAACGGAGTGGAACGGGTAAACGTAGATCGATTGTTTACGTTATCAGAATATAGAAAGACTAGGGGACATGCAATGAAGCTACAGGGTAAACTATTTAAGACTAATAAAAGAAAATATTTTTTCACTCAACGTGTAATCAAACTCTGGAATTTGTTACTGGAGGATGTAGTAAAGGCTGTTAGTGTAGCTGGGTTTAAAAAAGGTTTGGACAAGTTCCTGGAGGAAAGGTCCATAAACCATTATTAAGAAGTGACCGAAGATATCAATGCTTGACCCAGTACAAGCATTGTGGAACTTGTGTCTCTTGGGGAAACTGCTAGGTACATATGACCTAGATTGGCCACTGTTGGAAACAGAATACTGGGCTTGATGGACCTTGGTCTGACCCAGTATGGCATATCTTATGTTCTTATGTACTTTAAGATCATCAGACACAACCACGCCTAGGTCCCGCTCTTCTTTAGTGGACAAAAGTACTTCACCTCCTATACTGTATTGCTCCCTTGGATTGCTGCAGCCCAAATACATGACCTTACATTTTTTAACATTAAATCCCAGCTGCCAAATTCTAGACCATTCTTCAAGCTTAGCTAGATCCCTCCTCATGTTATCTACACCTTCCTGGGTGTCTACTCTATTTCAGATTTTGGTATCATCCGCAAAGAGGCAAACCTTACCCGACAGCCCTTCCGCTATATCACTAACAAAGATGTTAAAAAGAATCAGACCAAGGACAGATCCCTGGGGCACACCACTGGTAACATCCTTCTCCTCAGAGTGAGCTCCATTTACTTGTACTCTTTGTCGCCTCCCACCCAACCAATTTCTAACCCAAGTACCGCTGATCCAAAATGCACTTCCCCAGCCGCCTGCACATTGAGCCTATAATGCCTAGCAAAGGAATGTAACGATGACCAAGTCACCGCCCTACAAATGTCCGCAGCCGGCACCAAACTGAACTCCGCTCAAGACGCCGCTTGCGCTCTAGTCGAATGAGCTCGGAGGCCCTTTCTTACCTTTCAAAACATACGCAGTCGCAATCATCTCCTTCAACCATCTGGCAATGGATGACTTTGCCGTCGCCTCCCCCTTCCGCAGACCTCCAAATGACACAAACAACCTGTCCGACCTACGGAAGGATGCCATCCCACGGAGGTATCTCCTGAGCACGCGGCGAACATTAAGAAGATGCAACCTGCCTTCCGACTTTTCCCTCTGCTCTCCCGAAAACACTGGAAGTCACACCACCTGGTTAACATGAAACACCAAAACCACCTTAGGTAAGAATGCCAGTACTGTACGCAACACCACTTTGTGATTGAAGAAAGAAAGATACGGCTCCTTACAGGAAAAAGCCTGCAACTCCAAAATCCTATGAGTGGAACAAATAGCTACTAGAAAGACTGTCTTCAATATCAAATCTTTTAGCGAGGCCTTGCCTAACGGCTCAAACAGTTCTCTGACGAAAGCCTCCAACACCAAGTTCAGATCCCACGCCGGAACCAAACATCTACGCGGAGGCCGCATGAGCAACACGGCCTGCAAAAATCTTCGAATGTCTCCGTGCGCCCCTAACAGCTGACCGTGTATCCTACCCCGGTAACAGGATATCGCTGCCAATTGCACTCGCAAAGAACTAGCCGCAAGACCCTTCTCCACGCCATCTTGCAAAAATGAAAGAATCTGTGAAACCGACGCCCCTAAGGGTCGCAGTTTCCGCTCTGCACACCAGGCTTCAAAAATGCGCCAAACTCGAATATACGCCAACGATGTGGATTGTCTCCTCGCCCTCAACAGTGTAGAAATGACCGCCAAGGAATAACCCTTGGCTTTCATCCTAGCCCTCTCAAGAGCCATGCCATAAGAGAGAATCGATTCACCTGGGGCATATGTAATGGGCCTTGAAGCAACAGGTCCTCGCGCTGTGGCAGCCTCCACAGTCTGTCCACTAGTAGCCGCACAAAATCCATATACCAAGGTCTTCTGGGCCAGTCGGGCGCCACCATAACCACCAGGCCCTGGTGCCTCTCTATGCGCTGAAGTACTCAGCCTATGAGAGCCCAGGGCGGAAACACATAGAGAAGACCCTCCACTGGCCACCTCTGTGCCAACGCATCGAGACCCTCCGACATCCGTTCGCGCCTTCTGCTGTAAAACCTTGCTGCCTTTGCTGACTCGAAGGTCACCATTAGATCCATGAGCAGAGGCCCCCAGCGTCGTACTACTAGAGCAAACACGTCCAGGTGAAGCACCCACTCTCCCGGGTCCACTCTGCAGCGACTTAGAAAATCTGCTTTGACATTGTCCACTCCAGCCACGTGTTGCGCCGACAGGCCCTTCAGATTCTGCTCGGCCCAA
This sequence comes from Ichthyophis bannanicus, assembly GCA_033557465.1. Lineage (NCBI taxonomy): Eukaryota > Metazoa > Chordata > Amphibia > Gymnophiona > Ichthyophiidae > Ichthyophis > Ichthyophis bannanicus. The sequence goes on from CM066031.1 coordinate 1,607,740,846, forward strand.
TCCAGCAGCTGACTGGCCTCTGCCTCCAACGCCGCACTTCCTGTGCCGCCTTTCCGATTGATGTAGGCTACTGTTGTAGCATTGTCGGACAGCACCCTTACCGCAGGAGACCAGATGACGGGTGAAGTTGTGTCTTTGAGAGGGGTTCCAGCACTCGCCGGAATGGAGGCAGCTACAGCACAATCTGGAGACTTTGGTACTTTTATGTTTGTCCGTCCGGAGAATTTTACCTTGGAGGCTATTTGGAAGTCTGTAGTCTCTCTTGGGGAGGCTTTGATTCCTCAAGTGTCATCATTCGCGGTGCGAGTGTCTAATAATGAGGCTGGGATTCAACAGGTTGCTACTTCATTGGAATCTACTAAGACTGAGGTGTTTGATTTGCATGATAAGCTGGCTTCTATGGGGATTCAAGCTGATGAATTTGTTAAGAATTTTGAGGTGGTTGAGAAGAAATTGGAAGCTTTGAAAAATGCTCATCGAGCCTGTAATCTTTGATTATTTATTTTCCCTAGAAAGCCTACTATTTCTGCAAAGCATATGTTATGGAATATTTGGTGGATAGTCTAGCAGTTCCTCAAGACTCCCTCCCTCCTTTAGTTAAGAAATTTTATCTTCTGCATGGTAGGAAGCAATCTTCTTCTCCAGCTCAACAAGTGGATGTTTTGATTATCACTGACGTTCTTGAGTCTTCCCGAGATGAGCAAGTGGTTCTTGCCACTTTTATTGTGACATTTGTGCTTCTTTCTGATAGAGAGTGGCTTTTAAAACTCTTTTTCCATAAGAGGCATTTGCTATTTTGTGGTCAACGTGTGTACATTTATGCAGATTTGGCAAGAGCAACCCAGCATCACCGTAAAGAGTTTTTCTTGATGCAGCCAGGGGTTTTGCAGTTGGTGGACTCATTTTCTAATACCAGTCAGTATCATATATATTTTATGAGCCCACCCAGCTGCATGTCTTCATGAACGTGAGATGACAGGAAGCCTCCATTGGCTCCAGGATGAGTTGCAAACTGTGTAATAGAATCTACTGGAATGTAACTCTTCTTTCTTCTCGTCTTTGGAATTACTTTCTTATTTCTTTGATTGGGTACTCTCCCCTTTGTGGGCTAGTGTGAGCATGCATTTGTATAAGTTAACTTCCTGGAAGATGTCTTCTTTTTTCTGTTGATGTTGGTTTCCATGATGCATACTCTTTTTCTGTACATGATGGTTTTTGTTAACTTTCTTAGAATAATTTAAAAAGTCAATAAATATAAAATTTAAAAAAAAGCAGACATTGAAAATGTTGGGTGAATAGCAAGGTTTTTAGTTCTTTTCTGAACAGTTTAATGTCTTTGGTTGCACGCAAATATGTTGGGAGGGTATCCATAACCTGGGTGTGGCTAGAGAAAACGCTCTGTTACTCGTAACTTGCTTGGTATTGCAGTAAGGTGGGAAGGAACGCTAGGGTGTTCTGAAAGTGCGTTCTTGTTGATCAAAGATTTTATTGTAATGGTGTGTGATTATTGTAGTTAGTAAGGTTAGGAATAAAGCTAGTTGAAAGAATGACGTTAGATCTGCTGTCAACGATTCTATTGGTGGTTATTGAGTTTAAAATAGCTGACATCAGACGCCGAGGATATGGTAATGGTGAGAAGCATTTTTTGTGCTCGAAGATATTCTCAGAGTTTGGTGGAGCAATTGTATTTGTAATCCCTGAAGAAGCCTATCGGCGAAACGAAAGCTTTTGTTGGATAATTTACTGTGAAGATTTAAGCAGTTTTGTATTATTGATACCGGCCGGATCTGGATATTGTTCAGATAAGTGAATATATACTTGCATTTTGAGCATAGATACACTGATTTGTAAGAGTGTTTTCTCTGCTTTGTTATAGGTAAAATGGATTGCATTCTGTGAATCGGGTTGCATTCCACAAGTTCCGGTAGTGGGTATCGATTGATTTACCACTTAGAACTGTGGACACTTTCTTTTTAGTAGTGTTTGTGTGTTTTAGCAGTGAAGGATCCTAAAAAGTACTTTTGTGGGTCAATATTATTGAATTTGGGTATAACTGGAATAAAAGATTTATGTGAAAATATTTTAAGGCTTTAGACCTATGATGTGAGTGTCCGCCATTTCCCTATGGTGACAAGTTTCGCCATATGTAGGGGTAACGCTATCCTGAGGTCTTTGTATGCAATATTTAACCATAGTAGAATTAATTTGAGTAAACAGGGTTAATATAATAGAGGATTAAGGCAATGTATGGTAGTTACTAAGGGTGTTTTGTTGGATTGTGAGTTTTAGTTTTGCGCATACCATGACAATCATGAACCTCATTCCTAAACCAGAGTATGTAGAGTATAGTCTCAGTTTCTAAAATTTACTGCCAGCGCTCCTTGTAGCACTTGCATTGTGCCAAAGAGAGCTTCCTTCTGGAGTTCATAAGATGTTACATGTATGGGGGATTTATCAATTGTGACTGGAATTTCTTCTTTATTGGGCCTGTGGCTCCTAATATGATCTCCCTCTTTTATGAAGAGGTTTTGTTGTCTCTCTATTTTATTAGCAACATACATGTTTTGGACATAGGTTGTTTGTCAGCATCAATTAATCAGAACCAGAAATAGTTTACAATCTGAAGTGAAAACATCATGATGAACTTAACACTTCTTTGGTGAATTTAAACACATATTTTAGCATACAGTTCTGTGCCACGCCATATATTTCCTCCATATTGAACCATATCATTCTACGTATTTTACCTCATGGAGGGTAATTTTGAACAGAGTACCTAGTTTAAGGCAGGCAGCACCCACCTATTTTAAGCCTATTTCATACAGAAAAGTAGGCACCCGGTTTTCTTGATAAAACACAAGCATAAGTGGCAAAAACTGTGCCTTGATTTAAGGTGCAATCATTGATACCTGCCCTAGAGTGAAGAAGTGCAGAGTGATACACTTGGGATGGAGAAATCAAAGAAGCTGTACACAACAGTGTATGAGAGGCTAGTGTGCACGGACCTCTGGGTGATAGTATCTGACGATATTAAGGTGGCAAAACAATGTGGCAAAGCAGTGGCCAGTGCCAGAAGGAGGCTATGCTGCATGCAAAGACGAATCACTAGAAGGAAGAAAAGGGCATGCTACCTCTCTGTAAGCTGTAACCGGGTAGCCGGACCCGACGCTCCCCCTGCAGGGGTTTAACCTTGCCAGCTCACTCCTCCACCACCCCATCCCACAAATTGCACAGACAACCTTTGTGGTAACAACTGGTCGCAGCTTTATTTCCAAACAACATAACTGACAATAACAGGAAACCAGCAAACCCCCCCAGCGGCGCGATGAGTCACCAGCCATGCCACTAGCAAGGCGACCTCGCCTCCGCTCCAGCCCCACCACCGGCAACGTTCCAACCACCCCTATCCGACTTCGCCATATTACTAGCAAAAGTCTTCCAGGGGTAGTCCGGGTCGAGGGCACCCCGCCCCGTCCCAAGTCGCCTAAGGCTCCGGACCCCGGAAACCTCCGGGATCCCGCCACCGGCACAGGCACCAAACCTTACCTGTGCCGCCCCCCCTAAAGCTGCGACCAGCCTGTCTGATCACTCAACACCCTCTCCAAGGCCTCCTGCCAATCGTTGAGGAGCAAATCCATCCCCACCGGAGAGAGGTGCACCCCATCCGCCCAATATAAACCAGTACAGGCCACCTAGACCCAAGCATGCTGTACCTGATACCCCCCATGCTCGCAGACCACCTCCCAATCTGCCGATTTATTTTTGTTATTCCCGAGACCATCGCCGCTGCCCCCAGCAGGACGGTCGGGGAATAATATCGGACCAAACCAAAATAACACCCACAAACATACGTAACAGCACAGCAAGGTCCCTCCTGGCAGCCCTGATCAACCGCTTGCAGGACCAATCAACCAGAACATTGCCCCCTAAATGCAAAAGTATAATCGCTGGCACGTCCCGGATGCGCCGATGATGACGAAGCAAAGGCATAAGCAGAGGCCAGCGCAGCCCCCGCTCGCCCAGCCACGAAACAGCCACCACCGCAGGATCCAGTCCAAGATTCAGCCCGATAGGCCGCATGGCAGCCCACTGGCCAGCCCAGAACACATAGGAGTGACCCAGGATCCAGCATCCCCGGACAAGCGACCCCACATCTGAAACAGAAAAACAACATTAATATCCCCCCCCCCCCGAGCGGAATACGAACAGACTCAAAGGCGAACATAACCCTTAAAAGCCTTTGACCGCCACCGACCAATACCTTGAATCTGAGCCCCAGACAATCCCGCCGCTGCTGCGCTGGTTGCCGCACCGATGCGAAATGAATGCGCCGAGAAACACCGCGGATCGACCCCGAGCCGACGCAATGCCAAGCGCAGCACCGCCGTCACCTGAAAATGCGTCAGCGTGCGGGAATCACTATGCACAAACAACCCATCACCACCCGCCGGGCGCACGCCCAAATAGCCCTCCATGGCAACCACCGGGCACGTGACCCCACCGATCGCCCCAAGTACCACCCACAACCCCTTCCCTTTCTGATCCGTCTTGGATCGAGCCAACAACACGGGCAGGAGGCCACGCTCACACCAAACATGCTGGAGGTGCAAGCAATTGCCTAAACCCGCCGTCCCCGACTCGATGGCCAACTCACCAACCCGAAAAGCGCCAAAGAAAGCCAAACAGAAAACCGCCCGAAAAAGAGCAACCTCGTAAGGTGAAGCCGCCACTCCCGGGAATACTTGGCACAGCTTTCCCAACAAATCATGAGTAATGGGCAGCCGGTGATCGCACGGCAGCGGCAGAGAACGCTCCCAGCCATGCAACAGCCGCCGCACCAGAAAGCTGCGACTACCAAATTCCCAACCCACCGCCTTGGCAAAAAATCCAAACCCAGCCAGATGAAGCCTCACAGCCAATCTGGCGACCCCGCGTCCTTTCGCCCAACCCACATAACCCCCAAACAAATACTCTGGCACTTCCCCCCCATCCCATCCAGCCTGATGCAAATAGCATAAAACTCGCTCACAACCGCCCTGATATGCGACCCATGTCCGCTCCGCCACCGACTTCCGAAGGAGGCTCTTCATTTCAGCCGGCCACAGGTCCACAATCTCCAGGGGACCACGAGCCCCTCCTCGTCCGCTTCCGGAGCCAAGCACCGGAACCGCTCCCACTGCAAACGAGAAAGAGCATCAGCGATATCATTCGTACGCCCCGGGATATGGAGAGCCCTCAACTCGACATTCAAACGCAAACAAGCAAGAATGACCAGTCGCATGATTGACGCAACAGCCGGATAGAGCGGGGAATAATGATTAACGACCGACACCACAGCCTCATTGTCACACCACCAAACCACCTTACGGTTAGCCAACCTGTCAGGCCATAACTCGAGCGCCACCAGAATGGGAAAAAGTTCAAGGAAAGTAATATTGCGAACCAGCCCCTCATCCACCCATGCCTGCGGCCATCTGTCGGCGCACCATGCTCCGCCAAAATATATACCCATACCAATCCCACTGGCCGCATCCGTATACAACTGCAAGTCCTCGCTAGAGATCGCCCCATCCCGCAACACAGAAACGCCATTACATTCCCGCAAAAAGATGTCCCAAACCCGCAAGTCGTCCCGCATCACTGGAGACACACGAATGCGATGATGCGGTTTGCGCACCCCCGCCGTCGACGCTGCCAACCGCCGAATAAACACCCTCCCCATTAGAATTACCCTACAGGCAAAATTGAGCGATCCGATCAACGCCTGTAATTCCCGCAAGGTCAACTTGGAAGAGGCTAAGGAATTAGCAACCAGAACCCTCAATTTGTCCACTTTCTCCAAAGGCAACCGCGCTACCATGCACTCTGAGTCTAATTCCACCCCCAAAAAGGTGATAAGTGTTGTGGGGCCCACAGTTTTATCCTGAGCTAGAGGCAACCCCAACTCATGGGCCAAACCAACAAAACCATCAAGAAGTTCGCCACAATGCGTAGACCCTGCTTTGCCGACGAATAAAAAATCGTCCAGATAATGAACTACATCCGGATACCCTACTCTCCTTGCCACGAGCCAGTGTAGAAAAGTGCTAAACTTCTCAAAGTAAGAGCAAGACACCGAACAGCCCATCGGCATACACTTATCAAAATAAAACTCCCCTTCAAACTGGAAACCCAAGAACTGGAAAGCGGACGGGTGCACAGGTAACAAGCGAAAAGCAGACTCAATATCCACCTTTGCCATCAAAGAACCGCGCCCAGCCCTCCGGACAAGATCAACCACCCCATCAAAGAAGGCATAACGCACCGTACAGAACTCGCGCGGTATGAAATCATTCACTGAGGCCCCAGCAGGACAGGACAAATTGTGGATTAAACGAAACTTCCCCGGTTCTTTCTTAGGAATAAGCCCCAATGGGGACACCACAAAATTCGGAAAAGGCGGATGCCGGAATGGGCCAGCAATTCGGCCCAACCGCAATTCAACTGCTAGCTTCTCGCGAGCTATTGACGCCCAGCGCCGAACACTAGGGGAATTACGAGCCGGCAAACACCCAACAGCACCCCGAATCGGAACAACAAAACCGAACTGAAAACCCAACAGCAAAGTATGCCCATCCCGTCTGCGCGGATAACCATATAACCAGCTACGCAGTACTGGTACCCGGATTGGAGATGGGGTCAACTCAGTAAGAGAAGACCTACTTGGCACCCAGGGCAGGGGGGGGGGGAGCAGCCCCTTTTTTGACGCACTTAGTTGCGGAATGGGAACCGCCGCAGTTCGAACACGCGTGGCGGAATTTGCAGTCTGTGAAGGGACAAACTGATCTGTTAAACCGCCAGCACACGTCGCCCCCGCCCCCGGTGACAGGTCGGGACTGAACTGGGGAAACGCCACCACGAAAGTAACGACCCACCCCAGCCGCAGTCACCGATCCAGACTTCCCCACACCCCATCCCACCACTCCACCCTTGGCAGACATCTGAGTCAGCCAAAGGTTAATGTCCTGCGTACCCCAAGACAAAAATTTGTTCTCCTCCATCTTGTCGCGAAACTTCTCATCATAATTCAACCAGCACCAGCCCTCATGAACCTGAGAAGCCTCCAAAATCGAGTCAGTGTAAGACAACAACCGGCCGTATTGATCTGGAAAATGCTGACCCCACACGCTCACCAGCCGCAAAAACGCTCTCATCCAATTAACAACGTTCTTCGAAACCTTCCTAAGACGACCCGCCTTCTCGTCATCCTTGCGTTTCTTTCTACTCTCTCCTGAACGTTTACGCCCTTCCAGCAAACGAAAAATATCGATGTACTTCCGTTTCCGAATTTTGCGTCGCAACTTCTTAGGAACGCCCTCCCACAATTCCGAAAGTGCAACCCAAAATGCGGACCCAGAGCCAGAAGGAACCCCAGAAGAACCTGGCCCCAGCACCGCCTCGCCACCAACAACCACACCCGGTAATGACTCGGCCGACTCGGAAGACGAGGAGGAGGACGAATCAGAACGCCACCGATGGCGACACACGTACTTCCGCTTCTTGCGCGCCGACCACGAACGCTCCGCCTGTGACCCGCTCCCGGCACACTCACCACCCTCCGCTGACCGCAACTCACCCGAACTGGCTTCCGCAGCCATCACCGTCGAGGAATGTGGTGAACCCACACCAGGATCAGCAGTCGGCAGCACCACAGTGGGACCTGGACCACGATTCACAGGAGAGGGTACCGAATCCATAGGTGACGCAGCCGGAGACAGCACAGCAGACGGCACACCTCCGGGTGTGGACAGAAAAGGAACCTGCAAAGACACAAAAGTAAAACCAAAAGAGGGAAAAGCAGCAGACCAGGCCGGATGCCAAGCCCCAGCCTAATCCGACCTGGAAGAACCTTGCCCCCCACTCAACCAATGCTCCCAACCCGCCAGCAAACCAGCCCTGCCAACACCACCAGGCGATGAAATGCTCCCACCCGAAGGACCCCAAGCGTAACCCACTCCCGGAGCCCCATCCCCCCCAGACTGAACCCCCCCACCCCGGCCCCCCACCGGGTCTGAACTATCCCCCTGATCGCCCTCAGCCCTGCGCCCGGCCCCCACTTCCGTCCCCACCACAGAACTGTCTGCCCCACGCCCAACTGAGCCCACACCCCCCTGAACCTGCGCATCAACCCCCCTGCGCGCCCTCCACACAGCAACAGACAGTCTGCCCGGAGCCCGGGGAGCACGCCCCCCTCCCATGGTAGCCCTAGATCCACCCCCAGCACTCTGCAGCCCAGGCCGCCCCCCCCCCCCGGACCAAACCCCGACCCCGCTGCCTCCCTACCTGACTACGCACCGCAGCCCTGCAGCCCCCCCGACTTTTACCCGCCTGCTTACCAGCCATCAAACCCCACAACCAAATCCTGCACAGGAAAGCGAAGGCAATCGAAAAGCCCACCAAAATTCAAGGACTGCACACCTCCACCCCCTGTACCCACAAGACAAGACACAGGCAATGACAGAAAGGCCCACAAAATAGTAATCCCCAGCCCAGCACCTGTGACAGGACCGCCGCGGAAAGACTGCTACCACACACGAACTCAGCAAAGAAGAGTGCTCCGTCGCTGACCGCAGTGCCTGGAAACTGCCGCCGACCGTCTCGCCGACCCAAATATCCCGCAAAAGAAACCACCGAAAAACCGCTCGACTCAACGCAGCTCCAACTTGCCTGACAGACCAGCCGCATGTGCTCCAGCTCGGCAGCGCGCACGCTGGAGCACATGCCGAAAACATCCCTGATTGGCTCCGCTTGCACACAGCAACGAGCGGAGCCAATCATTTCAAATGACGCGTCGGCCGACACGGTGCTCGCAGCCTGAGCGCCCGTCCAGCCCAGCACAAACCCCCCCCCTAACCCCCAGCTGAGGTGCGAGCAGGGTTCCGCGCCGGGCCGGGCACCCGGTTACGTGCGGGTGCTGGGACCCTGCCCGCGCCCTTAATACTTGGTGAGGCCTGATTTGGGGTATTGTATTCAGTTTTGGAGACCATACCTAGTAAAGGATATAAAAAGGTTTGAAATAGTTCAGAGGCTATGGGGCCTGTACTAGAATATGTATGAGAACAGACTTGAAGATGAAATATGTACCCTAGAAGAGAAGGAGGATGGGGGAATATGATACAGACGTTAAAGTTTTAATGAACAAACCTTTTTCAAAGATGAAGAAGCTATAGAACTAGAGAGCATGAAATGAAGCTTCAAAAAGAAACTCAAAGCAATGTCAGGAAATATGTTTTCGCAGAATGTATAGTGGATGCCCAAAATGCCCTCCCGATGGAGGTGGTGGGGCAACAACAGTGATAGAATTGAAAAAGGAATAGGACAGACACAGATGTTCCTTACATTGCAAGATGATGTTATGAAAGCAAACTGAACTTCAAAAATAGAAGAAGATAACCTACAAGAACTGCAGGGTACAACCCTAAACAAAGGCATAGAGATGGGTAACCTGCATGGAGCAGCAGGTACAACTTGTTATCAGCAACTCTAGCCACCTTACTGGGCAGGCTAAATGCATCGTGCTGGTCATATCTGCCCTCATTTACTATGGTGCTATGGGGTCATTCCAGAACACGAATAATGTGGCACAAACATTTTTCTAGCGAAAATGATTACGACCGCATTCTGAAATCTCTATGGCTGTGCATGTACGTACATGGCGCTAGCACAGGCATCTCAGAATGTGGGTGGGAAAGAGACAGAATGGGGGCATGGTCAGCAGCAGAGACGTATAATACGTATTCAGGAAAGGCCCGTGTACATTCTGCACATATCCCATGGAAGTCCATATTATATCTGCAGAAACATGGAATAAGGACTGGAAGGAACCTTTCTGCTCTGTTCTGCACTGCATCCCATATGGATGAATGTCTGTGACAAAGATATTTTGAACCGGTGTGTCTGCAGTCTGGAAGACCCCAAGATGCAGTTGTACAGAACAGAATGCAGAGATGAAGGAAGGTTATATGGTAAAGACACATTACTAAACACCTTTACAGAAATATTCAGAGGTGCAATGGTGATTATTCCGGCTTTGCTAACAATTTCTGTGTGAGCTAGAGGAGATAATCTAGGGCACCCTACAAATTCCTGTCTTCCAAGAAGTGGGACTGTTGATGTAGGGATTGTATGTGGGTGAGTGTAGGACGGAAGCGTGTGTGGATGAGAAACACAGATCAGATCAGTAGTCTGACCTCAAAGAATTCTGTAAGAATCTAAAAACACACTTGTCCATTGAACATTTTGATACATCTGTTACTTAATAAAATGCCATCACAATTTTTGCAGACTTCAATGCATCGGACACTTAAGAATAATGTCACTACAGCTCTTATGTATTTATTTATTTATTTTATGCACTGCTTTTAATCCAAGGCAATTTACATAGAAGAACAGTATAAGCTCAAGAGAGTTGTGTTGTTGCTACCCCTTCTTTGTAACCTCCCATTCTGAATCCTGTCATTGCCTTTTGTAACCTTTAGCCAATTCTCTCACTACAAATACTTAACACTGATTGATTAAACCTTTCTTAGTGCTTACTAGGTTATCTGTTTTACTGACTGTTCCATGTACAACATTGTTACTGTTTTACTGACTGTTTCATGTATAACGTTGTAAACTGCTTTGACATTCTGAAAGGTGGTACAGAAAAACAGTTAAATAAATACATAAAATAGTCCTAGGACTCCATGCCAGTATGTTATACCAGCTGTTTTCTAGAGGTGCAGGGCATTTGTACTGCAGATGTATGTTTGGCGTGACTGCAAGTGAGAGTGTGTGTGTGTGTGTGTGGTTAGAGGGATGCATAGAGGGACCTGGTGTGCGCAACTAAAAGTTTGGGGGACATCAGTGCCTGACCAGTATCTGATCCACGGGGATGACCGCAGCATCACCAGGTGCCAGTGTAATCAGCCAGGTTACATCAGAAAGGGGTCTCTATGGCTAAATGTCAAAGTATATTCCTGTCAATGATAAGGGACCCTCAAGATGAACGCATGTAACAGGGCACACAGCACCAGCAGTGGTCTCACAAATATGCACATTTGTATTGACAGCTGCTGGTGCTCTTGGGCATCTAGTAGTGCTGTTTGCACTGGTACATGTACTCAATCTGAGGGTCTCTAATTAATGTCAGGCATATGCTCTTTTATCAAAAAAAAACAAACACTCTCAAAATTTGAGGAAAACTAAGATCGTATTTTTTGGATGTTGTGTTTTAGATGTTGATTATGTGTTATAAAGGTGCAATAAATATTGCTTTTGTACAAAATACAATCTTAATTTCCTTTGTGCCAAAAATGAAAGTTAAAGATGGTCTGTGGCTGCGGGGCATCTCATTACATATTATATTGTACCTAGCAGTTGCAGTGAGAAAGTGACTTTCTTTAGGATCAGGCACAAGAATCGTAGTGTGCCTATATTGACCAATCCCCTGATAAATGCAGTGCTGAAACACGGCTGTGTTGGGTGGCCTTGCAGTCCCCCTAGTGGTGGATTAATCAATAAAAATATTCTGAGTTCCCACTTCGCCATGCATAGCAATGTACAGACTGTTGTCAGAGATAACCAATGCAAGCACAACTAAAATGTTCTACTGCCATGTTTTGCTGTAAGGTATGTCAGGACATCATACCACTTTCTACTTGTATTTTAACATCTGTGAGTGCACAGAGATCATTTTGCAGTGTTCTGGTCACACAAAGGACTAGCTTCTATGATCTGATTTGCAACAAAACATCTATATCATCCGTTTTCATGGGTAGATTGCATGATCACCATACTGTCAGTGTGAAGAGCGGCTTTGGGGATGCATGTTTTAACGGGGGAAGCATGGCCACATGGAGATGAGCAGCAGGGGATCCGTACATCTTTTTGGAATTCGCCAAGGGCAGGAACGTCCAGGCTGCTTGCTGCACAAAGCGCTGTCCTGGGGTTTGTGCATGCTGCGCCGAAAACGTCGATGTCCCTGATTTTGGATCCGTAGGCACGGCTGAACCCATGCATGCAGAATTAGGGGAAAACAGGACCCATTTTTGATGTAGACATATCTGCGAGCCGGACATGCACGTTATGGAATCACGCTCTATGTTAAATTATAGTATTCTATAATTAATGCACCTACTTGTGTGCTCCACCTATGCGCTGCCCAAACTCCAACCCTGTTCATATCCAGTGAATGTACGCACCCGGCAAACAAGACATTATTTTCATGCTAGTTGGTATTTTACAAGAGGTTATTTATGGTCACTTTAGAGCATAAATGACTGAACTACTGACATTTAGGCACTGACTTGCCACCGTTGCCTAGGCAGCTACTTACAAAACGTACGCTCTTAATGCATACACTATTTGTTCTAGTGCTGTTAATACAGTCCATTTTATTTGTTGTCTCGTCTTCCATTAGTAAGTTATGGTTAACCTTTAGATAAGCATTGAGATATCAAGGTTTTATTATTCCTTGGCATGTCAAGTGTGTGGGTCACAAATTCCTTACAGAAACATTATGGCATGATATTGATCAACAACGATGGTCATTTCTCTGTGTATATTTGTCTGGAATTCTTCCACCACCAGAATAGGGACCTTCCTATACCTGGCCAGCATCAGATTGTATACATTTCTTACCTTTAAAGAAAACAAAATTCCCCTCACTGTTTTCATATACTGCATCGATGCTTGGAGGCAGGCCTCTCCAGAAGTATGTAATCTGCATAGGATATCCATCCATCACCCTGTTATTTCTCACACGCCAAAACCACTGATCCTGGAAAACAAATAACCACTTAATTCAGAAAACCTGCAACTGGCGACATTAATACCTTTGTTTTAAGAAAAGGCAAAATCACTATATTCAACTTACGTGTCCATGCACAAGAAAAAAGATTATTATTTTATTATCTAGATATAAAAAATAATGACCATAGCACAGTTTAACATGTTTTATTGGGTGCACTGAAGGTAAACGTACATGCTTAAAGGCAGTTGGCAATAAAGAATCTACTACTGCTGAATTGATATGAATAGAAATGTCACCGCATGTGCTTGACTAGGTTTGCAAGAAAGGACCTTCGGGCGCTCTGTGAGTAGCTTCATAAGGAAAGATACATGAAAGTCAGTATTTTAGCCATTTACATGTGTAAATAACCTCTTATAGAATACCAAGTAGCATAAAAGTAGGTGCGTTGTTTGCATGGCATATATTTTCATGTGGGCCTGCACAGGGTGGAGTCCACAGTTTTACGTGTAGAGTATAAAAAGCATAATTTGTATGTACTTGTAGAAAGTATGCACTAACATTTACACCTGACCCGTTGATGGTGTAAGTCTTAGCACATACATCTGCATGCACTCTTTTGTGGTTATGCTATATTTTATAAAGGGAAATATGTGAATGCTTGATTTTCCAAAATAGGCATAAAATCGACACATCCGAATGATATTCATTAAAGCCCTAAACAATTTTCCCCCACTGGCTCTCCCTATATGTTCTGTGCTTCAGGACATATACAGCCAGCAGCGGGCAGGAGGGGGCAGGATCGGGGGCGGGCCGCCTGGCAGCACATACAGGGCCGATTCAGGTTATGGCCCTATACGTGCTGCTGGGCCTGCTGGGCCTTACTGCTTATAACACCTCAGAGGTAGTATAAGCAGGTTTTTTCGGCAAATCGGGGCATGGCAGCCACCATCGGGTGCAGGGATTTCCCGCCACACAATCCAGGCCACAGAAGGCCAGCCATGGGTCGGGCGGTGGGGATCTTGGAGTCTGGAGCTGCAGCAGATTGGGGGGCCTGCGGCGAGGAAGTCCACGAAGGCCATAGGGGCATGTCGGGACGTCTTCGGGCCCAATTCTGGCTCCTGCGGGAACGTTTTGTTCCCACGGACCAGAATCGGATCCTAATAGCCCCGTCTTCAGCGGGGACTTCCGGATGACCTGCTTCCAGAATCGGGCTCTAAGTGTGACTTTATACAATGAGCCTTGCCATGCCAAAGGCTCCATGTACCTTTCTGATCTTTATTCCAATTGCCAAGACTAGGAGACACATAATGAAGCTTCAATGTGCATATTTGAGGCTAATTGGAGAAAATATTTTTTCACTTGGTACTTAAACTCCATATGCCACATGCAGGCAGAGATACTGCTTGAGTGGAGCATGGTGATTTGTGATGTATATCTATATTTTATGAATACACAAGTAGACATACACATTTACACTTTGCTAGGAGGGGATGTACATTGTAAATATGGGCATAAGGGATTTTCTTTTGGGATTCACTGTGGGAGTCTGTTTGCTAAGGGTGCATAAGCTCCTATGTTGCCTTTATAAAAGAAAACTGATCAATAAATTCCTAAGGTTCTCGTTCCTTGCTATTATTTGAACGCTAGATCTGTGTGCAATAAGATAGATATTTTATGAGATTTTATAGGGGACAATTCGTTTGGGATAGTATTTGTGGTTGAAACATGGTTTAGGGAAATTGTAAGCCATGGTTTGGGGAAATTTGCAAGCCATTTGTCCACTGGGTTTTGCCATCATTTAGAGTCCAAGAAAGGGATGAAAATGATTTGTCTTATGAGGATGAGAGAGGTCCCATATTACAGGAATGTGTGCCCATTTCATGGTCAGATGATTGTGTATTAGAATTTATACTTTGCTTATGTGATGGAGCAAGCAGACCTAAAGGTACCACCAAGAGTACAGAGATAAAATTGATAACCATCAATTTTGGGGACAGGTGTCTGTGAGTTTGGATTTAGTGGAGGGAGAGGCTGTTGAAACATTAATTAAGAATTGGCATCACTGATTGAACATTTCCCTGGATTAGGTGACCCCTTTGAAAAAGGAGTAGCCAGGAAAAGTAAGGTATAATGATAAGTTACTGGAAAAGAAGCAAAGATGTCATCGCTTGGAGAAAATGTGGTGAAGGTCTAGTAAGTTGTGTAAGCGGATGAAATGGAAATCTGAGATAAAGGTATATAAATTTATGACTAAAGAAGGAAAAAAGCAATTTTATGGAAGAGTTATTGTGGATACTCAAAACAGAAGCTTTTTAAGGTGACCAAATTCTTATTGAATTCCAAATCTAAGAACATTGATTGGAATGGTTATGGTTATGGTTAATTTATTTGCTTAGTTGCCCTTCACATAAGCATCAAGGCGGTGTACAATCTAAAAACAAATTAAAAGAAGAAAAATAAAAAAGAAACACCATTAAAATTATAGGACAGATAAAATCAAGCAGCACACCACAGCAGAACCCCCAAGACCAATGAAAAACAAAAAGAACAAAGGGAGAACAGACACAACCAACTGGCCTGAACTTGCCCATTCTAGTAATAACTCCCTTTCAGAACAGACACAAGACCAGCAGAAGACAGTAACCAAGTTCCACGTGAGTACTGGACTGGACTGACAGGACTCCAGGAAATAAAATTAGCAGGCAAGGCCTAATTTCACCTTCTAATTCATCCCTCCAGTCCAGAAGCAAGGAATGTAACAAAACAGTACTATTGCATTGTGGGGACTGAAATGCCAACCTGCAGCACTCAAGTCCCAAAATATGCGACCTGACAGCCTGTATATCCAGCTTGTAATGACATGCGAAGGAATGAAGAGAAGACCACGTCGCTGTCCTGCAAATCTCCTGAGGCGGGTCAAGACTGAACTCTGCCTAGGATGCCTCCTAAGCCTTGGTAGAATGGGCCCGTAAACTCACCAGAACAACATGTCCCTTCAGTAAATACACAGATTCAATGGCGCCTTGAATCCACTGGGAATGGTCATATTAGAAGCGGCCTTGCCAAGGCCTGCAAAACAGCATGAAGAGGTGAACCAAATGCCAAAACATCTCTGTCTCCTTCAAGTACTACTTAAGCGCCCTGCAGATATCGAACATGCACAGATCCCCAGACTCCGTCGAACCAGGAGACCCAGTAAAGGCTGGTAAAGTCACTGTTTGAATAATGTTAAATGCCAAAACCACCTTCGGCAGAAAGAAAGGAATCGAGCGTAGGATCACCCTTTCCCTCATAATCACAATATAGTGCTCCCTGCATGAGAGAACCTGAAGCTCTGAGATGCGACACGCTGGACAAATTCACCAGAAACACCACCTTCAGAGTCAGATCTTTCAATGAAGCCCCCAAAAGAGGCTCAAACGGGGGCTTTGCGAGCGCAGAGAGAGCCAAATTAAGATCTCAGGATGGAATAAGGTACAGTTGATAGGTGAAGAAGTAAGAACATAAGGACATAAGATATGCCATACTGGGTCAGACCAAGGTCCATCAAGCCCAGTATCCTATTTCCAACAGTGGCCAATCTAGGTCATACGTACCTAGCAGTATCCACAAGAGACACAGGTTCCACAATGCTTGTATTGGGTCAAGCATTGATATTCTGGGTCCCTTTTTAATAATGGTTTATGGACCTTTCCTCCAAGAACTTGTCTAAACCTTTTTAAACCCAGCTACACTAACAGCCCTTACTACATCCTCCAGTAACAAATTCCAGAGTTTGACTACACATTGAGTGAAAAAATATTTTCTCTTATTTGTCTTAAATAGTTTACCCTGTAGCTTCATTACATGTCCCCTAGTCTTTCTATATTCTGATAGCGTAACCGTAAACAATCGATCTACGTTTACCCGTTCCACTCCATTCATTAATTTATAGACCTCTATCATATCTACCCTCAGCCGTCTCTTTTCCAGGTTGAAGAGCCCTAACCTTTGTAGCCTCTCTTCATAGGAGTAGCCTTCCATCCCCTTTACCACTTTAGTGGCTCTTCTCTGTACCTTTTCTAATAATGCTATATCCTTTTTAATATACGGCGACCAGAATTGCACACAATATTCAAGGTGCAGTCGTACCATGGAACGATACAGAAGCATTATAATATCCTTTGTTTTATTTTCCATTCCTTTCCTTATGATACCTAGCATTCTATTTGCTTTCTTGGCCGCCGCTGCACACTGGGCGGAGGGTTTTAACATGTTATCCACAATGACTCCTAAATCTTTTTCCTGGGTGGTGGTTCCCAATGTGGAACCTTGCATTGTGTGACCATAGTGTGGGTTGTTCTTTCCTAGGTGCATAACTTTGCACTTGTCCACATTAAATTTCATCTGCCATTTGGATGCCCAGTCTTCCAATTTATCCAGATCCTCCTGCAGTTTTCCACAATCCTCTTGGGTTTTAACAACTTTAAACAGTTTTGTGTCCTCTGCAAATTTGATAACCTCACTAGTTATTCCCTTTTCCAGGTCATTTATGAATACGTCAAAAAGTAGCAGACCCAGTACAGATCCCTGGGGTACTCCACTATTCACCTTTTTCCATTGGGAAAATTGGCCATTTAGCCCTACCCTCTGCTTTCTATCTTTTAACCAGTTCCCGATCCACAATAGTACAACTGCCTCCTATCCCATGACTTTTTAGTTTTGCCAAAAGTCTCTGATGAGGGACCTTGTCAAAGGCTTTCTGAAAGTCCAGATACACTATATCAACCGACTCACCTTTGTCTACCTGTTTATTCACACCTTCAAAAAAACATAACAGATTAGTAAGATAAGATCTTCCTTGTCTAAAGCCATGTTGGCTGTCTCCCATTAGGCCATGACTATCTACATGCTGTGTAATTTTGTTCTTTATGATGATTTCTAAAATTTTCCCCGGTACTGACGTCAGACTCACCGGTCTGTAGTATGCCGGATCACCCCTGGAACCCTTTTTAAAAATTGGTGTTTCAAGTAGAGAAGACTTTAATGAATGAAGCGACAGGGTAGAATGAAGAATGTTTGCCCTTGAGGCAGAATAAATCAATGTTGGCAATGTTTGGAATGCAGATCTCCATGTTTGAAATTTGTAAGATATTCAAAGGGCAGTAGTGAAACAGAGTGCTATCAGATGCCATTGGAGATGGTGAGATGGTCTCATGGCTTATTAATGAGGTGTTGTAAGAAGGAATCTATCCGGGATCTCTAGGTGTTTTTTTTTTTAATTGAACCCCATAGTTAAAAGCTAGACATTTAAGACTATACAGTTTGTGAACATTACCGATCAATAGGCACAATTTATTTTTGGGAATATGGAAGCAGTTGCCTCAAAGTTAATTTGGATTATTACAATATGTTAGACTCATCATAATTCAGAGATGGTGATGACAATACTGAATGAGCTGAGAAGAATTGTGGATAGGGGTGATATGGCAGTGTTGACACAATTTATCTTCTGCGTTCAACACAGTGAACTATGATTTCTTGCTGAACAGATCGCATGAATTTGGATTGACTGGGAAGGTTTTAGAGTGGTTTTCAGGTTTTTTGAAAAATAGATTTGTTTGTGTGGACTGGAAATGGGGGGATTTTGGAACCATTGTGGTTGACATGTGGAACACCACATGATTTTTCCCCTTTTCCACTTTTATTTAAAATGTTTTTGAGTTTATTAGGGAGAGTCTTGGAGGGTTTGATTGTGTTTTGTTTGTCATATGCTGGGGATATTTAAGAAATTATTCAATAAGGTAGTCAAGACTCATTTCATTGTTGCAGATAGAGTAGTTTTGAGTTGATAAGACTGTATTGTGGCTTATAAAGTAAAAAAATAATCTAAACAAAACAAAATTATAATGGGTAAGTGCAAGAGGCAAGAATCACCCTATAGACGGGCTTGTGCTTACAGGGGTAAAAATTGAGCTTTGTAAAGTAATAAAAGTAATGG
Organism: Ichthyophis bannanicus; assembly: GCA_033557465.1. Classification (NCBI taxonomy): domain Eukaryota; kingdom Metazoa; phylum Chordata; class Amphibia; order Gymnophiona; family Ichthyophiidae; genus Ichthyophis; species Ichthyophis bannanicus. Next base: position 1,607,759,598 of record CM066031.1, read on the forward strand.
GGGTTTAGACTGATTCTCAGTTGAATATGAATCAAAGTAAATTTTACAGTTAGAAAAGTACTGTATTCTTGTTTCTTCAAATGTTGCATGAAGTAAGAAACTGTTTTGGAACGGAATATTTTAGAAATATACAGTAGTAAGAGCAGTTGTATTGTCTCATTTGGACTACTTGAACTCTTGCTGGGGTAACCAATGGAGAGAATTTCCCATCTTTGAGTTCTTCATAATACAGTGGCCAGGCTGATTTCATTGGTCTACAATTTTTTTAAATTGTCTGCTTCAGAGACAAAATTTGGTAATTCTTATGGATTTTGATGTGCTGAATTAAAAAATGACAGATGTCGGCTTTGACAGGAGGAGAGGTTGGGGGGCAAGAGGGGGGGCGACTATGGCAGCAGGTGGGAGTCGTTCCTTTCGGGTGGGGGGGACCGGTGCTGCAGCAAAAGTAGGGGGGGGGGAGTGGATCGGGTGACGTCTGTTAGAGATTCAAAAAGTCCTCGTGTCCATTCCCTGACTGCAAGTTCCGACATGCATGCACCGTTTGTAGTGGTGGTCATGCCGCAAGTAAATTTGTTAAGAAAGGGGCTTTTGGGGCAGCCTCACCAGTCCTCAAGCAGTAAGGACTGGATGGGCCAGGCTTCAACGCCGATTTGGCTGGAAGTCTTAAGGCCATGGCTTCGCCATTACCCGAAGAGGAGAGATAGTACGATTTTGGAGTTGGGTTTTACGGAGGGTTTTGTGATCCCAGTAGAGGGGAGTGTATCGGTGTCAGCCGTTCACAATGCTCCCTCTGTGGGGCGGTGGACACACATTGTGCAGGATAAATTGCGAAGGAGTTGGCGTTGGGTAGGATCGCGGGGCCTTTTACTGAACCGCCATTCCCCGATTTTGTAGTTTCCCCTTTGGGAATTATACCAAAAAAAGAGCCGGGAAAGTTTCGTTTAATCCATAACTTATCTTTTCCTATGGGAGTGTCCGTAAACGATCACATCCCTAGGGAATGGTGCATGGTGTGGTATGCTTCTTTTGATTTGGCGGTAGAGCTGGTTAGGAGATGTGGGACCAGCTGTCTGATGGCAAAAGTTGACATTGAGTCCGCGTTTCGTTTGTTGCCGGTTCATCCATCAGCGTTTCACTTGCTGGGTTTTGGTTTGGAGGGGAAAAGTTATTTTGACAAATGCATGCCTATGGGTTGTTCAGTACTGTGTGCGTATTTGGAAAAGTTTAGTACTTTTCTGCATTGGGCGCTAATTCGGAAAGTTGGTTGTGCGAATGTAGTACATTATCTGGATGATTTCCTGTTTGTGGGACAGGCGCAGTCTATAGTGTGCCGGGAGTTGCTGGAGGGTTTCGTGGAATTGTCCAACTTATGAGGTGTGCCATTAGCGGAAGGGAAGACAGAAGGCCCGGATACCAGGATTACGTTCTTGGGGGTGGAACTGGATTCAAGGGCAATGGTGGCTCGTTTGACATCGGAGAAGGTAGCGAAGTTGAGGGTATTAGTGGCTAATGTCTTAGCGTCCAGCAAGAAAAATTTGAGGGAGATGCAGGCCTTGATAGGTTCACTGAACTTTGCGTGCAGGGTTATCCCGATGGGTAGGGTGTTCTTACGAAGTTTAGCATCAGCTACAGCAGGTGTGAGGAAACCTCATCACCGGATTAGGGTGTCCAGGAGCATCCGGGCAGATTTCGGAGTGTGGGATAGATTTTTGATGGATTTCAATGGGACTTCGGTTTTGATGGAGGCTGCAATATCCACTGTAGAATTGCAACTCTTTACAGACGCAGCTGGTGGGGCAGGTTTGGGTATTGTCATGTAGAAGACCCTTCTGAGCCTATGGAGCTAAGCGGAGCAGAGGAATTTGCTTCAGAAACTGACAGGCAGTCAGAGCACATGGCTCAGGGTTTCCAAGGGAAACGTAAACAAAGAGAGTCGCGAGATGAACAAACACGCCCATGCTGCAACGTATCCCCAAGCTCAGGAGTTAAGGGAAAACACCTGGTTGGGGGAGGGGTGGAGCTGAGCCCTAAGAAGCAGGGATATAAAAAGTGGTCATTAGATTTGACCAGGGCAGAGGCAGAGGAGGAGAAGGAGAAAGAGAAGGAGGAAGAGAAATTGGAGAAAAAGGAGAACAAGGAGGAAGCCAGAGAAAGAAGGACCCAGAGAGCCAGTGCCCAAAAGCCAGGTGGGAGCAGCCCAGGACCGGTGCCGTCCCTTGAAGGCAGCCGGAGGGAGAGACTGCCTGAGAGGCTAGTTTGGGAACACTCAGAAGCTCCAGGGAGAGAGAAATGCTGGCCAGAGGATATTTGCATGTCTGAGGAAAAAGCTGAGAAGCTAAAAGGCAGGAAAGCACATCCAGTATTTGGAAACCTTGCTGGCCCAGCAGTGCTGAGAAGTTCTTCCTTTCTAAAACCAAAAGGTAGGCTTCACAAATTATACAGAAGTGAACCTAGCTATAAAGGTTTTCCTTGTGCTTGCCAAGAAGCATTGGACTCTCCTTATAGTAACTCCAATATATACGGTACTTTACAACCCTGCTCATTAGAATGCTATAAAGAGAAGCCTCGGGAAGGCAGAGAGAGAGTGTAATTTGAAACGCCGTGTAGCAGTGTGCAAACTCACCCAGCTGGTAGTGATTCAGAAGAAATGCAGATAGAGCCTGTTATTGAGGATGTAACAGATGATCAAATGGACTGCACGTTATCACTAGCTGACCACATTAAATCACTTTGCTGACCAGGCTATTAAGAAGGCTGTCTAAGCTGCAGAAGAAAAGCAAAGTGTTTCTTTTTGTATAAGAAGTGATTGTTACTTTTGGTTTATATTGAGCACTGCACATTTTGAAGCTTGAAGCTAAAGAAGCTATTTGTCCTAAGTTCCTGAATGTTTTCTTTATGCCAGTTGCATATGGCTATTTTGTCCTGAGTTTTCACATGTGTTTAATCCGCCCAGAAGGGGAAATAAAATCCTTGTCATTTGCCTGAAACCACTCGACTACAAGTACTTCTTTCTTGGAGAGTAAAAAGGAACTACAACTCCCATAAGGCAGTACAGGAGCAAATACTCTGCCATACTTTCTAAGTTAGAATACCAAGGCAGACCAACCCTACGTGCCCTAGGCACTGGGGAGGTTCCCAGGTGACAGTATATACTTTGGGAGGGGCTTGGTGCGCTGGGGGCTGGCAGCAGGAATGGAGGAATGCAGGTTTAACCATACATTGCTGGAGCTGTTTCCTATTTTGGTGGTACTCGAGATGTGGCCGGACAGGCTTTGCAACTGCAAGCTCATTTGGTGGTGCGATAATGCAGCGGTGGTTAGTGTGATTAACCATTACGCTCCGCGGTGTCAGCAGGTTGCAGCCTGTAAACGGGGGCGCTGGGTGAGAATGTCCACAGTCTTGGCAAAGGCAAATAGTAATATGACTTGCAAAGGATTGTGGGAAATGTAGTCCATTCATACCAGACTCAGCTGTTCACAATAAATTAGTTGTGCTTGCTCGAATGTAAAGCAAAGAAGATATTTTATTTATGGGGTTATTTCTCCCAACACAGATATACTTGGTAGCACATAAAAAGGAATACTTGCTTTCAGTATTATACTTAGAAAAACAAATAAGGAAAAACAACAGCTGAACTTGTTAAGCAATCAAATCAAAGCATAAAGACCTTGTTGGGAACAGAAAGGTCTTTTCTGTTGGCTCCTGCTAATATCTTCTTAGCAGTGCTTCAAAGAACAAACAAAACCCACAAAGTAGGAAAAAAAACTGTTCTTTTTCAGGGATATCTTCCTGTATCTTCACACACACTCAGAAGTGTCCCTTCAGAGCTCACCGGCAATTAGGCAAGGCTCAATTGCTAATCATTACCAGCAGAAACCCTCTTGGCTGGTTTACTTTCTATTACGTGGCTCAAATCCTACTCAGAAGCTTTTCTGAGTAGATTAAAGAACAAGTTTATATTTCTTTGTGATGGTTGTTGTATTTTGTGACAGCATATTACCACAGAAGTTTAGACAGAGAGCAATCCATGTATTCAAAATCCCCATTTATAACATCTTCCCCTTCTTCAACTATCATGGGTTCAATATCATGGATTGGCACAGAGGAATTTCTCAATGGAACACTCTCAGGACAATACTTGTTTCCCTGTTGTCTTCCCAGTGAAGAGCTAGGGCATAGATCAGTGTTCATACCTGAGCTTCCATTGCTGTTAGAGTTCCTCTCTAAATATCCTGGCCAGTATGTAGTCCAGTTTTTATGTCCAGCCTTCCAATCAAGATCCCTGGACACTGGATCTCTCTTCACATACCTTCTTGCACTGGTCTTAGGGTCCCTTCCAAGTGTAGCCGTCTCCCTCACAGGTGCCGTCCTGGGATTCCTGGCTCTGCAGCCCCACTCCTCTGGTTTTCCCCAGTCCAATGGTGTATGCTTGCCTCTGGAATGCCTCCCAGTATATGTACTGCTATGGACTCCTTTAGACCTCGCAAATGCTTTTCTCTTCTTTCTTCCAAAGTGTTTCTTGTTCTCTCTGTCCGTCAGCTCTGGCTTCTGCTGATGATGATGGTCATGATGATCAAGGTGCTTCTGATGATCAAGATGATGATCAAGCTTCTGATCAAGAAGATGATTCTCTGTAGAATAAGCTTTTCTTTTATCCTGCTTAGATGAATGCTCCACCCCAGCACAGCGCAGCTGTGCTGAATCAAGCCCTACCCTTGGAGACGAGTGCTTGGGGATTACCTCATAGCCCTCCTGATTGAACACACGTTTCCCCACTTTAGCTCTTCTAATGGCTGTTGGAAACCTGGTGCATTCTGGGACTGGTAGTCTTTTATGGAAACATTCTGTTTTATTATTTCTACCAGAACAGACAGGTTGCTTGTTCAGAGTCACTTCACCTCTATTATAGCTCCTTCCTGAACTATGATAAGCTTCCTTATCACAGGCCTTGATGAGGGAAGTGGTGTTAGCCTGTTTGCGTTTGAATGTGTTAGTGAGGGTGCAGCATATTCCGGGTAGCACTAACAAGATTGCTGATGCGCTTTCTCGTTTCAAGTGGGATCTATTTCGGAAGTTGGCACCAGCGGCGGACGCCGAGGGCAAGACGTTCCTGGAGCGATTATGGCAGCTTGGCCTCTGGAAATGTTGAATCTGCTGAGGAGTTTGGTGTCAGAGGCGACATGGTTAGCGTATCAGCACGGATGCGAAAGAATTTGGGAGCTTCTCAGGTCATGAGGACAGCAGATGGGGCAGGTTTCAGACCAACTGATGGGGCAATACGTGATAGATGCGAAGGCAAGAGGGGCTTCAAGAGCGTCAGTGCGAACACATTTGGCAGGCTTTGCCTTCTTCTCGAGAGTGGTGGGCTGGGGCTCCCCTGCCTGGAGGTTTCTGACTCACAGGCTGCTGCAAGGGTGGGGGCATACTAAGCCAACTCCTCGAGATAGCAGGCAGCCGATTACGCATGAGTTGCTTGTGAGAATTTGTGCGGTGTTACCGGCTGTGACATGGTCGCCCTATGAAGCCACTTTGTTCAAGGCAGTTTTTTGCTTAGCCTTTTTTGGGGCTTTCTGAGTGGGCGAGTTAGTGGTGACCTTGGGCCGGGCTCTGGGGGGCGGGGAAGGGTCTGTTGTTGCAGCATGTGAGCTTGGGGGAGAGACAGATGCAGATACTGCTTGCGAGATCCAAGACAGATCAGTTGGATAAAGGGGTGGCGGTGGTGTTGAGGGAAATTCTGGGCAGGCCAACTTGCACGATGGCAGCCTTGAGGGCCTTTTTGAGGTTGCAGCAGGGGGGGGGGAGGGCTTGCTCTTCCTGCATGAGGATAGGGCCCCTTTGACGCGCTTCCAGGTGTCAGCGTTGCTGCATTTGGGGCTGCGTCAAGTGGAGGAGGATCCATGTCAGTTTGCCCTGCATTCGTTCTGCATTGGGGCAGCAACTAGTGGGGGGGGGGGCGGGTTTATCTGCGCAGGAGATAAAGTGCATTGGCCGTTGGAGTTCGCAGAGTTTTCAAGGATATGTTCGGCCATAAAGGGGTGGGGAGGACATCGGTAAGGTTTAACGAGTATGTTTTCTTTCAGATGAGGGACGGAGGCTGCTTGGCTGCTGGCTCCTCGGCCACTCGTTTGTGTATTGGGCTGGCCAATGGGCTTCGGTGCGGCCGATGGGGCCTAATCTCAGACTGAACAACACGCGGGTGACTGTTCTATGGCTGGGCGAGAGGGGTCTGCGTTGGACTCAGCTGTTGCCTTTGCTGCGGCACGATGGACGTGCGAAGATGCAGCCTTCTTTGCTGCTGCTACATTTGGGTGGCAACGACCTAGGAGCTTGGACTTGTAAACAGTTGATACGAGCAGCAAAGAGTGAGCTTGCTGAAGTTCTACAAATGTTTCAGGATGTTTTGTTATTATGGTCAGACATTATTCCAAGGCCGGCCTGTGGGGCTCAGCGACGGTGGTTGCGGGGCTTGATGAAGATTAATCGTCAGATTGGTCGATGGGTGTGTGAGCATGGGGGATATCAAATCCGGCATTCCTGGGTGGACATTGGGTGTGCGGGTTTATATCGGCAAGATGGGGTTCATTTATCCCCAGTGGGAATGGATTTGTTGCTCAACGACTTGCAGGGGGCCTTGTAATATGTGCTTCGCCGGGCATTTTAGCTAGTCGCAGCTGGGCTTTTGGGGGGTGGCACGTGGCCATGCTTGTTGCCCGTGCCGGTGGCGGGATCCCGGAGGTTTCCGGGGTCCGGAGCCATAGGTAATGCTTTGGGCGGGGGCGGGGTGCCCCCGACCCGGACAACCCTGGTTGGCCTTGGCTAATCATATGGCGAGGCCAGAGAAGGGTGGGTACTTAAACTAGCCGTTGGCCTGTCCGTGGCGGAGGTGAAGATGATGTCACCTTGCTAATCGCATGGCTGGTGAGGCATTGCTCCACCGGTTTAGATTGTTATGAGGTTATGTTGGAATATGAGTTGAATAATGTTGGAAGGTTAATAAAGCTGCGACCAGTTAATACCCAAGCTGAGTTCTGTGTGGTTTGTGGAACGGGAGGAAGGAAAAAGGGTGATGGGGAGGAGGGGGGGCAGGGGGGGGAAGGGGAGCCACAGAGTCAAGCGTACCTCCGTAAGGCCGCGTGGCGCAGTCCGTGGCGGCCGCCATTAACAGGGGAGTGGTGGTGACGTACCAGCATGTGCGCGAGACAGAGAACACGTCGGGAGGTGGCCTGGGGCGCAAGGTGTCTTTCAAATTGATTGGCTCCCGACGCATGAATGAAGGCGGGGGAGATAATCACGAGGGAGGAGGGAGCCCGGGGAGGGGGGGTGAGTGTGGAGCACGGTCTGCAGGTCCCGGCTTTGGCGCGGGGCAGCAAGGAGAGAGCTCGTGGCACCCCACCCTCCCTTCCCTTTTTTGTTAAGTGCGGTATGGGGGGATTACAGGGTGTTGCAGCGGAGGGGGGGGGGGGACGGCTGGATCCCGGAGGCATTGCTCCACCGGTTTAGATTGTTATGAGGTTATGTTGGAATATGAGTTGAATAATGTTGGAAGGTTAATAAAGCTGCGACCAGTTAATACCCAAGCTGAGTTTTGTGTGGTTTGTGGAACGGGAGGAAGGAAAAAGGGTGATGGGGGGGGGGGGTTTGGGGGGGGGGAAGGGGAGCCACAGAGTCAAGCGTACCTCCATTAGCGGTGTTACATGAACAAAGTGAGAACTGGTAGAAGATTAGTTGTGCAGCTAAATTTTGAACAGCTTGAAGGGGAGAAAGAGATGATTTAGAGGGAGACCAGCCGTGCATGATATTCAGAATTCTGCACAATTCTCCAGAATGTATTTGTCCCATAAACACATTATAATCATACTAATAAATCATTTAAGAAGCAATACAGAAAAATGTTATTTCTGAAATGTGCAGGATTTAAAATTCTTCTGCAGAATTCTCCCATCATAAACCCTAACTGTTCCCCTGACTTCCCACTCCATATCTAACATAAGAACATAAGAAATGCCATATGGGGTCAGACCAAAGTCCACCAAGCCCAGTATCCTGTTTCCAACAGTGGCCAATGCAGGACACAAGTACCTAGCAAGTTCCAAAAAAGACACACAGGTTCCACAATGCTTTCCTGGGTCATTTTTAGTAATGTTTTATGGACTTTTCTCCAGGAACTTGTCCAAACCTTTTTTAAACCCAGCTATACTAACAGCTTTTACTACATCCTCCGGTAATGAGTTTGATTACATGTTGAGTGAAAATATATTTTCTTTTGTTAGTCTTAAACGGGTTACACTATAGCTTCATTGCGTGCCCCCTAGTCTTTCTACTTTCTGATGGTGTAAACAATTGATCTACCTGTTCCACTCCATTCATTAATTTATAGACCTCTATCATATCTCCCCACAGCTGTCTCTTTTCCGGATTGAAGAGCCCAAACTTTTTATGTCTCTCCGCAGAGGGGTATCCTTCCATCCCCTTTACCAATGTGGTGGCTCGTCTATGTACACTTTTAATTCCGCTATATCCTTTTTAAGATACGGTGACCAGAATTGTACACAATATTCAAGGTGCAATCACAACATGGAACGATACAAAAGCATTATAATACCCCTTGTTTTATTCTCCATTCCTTTTCTTAGGCTTTCTAGCATTCTATTTGCCTTCTTGGCCGCTGCTGGACACTGGGCAGAGGGTTTCAATGAATTATCCACGATGACGCCTAAATCTTTTTCCTGGGTGGTGGTTCATAATGTGGAACCTTGCATTGTGTAACTATAGTTTGGGTTGTTCTTTCCTAGGTACATAAACTTTGCACTTACATAGTAACACAGATGCACATTCTAATGTGTGCATCCAGGTCCCTGTGCACTTGATCGTAACCGGGATGCACAGAGGTAGACCTGATTCCAATTCCGCAGGGGCTAGACATGCCCCATGGGATCAGAATTGGGACCCGATTTCAATTGGCCTGCATGAATAGACCCCTACCCAGCTAACTCAGCCAGGCTCCTGAATGGAGCCGCGGTGCAATGACATCCCATTGCCATGGCACTGGGGCTCCATTTGGGAGCCGCGATTCCAGGCCGCCGACCACAATTTCCTTTTCCCCCAGCTCTACCCCCGATCTGGCCTTCCATGACCAGGGTCAGGTTGCGGGGGATTAACTTTGTCCCCCCCCCAGCCCCTTCCGTGCCCTGAAACGAAAGAAAAAAAAATGTCCATGGAGGTTATCTACCCCCAGGGTGTAATAACCTCCCCAGCCGATTCGCCAGCCCTGGACATACAGGGCTGACATTAGAATCGGCCCTGTACATCCAGGGCCGGTGACCGCCCACTGCCTGTCCACTCTCTGCTCCCAGGCCACCTCTTTCCCACCCCCAACTAACTTCCCTGCACAACCACGGGGAAGTTATTCGGTGCTATTCGTGGTTCAGAATAACCGCCTGGGGCACACTGCTAATCACCTTCCTTTCATCCGAGTGAGTTCCGTTTACCATCACCTTTCTGTCATCTGTCAGTCAACCAATTTCTGATCCAGTTCACCACCTTGGGACCCATCCCCAAGCTGTTTAGTTTATTGATAAGCCTCCTATGAGGAACAATATCAAAGGCATTGCTAAACTCTAGGTAGATCACATCCATCACATGCCCTTGATCTAGTTCTTTGAAAACCCAGTCAAAAAACACAATCAGATTTGTTTGGCAAGATCATCCTTGTTGCCTCAGATCATGCAACCTGTTGAGTTTGAGAAAGTCCATGTTTCTCTCTTTCATTAAACCATGACTATCAACATGTTCAGTAATTTTGTACTTCATAATGGTTTCCCCATGTCCATTGCATTTCAGTAGCTTTAATATTGCTTTTGACATACAAGGCTACTACTCCTCCTTTTCCATTTTCTCTGTCTCTTCTGAATAGATTATAGCCAGCTATGTCTATATCCCAATCATGTGATTTATTAAACCATGTTTCTGTAATGGTCACAATGTCCAAATCCATTTCCACCATTAGGGCTTCCAGGTCTGGAATTTTGTGAGCACAAATGCTCGAAGCTTAGCCAACAAAATTCGGGACCTGGAAGCCCTAATGGTGGAAACAGATTTGGGCATTGTGGCCATTACAGAAACACGGTTTAATGAATCACATGGTTGGGATATAGCTACAGCTGGCTATAATCTGTTCAGAAGAGACAGAGAAAATGGAAAAGGAGGAGTAGCCGTGTACGTCAAAAGCAATATTAAAGCTACTGAAATGCAGGGGACATGGGGAAAAGAAGAAGCGCTCTGGATTGCATTGGAAAGAGGAGATGGCACTGTCATCCATATTGCTGTAGTCTACAGACCTCTGACTCAAATTGAAGAGAGAGATAACGAATTGATTATAGATATTGCCAAGATAGCAACAAAGGGGAAAGCAATCATATTGGGTGACTTTAATCTACCTGATGTGGATTGGATTACTCCTTCTGCACATCTAGAAAGAAGCAAAAAAATTGTGGATACTCTCCAAGATGCATTACTTAGATAAATGGTGATGGAACCAACCAGGGAAAGCTCAATGCTGGATGTAGTGCTCACCAAAGATGTTAGTGTATCGAATGTCTGCATGAGTGCCCCTGTGAGCAACAGTGACCATCACATGGTGTGGTTTGAGATAAAAGCCATGGTACAGGCCAATCATAGCAAGCTCAAAGTCCTAAACTTCAAAAACACTAACTTCAATAAAATGGCCGAGTACTTAAAGGAGGAGATGACGGGGTGGAAGGAGATAAGGGAAGTAGAATTGCAATGGGCTAAACTAAAGGTGGCAATAAAAGGGGCAACAGATAAATATGTAAGAAAAGTAAATAAAAACAAGAGGAGAAGGAAACCTATTTGGTTTTCCAAAGAGGTGGTTGCTCAAATAAAGGCAAAAAACACAGCTTTCGCAAAATTCAAAAGCTTGCAAACAGAACACAGAAATGAATACAGGATCAAGCTCAAAGAGTCTAAAAGAGAAATAAGGATAGCAAAATCAAAGGCAGAGGAAAAGATGGCTAAAGATGTTAAGGGTGGCGACAAAACTTTCTTCAGGTATATTCGGGAAAGGAAGAAGATCAGAGTTGGAATTGCAGGACTCAGAAGTGCTGGGAAAGGACTCGTGGAAAGTGACACTGAAAAAGTGAAATTGCTAAACAAATATTTCTGCTCTGTTTTTACTAAAGAAGATCGTGGAGATGGACCAGCTGTGACTCCCAAATATAAAAATGGGAATGAAGTAGATACCACACCATTCACAGAAGATGAGGTGTTAGAACAACTTGCTAAACTGAAAGTGGACAAAGCCATGGGACTGGATGGGATACATCCCAGGATACTGAAAGAGCTTAGAGAGGTTCTTGCAGGAACGTTAAAGGATATCTTCAACAGATCCTTGGAAACAGGAGAGGTTCCTCAGGACTGGAGAATGGCTGATGTTGTACCTCTACACAAAAGTGGTGACAGGGAAGAAGTGTCAAACCACAGGCCCGTGAGCCTTACCTCGGTGGCGGGAAAAGTAATGGAGGCGCTCCTGAAAACTTTCTCAAAACCAACAGCTTGCAAGATCCGAGGCAACATGGTTTTACCGAAGGACGGTCTTGCCAAACAAATCTGATTGATTTCTTTGACTGGGTGACCAAGAAACTAGATTAGGGGCATGCAATGGATGTCATCTACCTGGATTTCGGCAAAGCCTTTGATACTGTTCCTCATAGGAGGCTTGTCAATAAACTCAGTAGCTTGGGGATGGGTCCCAAGATGGTAAACTGGATTAGAAATTGGTTGACTGACAGACGACAGAAGGTGATGGTACATGGAGCTCACTCGGATGAGAGGAAGGTGATTAGTGGGGTGCCCCAGGGTTCAGTCCTGGGTCTGGCACTGTTCAATGTATTTGTGAGTGATATTGCTGAAGGACTGAATGGAAAAGTTTGTCTTTTTGCAGATGACACAAAAATGTGCAACAGAGTGGACTCCCCCAAGGGAATGGTTAACATGAGGAAAGATCTACAAAAGCTGGAAGACTGGTCTAATGCTTGGCAACTACGATTTAATGCAAAAAAGTGCAGTGTCATGCACTTGGGTAGCAGAAATCCAAGGGAAATGTACACGATAGGGGGTGAGAGGTTGGTATGCACGGTTCAGGAGAAAGACCTTGGTGCGATTATCTCTGATGATCTCAAGGTGGCAAAACAGTGCAACAAGGCGGTGGCAAAAGCCAGGAGGATGTTGGGCTGCATACAAAGAGGGATTACCAGCAGAGAGGAAGAGGTACTTATGCCACTCTACAAGTCACTGGTGAGGCCTCACTTGGAATACTGTGTTCAGTTTTGGAGACCATATCTTACAAAAGATGTAAAAAGACTGGAAAATGTTCAGAGGAAGGCGACCAAAATGATTTGGAGCCTGTGTCAGAAGCCTTATAAGAAGAAACTTGAAGACCTAAATATGTACACTTTGGAGGAGAGGAGGGACAGGGCAGATATGATTCAGACCTTTAAATACTTAAAGAGAAATGATGAACAAACAAACCTCTTCCAAAGACGGGGAAGCTGTAAAACTAGAGTGCATAACATGAAGCTGCAAGGTGGTAAATTGAAAGGCAATGTCAAGAAATATTTCTTCACTGAAAAGGTGGTGGATGCTTGGAATGCCCTCCCGATGGAAGTGGTGGGGGCAAACACGGTGACGGGATTCAAAACGGCATGGGACAAACACAGTGGATCCCTTTACAGCAACAGGATAAAACCAAAATGAATGGTACCATCTAACTTCTGAACCATCTAACGTCTCAAATAGGGGTGTCCTACATGGAGTGGTGGGTTCACCCCTAAACAAAGACATGGGGAGGGGTGGCCTGCACAGAGCAAAAGGTGCACCTATTCTTGCCATCTTGCTGGGCAGACTAGATGGACCATGCTGGTCTTTATCTGCCATCATTTACTATGTTACTATGTTACCATTTTGCCCAGTACTGCTGTCAGGCTCACCAGTCTGTAGTTTCCGGGATCACCCCTGGAACCCTTTTTAAAAATTAGCGTTACATTGGCCATTCACCATTGTTCAAATATTATAGATGATTTTAATGATAGTTCACAGATTACTAATAGTAGGTCTTCAATCTCATATTTCATTTTTTTCAACACCCTCAGATGTATACCATCTAGTCAGGTGATTTGCTACTCTTTAGTTTATCAAATAGTTGTAATACATCTTTCCGGTTTATCAATATTTCTTTTAATTCTTCTGATGCATCACCTTTAAATACCATTTCATTCTTGGGTAACTTCCCTACATCTTCTTCGAAAAGAATTCATTGTCTCTCCACTATGGCCCTTTCCCCTCTTAGTGCCCCTTTTATCCCTCTATCATCTAACAGTATAACTGACTCTCTCACAGATTTTTTGCTATGAATGTAATTGAAAACGTTTTTATTATGCATTTTTGCTTCAACGGCAAGCTTTTTTTCAAATTTTCTCTTTGCCTGCCTTATCAATGCCTTGCCAGTGCTTATGTTGTTTCCAGTTTTCATCATTTGGCTCCTTTTTCAATTTTCTGAAAGATGCTTTTTTGGCAACAACAGCCTCTCTGACCTCACCTTTAAACCATGCTGGCAGTTTTTTGGACTTCCTTCCACTTTTCTTAAAGTGTGGAATACAGCTGGTCTGGGTTTCCAAGATAGTATTTTTAAACAACACCCAAGCTTGATGTAAATCTTTAACCTTTGCAACTGCTCCTTTTAGTTTTTTTCTTAACTATTTTTCTCATTTTATCATAGTCTCCCTTTTGAAAGTTAAAAGGTAGTACTGTGGATTTTCTTACCCTCCCTCCTCCATTTATTAAAATCAAACACGATCATGCTATGATTACTATTGCCAAGTGGCTCCAACACCCTTATCTCTTGCACCAGATTTTGTGTTCCACTAAGGACTAGGTCCAAAATGGCTTCCCCTTTGGTCAGTTCATGAACCAGCTGCTCCAAGAAGCAGTCATTTATTACATCTAGAAATTGTATCTCCCTAGCTTGTCCTGCTGTGACACTGACTCAGTTGATACTGGGGTAATTGAAATCACTTATTACTGTATTGTAATTTTTGTTAGCTACCCTGATTTCTTTCAGCATTTCATCAACCATCTGTTCATTCAGGCCAGGTGGATGGTAATATATCCCCACTGCCATTGCCTTCCACTTTTTACATGGAATTTCTAGCCATAGAAATTCTAGTTTATTTTGTTTCCTGCAAAATATTTATCCTGTGTGACTCAATGCCCTCTCTAACATAGAGTACAACCCCTACATCAATTTGATCTACCCTATCGTGATATAGTCTATACCCAGGTATCACAGTCCTATTGGTTGTCATCCTTCCACCAGGTCTCTGAGATGCCAATCATATCTAACCTTTCATTCAGTGCTATATATTCTAGGTCTCCTATTTTAATTTTTAGACTTCTAGCATTTGCATACAGGCATTTTACAAGTTGTATTTTATTCATATTAACAATCTCTGTTGTTCCCGTGGCTTGAACTTCCCCCAAAACAAACACAAAGGATTTTTCTCTCTCTGCCTCCTCCAAATTAAAAGCCTGTTTCCTAGCTTTCTGTCTCTCCCAGTCCCCTGCCAACTAGGGTTGCCAACTGGCTTCAGATGCGCCCGACAGGTTTGATCCAGTCCTGGGTTTACCTCATTGCATGCAGGGATATGTAGTTCTGATTTCTCCATTGCACTCCATAAGAAAAGGAAAACTACAAGTCACTGCATGCAATGGAGTAAATCCAGGACTGGATCAAGCCTGTCGGGCGCATCTGGAGCCAGTTGGCAACCCTACTGCCAACAAGACCATGAGCTCATCCTCTGCAGCCACTAGGGTTGCCCACTGGATCCAGATGCCCCCGGCAGGCTTGATTCAGTCCTGGGTTTACCCCATTGCATGCAGGGACATGTAGTTCTTATTTCTCCATTGCACTCCATAAGAAAAACGAGACTACATGTCCCTGCATGCAGTGGGGTAAACCCAGGAATGGATCAAGCCTGTCAGGTGCATCTGGAGCCAACTGGCAACCCTAGCAACCACCCAGGCTTGAGCCCCCAGCCCCTAGAAATACTCCCAAATTGTTTGCAGTGGCAGGAATGTCCTCTGGCTCTTTATTCCCTTGCCTTTTCTTCCCAGTGCTAGCTAGTTACAATTTATTTTTTTTAATTAAGACTGTTCAGGAGGCTCAATAGGTGAACAGCTGTACCTCAGGGTTAAGCAGCCAGCAGGAGGCAAAAGTTGGGCTTTAGGAAGGAGCACATTAGTTCAATCTCAAGTTGCTCCTTGATACTAAACTGCAGCTATTCAGCTTAGTGATCACTGAATCTCAGAAACTTAGACAAAAAGCTATTAGACAAGCTATGTCTGCCTTTACTCACTCACTCTCTCCTTCAGCTGCACAGGCCCACACTGCTATTGTAGCCTTCCTGTTTTTTAGCCTGTGCAGCTGACACTGCCATTCCTTCCTGTTTGTTTGTTTTTTTTATTTTTTTTTTAATTTGGGACATGAGGCTTCTTCTTTTTTGCAGCTGTGCAGCATTGCTGTTGCTTCTTCTTCCCATCCTAAATTCTGTAGGGCAAATGCTGAATTCTACATGGGAGGGGAATGCTGAACAAAGTTGGCATTGTGCAGTTGTGCAGAATTTCCCCAAGAGTATCTATTCTTCAAAATGATTGGAATCCTGTAATTGCTTTTGAGGAGGTCTTTGTGGTGCTGCTTGAAAATGAGTTTATAAACATGTGGCACACAGTACTTCAGAGGGCTAAAACATTGTGTTCTGTCAGTGTCAGCTGTCAAAGACAACAACCTGAAGATGAGCCACTTCAAATGGGAGAGTGAATCAGCTAATGTGATGACACAGGCAGGGCCGGATTTACCTATATGCCATGTACGCCATGGCGTAGGGCCCACAGCCGGCAGGGGCCCACAAAAAAAGAACCAGGTAATTTTTTTTAAACTCAATTTAAAAAAAAAACCTGGTGGCTGCCGCCGCGGGGCCCCCTCTGCTGCCGCGGGGGCCCCGTCTACAAGCTGAAGCGGTGCGGTGCGGTGCGGTCCGGTCGGGTGGGGTCGGGTCTCTCCCTCCCTCCCTCGCTGCAGGCTGCGAGAGACGCGAAGATAGAGCGTCTCCTCGCGTCTGTGTTAAGCCCGCAGGGGCTGATGGGATTTCCCATCAGCCCCTGCCGGCTTAACACAGACGCGAGGAGATGCTCTCCCTTCGCGTCTCTCGCAGCCTGCAGCCTGCAGCGAGGGAGGGAGGGAGAGAGACCCGACCCGACCCGACCCGACCCGACCGCTTCAGCTTGTAGACGGGGCCCCCGCGGCAGCAGAGGGGGCCCCGCGGCGGCAGCCACCAGGTTTTTTTTTTAAATTAAATTTTACTTTAGGCCGGGGGGGGGTAGGACTGGTAATGGGCTATGGGGGGGGGTAGGACTGGTAATGGGCTATTGGGGGGGCTGGGGCTGGAAATGGACTGGGGGGGGTAGGGCTGGTAATGGGCTATTGGGGGGCTGGGGCTGGAAATGGGCGGGGCTGGGCTGGGCTGGGCTGGGCTGGGCTGGGGGGGGGTTAAGGCTAGAGGTGGGCTGATGGGGTTAGGACTGGTAATGGACTGTGGGCTGTTGGGGGGGCTTAGAACTGGCAATGGGCTTTGGGGGGGGTTAAGACTGGTAATGGGCTGTGGGCTGATGGGGGCTGTCTGGTAATGGGCTATGGGGGGGGCTAGGACTGGAAATGGGCTGGGGGGTTAAGACTGGAGGTGGGCTGATGGGGTTAGGACTGGTAATGGGCTGTTGGGGGGGGTTTAGAACTGGTAATGGGCTTTGGGGGGGTTAAGACTGGTAATGGGCTGTGGGCTGATGGGGGTTGTCTGGTAATGGGCTATGGGGGGCTAGGACTGGAAATGGGCTGGGGGGTTAAAACTGGAGGTGGGATGATGGGGTTAGGACTGGTAATGGGCTGTGGGCTGATGGGGGGGTAGGACTGGCAATGGGCTATGGGGGGCTGACTGGAAATGGGTTGATGGGGTTAGGACTGGAAGTGGGCTGATGGGGGGTTAGGACTGGTAATGGGTTATAGGGGGGGCTTAAACTGAAAATGGTGTGATGGGGGGTTAAGGACTGAAAATGGGGTGATGGGGGGTTAAGGACTGTAAGTGGGGTGATGGGGGGCTAGGACTGGTATTGGGTTGGGGGGTTGCTAGGACTGGAAATGGGCTGATGGATGGCTAGGACTGGAAATGGGCTGATGCAGGGACTAGAAGGGAATGGATGCTGGGTGAGGCTGGAACTAGAAGGGAGCTGATGTTGGGGGAGGATTAGAATGGGATGGGGCTGGAAGAGTAAAATGGAGAAGGGAAAAATATTTTGTGTGGGAGGGATAAAAAATCTACAATTGGCCGGGTATTGGGAGAGTAAGTGGGGATTGAGGATGGAGGGGTAAAATTTGAGTGGATGAAATAGGAATGAGGAAAGAGCAAAAGGAGAAAGATTAGTATGTTAAAGCAGATGTAGAGAGAGAATGGAAAAAAATCTAGAAGAGAGAAGAAAGGACAAATGGACAGCAGACGATGGAGAGTTAGCAGAAGACACGAAGAAACCAGAAGAAAGTGGCTGGAGCAATTGCAGCTGAAAAAAATGCACAAAAGGTAGAAAAATATCTCTTTATTTTGAATTTATTAATTGGAATATGTCAGCTCTGGTAAATGTGCATCATTAACATCTGCGCTTTGTTTAGTACAAGAGCAAATTAATGTATAGTTTTATTTCTACAGTGTTGTACATTCCAAGTTTGGCTTTTGGGATTCCCAGTTTAATTATTGTCTTCCTATTTCTAAATTGTGATTACTTGTTTGGTGATGGTCTATGTTCTGCATGTGTAACTGAGCTGAGGTGTTCTGTTTATATAATTCCTATTTGACATTGCCACTTGTTCTCTTTCCCCAGTAGGTCATGTATTGTTGTTCTCTGAAATGTATTGGTTTAATATTTGCAGTGCTGCCTTTTGATTGGTAGAGTATGGTGCTTTGTGAGTCCTGGTAGTGCTGTTAGGATACGGCGGGTTTACTATGGGCAATGTTTGTAGTAGTTCCTAATGTGTCTGGCAGTTGGCACTGGATTATAGTAATGTAGAAATCTTTTAGTCTTTCTTTATCCATACACTCATTAAGAGGCACGTTTACTAAAAGTTAGTATATGGTAACATTATGCAAATATTTATGCAAATGATGCCCCTTATGCAAATGAGGTCCGCACCCCCCTTGGGCCGCCCCTGCTGGGGGCCCACAATTTTTGTTGGCGTAGGGCCTCACTCAAGGTAAATCCGGCCCTGGACACAGGCACTGTAGGACTGTCTCCCTAAGTAATTTCGCTACTCCCTGGGTTTTTGCAGGTATCCTGTTGATGGCCTCCACCACTGTCAAGTTATCTGACCTAAAGACTGCACTACTGATGTTTTTTTCTTTGCCACAGATGTGCAGAGCCATCATGATTGTGGAAAGATAATATCCCTCATTGTCCCTGATATGTCAAGTTTCGAGCCAAGATCTCATGCAAGAGGAGCCTTGGAAGTGGATGCCAAAGTCTTTTACCCTGGATGTATCGGTAAATTAATTTAATTCACAGATTTATATCCAATTTTTTCCACCTGAAGGAGAAGAAGAATAGCATACAAAAAACAACAAAAAATTAAACAATCAGGTTAGAAATTTACAAGCCAACTTTCCTTTTATCTACCATGATCACAATTAGTGGGGGGGGGAGTTATTAAGTTTCAAAAAAAATCTGACATTTTACCGCAACTTAGTTTACCACAAGAGTCACTGATCTGTGGTAACTCTTACAACAGGTTAGGGATTCCTGCAATAAAGGAATACAGCAACTTGTAGTGATCACTGCTAGATGCATTATTCCAAGGAAAAATCCTGGCATTATTTTTCCCATCCAGGAAGCATCAGGCTACTAACATGCAACCTGATGCTTCCGGCTGTAATCATAAAGGGGCCATGCTGCAGAAATATGGTGATCCAGGGGTCCACTTCCAATGGCACCATCAATGACTCAAGGGTTCCTCCCAGTGCAAATAACCCCCCATCAGCCCCACTAGAAGCTTTCCGGAAGACTCCCACCCTCCGCCTGTATAGATTTTCCCTCCAAGCCCATTTGGCCACCAGGCCTACCTTTCAACATGCCTGGTGGTCCAAAGGGGTAAGCCTGCAGGACCTATCCCCTCCCACTCCTGCCTGCACCGACTCCAGGTATAAAATGGTAGTTGGGATACCCTAGCAAGAGTCATGGAATTATCACTAGGGATCATCCCTAGTGGTAGTACTTTGAGACTACTGTTAGGGGATCCCACACGCCATTTTAAACTCAGAGTCAACACCAGCAGGAACAAGAAGAGATTGCTACTGACGGCCTCTCTCCTCATACCACTATAAACATTGACAGGTAGACCTGGTGGTATCCTGGGGTTGGGAGTTCTATTGAGATGGGGGGGTGAGGGTTTTTGTGGGGGTCTCTTTTGGACCTGATGAATGGGAAGGGGGCCCTGAGTCATTGTGGTACTGGGGGAAAGGGACCCCAGACCACCGGACATCTGTGGTTGCATGATAGTGGCCCATGCTCCTGGCAGGAAAAATAATGCCAGCTTTGAGCTGATGTTGGAATAATGTAGTTTGCCATGTTTTAATGCAAGCTGTGGTATTCACTTGATACTAATGATGTGATTTGCATGCTTTCCATCTCATTAGTTTTCAATGCACATTGCAGAGGTAAATTGCTTGCCCTTTAATATGCATTAAGGTACAAATAACATACGTTAGTGCCATAACACACTTTTGTAACTATTCTCTTAATCCTCAATTCTGTTATTCCATCAGTGTTAGGCTATCAAATATTGAGATACATTTGAACTGTAATAATATATACAAGAGTAATTACCTCGAGTTGAACATTCCCCGATCCCTGGCCGCCAGACCAAAATGTTCATTCCCCGCAGCCCAACCCTCAATCTGGCCTCCCAAGGCCAGGGTCAGGCTGCGGGGAATTTCCTCTGCCCCTTCCCACCTTTTCTACACCCGGGGCTGGCCAGATCCACCCGACTAGGGGAACTTATTCCACCTCAGAGGTGGAATAAGTTTCCCATTCAGGCCGCCGGCCTTGGACACACAGGGATGACATTGGAATCGGCCCTGTACATCCAGGGCCTCCGACCACCCACTGCCCGCCCTAACTCTTCCTCCACAACATCCCTGTCCTGCTCCCATCTAACCTCCCCGTACAATTTGCGGGAAAGTTAGTCAGGGTTGGAAGAGGGGCTGAATAGCGCCTCGGAATGACCCTGTATGTTACTATGTAAAGTTTTTTGGTTTATGTAGTAGCATTCTCTCAGACAAAATACAACCTTAATCCTACCTATGTCACCCACAAACATTTACACTAATACTGTATATATACTGAAAAGTCTTTGTCATAACTGCACAGAGCGTTAATTTCATTGTATTTTAGTATTTTCATGTGTTTGTAGCAATAAAATGGCAAAACACATGTAACCCTCTTTCTCTGTGGTCCTTACGGTGAATTTAGCAACTGCTTGGCAGACAAGGATGTATGCCAATCCTATGAGCTTTTTACTTTGTCTTTACTTAGTAGCTCATGGAGCTTTAAGTGGGGACTGGAAAAAGTCAGGAGGTCTTTCCTTCAATTTACTCTTTACCTTAGTTGAGCAGTAAATTAGTACTTTACCACTCTGAAACCTGTTAGTGAATTTTACTTAGTTGCCACTCTTAAGTGGAAATCTCTCTCTCTTCTCTATAGTACTTTGTCCCAGAGTTCCTTAATTTGCAGCAGCTACAAAATGTTATTCAGGTGCAAGGGGAAATACAGAGGAGTTCCCTGGCTCAGATGACTTGAGCTCTACAGAGACTGCCACTCCACCCTCCAGTGCAAGCACTACTTAAAATGATGGCAGAAGATGAACCTTATCACTTTTTGGTGAACTTTGAATGCTGTCCGCATGGCTGGATGGCCAGAGGCAACATGGACTAATTACTTGGGGAATCTGCTGATGGGCAGCAGTCGGACTGCATTCCAGGATACCAACCCTGATGGGTAAGCTACATATGAAGCCTTCAAGGTTGCCATATTGGAACACGCTGACTATATACCAAAGGCCTACTGCCAGTAATTCAGAAAGGGAGGGCTCCAGATAAAAGAGAACCTTGGAGGTTCCTCTACCGATTGAAGAAGTTTGCATGGAAGTGGCTGCAACCGGAGGAAAAAACCAGGCCCAAGATAGCCAAGATTGTGCTTTTGGAGGGCTTCACTCCCCCTGATGAAACAGTGGGTACTCAGCACCCTAAACGTATTGCTGGAGAGTGCACTGGAAATAGTCGAGGGGTATCATAAAGCCCAGCCGGTGACTGGAGCAGACAGTGAGATGGGAAAGAAATCACCCGTTAGCCCAAGATGACAGAAGGGGAAGCCAGAAAGGATGTTGGTCCCCAGGTCCCCATATTCCAACCCCCAACATCACCTCCTTGGTGAGGGCATGGCCCCAACCATGACATCTCACTTGTTTTAGGTGTAGAGCCTGGAGACACTTTGCTCGGGAATGTCCTCGGGGTACGGAAGAACACATGGATGTCAGCCTAACAACCCTCACATCTGCGCTTTTGTGGACACTCCCTGGGGCTCAGAACTTTGTGATTCCAGTGGAGTTTAAGGGAACCTGCCTTCAGGTTTTGATAAACTTCAGGAATGTGCTGACCCTCATTCTCCGGGAAACCGTAACCCGATTTCAAAATAACTATGCAAAAATGTTAACACCGGCCTGTGTGCATGAAGACTAGAGGCAATATCCAACAGCACAGTATTCACTTAAGACTCAGCCGGGCAAGCCACATTTGAGGTCGTGATAAACAGGTACAGTTATATTGACAGTCATGTCCCGTCTGCCAACTTCATTACCCCTCTAGTGCCTATGCCTTTTATTGAAACCCCATTTGAAACAGTGGCCATGGACCTGGTAGGTCGCTTGGAGCAAGCCACCCGAAGCAACAAGTATATTTTAGACATACTAGACTATGCTACCCGGAGGCCATTGCTTTAAAGATTATGAAGACTACTATGATCATGAATGCCCTCTGGAAAGTATTCTTGTGAGTGGGAATACCTGATGAGATGCTCACAGATCAAGGAGCATCCTTTGTATCCAGGGTGATGAAGCAAATGAGTGCCTTGGTGAAGGTCAAGATATTGCAAACATCAGAATATCACCCACAGACAGAAAGCCTCATTGAGTGATTCAATAACACTTTAAAACTGATGTTAAAAAGGTTTGTGCAGGAGGATGGGAAGAATTGGGACATTCTCCTATCCTATTTAATATTTGCCATCTGTGAGATACCTCAGAGTTCACAGGGTTTGCCTTTTGAGTTTCTCTTTAGAAGACAGCCAAGAAGCATATTTGACATGTTAGGGGAGGACCTGGGAAGAACCACCACATGTTGGGTATAATTTGGTGGAGTATATTATACAAATGCAAGACAGACTGAAGAAAGACAGAGCGGTGGCCAAACTCAGTCTGGAATAATCCGAAGCCAAGCAAGCCAGGGGCTACAAGTGGAGAGCCATGCACCATACCTTCCAACTGGGACACAGAGTTTTAGTCTTGCTGCCCTCATCCGAGAACAAGTTACTCTGTAAATGGCAGGGGCCCTGTAAGGTTGAGAGAAAGTAGGGTCTATTAACTACAAGATTGTCAAGCCAGATAAATGGAAGAAAGCCCAAAATTTACGATATTAACCTATTGAAAAGTGTACTCCAGTGATGGCTATGACAGCACATGGAGATGATTTTGGGCTGGAAATTTCAGCCTCATCAGATCCAGCTCAAGTCTCAATTGGAGACCAGCTTTCTGCTGCCCAGAGAAGAGATCTAGAAGGGTTGATCTACCAGAACCTAAAGGTGTTCACCACCTGCCCAGGACGAACCCATCTCATTTGTCATGATATCATTACTTGTATAAATACAACCTAATGAGGTCTCTTTTTCTGAACGAATTTCTGTAGTACTAAGAAATGTTTCGTCCAATCTGCTTTTTAGAATAAATTAAACAATCTATGTGTTAACACTGATATTAGGTCTCAGATTCGACTTGCACTCTTTTTGGACTCGCGTCCTTTCTTACGGTGCTGTCAATAACATCAATGACCTCAGTGCTCTTTAAATTCCAGGTATGACGACAATGTTGAATTTACTAATAAATATATCGTGACTTAACTTAAAAACCTTATCCCTTCTCATGCAGCTTAGGTAATCTGGATCCCGACGCTCTATTTGTGGCGCCGTATCGGCGTTTCAAACTACTGTTTTCTTCAGGAGATCCTGCCCCAAACCTAAAAACACAAACAACACTCTAAGAACCTATCCATTATCCCTTATCTCTATAACTTATTCTAATAAAACCACATTCTAAAAGGTCATTACTGACCTTGGAGTGGTTATCCAGCAATGACCCTATCGGATTCTGGAGGTCCAATGACACACTATAACCAAGGAGCTGGAAGATATGCTTAACTAGGGAGCTATAGAAGAGTTCAGGAGTTGGCTGGTCATCACCCATCTTCCTGGTTCCTAAACCAAACAGAAGTATCAGATTCTGCTTTGACTTCTTGAGGGTCAATGCAGCTTCTAAATTGGGAGTGTATCCTGTGCTAGAGTAGATGATCTAATCGATCAACTCAGTGGAGCATGCTTTATATCAATCTTGTACCTGATCAAGGGATATTGATAGGTACCCTTGACTCTAGCTATCAGGAAAAAAAACTGCATTTCAATCCCACAAGATCTATTCCAATTTACAGCGCTGCCCTTTGGATAACATGGGGCTCCCACCATGTTTCAATGCCTAGTTGACCGCCTACTGAGTCCACACAAGGAGTATATGGCTGCCTACCTTGACAACATCATCATCTACAAGACAGACTGGACCACCCATCTAACCCAAGTACAAGCCATATTGACTAGCCTGCGGAAAGCTAGGTTTATGGCCAGCCCCAAGAAATGTTTTCTGCGAGGTCGCTCAGGAATGGGCAGATACAACCTCAAATATGGTAGGTGGATGCCATTGCCCAGGTCTCCACCCCAAAATTGCAAAAAAGAGGTTTGTGCCTTCCTTGGACTGATTGGTTATTGCTACCGGTTCATTACAAATTTTGCAGAGGTGGCAGAGACATTAACCAATCTCCTCCAGAAGAGAGCTTCTGAATTGATTCAGTGGTTACACATTAGCAAGAAATCAAGGTTTGTTCCTTTCATCACTTCTTTCATCTTATTTGTATCTCACTGCAGCATACTCAGGAACATTTCCATAGCACTGCTCTGCTGAAGCCAAAGATAACATATTCAAATGAAACTTTAAAATATGAGAAGAAAAAGATAGCTATGCTCGGTAATTATTTATTTTCATTAGATGAAGGCTATGCCGGCACTGATGGCTTCTGCTTCCTTTGCAAGCTGTTTCTTAACCTTGAAATAACTTTTGGAAAGTGTGACCTTTTATTGTTTTGCTAAAGTCTTCCTGCCTACATATTGCTAAGGCCTCACTTACAATGGACTTCTGCAGCTATCACTTTGGATCTGAAATTAATTACTCACCTTTTACAAATCTAAGGGAAGTTACAACCAAGAAGGGACGTGCACAGGCAAGCAATACTTTGTTACGTTTCTGAAAAATTGGCTTCTCGTCCCCTACAATTTTCGTTGATTTAATTGGCCCATTTCACACGTTCATTTTAATAAAACATGTTTAACACTTGTTAGAACTTTTTCCATACGCATTAATTCATATTAATGTATGTTGAATCAATTTTGTGTGCACTAACCAAGCAAACGTGCACTAATGAATTCCTACAATCAGACTAAGACCCCAGATCAAGTGAGCTTATACTCTAAGGGGCGTGTTTACTAAGCTATGCTGAGGATGTGCAGGAATCACATGTTGAGAGTAGAAATAAACGCATGTTGAGTGCAACAGTAGTGCGCTACCTGTTCAGGGCATGTACAGCATGGCCCCATCAGATAGTACACTGATATGAACTCTAACAAAAGCCAATGACAATCACACTTAATGCAGGCGCACTTAATGCTACTAGTGAGGTGACGTTAAGTGTGCCTGTGCTAACTGCAAGACTGTTGGCGAATGAGCACTGCAAATCGCATGATAGGCTTGCTGTGCAGACATACCGATGCTCCACCCTTACCCTGCCCATTTCCCTCCCCATCACGCGCTAAGCACATATTGCTAAATTAACCCCGCACTGTCTGTTTAACACACGTGTTAGTGCAGTTCATTAGCGCAGTCTTGAGCATACGTTAATAGCTAGCACAGTTTGGTAACATACCCCTAAGCTGAGCATGAGATCATAGATGGTGAAGTGACTTGGCCAAGGCTACAAGGCACCTCAGTGATAGGAGAGGAAGGATACCCATACAAAAAAAGGCTTAAAAGGTTATGGCTCTTCAACTTGGAAAAGAGACTACTGAGGGGAGATATGATAGAAGTCTACAAAATAATGAATGGAGCAGAACAGGTAAAGGTAGATCAGTTATTTATTCCTTCAAAAAGTAGAAAGACTAGGGAACATGTAATGAAGCTACAATGTAGCACATTTAAGACTAATCAGAGAAAATAGTTTTTCACTCAACACATAACTCTGGGATTCGTTATTGGAGGATGTAGCAAAAGCTGTTAGTGTAGCTGAGTTTGAGAGACTTGGGCAAGTTCCAGGGATAAGCAGCATGGATTCGGTCTACCTTCTGAGATCCTGATAGGTACTTCTGACTTGGACTGGCCACTGCTAGAAAAAAGATACTGAGTCTGATAGACCTTTGGTCTGAAACAGTGTGGCAGATCTTATGTTCTTAGTGGGAGAAGCAGAATTTGAATCCTGGCTTTCCTGGTTCTTAGCCTACAGCTCTAACCAGTAGGCTATCCCTCCACTTTCATGCCTTTTAGATAAGGTTGTTTTACAATTTACATCTCATTATGCTCAGTTTGCTGGATAAAAAGGATGTTTCTAATAGTCTGGTACTAAAAAGCATGCATGACAAATTAGGATGATTTTTTCAGGTGCTGACATTTTTCAAATATGCCTTCCCATTTTCTGAGGCAGCCAGCTTTGGAAGGACTAATCACCCTGAGCTTTGAATTCCACTGCTGTTACTTTTTCTCACTGATAGGCTGCTTTAATCATAAAGAATGAGCTCTCTAATCTGTATTCTTACACTCCAGTTTCAGTTGATCTCCTCGTTCTACATCTAAAGTTTCTGCCAAATACCTTTAGGGACCTTAATCATTCTGATGGGGAGAAATAAAAATGAAATGAAATCATTTCCATCCATATCTTGTAAGAAGAAAGATGGAGTTTTCAGGCAAAATTAATGACGCTTTTTTGCCCTCCAGCACAATGTCTCATACTTTTTTGAGCAACGACCTTTGCCAACAGAAAAAACATTAATGTACTGTAAGGTATGACTCACCTCTTCTTATTCTTGAACCATGTACTCAATCAAATATTTCTAATCCATAATATGAAACCATGAATTCAGGAGGAAGAGAGATCAAGAAATATAGTGTGAAGGACTCAGAAATGCAAAAGAAAAGACAGAAACTTTGGACATTTTTGTTGAAACAATCTGCACATTTGACCTTTAACGAATTCCTGAGGGGAAACAAATAGAACTTGTCTAATATGCCCTAAGTAATAATGACACAACTATCTAACATACCTAGCACATTGGGGGGGGGGGGGGGGGGGGTTATTTTGGAAGTTTCCTCATGTCTAGAAAGCTCATTTACACATGTAGATAGGCATTCACATGTAAAAGCCATTTTAGAACAATAGTTTTTTTCTAAACATAGTGATACTTAGCTTGTTTAAAATCCCTGGAAGTGTGGTGAGGGTGGGTGGAGGAAGTGATTTTGATAGGCGTATAGTATAAACATGGCTTCCCCTTTTCACGTGGAGCGTGATTCCATGATGTGCACATCTGGCCCGTGGACACATCTAAATAAAAAACGGGACCCCTCTGAACCTAATTCTGCATCTACGAGACTGGATGTGCCCGCAGGTCCAAAATCGGGGAGATAAGACGTATTTGGCAGGCATGTACAAGCACTATTCGGCTGGCTCCATGTCTTGGACAGGTAAATGTTTTGGATGTCCCTGTGCCCACCATATTCAGAAACGTTACATGTTTTGAAACCTGCCCATCCCGCGATGTACCCACAGATGCCACACCCCTTGGGAAAAACATGCATCTCCTAAGCTGCTCATCACAGACAGTAGTTTGCTGATGCACACGAGACATAAATACCAATGAGAAATGACAGCTGCTGAAACCTAGACAATATACCAGTCCCCCTCATGCCCTGAAAAATGCTAGGTAAGCCCATTCCCCCCCCCCCAGTATGTTATACCAGAATGTACATGTAAATGTGAACATGTATGTCAGGACATACCTTGCATCAAATGCTATACACTTAGATTGTGAGCCCTGTGGGGGACAAGGGAATAAAAAGTACCTGTTAGTATATATGTAAACCGCTCTGATGTGTAAGTAAAGGGCGGTATATCAAATGCCTAAACCATAACCATAACCATAACCATATATGGCATTAGGAACCGGCCCACGTGATTCCTGCCCTGGTAATCTCTACAAATATGCCTCAAACTGCTAGGGATGGGCCCTCACCAAGTCCACAAAACCTCAAACTGACATTGCAGGTCCCCAAAGGATGCATAATATCACTGAGCAACAAATGTAAGCCCTTTTTGTGCCTATAGCCTATAAATTCACTCATTTTGCTGCTCTGCACTACCATTCCCCTCTTATCTCTCCCTACACCCCTCCCCCTGAACTCTGCTCGCCTGTCAGATTGCTTCTTTCTGTGTCCTTCTCTTCTACTGCCAAATCCAGACATTGATCCTTTCACTTAGCTGCTCCTTATGCCTGGAACAATCTACCTGAGTATGTACGGCAGGCTTTATCCTTGGTCCCCCTCAAATCCAGGCTAAGCGCTCACCTCATTGTTCCCACTAATGGATCTGATCCACCTAAGCTCCCTTGTGTTCCTGACCATTCCCCCTAGATGTATCCTGTCCACAGTTGCTATGTTATCTGTCCTGACTAAATTTTAAGCTCTGTTGAGCAGGGACCATCTTTTACGTGTCTTGGTGCTGGCTGTGTATGCCTTGTAGTGCTATATGAATGAACAGTAGTAGTTGTAATAGGGCCTTCTGGCTATGGCATCTGAGGCCCACCTATCTGGGTAATGGCATTCCTCACAGCAACTATGCCTGTCTCATTGTGGCGTATGTTAGTCTGTATACATCCGCTACCTGTGGGTCACTCTGTCTGCCCTCCCACAACCAGCCTTGTGGCACTGCTCCCCTGGTCGGGGCTGTGTGGGCATGGGAGGGGGAATCCCTGTGCCATCACACAAAGTAGCCAGACTCTAGATATATCACCACTCTTGCAGCTCTCATTGATCCTTGGCCGGGTAGGGATGTAGGCTGCATGGGACAATCCAGGGAATGCTGGCACTACCTCCATTGTGTCTCCCAGTGCCAGGCTCAGTGAATTTATGGCTGTCCTATCACACTGCCAACAATAATTGATCTTATGAGAGTACCCTATGTACAATGATCCAGAAGGAATCAGCATAGGTTCCCTATGGCTCAATGTCAAAACATACCCCTGTCAATAATAGGGACCCTCAGAATACGGGCATTCAGCAGTGCAAACATCACTAATACATGCTAAACAGCAACATCATTGGTCCCACAAAATGTGCATTATGGGCACGCATTTGTGCTGTTTTCACTGTTTAGTGCCCTTATTCTGTGGGTCCCTTAGCATTGACAGAGATATATTTTGACAGTTAACTATGGTGAACCCTCTCTGAGTTTGACTGCCCAATCACAATGGCACACAGTGATGCTGCGGTCATCCATATGGTCCAGGTACTAGCCAGGCTTTCATGTCCTCCCTGAATTGTAGATCACCCTGTGCACCCCTCAAACCATACACATGCATACCACCCTCTCTTTCTGTCACAAAAACATGATTCTGCAAAAAGATGCCCTGAACCTGTACATAAAAGCTATGACATAACATCATTGCATGGGGTACCAGGACTACAAATAAGATCTCCGTTTCTTGCTCTAAAAGGAATCATTTCCCTGCTCATGCCCATATTATCCCTGCATCAGTAGTCCCATTTTTCTGAATATGGGAATTGTTAGGGTCCCAAATATTTGCTCCTTTAGCACAAAAAGCACATTAGTGCATAGTCTGAATAACCACTATTGCTCTTCTTAATATTTCTGTAAGGGTATTTATTAATGTGTCTAGACCTTACAACATTCCCTCACCTCTGTTCCCTGTACCTTAAGACTGCATCTAGTGTTTTTTCCACACTGCAGTCACACCAGTTCATGACATACTTGTCACAACCATTCTTCAATATAGGCCACATTGCAGAGAAGAATATAATGTTTTCTAAGTCCTGGCCTTAGTCTGCGTTTCAGCAGGAATAACGTGGATGTTTCCGGGAAACATTTAATACGTACACAGGCCATTCCTGAATATGCTTTCTATGTCTCTGTGACTGACCATGCTCCCATTCTGCCCTCATTCTGAGATCCCTGTGCTAGCGCCGTGGACGTGCATGTCAGCAGTGTTTCAGAATATAGTCTGGGACATTTTCGGCAAATAAACATCCCTGCCACACATACAAACTCTTTATTCATATTCTGGAATGATTCCCATAGGCAGGGCCGGATTTACCTATACGCCATGTACGCCATGGCGTAGGGCCCACAGCTGGCAAGGGCCCACCCACCGCAGGGCTTCAGAGGGAGCCGGGTAAGCTCGCGCGAGGCTCCGGCTCCCTCTGTACAGCCGCCAGCGTGAAGAGCCTTTTCCTTCACGCTGGCGGCTGTATCTGTAAAGCCGCGATTGCTGGGAAAGGTTAAAGGCAATGTCCTTTAACCTTTCCCAGCATTCGCGGCTTCATGGACTGGGGGGACATGGACATGGACTGGGGGGGGACATGGACTGGAAATGGGTTGTGATGGGGAGGGGGACCTGGACTGGAAAAGGGCTATGGGGGGGGGGGGGACTTGGACTGGAAATGGTTGAGATGGGGGGGGGAGACCTGGACCGGAAAAGGGCTATGGGGGGGGGGACATGGACTGTAAAGAAATGGGCTATGATGGGGGGGGACCTGAACTGTAAAAGAGCTATGGGGGGGGGGGACTTGGACTGGAAATGGGTTGTGAAGGGGGGGGGACCTGGACCGGAAAAGGGCTATGGGGAGGGGGACTTGGACTGGAAATGGGTTGTGATGGGGGGGGGGGACCTGGACCGGAAAAGGGCTATGGGGGGGTAACTTGGACTGCAAATGGGCTGTGATGGTGGGGGGGGGGAACTAGGACTGCAAATGGGCTGTGATGGTGCAGGGGGACTAGGACTGCAAATGGGATGTGATGGTGGGGGCTAGGACTGGAAATAGGCTGTGATGGGGGGGGGCTAGGACTGGAAATGGCCTGTGATGTGAAGGCTAGCACTGGAAATGGGCTGATGAAGAGCTAGAATAGGACTGGAAATGGGCTGATGTGGGGCATGGGAGAATGGGACTAGAAGGGAGTGGATGCCGGGTGGGTCTAGAACTATAAGGGAACTGATTTTGGGGGAGGACTAGAATGGATGGGGAATGAGAATGGAGAGGGGAAAAATATTTTGTGTGGAAGAAAAGTCTATGATGGGCTGGGTATTGGGAGAGTAAGAGGGGCTTGAAAATGGAAGGGTGAAATTTAAATGGATGATAAAGGAATAAGGAAAGAATTGGGGGAAAGAGTAAAAGGGAAACAATCAGTATGTTAAAGCAGAAATAGAGAGAGAATGGAAAACATCTAAAAGAGAAGAAAGGACAAATGGATAGCTAGCAGAAGACATGAAGAAACCAGAAGAAAGTGACTGGAGCAATTGCAACTGAAAAAATGCCCAAACAGAAGGTAGAAAAATACTTTTTATTTTGAATTTATTAACTGGAATATGTCTTTTTTAATGTATTTCTTGAATTCCGATGCTGATTTTGTCCCTATTGCCTCTTTATGTCAGGCAATTCTATACATCTATTGCCATTTCTGTTTTGGTAAGTTGATCTCGTTTTTATTTTTTCTGGGGGCCCACAATTTTTGTTGGCGTAGGGCCTCACTCAAGGTAAATCCGGCCCTGCCCATAGGGAATCCATGTCTATCCCAAAAACCATAGATGTTGGCATTTATAGCTACCCCTAGGCACATAAAAGTGCCTGCTGGCAGGGGTAGCTGTGAATGTTGATGTTTGCCCCTCTCTGATCACCTCCAACCCCCCCCCCCCCCCCCACAACATTTATTCTCCTCCTCCTACCCCATTTGCAAAGCATCCTCTTCCCCTCCCCCTCAAAAAACATTCAGTCTCTCAACCCCGCTGACCACCACTTCAGTAACATAGATGCCCTCAGAGTTCTCCTGTTGCAGTTCATCATTCTCTCTCCTCACAATATCCCTTCCTGGGCTTACAGAGGGTCCCAGGTGCCTAGTGATAGCACGGGTGATGCTCCTTCCTCCTGCTTGTACCACATCGGGATCCAAAATGGCACGTCAGTAATCTCATAGTATTGCTGCAGTGCAGCAAGATTACTGCTAGGTGTTATCAGTGCCATTTTGGATTCTGGCATATTCTGAAGAGGAGTACGTAGGCATTGCTCCTGCTGCCACTGAGCACCAGGGACCAGTAAGCCTGGGAAGGGGGATGGAGTGGGGCTAAGTGAGTGACCTTGCTGGGGCATCCGTATTGCTGGAGGGGATTTGTGTTGGGGGTATTGGTAATGGGGCAGTTTTAAAGAGGATTGGATGGCATGGGGAGAAGGGGGATCAGATGTTTTTGGGATAGTGGGGAACAGATGCTTGCAAGAGGAGTAGGAGAAAATTGGGTTTTGGGGGTATTGGGAAATGGGAGATTGAGGCAGACATGATCCAGGGAAGGGGAAACTGGTGGTGATGAAAAAGGTGTATTTGAAGACTGAGAGCAGAGATTTTAAGAAGTGGTTCCTACACATTTGTGGGGGGGGGGGGGTGTATTTATATGGGTTTTTTCCCCTTGTGCAGCTTTTTGAAATAGCTGCTCCTGCCAGACATGGAGAGCCATACTCAGGCAATCCTGCGCCTATTTTACAAGAGGTTCTATGTTTGGCAGAGTTCATGTAAAATACTTTGGGAATTAAACAATGTCCTGACCTGGATGTCTGAGTTCCCCTCTCCACATCCTATCTAAAATGTGTCTTCACCTGTGGCATCATATCATGCAATATTCAGGACAACCACTAGGAAATTTCTGATGGCATTAAATATGAAGCCTTGTTTTGCATAGGATATGTGGTTAAGAACTAGGATATCCAGATTGGGACATTCCCTGAATATTTCACAAAAGGCCACCAGCAAATACATGTGCATGTACCGGCACATATAGTTGAAGCATTGCTTTCAAAAACCTATATGTTAGAAAAGAAGAGTGACATCACTAGGGGCTTAACACTTATAAGTGCCGGCAAATACATGCATAAGTACTGTGATCTTGCAACATATGCGTGTATTTGCCAGATTTCACAAAACTATGCGTGGAATAGTAGATAAATATAAGTCCAATTGAACATAAAATCAATTGTATTTATTTATTGAGACTCGATAAACCATCATTCGAACAATATGTATGGCAGCATGGCATTATAATACCAAAGCATTGACACATATAAGTAAATATGACTTGAGATATGACTGGACAGAGAAGGAATGGAATGAATAGAATGACAATTAAATCTTAAACAATGTACATATCACTGTGAACAAAAAAGAAAGGAGAGGGGAAAGATCGACACATGCTTAAGAGTGTACCAATAAAGATCTACACTGAGATGAAATACTGTAAATGACTACTTCATGGAGCAGCTGGTTCAGGAACTGACACGAGGGGACGTTATTTTAGACCTAATCCTTAGTGGAATGCAGGATCTAGTGTGAGAGGGCTGCTTGGCAACAGAGATCATAACATGATCACATTTTATTAAATAAATGAAGAAAGGATAGCAAGGAAATTCACTGCCCTAGCATTTAACTTTTGAAAAGGAGACAATAATAAAATGAAGAAAATGGTTAAGAAACAACTAAAAGGAACAACTGCAAAGGTTAAGAGTTTACATCAAGCCTGGGCATTATTTAAAAAAAAAAAACTATCTTGGAAGCCCAGACCAGGTGTATTCCATGCTTTAAGAAAGGTGGTAGGAAGGCCAAATGACAGCCAGTTTGCCTTAAAGGTGAGGTCAGAGAAGCCGCTATAGCTAAGAGAGAATCCTTCAGAAAATAGAAAAAGAGCCAAAGTACTGGCAAGAGAAATGCAAGGTACTGATAGGGCAGACAAAGAGAGAATTTGAAAAGAAGCTTGCTTTGGAAAGCAAAAAGCACATAATAAAAACTTTACATGTACATTCAGAGCAAAACATCTGTGAGTCAGTTGGACCATTAGATGACAGAGGGGTAAAAAGGGGCACTAAGAGAGGACAAGGCCATAGCAAAGATACTGAATGAATTCTTTACTTCAGTTTTTACTGAAGAAAAGGTAGGGAACTTACCCATGCCAGAAATGATATGTAAAGGTGATGTATTAGAAGAACTGAAACAAATCTCAATAAATCAGGAAGATGTAATACAGCTACTTGGTAAAGAGTAGCAAATCACCTGGACTGGGTGGCATACATCCCAGCATACTGAAAGAACTAAAATATGATATTACAGACCTACTTTTAGTAATCTGTGAATTATTATTAAAATCATCTCTAGTACCTGAAGATTGGAGAGTGGCCCATGTAATGTCAATTTTTAAAATGGGTTGCAGGTGTGATCTGGGAAACTACAGACTGGTGATCCTGATGTCAGTACTGGGGAAAATGGTAGAAACTATTATAAAGAATAAAATTACTGAACATGTGTATAGTCATGATTTAATGGCAGAAAGCCAACATAGATTAAGCCAAGGAAAGTATTGTCTCACCAACCTCTTGTATTTTTTGAAGGTGTAGAAAAAAAAACAGGTGGATAAAGGTGAGCTGATTAATATAGTGTATCTGAATGTTCAGAAAGCCTTTGACTAGGACTCTCATGAGAGGCTCTTGGGGAAATTAAAAAGTCATAGAATAGGAGGCAGTGTAGTATTGTAGATTGAGAGTAAGGCTAAATGGCCAATTTTCTCGATGGAAAAATGTGAATATGTAGTACTCCAGGAATCTGAGCTGGGCCCACTGCTTTTTAACATATTTATAAATGACCCTGAAATAGGAATAATGAGTTAGGAGATCAGATTTGCAGATGACACAAAATCATTCAAAGTTGTTAAAACACAAGACGATTATGAAAAATTTCAAGAGGACATTAAAATATTGGGAGACTGGGCATCCCAGATAAACCTGCTTTTCTGTGATCTGTATGTCAGCATTTCCAGGAACGTAATTTGGGCAGAGTTGCACTGTATGTGTATATTTTATAAAATGCAGGTGTACGTGCATAGAATACATGGATAAATGCACACTTTCTCCTGAGCAAGTACAAAGTTGTGCATCAGCATTTGTGCTAGTGGCAATGGATGTGGGATCCTATTCTTTTTTAATGGGATTAAAAGAGGAACCTTTTTGGACGTCTCACACAAATGACCTCTTATAAAATCAAATCCTGTAAGTGCAAGTTGAAAAGTCTTGCCATATTCCCTCAGTCAAGGAAGTATTAATTACTGCTTAAAAACAAAATTCAATGTTACGTCTTAGGGTCCTAAACATATACCAACAGTAGTGAATCTAAGCAACAATTAGTTGCTTGTACTCTAGCAACTAAAGTCTCTACTTATGGAGGGCAATTTTATAATCTGCACAGTTAATGTGTTTCCAGGCATGTATGTGGGGCTTATTTTACAAAGTGATCCATGTGCGTACTTTATTTTATAAAATAGGGGCACAATGGCATGCCTGAATCTAGTCACAGCAGTTACGCCTGCTCTAGAGCAGATGTAAATACCCAAGCTTAGATCCTTCAGAAAAATGGATGTTATATTTTATAATGTGCATGTGTAAATTTAGGCCCTGTCTGCACTTCATCCCCTGTGCACACACAAACTGAATGACCTGTGATTAGAAGTATGTATGCTCTTGAAGAATAGTAACCGCCTAAAGCACATGCATACGTATCCATTCATGCACATACACAGCACCATACCTAGCCCTGTGCAAGCGGTGCAGCTGCACAGGGCGTAAAAAAATAGGGACACATTTAAGAACATAAGAAGCGCCTTACTGGGTCAGACCGTATCCTGTTTCCAACAGTGGCTAATCCCGGTTACAAGTACCTGGCAGATTCCCAAACAGGCACACAGGTTCCACAATGCTTGTCCCGGGGCAAACAATAGACTTCCCAGATCCTCTTTAGCTGAGGTTTATGGACCTTTCCTCAAGGAACTTGTCCAAACCGCTTTTAAACCCAGCTATGCTAACAGCTTTTACTACATCCTCCGGTAACGAATTCCAGAGTTTGATTACGCGTTGAGTAATAAAATATTTTCTCTTATTAGTCTTAAATGGGTTGCATTGTAACTTCATTGTGTGTCTTCTAGTCTTTCTACCTTTTGATGGCACAAACAACCGATCTAAGTTTTCTAGTTCCACTTCGTTCATGGCCCCCCTCAGCCATCTCATTTCCAAGTTGAAGAGCCCCAGCTTTTTAAGCCTCTCCTCATAGGGGTATCCTTCCATTCCCTTTACCATTTTTGTGGCTCTTCTTTGTACCTTTTCTAATTCAGCTATATCCTTTTTAAGATATGGTGACCAGAATTGTACACAATATTCAAGGTACAGGTTCGAGACAATCCAAGAATGTAAAACTTTTGAAATTAAGATAAAATATTTCCAAAAGGACATATCAAAGATCTTGGCTTTCAATCACATAATCTTAACCTTTTCCAGCTTTGCCACCTTCTGATCACCCATCCATCTCTCCCACTGTTCTCCCCCCTTTCGCCTGCGACTATAACAGGAATGCTTTGTGATTCATTTATATATTATGGTATTGTCATCTTTGGCTCATACTGTCCTGACCTGAAGAAGAAGGTTTCCTTCAAAAAATTAATTCCAACAATGTATTAAGTTGGTCCAATAAAATGAGTATTATCTTATTTTTTTGTGTTTTACTTTTTATTTATCAACAGTTAAAGTGGACTAACATGGCAGCCGCGCTACTGCATTCACAGAGAAGTTGATATTGCAAAGCTCCATTAGCTCTAAATTATTATAGGGAAAAATCCTGTCCAGCTCCATCAACAAAAACTCCTATCATCTGATATTCTCATCCCTTACCTTCATTTACTGTGCTGGAATTCAAGAAGGCGAACACTGAAGAAGGCTCCCAGTTGTGGGGGAATAAGGGTTAAACTGAACACCGAGTATAGTCAGGGCTGGCACTACCATTAGGCAAATTAGGCGGTTGCTTAGAGTGCCAGCCCTCCAAGGGTGCCCATTGCCACCGCTATCACCCCTCGCAGAGAGGCAGCAGTGGCAATAGCTGTAAACATTTGGCCTCGGCTCCACTCTCCACGCTTCCTTCCCTTGCTCTGCTGCCGCTTTTAGGGATCCCTTGGTGGCAGTAGGACTTCCAATTTAAAAATAATAATAATAATAATAATACACAGGTCTCTCCAACTCCCTGCTTGCATGCTGGCCTGATCCCCCTCCTCTGATGTATGCTCGCATCAGAAGAGGGAGGGACCAGATCAGCCATTCAAACGCAGTCTTTACAACTCCACATTTGAAAGGCTGGTCTAGTCCTTCTGCCCTCTGATGCAAGCAGTCGGAGAGACCCGTGTGTTGTTTTTTTTTTTTTTAAATTGGAGTTCCTGCTGCTGCAGCCACGAAAACCCTAAAAGCGGTGGGGCAAGTGCAGGTCAAGTGGGGAGCCAGCTGGAGACCTGAAGGTAAGATGAGGAGATGCTAGGCATGGGGCTAAGGACAAACAGGGAGGGGGGGGAGGTATGCCAGATGTGCAAGTCACACAGGACGCATTTATGGCTTGGTATGACCCTGCACTTGTCCTTTAAAGTAGGGATTTGCGTTCATTTCTAGCTTGTAATTTTCAACGCACACCTTATAGAATCACCTTCAGATAATACAAGTGACCCCTCTGTCCAATCCTACCTCTCACTGGACACAGACAATGTAGATAGTGCATCAGTTCCACGACCCCCTCTTTTGTCCTGATAGAAGCACACTAGGACTGTACTGTATCTGACTATCAAAACTGAAAATGGCGGATTAAAAAATTTGTGAAACCGTTTCATGGAGAACCTTAAAAATAAGGAGAAAGTCAATGTTTAAAAAAAAAAAAAAGTTTTCTAGATCTCATTGTTTAATGCTGGTGATTTAACAATTTTCCACTTGATTCACTGTTTGCAAATAGATTAATAAATGTGATCTTCAATCCCTACATGCTTCAGCACCCATGATTTTCTCTACTTTCTCCCTAGTTCTTTACCCTCTCTTTTTAATTTTTGGTTTAAAAATTGTTCCTTCTTCTGCCCCTCTCCCCCTTCCCATATGTGAGAAAAAGTGTGTACACTGTGAACAGGGTCGGCGATACCATTCGGAGGACTAGGCTGTTGTCTAGAGCATCAGTCCTCCAGGGTGCCCATTGCTGCCGCTGTCACCCCTCTCGGGACCTTACAACTTCGGCACCACAGGGCTGTTTGCTTCGGCCCCACAGAAAGTTGGCATCAGGTGGTGTGAAGGGGTGGAAGTCAACAGCCCTGTGATGCCGACGTTATAAGTTAAGCACCATGGGGCTGTTTGTGGCCATGCCACCGCTGTAGATCCCGAAGATGGATGGCAGCAGCAGCAGTAATGAGCACAGCAGGAGGGGGCAGCCAAGGGATGAGGTTCACACCTAGGGTGCCTCATCTTCTTGAACCTGCTCTGACTGTGAACCCCTTTGTCCCTTCCAATGAATACTTTGCATGTCCGCAAGCCAAAGTGTTGTGCACGCTGTCTGAATTTTCAAATGGGAATGATAGTCAGCTCATGGGGTTTTAGAATTGCATTCCTTGGTTTTTATTATTTTAACAGAGCTGTTTTTTTAGGCTTAAGTTATGCTGTCTAGAATGAAGGTTAAGCTGATTGACTTAGTTTCTAGGATCTGTTTTCTGTATTGTTTGAAAAACAGGGTCCATCACATAACCTGGCAATCACTGAAACAACACCACCATTTTCCTCTCCTTATGCAATGTCATGGGTTTTTTTTTTCATGTTGTTTATTTACTTGTTTCTCCATATATAGGACTTTTTTAACTTTTATTTTTGATTCTTGCTGTAATCAGGAAAGATGAAGTGGGCATCATGCAATTAAATCATTCGAAAACACGAGATTGGGTATTTGTACAATATATTCCAATGTTTTCCTTCCTGCTCTCTGCACATTTCAATAGAGTCTGATTATACTGACACAGCTATTGTAATCGACGCCATGAAAAACTTGCCAAATTTACATAAATATAGAATAAAAAAATGCACATTTTGTCTGTCATAACATTTAAAGAAAAATGTGATCCAAAATCCAAAGGCTCATTATCAGCAATCTCCAAAGAGTTTGTGGATATCCATCTCTGCATTTACCCTCTCCTAAGATACTACAGCGTAAACCCAAGAGGATTGTAAAAAAATGAAAGAGAACCTTGATAAAATGGAAGACTGGACATTCAAATGGCAGATGAAATTGAATGTGGACAAGTACAAAGTTATGCACCTAGGAAAAAATAACTCAAACTATGGTGGCACGATGTAAGGTTCCACATTAGGAACCATCATCCAGGAAAAAGATTCAGGCGTCATCATGGATAACTCATTGAAACCCTCTGCACAGTGTGCAGCGGCGGCCAAAAAGAAACATAGAAACATAACAGCAGAAAAAGACCACATGGCCTATCTTGTCTGCCCTTCCATATCACCCACTACAAGAGCTTTTATAATATGGCCTCATGTTGGCATTCTTAGGGGCATAGTTTGGGTGGAGCAGGGGTGGAATTGCAATGTGCCCACGTGTTTTATAAAAAGCATGAGAACACAGAGCACATGCACTCATTTAGACCAATTTCAAACGTAAATGTGTTTGTTGGCATTTGCATGTTTTTGGGACTGGTTCTCAGTACCTATTTTATAAGTGCACCTAGATTTAAAAAGAGGCACTTTTGGGGATTTTTCATATAGATTCCCTACTATAAAATCACACCCATAGGGGTTATTTTAGAAGTCTGAGTAACAATGTCCATGTGTAAAATCTTGTATTTATATATGGATATAGCATCTGTTTTCAGCAAGGGGTGAATTTACATGGGTGTGCCCTTACTATATAGAAATTGCAAAGAGGAATGTGGGGGACTTAATTAAGGATTTGGCCTGGGAGGATCAAAAATCTACATGTGTATTTCCCAGGGAGACCTCTTGACTGCCCTACTAGCTTCAGATCAGCTGGTGCCATTCTTGAGTAGAGCAGGAGTGACTTGGGTTGGTTTCTACCTCCCTTGGACCCCAACAATGGGGTAAGAGAGGGGTAGGGAAAACCTAGCAGGAGGCAGTATTTTTCAGAAAGCTCTGTCATCGAGGGTAGAACTGAATGCTTTTTGAAAATGTAACAAAAATAGGAAATGCTACTTACACTTCTTATTTCATTTTAAATGGAAGCACTTCCTTGTGTTGCATATCCAAAGGACCTCTTTAAAAACTAACAAATTTCACATGAATGCATCACCCAGCTGCATCACCCAGCTGCGTTTTAGCGACAAAGTTCTGCTTCAGTGGTCCAAATTTGTTCACAAAAAAGAAGAGTCTATTTTTAATCTTCTGAAAAGTGGTATATGAGCATTGCTAAATAAATAAAATAAATAAAACAATCTTCTCAAGCTAAACAACATGTAGCTGATTCTGAAGATGCAATTCAGTCTTCTGAATACTTTATACAAAAATCCCCAGGAAATGATACAGAATGTTTCTTTGGGGATAATTTATAAGAGGATAACAATAAACATTTCCAAAAAAGCACCTATTTTAAGCTTTCTTTATAAAGGCCACACTGATAAATATATTTTGTTTGGGAAAATCCTGCTGAAAAACAGTCACTTGTATTATACTGTATATACGGTCCCTTTACCTTCAGACCACAATTCTTTCTGGTGCTTCTTACACGTTTTCTAAATTTTAATATATAAAAAAGGCATCGGCAACAGCCACCTAGTAGCTTATTTAAAACTTCGCTGATTCATTTTTTTTGCACTTTGCAATTATGGGTCTTTTTTTCTGCTACGGAGAATGAGGAAGATGAAGAAGAAATGAGATGGGAAGATAAGGTTGTGGTGTCTGTACTGAAAGTTCAATCTACCTGGGTTTCACTGGGGACAATAGACCCTTATACCACTGTATTTCAA
Organism: Ichthyophis bannanicus; assembly: GCA_033557465.1. Classification (NCBI taxonomy): domain Eukaryota; kingdom Metazoa; phylum Chordata; class Amphibia; order Gymnophiona; family Ichthyophiidae; genus Ichthyophis; species Ichthyophis bannanicus. Next base: position 1,607,800,257 of record CM066031.1, read on the forward strand.
GATTTGGTGAAGAAAGAATCAGAACCTGCTAGAAGAAGGTTATATATTTCACCAGTGTTATGAAGAAGCATGAAAAAACGTACAGATATAATTATTAAGCCAGCAGATAAAGGTGGGGCCATAGTGGTAATGCATATCCAACAATATGTTAAAGAGATGGACAAATAATTGATGAATAAAAATTTTTATTTGCAATTGCCAGCTGATCCCATAGAAGGAAATCAATCAATATGTTAGAGAGGCATTTGAGCACAATTTTATTACAAGATATTTGAAGAGGTATCTTATGGTGACACATCTAGTTGTTCCAAAAATTCATAAAGATATACAAAATCCCCCTGGAAGACCTATTATTTCTGCCAAGGGATCTCTGTTGACACCTCTGCCCTCCTTTGTAGATTTATTTCTGTGACCGTTTGTTATCACAAATGACACCTATGTGAGGAATTTGTCCCATATTATTCAATTATTAGAAGATCTGCCAGTGTCACAAAGATCCATGGTGTTATTAACAGCAGATATGGCTTCTTTATATACAAATGTGCCTCAAAAAGCAGCCTTCACCATAATAAAATCTACTTTAATGACGTGCGAAGACTATCTATTCCAACCAACCATTTTTTTTTTTGTTAACAAGCTAGATTTGCTTTGATATTTTGGAGACTTTTTTTAACAGATACAAGAGACTGCAATGGGTGACAGGCTGGCAAACATGGCTGGCATAATCAGAGTGGCAACCCCGCATTTATTTATTTATTTATTTATTTAGACAGTTTTGTATACCACCTTATCCTTCAATCAAAGTGGTCACAACACAATTGGGGGATACATTTAACACGAGGGGATATGAGACACATACACTAATACTTACAGGGAACATGGGCAATGGAGGGTTAAGTGGCTTGCCCAAGACCACAAGGAGCACCTGTGGGACTAGAAAGCCCAGTCCTTCCGGCCCAGACTAGAAAGCCCAGTCCTTCCGGCCCGCATTATCTTGTGGGAGAGATGTATTGATGATATATTTTTATAATGCCCTATTACCATTGGTCAAGTACAAGTGGTTTCTTTTTTACATGACTGAAAACCTGTTATCTGAATCTGCAGTTTACTTATGCGTTTTTTCAAGTGCTCATTCTAGACCATTGCGTGAAATTTTGCCAATAAGTCAATTTTTATATTTATGCAAGATTTGTTCCACAGATTAGGAGTTTTTAGTACAATCTCAATAGAGCGCGCAGCTTTTTTTAAAGCACGGGTATCCATTCCAATGTATGAAGAGGGCATTCCAGCATGGTAAATAAGCTAACCTTGTTTTACGGTTACAACTGAGACAGAAAAAAAATCAGGAAGAGTTGACTTGTGTGTTACCATTTTTACCAGAAACAGCTAAAGTTAAGAGCATCATCAAAAAACACTAGCACATAATTCAACATCATCCAGTATAATATTTACGTTCCAGCTAGCCACCAATTGGAAAGACATAGTGGTACACTCAGCATTTTCAGAGTCTTCAGAACAGTTACATGATACATGCCAAGTGATCATTGTCAACTGTGCGCTCAAGTGATTTTTAGATATCCCATTAGTGCTGCCTAAATAGAGTTCACATTCTTGAATTTTGCCTGCACTTGCCACACAAAGGGAGGGAGTTTCATAACAATATGTTCATGCCAGCTAATATATGTGGGAAAAACAGTGCAAATGTTTCAATTTTGTATTAATGAACATAAAAGTGGAGGAATATAGTGAACATAGGAGTGGAGGAGTAGCCTACAGATTACAGAAGCAGCCTGGTAACCAATAAACCTCTAGCACTCTTTGTAGCCTTGGGCAAGTCACTTTACCCTCAATTGCCTCAGAAGAAAGGCCTGGCCATCTACTTCATACCTTGTCAAGAGAAGCCAGGGACTGCTGGGCCCCCAGCATTGACTCAATGCTTGCACTGAATATAAAAGTCAGATTGTCAACCAGGCTCACAGCACCCATGTGGTGGTACATTGCTTAGAGCAGCAGCATTCTTTTACTGATGCAAAGTTGGCGATAGTGGTGGATCGAATCCCTCTGAGTTAGTGTGGCGGTGATCTTAATTTAAAATTATGGTGCCAAAAACCATGATGGATTTTTTAAATTATATACAGTGGCACCGCATGGTTTTAATGCAGAAACAAACTGGTTGGCATTTTATTGAGTGTTAAGTGGTTGGGTTATTATTGAAGTGTTAGACGGTTGTGTTGACTGTAGAAGGAATTGACATATTGTTTCCCTTTAAAAATGGAGATCAATAATCAAAAAACATAGATTTTGAAAACATGAGTATCTATATCCAAGGTGGTCTTACAGTATATGCTCAGGATGTGGGCTTCTGATGAAACATCAGTGCTGGGCATTATTGCATAAGATGGGCATCATTGCACAAGATAAGTAAAGAATTAGCAAGAAATAATGCCATCCAGCCTGACAGCAGTGTTTATGTATTATAGTTGCAAACTAATAAATAAAAGTGTGTGGGCTGAATGGCACAGGGTATTTATGCACAAGATGTTTTTTTTTAAACAAAAAGAGCTTTTTGTGGACAGTAGATGACGAGAAAGAGTGGCAGACGTGACTGAGATGAGCTATTACGTGGCCGTTGCTGATTCCTCTTTTTTATATATGAAAATTTAGAAAAGTGTAAAGAGCACCAAAAAGAAGTTGCAGGTTGAAGATAAGGGGATTCCACATCTGCATTTTCATTTTACATTGTTTTCAAGCCAAAATGACAGGAACAAATTAGTAGGCCTAGTGAGATGTTTGAACTGGATGAGGAAATGGATAGGGAGCCAGTGAAGTGACTTGAGAAGAGGGGTTACATAAGCATAGCAACACTGGTAGAAGATAAGCCATGCAACTCAGTTTGAACAGATTGAAGAGGAGAGAGATGATTCCGAGGGAGACCAGCTAGGAGCAGGTTACAAAAGTCAAGGCGGGAGGTGACTAGTAAGTGGATAAGGGTCTTTGTAGTGTGAGTAGAAAGGAAGGGACAAATTTTGCTGATGTTATAGATAAAGAAGCAGCAGGTTTTAGTTATTTGTTGGATGTGTGCAGAGAAAGAGAAAGCAGAGTCAAAGATGTCCCCAAGGTTGTCAGCTGAGGAAATGGGGAAGAGTGTAGTGTCAACCACAGAAATAGAAAGGAAGGAAGGGAGGAGGTGGGTTTAGGGGGAAAGAAAAGGAGCTCAGTTTTTGCGTGTTCAATTTCCGATGGCAGTGAGACATCCAAGCAGCAATATCGGATAAGCAGACAGAGATCCTCTGTTATCCCCTCATTCCCTTCAAACCCTCTGATTCCCTCACTCACTCACACTCTTAATACATCTTAAACTCTTCTATCAACCCCATGCAAATCCCCTCCACTCTCTGATCCAGACTTCATTTATTTGTTTATTTGATTTTTCTATAAGAGAATATTTTACATAGAACAATGGTTTAACTTATTACACAGTACCTTTTTGGGAGTAACAAAACAGTTGGATATACAGTTGGCTGCAAACTTAGCCTATTACAGGATGATAATAAACTGTGTACTTGTACATGTTCATAATGGAGAAACACACTATGTTACTCCAGTGTCCTCCTAAACTGCCTGGGGACAGAGTTTTGTGGCTGACCTGCACAATACCATAATGTTCTGCACAGTTCAAAGCACCATACTCTATCCCAAGATAGCAGAAGAAAAGCAGAAAGTCCAAGGCACCACCACTTTTCTTCTAAAAACTAAGCTGGATTGACCAACAAAGCAACAGTTCGAACAGAACAAAGAGAAACAGAAAGGTGTAAAATCAGCAAAGGTGTATGACAAGGCTGCATACTTTCTCTCTACCTGTTAAATGTATATGCAGAAAAAATCATCAGAGAAGCAGGACTGTATGAAGACAACTGAGACGTGAAGATTGGTGGAAGACTCATCAACAACCTTCGCTATGCTGATGACACCACAATACTGGCTGAAAGTGAAGACAATCGGAAACATTTGCTTCTCAAGATCAACGAGATGGGTGGATACAATAACGGCAACTATGGATGCCACTCTATCAACAATGAGCCACCTGACTGAAGACTGAATACAGTTTAGGACAGCTATCCAGAGGGTTTGCCATGAGTCGACATCAACTCAACGGCACTTAACAAGGAGGAGAGAGATGCCCAAGTTGTTGCTATTATTTCCACTTTGATCTGAAACCTGGTCTATCATAGTGATTCTGTGGGAAGGAGAGAAGTCAGTAAAAACTTTATTTTACAGTCCTTATCACAGCTGCTGAATCACAGGAGATCGGGGGCCCAATTGTATGAAGTGATGAATTTAATTCTCTGAAAACACTATGGGTCTATTCTGACATGCGAATAGTGGGGATGTATATCCCGTTGGGACGTCCATCCTCGCTATTCACCTCCCTTGCCATCCTCAATGAAATCCTCTCTGTATGAACAAGGAATTTGCATGGGGAGGTTTAGACAAGGGAGGGAGGGGGTATCGCGGAGGCGGGGTGAGGGTGGGCAGTGGGTGGTCTGCAGCCCCGGACGTACAGGGCCGATTCTGAAGTCAGCCCTGTACATCTGGGGCCAGCAGACTGGACGGAGGGCTTATTCCATCTCAGAGGTGGAATTAGTCACCCTGGATGTCGGGGGATGGCAGGCCCGGACAGCAGAAGTGGGGCAAGGGGGTGCAGGGGTTTCCCCTCAGCCCAACCCTGGCCATGGGAGGCTAGATCGGTGGTTGGGCTGCGGGGAAAGGAACAAGTGGCTGGTGGCTGGGGATCACAGCTCCTGAATGGAGTCACGATGTCATGGCAACGGGGCGCCATGGCACCGCGGCTCCATTCAGGAGCCTGACTGAGTTAGCCGGGCAGGGGACTGTACATGCAGGCCAATCTGAATTGCGTCCCAGCCTGTACATACAGGTTCAGACCATATTCTGAGCCCGCGGGGTATGTCTAGCTCCCGCACAATCAGAATCTGGTCTACCTCTGTGCGTTCTGCTTCCGATCCAGTGCCCAAGGACCTGGGTGTCCAACTTGGAATGTGCCTCTATGCAAATGTATTTCCTGGGAAAAATGAGAACATGAAATTGTTTTATTCAAAAAAAGATTGGAATATTGCTGCGGTGTCTCGATCCCCTTGATGTTGCTGAAACCCAGACAGTGTTGGCTTTCTGAAGACATTAATTTTGAAAGTGTCTGGGATAAGCTCTTGGAACTGAGATGCATTAATCTGGATGAGTAGTTGCTCCTCCATAAATGTTTTACAAGTAAGGAATAAGGCCTATGATTATAAAAATGTTGGGTGCATGAAATATAATAGGTCAATATACAGCTACCATAGTCAGCATTTTTTAAAATGCCAGACACAGAGGTTAAAGAAAATGCTTATATTCAATGCTACTATTTAGATAGCTGCTGACAGTGAATATACATATACTGCAGTCAGTGGCAGTAACATAGTAACATTGCAAATGATGGCAGATAAAAACAAGCGTGGTCCATCTAGTCTGACCAGCAGTATGGCAGGAGTAGGTGCACCCTTACCATGTCTTTTAGGGAGTAGGTGCACCCCTACCCATGCCTTTGCTTAGTGGTGTACCCACCAGGAGGAGGTGCATCCCTCCCCATATCTTTGTTTCTTTGTTTAGGGGTGAACCCACTGTTCCTCCCCCCATTGCTCCATGTAGGACACCCCTATTTGTTGAGAAATTAGATGGTTCAGTTTATTTTGATTTAATCTTGTTGCTGTAAAGTGATCCACTGTGTCGGTCCCAGGCCACTTTGAATTCCGTCACTGTGTTTGCCCTCAACACCTCCATCGGGAAGGCATTCCAAGCATCCACCACCCTCTCAGTAAAAAAGTATTTCCTGACATTGCCTCTCAATTTACCACCTTTCAGCTTCATGTCATGTCCTCTAGTTTTACAGCTTCCCTGTCTCTGGAAGAGATTTGTTTGTTCATTATTTCTCTTTAAGTATTTAAAGGTCTGAATCATATCTCCCCTATCCCTCCTCTCCTCCAGAGTGTACATTTATTTATTTATTTATTCTACATTTCTTCTATACTGCGCTATTATAGATCAGCGCGGTTTACATTCAACATCAACTATACAACGCAGGCACTCTGAGTTGTATTTACAATGAACGGGGAGATCAACTTGGAAGTAACTGGGAAAACTATCTACATCTTATTTACACTGGTACCTACTTTAGGCAGGGTCTATCAACATCTTATTTACACTAAGTGTCTAAATATTTAGGTCTTCAAGTCTCTCCTCATAAGGCTTCTGACGCAGGCTCCAAATCATTTTAGTCGCCTTCCTCTGAACAGCTTCCATTCTTTTTACATCTTTTGCAAGATACCGTCTCCAAAACTGAACACAGTATTCCAAGTGAGACCTCACCAGAGACTTATACAGTGGCACTAGTACCCCTTCCTTTCTGCTGGTAATTCCTCTCCGAATGCAGCCCAACATCCTCCTGGCTTTTGCCACCTCCTTGTCGCACTGTTTTGCCACCTTGAGATCTACAGAAATAATCACACCGAGGTCTTTCTCCTGCTCCATACACACCAACCTCTCGCCCCCTATCGTATACATTTCCTTTGGATTTCTGCTACCCAAGTGCATGACACTGCACTTCTTTGCATTAAATCTCAATTGCCAAGCATCAGACCATTCCTCCAGCTTTTGCAGATCCCTCCTCATGTTCAGCGATCCCTCCTCATGTTCATCACTCCCTTGGGGGAGTCCACTCTGTTGCAAATTTTCGTGTCATCTGCAAAAAAGACAGACGTTTCCATTCAGTCCTTCAGCAATATCACTCACAAATACATTGAACAGTGCCGGGCCCAGGACCGAACCCTGCAGCACCCCACTAATCACCTTCCTTTCATCCGAGTGAGCTCCATTTACCATCACCTTCTGTCATCTGTCAGTCAACCAGTTTGTGATCCAGTTTACCACCTTGGGACCCATCCCCAAACTACTGAGTTTATTGATAAGCCTCCTATGAGGGACAGTATCAAAGGCTTTGCTGAAATCCAGGTAGATGACATCCATCGCATGTTCTTGATCCAGTTCTCTGGTCACCCAGTCAAAGAACTCAATCAGATTTGTTTGGCAAGATCGTCCCTCGGTAAAACCATGTTGCCTTGGATCTTGTAACCCACTGGTTTTGAGAAAGTTCACTATTCGCTCTTTCAGGAGCATCTCCATTACCTTTCCCGCCACCGAGGTAAGGCTCACGGGCCTGTAGTTTGACACTTCTTCCCTGTCACCACTTTTGTGTAGAGGTACGACGTCAGCCATTCTCCAGTCCTGAGGAACCTCTCCTGTTTCCAAGGATCTGTTGAAAACATCCTTTAATGGCCCTGCAAGAACCTCTCTGAGCTCTTTCAGTATCCTGGAATGTATCCCATCCAGTTCCATGGCCTTGTCCACTTTCAGTTTTGCAAGTTGTTCTAATACCTCATCCTCTCCGAATGGTGTGGTATCTACCTCATTCCCATTTTTATATTTGGGAGTCACAGGTGGTCCTTCTTCAGGATTTTCTTTAGTAAAAACAGAGCAGAAGTATTTGTTTAGTAATTTCGATTTATCAATGTCATTTTCCACGAGTCCGTTCCCAGCAGTTCTGAGCCCTGCAATTCCACCTCTGATCTTCTTCCTTTCCCGAATATACCTGAAGAAAGTTTTGTTGCCGCACTTAACATCTTTAGCCATCTTTTCCTCTGCCTTTGATTTTGCTATCCTTATTTCTCTTTTTGTCTCGAGTTTGGTCCTGTAATCATTCCTGTGTTCTTCTGTTTGGAAGCTTTTGAATTTTGCGAAAGATGTGGTTTTTGCCCTTATTAGAGGAGCCACTTCTTTGGAAAACCAAATAGGTTTCCTTCTCCTCTTGTTTTTATTTACTTTTCTTACATATTTATCTGTTGCCCCTTTTATTGCCTCTTTTAGTTTAGTCCATTGCAATTCCACTTCCCTTATACTCTTCCACCCTGTCAGCTCCTCCTTTAGGTACTTGGCCATTTTGTTGAAGTCAGTGTTTTTGAAGTTTAGGACTTTGACCTTGCTATGATTGGACTGCACCTTGGCTTTTATCTCAAACCACACCGTGTGATGATCACTGTTTCTCACAGGGGCACTCACCCAGACATTTGACATGCTACCACTGTTGGTGAGCACCAAATCCAGCGTTGAGCTTTCCCTGGTTGGTTCCATCACCATTTGTCTAAGTAACGCATCTTGGATAGCGTCCACAATTTTTTTGCTTCTTTCCAGATTTGCAGAAGGAGTAATCCAATCCACATTGGATAGATTAAAGTCACCCAATATAATCGCTTCCCCCTTTGTTGCTATCTTGGCAATATCTATAATCAATTTGTTATCTCTCTCTTCAATTTGAGTTGGAGGTCTGTAGATTACAGCAGTATGGATGACAGTGCCATCACCTCTTTCCAACGCAATCCAGAGTGCTTCTTCTTTTCCCCATGTCCCCTGCATTTCAGTAGCTTTAATATTGGTTTTGACATACAAGGCTACTCCTCCCCCTTTTCCATTTTCTCTGTCTCTTCTGAATAGATTATAGCCAGGTATGGCTATATCCCAATCATGCGATTCATTAAACCATGTTTCTGTAATGGCCACAATGTCCAAGTCCTTTTCCACCATTAGGGCTTCGAGGTCCAGAAGTTTGTTGGCTAAGCTACGAGCATTTGTGCTCATTGCTTTCCAGCATTTAACTGGCTTATGTGTATTTTGCATTGATTTTATTCTACCCAGTTCTTCCCAGTTGCTTTTAATGTGTTGTTTAAAAGTATTTTTTATTTATTTACATTCTCTTATATACCATGCTATTCTGCATCAGTGCGGTTTTACATTGAACAGGGCATTATAACTTGGAGATAACTATCTTACAGGAAACATGGGCTATGGAGGGTTAAGTGGCTTGCCCAAGACCACAAGGAGCACCTGTGGGACTAGAAACCCCAGTCCTTCTGGCCCAAGGTTGCTGTCCTGCTAGTGGGATTTGAACTCCTGACCTTCCGGCCTGAAGTACCTTGCCCCAACCACTAGGCCACTCCTCCACTCCAGTGTGGTTGTTTCTGTTATTCTGCTTTTGCAGGGTGTGACGTCCAGAATTTGACCTTCCCCATCCGTCGCCCCCTTCTTCTAGTTTAAATGCAAATCGACATACTGCCTGAATTTTTCATGTAGGATTCTTTTCCCTGCGACAGAGAGGTGTAGTCCATCAGCACAGTATAGTTTCTTGTTGGTCCATGTGTTTTCCCAGTTGCCAATAAATCTGAATCCTTCTTGTTTGCACCAGGTCTGGAGTCATGTATTAAAGCTGTTAATGCGATTTAGCCTTTTTGCCCCCTTACCTAGAACAGGTAGAACTTCTGAGAATGCTACAGTGTTAACAATGGGCTTGAGTTTTTCTCGCAGAGATTGGAAGTCCTTTTGGACTGTAGAGGCACTAATTCTAGCCAGGTCAATTGTACCCAAGTGGATGACAACATCAAGTTTGGAGTGCTTGCTTTCCGCGCTAAGTACATCAATAATTTGGTTTCTATTCCTGCCGGCTGAGGAGCCTGAGAGGCATTTGACTATCTTCTCTCCTTTGAACTGTGTTCCAAAGTTGGTGTCTCTGATGATGGAATCTCCAAGTAGTAGTAGTTTTCTGTTTGGTGCTTTAGCAGGGGATTGGGCATTGACTGACTCCTCTAAGGGCCGTTCAGTTTCTTTGGATTGGGCATCCTTATTAACCAAGGCAGAGAGTGCATTATGCAGGGGTATCTTTTGGTGCATAGGATGCCTCTGTCTCACAGATCGCAATCTACCTGAACCCAGTGTGATCCATTTGTTCCTGGTGTGTTTGACTCTTTGTGGGGGCAATGGTGGACTTTGTTCAGTCTGTATCCTAAAAGAGATGCACTTCATTGCAGCCAGTTCTTCCCTCAGTGTTGAGTAATAATAGCAATACTCAGTCTGCTATCTGAATAATTATCCAGATAACAAATGACAGCCTTTTTTCTGGCCTAAAGTTATCCAGATAGCTATCCAGTTGCAGACTGGAGGTTGAAGTTACTAAATTGAGATGAATCTTGGATTTTACCACAGCTTAATTTACTTTGGGCATCATTAACCTGCAATAACTCAATGCAGCAGGTTAGTAACTCCCATGTTAAAAAATAATGCAGTTTGAGATGAACTTTGCAAGCTGTGTAATTTTTCCTTGCTGGGAGAATTACGCTACTTATAGCTCGATACTCCATCTTAAAGGGGCCAGTGACAACGTATAGCAGTGTGACACCACCCTCTTCCCTCTAGTCCATATTCCCCAGATGACTCCCTGCCAGATCTTAAGTCACCACACAGACCCTCTCCTCCAAAGATCTCCAGCTCTGATACCCCAGCAACGAAGACCTCCCAACCCTCCTGAAGACCCCATACCCTCCTTCATAGTACCCCTCAGGCCTAACTGAAGAAATTCCTGGTGGCCTAGCATAATCAAGCAAGAATGATGCCCAGTCACTCAAGCCCATTCTGGTGCTGGGTTCAAAGTTGAACCCTTGCACTAGGGATCGACGGGCACCATTTTGTACCTGGCACCAGAAAGCCTGCTGGTTGGCTTTGGAGTCCCTCCAATTTTTACCCTGAGCCCCAGCAAGTCTAACACTTACCCTGCATGCTTTTCTTACCCGCCTGCTTAATGTAAATGTTAATTTTAAATTGAGTGGGTGTATCTGCCACTTTTAGTTACACACTTTTTTCTGTCTTTTCATCAGTAAACATACTGTGGGATGATAATACCATCTGCAGAGTACTCAGAGTTTTAAGTAAATTAAATCATTCATCATATCCCTGTTGCAAAGGAATTACATGTGAGCACTGGTTGACTGAAATTAAAAATAGACTGAAACGCTGTCTTTCCAGGGAACAAAGATGGATGTATTTTTCTATGCTCATTTCCCAAAGGACTTTTCATCTTCTAAGAACACATGCCCTATATTTTTGTTTGTTCTAGTCTAGTAATATTTACAAGTTGTCCATTTTATAATCTGAGAGTATTTTGAAGCTCAGGAAAAGACTAGAGTGATAATATTTGTTTTATAATGCACATGTAATAAAATGCATTTTCCAGAAATAATTGACAGAACTCTGTGGTCTCTGATCAAATTTGTGTTGCAATCATTTTTCAGTTGCCCCATAAAACGTATCTCTAAGTCACCTGAATTCAATCTAAAAGAATCACTTTTTGTTAGGATCAATATAATCATCACATTGTTTGTGCAAAGTAAGTGTTGTCTCTTGTTTATTTAATAAGTTTTATATATGTTGTTTTTTTTTTATTATGATACTGCATTTTTTAATATATTCTCATTGAAGGAACCAATCAATGTTTTAGTGCAATAAATAAATGAATATTAACTGTCTCTTTTACTAAAATAGAAACATAGAAACATGACGGCAGAAAAATACCAAACGGCCTATCTAATCTGCCCTTCCATATCAACTACAATAGTCCCCTTTTTTCCTTTAGAAATCTTCTGTGTTTGTCCCATGCTTTCTTGAATTTAGATACTGTCCTCATCTCTACTACCTACACTGGGAGACTATTCCACGTATCTATCACTTTTTCCATAAAGAAATATTTCCGCATATTACTCCTGAGTCTATTGTCTTTCAGCCTCATTCCATGCCCCCTCATAGCAGAGCTTGTTTTCAATCGAAGTATTTAAACATCTCTATCATATCTCCTCTATGCTGCCTTTCCTCTAACGTATACATATTAAGATCTTTGGGCCCAATATTCAAAAGGCATTTACATGGTTTATAGCTCAGTAAACCGTGTAAATGCCTTAAATGGGGATACTGAACGGCACTTATGTTAGTGCCATTGAATATCCCCTTCTAACTCCCCTATGCTATCTGGGTGAGGGAACGTTATATGGTAAGGACACATTCATAAACATCCCTACTGAAATATGCAGAAGTGCAATGGTGATTATTCCGGCTATGCTGACAATTTCAGTGTGAGCTAGAGGAGATAATCTAGGGCACCCTAACAATTCCTGAATTCTGAGAAGCGGGACTGTTGATGTAGGGATTGTATGTGGGTGAGTATAGGACAGATGCATGTGTGGGTGAGAAATGCAGATCAGATTAGTAGTCCTGGGACTCCATGCCAGTATGTTATACCAGCTGTTTTCTAGAGGTGCAGGGCATCCGTACTGGAGATGTATGTTTTGTTTGACTTCAAGTGAGAGAGAGTGTATGTGTGTGTGATTAGAGGGATGCATGGGGGGACCTGGTGTGCACAACCACAATTTTGGGGGGGACATCTGTGCCTGGCGAATACCTGGTCTGTAGAGATGACTGCAGAATGACCAGGTGCAAGTGTGATTGGCCAGATGCATCAGAAAGGGGTCTCTATGGCTAAATGTCAACGATAAGGGCCCCTCAGAATGAGCATATACAAAAGGGCATGCAGCATCAACAGCAGTCTCACAAATGTGCCAATTTGTAAAGACAGCAGCTGGTGTTCTTGGGCATCTAGTAGTGCTGTTTGGGCTGGTGCATGCACTCAATCTGAGGGTCCCTAATTATTGTCAGGGATATGCTCTGACATTTAGTTGTAGAGGACCATTTCTGGTCCATACATAGCATTGTACAGACTGTTGTCAGGGATGACCAATGCAAGCACAACTAAAATGTTCTCTTACTGCCATGCATGTTTGCTGCAAGGTATGTCAGGACAATCATATCACTTTCTACTTGCTGTTGTGCACAGAAATCACTTTGCAGCATTCTGGTTGTGGAAAAGACTAGCTTCTATGGTCTGTTTTGCCACAGCATATCTGTATCATTTGTTTTCATGGGTAGTTTGTATGAGCACCACACTGTGAGTGTGAGGAGCAGCTTCGGGGATACACGTTTTAACTGAAGAGACGTGGCCACATGGAGGCAGGCAGCAGCGGATCAGTACATCTTTCCGGAATTCACTGAGGCAGGGATGTCCAGGCCACTTGCTGCATATACCCATGTCCTGGGGTTTGTAGAAGCTGTGCTGGACACGTCTATGTCCCCAATTCTGCAAAGGAGTTGCATACTAGCTGGACCCACAAACGTGGAATTAGTGTCAAACCGGGCCTGTTTTTGATTTACTGTAGATGTGGGCCGGACATGCATGTTATGGAATCACGCTCCATGTGATCATCCAATTTAAAGTGCCCAATGCCTGTCCATTTCGATTTGCTGACAACCAACTTTTTTGAGTTGTGCATTTCCATTTCGGTCTTGACCATCTTCAGCTTTCCTTGGTTCATACGTTCCATTTCACAATATGTAAGACATCATTGCAGCATTTGATTATCATTCCAAGCACCTGAAGGACTCATCTTTCAGCACTATATTACAATTTGTTTTGTTATGCCTATTATTTGAGTTTTCATGGCAAGATATGGAGGTAGATTGAAAGGCATTTATTTCTTCCATGCAGGTAATGCCGGTATTGTTGCCATTGTCACAGAAATGTAATCTTCCACAGCCAAAACTGTCCCATACTGCTGCTGCCCAGATGAGTAGTTTGTTATAGCTTAGCACCTCACTCAGAAATGTCCATCTTGGGAGACCCTGCCAGTAGTTAATTTACTAACCAGCAGGAGAAAGTAGTTAATTTACTGACTGGCACAGCTTTCAACATCACTGATGCATGCAAGCATTTGCAACATGATAAGCCACAAACCAAGTGAAGAATAATTTTCTAGTATGCATGTAAATTATAGTATTTTATAATTTATACATGAACTTGTGAGCTTTACCTACGATCTGCCCAAACTCCACTCTGTGCATGCCTACTAGCAAAGTAAACACGATGTGTGTACTTTTATACTAGTCATTATTTTATAGGAGCCCGTTTATGCACATATGTGTCCACATACTCATGTAAATAATTAAAATGTGGTCTAATTAGGTGTATACTCTACTGCTTAAAGTGCACATACTACTTATAAAATCACCACCTTAGAGGATAATTTTATAAGGGGGCATCTAGGTTAAGAAAGTCAAAACATACCTATCTTTAAGCCTATTTTATAAAAGCAAGTAGGTTCCTACTTGTCTTTATTAAATATTATATGGCAGAGATCACACCTTAATGTTAACATTTATTGCAAGTCTCTATATACCACCATTCAAAAACAATATCATAGCATTTTACAATCATTATCAATGGGTAAAGAAACTAAAAGAGAAAAGAACCATTGCGCAGGAAGGAGATAGCTTTAGAGTTGCAGCAAAACCACCCAATGCTACTACTCAGCATTTTTTAATCATCAAAGGCATCTTCAAAGATGATGACCTTGAGACCAGATTTATTTATTTACATTTATTTACATTCTCTTATATACCGCGTTATTCTGCATCAGTGCGGTTTACATTGAACAAACTGAACTTAGGCAGAGGTTTTTAGTCAAAGATATCTGGATAATGGACTCTAGAGAGGTGGAGCAAGACTATAAAATGTCATATTAGGTGTGACTTCATGTTGGGCATACGTTACGGAAGGAATGACAAGTCATTTGTCACTCTGTGATCATAATGTGAGAAATGAAATATGTGGGATCAAAACACCAAATAGCTGAATAGGTTGTCCAGAGCACATTGCCTTGAAGGCAAGAATCAGAATTTTTATACAGTAAGAAACGGGAGTCAGTGACTGTCTTTAAGAAGTGGGATGATATGATCTGAGGCCTCAGCACTATGTACCAGTTTGACTGCAGTATTCTGGATAAGTTGGAGTCATCTAAAGTGTTATTGGAAACAGGGGCAGCAGAATACCTTTTTAATTGGAGGGGCAGAACAAACCAATCTCCAGCCCTGTCCCCAAGTTCTCTATTTCTAATGCTGTGTTGGGCAAAAGCGGCTAGCCATTGCCGCTAAAGTCTAACCTAGATATTCAATGCTGGGACCATATCCAGTCACTGGATTGAATATTGTGCCGCTGCCTGGTTAGCTTCCATGGGTAAAGATAGGCCAACATTTTCTGTGCCTTACTTTACCCACGTGTTGCTAAACGGGCAGTGGCTCAATATTGCCACTGCCTGGTTAGCGATGCGTGCCACCTCGGCTCAACCCCAGATTGCCTCCTACATGCCCTGATGAACCCCAGATTGCCCCTACATGCCCTGATGCTAACCGCATAGCATCGGGGACGTGAAGCGGCAGCACCCGCAGATATCCAGTGGCACTATCCATGTTAGTGCCACTGAATATCCAGCTCAGAGGCTTTTACATGGCTTTCAGGTCTACAAACTGTATAAATGCCTTTGAATAACCCCCTCCCCCCCACCCCCCCAGTGTCTTTACCAGTGATTCACATAGCATGACACTTCTGGAAATTGAGTTTAGGCAATTTGTTCAATTCCAAATGTGTGATTTGAGTTAGACAATGGTCAAGTGGAGAAAGGTCAGATGAATCGGGGTCCACCTAGTACAGTATAGTAGTTGGATGTCATTTGCAATATAGGAGCTTACCTCTAGAGGCTGAATAAAGTTAGGAGCAGCTAGGGGACCGGGGCTAAAACAGAGCCCTGTAATAAGGAGGAAGACTTGATGGCATCTTTGTAAGTCCTGCTTAGTAAAAAAGGAGATAAATCTATTTAATATGGCAACCGAAAAACTATATTCAGCCAAATGAGTGAAAAGGAGATGATGATTAATAAGATAGAAGGCAGAAAATAGATCTAATGATATAATAATAGCTAATTTGCTGGAATCCAGATGTTGCCTTGCTTCCCTAAAGAGGGGTACTAGGCGTGTTTCCATACAGTGATGCTCACAAAACCTGTGCTGTTAGGAGTAGAAAGCATTAGTTTTGGTGAAGAATTAGTGCCTTTGAAAAATTACCACTTTTTTAAAAACTTTGGAGATAAAGGATGTATTGGTTATTGGACATGAACATTTACATTTGCTCTATAGCAGATGTAAATGAAAGAGAATACAATTTGCAGGTACACATATTAAAGTAATATATAATCAGCACATGTACTTACTACTATATTTGTGCCTGATCCACCTAGATGGGGGTATCTAGTCTTATTAACTGAGAGGCATATTTACTAAAGTGCATTAGCTGCTAGTGCAGGATTCAGTGTTGTGTTTATGCGTATTTGGGCCACAGAGTAGTAAGGAGCATGCATCCTAAAGGCGAGTGTGCTAGCATTTGAATAGGCGGGGTTGAGGTGGAGACTGGGCAGAGGGAGGGCGGAGTCAGGGTGCACAGCTGGGGCAGGTATGGTAGTCGCATGCTAGCTATACACCATGCCGCTAGCATGGGCTCAGCAAATGCCATCCTCTGACCTGATGCCAGCTGCACTTGCCATGCCCCTTGCACTGACTGCGCAGTTCAGACATGAGTGTTAGGAAATATGAAGGGCAAAAGCAGCGTAAACAGACAAGAATGGAGTGGAGGAGTGGCCTAGTGGTTGGGGCAAGTTACTTCAGGCCGGGAGTTCAAATCCCACTAGAGGACAGCAACCTTGGGCCAGAAGGACTGGGGTTTCTAGTCCACATAAGAACATAAGATATGCCATACTGGGTCAGACCAAGGTCCATCAAGCCCAGTATTCTGTTTCCAACAGTGGCCAATCTAGGTCATATGTACCTAGCAGTTTCCCCAAAGGACACAAGTTCTACAATGCTTGTATTGGTTCAAGCATTGATATCCTGGGTCCCTTCCTAATAATGGTTTTTGGACCTTTCCTCCAGGAACTTGTCCAAACCTTTTTTAAACCAAGCTACACTAACAGCCTTTACTATATCCTCCGGTAACAAATTCCAGAGTTTGATTACACGTTGAGTGAAAAAATATTTTCTTTTATTAGTCTTAAATAGTTTACCCTGTAACTTCATTGCATTTCCCCTAGTCTTTCTATATTTTGATGGTGTAAACAATCGATCTACGTTTACCCATTCCACTCCATTCATTTATTTATAGACTTCTATCATATCTCCCCTCAGCCGTCTCTTTTCCAGGTTAAAGAGCCCTAACCTTTTTAGCCTTTCTTCATAGGAGTATCCTTCTATCCCCTTTACCATTTTGGTGGCTCTTCTCTGAACCTTTTCTAAAATCGCTATATCCTTTTTAAGATACGGCGACCAGAATTGCACACAATATTCAAGGTGCGGTCTCACCATGGAACGATATAGAGGCATTATAATATCTTTTGTTTTATTTTCCATTCCTTTCCTTATCATACCTAGCAGACCAGGTTCCCACATTTTACCCAGTACTAAACCATGGTAATAAAGATGGAATCTTTATTGCTGATAAAAGAAACACGCCATAAACGCCTATACTGTACCCTTCAGAGCACATACACCATAAACATGTGCAATTCCTAAAGCAGTTTCCCAACTCTAGTCTTGGAGGGCCAAACACCATTCAGGTTGTCAGGATGTCCCTAATAAATATGCATGAGATGTATTTACATGCACCACCCCCATTGTATGCAAATATACCCATGCATATTCATAAGGGACAGCATGAAAACTTGAACCGTGTTTGGCCACCAGGACTGGAGTTGGGAACCTCTGCCCTAGAGCAGCGGCCAACAGGGGCACAAACACCCACACCCACAAGCTCCACTATCCGGCGGCTCATGGAGAGTCAGGCTGTTGGGTCCTGCGCGGAGAAGCATCTACCAATACTAGCACCTTAGCAATGCCGTCTTAAACGTGGAAACACGTTCCACATATATCAAAAGGTTGCCATGAATAATGTCAGATAACAAATCCTAAGTTAAACACAATTTGTTGACAGAGATTCATCATAGCAACCTTTCTGATATCTGTGGAGTATGTTTCAGGTTTTATTTCTGACAACCCGGGGAGTGACCCTAACTGTATTGAGTACCATAGCAATGCCTGAACTGTGCCCAGGACTGGTGTGGCGGACAGGGCTGCCAACCACCTCTATACTTGCACAATGCTGGAATAGGTGTGGGAGTGTGCATATGTCTATCCAGTGTTATGTGGCTGCCTACACCTTACTAAGCCCACAATGCTTGCACTGTTTCCAGTGTTAGCCTGCCAATGTGCATAATGAGGAGCAAGGTACTGTGGGTATGGCACGGATACGGCGGCCTGAGCAGGATACATCTGCACAGGGCATAGGGCAATGGCCGGGACATTGTAGTGCCCAGCCACCACCTGCACGGACAGGGTGGCCACAGCATGTCATGCTGGGAGGTCACTCTCACCCTGACTGAGCAGTGACCACAGCATGGCTAGGTTCCCCCATAGTGCTATACAGTATTTCTCTCAAGTGATATCTATGGGTTCCCTTTTCTGGGGCCCAATCACTGACATACCTGCTTGCTGTGTGTGCTCACATCCCATTTTTGGGTGCATGCAGTTCCTTCAGGAAAGCATAGTTACTCACCTGTAACAGGTGATCTCCGGGAACAGCAGGAATTTAGTCTTCACATAAGGGTACATCGGTACCGATGGAGCCTGCGCGGGAATGCTCCCCAGCGTCCAACCAGGAAGCTTTTGGGAGCATCCCACAGCACCTGCGTGCTGCCTTCGCACCTTTCCCAACAGCCTCTCTTCAGTTGAGTTTAAAGCTGACACAAAGAGAGGGAAAGGGAAAGAGATAGATAGAGAGATACATCTCCTAGGGGAGGTGGGTGGGTTGTGAAGACTAAATTCCTGTTGTTCCCAGAGATCACCTGTTACAGGTGAGTAACTATGCTATCTCCAGGAAGAAGCAGGAATGTAGTCTTCAAATATGGGGACTCCCTAGCTTTAGATGCCAGACCCCAGAAGTTGTGTGCCCCTGTGAAGGGCTCCACTTCCCCCCATGGATCTCTGGCATCCAACCAGGGATGGCGGGTAGGAGTTGATTAGGTATGGAACAGGTGTTGAAGAACAGCCTGACCAAACAAGGCATCCCGGCGGGAGTCCTTGTCCAAGCAGTAATGGGCTGTGAAGGTATGAACTGAGGCCCACGTAGCTGCTCGACAGATGTCGTCGATAGACACAGAGTGTAGATGAGCCATTGAGGCTGCCATGGCTCTCACATTCTAAGCTGTGACATGGCCCTCCAGAGGAAGGTTCTTACTCTGATAGGCAAAGGAAATGCACTGTGCAATCCAGTTGGATAGTGTTCTCTTGGAGACTGGAAGTCCCAAATGAGAAGGATCAAAAGCAACAAAGAGTTGAGAGGACTTTCTATGTTGCTGTGTTCTTTGCAAGTAAAAGGCTAAAGCTCTTTTATAGTCTAAAGTATGAAGATTCCTTTCTGCATTAGATGCATGAGGCCTTGGAAAAAAGACAGGCAGGTAAACTGCTTGGTTTAAATGGAAAGGCGAGAGCACCTGCGGCATGAAGTGTGGATGAGTCCTAAGGACTACCTTGTCATGATGGAACCTTGTGTAAGGTGGATCAACTACTAGTGCTTGCAACTCACTGATGCGGCGTGCTGATGTGATTGCAATGAGAAAGATAACTTTCCAAGAAAGGAATTTCAATGATGTAGTAGCCAAAGGTTCGAAAGGCGGCTTCATGAGCTGACCAAGAGCTAGGTTTAAGTCCCATGCCACTGGAGGTGGCCTAATGGGAGGCTTGGTTAGAAGAAGACCTCTCATAAATCTTGCTACAAGAGGATGGGAGGAAATAGGTTGCCCATTCAGAGGCTTGAAAGAAGCTGCAATGGCACTCAAATGGACTCTTACTGAGTTAGTCTTAAGTCCTGCATTGGATAAATGAAGGAGATACTCCAGTAATGATTCCAGAAGTATCGCAGGGGGGTTAAGACCCTTTTACGAACACCATATGGTAAACCTTTTCCACTTGAAAGCATAAGAGCGTCTTGTGGAAGGTTTCCTGGAAGCATAAAGGATATCTCTTACTGGCTGAGGCAGGTTAAGATCATGGAGATCTAGGCCTTCAGCAACCAAGCCCTGAGATGTAGGGATTGGGGATTGGGATGCCATAACATTCCGTCCTCCTGAGAAAGGAGATCTGGAGCAGACCCTAACTCTAGGGAGGGAGCTTGAGAGAGTTGTAGAAGCAGAGGGTACCACACTTGCCGTGGCCAATGTGGTGCTATGAGAATCATATGGCCTCTGTCTCTCTGAAGCTTGAATAGGGTTTTGGGAATTAGGGGAATGGGCGGAAAGGCATAAAGGAAGTCCTGACCCCAGTGAAGGAGGAAGGCATCCCTGGCCCGAGAGCCCTGAGCCGGAATTCTGGAACAGAACCGGGAAGTTTGGCATTCAACGGACTTGCAAAGAGGTCTATGTCCGGGGTTCCCCAAATTTGAAAAATCTTGGCCTGCATGGAGAGACCATTCGTGTGGAAGCAGAACTCGACTGAGTCTGTCTGCCCAAGAGTTTTGTATGCCTGGGAGGTACACTGCCAGGAGATGAATCTGATGCTCTCTGGCGAGGGCCCATAGTCGCAAAGCTTATTGCAAAGTGACAGAGAGCCTGTTCCCCCTGCTTGTTCACATAGAACATGGCTAGCTGATTGTCCATATGAATGTGGGCTGTCTTGTAGCTGAGCAGGGTATGGAACACTCGAAGAGCAAGGAAGATTGCTCTGAGCTCTAAGAGATTGATATGCAGATGAGTCTCCTGTGGAGTCCAGGTGCCTTGGGTGGAGAGGTCTTGTAGATGAGCTCCCCAACCCACTGGTGAAGCATCTGTTGTGAGAGTTGCCTGGGGTAAGGGTTGTTGAAAAGGGGACCCCAGCAACAGTTTTTGAGTGGACTGCCACCATTGGAGGGACAAAATAAGACGACTTGTGTTTGCTATTTTGTCTGACAGGCACCCTGATGCCTGGGTCCATTGGGTGGATAAAGTCCACTGGGCTGCTCTCATATGGAGGCGAGCATAAGGAACCACATGCACTGTGGATGCCATGTGGCCTAGTAGTTGTAGCATTTCTCGGGCAGTGAGATTTATTTATTTATTTATTTTATTTGTGTACAATTTGTATCCCGCTGCTTCCAGCGATCAGCAGCGGTTGCTATACATGGAAAGGTTGGTTGTACAGGCCAGTGATTAGGGGTATGTACAGTGCGATTAGGGAGGGGGGTAGCACACAGCAAGCAGGATTACAGATTTACAGTTGATTGATGTTAGATGTTACACAAAGTACAAAATATACATATTTACACAAGCCTGACTATTAAGACTTCACATAGGATCGTTATATACATTATGCACATGCCTGAAAGCATTTCAAGGGGTTAAGTTGAAATGAGATTGGAAGAGGTGCTTTTTAAGTTTTTTTCTGAAGTCTTTTAGATCACAGATTGCACGCAGTCCACTTGGCAACCGGTTCCAGAGTGTTGGAGCTATAAATGAGAAAGCCCTGTAACTGGTGCAGGCATTAACCTTTCTGAAGCACTTCGGGAGACAGAGGGTGTTGAGGTTTGCTGTTCTTCTGCTTCTGTTGTTGGGTAGGTTGGATAGTAGGCTATTGAGATGTGAGGGCGCTACATTCCGGATGAGTTTGAAAGTAGTGACTAATAATTTGTATTGTATGCGGGCCGTGATGGGGAGCCAATGTAGTTCAATTAGGACAGGTGTAATGTGGTCGGAGAGCCTTTTTTGCATAATGATTCTGGCCGCAACGTTTTGAGACATTTGCAGAATATTTATAGTTTTTCTTGGTAGGCCTTGCAGTATGGCATTGCAATAGTCCAGGTGTGGTATGATGAGGGCTTGAGCGACAGATCTGAAGTCGGCATGATCAAGTATGCTACGTAAGGGCTGCAGGACTCTTAATTTGTGGAATATAGCGTGGTTGGTAATCCGCAGATGCTTGTCCATATTTAGGTTGCTGTCCAGCATTACTCCTAGATATTTTATCTCTGCTTTGATGTTGTAGCTGTTATTGTTCATGGTGATCGTTGTCGGGGGCACGAATCCCGGTTTCCTGGAGATACACATTGCTTCTGTTTTCTTGTGGTTAATGGCCATATTATTGTGTTGAAGCCAGATTTTCAGTTCGAGTACACATTTTTCAAGGTTGCTGAGGTTTGGGCTATTTACGTCTAGTTGTGTGTACAGCATTAAGTCATCCGCGTAGATATGGTAGTTGATGTTGTGGTCCTGGAAAATTTTGCATGCAGGTTGTAGGTATAGGTTGAGATGAGGTTTTAGCACTGCTTGAGAAGCTAACTGCACCATGCGAAGGCAACGGGCCTGGGGGAGATAGGCCCTTGCCCTTTTGATATCCAGCAAAGCTCCTATGAACTCTAGAGACTGAGTGGGAGTTAGACTGGATTTTGGGATGTTTATGACTAGACACAAATACTGAATGATACGCATTGTGCAAGATAGGGAATTTCTGGCCTCTGACTCTGATGGGGCTCGAATGAGCCAGTCGTCTAAGTAGGGGAAGACGAATATGCCTAGAGTGCGGAGAAATGCTGCTACCACAGCCATGCATTTTGTGAACACTCTTGGAGCTGAGGCCAGACCAAAAGGAAGCACCCTGTATTGGAAGTGCTTTCCCTGGAAAAGGAACCGAAGGAACCTTCTGTGAGTTGGATGGATGAGAACATGGGTGTACGCATCCTTGAGATCTAGAGAACAAAGCCAATCCTGACTCTGAAGGTATGGCAGTAGAGTTCCTAGAGAAATCATTTTGAATTTCTCTTTGAACAGGAATTTGTTCAATTCTCTGAGGTCCAAGATAGGTCTGTATCCGCCTGTTTTCTTTGGGATAAGGAAATAAGGGGAGTAGAACCCTGTACCCTGTTGATGAATGGGTACTTCTTCTATTGCCCCTTGGGCAAGAAGTGTAGAGACCTCTTGATCTAACAGACTGATGAGAGAGGTTTGAGAATTGAACTGTCTTACCATTGTGGGAGGGGGCATGCACAGAAAGTGCAGCTTGTAACCCTCTCTGATAATGGAGAGTGTCCAATGCTCTGCTGTTATCTGCTCCCACCTGGGGGCAAAATGGCATAACCTTCCTGGAATGGTGGAAGGCTCTGGTCCATTGAGGGCCAGGAAGGCTAAGTTCTCTAGCTGAAAGTCAAAGACCTTGTGGAGGCTGAGACTGCTGAGACGGTTGAGGCTTAACAGTCTTTGCCTTCCTTTGTTTGGGTGGTTGCTGAGTTTTCCGGAAAGGTTGACCTGCAGAACGTGCCTGCTGAGAATAAGCAGGATAAAATTTTCTCTTTTTAGAAAAGAATGGTTTCTTAAAAGATTTATTTCTTGCAGGATCAGCTGTAGACTTGGACAATCTGTCCAAGGTGGAGTTTTCAGCATCCATCTCATTGGCTTTTTCTTGCCAATCTCTACCAAACAGGTTCTCACCAGTACAAGGAATATTTCCCAGTTTGTCTTGTACCCAGAGCTCCAGATCAGATGCCTGGAGCCAAGCAATTCTACGTGCACCTATGGCAATGGCAGAGGTTCTGCTTGCTGCACGGTTGACAAATTTTGAAACATCTTGGGCATGTTTGACCAATGTGAGAAAATCTTGTCTTCTATCCTCAGGAAGAATAGGACTCAAAGCCTGTAAGTCACTGTTCCCTCTAAGCTGTGCGCGTGTGCGCGCGCACACACCTCGCCGAGCGAGCGCACATACTTTACAACAGAGCGCACAAAAATTACGGTTCTGATTCTGATAGAAAAAAACACAGACGTCTTAAAATGTAAAAGTTGTGATTGTAATTACTAGAAATTTTCTGCTTCATTTAGTAATCGTCTATTTTCATTTAATTTGATTAAAATCAATGTGGTGTACATACTGTATTCTGACGTGTAGTCAAATTTTAAAGTATATAACTCCAAGTGTCGTTATGTGGCGCACAAAAATTTAACCTTCCTTCAAAAGCTGCACAGCTGATATTTTATGCACACACAGCCTACAGAAAATTAGAGGGAACATTGTCTGTGACTTCCTTCAGGAACATTCCCATGTATAGACTATAGGAACTGATCCTGGCAGAAAGCATGGAAGCTTGGAAGATACAACGTCCAAAAGCATCCAGAGTTCTGCACTCACGTCCTGGAGGATTAGAGGCATGCCTCTTTGCACTCTTGATCCTTCTCATAGCTGATTCCACTACAATAGAGTGGTGAGGAAGCTGAGCTTTTTGGAATCCAGGACAAGGAGGGATTCGATACAGAGTATCTAGTCTACCAGAATGAGGAGAGGTGGTAAGAGGTGTCTCCCACATTCTCAACATGAGATCATTCAAGATCTCATGGATGGACAAGGTAGCTGCCTCCTTAGGAGTTTTAGGATATTGTAAAATTTCCAACTCCTTTGCTCTGGGCTCTGTTTCAGGTGCCACAGTAATGGACAGACCTCGAGCCACCTCCCTGATGAAATCCTGAAAGGACATGTCCTCTGGAGGGGACATCCTATGTTTAGGGGAGGAAGGCTCCTCTGAGAGAAGAATTCCCGCATCGACAGAACTGTCAGAATCTTCAGACTCTTCTGAGGACTCGAAGTATCTTCTGTCAGGATGTTCTTGAAAAGCCCGATACGCATACCGACTTTGGTTGGTACCGGGAGTAATCGGTACCGGAGTATCGGTACCGGAGGGCATTGGATGACTGGGTGCCGGCAATGCGGCCACTGAAATCGATGCTATCGGTACCAGTACCGATACCGGCGCCAAGGTCGGTGCCGGTACCGGTTGAAAAGTCTGATGCGGTTCCGAGGGTGTCGCCGCCACAAGGAGAGCTGCCAGACTGTGCTCAATAGCCAGGACTCTCTGGTCTATCGACGCTGCCGATGCCTGGATGTCAGTACTGGAGAAGAACGCCGGTACCCCAGAGCATGGCACCAGTAGTTCTGCCGAGGTCGAGGCCTCGAGAATATCCTGGAGCCCCGATAATGCTATGGAAGCCGAAGTCTCCTGCCGGGGCAATTTTGCCGGTGTGGAATCCTCAAGGGCAACGCCAGAGGCATCTCGATGCTTAGAAGGAGATCTACCCTTTGAGGACAGGCTAGACTTATGTTTAGTTACCTGAGATCCACGGGAGGAAGACGAAGCCCTGGAAGACGTCGATGCCACCGAAGCTGCATCAGAGGGAAATAGGGTACTGAGCTTGGCGGTTCGGTTCTGTCAACCTCTCTTGGACATCATGGCACAGGCCATACACTCCGAGATGGAATGGTCAGGACCTAAACATTTCAGACACCACTCATGGGTGTCGGTGACAGAAATGGTACCGCCACACTTGGTGCACTTTTTAAAACCGGAGGATGGTTTTTCCATTGTGGAAAAATATCTTGGGCCCAAGGCCCAAAATGGTGTGTGCACCTAGAAAAAAAAATTGGGAAAAAACTAAGGGTTTTGTGTTTTTTTTTAAAGAAAAGAAATACAGAAATAAAGAAAAGAACTGGCGGTACCGATAAAGCGTCGGGGAAGGCAGACGCGACCACAAAAAAGAAGGAAAATTTTCTGCGGTGACAGGAACACGACCTGCTGGCTCCGTGAAAAACGAAGAAATGGAGAGAGGCAGTTGGGAAAGGCGGGAAGGCAGTACGCAGGCGCTGTGGGATGCTCCCAAAAGCTTCCTGGTTGGATGCTGGGGAGCGTTCCCGCGCAGGCTCCGTCGCTACCGACGTACCCATATGTGAAGACTACATTCCTGCTTGTTCCTGGAGATTATGCACTATGTACTAGCTAGCAGACTGTCTGCAGTTAGCATGGCTGGAACACCTTGCAGGGTGCAGTGGGTGGAGACTGACTGTGCCCTCTGCTGGTGAATGTCAGATAGGGGTGGGGGGGCAGTTGAGCTTTTCCAGGCCTACTGCCCTATGTGATGTGTACAGATCTGCCTTGATTGCCCTGTAGGATGCCCATTCCCCAGCAGGACTGGGGTTGATGGTCCCCTCTACTGCCACCACTGCAGAGATGTAGAATGTGCATCTGTTGGTGGGGGGTCCTGTCCCCCACCCTGACCCACAGAGGGCAGTTTGGGTGGTGCTACATAATCCACTTTGGGGTCCAAACACCACCCTTCACTTATAACATATGACCATGGCACCCACATAGGATATGCACTATTCTGGGTGCATCATAGTCCACAAGGGCTAAACGTGACTGTGAAATACAGATGGACACAGGTGTGTCTGCAGGGACTACCCATCACACACTGGCACTGATGGGGACCTGCAGCGCACCCTACCTCAGCCAAGCCCGTTGCTGCGAACCTGGTGCTGGGCGCCCCACCTCGCCCTCAGGGTAAGCACAGGAACCGCACAATGTCACGGCCTGTAGCTAGTCTGTGCCAGTAACACACATGGTCAGTTCCCCCTACCAGGCTGGGGTGCTATAGAGGCGCATACCCCATCTTGTGATCAGATGTAGGCTGCTGATCTGCATGTGCAGTGCATCATGGGTACGGGTGGGTTTACCCTATCCTGGTAACCACAGCAGACAGTTTGTGTGGTGACCTGCAGTCTTTCTGTAGCCAGCCAGTGTTGTGTTAGACGTTATAGAGATGTAGCCCACTGGTTACTTCAATGACTGTGGAGGCAGAGGTCATGGGTTTCATCCCATTGTGGTGTTATTTAATAAGGCTGTCTGAGGCATTTCCTTTTAATTTAAATTAGTGCTGCCAGCAAAAACACCCTCACAGTGCCGTAGCCTAAGGTGCCTCATAAGGCGCCCTATAAAGTGCCCTATAGGGCACATTATAAGGTGCCTTGGCTGATCGGGCACTTTATAATGTGCCCTATGGAGTGCCTTATAGGGCGTCTTATGCAGCACCTTAGGTTACAGCACTGTGAGGGTGTTTTTGCTGGCAGCACTGATTTAAATTTAAAAAAGGAAATGCCTCAGACAGCCTTCTTACATAACACCACTGCGGAATCAAACCCATGACCTCAGCCTTCACAATCATTGCAGTAACCAGTGGGCTACATCTTTATTGCTTCTAACATTGCACTGGCATGAATTTAGGGTTAACACGCGTTAACATGCCATAGCGCCCACTATCACACGATACAGATTCTTGCTACCATGCTGCCGGAATGCCCACTCCTTATATGGCATTCTTCACATTATCGCTGCAACTAGCGCAGGTAACATTAAGACGGTTTAGTAAACATACCCCTAAGTGTCCCTCAGAACCATATTTACATGGTTTGCACATAAATGTCTTTGAAAATCCTCCCCCGAAAGTTTCTAAATAAAATAAATGAAGCAGCTGGTTCATAAGCCAACACCAGGGGAAGCCAATTTAGACCTTGCCCTTAGTGGAATGCAGAATCTGGTGTGAGAGATAACAGTACTGGGGCTATTTGGCAATAGTGATCATAGCATGATCACATTTAATTTAATAAATTAAAGGAGGACAGCAAGGAAATCCATGTCACTAGGCATTCAGCTTTCAAAAGGGAAACTATAGTATGATAAAATGACAAAAATAATTAAGAAAACACTGAAAGAAGCAGTTGTAAAAGTTAAAGGTATACATCAAGCATGGATGTTGTTTAAAAATACTATTTTGAAAACACAGACCAGATGTATTCCATGCTTTAAGAAAGGTGGAAGGAAGGCCAAACGACCACTGGCATGATTTAAAGATGATGTCAGAGAGGCTGTTATAGCCAAGAAAGCATCTTCAAAAAATGATGAAAACAACATAAGGGGTGGCAAGTTTATTTAACAGGTTTTTAGTACCACTGTTATTTCAGTCAAAACAGTTTACATGGCAATGTACATTAAACAAGGACATTGACAACTTGGATTCTTCTGAGGCAACAGAGGGTTGGGTGGCTTGCCCAAGGCCACAAGGACTTAAGAGTGGGAATTGAATTCTGGTGTCTTTGTTCCTAAGGCAGTGCACTAACCATTCGGCTACCCACTCCTCCACTCAAGTTCAATGTTTGATGTAAAGCAATGAGAAAATAGGTTACAACAAATATACTTTGATAAAAATCTATCTAATACCTTCCCACAGACACAAGGTATACCACAGGGCTCAGCATTATCTGCCATATTATTTAACCTATACCTAAGACCCATCTGCACAATATTCCAAAAACACAAATTGACTATCATCTATATGCGGAAGACATAATGCTTTATACACAACTGGATATATGTAACCCAGATTACAGCCATTTAGAAAATTGCCTTAAAGAAGCACAACTATGGCTCCAACAAAACAATATGTTTATCAATCATAAAAAAACGGAAGTAATGTTTATCTCTAAAAACCCGGAATTTAACCCCCCCCCCCCCCCACAATCATACTAAATAATACAACCTACAACACAAAACAAGAACTAAAGTACCTAGGTGTCACCCTTGATATGACACTTAACATGGAAACCCACCTAAGACTATTAAATAGAACTATTTTCTACAAACTAAGAACCCTACAGCCCTTACGCAACATCATCGAACTATCAGACTTTAGATAAGTAATACAAACAATCATAACGCCTCATCTGGACTATTGTAATGGTATACTACAAGGCCTTCCCAAAAAAACAACAAACATACTACAGATGGCACAGAATGTTACAGCCCGAATCCTGATGAACGTACCCTTCTCAGATCACAACACACCTATTCTAAGAGAACTTCACTGGCTACCTATACATGCACGCATAAGATACAAAATAATAATTACAACATTCAAATTAATACACAATATTGCCCCATCATACCTTGCCTCACTCATAAAACCACAACCCACTAATAGAAAAAGACGTACTCACAACCTAAATACTCTACAAACTCCCCTCTCCATTTGCAAAGTAAAGGTATACACTAGTAATTGAGCATTCACATACATTGCTCCCACACAATGGAACAGACTCCCTGACACCTTAAGAGCTAACAAAGATCTTACATCATTCCGTAAAAGCCTTAAAACACATTTATTTCAAGAATACTTCAATCAGACAGAAATAACTTTAGAGTAATTCTGTGCTGGAAACAATTTGATGGAGGTCAGCCCTCTGTTAGCATATGAAACTACAAATCCACGAAGAATTAATTAATCTATAAATATACTTACATGTACTTTAATCACAAATACTGTATATAGTTAAATTTATAACATGTATGTTAACATGTTCTATTCTATTATGTAAATAGTCTTGAATTACTTTGAGTTATCTTAAATCAATGTTACAGTTCAATGTTCTAAGTTATCTTCTTACTGTTTTATGTAACTGCTAAACTGCACAGAGTTAATTGTTAAATGTAAACCGCTGCTGATCACTGGAAGGAGCAGTATAAAAATGTGCTCAAATAAATAAATAAAATAAATAAAATAAACTTGCAGTAGAAAGAAAAACTCATCATAAGAATTTTTGCAAGTACATTCGTAGCAAACAAGCTGTGAGTTAGTCAGACGGGCCATTAAATGAGAGGGGAGTAAAATGGGCACTAAGAGAGAGAAAAACCATAGCAGAGAAACTGAATTAATTATTTGCATGGGTCATTATTGAAGAAGATGTAGGAAAGTTACACATGCTAGAAATGATATTTAAAGGTGATGTATGAAAGGAATTGAAACTAATTTCAATAAACCGGGAAGATTTAATAACAGCAATTTATTAAAGAGTAGCAAATTTTCTGGACCAGATGGCATACATCCCAAAATGTTGAAAGAAGTCCGATATGAGATTTCAGACCTACTATTAGTAATCTGTGAACTATCATTAAAATCATTTATAGTACCAGAAGATTGAAGAGTGGCCAACGCAATGCTGATTTTCAAAAGGGTTCTGGCATAATCCGGGAAACTAAATACTAGTGAACCTAACATCAATACTGGGCAAAATGGTAGAAACCATTATAAGAACAATTTACTGAACATATAGATAGTCATGGTTTAATGAGAGAAAGGCAACTTGGATTTAGCCAATGAAAGTCCTATCTCACTAATCTGTTTTATTTTTTGAAGTGTGAATAAACAGCTAGATAGAGAGACGGTTGATATAGTATATATGGATTTTCAGAAAGCTTTTGACAGAGTCCTTCATGAGACACTCTTGGCGAAATTAAAAAAATTATGGGATAGGAGACAATGTTCTATTATGGATTAGGAACTAGTTAAAAGAGTAGGGATAAATGGCCAGTTTTCTCAACGGAGAAAGGTGAATAGTGGAGTTCCTCAGGAATCTGTGCTAGGCTCACTGATTTTTAACATATTCATTATTCCCATTTCTAGGTCATTTATAAAGGAAATGATCAAAATTTCAGATGCACAAAATAATTCCAAAATTGCTAAAACACAAGAGGATTGTGATAAATTGCAAGAGGCCTTTGATAAATTGCAAGCTGCTAAGGCCAACATCTTTGCTCCTCTCTCCCGATCAGTACCTCCCCGCTGGGGTCACCTCTCCTCCCTCACCACCCCCATCTCCCTCTACCTCACATACCTGGTTCTCCTTCCAGCCTATCTCCCCTGTCGAGCTATCCAAAACTATTACTGTCACACATAAAATGAACTGTGCTTTTGATCCTATCCCCTCGAACTGGCTCCTAGAGCCATCCCTTATCTTGACCCCTTTTCTGCTCTCCACGCTCAACTCCTGTGTAGCCTTTGGCACCTTCCCCTTTCTGGAAACATGCCCTGGTTTGCCCTCTCATCAAGCACTCTTCCCTTAACCCTACTGATCCTGCCAATTATCGCCCGATCTCTAACCTCCCCTTCACTCACAACTGTCTGGTTTTCGTCCTGGTCACAGCACTGAATCTGTCCTCTTATCTTTCCTGAACAAGCTTCACATGATCAGGGTGATGTCTCGTTGGCTGTTTCCTTAGACTTCTCAGCTGACTTTGATCTTGTAGACCACTCCATCCTCCTCTCTCCTCTCCGGGATGTGGGTCTGCAAGGCACTGTCCTCCGCTGGTTCCACTCCTTTCTTCACTCACATTCTTTTTTCTCCATAATCTCCCCATCTGGCACCTCTTCTTCCTTTACCCTGTGGAGTTCCCCAGGGCTCAGTTCTTGCACCCCTACTCTTTAACATCTTCCTTACCCCCTCACTCTTTTGGTGCAGCAGTCTGGTGTGTTAGCATATTACTATGCTGACAAATTATTCTCCTTCACCATACCTCCCCCACTTCTCCTGATCTTACCCTTCTCAACATCTGTCTGCCGCATGTTGCAAACTGGCTTACCACTAACCTTCTCCATCTTAACACCTCTAAAACATCAGCAATACGGTTCACCTTTGGAAATACCCTCCCCTCCCTGGCCCCCACACTCCTCAGCGGCCCAATCCACTTAGTTTCCTCCTTTCACTATCTGGAGGTGATACTAGACTCAGAGCTATCTTTTCATGACCACATCCCTGCCCTCACACGCTGTTCTTTCTTTTTCCTTCGCCAAATCAGGGCTGTTAGCGATGTTTTGTCCCCTTCCTCACTCACTATGTTCCTTTCATTGGTGATTTCTCGCATTGATTATTGCAATATCATCTTTGCCAGTCTCCCTCAAGACCAGATCTGCCGCTTACAAATGGTACAGAACAATGCCACCCGGATCATAACTCATTCCACCTGCTATAGTCACATCACGCCACACCTAATTCAGCTCCATTGGTTACCGGTCCCCCAACATATTATTTTCAAACTCCTAATCCTGACTCATAGAGCCCTTCACACCCACACCCCGCAATACTTGGCTGATTCCCTACAATTCCGTTTGGTGCCTTGCAGCCTCCGGTCCATTCACATTAGCTGCCTTGAGCTCCCTCCCCCAACCTGTGCCCACCTGGAGCGCACCCATAATTCGGTATTCTTCTTCTTGGCACCATCTGTTTGGAACTCCCTTCCTCTTCCCCTCCATCAGGAACAATCTTACCTTAGATTTAAAGTGCTTCTCAAAACCCATCTCTTCTGCCTAGCATATGACCTCCCACTGGACCCCTCCACTTAATCTCTCTTCCCATCCTGCTCGCCTGCTTCTCTTCCTAGCTTCTTTCTTACCTTGTGTGTGTTTGCTGCTTTTCTATAAAATTTGTAGTTATTTTCCTTTTCCCAGCCTACTTTGGCCGTCTTTTACTTTTTTGATTTTGTAAACTGCCCTGCTGGTCTCCGAAGGTGCGGTATAGAAAGAAATCCAATAAAGATAAAATATTGGAAGACTGGGTGTCCAAGTGGCAGATAAAAGTTAATGTGGACAAGTGCAAAGTTATGCACTTAGGGAAAAACAACCCAAACAGCAATTAAATGATGCAAGGTTCCACATTAGGAATCACTATCCAGGAAAAGGATCTGGATGTTATCGTGGATACCATGTTGAAACCCTCTACACATCATGCAGCAGTGGCCAAGAAAGCAAATAGAATACTAGGAATCATAAGGAAAAGAATGGAGAATAAAACCAAGGACATTATAATGCTGGATTGTACTCTGAGCTTGATAGTTTGATTGCAGACGTTTCATCACATTTAGAGGGGACATCATCAGTGTGGGGTTCCAGATGGCAATGTGCCTGAATGCTTGCATTTGTACTTATATTGGGGTTGGTGGTGACTCAGCACTTTGGTTAGCAGGGATTGATTGGTTGATTTTCCTGAGGATTGCTAGGGTGTGGTTGCATTTCTGAGCCTTGTTGGTGATGACTCAGCTCTTTGGTCCACAGGGATAGATTGGATGGTTTCTTTGGGGGTTGTCGGGCTGTAGTTGCTGTTCCTGAGCATTGTTGGTGGTGCCTCAGCTCTTTGGTCCACAGGGATTGCTAGATTGTGTCTATGTTGATAAGTCTGTTTATCGAGTTTGTGGTGGAAAACCAGGCTTCCAGAAATTCTCTTTCTCTTTTCGTTTGTGTACTTGCTATGATTTCTGTTGTGTTCCAGTTGAATTTGTGTCCTTACACATCTTCATGGATTGAGACCAGGGAGAGCAGATTGTGTATTTTGCTGGCTACTGTAGTTGGTGTTCATGTAATCTGTTGGATAGTTTTCTTATTGTTTGGGCAATGTAATTCTTGTGACACACACAGTCACCATATTGAATTTTGTACATGACGCTTGGTTGTATTTTCGGTTTTGACAGGCTTCTTCTCAGGTTTGCGGTTGGTTTATGGACTTTGTAATGTCGTGGTCTCTTAGTAGTCTTGCGGTTATTTCAGAGGTGTTCTGGATGTAAGGGAGGGTGAATTGTTGGGGTGCACTTTCAGTCAGGAGGTATGGACTTTTTGGTTGCAGGCATCTGCGGATGAAGTTCCATGGGTATCCATTCCTTGTTAATGCCTTGTATAGGTGTTTCTCTTCTTCCATTTTAGCTCGTGTCATATTGCAGTGGGATTCTACTCTTCTGAATAGCATTTTTATGCAGCATTGTTTGTGGTACCTCGGATAGTTGCTGTAGAAGTTCAGGATTTGGTCGG
This sequence comes from Ichthyophis bannanicus, assembly GCA_033557465.1. Classification (NCBI taxonomy): domain Eukaryota; kingdom Metazoa; phylum Chordata; class Amphibia; order Gymnophiona; family Ichthyophiidae; genus Ichthyophis; species Ichthyophis bannanicus. The sequence goes on from CM066031.1 coordinate 1,607,833,634, forward strand.
TGTGTGATTCTTTCCTGTAGCCTGAAGTGTGGAATTCGCTGGGTTTGGTTCTTGTGACAAGAACATCCAGGAATATCCTTGGCTGTTTCCAGTGTGAACCAGATGTCCTTGAAGATTCTGTTGAGTTGGAATGTTTCTTCTATTTGGTTGTGTTTTATTATGATGAAGGTGTCATCAACGTACTGTGCCCACAGTTTTGGGATACTTGTAGGAGTACGATGTTTTCAAGTTTTTGCTTCACAATCTCAGCAACTAGGCCAGATATGAGGAATCTCATTGGTGATCCTTTCAGCTGTTCATAGCTCTGTCCATTGAATTCAAAATAAGTTGATAGGCACAGCTCGAGGAGTGTTGTGAGTGACCCTGTTTGCATTGTTTGTCATTGAGTAGGTCTGCAATTATACTGACTGCCAGTTTTTGGTGGACCAAAGAGCTGAATCATCACCAACAAGGCTCAGAAACAGCAACCATACCCCAGCAAACCTCAGGGAAACCAACCAATCAATCCATGTGAACTAAAGTGCTGAGTCACCAAAAACGCCAATATAATTACAAACACAAGCATTCAGGCACATTACCATCTGGAACATCGCACTGATAATGTCCCCTGAAATGATGACAAAATGTCTGCAATCAAACTATCAAGCTCAGAGAACAATCCAACATCATGATTGCCAACCTGAGCTACCAATATTCACAAACATTTCTATTATTATAATGTCTCCGTTTTGCTCAAATATAGGGTGTGATTCTGGTGGCCATATCTTACAAAAGATATAGCAGGCCTCCTTCGCCCACTCAGCACTGAAATACTTTGCACTTCATCATACTCTTCTCATAATATATGACCTCCATGGGCCACCTGTCCTCTCATTTTAGATATTTCCTCAACGTACATAAATCTGATAATTCTGGATGATTTCAAGATTCACATGGATAATCCTCAGAAGGCAACAGAGGGATACTTCCTGTAATTCATGCAAGATTTGGGCTTTATTTGGCATATACATTCCTCCACATATTATGTTGGCCATTCAGTAGAATTAACATTCTTTTGCTTCCTATTCCTGCACAAATCATCCATAATTTCCTTTTCTCTCCCCTCTCCTTTAACAGTTGTTCTTACATCACACCGAAGAAATAAACCAGAAAGGTAAAAGTTAGAAATGAGGAGTCAGTGCTTCCCATTCGGTTTTCTTAATCTCACAACAGAGGACTAGGCAGTAACCTAGAAACATATAGACATAAAAAAATTGACGACAAATAAAGACCATATGGCCTATGCAGTCTGATCTTCCATATCATCAACTAAGCTTTACAGTCCTTTCTTTCTTTTAAAGATCCTCTGTGTTGTCCCATGCTTTCCTGAATTCAGATACAGTCCTATAGTACCTCCACTGGGAGGTTATTCCACACTTCTACTACTCTTTCTGTAAAGAAATATTTCCTCAAATTACTCCTGAGTCTATCCTCTTTCATGTTCATCTTATGACCCTTATTGCAGAGCTTTCTTTTTATTGAAAGTGGCTCTCTTACTGTGCATTTATGCCTTGGAAATATTTTAACATCTCTATCATATCTCCTCTCGCCCACCTTTCTTCAATTGTATACATATTGGAATATTTAAGTCTGTCCCCATATACCTTATAACAAAGACCATTGACCATTTTGCTAGCTGTCCTTTGCATCAATTCCACATTGGTTATATACTTTTGAAGGTGTGGTCTATAGAATTGCACACAGTACTCCAAATGAGTTTGCCCCAAAGACTTATAGAGAGGCACCATCACCTCCTTCTTCCTGCTGTCCATTCCTCTCTCTATGCACCCAAACATCTTTCTGGTTTTCACTGTCACTTTTTTGACCTATTTGATCACCTTAATATCATAAGAAACAATCACCCCTAGGTCCCCCTTTTCTTTCGTGGGCAGAAGAACTTCACCCCCTCTACTGTACTGCTCCCTTGGATTTTTGCAGCCTAAATACATGATCCTGCATTTTTTTTGCATTAAATCTCAACTGCCAAGTTCTCAACTATTCCTCAAACTTCTCTAGAACCCTCCTCATGATATCTACACCTTACTGGGTGTCTACTGTATTGCAGAGCAGATTTTGGTATCATCCTCAAAAAGAGAAAATCTTACCCAACAGCTCTTCTGCAATATCACTTAACAAAAATGGTAAAATAAATTGGATCAAGAACAGCTCCCCATGGCACACCACTGGTCAAGAACTATCAATTACAGTAAACTGAAGAATATCATCAAATACACTGGATATGGATATGCACAGGCAAACATTTTTTGGCTCATTTTTGGATTTTTAAAAATTTTCTCCAAATTTTTTGATGGATTGTTTTTACAGTATTTCATAAATTTGTTTAAAAAATATTTTAAATATGCACTAGAACTTTTCTAGTGCATTTTGCTTCAGCATAGTGAATAATGCTGAGGATCAAGCCAGCATGATTTTGTCTCTGGACAGAAGAGCGAGGCTACGACCTGAAGAGGCTGGTGAGAAGCCCCAGGTCCCAATAGCCATAAGAATGGGAGGGCAGTTGAACATATGGGTGGGTGAGGAGGAAGATCTTTATGGGAAAGGCTGGGGTTAGGAAGAAAGAGGTGGAGTATAAGGGAATTGGGTGTGCTAGGGGTAGTGCATAAGGGAAGGAGTAGAGCATATGGGAAGAGGCTGGGTTAGAGGAAAGAAGGAGAAAAGAGAGTGAGTATATTAAGGGAGAATGGGAGGGAGGGAGAGAGTGAAAGACCAGAGAGAGTGCAAGGTTGGCTAGCAGAGGATGGAGAGTGCATAGGTGGGTGGAACGAAAAGAGGGAGAATGAAAGAGAGTACACTTAAGGATAAGAATTGGCAATAGTGAGAAGGGGGGGATGGAAGGACTAGTGTAAGTAGGTGACTTTGAGGTGGCAGTTTCTCCAAATGTATTAGTTTTGTGCATACCATGACAGTCATGAGCCTCACTCCTAAGCCAGGGTACGTGGAGTATGATCTCAGTCTCTGAAATTTACTGCTAATGTTCATCGTAGTTCTTGCATCATGCCAAAGGCAGCCTCCTTCTGGAGTCTGAAGGATGTAACACCTACGGATAACATAGTAACTTAGTATATGAAGGCAGATAAAGACCAGTATGGTCTATCTAGTCTGCCCAGCCAGGTGGCAAAAGTAGGTGCACGTGACAATCCGTGCAGGTCACCTCTTCCCATGCCTTTGCTTAGGGGTGTACCCAATGCTCCATGTAGGTCACCCCTATTTGTTCAGATATAAGAGATAGTTATGCTTATTTTGATTTTATCCTGTTGCTATAAAGAGATCCACTATGTCTGTCCCATGCCATTTTGAATTCTGTCACTGTGCTTATCAAGACATGCTTGGAAATGAAGCCTCTGGCACCCAAAACAATAGGAAATATCTTGGTATCTTTTCTTCTTTGAGCAGCTGGTTCATGAACCGACCAGAGGGGAATCCATATTAGACCTAGTCCTTAGTGGAACACCAGATCTAGTGCAAGAGATAAGGGTGTTGGGACCACTTGGCAATAGTGATCATAGCATGATCGCCTTTGATTTAATTAGTGGAGGAGGGATAGTAAGGAAATTCACAGTACTACCTTTTAACTTTCAAAAGGGAGACTATGATAAAATGAGGAAAACAGTTAAGAAAAAACTAAAAGGAGCAGTTGCAAAGGTTAAAGATTTACATCAAGCTTGGGTGTTGTTGAAAAATACTAAAATACTACTGAAGTGGTATGTAAAGGTGCGGAAGAATTGAAGGAAATATCGATACATCGGGAAGATGTATTACAACTATTAGATAAACTGAAGAGTAGCAAATCACCTGGGCTGGATGGTATACATCCAAGAGTGTTGAAAGAACTAAAATATGAGATTGCAGACCTGCTACTAGTAATCTGTGAACTATCATTAAAATCATCGCTAATACCAGAAGATTGGAGGATCGCCAATGTAACACCAATTTTTAAAAAGGGTTCCAGGGGTGATCTGGGAAACTACAGACCGGTGAGCCTCACGTCAGTACTGGGAAAAATGGTAGAAACCATCATAAAGAATAAAATTACTCAGCATGTAGATAGTCATGGCCTAATGGGAGACAGCCAACATGGCTTTAGACAAGGAAGATCTTGTCTTACTAATCTGTTATGTTTTTTTTATTTTTTTATTTACATTCTCTTATATACCGCGCTATTCTGCATCAGTGCGGTTTACATTGAACAAACTGAAATTACATTGAACAGGGCATTATAACTTGGAGATAACTATTTTACAGGGAACATGGGCTATGGAGGGTTAAGTGGCTTGCCCAAGACCACAAGGAGCACCTGTGGGACTAGAAACCCCAGTCCTTCTGGCCCAATGTTGCTGTCCTCTAGTGGGATGTGTGAATAAACAGGTGGACAAAGGTGAGTCGGTTGATATAGTGTATCTAGACTTTCAGAAAGCCTTTGACAAGGTCCCTCATCAGAGACCTTTGGCAAAACTAAAGAGTCATGGGATAGGAGGCAGTGTACTACTGTGGATCAGGAACTGGTTAAAAGATAGAAAGCAGAGGGTTGGGCTAAATGGCCAATTTTCCCAATGGAGAAAGGTGAATAGTGGTGTACCCCAGGGATCTGTGCTGGGTCCGCTGCTTTTTGACATATTCATAAATGACCTGGAAAGAGGAATAACGAGTGAGGTTATCAAATTTGCAGACGACACAAAACTATTTAAAGTTGTTAAAACCCAAGAGGATTGTGGAAAATTGCAAGAGGATCTAGATAAATTGGAAGACTGGGCATCAAAATGGCAGATGAAATTTAATGTGGACAAGTGCAAAGTTAGGCACCTAGGGAAGAACAACCCAAACTATGGTTACACAATGCAAGGTTTCACATTAGGAACCACCACCCAGGAAAAAGATTTAGGCGTCATTGTGGATAACATGTTAAAACCCTCGGCCCAGTGTGCAGCGGCAGCCAAGAGAGCAAATAGAATGCTAGGTATCATATGGAAAGGAATGGAAAATAAAACAAAAGATATTATAATGCCTCTATACCATTCCATGGTGAGACCGCACCTTGAATATTGTGTGCAATTCTGGTCGCCGTATATAGTGTTATTAGAAAAGGTTCAGAGAAGAGCCACCAAAATGGTAAAGGGGATGGAAGGATACTCCTATGAAGAAAGGCTAAAAAGGTTAGGGCTCTTTAACCTGGAAAAGAGACGGCTGAGGGGAGATATGATAGAAGTCTATAAATTAATGAACGGAGTGAAACGGGTAAACGTAGATCGATTGTTTACGTTATCAGAATATAGAAAGACTAGGGGACATACAATGAAGCTACAGGGTAAACTATTTAAGACTAATAAAAGAAAATATTTTTTCACTCAACATGTAATCAAACTCTGGAATTTGTTACCGGAGGATGTAGTAAAGGCTGTTAGTGTAGCTGGGTTTAAAAAAGGTTTGGACAAGTTCCTGGAGGAAAGGTCCATAAACCTTTATTAAGAAGGGACCCAGGATATCAATGCTTGACCCAGTACAAGCATTGCGGAACCTGTGTCTTTTGTGGAAACTGCTAGGTACGTATGACCTAGATTGGCCACTGTTGGAAACAGGATACTGGGCTTGATGGACCTTGGTCTGACCCAGTATGGCATATCTTATGTTCTTATGTTCTTTCTGCCACATTTTCTTGGTCTCTGACTGCATTTTTTGGTTCTTGAAAACCTACTCCCTCTCAATGTGACTGACACCTCTATAATAACCAATGCTGTTATGATGACACCTGAATCTGCATATTACTCACCATTGTAGCATATCATGGCTCATAATTCATTCTGCACATTCTTAACTGACTCAAGGGATTTTCTGTATTTAGTCTATTCCTCAGTTTTGACTTTAAAATATTCATAGTTGAAAAAGTCTGGAGCTACAAAATGACGAAACTTTGCTCGGATCATTGAACATGCTTAATAATTCTGATTTGGAATAATCTTCCAAAAATCAGAGAAGGTCTTGCAACTTTTATGATGTGGCTTAAATTCCATATGTTCTAATAGTTTAATGATTTCCATTTTAAAGTGATTGTCTGCAAACTCAGTTAACTGCTGTGTTAGAAATTAACCCAGGATTGCCAACAAATGGATTCAGGACAGTTTAGCAAAAATTTCAGATCATGCAAACTCTATAAATTTGTCTTTAAATTCCTGTCGTACTCAGGGCTGATAAGAGCATTAAGCAAACACGGTGGTTTTCTAGAGTGCCAGCCCTCCAGTGGGGCCGCTGCACATTGCTGCCTCTGGTGCCCCTTTCTGGGGGCCGACAGCAGTGGCAATTGCCTCTGAGACCATAATGCAGCACTTGCCCTCTGTCTCTGGAGTTGTGTCGCGGTTTCATTCTGCCCTGACTTCTGGTTTTGAATAAACCAGGTGTCTGTGGGAGCCGAAGTGGCAGATTGGGCAGAATGAAACCATGACACAGCCCCGGAGAAAGAGGATAAGTGCCGAGTCATGGTTTCAGGAGCAATTGCCGCCGCTGCTGGCCCCTATAAAGGGACAGCGGCGGCAGCAATAAGCATGGGGGGGGGGCAGCGAGGGGGGTGGCCTGCCTATGACACCTCCAGTCCTTGCACCGACCCAGTTTATTGTTTTATAAGCATAGCAGAGAATCCCTTAGCACCATCCTTTGCTTCAGCTTCCTTCAGAGCAAGTGATAGATCTGCTACCATTTGCTTTAAATTGGGAAAGTATTTCACTTTTCCTTCATCTAAAGATGACTAAAACAAATCCAACTGTTTAACAACTGCCCTCAAAGAGCTGTAGGGTTCAATAACGAAATGAGAACCCTGTAATTTCAAACTGAGTTGGTTGAGAAGGTTTCTGTAATGTTAATTAACAAGGCCATGCCCAGCAACCATGTAGAACTTGATAATTCATCATACTTGGTTTTTCTCAACAAAACAATTCCCTAATGTGTGGCAGCAGCACAAGGAAATGTCCCCAAACCTTCCCTGTACTAAGTCACCTGATATCATTATGAAGAACAAGATCTCCATACTCTGCATCCAGAGCATCGAGAAGAGCACAAAACTGGAAATGATTTAATGCCCCTGTATGAATAAAGTTAATAATTTTTATAACACTCATCACCGAATTGAGCTGCGGATGCTTAGCATATAACAAACTCCTAATGAAAACTTCAGTGAAATTAAATGAATTTTCCAAAATCCTAATCTTTTCCTCATCAACCCCACCAGTCCTGAATGCATCCCAGTCATAGCAGATGCATCAGTGATTGTGACACAACATAGCTTGACAGTAGCACATTATTTTCAGTCAAAAACTCGTTTAAAGCACTAAAGTGGTCTATGACTCTAGTTGTAAGAGTGATATCAAGCTCAGTATCTCCTCTTTGACAACAAAACGTTTGATAAAACATACAAAGATAACACAGGTACACTAAAAAAAAATTTTTTTAAACTGCCTCTAATGTTTCGATTGATTTTTACGTTTTTTGGTGCGCTGAATCCAAATCTGGTAACCAATTTGCTCCATCATGTACAGATTTTTTGCTACATTGGGTTAGCAGTTTGAGGTGAACGTTTCAGATTGAGTGCGATCGAGATAAAAGTTTCTTGGATGAATTCTTTATACTAATTGTTTAGTAGTTATTCAAATAAGAATAAAGAAAATTGTAACAAGGCAGCACATAAGAATAGAGTAATGTCAACAAAACACACTGTGATGGTAGCAAAATTGTCTGCACTTAAAACAGCCACATACATGTGCACAAATCATCTCCACAAATCATCCACTTATGCTCATCATAACGAATCTTCTGAAGAATCAGGGCCGAATTCTCGTATTTTTCTTGGAGAATAACAGAGTGAGCAATAGGAACTGAAGCGAATGTGTTGCCATTATGAAGAAGAACACCTTTTATGCTGTCTTTTGACGAATCAATGAACAGCTGCCATTCAGCAGGATCATACTTGAGTTTAAACTTTTCCATCACTTCGTATATATCGTTGCAAAATACCAAATCTTCCTCTTTGCTGAAATACTTCAAAAATTGTGTCTCGCGGTTGCGGTACCAATAAAAAGTTGTTCCTGGTGACAATAGATTTTTCTGTTTAAGCCGAGAACCTAGCAGTTGGGCAGCATCTTTTGGGAGTCCTAAATCCCGGACTAAATCATTCAATTCAGCTGGAGAGAAAAGTTCAGGTTTCGGATCTGGTTCAGTTTCAAACTCGGAAGTACTGGACTCATCGGGAAAAGCCATCTGATGAGTCTCATCATGATCAGAACCGTCCACACAAATATGATCCAAAGATTTTGGTGGTTCAGGAACAGGTACTTCGTTGCTATGAGGCATAGGCCTAATTGCTGAGGGAAGGTTGGGGTAACTTATTACGTTCTTATTTTTTAAGTTGTATCCCTTCACAATGCAAGAGCAAAAATAGCAGTCACTGCTGTGGTCTCTTTGTTCACGCCACATCATAGGTATTCCGAAACAAAATGCTTGTTTTTTACCTTTCATCCATAAGCGTAGATCTTCCTCACATGTCTTGCACACTTTGTGAGGAGCCCACGGTTTGTCTTGATCGCCTAACTTCAAACCGAAATAGGCGAAATATACTTTTTTAATAAATACAGAAATGTTCCTCTGCCGCTTTTTCACGGTATATTCCCCACAAATAAAACAAAAACTGTCCGGAGAGTTGATGCAACCTCTGGCTCTGTGAGCCATCACAAATACACAGCACTGCAAACTACAACTGTAGTGAACCACTTCGGAATAAAGCTGGATTACGACTGAGCAAACAAAAGGTAATAATGAACTTGCAAGAAACTGAAATTTGACAGGAACGTTCATGTCGCAACCACCGTGTTTGAGCGAGCGAGCGAACGAGGCGAGGCGAACAGGAAAGAACATGCGCCAGCGCGAGTACTGGATTTAGCCCCCCGCCTCCCAATTGTCCTGTTAATGTATAAAATGAATACAAAACACTCTAAAATATCATGAGGGAGTGTTTCTAGTTAGTTAACCATTACAACCTCTATTTTGGGCCAAGAAAATAAACTGCAGTCAGCTAAAAAGAAATTATGTGAACATTCCTTATATGGGTAAGAAATCTAATTTTGCAAGAAAACGTGACGTGATGGAACATTTTGGCTATTTTTCCTGGATTCAGCACCCCAAAATCTATAGGAATCAGTTGCAAAACTGGAGGCAGTTTTTTGGTAGTGTACCTGTGTAATCAACTGAGATATATCAGCAAAGTCCACAAATTATCTAAAGCCAGTGAAAACCAGTCACACACATGCAAATCTGACATGAGTTGCTGAAAAAGATCTTCATTAAGCCTTTCACTCTCTCTAGCAGCAGTGCTCGGAGCCAACTGAATTCCAGTCAGTGGCATTCCTTATTTCTGTAGAACTGCATTTATGCTTGGAACCTTCAGGAAAAAAAGAACTTGAACAGCTTACAAACATTCTTTAACAACCAAACCATCAGTGAAAGTTTTTTTTATTTGAAAGAAGTATAGAGACCACTTGGATTTTGCAGCTAGGAACAGCTGCCCCATCAGTGTCCATGCTAATTACTGCAAGATGTAGGAAGAAAGGTATAGCTTTTTTCCAAATCATTTTGAACTGGGAGGGGACTCCCCTAAGAAGCAAATACTGCTGACTATAAAAACCTCAACAAAAGGCAGTTTTCTGTTTTTGGCCCCCAGGCCATTGTACCATAAGTGGCTTTGGAATACATCCAAGGTACTTCATCCATTTAAAAGAAGTACCTGCACATACCACCCTAACAGAAGAAATGTAGAGTTTGGAACCACTGCACAAGTGCAAGGGTGCTCAGCCTGAAGATGTATATTTCTGTAGGGACCTGCATAGAACACCAATTGAGATGACATACAACAACATGTGTCCAACTTTTACATCCATATGACATTATTGAAAATACCATGGCTTGAACGAGTTGAATCTTTGTATGGAGAGAGATTTCTCTACGCTTGAGAATCTTGTCTAGATCCTTCATAGTCATCCATCAATGATGAACATATTGATTTTGCCAATTGTCAGTATATTTGTCTTCTTTACATTAAGGTGCAGGCATATTTTAAGACTTAGGGGCTTGTTTACAAAGCCGCGGTAGCGGTTTCTGATCGTTATCGGAGCCGCGGCCCCATTGATAATGATCGGAAACCGCTACCACGGCTTTGTAAACAAGCCCCTATGTTCCTTGATGAGAAGCAAATGTTTCAGATCATCTTCACTTTCAGCCAGTAATGTGGTATCATCAGCATAGTGAAGGTTGTTGATGAGTCCACCATCAATCCTCACACCTCGGTAGTCTTCATATAGTCCTGCTTCTCTGATGATTTGTTCTGCATATACATTTAATAGGTAGGGGCAAAGTATGCAGCCTTGTTTTACACCTTTGCTGATTTTAAACTATTCTGTTTCCCCTTGTTCCATTTGAACTATTGCTTCTTAATCAATGCAAAGGCTGGGCAAAACAACTATCAGGTATTCTGGTATACCCATGCTTCTTAATGTGGCCCAGAGTTTCTAATGGTTTATACAGTCAAAAGCCTTACTGTAGTCGATAAAACACATATGGATATTTTTTTTGTATTCTTTTGTCTTTTCAAGGATCCATCTCACATCCATGATGATGTCTCTCATTTCTTGCCCGTTCCTGTTTGCATTTAAGGCAGATTTCGTTCCAGGTATAGTTGTAATCTCTGCTAAATAATGAGTAGAATCCTGTCAGCATGTGGGATCAGAGCGATCGTGTGATAATTTCCACAGTCAGCTGGATCATGTTTCTTTAGTATTGTTATAAACACAGATCTTTTCCAACCATGATGTTGCCTTCCAAATTCCCTGGCAGAACCTTGTAAGTATGCTAACAGCTGCATTGAATTGCTGTAATACTTCAATGGAAATGCCATCAATGCCTTGTTCTTTTTTCTTTGATAAGGCTTTCAGTGCTGCATCGACTTCTTCATTCATTACCAATGGTTCCTTTAACATAAGGTACAGGTTGAAACGGCTGTTGGTCCATGATCTTTATGGTATTATGACTCTGTATATTCTTTCCAGCCTTTCTGGATCATCTCAGCATCATTCAACATGGATCCTTGAGCATCCTGTAGCATTCCAATTCGAGGCTGGACTTTTCTCTTTAATTCTCGCAGCTTTAGGAAAGCTGATCTTATAGTTTCTGATTCCATTTCCTTCTTGTTTCATTGTAGTGTTTCTCCTTTCTTGTCTTGCTGCATGTTGGAAATCTCTGTTGAGTTCTGCAACTGCCTCTCTTTCTCCTCTGGCTTTAGCTTCTCTGCGTTTCTGGGAAATTTTCAGAGTTTCTTCGGTCATCCATGTTGACCATTTTTTCTTTTTCACCTTTTGTAGAGACTTCTCGCTTTCTTCCAACACAACCTTTTTGATGTCATCCCATAACTCAGATCAATTTCACAGGCAGTCTTTAAATTCTGGTGATATATGCTCAAGGTCATATATTGCTATATTCATGAGTGGCTTGCTCTTTTTCAACTTTAGCTGAAGTTTGCATTCTAGAAGTTGGTGATCTGTACCACAGTCTGCTCCAGGTTTTGTCTTTATTGATGTTATAGAGTTTTTCCATTGTTGACTTCCACAGATATAGTCAATTTGATTTTTGTACAATCCATTGAGTGAACTCCATGTGTACAGTTGCCACTTGTGTTGCTGGAAGAAGATGTTTGAGATGAATACATCATTGGTCTCATAGAACTCTATAAGTCTTTCTCCAGCTTCACTTCTGTTGCCAAGTCCATATTTTCCAACCACTTTGCCTTCTTCTTTGTTGCCAACTTTTGCATTCCAGTCACCCATGGCTATCAGGATAGCCATGGGTGACTGGAATGTTCTGTCAATTTCAGCTTGTACTTGTTCATAGAACTCATCAGCTTCATCATCTTCTGCAGCTGTTGTTGGGGCATATACCTGGATTATAGTTGTATTGATGGGCATTCTTCATAGATGAATAGAAATTAAGTGTTCATTGACTGCATTGTATTTCATTATAGTTCTTACAAGTTTCTTCTTGATTATAAATGCAACACCATCTCTTCTTTGTCTTTCATCTCCAGCATAGTAGACCATGTGATCATCAGATACAAAGTACCTGATGCCAGTCCATTTCAGTTCGCTGATACCCAACAGATTGAGTTGTATACGTTCCATTTCATTCTTGACCACCTCCAACTTTCCTTAGTTCATGCTTTGTACATTCCATGTCCCAATATGTAAGACATCTTTGTAGCTTCTGACTCTCATTTTATGTGCAGCTACATCAGCAGTCAGATGTCCTGAGGGCTTTGATCCAACCACATTATAAATTCTGGCTTTACTCTGAAAAGTCTTTAGCTCCTCTCCAGTAGCAAGTTGAGTGCCTTCTGATCTGTGGGTCTCATCTTCCAGTACTATAGTGCAATTTGTTTTGTTGTGACTATTCACTGGGCTTTCGTGGCAAGATACGGAAGTAGATTTCCCAGCCTTTCTTCCACGCAGGTAATTCTAGTGTTATTGCCATTGTCACAGAAATGTGATCTCCACCGCCAACACTGTCCCATCCTATTGCTGCACAGATGGGTGGCGTGTCTTGGTATGGCACCTCAGCTGAGAGCTGTCCATCTTGGGAGACCCTGCCAATAATTAAGCTACCAATAGCTTAGTTCTCAGCATCACTGATGCACAGAAGCCCCCACAGCGTGGCAAACTGCAAACCAAGAGAAGGACAAATTATTTAAGGCTTTCTCTATATCTTTACTAGAAAAAAAAGTGCAGATTGTGGAATAAATTTGAATAAATTATACTATAGAAATTACCTGAAAAAAATCAATCTGATGTATTATAGTTATCCCGTCATTTTCTAAGTTATTCAAAGTTCAAATTGTTTTTAAGTCATCTTAATTTTAAGTAAACCCTTGTTTCAGAACACAAACCTCTGATCTGGACTCTACACTAAGCTGAAAGAGAATGTTAATGTGCCAAAACTGTAAATAGTTGCTGTTTCATAGCCTTAAGACTCCTCTCAAGTCTGAACCTTAACACTTAACACTCCAAAGAGCTCGGAGAAACTCTGGCTAATAGCTCTTTGGACTGGAATGCTCCTTTGTCTGTCTAACAGTTCTACATCATCTGCCTTGGTCACACAGCAAACGGGGTTACAGAAGAATTGTGAAAGTCTAAATGAGGCCTTTTGTAACTCCAACAGAATGTTTCTAGAGTGCCTTCAAAATATTTTGCTGAGTAGTTACATTCCTCATAAGCTCCAATAACCCTTCTTTCCATAATTTACTACACAGTGGAAAGTCTTTTAAATGATTTGGATGTCTTGTTGTGTAATACTAGATCAAATTGTAATTGAAAACCAAAACAATTTCTGGGCAGAGTAGACATACTGACAGCTTCCTGCTTGCAGTAGTCTCACAGTCTGAGCTACTCACTTCACTTGCAACCAGCCTGAGGGAGCAGCAGTTAGAAACAGGGCCATTGACTGTGCTGCTCCGGGGGAGCATGAATGTGAGAGTGGGCCCCATAAGGGGTTGAAGCGGCCCTGACTGGCTTCATAAGTGTGCTGCACACTGTCATGCAGGAGAACTGAGTATGGTTTTCTGACTTAACCCCTGTTCACCAGCAGAGGTGAGGGATGATATGAAGACAAAGCTGAAAGATCCGGGAAGAAGGAGCTTTGATAACATCTGGTTGTCAAGTTTTAGATGCACACATACCAGGTTCAGGAAATATTTGTGGTCTATGGCCTCTGGATAAGGACTGTTGCTATGATGGCTGGGCTAAGTGGGGGGAGGGGGCACTTATATAAATGAGGTAATTATGAATACAGATTCATGGAACCATAGACCACAAAAAGACAATTCTAATTCAGCTTCCAGCTCAAATGATGCAGAAGAAATCTTCTGAACCCCCCAAAAAGCAGATAATACTGTGCGTTTATATGTTTTATATAGCCATATATATAGCTGAGAACAGATGTATTTTAGTTCTTCTTAGTTTAATAATATTTTGCAGGCTACAAATTGCACTGTAGTGCAGTAATTTTAAAATAACAAAATAAATCAGAGGAAAACTTTCTCAAATGCACAATTTTAAGTGTAAGGTACTGCTAATAAAATAAGTTTGGAAGTTGCTAACACTGTTCATCTTTTTTTATTAGCTTTGCTTTATTTTAATAGATATAAACTTTTACTTAAAAAATCCCATACTTATCAACATCTATACTTATGTAAAAGCTTAAGCTAGATTGATTTGTAACTTTGTTACCTGTTATTTGAGTTTGACCATCAATGGAGTCTTCAAAGAAAAATTAAAACATTGGCGATAGTGTGTGTGTACACACGTACACACATGGGTGGGATTTCACATTCTTAACCTTAATTTTCTAGTGTCAAAAGCAGCACTGGTTCTAAGTATTACAATGAGATAACTGCCTTTGCTGGATCATTAGACAGATTGATATGGGCAATTCTCTCAGGATAATTCCTGTTGGCTGGCAATGCAGCTTATTTATCCACAGGTAATTTCCTAGGGCTATTAGATCATTTTAAGCAATTTTCACTTTTCAGGCACTAGCATATAGCAAATAAATGTTCTTTCTAACACACTTTTTTAAGCTACCATATGGTATGGCAGATTTTCTAATATACTGTAAAACAAAAAAAAACATATCAAATCTACAGAAGCAGGTGCAGACCTGATAAGGCAATACATTAATTTCTGCTGTTTTCCCATCTTTGATTCCAACTCTATTTGTTGGCAACAAATGTTTGTAAGAATGAGTCAGAATAGTAGAATTATCTTAACAATGAACTTAAGACGTTCTTCAGCAGCATGAACAATAATGACATTCCATAATAGAAATGAATTTATCATTGCATTAGACACACTATTCACATTGTTATCTACCATTTTTTACACAATCTAAGGGACATGTTTACTAAAATGCAGTAGTTTATCATGCATTTAACCCCGCAAGTTAGTCTGAGGGTGGCGCTGGATCTGTGCTAAGAAATGGAGGTGAACATAAGAACATAAGAAATGCCATACTGGGTCAGACCAAGGTCCATCAAGCCCAGTATCCAGTTTCCAACACCGGCCAATCCAGGTCACAGGAACCTGGCAGGTTCCCAAAAAGGTACATAGGTTCCACAATGCTTGTCCCAGACTAAGCAGTGCATTTCCCGGGTCCTCTTTAATAATGGTTTATGGACCTTTCCTTCAGGAACTTGTCCAACCCTTTTTTTAAATCCAGCTACACGAATAGCTACATCCTCCAGTAACGAATTCCAGATTTTGATTCCAGGTTGAGTGAAAAAATATTTTCTCTTATTTTTCTTAAATGGGTTACATTGTAGCTTCATTGCATGTCCCCTAATCTTTCTACAATTTGATAGAGTAAACAACCGATCTACGTTTACCTCCTCCACTCCATTCATTAATCTATATTTGCTTTCTTGGCCACTGCTGTACACTGGGCAGAGTATTTCAATGTATTATCCAAGATGATGCTTAAATCTTTTTCCTGGGTGATGGCTCCAAATGTGGAACCTTGCATTGTGTAATCATATTCATTTCATAGGTGCATAACTTCACACTTCTCCACATTAAATTTCATCCGACATTTGGACGTCCAGTCTTCCAATTTATCAAGGCCCTCTTACAATTTTTCATAATCCTCTTGTGTTTTAACAACTTTGAATAATTTTGTGTCATCTGCAAATGTGATCACCTCACTCATTATTCCCACGTCCAGGTCATTTCTGAATATGTTATAAAGCAGCAGCCCCACCACAGATCCCTGGGGTACTCCACTATTCATTTTTCTCCAATGAGAAAACTGGCCATTTAGCCCTACTCTCTGCTTTCCATCTTTTACCTCCTATTCCATTACGTTTTAATTTCGCCAAAAGTCTCTCATGAAGGACCTTGTCAAAGGCTTTCTGAAAATATAGATATACTATATCAACCGGCTTACCTTTGTCTACCTGTTTTTTCAAACCTTCAAAAAATATAACGGATTAGTAAGACAAGACTTTCCTTGGCTAAATCCATGTTGGCTTTCTCTCATTAAACCATGACTATCTACCAATTTTTAAAAAGGGTTCCAGTTGTGATCTGGAGAATTATAGACTGGTGAGCCTGACATCAGTACCAGGCAAAATGGTAGAAATCATTATAAAGAATAAAATGACTGAAGATTTATTTAGTTAAATAAATAAAATAAATAAATAAATCTTCAGTCATTTTATTCTTTATAATGATTTCTACCATTTTGCCTGGTACTGATGTCAGGCTCAGCAGTCTATAATTCCCCAGATCACAACTGGAACCCTTTTTAAAAATTGGTATTACATTGGCCATTCTCCAGTCTTCCAGTACTACAGATGATTTTAATGATTTTAAGGAGTGGAGGAGTGGCCTAGTGGTTGGGGCAAGGTACTTCAGGCCAGAAGGTCAGGGGTTCAAATCCCACTAGAGGACAGCAACCTTGGGCCGGAAGGACTGGGGTTTCTAGTCCCACAGGTGCTCCTTGTGGTCTTGGGCAAGCCACTTAACTCTCCATAGCCCATGTTCCCTGTAAAATAGCTATCTCCAAGTTATAATGCCCTGTTCACTGTAATTTCAGTTTGTTCAATGTAAACCACACTGATGAAGAATAGCATGGTATATAAAAGAATGTAAATAAATAAATAAATGATAGTTCACAGATTACTAATAATAGGTCTGCAATCTCATATTTCAGCTTTCAATGTCCTCGGAAATTTGCCCCTTCCTTTCTGAACACACTACTAAGAAATTTATCCATTCTTTAGTCATCTCCTATCTAGACTAATGCAACCTCTTCCTTGCTGTCTTCCTCTGAATCATCTCTCTCCCCTTCAATCTGTTCAAAACTCAGCTGCATGGCTAGTCTTCCGCCAGCCTCAATATGCTCATATAACCTTTCTTATCAAATCGCTTCATTGGCTTCCTGTTTCCTTATCCAGTTCAAACTTTTCCTACTGACCTATAAGTGTACTCGTTCTGCTGCTCTTCACTACCTTTCCTCTTATCTCTCCCTATACCCCTCCTTGGGAACTCCACTCTTCTGGCAGATCCCTTCTATCTGTGCCCTTCTCTTGTACTGCCAACTCCAGACTTGATCCTTCCACCCTGCTTCTCTTTATGTCTGGAAGAAAGTACCCGAGTCTGTACATCAGGCTTCATCTTTGGTCCTTTTCAAATTCAGACTGAAAACTCACCTCTTCAAGACTGCTTTTGAATCCTGATCCACTTGGTCCCCTATGTGTTTTCCTATCATTCCCCTCGATCTATCCTTGTCCTCAGCCATTGTGTTGTCTATCTTGATTATACTGTAAGCTCTGATGAGCAGGAACAATTTTTACATGTGTTTGTACAGCACTGTGTACACCTTGAAGCTCTATACAAATGATCAGTAGTAGTAGTAGTAGTAGTAGTAGTAGTGGTCCAGGTGATTTGCTACTCTTCAGTTTGTCAAATAATTGTAATACATCTTCCCAGTTTATTGATATTTCTTTCAATTCTTATGATATGTCACCTTTAAATCCCATTAGACAGGAGGAAGCAGTGTCAACATTTGAAATGACTACCCAGGCCAAAAGAAGGCAGGCATTAGCCCATATGGCTGAAGGAAGTGCTAGCACTGCTGGGAAGGTTTCATGATCAAAGCAACAGCTTCAGAGGTAGGAGGAGGAGGAGGAAGAGGTGATGGGGTTATCCATGGGGATAGGAAAAATATATTTCTAAGATTGGGAGGAATACTAGGATCAGGAATAGAAGACAGAAGTGCTTACATCAAAACAGGGGAGTGAATATTGGCGGTCATGAATGGGAAAGGGCACTACGATAGGTGGAGGGAGGGTCATGGAGTTGGGTTAGGCAGTGTGGTAATTATCCATGGATGGAGGGAACTGAAAGAGAAGAGTTCTGTGTGTTTGAGAGTGTCTGAGGAGAAAGGGATAGAAATAAATGTTAACTATAAACAATGAGGAAGCAGGGATCTTCTGGTGCGCTGCATGCTGCTGGCGTTCGCGTCGGGCAACCCCCCTTTCCAGCAGAGCAGCTGATTGCGGGCCTTTAAAGACCGGCCTGGGGAGAAGATCATTGGAGCTGGGATCTTCTGGTGTGCTGCCTGCTGCCGGTATTTGCGTTGGGTAGCCTGCCTTTCCAGCAGAGCAGCTGAATGTCGGCCTTTAAAGACCAGCCCGAGAAGGAGATCATTGGAGCCAGGATCTTTTGGTGTCACGTCAGGCAGCCCCCCTTCCAGCAGAGCTGCTGACTGTGGGCCTTTAAAGACCGGGCCCTACCATTGCATGCAGTCAGGGCACATGTCCACAGGAGCATGTCCTAAGGAGCATTCCAAAGGGGTAGGTTCTGCTCCTTTGGATCCCCTTTGGAGCACATTGGAGTTACTGGGGCTGAGAAGTTCATAGCACGTGTGTAAGAGGAAGAAGAAACAGTTGATGTTGCCAGAGAAAAAGGTCGTGATGCCTGAGGTTAGCCCTGGATCTACTCTGGACTCCTTGGATCATTTGGGTGATTTTGCCCCACCCAGCTAATCCAATAGTTTGCTTGGTCAGGATGAAAGTCTTTCCCAGGTTGTGGAAAGTGTCTCTCCTGCCTCCATTGCTGCTGCTCCAGAAGTGGGGTCTCCTGAAGGGCATTAGGATGTGAAGTAAAGGCAGATTTTCTGCCATTACCTAAGGAGGTACCTTTTTCCTTTGCATCTTTGAACTCTGATGCTGTTTCTTCGGATAATGTTACCTTGAAAGACATTTTAATGGCTATTATGCGTTTGGAAAACAGTTTAGGTTGCTGTGTAAAAGAGTTTTTGGAATTTACTGTTGATGCTTAAGCAAAGATGTCTGAGCAAGAAAAGAGATTATCAAGTGTGGATGAGCGTTTATTGAAGGTTGGTTGATTCTCGTATTTTCCTACTACATATTACTATTTCGTCCTATATGAAAGATGGTCTAGCCATTCCCCAGCGCATAGAAGAGCTGGAGAATGCTCAGTGATGGCATAATTTAAGATTCTTAAATTTTCCTCACACACATTTTCTCTCTCCTATTCATCTCCTTCAGGACACCTTACCACCAACGAAGACTCTGCAGCAGGGGAATTTAAACTAAGGAGCTGAGACACTCATCGAGCTGGCCACTGCTGTCCCGATTAGCATCCCACAGCAATGGGGCAGGGAACGCAGGATTCTCCTGTCCCTCTGCTGAAGCAGGCCAATCAGGACACTTTACCATCAACAAAGACTCTGCAGCGGGGGAATTTAAACAAAGGAGTTCAGGCATGCACACACCTGGCGGGCCTGCACCTGAGAGCCTTGCCAGGAGAGGACCAATAAATAAAAAACACTGAGAAGACACAGCCATATCAATCCTGGATAAACCACCAACGCTAAAAGCATAAATCCAAAGCAGCAACTGGGAAGGATTAACAAAAATAAACAAACACGACCACTCCAACCAAATCAACTAACAAGCCAAGGTACTCCTTGGATCATATGGATGATTTTTCCTCCTTTTCTAAAACCAACGTATCTGCTAGCAGCATTTCCACCTGCACAACCTTACATAACCAGCCATGCATATGCAATATTCAAACCAAAATATCTCCCACATAACACAGCACAAAAACAACTGGTATTAAGCACACACACTAAGGCCCAACCACAACGAAGACTCACACCCATCCCAATCATACCAGAGCACACCGCAACACCTGTAGCCACACAAGCACTACAAATCTCTCTCATAAATGCACAGTCAGTAAGGAATAAACTCCCCATAATCCAAGACCTCATCACATCACAAAAGACTGATATCCTCTGTATAAAAGAAACATGGCTATCAGAAACAGACACCGTACTCATGAACCAGCTCACACTTCATGGATACAGCCTCTACAACTGCTCCTTCTCTCACTCCGGAGGAGGAGGAGTAGCCATTAGCGAAATCAAACCTCCACTCTGAAGCCATGCAACAGAAAGCACAGATGAATTGGACATACTCACAATCACCAACAAACACCTATCAATCTGCCTGATATACAGAGCACCTACAGTGACCTCAAACCTATCAGATATTCTTAAACGTCAAAAATTGCCAACACTACAAAAGAACTGATATAATCCTTGGTGATTTCATCCTCCCATCCTTGCAAGAGAAACATGCAAATGCATTCCTTGAAGCAATGGAAGCAATGGATCTGACACAAATCATCTGTGCATCAGTGCATGAGAAGGGCAACACCCTGGATCTCATATTCCTCAACTCCCAGACCTCCATCCCAAGCAAGAATCCTCGGATCACAACTGTTTCATGGTCCAATCACTATCCCGTCACCTTCATCACTTCCTGTCAATCAATGACCATCACGAAGGATGCGCACATGACAAGAAGATTCAAACCATTCAATAAAGATAACTTTCTCAATCAACTACCAAACATACACTTGGGACAGTCTGATCTTGAAACCAGCAATTGGAACACTATAATAGCTACAGCAGTACGATCAATGATAGAGCCCAAAGGAAACAAAGAGAGACCAGCAAGAGCACACTGGTTCATACCTGCCTTACAGAAGCTGAAAACTCAACTTAGAACAATTAAGAGAAGATGGAGAAAGACAAAAAAATGAAACAGACCGGACAAGCTATAAGGATGCTCTAAACAACTACCACACTGAAACAGATAACACACACAGAGTCTACCACACAAAGCTTATAAACACATCTCTTAACTGACCATGTGAGCTCTTTGATATTGTCAAACAGCTGACCAAATCCCCTAATCACTCTAACCAATACCCAAACATACCACCGCAACAACTCGCAGCACAATATAAGCAGCTCCACCAAAACTCAACACCCCACCCACCAGAATAGAAAATGACTGCAATGTCACCCCTGGCACCGCATGGGACTCATTTGAATCAATCAGCAAAGATAAGATTGAATCCATCATATCAACGCTCAATACCACCACCTCTCCTCTTGATCCCTGCCCGGTTAATTGGATTAAGAAGACAGGAGTTAAGCCCAGCACTCGCCAACATTGCAAATGAATCTCTCAAACAAGGTTGAATGCCCAATAGCCTCAAAATGTCCATCATCTGCCCAACTCTCAAGAAACCAGAACTCGACCTACTGGATCTTACCTCATTCAGACCAGTAGCAAGCCTCCCATTTGCCGCAAAAGTAATCAAGAAGATAGTACAACAGCAACTACAGGACCACTTGGACAGAAAAAACCTACTTGACCCACAGCAACATGGCTTCTGAACATCACATGAGGTCGAGACCCTCATGGTCTCATTAATAAATACACTAATCAAAGGAATACAAACCAAACATACGGGATGTGCACTCATCTTTCTGGACATATCAGCAACATTTGATACCGTCTCACACAGCATTCTCCTATACAGACTGCAAGAAACCGGCATATAGAACAAAGTTCTGCAATGGTTCTAGTGCTACCTAACGGACAGGTATCAACTAATTCGAACCAGCACTATTACCTCCTCCCCATACCAACAGACCCAAGGATTACCACAAGGATCCATACTATGGGCAATGCTCTTTAACATCTATTTACAACTACTCTGTTCCATAATACGGACACAAAAAAATCAACTTTCACATATACACAGATGGCATTATATGTTATGGACCAATAAGCACCGCAAATCCAGTAAACTCACAGTTACTAAACTGCTTCAACGATGTCTCCAAATGGCTCCAGGAGAATAATCTCACGATAAACCTCAAAAAGAAAGAAGCATTATTTGTAAGAAAGGATCAAACCTTTACCCCACCAACACACCTCACCCTAGGAACAACCCAAATAAGAGTCCAAACACAAATAAAGTACCTGGGAATCATTCCTGATCATACCCTATCGTTCAAGCAACAGATTGCAAAAACTGCAAGGACAATATTCTTCAAAGCCAAGATGATACAGTGCATCAGACCGCTCCTAGACTCCCAGGACTTCAGATCAGTCTTACAAGTGATGACACTCCCCAAGCTGGACTATTGTAATGCGATATACCAAGGACTCCCAATTTCCATGCTCAACTCGCTATGGACAGCCCTTAACACAACAGCCAGGATCATTCAAAGGGTGAAGAAATTTGATCACATCACCCCGGTCCTGAAACATCTCCACATCCTCTCGTTGGAAGCGCGAATCAAGTATAAAACATTAGTGCTGATTCACAGAGCACTACACCAGCAACAAACATTGCATATTCATACCCTGCCAGCACGACTGAACTCTGAAAGACCAACATGGCAGACCACAAACAATGTGCTGTCTGTGCCACATGAAAGCACAAAGTTCAATCACCAAACTTGTAACTGTGCATTTGACCTCTTTGCCCCATCACTGTGGAACTCTCTCCCAACCAAATTCTGGACCTCTCCTCATTCAGAAAACAACTAAAGAACCACTTATTCAGAGAACACTTTTGGACAGAACAGAGCACCACCCATTGAATACATGAATAGAGCCCTAGATGTGGTGTATTTAGATTTCAGTAAAGCCTTTGACACTGTTCCTCAGAGGCGACTTATAAACAAACTGAGCACACTAGGGATGGACCCTAAAGTTACTGCTTGGGTTAGAAATTGGTTGGGTGGGAGGTGACAAAGAGTACAGGTAAATGGGGCTCACTCTGAGGAGAAGGATGTTACGAGTGATGTGCCCCAGGGTTCTATCCTTAGTCCAAATCTTTTTAACATCTTTGTTAGTGATAGATCGGAAGGGCTGTTGGATAAGGTTTGCCTTTTTGCGGATGATACCAAAATCTGCAATAGAGTAGATACCCAGGAAGGTGTAGATAACATGAGGAGGGATCTAGCTAAGCTTGAAGAATGGTCTAGAATCTGGCAGCTGGGATTTAATGTTAAAAAATGTAAGGTTATGCATTTTGGCTGTAGCAATCCAAGGGAGCAATATAGTATAGGGGGTGAAGTACTTTTGTCCACTAAAGAAGAGCAGGACCTGGGCATGGTTGTGTCCGATGATCTTAAAGTAGCTAAATAGGTAGAAAAGGTGACGGCAAAAGCTAGAAGGATGCTTGGGTGCATACGGAGAGGAATGGCTAGCAGAAAAAAGGAGGTGATAGTGCCTCTGTATAAGTCTTTGGTGCGACCTCATTTGCAATATAGTGTGCAATTCTGGAGACCGCACCTTCAAAAGGATGTGAACATGATGGAGTCGGTGCAGAGGGTGGCTACTAAAATGGTTAGTGGTCTTCATTATAAAGCATATGAGGATCTTAATATATACACCTTAGAGGAAAGGCGGGATAGAGGTGATATGATTGAGATATTTAAAAACCTCTGTGGTTAAACAATCTTGTATGGTCTATTATCTTATGAGTAATAGTACAATCAGCTGATTAGAAAATATTACCCAAAACGTGCCCTCTATGAGGCATGGTATCATAGAGGGCACGTTTTGGGTAATATTTTCTAATCAGCTAAAAACCTCTGTGGCATAAATGTTCAGGGGGAGAGCCTCTTTCAATTGAAAGCAAGTTCTGCTATGAGGGGACATGGGATGAGGGTGAAGGGGGATAGATTCAGGAGTGATTTGCGGAAATATTTCTTTACAGAAAGAGTGGTGGATCCATGGAATAGTCTCCCAGTGGAAGTGGTAGAGATGAGGACAGTAACTGAATTCAAAAAAGCATGGGACAAACACAGAGGATCTCTAAAGGAAAAAAGGGGACTGTTGTAGTTGTTGATATGGAAGGACAGACTAGATAGGCCATGTGGTCTTTTTCTGTCGTCATACTTCTATGTTTCTATGTCACATTGAACATCAGATAAGCTGAGACCGAGAGACTAAAGAGAATTGTAGATGTTAGGAAACTCTGATGCATACCAAATCAGGAATGTAAATATGTTAGACCCCCATGGTGAAGGCATAACCCTCCCCCCACTGAAATATGTTAAGACCTGTTTGATGTATCCCTTGTTGTTTATTGTAAACCGCTTTGACCTGGTGAAAAGCGATATATAAGCATAGCTAAATAGCTAAATAAATAAGTATCTTAAGGAGAATTTAGGTTTGGTTGATGTGGAGAATATAAAAATCTCTAACATTTACTATGGGGTCTATTCTGACATGCGAATAGCAGGAATGTATGTCCCATTGGGACATCCATCCCCTCTATTCGCTCCCCTTGCCGTCCCCGATGAAAGTCTCCCTGTACAAACAAGGAGTTTGTCTGGGGAGGCTTAGATGGGGGCATCGCAAAGGCGGAGTGAGGGCGGGCAGTGGGAGGTCCGCGGCCCCAGACGTACAGGGTCAATTCTAAAGTTGGCACTGTACATACAGGGCCGGCAGACTGGATGGGGGACTTATTCCTCCTTAGAGGTGGAATACGTCCCCCTGGAGGTTGGAGAATGGCAGGCACGGGCAGCGGAAGTGGGGCGAGGGGGTTCAGGGGGTTCCTCTAGCCTGAGCCTGGTCATGGGAGGCCAGATCAGTGGTCAGGCAGCAGGGAAAGGAATAAGTGGCTGGTGGCCAGGGATTGCAGCTCCTGAATGGAACTGCAGTGCCATGGCAATGGGTCACCATGGCACCACGGCTCCATTCAGGAGCCTGACTGAGTTAGCCAGGCAGGGGCCTGTATGTGCAGGCTGATCTGAATCGGGCCCCGGCCTGCATGTACAGGCCCAAACCCGATTCTGATCCCGCCAAGCACATCTAGTCCCTGCGCGATCAGAATCATGTCTGTCTCTGTGTGTCCCGCTTCCGATCCGGCACACAGGGGCCTGGGCGGCCAACTTGGAATGTGCCTCAATTTACTTAAGGGGAAGATAACCCCAGATGAGGAGGGGGTGGGTTTGGATCAGCTCTCTCCTGTGAAGAGTTTGGATCTGTCTGCATTCCTCGAGAGTTCTTTTGATAATATTCCCGCTCATGCCACATTGATTGTCTCTTTTTGTTTCCTTGTGGATTATAATAATATTTTATGGTTGTTTTTTAAGAAGAAAACCTTTTTCCTTTTGTGGCCAGAAATTTTATATTTTTCCTGATGTTTCTAGAGTTACGCAAATGAGGAGAAGGTTGTTCCTGTTACTGAAACCTTTGGTTTTGGCACTAGGGGCCACCTTCCATATCAAATTTCCTTGCAAATCTATAGTAGATAAATCAGAATCTACAATATGTATTTTTTGAATACGTATTGTAGCTTCTGGAAACCTTTCTTCAGGGCAAGTGATATAACGGTTTGCTTTTCTAATGGTTGGTTTACTTTATTTCATTTTCTTGAATTGACTAATTAAAGAGGGTATACATAATTTACTTCCCGTGAAGTTTTAGGAGCTCCCGGTTTTTGCCTAGATTCAGGTTTGGTATTGTCTTATTTTTGCAATGTACTAATATGAGCAGTCCCCATTGACTGGGGTACTATATGTAATTTCTTTCTTTCATGTTCTTGCATGTTATTGTAAGCTATTTGTAAATGCAATTTAAAAAATATATAAACAATGAATAGAGCAATATCTTTTTACTGGTTTAACTTAATACCTTATAGAATAGTTTTCAGGTCTTAAACCCCCCCTTTCTCAGCTCAGAACAGAAAGAGCAATTTAGCAACTATAAGTGAACATTTGAAGCATTCCAAAAGATAGTCTGAAGGGGAAAAGAGGGGATGGAATAGATGGGTTATTAGAAGTGGATTAACATTAGAATTCTATGTTTTAGGATACATTAGAAAACCTACTGTGCAAAGCTACACCTGATAATCAGGTTTAGAATCCAGTATTCCAGTAGGAGCCCTGGTGCGTGACTTCTGCCCAAGGTCTATAGCTATAATGACTGGGTGAGATTAAGGACATAAAATAGGATGAAATAATATACGAGTGGTTGTGAAAGAAGGCTAGTGGAACCAGTTCAGACTAAACTGAAAGCCAAAAAGAGTAGGACTGAAAAAGGCATAGATGCTATTCCTTCAGAAGAAA
Organism: Ichthyophis bannanicus; assembly: GCA_033557465.1. Lineage (NCBI taxonomy): Eukaryota > Metazoa > Chordata > Amphibia > Gymnophiona > Ichthyophiidae > Ichthyophis > Ichthyophis bannanicus. Next base: position 1,607,859,746 of record CM066031.1, read on the forward strand.
AATGTATAAGCTAGATGTATTATAGAGGTCTATGTATGATGCATTTTTTCATAAAGTCCAAAGGGATTATCTTAAAAGCATCACCATGTCTAAAAAGCAGCATCTAAATATCTAAATGTGTAGATTGACATATACTGTATATGTAAATGCCTTTTAGAACAGGGGCTTTTAAACAAAAGGTTGCTTAACATATCTAAAATTCCTGGAGGTGTGGGGAGAGGGAGTGATTTGGTCAGCCCTACATTATAAACAAGAATTTGCCATTTCTCAAAGATTATCCACATCTATACCAAACGTTCTAGTGTCAGTACTTATAGCTGTCCCGAGGCACACATAAGTGCCTGCTAGTAGGGGCAGCTGTCATTGTTGAGGTCTGCCCCCCCCCTCCGATCACCCCCCAATCTTGATCTTCTTCCTAGTGACCCCCCTAAATCCCCATCACATCAGTTCCCTACCCCTAATTCTCACCATATTCAATCCTCCCTACCTTCCCAAAGTATCCAATGCTCTCCACAATCAAATTCACCCCAGCACAAACACCCCCACCTGAGCCCTCCTGGCAACACCAACTCCCTCCCAAGTTCCTCTTCTGCAGCCTGCACCCATCTCTCTCTCTCGACTTACTGTGGTCTTTTATGTCTAGTGGGAGCAGGGGTGATACCCTCTCCCTCCTGCTCTTGTTGTCCTAATATGGGCCAAAGGCTGCAACCAGACCTTTAACAGCATGCTTCTAACACTGAATGCAGTTTTGCCACACCTCCAGATGTGTCGTTAACTGTTCAGCATATCTGTCGTGTTAGCAGCTAATACACATTAGCAATAGCTACATGAACTGCAAGGAATACTGACCACCCTTTTCACCCCTTCCATGCCCCTAATATGAATTTCCACATTGGATGTTTAAAGTGGCTAACTATGCTAACATGTGCTAAATATTAATTCAGTGAATTTATTTTTATTTATTTATTTAGCTTAGCTTTTATACCGCTTTTCACTGGGTCAAAGTGGTTTACAAACAACTCAAAGTTACAATAAAAAATGTAGAGTATAAACATTAGCTATGTACAAATAACTTAACTATTTACATTGGTTTTATTTGTTGGGGTGCATGGATACGTAGGTTGGAGCTTTGTTAGGTGAAGCGTGTGGGAGTCTGCTGGGGTAGCTTGGTTAGGTGGGATTATGTTACAGGTCCATATTGTTCAATGAACAGATGGGTCTTCAGATGTTTCCTGAATGTGGAAAGGTTTTTGATCTCCTGATTGTGTCGGGGAGAGAGTTCCATAGTGTAGCAACTATTTTTTTTTTAATTTATATTTATTAGCATTTATAATGTTACATTCTCAAATACCAAGAATAAAGGCAAAATCAAGAGAACCAACAAATACAGGAAAAACAACTCCATGTTAACAGTTAATGCACGTTACAACTTGAGTAAATTATTCAATATGGTTTAGTAATTAGGCCCCATAGACAGTAGAACACAATCGTTTTGTTTTTCTTTTCATACAGAAAGGTGGTTCTGGGCATGTTCTTGGTGATCCTTTGCGGTGTAGTCCATACAGTGTTATAAACTACTGGGCAGACAAGAGAGCACACCAATCCAAGGAGCTATTATTCAGAGTTTCTCTGAGCTCCTGGATTTAAAAGTACTAGGATTAAGACTTGTCAGGAGGCTGGAAACAAAGTAGCATCGGGTTTTAAGGATTTGGCACTTGACACTCTGACGTTCACCTTTCTCAGTAAACAGCATCCAGGCTAAAAGTCTGTGTTCTGAATCAAGGGTTTACTTAAACTTTAGGATCACTGATAAATAACTTTAACAGTTTGTAAAATGAACAAGACAGGTACAAACAGTTAACTCTTCTTGTGATGGCCAGTATATGATATCTTATACCTCATTCCCTCCAGCTTTTATGCACCTTACTCTTGCCTTACATTTTTCTCAAGCTGCACTTAAAGGTTTGTGACCCATCTTATAAGTTCATTGTTGATAGAGAAGAAATTGAAATAGTGGACAACTTTAACCTACTTGGATCAAATATCAATAAAGAAGCAACAAGTAGTCAAGAAATCTGATGACACATTGCTCTTAACAGAATGGCTATGAAGGACCTAGATAAAATTCTCGAGAGTAGAGATGTCTCTCTCCATACAAAGATTTGACTTGTTCAAGCCATGGCATTTTCAATAACGTCATAAGGATGCGAAAGTCGGACAGTGAAAAAGATTGACAGGAAGCAAATTGATGACTTTGTTCAATGTAAACCGCCTTGATATCATGAAAGGCGGTATATAAGAAATATTAAATAAATAAATAACTATTATGGTGCTGGCGATGAATACTGTGTATACCATGGACTGCCCAAAGAACAAATCAGTCAGTACTAGAGGAGATGAAACCTAAGCTTTCTTTAGAAGCTCAGATGACAGGACTTCAACTGTCATACTTTGGACACATCAATCGAAGAGAGAGAAAGACATCAAACTTGACAAGGTAGAAGGTCAGAGCAAAAGTGGAAGGCCAGCAATGAGATGGATTGATACAATAACAGCAACTTTGGGTGCCACTCTGTCAACAATGAGCTGCCTGACTGAAGACCGAACACAGTTTAGGACAACTATTCAGAGGGTCGCCATGAGTCGACACCGACTCGATGGCACTTAACAACAGCATACTCCTTGACACCCCAAAGTTCCTGAATTTAGGGCTCCTCTCCCACAATTCCTTGGCCCTGCGTGCATACACACTGCTCACTTGGGTACCTTTGTGGATGGTTTCTTTTATGTAGGTTCTTTCCTTTCTGTGACATGGGTTGCTGCTATAAACTGCAGTCTTCCTGATGCTGTTTCTCTCTCCCTTGGCAGCTCAATTCTGAGCACCCCATCTGTCCCTTTGGCAGTGGTTCCAAGCCTCTTATTCTTCTTCTGGTCATGGTGGCTAGTGCAGTTTCTCCTTAACCTGGGTGAATAGCTCTGCCTGAGTGCCAGAGTCACCAGTCCCATAAGGGCAATCACCCACTAATTGCCTAGGGGCCAAAGACAGGAAACTGCCTTTGGGTGAGGTTTTTATAGTCAGTGCACTTTCCTTCTCAGGGGAGTCTCTTCCCAGCCAAAAATGACTGACAGCCAGAACCTCCCTTATTCTGGAAAAATGTGGAACTTTCTCTCTCTGCTTCTAATAATGATTAATAGGGACTCTGGAAGATGCAGCTGCCCTTAATGCAACAATCTAAGTAGTCTTTATGGCAGTATACTACATATGTGCTCTTTATTTTGTAACAGCAGTACACATATACAGTATCATGGCACGTAAAGTCATTAGCATTTATACCTGCTCAATGTCATGCATAGTCCTAACTAACTAGTCTTTGGGACATGTGGCTAGCGAGAGTTCTTGAAAGTGAAGATTTCTATACTTCTCTGAGTGCTAAATGCACTTCCTGAGGGTCAATGTGTGCTTTTCTGAGGAAGGCTCCCTAATCACTAGCCTGTACATAGCACCACTTACATGTGTATGTTCCCACTCTAATACTGCTCTTTTGTACTTTTACATTTATGAAATAGCCCTTTCCCTTGTACATTGTACTAAATATATGCATATCTTTGGCGGCACTATGCATATGGTTTTTTTCAGTTGTGTATATAATTCTTATTGAGCAGGTAAATAAGAAATTACAAAGGTGAACAGCAGCAGAAGCAGAAGTATCCCACAATATACAGCACACAACTGAGAGTTAAGAAGTCCTCCAATTAAGCAAGAAAACAGCAGAAACAAGGAAGTGACCGTCGGAGCCCTTACAATCAAATCCTTACATGCTAATGTCAGCCAATAATGACTATGAAGCATGTTCTGCACTCTAAAGCCTTAAGTTCCATGAAAATTATATTCCTCTCCTATTCGCCCAAACTTGCTCATCTCCCCCACACACCCTCTCTCTCCCTCTGCCCTTCACACCCCTCATCACACCCCCAGTTCCACCCTACGCACCCCTCCCCTCCTGCCCTATCTGGTTCAATATCCAAGTTGGAGGATTATGGGAAAGAAAAGGTTATCAGGGGAGAAACACACAAGGTGCCCTCTGTGGCTAAGGACTTATGGAACCCTTGCAAGACCCCGCCATGAATCTACCAGAGATGCACTAAAAGCATCTAGAGCATCTGAGGCACACTGTGAGGGGAGAAAATTGAGGCCTAGCATCAAAAGTGAATCAAAATGCAAGAACCAGGATGGGCAAAGGCAGAAATTGGTCTATCATAGCTATGTAGGTTAAAGTTGTGGTAGCTGAGATGGAACACGAACAGGCTCGAGCCCTTACCGGCAAGGAATCAAGCGCTGTTTGGCAAGAGTCCCGACCATAAGCTCACTACTGCTTTAAGTTTACCTCGAAGATCTGCTGTGAGTTTCTCCATATGATAAACATCCCAGACCTTGATCATCCACTTCGCAGATGAGGGAAGCCTGTTCCTCTATAATATCAACTAAATCTGCCCATTCCTTTCTGAACACTCTACTAAGACACTTATCCACTCTTTAGTCATCTCCTACCTTGACTGTTATAACCTACTCTTTGCTGATCTCCCTCTGAATCATCTATCTCCCTTTCAATCTGTTCAACACTCTGCTGCGCAACTAATCTTCCGCCAGTTTTGTCATGCTTATATTGCTATTCTTCTCAAGTGACTTCATTGGCTCCCTATCCATTGCTGCTTCCAATTCAAACTTCTCCTACTGACCTATAAGAGCATTCACTCTGCAGCTCCTCACTACCTTTCATCTCTTATCTCTCCCTATACCCCTCCTCGGGAACGCCACTCTTCTAGCAAATAGTTTCTATCTGTGCCCTTCTCTTCTATTACTAACTCCAGAATTTGTTCCATTCACCTTGCTGTTCCTTATGTGTGGAATAAACTACCTGAGTCTGTATGTCAAGCACCTTCTCTGGCCCTTTTCAAATCCAGGCTGAAAACTCACTTCTTTGCTGCCGCTTTTGGATCTTGACTCCCCTGTTCTCCTTTGTGTTTCCTTACCATTCTCCCTAGATGTATCCCGTGTCTACAGCTACTGTGTTTGTCTTGACTAGATTGTAAGCTCTGATGAGCAAGGACGGTCTCTTACATGTGTCTGTGCAGCGCTGTGTACATCTTGTAGCGCTATGCAAATGCTCAGTAGAAGTAGTAGTAGATTATTTTCCAATATCGCACAATAACACATCGGGCCACCAGAAGCATGCATTTGGAGAGTTGGTACTGTCCCTCTGGGAGAAGATCAAAGGGTAAGTACCCCAATACATATGATTCAATTGAAAAGGGAAGATGCGCCCTAACAGGGTCATTCCGAGCTACGAATAATGGGGAGGTTAGACAGGGGCAGGAAATGGGTGGTGCAGGGTGCAGTTAGTGCAGGCAGTCCGCAGCCCCAGATGTACAGGGCTGAGTCCAATGTCAGCCCTGTTCATCCGGGGCCAGCTTACTGAATGGGGAACTTATTCTACCTCTGAGGTGGAATAAGTTCCTCTAGAGGGGTAATTATGGCAGGCCCGGGGTGCATCAAAGGTGGGAGGGGTTGCAGGAGATTCCACGCAGCCCGACCCTGGCCTTGGGAGGCCAGATTGGAGGTCGGGCTGCGGGGAATGCAAAAAGTGGTCAGTGGCCAGGGATCGTGGCTCCCGAATTTAGCCACGGTGCCATGACAACCGGACGCCATGTGCTGCAGCTCCATTCAGGAGCCCTGACTGAGTTAGCCTAGTGGAGGTCTGTACGTGCAGGCCGACCGGGATTGGGTCCTGGCCTGCACGTGATTCTGATCGCAGGGCTAGACGTGCCCCCCCCCCCCCCATGGGATTAGAATCCCATCTAACTCTGTGTGTCCTGTTCTGACTGGGCGCACAAAGGGCCAGGACGTCCAGGATGGAATCGGGCCCTAAGGGTCTGGGTAATTTGGCTATGCACATGGGACCAAAATGGTTGGAGTTTATGGCAGGACCACCACATATATTTAAAATCTCTCTTCCGCCCACAGTTCCGCGAACACAAAGGATCATCATTTCTTCCCCATCTAAAAAGGTGAAGCGGGGTAATTAACAGATGCATTAGAATATGGAGCTGTGTGTTTACTAACAATAGGGAAAATGAACAGGAGTGAGAATATTGACATACCTCTTCCCAAAAGTACTCCTGATTGTCTCCCAGGGTTATACTCCAGCCAGAACTATGGGAGAGAGCTCGTGCGGGAGTCAGGGGGTCCAAAGCAAAAGCTTTGTACAGTCAAGCTAGAAAGGATTTTAATCTTTTGGACTAAAAAGAAAATATGCCCCCACTGTCTAGGCGAGTGCAGAGGGTCAGCAAACTGAGAGGGAACCCAAAAGCAGTGACGCAGCTGGAAGTATTGAAAAAAGCTCAGAGAAGAGTCCCACAACTGCTCCAAAAGACTTTTAGAGAAGAAGGTGGACCTATCAAATAGAGAGGCTACCCGAGTTGAGATCCTCCCACCGTAGTTCCTAACAAAAGTAAATGTAGAGACAGATGTATAAGGTGTTTACTGGGGAAATATGTGGTGCTGTTTACAGAGAACCATCCAAGCCCTCCAAGCCCCAAGAAAGAATGGGAGAGCACTGAATAGATCTCCACTTTCCCGTGCAGAAATAACATCACTTTTAGAGGTATAGGGGACAACTAGGCCTCCTCCGAGCGCACCCAGTCAGTACTTGGGCCAGATATCCAAAAACAGACAGCAGGCATATATGCACAGTAGTAGTCTAAATTCAGATTAGGAAAGCAGAGACCCCCATAAGAGCATAAAAAATGCCATACTAGGTCAGACCGAGGTCCATCAAGCCCAGTATCCTGTTTCTAACAGTGGCCAATCCAGGTCACAAGTACTTGGCGGTTTCCCAAAAAGATACACAAGTTCCACAGTGCTTATATTGGTTCCTCTTTAATAATGGTTTATGGCTCTTTCCTCCAGGAACATGTCCAAATCTTTTCTAAATCCAGCTACACTAACAGCTTTTACTACATCCTTCGGTAACAAATTCCAGAGTTTGATTACATGCTGAGTGACAAAATATTTTCTCTTATTAGTCTTAAATGGTTACACCGTAGTCTTTCTACTTATTAATGGTGTAAACAATTAGTCTACGTTTACCTGCTGGACTCCATTCATTAATTTATAGACCTCGATCATATCGCCCCTCAGCAGTCTCTTTTCCAGGTTCAAGAACCCTAACCTTTTAAGCCTCTTCTCATAGGGGTATCATCCCATCTCCTTTACCATTTTGATGGCTCTTCTCTGTACTTCTTCTAATTCCATTATATCCTTTTTAAGATACGGCGGCCAGAATTGCACACAATATTCAAGGTGTGGTTGCACCATGGAACAATACAGAGGCATTATAATATCCTTTGTTTTATTCTCCATTTCTTTCCTTATGATTCTTAGCATTCTATTTGTCTTCTTGGCTGCCGCTGCACACTGGGGAGATGGTTTCAATGTGTTATCCACAATGATGTCTAAAACCTTTTCCTGGGTGGTGGTTCCTAATGTGGAACCTTGCATCATGTAACCATAATTTGGGTTATTCTTTCCTAGGTGCATAACTTTGCACTTGTCCAAATTAAATGCCATCTGCCATTTGAACGTCCAGTTTTCCAATTTACAAGATCCTCTTACAATTTTTCACAATCCTCTTGGGTTTTAATAACTTTGAATAATATTATGTTATCTGCAAATTTGACTATCTCACTCTTTATTCCCATTTCCAGGTCATTTAGAAATATGTTAAAAAGCAGCGGAACCAGCACAGATCCCTGGGGTACTCCACTATTCACCTTTCTCCATTGGGAAAATTGACCATTTAGTCCTACCCTCTGCTTTCTATATCGACCGGCTCACTTTCATCTACCTGTTTCTTCACACCTTCAAAAAAATATAACAGATTAGTAAGACAAGTCCTTCTTTGGCTAAAGCCATGTTGGCTTTCTCCTATTAAACCATGACTATCTACATGTTCAATAATTTTGTTCTTTCTACCATTTTGCCCGGTACTCATGTCAGGCTCACCAGTCTGTAGTTTTCTGAATCACCCCTGGAACCCTTTTTAAAAATTGGCATTACATTGGCCATTCACCAATCTTCAGGAATGGCTGTTCACCAATCTTCAGGTATTACAGGTGATTTTAATGAGAGTTCACAGATTACTAATTTCATATTTCAGTTCTTTCAACACCCTCGGATGTATGTCATGTGATCTACGAGATTTGCTACTCTTTACTTTATCAAATAGTTGTAATACATCTTCCCAGTTTATCGATATTTCTTTCAATTATTCCAATGCATCACTGTTAAACACCATTTCAGTCATGGGTAACTTCCCTACATCTTCTTCAGTAAAGACCAAAGTAAAGAATTCATTCAGTCTCCCCTCTTAGTGCCCCTTTTACCACTCTATCATCTAATGGTACAACTGACTCTCTCACACATTTTTGCTACAAATGTACTTGAAAAAGTTTTTATTATGTGTTTTTGCTTCCACAGCAAGCGTTTCTTCATAGTCTCTCTGACTACCTTATCAATGCCTTGCATCTAGCTTACAAGTGCTTGTTGTTTCCAGTTTTCATAATTTGGGAGCCATTTCCTGAAAGATGCATTTTTGGGTACAACAGCCTCTCTGACCTCACCTTTAAACCATGCTGGTAGTTTTTTGGACTTCCTTCCACTTTTCTTAAAGCATGGAATACAGTTGGTTTGTACACTTAGAGCAGATAATGGTGGACCAACTGACTCAAGGCCTTTTACTTTGCCAGATGAAGCTTGTAAGGGCTTAACAGACCAATGCGAAAAAGCTGCGGGGAATCTGTATGGAGAGCTGCATGAATAAAAATATCAGTTTAGGTAGAAGGAGCATCTTGACTGTGTTAATTCAGCCAAGCCATGAAACAGAGACAGCTCTCCAAGACTCTAAGTCCTTATTAAGGCCATCCAAAAGTGGTACGTTAATTAAGTGTGTAAAGACAAGAAAGATAACAATTTATTTATTTATTTAACATTTCTTATATACCACCTTTCATGATATCAAGACGGTATATAAGAATATATATATATATACAATGAATATATACAATATATATATATATATATACAATGAATATATACCTCTAGATAATGGAATTGATCAACCCTGAGAAAGCTGCCAGGCAGCTCAGAGAACAGGGATTGTGCCTCCACCAAACAGGAGAGCAAGGCAGATATTTGCCAATTTATGGTGAAACCAGATACTCTAGAAAAATAGTCAAGAGTGCCTACTATTATGGGCAGGGTATGCTGCAGATCATGAAGATATATAAGTGTGTCATCAACCTATAAAGAGATTGCATGCAGGTGACCTCGCAAACTGATACCCATGTCTCCCCCATACTTATGAATGTGGGTGGCTAGTTGTTCTATGGCAAGCGTGAACAGTAAGGGGGACAAGGAGCAGCCCTATCTAGTTCCACATCCAGGATGAAAGGGTTTTGAAGAGAAACCATTCACTAATATGGAAGCCATGGGGTTAGCATAAAGATTTCTACCCACCACATAAGTTGGGCCCAATTCAAATTGCTCCAAAACAGCCAACAGATAGGGCGACTCAATCTTGTCAAAATCTTTCTTGGTGTCTAATGACAGAATCGCATAATGATCTGTTGCCCCCTGACTCTGTGTAAGACATCAATTAAACGATGTACAATTTCAAAACCATATCGGTTCTTTATGAACTCCATTTGATCAGGGTGGATGAGGTCAGGAATTCGGTGCTCTGAGCAGTTACATAGGATTTTGGTGACGATTTTGTAGTCAATGTTTAGTAGAGAATTCGACCAATAGCTACTACAGAGGAGTGCATCCTTGCCATCCTTGGGAATCACTGTGATAGTGGCCTGATAAAATGAGGATGGCAATGCTTTTCCGGGCAGTGCTTTTAATCTGGACCAAAATGGGGCAAAGAGCTCTGGCAAGGCCTTATAAAGTTCTACCGGGAGGAGATCCAGACCAGGTGCTTTGGCAGACTTCAGGCTATGAAGCACCAATTGCACCTCCTCTAGAGGGATAGAACATTCTAGAAGATCTCAAGACTCCAGGAGAATATGCGAGAAGTCAGCAAGGTTCTCCAACCTGTAAACCTCCAGGTGGGAAGAGTAAAGATCTTTGTAAAAATTAGCAAAAATGTTAGCCATCTCTCGTGCCCTGTACACTAGGGTCCCTTGGGTGGAAGAGAGGGCATGTACTCAATGTCTGATCCGTTGTCGTTTGAACTGCCAAAGGAGCAACTGATCGGTCTTATTCCCATTTTTGAAGACGTGACACCTGGTACGTATTATCATCAAGGCTATGCCTTCAGTTTCTAGGGCAGAAGGTTCCCCCTTCAAACAACCCAGGTATTACCACCTTAGGACTGCCACCTTTATGATGAAGGAACTGTAGCTCATGGATGGATCTTCTAAGATTCTCCTGCCAAGCTTGGTCCCTCTTTCTGAAGGTGCTGGAAAAAGACATTAAGTGCCCATGAAGAATGGCTTTCCCGGCTTCCTACAAAGTGAAGATAGAAGTATCCACTGTGTCATTAAAGGAGAGGTACTCCCATCACCCTTTCTTGATGGCCAATAGGAACTTCTTGTTTTTGAGGACCCCTACAAAGGGCCCAGGATCTGGGAAATATTCCTGGACCCTCATCCTGCAGTACTAAGGAAATAAGTACAAGACTCCCATACTGCCAATGGTTGTGCTGGAAAGGTGAGAGAACAGGTTCCGCGATAAAGCCAAAAGTCAATCCTAGAATAGCTCTGGTGAGTTGGGGAATAATATGTGGAGTCACACTCTCCACCATGAGAGGCCCTCCAGGCATCACAGAGGTCTAATTTGGCTAGTAATTGTAATGAGTTCGTAGAGGTCTGGTTCCCCCTACCTGTCCTATCAATGCCAGATAGGAGAAGATTTTAATTGTGTCCTAACACTAAATCCCTGGTCTGGTGAGATGCTTTTGCTGTGAGACTATCAGTCAAAGTACCATCAACCTGTGATGGAGGGATATAGACATTGATTATTATGTATGCAGTATCATTCAGGATGCCAGAGAGAATAAGTTATCTGTCTCCCGGATCACTGTAGTGTGAGGTTAGCTGGAAGGGACAATGATAGGAGATGAGAGTCACCAGCCCCCTCTTGTGGGAGGCAAATTTTGAATCAAAGACCTGTAGAAACAAACGAGACTAAAGTCAATGGTGGTCATACCCTGAGAAGTGTGTTTTATGTAATAATAAAATGTCAGCCTTCTCCCTTTTCATCTGGTCAAGAACGCACCTGCACTTAATCAGGCTGTGAAGGCCCCAGAAGTTTCAAAAGATGAGTTTAACCATAGCCCATGTAAGGGTCAACCATGTGAGAGCTCCTGAGCAGGCTGCACACTTCGGCTCCAGCAGCCAACATCTAGGGTAAGCATGCAGGGACTGCAATCATCACACAATGAGGTCGTAATGGGGTCACTGGTGTTCAGGGGGTTTGTGCCTTGGTCAGAGCATGATTACAGTGCAGATTTAACAGCGATCTTACTGCGAGCAGAATCGGAGTCAGCAGGAGCTCCTATGTTAAGTGGCCATATCTGTTGGGCTCACTAGCATCCTCACTATGTATATTTTTAAAAGACTAAGCATTGGCCAAACCATTTATAAAATATTTGCACAATTTCAAACAGATGGACTTAGATGTCCATTTCCTTTATTTCACCTGTGAGCGCTCAAAAGTACCACACCATCTTTTCTTCTGTTCTTTCAAACTATATTACAACATACAGAGATTGTAGTTTTTCTACACAGCCTTTGGGACCCCTATAACTTACTTCAGGATAAGAGCTAGACACACACAGCAGCACTTGCATTTGTATCCCAAGGAAAATAGGAAAGTCCATAAGACATTATCTGATACAGTTCTGAATGGCATTGTCATGGTATGCCGAACCAATTACCATGCACTGATTTTTAGAATCAGTTTGTTTTCCTTTTTTTGATTTTCTTCTATTGCAAGTAATTGTCAAAGAATGACAAATGTGTTTAAGAATTAAAACGCAGCTCAAGAAATATTTCTTCCAGAGGTCTTTATAATCTGAGCATTTATAAAAAGAATTACTAACCATTTGTGTTAAATAAAGTATTCACTTTGAGTGCAAAGTCTAGGAGAGAAATATAATTCAGAAGTTGAATTATAATTAGGTTCCAATGGTTTAACTTAAAAACCACTTCAGCATGTATTAATATTAAGGTATTGACAACCACCACTTAATTTCAACAAAACAAAGGGTGACATGTTTTGTACTTTTACCAGCCATGCTTTGGAATGATCAAAAGCAGAAAATGCATCTCACAAATTGTTGGGAACACAGCATGACATACTGCAACACAGTTCTAAAAACAGACATGCTTTCTAAAGTGTTTAAAAGCTCGTTTATGATGTAGCACGATAGCAATATGCCGGATATTTCATATATACATTGAAAATTCTCAATAATGTGGAGGTGGGCTGGAGACATTCCACTGTTGGGAGGTGGATAGTAAAGAGGGCTCTCAAAGGAGCTAGTGAATTCCAGAACAATGGGACAAGTACAGGAGATCCTTAAACATAAGGGCAAATTCTGAGAAATCAGTCCATCCCTGACACAATACTGCAAGACCTTAGAGGGACTTCTCACCTTTATCTGCCATTATTTTGTATATTTATGTGTAACAATGGAGGCATACGTTTCTACTTTCTGTGCATGACATACTCTTAGTGGACCATTTCAGTCCTCATCTCTTCCCATAGTCCTCCCTCTCCCTTTTGTTTCCTCAGCACTTTCAAAATATTTGTGCCTTCTCCTTTAAAGCATCTTATTCCTCCTCTTCCACCCCACCCAACAACCATCCTGCTATTCCATAGTTCTTTCTAAGTCCCTCTGAGTTTTATATGAAGCAAAAGACTCCATCTTTTCTAGAATGTAATTCTTTCCATCTGGATTCACAGAATACTCCAAAATTTTGAATCGGGTCAATTATGTTTAACAAAATAAAGGTTTATTTTACTAAATAATATACAAAGTATGCTAACCATATTCAATCCTTATTATTTAAGATACCAAATAACAGAACCAGAAGCCTAACTGTGGAGAATACCTTTACTATCCCAATTTTAAAAGTGAAAAGCAGCCAGATTGTCTGTAAGTGAGCTTTCTCACTTTACGCAAGAAGCATTTGGAATACACTCCCTGAAAATATATGAGCCAATCCTGAATTAACAGAATTGCTCAAGAAACTTAAAAGTCATCTTTTCCTTGAGCATTTTGGAAACAAAAATTAATCCATCCTTAATCCTCGTACACACACTCTTCACTTTATACAGTAACAAAGGGAGGTGCAACATAGAATTCACTAGGAGTGGTTGGTGAATTGCTGTGCATCTCTTAAGCGGAGCGACTATATTCCCTCCCCAATATTTTCTGAGTACCTTCAGATGGTGACCCCGTTGTACAAAATCACTACTAAATCTCAGCCAGGTGACACTACAGTTGAAGTAAAGTAGAAAATACAATAAAAATACATACTGGATGTATGTTGCCCAGGATAAAATGGTGCCCATCCATAGCCTCTTCACTAGGGCTAACAATGGTGGTAATGAAAGTGCAGACACTGCAGCCATGGTGACTGTGTTCATGGACCTACTGTGGCAGGAGATAAACCATAGAAACTAATGAAAACGTTAAGAGGATTAACGACAGTTAAGTGGACTTCTACAATAAAGAGGAGATAATGTATTGCTGCTTTCATGCTACAAACTCTATAATTAAATCAAAAGCATATACATAGATAATCCACCAAAAACTGAAAAAAATAGGAAAACTGCCACAAGAAAAACTGCAAAAAGCAACAAATGCAAATTTACGATCTTTAATTTCACAGATCAAAATAAAGAAGTATGTGAACTATAGCATCTTGAATCAACTAAGGGCTTCAGTGGAAAAAGAAATACAGAGAGGAGGAGACCTAAGTGAGAGTGTCAGAAGAAAGAAATATACAAAAAAAGAAAGAAAGGGAGAGATGAAGTTTAGAGATCTGGAACTATGGGAGAGTGAGATGAGCAAAGGGCAGGTCAACCAATCAACTGAATAGGAAGAAGAAAGGAAGGAGAAAGACCCAGAGGTGGAGGGATTCAAAAACAAACTCCTAGTTCTCATGGAAAGAGATGAATATGCTGGGTTCCAAGAAAGGGAAAGATTATCCAAGTTAAATTTAACACTTGAGGTTAAAAGTATGATAATTAAGATGAACAAGGACTTATCCTGCATAAAGGGACCATTTATTGGCATCACCAAAATAAATCAACTACAATAAAATGCAAATAAAATTATTAATGCAAGAATACTACCAATTAAATTGTGGGGTCAGAAGAAAAAAAGAACAATAAGAGTTTCTCCCAGGACAAAGTTCATCAAAAGAAAAATACAATAATTGCATGCAGAGGTATCCCTGATAGACGGGTATATAAAAGGATTAAGATCATTAAAGGTACTGAGGAAGATCCAAGACATCAAGCTGAAGCATTCTGCATTAACAGAAGAACTGAAATTTATATGTTACAACAATAAATTGAAAGTATCAGCAGAAGCACAAAAACTGTAAAGATATGAAGGAAACAGAAAAGAAAGATACCAAAATAAACTATTTAGACAGTTCTAAGGGAATTGGGAAAGAACATTAATAAGGTAAAAATATCACCAAACAAAGCTGAAACAGAAACCTTCTGGAGAAGCCTATATGAGGACACCATAGAACACAATCAAGAAGAAGAATGGGTACCTTGCATATAGAAACATTTAGAAAAATCAGACATCAAACCTATGGAATGGCCTGTAGTAACAACAAAAGAGTTGGAAAGCAGTTTAAAATGACCCCCAAACTGGAAGAATCTTGGCCTAGATGGAGTGACCAGCTTTTGGCTCAAACAGTTAACCTCACTCCACCAAGACATGAAAAACTGCAAAAAACAATTGATCAAGCATCCTAACTTAACACTTCAATGGCTTATAACAGGAAGAACATTTCTCCTTCCAAAGGGGAACCCAAGCCACATTCCCAAAAATTACAGATCAATAGCTTATCTACCTACATTCTATGATTACAACAGAGCAAAAGGGCAATAAGCTGGGTGCATATGGAATCAAAGACCATTTAATGTTAAATAAGGCCATCATAGCCAGCTCTAAGAAAAGCAGAAATTTCAGTATAGCATCGATTGGTTATAAGAAAGCTTTTGACAGCGCCCCACACTCTTGGTTAATAAATTGCCTTGAAATGCATGATAAATATCTTGGAGTAAAGAAAGGAACAACACTCAAGCAGGAATTACTGAGAGAAAAGATCACTAAAGAATATTATAGAAGATTAAAATAATTATTGAAAAGTACTTTAACATCATGGAATAAGAAATAAGTTATCAGCTGGCAATTCCTATACTCTCATACAGATTTGGGATTGTAGATTGGTCTCCTAAAGATCTTGAAAAACTGGATGACAAGAAAACTCCTCCATGCCCATGAGGTAATTTACAAGAATCAGTGTATGCCAAGACTGTACATCCCTAGAGGCAAAGGAGGGCTAGGCCTCAGAGAGATTGATTACACATACAGAGTTACTAACATAGGCCTCCAGGCCTATCTAACAACATCATCGGATCCAAATACGCAAAAAGTGCTGAAATATGAAAGTGCTGAATCTGTCTTCATCAGCAACACTTGGACACGCAGAAAGAATGAGTGAGAATCCACAGGCAAACACTGGAAAGGAAGCAACATAATTTGCAAAACCATAGAAAAAGCTCTTCAAAGAATTAGATCAGCAAATGAGGAAAAACAAGTGGCAAATGCACAAATACAGTGGTAAATACAAAGTGTTACTCCAGGAACCCTTTGTTGATCAAGAATGGACACATGAATGTTTAAGGAGAGGTGAACTGAAACTGAAGGATGAGAGATTGATAGTTGCAGCCCAAGACAGTGGATTATGGACAAGATGGTTTATAAGCACTGAAAAAACTGACAAAACAGACATATGTTGATTTTGTAAGAAAGACCTAGAAACAGTGGCTCATATTATAACTGGCTGTGAAGTTCTGATAGCAGAAAATTTCTATACAGAAAGGCACAACAAAGTAGCATCCATTGGAAACTCTGTAAACACTACATTATCACTGTACCTGAAAAGCACTGGGATAATGACCCTAAGAGAATTACAGAGAATGAATAGGTTACGATTACCTGGGACATTCCCATTCTGATGGGTAAGAAACTGGATTCGAGGAAATCTGAAATAGTGGTAAAGGAGAAAAACATCAGAACAGCATTGATAATACAGGTCTCGGGTACAAGTGATTATACTGGGAATCAAGTGGAGAGGGAGAAGGTCTTCAAGTACCAAGAAATGCAGTCAGAGACTAAGAAAATGTGATAGAAAGATACAGAAATATTTCCCATCGTATTGGGAGCCAAGGACTTGATAAAGGAGAATTTCTGAGCACATCTTGACAAACAACCCATAAGAGATGTGACCAAAACTTATAGAGACTTCTTGTGTAGCTATATAACAATATGTCGCACCACGATGCTATTAAGCATGCAGTGATCTAATTATGTGCTCTGCAGCACATCTGTACTTTTTAAAATCACATGATGTTTGGTATTGTGTAAAATTAGTTCATCAGATTTATGATGAGTGAAAAACATGAACAGCGAATTTGCATTAAATTGTGCCAGAAACTTGGAGATTCATGCAAAGAGACTTATGACAAGTTACACAAGTGTATGGCGATGAATACATGAGTCGTGCTCAAGTTTATGACTGGTGCAAATGTTTCGAAGAGGGCTGTCAAAGTGTTGACAGCGACAAATGTTCTGGAAGGCCATCCATGTGCAGGAATAAAGACAAAGTTGAAGTAGTGCGTGCTGCAATACACTCAAATCATGGATTGACTATCAGGGTACTTGCTGAGGACATGGACATCAGTTTCAGGCCAGTACAGTCCGTTCGTACTGTCGATTTGGGGATGAGACGTGTGTCTGCAAAATTCATGCTGAAATTCCTGTCCCCTGACAAAAAAGAAGATAAGACTTCTACAGCAGGGAGTTGTTGGAATGCATTGAAAATGACTTACATTTCATCAAAAATATAATTACTGATCCTGGGGGCGTTTCAAGATGGCGATTGTAACCCTTACCGAGTGAACACGCTATTGCTTCATGGGGAAAAAGCGAAAAGGGAAGGCTGGGCAGGAGCCGTCGCAGCCCCAGCTTTCCTCGACGCCTCTTGCTGTTTTAGGTCCTTTGGACGCCTTTGTATTTCGTGCTCCTCGGGGTCCAGCTGTGGCAGATGGAGACGACCGGCTGGTCGATTTACCGAAGTCGGAGAGCTCGGAATCGGCCTCGGTGTCATCTTTCTCCCCTGGTGTGAGCCCAGCGTCGAAGGTTCCTCGTCCTTGCCTGTTGCCGGAAGGCTTCCTGGAGGTGTCCCCCCCAAGTGATCTGGGTGAGGGGATTTCCTTGCGTGGCCCAGGGAAAGGCGTGTCGCAGGAGCCTGGAAGTGAGGCCACTGGAGCCTCCTGTTTTCTGCCAACTAAGCCGCTGGTTGTTGGAGGTGTATGTGCAGGGGGAGATTTCTCTTCTACACGCCTGGAGCTTTTGCAGTCTGTTCGGCGGATGGAGAGTGCTCCGACTGTTGCCCCAGATGGAACCTTCGTTCTTCAGCGTCCTGAGATTTTTACTTTGGAGTCAATATGGAATGCAGATGTCTCTCTTGGTGAAGTATTGCTGCCGCAGATTACATCGGTATCAACGAAAGTTACTGAAACTTCGGGGACAGTAGCGGTTTTGGAGGAGAGGGTCTCTAATCTTTCTGTGGTGTTAGAAGAAGAGCGGCAGAAAGTAAAACTCTCGGAAGATTATGTAGATGTTTCTCAAAAGAAGGATTTGATAGTGTGTTCTAAGTTGGAACAATTAGAAAATTTTTCATGTAGTAATAATCTTCGTGTTATTAATTTTCCTAGAGTAATATCTGTATCTCCTAGGGATATGTTTAAAGAATATCTTTCTGACGTTCTGGGGGTTTCCTCTGATCGTATGCCACCTCTGGTTAATGCTCATTATATTTCTAAGACTAAGCGTACCCCTGTGGTGGGGAATTTAGGGGATGGTGGTGTGCAAGGTGATGCCCTTAATGTTACAGATTTGATTGAAAATTCTGGTTTAGAGTCCCAAGACTCCTCAACTTTGCTAGTAACTTTTGCGTTAACATCTGATAAAGAGTGGATTTTGAAACTTTTTTTTAAGAGGAGGAAGATTCTATTTAGGGGCTTAGTGGTACGTATCTATCCTGATCTTTCTAGGGAGACTCAAAAGCGTCGTAGAGAATTTTTACTTTTACGACCTGGTGTTTTGCAATTGGGGGGGTTATTTTTTCTTAAACATCCTTGTAAGTGCTTGATCAAGTATTGTTCAGTTTCTTATGTTTTTTTCGACCCTGCCCAGTTGGTTGCTTTTATTAGTTCCAGACGTTTGGAAGCTTCCCCTGCTCCCTCATAGTACTCACGTTAAGTAGTAAGGTTGGATGTTTGGTTACGATTTTTTCTTTGAACTTTGATGTTAATTTTCTTTGTTGTGATGCTCCCACTTCTTTTTTTTGCTTTTACTATTTCTGTTATATGAGCATTTTGTATAGTGAAATGTGATTTTCTTGGTGTAACCCTGTTTCTTGAGTAAGGCTTGTTTAAGCATCTTCTCTAAAGTATTGTAAATTGCATAAATAAATAAATAAAAAAAAATATATATATAATTACTGGTGATGAATAATGAGTTTATGGTTATGACCCGGAAGCTAAGGTTCAGTCCTCACAATGGAAGACTCCAAACTCTCCCAGACCCAAGAAAGCCTGTGAGGTGAGGAGCAATATCAAGGTCATGTACACAGGTTTTTTTTATTGCCAGTGTATTGTTCATCGTGAGAATGCTCCAAAAGGCCAAACCATCAATAAGGAGTACTACGCCCAAGTTCTGACTCATTTGAGAAATGCAGTTCGTTATAAGAGGCTCAGAGTTGTGCAAGAATGGTGAATGGTTGCTTCATCATGATAACGCCGCAGTTCACGCATCACATCTTGTCTAGTAGTTCTTGGCCAAACATCAAATTGAGAATGACCTTCACCCTACTTACCTGTCCTCCACCCAGTGACTTTCTTTTTTTCCCAAAACTGAAATTACCACTGAAAGGAAGGAGATTCAATGACTTGGAGAGCATTAAGTAAAATTCAAAACAGCAGCTTCACAGCATAACGAAAGAGGCATTTCAAAATTGTTTCCAGCATTGGCCTGAACACTGGGGAAAGTATGTTTTATCAGAAAGGGTCAACTTTGAAGGAGACTGAGTGAAATAACTATCAGTATTATGCTTCTTGTGTTATTGTATAAATCTTGATACTTTTTGATTGCACCTCATACATTTTACATCTTACGAATTCTAGAAGGAAGCTTTCTTTGGCACAATGGAAGTACTATGCAAAGCATTAGCAGTAAATTTGAAGACTGAGATCATACCGCAATATTTGGCTGACCTTATTTGCCAATACATCTATATCTATGTGTGTGTGCATGTAAAACTTATTGAAAAACAGAAATCAAATAATACTCTAAAAAGGACCAAAATCGCCATGTTTGGGTGGTTGCCTACTTAAGGGATACAAAACAAAACCATACCCTTATACCGGGAATATGAAGCCACCTCTAAATTTTTAGTGCATGTCAATCTACTTAAAACATGCTGACTTGTAGGTTAGTGCATATTAAATTGTTTTAGCAAGCAGTAAATTTTTTAAAGCACACTAAAAAGCCAAATGCATACAAATCTGGAGGAGGGAGCCTGATCAGAGGGGTTGATCGGATTGTGGGGGATTGCCTAATTGAAAAGGGGATGGGGGGCCGAGGTTTGGCACTATGCATAGGTAATGACTGCACTATTAGCGGCTGTGGTGCAGGTGCAATTACCTCTACCTCTGGAGTGGAAATAATTTCGATCATGCTATGTGACAATTAACAGCAATGTTGCGCGTGCTACTGTCACCAGTCACCATGCTCACTGTCGGCCCTGACCCCTCCCCAATCCTATCCTGAAGCTCCAAGTGCAGATAGCATGGATTTTACCCTGTGATATTTGCACTTGGTATGGTTACCCGGGGTGGTTAGTGCATGCTAAACCCCACGGCAACCACTTATCACATTTTAGTAAAAGGGCCCTTTAAACTAATTCGGAGTGAAGGGGTAGCCTAATGGTTAGAGCACTGGTTTGGTAACCAAGAGACCAGCGTTCATTTCCCACCAGCACTCCTTGTGACCTGGGCAAGTCACTTAATCCTCCATTGCCTCTGAAGAAAGGCCTGGCAATCTACTTCTGGTCATTTTGGCAAGAAACCCCAGGATCTGCTGGGTCACCAGGAATCAGCAATGATTCAGAGACACACATCACATTTTTGCAGAATAATTGAGCCAATCGTTTATCCAAACAAAAGCAATATAATAAAGAAAATCAAACTAAATAAGTCCTCTGGTAAGAAAAAGGAATAGAAAAGAAAAAACATGAAAAAAAGATCACATTACATCTCCAATCCATGGTACACTTAACCTTGGATCAGCCCCCTGTCTCTGCCCCCTCCTCTCCAAGCCTACTAGCTCCAGATCTCGTAGGACAAACTCTGCTAACCTACTCCACATCCCTTCACAAAAGCTACGGAGCAAACAAGCTACT
Source organism: Ichthyophis bannanicus (assembly GCA_033557465.1). Classification (NCBI taxonomy): domain Eukaryota; kingdom Metazoa; phylum Chordata; class Amphibia; order Gymnophiona; family Ichthyophiidae; genus Ichthyophis; species Ichthyophis bannanicus. The sequence goes on from CM066031.1 coordinate 1,607,880,590, forward strand.
TGTAATAGGGTTTTCTCCCTCTACGCCCCCTCAGAATGGAAGGCCTTGCCACCTGACCTACAGGGTTGCTCCGACCACACAAAGTTCTGAAAAAAAAATAAAAAACACTCTATTTCAAAAAATATTTTGGCTCCATCCCCCATGACAACTCAGATCCAATCTAACTTGCTTCACTCTCCCACTTAATCCACTCCTATAAATTCTCCTTATGCACTCCTGTCCCCCCCTCCTTTTTACCCCCTTACCCTCCTCCCTTATTTTTACAAAATGTACATAGTTGCCTTTCTGGCAATATACTGTTACTTGTTAACTATAGATAAGTTTTCTACAACAAATTATTGTTCTATGTACAACAGTTGTAACTACACTGTTGTGCTGAGTTCTATGTCAACTGCCTTGAATTATAGAAAAGTGGTATATAAAAAACTCTAAATAAATAAATAAATAAATAAACAAACTTGCAATGCATTCTGTGCATTTGAGTCAATGCTGACTCCTGGCGACCCAGCCGCTCCTGAGTTTTCTTGGCAGTGTGACCAGTTAGTGGTTCCCAATGTATTCAACTATACAGGCACTCAGACCATGTTTTGCAGCCAAAAAAGCTAAGCTGGCTCATAAACACTGCACCTAATTGACAGGTATTTAACAATGGATGTGCAAGGAAATTGAAGAAAATATGAAGCACACAGCTGGAGATTTCCTGATCTTAAGAAAGGGAATCGTTGCCTTTTCTTTTGAGTGACGTTTGCCACATCTGGAAACATTCTGATTCTATAATGAAAGAAAGGGATATCATGATATTTAGCGTATAAATTAGATGAAGCAACAATTCATCATCTGAGTACAACGACAAGCCAATAAAGTAGCTGGAGTGGCCATTTCACTTTCACAATTTCCCAGCATAATGGTCAAATTAAGAGACTCTATCTCTTGAGATACATGTGGACTTTCCCCTGATCTTTTTTCTTAAAGGCAAGCAGATTAAAAAAAAAGTGGTAATAGGAGATATACTCATTGAATTAGATGGAACCTTCAGTGCCTTAATGATATGTATCCTAAACATCTCAAGTACTGAGTCAACAGAAATATGTGGGAAGTTAATTAAACACAAATTATCCATTTTATTATTCAGGAAAGCTTTTGCCTTAATAACAGAAGCCCTCAAATGTTGTACTTTAGATGCACGTTTCTTAGTTATCAAAATGAATCTAAAGCTTTGAAATGTCTTCATCTTGCTTCTAAATTTTAGTTTCCAGATGCTATATTTTCAAATTCATAATCTGAATTTCAGCAGAAAAAAGGTTTATCCAGGTCCGCTGTTGCCAGCCAAGAGAAAACATTTCAGGTTTTTCTGTTGTTGTTGTTGTTAAGTACCACCAGGTTGGTGTCGACTCATGGCCACCGTCTGGATGGTTGCCCTAAATTGTGCTTGATCTTCAGTCAGGCGGATCATTGTTGACAGACTGGCACCAATAGCTGCTGTTATTGTATCGATCCATCTCATTGCTGGCCTTCCTCTTTTGTGTTGACCTTCTACCTTGCCAAGCATGTCTTTCTCTAATTTTCTCTCTCTTCGCATGAGGTGTCCAAGGTATCAAAGTCAAAGTCTTGTCATCTGAGCTTCTAAAGAAAGTTTAGGTTTGATCTCCTCTAGTACTGATTGGTTTGTTCTTCGGGCAGTCCATGGTAAACACAGTATTCGTTGCCAGCACCATAATTCAAAGGCATCAATTTTCTTCCTGTCTATCTTTTTCACTGTCCAACTTTCACATCCATATGATGCTGAAAATACCATGGCTTGAACAAGTCAAATCTTTGTATAGTGAGAGATATCTCTGCTCTTGAGAATCTTGTCTAGGTCCTTCATAGCCATTCTGCCAGGAGCAATGCATCGTTGGATTTCTTGACTGCTTGTTCTTCTTTATTGATAGTTGATCCAAGTAGATTAAAGTTGTCAACTATTTCAATTTCTTCTCCATCAACGATGAACTTATTTATTGTGCCAGTTGTCGGAATCTTTGTCTTCTTAACATTAAGGTGCAGACCCATTTTAATAATATATTCCTTGATCTTGAGAAGCAAATGTTTCAAATCGTCTTCACTTTCAGCCAGTAATGTGGTATCATCAGCATAGCGAAGATTGTTGATGAGTCTTCCACCAATCTTCATACCTCTGTTGTCTTCATACAGTCCTGCTTCTCTGAAGATTTGTTCTGCATATAAATTAAAGAGGTAGGGGGGAAAGTATGCAGCCTTGTCAGACATCATTGCTGATTTTAAACCATTCTGTTTCTCCTAGTTCCGTTGGAACTGTTGCTTCTTGAGCAGTGTAAAGGTTGTGCAAGAAAATTATCAGGTGTTCTGGTATACCCATGCTTCTTAATGTGGCCCAGAGTTTCTCATTGTTTACACAGTCAAAAGCCTCACTGTAGTCAATAAAACACATATAGATATCCTTTTGGTATTCTTTTGTTTTTCAAGGATCCATCTCACATCCATGATAATCTAAATCATAAGGACAAAAGCAGACTATTCTCCTCAGGGCTGTAATCACAAAAAGTCAACAGTCAAATAATCTCCTACCTCTTTTTCTGGTAGACCAGTAGGTAGAACATAAGACGATAAGAAATGCCACCTAGATAAGGTCTTAGATAGTGCTGGGGAGGAGTCTGCTGTCTTGGTACATGTCGGTACCAATGACATAGGAAAATGTGGTAGGGAGGTTCTGGAGGCTAAATTTAGGCTTTTAGGTAGGAAGCTGAAATCCAGAACTTCCAGGGTAGCGTTCTCCGAAATGCTTCCCATTCCACGTGCAGGGCCCAAAAGGCAGGCAGAGCTCCGGAGTCTCAATGCGTGGATGAGACAATGGTGCAGAGATGAGGGGTTTGGGTTTGTTAGGAACTGGGGAACATTCTATGTAAACTCAATGTTGCTTGTATGCATTGTAGTATGTTTTGTTCGATGTACACCGCACTGATTATAATAGCGCGGTATAGAAGAAATGTTAAATAAATAAAATAATAAAATAAATTCTGGGGAAAGGAGGGGCTCTTCCGAAGGGATGGGCTTCACCTTAACTGGGATGGAACCAGGCTGCTGGCATTAACCTTTAAAAAGGAGAAAGAGCAGCTTTTAAACTAGATAATAGGGGAAAGCTGACAGTTGCCCAAGAGCGGATGGTTCGGAAGAATGTATCCTTGAAGGATACTACCAAAAGCAGAGAGGTTCCAAAAAAAGAGTAAAGTAGCCCAAATGACCTCGAGTATGAAGCAGACAGAGCTTAAAGATCCCAAATTACCCATATCTACCAATAGCCAAATTAATATGAATAAAATACAGTCTCTAAAATGCTTGTATGCAAATGCTAGAAGTCTAAAAATAAGATGGGAGAGTTAGAATATATAGCACTAAATGAGAGGTTAGATATGACTGGAATATCAGAGATATGGTGGGAGGCGGACAACCAGTGGGACACTGTGATACTTGGGTACAAACTATATCGTAATGATAGCGCTGATCAAATTGGTGGAGGGGTTGCACCCTATGTTAGAGAGGGCATTGAGTCAGAAAGGATTAAAGTTTTGCAGGAAACAAAATTTGCTGTAGAATCTCTATGGATTGAAATTCCATGTAAAAAGGGGAAGGCGATGGCAGTAGGGGTGTACTATCGACAGCCTGGCCAGAATGAACAAATGGATGATGAAATGCTCAAAGAAATCAAGGAAGCTAACAAAAATTACAGCACAGTAATAATAATTATGGGTGATTTCAATTACCCCGGTATCGACTGGGTCAGTGTCACAGCAGGACATGCTAGGGAGATAAAGTTCCTAGATGACATAAATGACTGCTTCTTGGAGCAGCTGGTTCATGAACTGACCAGAGGGGAAGCCATATTAGACCTAGTCCTTAGTGGAACACCAGATCTAGTGCAAGAGATAAGGGTGTTGGGGCCACTTGGCAATAGTGATCATAGGATGATCGCCTTTGATTTAATTAGTGGAGGAGGGATAGTAAGGAAATCCACAGTACTACCTTTTAACTTTTGAAAGGGAGATTATGATAAAATGAGGAAAATAGTTAAGAAAAAACTAAAAGGAGCAGTTGCAAAGTTTAAAGACTTACATCAAGCTTGGGTGTTGTTGAAAAATACTTTCTTGGAAGCCCAGACCAGCTGTATTCCACACTTTAAGAAAAGTGGAAGGAAGTCCAAAAAACTGCCAGCATGGTTTAAAGGTGAGGTCAGAGAGGCTGTTGTTGCCAAAAAAGCATCTTTCAGGAAATGGAAAAAAGAGCCAAATGACAAAACCTGGAAACAGCACAAGCACTGGCAGGTCAAATGCAAGGCATTGATAAAACAGGCAAAGGGAGAATTTGAGAAGAAGCTTGCTGCGGAAGCAAAAACGCGAAATAAAGATTTTTTTCAGGTACATTCGTAGCAACAAACCTGTGAGAGAGTCAGTTGGTCCATTAGATGATAGAGGAGTTAAAGGGGCACTAAGAGGTGACAAGGTGATAGCGGAGAGACTGAATGAATTCTTTGCTTCAGTCTTTACTGAGGAAGATGTAGGGATGTTACCCATGACTGAAGTGGTATTTAAAGGTGCCGAAGAATTGAAGGAAATATCGATACATCAGGAAGATGTATTACAACTATTAGATAAACTGAAGATTAGCAAATCAACTGGGCCCAATGGTATACATCCAAGGGTGTTGAAAGAACTGAACTATGAGAATGCAGACCTGCTATTAGTAATTTGTGAACTATCATTAAAATCATCTCTAATACCTGAAGATTGGAGGATCGCCAATGTAACACCAATTTTTAAAAAGGGTTCCAGGGGTGATCCGGGAAACTACAGACCGGTGAGCCTCACGTCAGTACCTAGAAAAATGGTAGAAACCGTCATAAAGAATAAAATTACTCAGCATGTAGATAGTTATGGCTAATGGGAGGCAGCCAACATGGCTTTAGATAAGGAAGATCTTGTCTTATTAATCTGTTATGTTTTTTTGAAAGTGTGAATAAACAGGTGGACAAAGGTAAGTCGGTTGATATAGTGTATCTGGACTTTCAGAAAGCCTTTGACAAGGTCCCTCATCAGAGACTTTTGGCAAAACTAAAGAGTCATGGGATAGGAGGCAGTGTACTACTGTGGATCAGGAGCTGATTAAAAGATAGAAATCAGAGGGTTGGGCTAAATGGCAATTTTCCCAATGGAGAAAGGTGAATAGTGGTGTACCCCAGGGATCTGTGCTAGGTCCGCTGCTTTTTGACATATTCATAAATGACCTGGAAAGTGGAATAACGAGTGAGGTTATCAAATTTTCAGATGACACAAAACTATCTAAAGTTGTTAAAACCCAAGAGGATTGAGGAAAATTGCAAGAGGATCTTGATAAATTGGAAGACTGGGCATCAAAATGGTAGATGAAATTTAATGTGGACAAGTGCAAAGTTATGCACCTAGGAAAGACAACCCAAACTATGGTTACACGATGCAAGGTTCCACATTAGGAACCACCACCCAGGAAAAAGATTTAGGAGTCATTGTGGATAACATGTTAAAACCCTCGGCCCAGTGTGCAGCGGCAGCCAAGAGAGCAAATAGAATGCTAGGTATCATAAGGAAAGGAATGGAAAATAAAACAAAAGATATTATAATGCCTCTATACCGTTCCATGGTGAGACCACACCTTGAATATTGTGTGCAATTCTGGTCTCCGTATCTTAAAAAGGATATAGCGTTATTAGAAAAGGTTCAGAGAAGAGCCACCAAAATGGTAAAGGGAATGGAAGGATACTCCTATGAAGAAAGGCTAAAAAGGTTAGGGCTCTTTAACCTGGAAAAGAGACGGCTGAGGGGAGATATGATAGAAGTCTATAAATTAATGAACGGAGTGCAATGGGTAAACGTAGATCGATTGTTTGCGCTATCAGAATATAGAAAGACTAGGGGACTTGCAATGAAGCTACAGGGTAAACTATTTAAGACTAATAAAAGAAAATATTTTTTCACTCAACGTGTAATCAAACTCTGGAATTTGTTACCGGAGGATGTAGTAAAGGCTGTTAGTGTAGCTGGGTTTAAAAAAGGTTTGGACAAGTTCTTGGAGGAAAGGTCTATAAACCATTATTAAAAAGGGACCCAGGATATCAATGCTTGACCCAGTACAATCATAGCGGAACCTGTGTCTTTTGGGGAAACTACTAGGTACGTATCACCTAGATTGGCCACTGTTGGAAACAGGATACTGGGCTTGATGGACCTTGGTCTGACCCAGTATGGCATATCTTATGTTCTTATGTTCTTAATGCCATACTGGGTCAAACCAAGGTCCACCAAGCCCCGCATCCAGTTTCCAACAGTGGCCAATCCAGGTCACAAGAACCTGGCAGTTTCCCAAAAAAGGTACACAGGTTCCACAATGCTTGTCCCAGGGCAAGCAGTGGATTTCCCGGGTCCTCTTTAATAATGGTTTATGGACCTTTCTTCCAGGAACTTGTTCAAAATATTTTAAACCCAGCTACACTAACAGCTTTTACTACTCATACATGCTCCGGTAACGAATTCCAGAGTTTGATTATGCATTGAGTAAAAAAATATTTTCTCTTATTAGTCTCAAATGGGTTGCATTGTAGCTTCATTGTGTGTCCTCTAGTCTTTCTACTTTTTGATGGCATAAACAACCGATCTACGTTTACCTGTTCCAATGCATTCATTAATTTGTAGACCTCTGTCATGTCCCCCCTCAGCCATTTCTTTTTCAAGTTGAAGAGCCCCAACCTTCTAAGCCTCTCCTCATAAGAACATCCTTCCATTCCCATTTTTGTCACTCTTCTTTGTACCTTTTCCAATTCAACTATATCATTTTTAAGATATAGTTGACATGTTCAAAACTGGATCTCCAGAATTCCCTTACTGATTGTGGGTCCTCCAATGCTCATACCGACATCTCAAATAGCTGGGCATAGAGGCCAAAGCTGAAGCTTTTATCCCAAAGCTGAAGCTTTTATCCCTACTATTTTGTCTCTGACTCTTGCTGACTTCTTTGAATTTTCCTCAACAGTGCAGGTGGGAGAGCTAATCACCAAGTCATTGACTCCAGGCTGCATGGAGATTTCCACTGTAGTGTTCCATATTTATTTATGTATTTACATATATACATTGCTGCATGATAAACCCTCTAAGTCTGTGGTACCCAAACTTGGGGTCGGGACCGCAAATTGGGCATATAATCAGTGGGTGAGGTCATAGAAATATAGCCTTCTCTATGGATGACCCATGCCAGGTAGTAGCAGTCAGCATGTGGCCTGTGAGTCAGTGAAGTTTCATAGGCTGTTGCCCCCACCTAAGTACGCTTCCTGTTAAACTGGAAACTCATTCTGAGTACTGACGTTTGTAAGCATACATGGCACGCTGACACAAAGGACCCTCTGCTGACTGCTGCTGCTTTCTGCTTTAGATGAGCGGAGGGAGGGGAAGGAGGCTGAGGAGCTATTATTTTGATTTCATCATCATCTGGGGTCACATGGATTTTCAATTGCTAAAATGGGGTCATATGAAATCAAAGTTTGGAAAGCACTGCTCTAAGCCTCCTGTGACACCTTGCTGTGAGTTCTAGCTGTTTATTAATTATTTATTGTTTGTCTAACTGTTTATTTAATTATTAATTGTTTGTCTTAGTGGTGTGCTAGTTCAGCCTTCTCAGTTATAACTTACCTTGCCTCTCTCAACTAACTGGGCTTTGTGTGGTACCCCCCTCCCCCCTGCTGAGGGTTCAGGACAGGGTACCTTGTAACTGCCCTCTTTAATAGGACTTATCTCCCTCCCTCCCTCCCTGGCACCCACCCACCCCTGGGGTAATTGTACTTTTATAGGTACTTGCACATCTTAGAGGAAAGGGGCTGCTCTCAGGTGCAGCTCGTTATTCAAATCTGTCATACACAGAGGACCTGAGATTAATTACTTAAGCTTCAGGTACACAAGGTGTATTAGGGGTATTAGATACACTTTTATTGGTATAGGCATCTACACCAATCCTTATTATATACAGAATTTAAAAGACCTAAACACAAGCTTTAAACTAAGATGCAGACAGAAGTCCAGCAACGAGATGGGGGTTCTCCGGTCTTTTGCATTGAGTGTCACATGTATGATTTTCTCCCAGTTGGTGAGAGGTCTTACGTATGCACTAAGTGCAAAGAACTCTTTGCTCTCAGGGAACGAGTCCATTCTCTAGAGGCTAGAATAGCAGACCTGGAAGACATAAGAAAGACAGAGAAGTACATGGACGAGACCTACAGGGATATAGTCCTGAAGTCCCACCTCCAGTCTGGCAGCATCCCTGTTGCCATGGAGGAGAAAGGTCACGTGACAGGAGAGCATCACCCTGGTGTGGCAGGAAGTGATCCTGTAACTAGGACCTGTCCTCCAGGTGATGTAAAACCCTCTCGCACTGAGGACGTTTCTCCAGGGCCATGTCCCCATGAGGGGAGGGTCAGGACAGCTGTTATAGTTGGTGATTCAATCATTAGGAATGTAGATAGCTGGGTGGCTGGTGGACGTGAGGATCGCCTGGTAACATGCCTGCCTGGTGCGAAGGTAGCGGACCTCACGCACCACCTAGATAGGATCATAGATAGTGCTGGGGAGGAGTCTGCTGTCTTGGTACATGTTGGTACCAATGACATAGGAAAAAGTGGTAGGGAAGTTCTGGAGGCTAAATTTAAGCTTTTAGGTAGGAAGCTGAAATCCAGAACTTCCAGGATAGCGTTCTCCGAAATGCTTCCTGTTCCATGTGCAGGACCCAAAAGACAGGCAGAGCTCCGGAGTCTCAATGCGTGGATGAGACAATGGTGCAAGGATGAGGGTTTTGGATTTGTTAGAACTGGGGAACATTCTGGGGAAAGGGGGGGCTCTTCCGAAGGGATGGGCTTCACCTTAATCAGGATGGGACCAGACTGCTGGCATTAACCTTTAAAAAAAGAGATAGAGAAGCTTTTAAACTAGAAAATAGGGGAAAGCCGACAGTCACCCAGGAGTGCATGGTTCGGACGAAGGTATCCTTGAAGGATACTACCAAAAGCAGTGAGGTTCCAAAAGGGAGTATAGTAGCCCAAATGCCCTTGAGTAAGGAGCAGACAGAGCATAAAGATTCCAAATTACCCCTGCCTACCAATAGCCAGATTAATATGAATAAAATACAGTCTCTAAAATGCTTGTATGCCAATGCTAGAAGTCTAAACAATAAGATGGGAGAGTTAGAATATATAGCACTAAATGAGAGGTTAGATATGATTGCACTCTCAGAGACATGGTGGAAGGAGGATAACCAGTGGGACACTGTGATACCTGGATACAAACTATATCGTAATGATAGAGCTGAACATATTGATGGAGGGGTTGCGCTCTATGTTAGAGAGGGCATTGAGTCAGAAAGGATTAAAGTTTTGCAGGGAACAAAATTTGCTGTAGAATCTCTATGGATTGAAATTCCATTTATGAAGGGGAAGGTGATGGCAGTGGGAGTATACTATCGACCACCTGGCCAGAATGAACAAATGGATGATGAAATGCTCAAAGAAATCAAGGAAGCTAACAAAAGTCACAACAGAGTAGTAATAATGGGTGATTTCAATTACCCCGGTATCGACTGGGTCAGTGTCACAGCAGGACAAGCTAAAGAGATAAAGTTTCTAGATGGAATAAATGACTGCTTCTTGGAGCAGCTGGTTCATGAACCGACCAGAGGGGAAGCCATACTGGACCTAGTCCTTAGTGGAACGCCAGATCTGGTGCAAGAAATAAGAGTGTTGGGACCACTTGGCAATAGTGATCATAGTATGATCATGTTTGATTTAATTAGTGGAGGACAGATAGTAAAGGCATCCACAGTACTACCTTTTAACTTTCAAAAGGGAGACTATGATAGGATGAGGAATATAGTTAGGAAAAAACTAAAAGGAGCGGTTCCAAAGGTTAAAGACTTACAGCAAGCTTGGGTGTTATTTAAAAATACTATTCTCGAAGCCCAGACCAGCTGTATTCCACGCATAAAGAAAAGTGGAAGAAAGTCCAAAAAACTGCCAGCAAGGTTTAAAGGTGAGGTCAGAGAGGCTGTTGCTGCCAAAAAAGCAACCTTCAGGAAATGGAAAAAAGAGCCAAACGATGAAAACTGGAAACAGCACAAGCACTGGCAAGTTAAATGCAAAGCATTGATAAGGCAGGCAAAGCGGGAATTTGAGAAGAAACTTGCTACGGAAGCAAAAACACGAAATAAAGACTTTTTCAAGTACATTCGTAGCAAAAGGCCTGTGAGAGAGTCAATTGGACCATTAGATGATAGAGGGGTAAAAGGGGCAGTAATAGGAAACAAGGCTATAGCAGAGAGACTGAATGAATTCTTTGCTTCGGTCTTTACTGAGGAAGATGTAGGGATGTTACCCAAGACTGAAGTGGTATTTAAAGGTGATACTGCAGAGGAATTGAGAGAAATATCGCTACACCGGGAAGATATATTACAACTATTTGATAAACTGAATAGTAGCAAATCACCTGGACCGGATGGTATACATCCCAGAGTGTTGAAAGAACTGAAATATGAGATTGCAGACCTGCTATTGGTAATCTGTGAACTTTCATTAAAATCATCTGTAATACCTGAAGATTGGAGGGTCGCCAACGTAACACCAATTTTTAAAAAGGGTTCCAGGGGTGACCCAGGAAATTACAGACCGGTGAGCCTGACGTCAGTACCAGGGAAAATGGTAGAAACCATCATAAAGAACAAAATTACACAGCATGTAGATAGTCATGGCCTAATGGGAGACAGCCAACATGGCTTTAGACAAGGAAGATCTTGTCTTACTAATCTGATATGTTTTTTTGAAGGTGTGCATAAACAGGTAGACAAAGGTTAGTCGGTTGATATAGTGTATCTGGACTTTCAGAAAGCTTTTGACAAAGTCCCCCATCAGAGACTTTTGGTGAAGCTAAAAAGTCATGGGATAGGAGGCAGTGTACTATTGTGGATCGGGAACTGGTTAAAAGATAGAAAGCAGAGGGTAGGGCTAAATGGCCAATATTCCCAATGGAAAAAGGTGAATAGTGGAGTACCCCAGGGATCTGTACTGGGTCCGCTGCTTTTTGACATATTCATAAATGACCTGGAAAAGGGAATAACTAGTGAGATTATCAAATTTTCAGATGACACAAAACTGTTTAAAGTTGTTAAAACCCAAGAGGATTGTGGAAAACTGCAGGAGGATCTGGATAAATTGGAAGACTGGGCATCCAAATGGCAGATGAAATTTAATGTGGACAAGTGCAAAGTTATGCACCTAGGAAAGAACAACTCACACTATAGTTACACGATGCAAGGCTCCACATTAGAAACCACCACCCAGGAAAAAGATTTAGGAGTCATTGTGGATAACATGTTAAAACCCTCCGCCCAGTGTGCAGCGGCGGCCAAGAAAGCAAATAGAATGCTAGGTATCATAAGGAAAGAGATGGAGAACAAAACAAAGGATATTATAATGCCTCTATATCGCTCCATGGTACGACCGCACCTTGAATATTGTGTGCAATTCTGGTCACCGTATCTTAAAAAGGACATAGCGTTATTAGAAAAAGTACAGAGAAGAGCCACCAAATTGGTGAAGGGGATGGAAGGCTACTCCTATGAAGAAAGGCTAAAAAGGTTAGGGCTCTTTAGCCTGGAGAAGAGACGGCTGAGGGGAGATATGATTGAGGTCTATAAATTAATGAATGGAGTGGAACGGATAAACGTGGATCAATTGTTTACGCTATCAGAGTATAGAAAGACTAGGGGACAAGTAATGGAGCTACAGGGTAAACTATTTAAGACAAATAAGAGAAAATATTTTTTCACTCAACGTGTAATCAAACTCTGGAATCTGTTACCGGAGGATGTAGTAAGGGCTGTTAGTATAGCTGGGTTTAAAAAAGGTTTGGACAAGTTCCTGGAGGAAAGGTCCATAAACCACTATTAAAAAGGGACCCAGGATATCAATGCTTGACCCAGTGCAAGCATTGTGGAACCTGTGTCTTTCGGGATATTGCTAGGTACGTATAACCTAGATTGGCCACTGTTGGAAACAGGATACTGGGCTTGATGGACCTCGGTCTGACCCAGTATGGCATGTCTTATGTTCTTATGTTCTTAAGCGGTGTACAGTATTGATTCACCCTAAAGTCCCACTCCAACTAAAACACAAAACACTGAATTAAAACAATACCATAATACAACTTCCTCCCCCACTTAATGATCCCAATTACAGTCTTAGGAACAATAATCACTCTCCTCTCCAAAAGCCAACTGCCATAGGTTTTCAGACTCTGCTGAAAATCATTTAAGTCTCCAGCACCCCACAAGTGCGAGGGTGGAGAGTTCAACAGTACGGGTGTCTGTACAACAAAGGCTCTAGATCAGAGCCCCTCCGTTCTCAGCGATTTCTCTGGCTAAGCGGACCACTTCGGCCTGCTTATCCCTGGCATAGTCTCCAGTTACTCCACAGTGCAGAATGCATCTAACAGAGGTCCCAAACAGTTGACAAAATGATCAATGGGGCCGATTCAGCTGGCTAAGTTCTAAGCTTGTCCTTCCGCTTTGCCATTCAGGAAAACATATCAAGCCACTAAGAGGAAAAAGCTCTAAACAACAGCCACGGAGCAGCAAGACACGTGTGCACGATGGGCCAAGTTTCAGAAATGTCTGAGGTGAACTTCAGGAGGTAGAAATATATTTCTGCATCACTGTAGTTTACCTCAAACCTGAAATTTGCCTGTGGATACATGTGAAACTAATTTCAGGAGATGATAGACAGCAGCTGCATTACAATGGGTCACTGCAAAAGTCTTATTGGTGAATCTGTTTCTAGTTTTGATTTTGGCTCAGTATTATAACTAAGAAAAAAATATCAAACAATATTTTAAACAATTTTCTCTCTGGTATGAAACCTGAAGCTCCGTTGTATAATTTTTCCACTAAGAGGCCAGTGTCATGAATGGAAATGTACCTCCTTCCTACTGAGAACACTGGGAGGGCTAAATTTTGCAAGCAAAGCAATGAAAATACTGGCATAATATACAGGATTTCTTTAGTCTAGTAAGTAAAATAGCCCTAAGACTAATTCCTTTTCAAGGACAAAAGCTGTTTTATTTTTCTCTTAGAACTGAAATTAAATAGGTAGTCTAGAAGAATTTAAGCTGAACCTAGACTTTTCAATGCTAGCTAGACAGGAAATTTTACATTAGGGCTGTAATATTCCACTATTTATTGATTGGGGCTTACAATACATACAAATTTTGTTGTTCTTGAGATGGATGGCATCAGACAGAAGCCGGTATTTTAATATCCTGTGTGATGTCATAGTAGAAAATTAGATGCTTCTATAACCTTTTAGCTTCATTCATAATAGGATGATGCTACACAGCCACCAAACAAACATACAGCATCATTTGCAGGCAGGCCAGGCATTCAAACACTGTGCGCTCTCTCTCAAAATAAGGAAACGTACTGCATTCTTTCCTGACATGGGATTTCTCGCCACATCCTTTGCTTTTGCACATAATGTGAGAATTTCAGTAAAACAAAATACAGAAATGTGCTGCTAGCTTTTTTAATCTGTGAAAGGTCTACGTTTCAAGCAAAACATGCCGGTGGTCGTGAGATGGCAGTAAATGGATAAAAACAGATGGGGGCATATTCAAAGCAATTGCCGTGGGATATTCAGCAATCCAAAACAAAAATTCCCGTGGTTTAGTAACAAAAGTGTCATTAAAAATTAACACTAAACCAAAGACAAGCGATTCCTCCAATTATAATATCTTTTTGTTGGAACAGGCTGAAGGCGGCTGAAAGAACAACACAGCCGCTCCAGACAGCCTGGTCCCTTTTACTTAAACCAAAACTACGGCGCAGTTGGAAACACTTGATACAGAGCTTGCTGGCTCGAAACGTGCGCGTCGTGGGGTGATTAAGCTGCTTGTGACCGCTATTACATCAGAAGATAAAATGATGTTGGAAGAATATTCACGAAATTTCACTAGGACACGGATGGGATAAGTACCAAAATTTGTGTGGGATATTCAGCGGCACATAGTCATGTTGTGCCACTGGATATCTCCTCTAGTATGCTGTATGTCCCAGTGCTAACTGTAACATTGGGGTGTTCCGTGGGCGTTTTGGGGGCAGTGCTGGTGTTAACTGGGCAGTGGTTATATTCAGCCACTGGCTGGTTAAAGCAAACCAGCTAACGGTAGGAACTTTAAAGGCTGAATATCACTGCTGCCCAGTTAGCTAACACACTGTTCGGGCATACCAGATATTCAATGCCAATGGCCGGACATGACCTCAGTATTGAATATGCAGGTTAGAATTAAAGTGGTGATGGCCAGACACTTTACTTTGGCTGCTGCTGCTGCTGAAAATGTCCCCACCCCCTCTATAGTATTCAAAGCTCACTGACACTCTGCTTATATACAGTAGCAAGGAGTACATTGTGTGCCTTGTCTTTTATAAAAGAGAAGACACATTAGGCAATGAACATGCTTTTCATTATCAGATTTCAATGAAATCTATTAAAAAAATCATAAAAGTATTGTCATGTACAATGCAGTGAGAGTAGAATACAGCAGATAACACAATGAACCAATTTATCATCAACCTCACCTGAGATGTATACTCATCAAAGCATGATCAGATCATAAGAGCCTCATATTAAATGATGACCTCGATGATAACAATATTGATATTATGTGCGTGATGGAAGCATGGGTCACAGACACGGACAGTGTCCTCATAAACTAACTACTAATGCAAGATTATGACATCTTTAACTGCCCAACAATCAACCTTAGAGGTGGAGGAGCTTTCATCCTAGCCAGAAATCACCTAGCCTTCTACAGCATCACAGACAGCATAGGAGATGGCAATAGCTATAACTGTAAATAGACATTTAACAGTCAGCCTAGCCTACAGATCACCAACTTCACGAGTTGAGGACCTAGTAACCTTATTAGAAACAGTGTGTGCACACACCACACAAAATAATGAATTCTTGCTACTAAGTGACCTAAACCTCACATCAGCCCCCCCCCCCCCAAATATCAATTTTTTTCTCGAAGGCCATGGAGGCATTAGAATACAATCAGATCATCAAAGAACCAATACATGTAAGAGGAGAAACTCTAGATCTCATTTTCACACCAAAGCAAATTTAAAAGAAAATCACCTTCCCACCCCTCAGCTATCCTCAGTCCCATGGTCCAACAATAAAACAATCGCATTCTATATCCCTCATGGCCCTCACACACACATAAGCACCCAGCCACAGCTAATAAGCCATAGATTTATACACCTGGACAAGCAATATTTTTGAACAAAATCTTACCATAACTTGATCATGCTTCAGAAAACGTAAAAACACTAATCATAATTAGAATGGAATAGTAGGCAAAGTTGCGATAGCACCACAGACAAATAGATTAACACAAAAATACCATGCAGCCATCTGATACATCTCAGAATTAAGAGATACAAAATGTAAACCAAGACAATTAGAGAGGAAATGGCAGTGCTTGAAAAGCTCACACAACTGGGAAACTTACATGGTCAAACTACAAGAATACCAGGATGTCATAAACAAAGCAAAGAAGGAATGTCACACCAGGCTTATACTAACCTCTTTAAACTTCCCAAGAAAGAGATTTGAGATAGTCAAATCCTTAGCGAATAGCCCTAAACAAAATACATAAAGCAGTAACCTGTCCCCACAAACAATGTCCAAATAACTTTAAAGCAAGACTCGCAACAACAACATTAAAATGGCCATAACTCCATCACTCAACAAAGCAACCTCAACACTGCTTTATGGCGAGCTTTCTGACCAATCTCCCCTGAGCACCTAGATAACATTATCACCAATCTTAACACTACCAAATTCCCACTTGATCCATGCCCAGTAAGCTGGATTAAAATAGCATGAACTGAACTAACCCCTAAACTATTAAAGATCACCCAGCTATCTCCAATATAAGGATATATGCCCAACAGCCTCAGACAAGCCTCTGTTTGCTCAGTAATAAAAAGCACCCTATTGGACCCAAAACTTCACAGATCCTGTAGACCCATCTCCAGCCTATCCTTCCTCACTAAAATAATCAAAAAGGTAGTATAGCTCTAACTCCAAGACCACATTCACTTGCATGCACCATTTGACTTGCAACAATATGGCTTCATACCCAACCATGGAGTCAAAACCCTCATAACAGCACTCATGCACAGAGTAATCAAGGCATCGAAAGGCCATATCAATAATTCATCCTAATATTCCTAGATACCACATCAGCTTTCGACTCAGTTCTTCACAATCACAACCTACTTCTATTACTCCTACAAGCCACAGGATTATGGAACATAATGTTTAAATCGTTGTGTTCCTACTTAACAGGACATCAACAACAAATTAAAATAGGAGCATAAAGATCCAATACATATAACCAACTACAACGAGTACCACAGGGTTCCTCACTGACCTCACTCTTATTCAACATTTACCTACAACCCATTTGCACAATTATTCAGGTGCATATTGGTTACCAGTCACACAAAGGTCAAAATATAAAGTTGTAACCACCATCTACAAAATCCTTCGCAACTCTTCAGCCCCATGCCTTGAAGATCTAATCACAAGAACACCCTTAACAAGACCCAGAAGATCAGTGAACAAGAACCTGCTAGTCATACCCTTTCTCAAGACCAGAAGCACTCAGCAAACAAATAACAGAGCCTTCACCCTTTTTGCTCCAACAATCTGGAATGCACTACCAGAATCCATCAGATCTGCACAGTCTATAAAAGATATGAAAAAACTCTTAAACACATCTATTCATTGAACGCTTCAGATCAAATGATGTCACATAACTACATACACCATGCCTCATTCATACACTGCTGAAATCTGTACTCTCCCAAGTTGTTAAATCCAAGTTTGTATCCCAATCAGTTGTATGTAGATTCAACTCCTATGAGTTTGTTATTGCTGTTCTATGTAAACCGCCTTGGTATAAAGGCAGTATAAAAAAACCTGTTAAATAAATAAATAAAATGTATACTATCACAAGTAAGCTGATAGCATAATGTTCTACATACCTCTTTATACCATAATGACCATGTACACCCTCTTAATAAAATGCTTCAATGCAGTCACACACTGACTATCCAACTACAATCTGCATGCCAACCACTCAACTTTCAACCCAGCGTCAACATTAAAAGTCTCAGAAGTGGAATTAGAGGTCAAGGATGAGGTACGCTATCAAGGAATAACATTAGATCAACACCTAACCCTGCAATCTCACATCATGAACACCATAAAGACTGTATACCACAAGATAAGAACACTACAGTGACTACAACCATTACTAAAAGTCCATGATTTACAGGCAGTCTTCCAGACCCTAGTATTACCACATATTTATTTATTTATTTTATTTAGACGGATTTAGTATACTGCTTTATCATTAAATCAAAGCAGTTGAGCACATCAAACAATCGATATTATTGTGTGGTCTGTAGCATGCAGTGGGAGGTTTAAGAAGAGTGATGTGTGGTGCAGTGTGTTAGATTTATCGGTGAGCTATATACATAGTGAGCAATATACATATATACAAGAATAGAGCCATGTAAAAATGGTGAGCTATGGTCATTATCTATATTGCCTTGGTTGTGCTGCAAATAGGAGTCAGTTCAGGTGATGTCCTTGAAGTGTTCTGTAAATAGAGCTGTTTTAAGAAGTTTTCTGAAGTCCTTGAGGTCTTTGGTTGAGCTTACGTGGTCTGGGAGGGAGTTCCATTGAGCAGGCGCTGCCAGGGAGAGTGCCCTTCTTGATGTGGCCTGATTTATTTATTTATTTATTTATTTAACATTTCTTCTATACCGCGCTATTACAATCAGCGCGGTGTACATCGAACAAAACATACTACAATGCATACAAGCAACATTGAGTTTTACATAGAACAGGGAAAAAAAAAAACATAGGATAACCGGGGTAACTATTTTCAGGGTAACTATTTACAGGTTAAATTAGTATTGTCACCAATACTCTAAGCCAATTTGGTATCATCTTCATTTCGTGTGGGAGGGACAGGCATGAAGTGGTGGGTGGGCAGTAGTATAGTCTAACCATTTTCTGGTTGTAATAAGGTGCTATGGTAGCTGAGACATGAGGGAAGTTTACCCGATGTGTGGGTGTCAGGGTTGGTGTCAGGGTAGTATATTGTGAATAGGTGGTGTTTCAGAGCTTTACGGAATAGGATTAAGCTTTTGATGCCATGGATTTCATGTGGAAGGGCATTCCAATTTAGGGGAGCGAATATAGAGAAAGCCCTGTTGGAAGTGGTCTTAGTACATGACGTCATCATCTTGGGGACTATTAAGGTGTTCATTGAAGTGGATCTCCTGTCTCTGTTTTCCAGGGTGCTGTGGATTAGTTTGCTAATCGGTGTAGGTGGGTAGTTATTCAGGGCTTTGAAAGTAAGGACTAGTGACTTATATTGGAGTCTGGCGTGTAACGGCAGCCAATGCAGATTTTTCATGATTGGTGTTATGTGGTCAGTTCTTGATGATCCAGAGAGAACTCTTGCGGCGGCATTCATAGCCAGGCGGAGCGGATTTAAAGTTGATTGAGGCAGGCCGTGCAGGACGATGTTCGCAAAGTCCAGGTGTGGGAGGACTAATGCCTGAAAGGTTGTCCGGTAGTCATTGGATTCCAGTAGGGGGCGGAGGTGACGTAACGTTTTGATCTTGTGATATATAGACTTTGTAACGTTCTTCACATGTGTGGTCATATCTAGGTGCTGGTCCAATGTGATGCCAAGATATCTGATTGTAGGTTTGGACTTCAATTCTACATTGTTGACAAGTAGCGATGGGGGGGGGGGGTGTGAATTTACGGTTCTTCGTAACAAAAAGGACATCAGTTTTACTATGATTGATCCGAAGGTTTTGTGTCAGCAGCCAATCAGCTACCGCTCCGAAACAATTGATTATTGGGGAGAACATCGGTTGGTCAATTTTGAACGGCATGTAGAGGAGGATGTCGTCTGCTTAAGCCAGGCATCGTACGTTGAAAGATCGGATCAAATCACATATCGGCTGCATATATATATTGAACATTAATGCCGATAAGGACGATCCTTGAGGTACCCCCTGAGACTGCAGGAATGGTTCCGAGGATGTATGACCTGTTTTTACTTGTTGCCACCTGTTGGATAGGTAGGATTTACACCATTCAAGTGCTGTGTCTTGAATCCCCTTTTCCTTCAGGCGTTGTAGAAGTATGTCATGATTCACAGAGTCAAAGGCGGCGGAGATGTCCAGGAAGATGAGGACAAATCCTTGTTGGATGCTGTCCATTCCAGTGACCAATTCGTTGAATAGGGTTGTGAGGACTGTGTCGACGCCATGCGCTTCCCTGAAGCCGTGTTGTGACGGGTCCAGTGGAGCTTCAGTGTCAATATGGTGCTGGAGTTGTTGTTGAGCAGCTTTTTCTATGATTTTTGCAAGCTGGGGGATGCTCGAGATTGGCCTAAAAGATTCGACTTTGGACGGGTCAAGTCTGCTATTTTTTAGTAGGGGCTTGATGGAGGTGTTTTTCAGGCGCTGTGGGAACGAGCCTGTTAGAAAAGACTGGTTCAATATATTGCACAGGATTTGGCTTAGGTCATGACGCAGCTCTTTGATCCAACTGGCTGGACAGGGGTCGTTGGGTGCTGTGCTGGGATTGATAGAGGCGACAATGTTCTCCATCTCTCTATTTGAGACCACAGTGAAATTACATAGTGGAGTTGCTAGGGGTGTCTTAGACGGTATGGGTGATGTACTGCTACACATGTTTATGTTGGTCTTAATCATCTTTGATTGCAAGTAGTTTGCAAAGTCCTGTGGTTGGGGCATTGAGGGTTGGGCGGAGACCGGTTCGCCTGTTATGGATTTTACTAGTCTGAATAGGGCGTGTGGTTTATTGATGGAACGTTTCAATAAATCTGTGTGGTAGAGTTTCCTGCTCTGTGTTATCTTTCGACGGTGGGTTATTAGGTAAGAGTTGTATATATCAAGTGATTCTGAGGAGTGTGATCGTCGCCACCGTCTCTCAAGTTTGCGCAGGTGGTGGAGAGATGAGCGAAGGTCAGAAGAGAACCATGGTGCGTGTTCCCGTTTCCTTGTTCTCTTTTCAGTGTGGGATGGACTGTTTTGGCAAATTCCTTTGGTGTGCTGATGGTGTCTGTGGTTCCTTTTCTTCTTGGTCTTTTGCTGTCGTTAGTTTTTATGAGTGGTTGTAGGCTGTTAGCTGAGAGGTTGTGTATTATTTTGAATATGTTTATAAGTACTTTGAAGCGGATTCGGGAGCCAGTGCACTTGGTACACTGTGGTCGTGACTTGAACAATCTGTTATGATTCGTGCGGCTGTGTTCTGTGCTAGCTGTAGTGGTCTCAAGGTCTTTTTTGGTAGCCCCTGATAGATGGTATTACAATAGTCTAGTGTGGGAATGATGAGAGCTTGACAGACTGTTTGAAAGTGCTCCTGAGCGAGGATGGGTTTGAGCCTTCTGACGGTTCTCATTTTGATGTAAGTGCTCTTTGTGGTTTTGGCAATGTGGGATTGAAGGCTAAGGTCCTTATCGAGCGTCACTCCCAGGTATTTTATTTCTTGTCTTACTGGTATTATGATGTCATTCAGATTGATGGTGGCCGTGGGTGAAAATGTAGGGTTTTTTGTGATGAATAGTGCTTTAATTTTGTTGTAGTTTATTGACAGATTGTTTTCCTGAAGCCAGGTTGCCATTTGTTGGAAGCAGTTGGCTATGTTGGAATAGTCTGGGTTGCCCAGTTTGATTGGTGTGAATATCATTATGTCGTCTGCGTATATGGTGTATTGAATCTTGTGGTTCTTGATGATGGTGCAGATGGGTTGTATGTATAGATTGAAGAGCAGGGCAGAGAGTGCTGAGCCTTGTGGGAAATCCTGTGTGGCTCTGAAAGGTTGAGAGGTCTCTGATCCACATTTGACTTGTAGCTGTCTGTTGGTGAGGTAAGATGTAAACCAACTCAAGCTGGTGCTGTGTAGTCCTGCCTCCTGTAGTCTGGTTAGTAAGGTTGTGTGACAGACAGTGTCAAATGCTGAGGAAATGTCCAGGAATATCATGAGGATGCCCATTCTGGTGTTGTCGATCGTCTGTAACAGTCTGTCGACTAGTTGTATTAGTAGAGTTTCAAGTCCATGGCTTGGTCGGAAGCCATGTTGATTGGGCAATGTGTTGTTGAAGTTGATGTTGAACTACTTTCTCGATGATCTTGGATAGGAACGGTAGGCTTGAGATGGGTCTGTAGACAGCGGGGTCAGTTTTAGTTAAGGTGGTTTTCTTGGGGATCGGGCGTATTGTGGCTAGCTTCAGGGCATTTGGCATTATTCCTTTGGAGAGAAAGTTATGTATTATTTTACGTATGACTTGTGTCAGGTCTTCTTTATTTGCTTTAATCCAGGATACTGGGCAGGGGTCTGTGAGGGCGGTGCTGGTGTTAAGGTCTGTGATGATTTTGGAGAGCTGGTCATTTGAGGGGATGTTGAATGTGCCCCAGCCTTGTTTTGGTGTGGATGTCCTGTGGTTGACAATCTCCTTGCTGTTCTTAGGTGTTGCAGTGAATTTGTTCTTGAGGTGGTCTGCGAAGGTCTGTGGGTCTATCTGTTGCTCATTTCTGTTGTAGGGCTCTTTGGTGAGGGTCTTTACGACTTCGTAGAGTTCATGGGGTTTGTTAGTGGACTTCAGGATAAGGTTTGTGTGAAATTCTTTCTTCTGTTGGTTGATGAGGTTGTTATAGTCCTTTTGTTTTATCTGGTATCGTTTCTGTAGGGAGGCTGACTTGTTGCGTCTCCAGCGGCTTTCTAGTCATCTTAGTGCTCTTTTTGCTATGCGTATATCCTTGGAGTACCATGGTGTGGAGCAGGGTTTTGTGCTGCATGATTGTTGCGTTCTGAGGGCGGCTGGTTTGGCAGCAGAAGAGATGATGTCATTCCAGTTAGAGATTTGATCATCTATGTCCGTTGTATTGGTGCTGAGGAGGGGTAGTGTGTCATGTTTGAACTGTTCCTTGTTGAAGCTTTTGAATCTCCTGGTTGAGGGTGGGTTATCGGAGTGCTTCTTTAAGTTTGTTGATTGTAGTTGAATCCTTATTAGGTGGTGATCTGACCAGGGTACTGGTGAGATGCGGGGTCCTGAGATGAGGCTTCCTTCCTTTAGGTTATTCAGAGCAGAGATGAGGTTGGAGGAGTATCCGAGTCTGTGAGTGGGGGTGTTGATCAGTTGGGTGAATTGGAAGGAGTCCATGGCTGATAGGAAGGCTTCTGCTTCTTTGCTGTTGGTAGATCTGAGATTGAAGTCTCCAAGTACTAGGCTGGGGCACATTCAACATCCCCTCGAATGACCAGCTCTCCAAAATTATCACAGACCTCAACACCAGCACTGCCCTCACAGACCCCTGCCCAGTATCCTGGATTAAAGCAACTAAAGAAGACCTGACACAAGTCATATGTAAAATAATACATAACTCTCTCTCCAAAGGAATAATGCCAAATGCCCTGAAGCTAGCCACAATACGCCCGATCCCCAAGAAAACCACCTTAACTAAAACTGACCCCGCCGCCTACAGACCCATCTCAAGCCTACCGTTCCTATCCAAGATCATCGAGAAAGTAGTTCAACATCAACTTCAACAACACATTGCCCAATCAACATGGCTTCCGATCAAGCCATGGACTTGAAACTGTACTAATACAACTAGTTGACAGACTGTTACAGATGATCGACAACACCAGAATGGGCATCCTCATGATATTCCTGGACATTTCCTCAGCATTTGACACTGTCTGTCACACAACCTTACTAACCAGACTACAGGAGGCAGGACTACACAGCACCACCTTGAGTTGGTTTACATCTTACCTCACCAACAGACAGCTACAAGTCAAATGTAGATCAGAGACCTCTCAACCTTTCAGAGCCACACAGGGTTTCCCACAAGGCTCAGCACTGTGCAAATTGCCTCTAAAATTGATGAAAGTTCATCTGTTGGTGCATTTGGGGCTCTGTAGGCGAGGCATAGGGCTAGGTCCAAGTTT
Source organism: Ichthyophis bannanicus (assembly GCA_033557465.1). NCBI lineage: Eukaryota > Metazoa > Chordata > Amphibia > Gymnophiona > Ichthyophiidae > Ichthyophis > Ichthyophis bannanicus. The sequence continues at coordinate 1,607,903,796 of CM066031.1, forward strand.
TCAATGATGATTGTGTTGCAGTGGCTTGTATTAGTGGTGATTTTGTTTTTTAGCTTTAGGCTGGTCCTTGCAATGATGAGGACTCCTCCTCCTCTTCTCTGAGTGCATGGGCAGTTGAATGCTGTGTGGCTGTCAGGGATTAGTTGGTTGAATAGCACGTTGTCAGTGGGGGAGAGCCATGTCTCTGTGATGCATAGGATGTCTGTTTGCTGGTCTTTTATGTGGTCCGAAATGGTATTTATTTTGTTTCATACTGACCTGGCATTGATAAGCTCTATGGAGATGCTTGTTGGTTGTTTCTGGATAACTGTGTGCAAGTGGGTGTGTTGTGCTTGTTTTTTCTTGCTTGCTTGGTCTTGGTTTTTGGCCTGTGTTATGAGCTGGCTTGTGATCCTGGTAGTGTGTATATGTTAAAATTGGTTGTGGGGGAATCCAAAAGGTGTTGGGGGTGTTAAGTGGTGTAGTTGTGTGTTGTGGGATAAGATGGGTGGCCAGGAGTAGTATAGGCAGGCAATACATAGCGAACATGTTGAATTACCTTTTGCTGATGTTGTCATTGCTTGTATTTGTTGCTGAAGTTCTTTATTGCTGACCGTTGTTTGCTTTTGTTTGCTTTCTCGTGCCGTGCCTAAGGGCCACACCAAAGGGCCCTCAGGCGCGGGCCCGCAGAGCGCAGGCGCGATGGTTGGAGCTGGCTTCTTATTCCAGCTCTGCTGGACCTCCCACTGCCCCGATTGGGCAGGAGCCTCCGAGCGGGAGAATCTAGCTCCTCTCCCGTTCGGGCGCTCTACCCCTAATCGGGGGAGTTGATGGAGGAAGGCTGCTTCTGGCTGGGTTAGTCCGTCGGAGCTGGCTTCTTATGCCGGCTCTGCTGCACCTCCCACTGCCCCGATTGGGCAAGAGCCTCCGAGCAGGAGAATCGAGCTCCTCTCCCGTTCGGGCGCTCTACCCCTAATCGGGGGAGCTGATGGAGGAAGGATGCTTCTGGCTGGGTTAGTCCGTCGGAGCTGGCTTCTTATGCCGGCTCTGCTGCACCTCCCACTGCCCCAATTGGGCAGGAGCCTCCAAGCGGGAGAATCGAGCTCCTCTCCCGTTCGGGCGCTCTACCCCTAATCGGGGGAGCTGATGGAGGAAGGCTGCTTCTGGCTGGGTTAGTCTGTCGGAGCTGGCTTCTTATGCCAGCTCTGCTGCACCTCTCACTGCCCCGATTGGGCAGGAGCCTCCGAGCGGGAGAATCGAGCTCTTCTCCCATTCGGGCGCTCTACTCCTAATCGGGGGAGCTGATGGAGGAAGGCTGCTTCTGGCTGGGTTAGTCCATCAGAGCTGGCTTCTTATGCCGGCTCTGCTGCACCTCCCACTGCCCCAATTGGGCAGGAGCCTTCAAGCGGGAGAATCGAGCTCCTCTCCCGTTCGTGCGCTCTACCCCTAATCGGGGGAGCTGATGGAGGAAGGCTGCTTCTCGGAGGAGCTGATGGAGGATTATATTAATTAATATAATCCTCCAAGGTACAGTATAATAAAGAATGCACTATACCCACATTTTATGTGGCTCTCCCAGAACTGAAAACATACAGTAACACCAATAGTAAAGCAACTGCACTGGCTTTCCATCATAACCCGAACAAAATATAAGCTCATCCTGGTCATCCTGCAATTGTTATTACACAGAAAACCGAATATAGAACCAGAAGAAGTAAAGAGCAAAATACCTTTACCATCCCCACCTCAAAAGTCAAGAGCAGCCAAACAGCCATTAAGTGAGCCTTTTTACTATATTAACCAAGTATCTGGAATGCCGGTCCCGAACAATATACGAGCCATTACTGACCTGACAGAATTCCAAAAAGCTCAGAACTCATCAAGATTGAATTTTGGGACATATAATGGAATAATTTGATTAATGTAAATTACATGCTGTATGTATTATTATATCTTATTTTGCTTATTGTCTTTATAACTTGATACTTGTAAAACTGTTTTAATTTGATTGAAACATGTTTTCTACTCTTCTCGGGCTAAGTGAGCTAAAAGTAGCTAAATAAAATTTAAAAAAAATTTCAATTTCTTTCTTTGTATTTCTTGGCTTTAAGGGGCTTTACAATTTGTACAAGGAACAAGAATTTAAATGTGAAGCAAAAATATTACCGCTTGATCTAATGTTACAAAATTTACAATTTCTTACCTTGAAAACAAACATTTCTCGTCGAAGAATAGCAAGAGTGCTGAAGTTCCCATCACAGATATTAGGTTTAACTCCAGGATATGAAGGCTTGTCCCCAGAAGGTGGCCGGGGAGGTTTAGGCTGCCTGTCGTTCTTTCGTGGATCTGCTGGTGGGATAGAACGATGTGGGGGCACTGTTGGCAGAGGTCTTGTAGGTGTTAAGATCTTGTCAGGTGGACCTTTAAAAATAAGAGCAATTATACAGTTTGAATACACTAAGACCATATTCAGCATGCAAATATTTTTGAGTTCATGAACTCCATATTATGCTATTTTTCTTTGTTCCCCTCCTCAAGTTTTGCCTATGGAAAACAAAATGAGTAGGGTCTAAAAAGCAACACTTACAGTGTAGATTGGCATACACATGTACAGTTGTGGTCAACATTATTAGCACTCCTGCATTTTAGGTATGTTATGTACAATATCTTGAGAAATAATTGGAAATATTCCAACTTTATGTCATCATAATATTTTAAGAGTATGTTCAAAGGTATACAACAATAACAAAAAAGATGTCTGTGCAGCTTAGACATAGTAATTTCTGAGAAAAACAAAACAAAAAAACACCAAAATATGACCTGGACAAGATTAATGGCACCCTTCATTAATATTTGGTTACACAATCCTTGGCAGTGATGACGGCCTCAATACATTTCTTTTAGCCATCTATAAGTTTCAGCTCATGAATATTTCCAGGATTCCTTTTACTAATGGCAGATTTCAGCTCTTTCAAAGGTTCTCGACTGGACTGAGATCAGGACTCATTTCTCATTCTTTGTAACTTTTGGATGTATGTTTTGTATAATTGTCCTGCTGGAGGACCCATGACCTTCTACCCAGATCTAGCTTTCAGACACCAGGTAGCATATTTCACTCCAAAATACCTTGGTAGTTCTCTGACTTCATGATTCCTTTAATACATTCCAGGCCTCCACTTCCTGAGGCAGCAAAACAGCCCCACAACATTATGGAACCTCCACCATATTTAACTGTAGGAAGGGTGTTTTTCTTTCCTCATAAGTTTCATTTCTTCGCTTGTAAATGTATTGCTGGTCTGCATTGTCGAAGAACTCATGTTTGGTTTCATCCATCCACAGAACATTACCCCATAAGGATTGTGATTTCTCAAGGGGGGTTTGGGCAAAGATCAGGCATGTCTTTTTATGTCTATTTGAACAGTGAGGTCCTCCTTGGCCTTCACCCATGAAGTTCTTCCTTGTTTAGTGTGGGATGTATGGAGTGGGTTGAAACTTTCACTCCAGATTACTCCAGGTCAGCCTTAAGCTCTTTGGGTGTTCTATGTGGTGTTTTTCCAACAGTTCACACTAACATTTGAAGACTTCTTGGATTAATTTTCCTTTTCCCACCATGTCCTGGGAGGTTTTTGACAGTTCCATGAGCAGAAAACTTCTTAATAACATTGTGAAATGTAAACACAGGAATACCAAGGTCTTTGGAGATGGCCTCCTACCCCTTTGAAATTTGCTGTTTGGTGATAATGGCTTTTCTAATGATTTCAGACAGCTCTCTTTTCTTCACCATTGTGAAAATGGAACAGAGAATGAATGTGGCCATTTTAAACATTAGAGCCATCATTGGCTGATTCAAGTCATGTGAGTACTGACAACTGATCACAGATGCATCTAAATTTTATTGCAGTGAGAATGTGGTTCTTCTGTTCAAACTAATTTGAATTGTTCATAAGGGTGCCAATAATCATGTTCTTCATGCCTGTGGTTTTTGTGATTTTTGTGGGAGTACCATTGAGGGAGAACAATAGACTGATTTACAATCAGGGCTCATTTATGAGTTATATCATAGAACTTCTTGTTTATCCTCTTCAGTAGTATATCTCATCATCTGCCCCTGTCAGTTGAAGTATGTGGGCATGACTTCTCAACCTATTAAAAAATGCATACAAGAGCACCATTCACATATTAACTCTCATGTGATGACAGCTCCAATGGTTTCACACTGTCTCCAATTTGAACATTGTTTTGAGGATTTGAGGTGGTTGATGCTTGACTCAGTCCCTGACAATTTACATCGTGGGGATCGGGCTTCTAAGCTGCACTATAAAGAACAACGTTGGATCTTCACATTGCAGTCAGTGACTCTTCATGGCCTCAATTCAGAGACTGCTTGGTGGTCTATGCATTAACGATAGTCCCTTTGCAAAGTGATATGGCTCTTAATTGGACGCCTTAATTATTTGAACCCAATCATTTGATGTTAGATTATTCAGAAGGATATAAAACTGGAAGTGGAATTACGATTGGGTTACGTTGTTTGAGGAAGAGCTAAGAAGACATGGAGCTTGAAACACGGCGTTGTGTAGCAGTACCCAACCGAGACTGATATTTGGGAACCACAATAAGCACGATTTCATCTAAGTAATTTTGAGAAACTGACTTTTGATTGATGCTGTGTAAGAATTGTCATTTTCACGGCAATGGACAATATTATTCGGAGCCCTTTTGAAACCACCAGCACAAGTTTGTAATTCTTAAGACACGCTAGATATGTGGCAGCTTGACAATTTTTGAATTGGCAATGTAAGGGATCCGCACTATTGCAAGTTATTGGCTTTGCGGGGGCGCCTTTGTGGGTGCTTGCCTTTGCATAGTTAAGGCTGTTTCCGATTTTTTACAAATTGATTAAAAGGAGGGCCTACTGCGAGAGAGGGTGACCTCTCAGGGTAGGTGATCCGACAACAATTGTTATTAGAGTGAGGCTTATTTAGATAGGCATTGGGTGGTATGATTTTGAATGGATTTTCACCTTTAATTATGGATATATAAGTGGTGATTTCTTTGGGCTTTATATTTGGTTAATAATCAGGGCTCCACAGATCAAACAATACCTACGAACCACGAACAGAACAATGGCTGGGAAAAATCGTATTGCTAAAGCTGTTGCCCCCGTTACAGCTTCTGCCTCGGTCCAGACAGAGATCCTAATGCCAGTTGAAGGACCGGTTCCATGTGCAGGGTGCCTGCATGCTGAAGCTCTGAGGAAACAAGTGGAAGAACTCAGAGAGGAGGTGGCGAGGCTGAGGAGCATTCAAGACAGTGAGAAGTACATTGATGAGATGCTTCTTGCAGCAACCAGGCTCTCCAGCACAGGAGAAGATGGGTGCCAACAGAATGTCGATGGTTGGACACAAGTCACCAGGGCCTGCAAAATCACCAATCCAACTTCTCCAGCCCTTGAATTGAAGAACCATTATGCAGCCCTGGAAGTGGAGGAGGTGAAAGCATCCCTGGAAAGGGAAGAACCAGAGTTCAAGTACCCCAAAGTTGCGGAATCAGTGACCAGAAGGAAACGAAGGGTAGTGGTGGTTGGAGACTCTCTTCTGAGGGGTCCTGAGGCGTCCATCTGCCGACCAGACTTGATGTCCAGAGAGGTATACTGTCTGCCTGGTTCCAAAATCCAAGATGTTACGAAGAGTTTGCCGAGACTCATCAAGCCCACTGACTATTACCCAATGTTGCTAATCCATGTTGGAACAAATGATACTGCCAGGTATACCTCGGAACCTATCAAAAGTGACTTCATGGCTCTGGGACAGAGGGTGAAGCAGTTAGGTGCACAGGTAGTGTTCTCTTCAATCCTCCCTGTTGAGGGTAAAGGCCAAGGCAGAGAGGCTCGCATCCTGGAGATGAATGCATGGCTGCGTGGATGGTGTCATTGAGAGTGTTTTGGTTTCCTAGACCATGGGATGCTGTTCCAAGGGTTGTAGAGCAGAGATGGCATCCATCTGTCCAAGAAAGGTCAAAGCATCTTTGGTAGTAGACTGGCTAATCTACTGAAGAGGGCTTTAAACTAGATTCGTTGGGGATGGGTGAAGAAAGCCCCCAGGTAAGTGAAAGCCCCCAGGTAGGTGATACATTAAATACCTTTATGGAAATGGGTAACAGGGGTAACATATGGAAAGCAGTGTGTATTAATGCCCGTAGCATGGGAAATAAGATCCCTGAAGTTGAAGCTTTGGTGGGCGTGGCTGACTTGGATTTAGTGGCAGTTACAGAAACATGGTTCACAGAAAACCATGACTGGGATGTAACTATACCTGGCTATACTTTATTCAGAAAGGACAGGGTAGGAAGAAGGGGAGGAGGAGTGGCACTATATGTAAAAACTACTATTAAAGCTTTGGAATTACAGAGCTTAAAAGGGAGAGAGGAGGCATTGTGGGTTAAACTAGAAAGAGGGAAGGAGAAATCTATTTGCATTGGTGTAATATACAGACCTCCCTCACAAGAGGAAGAGGTGGACAGAAAGTTAATTGAAGACATACGCAGCATTGCTAGGAAAGGGGAAGTTGTACTGATAGGAGATTTCAATATGCCAGATGTTGATTGGCACATTCCTGCTGCAGTATCATCTAGAAGTAAGGAGATCCTGGATTCTCTACAAGGAGAACTATTCAGGCAACTGGTAACAGACCCCACACGTGAAGGGGCCATACTGGACTTGGTGCTTACCAATGGTGAAAGTGTTTCTGATGTTGTAGCGGGAGATCATTTTGCATCCAGTGATCACCAGATGGTGTGGTTCAGTATTAGGACTAGGGCTGTTAGAATCTATTCCAAGGTAGGATCTTAGACTTTAGGAAGACTAACTTTGCGAAGATGGGCCAATACCTCAGGGAGTCGTTAGTGGGATGGGAACAGCTGGGGGATGTAGAAAAACAGTGGGCAAAACTGAAAGGGGGTATTTTAAAGGCAACCAACCTTTTTGTTAAAATGGTAAATAAAGGCAAAAGGAACAGGAGACCGCTATGGTTTTCGAAGGAAGTAGCTGAAAAAGTGAAGAAAAAGAGGGAGGCCTTCATGAAATACAAGAGATCACAGAGAGAGGAAGACAGGCATCTGTATTTGGAAAAACTTAGAAAAGCTAGCAAAGTAGTCAAGAAGGCAAAGATTCAAAAGGAGGAGGAAATAGCCAATGCAATAAAATGGGGGGATACAACATTTTTCAGATATATTAGTGAGAAGAGGAAGGGCAAAAGTGGTATTGTCAGACTCAAGGGTGCAGGGGGGGAATATGTAGAAGCCGATAAGGATAAAGCGGAATTGCTTAACAAATATTTTTGTTCTGTGTTCACAGATGAAGAACCAGGAGCAGGACCTCAGAAAACACCCACAAATAACAGAAGAGAGGGATATCTTGAACAATTTTCAGAAGACTGTGTTCGTGAGAAACTAGCTCAACTTAAAGTAGACAAAGCGATGGGACCGGATGGGATACACCCTAGAATGCTGAGGGAACTTGGGGATGTTCTAGCAACTCCACTGACTGACCTTTTCAATGCCTCATTGGAGTCGGGAGTGGTGCCAAAGGACTGGAGAGAGGCTCATGTGGTGCCTTTACACAAAAGCGGAAGTAAGGATGTGGTTGAAAACTACAGGCCAGTTAGTTTAACTTCGGTGGTGAGTAAATTATTGGAAACGCTGCTGAAAGAGAAAATAGTGAGGTTTCTGGAGTCCAGCGGATTACAGGACCCGAGGCAGCATGGATTCACCAGAGGCAGGTCTTGTCAGACAAATCTGATCGATTTCTTTGACTGGGTGACCAGGGAGTTGGACCGAGGGAGAGTTCTAGATGTGGTGTATTTAGATTTCAGTAAAGCCTTTGACACTGTTCCTCACAGGCGACTTATAAACAAACTAAGCACCCTAGGGATGGACCCTAAAGTTACTGCTTGGGTTAGAAATTGGTTGGGTGGGAGGCAACAAAGAGTACAAGTAAATGGAGCTCACTCTGAGGAGAAGGATGTTACCAGTGGTGTGCCCCAGGGATCTGTCCTTGGTCCGATTCTTTTTAACATCTTTGTTAGTGATATAGCGGAAGGGCTGTCGGGTAAGGTTTGCCTCTTTGCGGATGATACCAAAATCTGCAATAGAGTAGACACCCAGGAGGGTGTAGATAACATGAGGAGGGATCTAGCTAAGCTTGAAGAATGGTCTAGAATTTGGCAGCTGGGATTTAATGTTAAAAAATGTAAGGTCATGCATTTGGGCTGCAGCAATCAAAGGGAGCAATACAGTATAGGAGGTGAAGTACTTTTGTCCACTAAAGAAGAGCAGGACCTAGGCGTGGTTGTGTCTGATGATCTTAAAGTAGGTAAACAGGTAGAAAAGGCAACGGCAAAATCTAGAAGGATGCTTGGGTGCATACGGAGAGGAATGGCTAGCAGAAAAAAGGAGGTGATAATGCCTCTGTATAAGTCTTTGGTGCGACCTCATTTGGAGTATGGTGTGCAATTCTGGAGACCGCACCTTCAAAAGGATGTGAACAGGATGGAGTCGGTGCAGAGGGTTGCTACTAAAATGATTAATGGGCTTCATTATAAAGCATATGAGGACAGACTTAAGGATCTTAATATGTACACCTTAGAGGAAAGGCGGGATAGAGGTGATATGATTGGGATGTTTAAATACCTCCGTGGCATAAATGTTCAGGGAGAGAGCCTCTTTCAATTGAAAGCAAGTTCTGCTACGAGGGGACATGGGATGAGGGTGAAGGGAGATAGATTCAGGAGTGATATGCGGAAATATTTCTTTACGGAAAGAGTAGTGGATCCGTGGAATAGTCTCCCAGTGGAGGTGGTAGAGATGAGGACAGTAACTGAATTCAAAAAAGCATGGGACCAACACAGAGGATCTCTAAAGGTAAAAAGTGGACTGTTGTAGTTGTTGTTATGGAAGGACAGACTAGATAGGCCATGTGGTCTTTTTCTGTCATCATGTTTCTATGTTTCTATGTTTCTATGTTTTGGCAATGTCCCAGGTTTTTTTTTAATTCAATTTAATACTTTTTGTACAGACAATAAGCCAAGAAAAAAACACATCATAAACAAAAGCAATTGCCCAACAACTGTGAATACTCCACCCAAAAGAAACCAAACCCTTATTTAGCCCACAGCACGGAGCATTAATGCACCAGGCTTAGGAGTGAAATTTCAAATAATTGTAACAAAAACCCCTCCTTAACATTATAAAGCTTTAAGTATACAATACAGGCAACCACTACCTGCTGACTATATAGCCTACCTGTTATCCAAAACCACAGTTAGCTATACAGGATCTGAACAGACATACTTAACATTATTCAAAGAAACCAGACACTTGCAAAGAAAATGCAGGAAGAAGATCCCCCCAGCCGCAAGAATACAAGGTTTTAGCTGGAGGAAGGACCTTCTCCTGCTTGTGTAACCCGTGAAACATCAGGGAACACAATTACTTTTTGACTACAAAATAAGGAGCCCTTCTTCTGAAGGTATAGATGCAGAATAGAGAGCTTATCCACCTCTGTGGCAAAGGAAACTAAAAGTAGCACAAGTGGAAATCACATCCACTGACGTTTCTGAAAAAGCAGTCAAATCCACAGAGGCAGACGGCTCATCCACCTGTGGGACCTTGTGATAAGGAAGCTTATCATAGTTCAGGAAAGAGCTATAATAGAGGTGAATTGGCTCTGAACAAGCAACCTATCTTTGCTGGTAGAAATAATAAAACAGAATGTTTTCATAAAAGACTACCAGTCCCAGAATGCACCAGGTTTCAAACACCCTATAGAAGAGCTGAAGTGGGGAAACGTGTGTTCAATCAGGAGAACTATGAGTTAATCCCCAATCACTCATCTCCAAGGGCAGGGCTTGATTCAGCACAGCTGAGCTGTGCTAGGGTGGAGTATCCCTCTAAGCAAGTTAAAAGTAAAACCTTTTCTACACAGAATCAGACCAGGACCAAGGAGAGGAGGAATCCAGAGCTGGAGGACAGAGAGAGCAAGAAGCAGCAGCAGCCACAATGTGGAAGAAAGAAGAGAAAAGCATCTTGGAGGTCTAAAGAAGGAGCCCATAGCAGTACGTGTGCTGGGAGTCATTCCAGAGGAAAGCATACTCCATTGGACTGGGGGAAGCCAGAGGAGTGGGGTTACAGAGCCAGGAATCCCCGGACAGCACCTTTAAAGGAGACGGCTGCATTTGGAAGGTGCCCTAAGACCAGTGCAAGAAGGTATGTGAAGAGAGACCCAGTGTCCAGGGATCTGGATTGGAAGGCTGGACATAAAAGCTGGATTTCTTACTGGCCAGGATATCTGGAGAGGAAACCTAACAACAAAGGAAGCTCAGGTATGAACACTGATCTATGCCCTAGCTCTTCACTTGGAAGACAGCAGGGAAACAAGTATTGTCCTGAGAGTGCTCCATTAAGGAATTCCCCTGAGCCAGACCATGATATTGATTCTATGATAGTTGAAGAAGAAGGAGGTATTTTAAATGATCAGAGTGATTACATGGATTGCTCTCTGTCTAGGCTGCTGTGGTAACATACTTTCACAAATACAACAACCATCAAAAAGAAATATAACTTGTTCTTTTATCTACCCAGAAAAGTTTACAAGAAAGCTTTAGGGTAGGATTTGAGCCACGTATAGAAAGTAAACCAGCCAAGAGGTTTGCAGCTGGTTAATTGTTGGCAATTAAGCTTTGCATAATTGCACGTGAGCTCTGAAAGGAAACTTCTGTGTGTGTGTGAAAATACAAGAAAGTTATCCTTGAAAAAGAACAGTTTTTGATTACTTTTTGGGCTTTGTTTTTTTTTTGCTTTTGGAGCACTGCTAAAAGGTATTAGCAGGAGCCCTCAGAAAGACCTTTCTGTTCCCATCAAGGTCTTTATTGTTTGATTGCTTAAGAAGTTCAGTTGTTGATCATGATTTGTTTTTCCTAAGTATAATACTGAAAGCAAGTATCCTTTTGTGCTACCAAGTAAATCTGTGTGGGAGAAATAATCCCATAAATAAAATATATTTTCTTTGCTTACACTCGAGCAACACAACTCATTATTTTGTGAACGGCTGATTCTGGTATGAATGGACCACATTCCCCACAATCCTTTGCAAGTCATAATAGTATTTGCCTTTGCCAAGACTGTGGACATTCTCACCCAGCGCCCCCGTTTACAACCTGTACATCCTGTATGGATCGGCGAACCGGAATATAGTGCAATTTAGATATTACAATTTTTTGAGGTTCAGGAATTAATAGCACCTCTTTACAATATTTGTGAACCAATATCAATGGAGACAACAGATGTGACTCTAGTGGACATTTGGAATGTGACTCTAACATGCCAGTTTTTATACCATTTCCTTTTTTAATTGGTCTTGTTTTATTTGATTCTTTTATTTGTCAAATACATATGCCTATATAGTCCAAAGCCATTTCACTGGCTATATTTTTTAGGAGATATTGGAAATTAAGGGGGTTGAACTGCAAGGGTGCCAGTACTGCTGACCACAACTGTATCTTTGTAGTTTGCTCAGTATAAAAAAATTCATCTGTATTTGTTTCTCCAGCTCTACATTCTATGAGGATTTGGCTTCTTGGTTTTCATTTGTTTGCATGTGCACATTTCCAATTAGTGGTCCCTTATTCTGTTTTAGGCAATGGTTGGTCTGTGTCTGGATTCTACTGCTAGTGCATAGTTTCTGTATAGGGACTTTCAGTAGACTGGCTTTGTTTTATTTTCCCCATAGAAGATGCATTGGTGTTCTAGGGCTTAATGCAGTCTTTGCAGTATTGATGTTTTAGTTCTGGGTGTTAAGCAGGTTTGGTTTGGCAGCTTTGCCACATACAGTATTGATGAGTGTGGTTTTTTTTTTACAGGGGTTTATATTTCACAATCTGTCTGGCAGTGGGGGGAATTTGTATTGATGCTGTTTGTCACTAGGGGGCATATCTACTAAGGTGTGGTAACTAAGCACAGGCTCCAGCACGTATCTACCCAAGCTGACAGTTACTGCGGTCACCAAGAAGACAGCATTTGGTTAAATCTATGCTGTCTGGCTAGTGTGTCATAGGGAGGGATCAAGGCGGAGAGGGGACGTTGCGGCTGGTCATAGCCATTGAACGGGATACTGCCACGCACTGGCTGTCACAACTGCTGATAGCATGACTGCATTTAATGCCACAATACCACCTTAAGAGGTGTCATTAAATGTAGCCACACTACCAGCTACTCTGTAGCATGGCTGCAGTGATAAGAAAATGACAGCTAAGCAGGCCATTGCAGTGGGCTCCTAACCACTCCGCTGGTCACCCTCCGCCCAATCCAGTCCTCTCACAATCAATTCATCTGTCCCCTCCCCAAATGCTGACATACCTCCCCCAGCAGGTGAAAGCTGAACCCCCAAGAAGACCTTCCTTGACAAAGATCACCCTCCTGCCATTAGGGTGATCAGTACCATGAGATCAGAATGATTTTGAATGCTGCCGAAGTCGGGGCAGGAGTAAAGAGGGACTGCTCCTGCCCAGTCATCATTGGACCATCAAAGAGATCCCCAGTAAGCCTCAGGGTGAGTTGGGGAGGGTGAAGGAGGGAAGGGATAAGGTTCTAGCCCTGGAGGTTGAAGGCAGCTGCTACGATGTTGGGTGCTGTCTGTGATGTGGGGGTTCTGACATTGGGAGGAGGTTTGGTGGATTGGTGCCCTCTCTGTAGGAGGGGGTCTTCTTTGGGGTTCAGGCAAAATTTGGGGGCGAGGGATGGATCAGCTGCAGGAAGGCAGGGCACTGCAGCTGCAGCCACCTGTTCCTTCCTTATGCCATTACCCTGGGCCCACGTTTCCTGTCGCGGCAAGTAGCTGGGTGCTTTCATACTTCCTGCCATGGCAGGGAACATGGGCCTGTGTGGTAAGTGTCTGCCCTGTGTGGTGGCTGCAGGGAAGATGCTGGGCATGCTCCCTGCATTTACTGCCCAGGATTTGCACTTACTGCCCCGGCATTTTGGCACAGGCTGCGTGGTAGGTACAAAATCTTACCACACTTTGGTAAACAGGTCCCTAGAAAATGAATATTTTTTGTAATGAATTGTAACGGGACATATCCACCTTTTCATTTTCTGCAGTTATGTCAGGGGTTTGACACAGTGTATTTTTGCTACCTTATAGCACCTTTCTGTATTCAGGCCTGATGACATCAGCACATCTCCCCAGTTGACATAAAAAAATGCCACTTACAACAACCTCACCAACTGCATACTTGAAGTAGAATCATGGCTTAATGCAAACAACCTCAACATAAATTTCAAAAAAGCAGAAATAATGTTCATAATGAGAAACCAAAACTTTACTCCCCCCCCCCCCCACTACAATCAACATACTCAATACTTGCCTCACAGTAAAACAAGAGGTGAAATACCTTGGAATCATCCTAGACAGTATGTTACCACAAATAAAGCAGTCACCAGAACAGCGCGGGGAGGACATGGCCACACCTCTTAAAAACAAAGAAACCTTTTATTTCATAAAACCTTCAAAGGTACAGACCCGACTTGGCGAAGTTTTGGCTGTCAGCAATACTGATTAAGATTCAATTGCATATATACTCCAATGGCAGTCAGGACATTGTAACAAAAACCAGCACCTGAAAGCTCAATAAGCGCTTCCCAGGTATGCCAGCTACTGGTTTTTGTTACAATGTCCTGACTGCTATTGGAGTATATATGCAATTGAATCTGATGACTCCTGTGATTTCCACAGAGGTTTGCTGTTGTTCTTCTTCCCCTGGTGTTCACCACAAATAAAACAAGCTGCCAGGACCATATTCTTCAAACTAAAAACCATTCAGCACCTTAGGCCCCTCCTTGAAGCCCATGACCTCAGAACAGTAATCCAAGCTCTAACCACCCCACACTGGGATTACTGTAACAGTGTGCTTCAAAGCTTGCACAAAAAGAACCTTCACATACTCCAAATAGCTGTAAATGTAACTGCCAGAATTATATCTAGAGCACGCCTAACTGATCACATGCTTCATAACCTCCACCGTCTCCCGATAATAAGTAGGATAAAATACAAAACATTAGTCACTACATTCAAGTTACTCAACAACATCTCCCCTTCCTTCCTTACATCAAGGATACAAATCCAATTGGATACTAGGAACAGAAGAAAAAGCAATCAAAACCTTCTCTCAATTCCATCATCAATCCACAAGACCAAACAAACCAACAGCAACAGAGCCTTCACGTATATAGCACCTACACTATGGAATTCCCCCCTAACTCCCTCAGATCAATTAAAGACCTTCAGAAAAGAACTAAAAACCTTACTCTTTTCTGAGTACTACAGCAATCCTAGTATACATGCCCACCCACCCCCAACCCCCTAATAGCATCAGCTCCCCCTCGGCCCAACTATGCAATTATCCATTACCATACCCTCAAATGAAACACTATGTATAAGCTTTTCTTGTAAATAGTTGGTTTGGTAATCACCTAACACCATGTTGATGTTGGTAGCTGCTATGTAAATAGTTTATGTATTCGCTATTCACAACAATGTTCTCTGTAATTGGTTACGTTCGATGTAAACTTCCCCTGATCTTTGGAAGTGGCGGTATAGAAAAACTGTACAAATAAATAAATAAAATCTTATTCAACTATTTAGTGCTGTCTCCTTGTGATCCAGCTGCCTCTGGGTTTTCTTGGCTATGTATCACCAGATGTAGATTGTCAGGCCTTTTTTTCTGAGGCAATGGAAGGTAAAGTGATTTACCCAAGGTCATAAGAAGTGCCAGTGGGAACTGAACCCTTGATCTTCTGGGTATTAAGCAGTTGCTCTAACCACTAAGCTAACTATAAGATGTGGATGTAGCTACTGATCTAGATTGGGGATTGCAATATCAGGGTCATCTGAAACCCCATGGGCTTGTATGCAAAAAAAAATTCTCCAGGCATATGTTTCCAAAATTCACCAATGTCTTCGATTTATGCCTGCTACTTGTTTTCGCTCAACTGGGTAATTGAGGGGGTGGGCACCAGATTTGTGAGTCATGCAGGGCACAATTATAACTTGGTATGGCACTGACTGTATAAGAAGATGCTGGAAACGCTCCTCCAAGTTAATGTATCTCTTCGCTGCCTCTTTTGGATCTTGACTCACCTGGTCTCCTTCATGTTTCCTTACCATTCTCCCTAGAGGTATCCTATGTCTAGTGCTACTGTGATGTCAGTCTTGACTACATTGTAAGCTCTGATGAGTAGGGACCATCTTTTATATGTGTCTGTGCAGAGCTGCGGACATCTTGTACAAATGTTCAGTAGTAGTAGTAGTAGCAATTACAGACATTAATTTTGGAAATTAATGAAAAACCTTACTACACTTTAGTATATAGGCCTTTATATGCGTACAAGTATAGTTTCTAAACTATGCATGAACATGCAAACTCTACTCCTGCTCACACTACTGTACATACGGTGCATTTATGAGTAGAGGCAAACTTGTCAATGTGCATCTTCTGCTGCATATTTTTATATGAGCCGTTTTCTGTGCATAAAGCATGTTTTACACAAGGAAAATGCTTTACAAGATTACCCCCTAATGTACACAAATATACCTGATGAATGTAGAGTGTAGCTGTCCTGAAAGCCAGGACTGATTAAACCCCTTGAGGATAGGAGTGAAATATCCATACAGCAAATGAAAGATTTATAGAACAAGGAAACTATCACACTAGTAGCATAAGGTCACGCCTGCTTTCTATGCAACATGGGAGACTATTAATTATTACTATTAATATAGTTCCGTGAGTAGTTAGCAGTAATAATATGTAAATTAAGTACAGTACTAAGATAGAACAGTGTGTAGTGTCTAAATAATAATGAGCAATAATAGGCAATAAGAGGATGTCACTTATCATCCTGGTGGAAGGAGCCGATTATTAACAGCAAGAAAAGTCTAAAGTCTGTAAATGATTAGCTTTATTTTAAACCTCTCACTGAAAAGATGACACTGAAATAAAATTAGACATATCTCTGTATTAATTATAAACAGGTTTATTTTCTTTTTATTACTATGTATAAGTCATGAAAGACTAACACTTAGAACTTAGTATACAGACATTAAATCACTTTAAAAAACGCTATATAATGTACAATGTTGTAAAACTCAGCAATAGTAATTTACTAGGATTCTATTTTTGTAAGATTTGTTCAGTTTTCAATGATGGTTATAGTTACTGTACGGTTAAGGTTGCCTTTATTTGATATACTGCAAAAACTGTAAGGAAGCTATGTGGTCTACAACACAATAAAATAAAAATTAAGAAAGGAGCTCCATTTACATATGACAGGAAAGATAAAGAAGAAAGTAGATAGCACAGATAGTAGGAGGGGGTGGGATAAGGCTGCAGAGTAGGGGGGAAGGATGGAAGGGTGGGCTATTGGTTCTGCTAGTCCCACATCCAAGAGCAACTCCTTAAAAGGCTGATGGTATCAAGCCAAAGGTAATCTGAAATAAGCACTTTCTTAAAGCATTTGAAATTATGCAGCTTTTCTTCTGTATACTGCAGATTCCAAGTTACCAAGTTCCAGGAGGGAAAATGTTTTGCCCAGTCCTGATTTTGAATTCACATCCTAAAGCTGTGTGGTTTTTGTAGTTCCTTATTCTACCTACTGAAATTAGTGGCACAGTACCATAGAGGAGAATTTTAGAAGGGACATCCAAGTGCAATCTGGGACGTCTAAGCCAGAATGTCTGAAAAAAAAAACCAGGCACATCCCGGTGAAGATGCAGTTTCACAAATGTAGGCATGCCCAATATGGACATTTGCAGGGGCATCTACACAGATATCTCCAGAACCATCTATCAAAACCTGGCTATCTAGGATAGCCTAATGGTTAGCACCGCAGTCTAGGAACAACACAGCTAGAGTTAAAATCCAACTGCTGCTATCGTTGCTATTCTGGTGAGCACTGGGGATGATGGAGAGCTTTCTTCTCTATACCCTCTGGATGTTTTTCAGCCAAAAAACACACTTTTCAGATGCCTGCTCATGTTTGGAGCAGGTCTAAACTTAGACATGACGCCAGACATTCATGATGTTTCTAAGATCAGGCGGGTGGGCATCCAGGTTTCTGGAAATGCCCCAGCCACTCCGCACTAAGGCCCTAAGGCCCTGTTCAGATCTGGATGTCCCCAGAATCGGCTTCTAATATGGCTCTAGACTGGCCCGTCCTTTGCCAGTGTGAGGCCCCTGGCACCTGGCGGCCTGCAGGGGCCCCGGATGGGCCGGATCCCACATGATGAGCCCAGCTGCCCATGTCATTGACTCCTCACCAAAGTCACTCGTGACATCATTTCATTACAAATCATTGAAATCAACTTTAATCAATTACTGACAAACTGACCGACAAAGCCGACAATTATATGTCCACATCACAATTCACAAACAACTGTCAGCCTGTCAAACACTTAGGGCTATGTTTACTAAATCGCGTTAGTGCAGTTCGCGGTAGGAGCCGCGGTAGTGAAAGAAACCCCAAATAAGGACATGGGCGGTACATCGTTACCACTACCGCGCGTTAGCAAAATTAACGAGTGCTACCGGGCGCCGTGCCACGTTACTGCGCGTCACTCATAAGAAGACGTACAGACACAAAGCACTGAAACAGAGCTGTAGCACAATGGTTACGGTACTGCCCGCTGTTACAGGCAGCATGGGTTCGAGCCCCCAGTGTGCCTAACACAGAAGGCTATCTCAGGCATCACCCTGTACATTACAGAAGGAAAGAGGAGGCATGCTTTTCGTTACGCTGAGTATTGGTGTCAGAAAAACACCCTCGGAATGTGCCTAGCCACGTACGTTGGTACGTGCGTAGCGACGCGCGTACATTCGTGCGTGGGTACGTGTTTGCTTACGTGCGTGGGTACGTGTGTTTTTTACCAGTGTGGGCATCTTATATTACAGACTTTGTAGGGCGTCCTGCACCTATGCAGTATGCTAACAGATGTACGTGTGATGGCCTATGGCTTATCAGAGCCTGTGAGCAGGTGCTGGTGTTTCACAGGGTTGGATTGGGCCAGTCACACCCATGATGCACTGCACATGCAAAGCAGCTGTCCACAGATACACACCATGGGGAATGCACCCCCACAGCACCTCGGCCTGGTAGGGGGTACCGACTGTGTGTTGTACTGGCACAGAGCAGCTACACACCGTCACATTGTGCGGGTACTGTGCTCACCCTGAGGGTGCAGTGAGGCGCCCAGCACTAGGTCCACAGCACCGGCCATGGCGCAGGTCCAAAGCAGTGTTACTGTGTGAGATAGGTAGTTTCTGCAGGAACACCTTGGACATCTCTGTCTGTTTCAGTCAGGTACAGCCCCCATGCACCACCACCACACCCCTCCCCCAGGGCTGAGGGAGGCAAACAGGGTCTCCTATCAAAAGATCCACAGTCTACCGTGCTGCAACGGTGGCAGTAGAGGGGAACATGAACCCCAGTCCTGCTGGGGAACAGACACCCCACAGGGCAGTCAATGCAGCTCTGTACACAGCCATAACACAATAGCAGACAGACATTAGGCCTGGATATGGTATGCTGCACCCCACCACTATCTGATATTCCCCTGGTGCAAGCCATCAGCCACTGCACCCTGCAAGCCACTCCATCACAACACCTACCAGCTGCAAACAGTCTGCTAGTGCCCAGTGGAGATGCCTGCACCCAGAACTGGGATGTCAGCATACACAGCAGGCAAATACATCAGTGACTGGGCCCCAGAAGGAAACCCATATGTATCACATGAGAGAAATACTAGATAGCACTATGGGAGTGCCTAGCCATGCTGTGGTCACTGCACAGTCAGGGTGAGAGTGATCTCTCAGCAGGATATACTGAGGTCACCCTGTCTGTGTAGTTGGTGGCCGGGCACTACAATGTGCCTGTCACTGCCCTATGCCCTGTGCAGATGCACCCTGGCCAGGCCACCCTGTCCGGCCTATACCCATGGTACCTTGCTCCGCATTATGCACATTGGCAGCCCAATACTGGCAACAGTGCTGGCAGTGTGGGCTGTTGAAGGTGTTTGCAGCCACCACACACTGGATAGACAGACAGCCACCCCCACACCTATGCCAGCATTGTGCTACTATAGAGGTGGTCAGCAGCCATACCACCACACCAGTCCTGGGCATAGTACAGGCATGGATATGGTACACAAGAGTGTTGGGGGGTCACTCCCCAGGGTTGTGAACACTGTCAGAGACCAGACCTGCAGCACACACCGCAGACATCAGAATGATTGTTATGGTGGAGCTCAATGAGCAAAATGTGCTTAACGTAGGAATTGATATCTGCCAGTTATCAGAGGAAACGTTTGATAGCTGTGTACCATATACCCAGGTGTAGGGTGGCATTGCTAAGGTATGCAACTGCTAGTATTGGGAGATACAGGCAGGGCCCAATGTCTTGCCTCTCCAGCTGGCATTGGCCAATGGGGCCTGTGGGTGGGTGTGTGGCCCTGTTGGCTGCTGCTTTACGGCAGAGCTCCCCAACTCCAGTCCTGGTGTTCCACACACTGTTCGGGTTTTCATGCTGTCTCTCATAGATATGCATGAGCTACATCTGCATACCATGGGGGTGGTGCATAGCTATGCAGCACAGGCATCTTTATTAGAGGCAGCATGACACCGGAATGTTGTGGGGCCCTCCAGGACTGCATTTGCGGGACTCTGCTATAGGTAATGTGCCTGTTTCTGGTGTCTGTGTTTGGTGTGGTAAAATATAGGCCATGCGTATGTTCTCTGCACTACAGGAGTGTCTTTACTATCACTGTTTAGTGGTGGGTAAAACTATGGGGACTGGGTTGGCAGGAGCCCCAACTGGGATTTGAACCTGTGACCCTCTGGTTTTACAGGCACTGGCTGTGTCTGTTGCACCACACTGTGGCCACAGAGACTGTGCAGTCCCTGGAGTTAGTTAAACCGGCCTGACGAGTCAGAAACCCTGCTCTGCAACAGGTTTACTGTGGCCTCATTTACCTTGTATGCAGACAAAGGTGCACATAAACCGCAGAAATGACCTCACAAAAGGGGCACACACCCATAACCAAGCTGGGCAACAATGATATCATTGGGAAACATTACACCACACACCCAGGACAGCTCCTTTACAATGTAATGCTCTTTGCAAGGGTCTGCGGAGCGTAGACCCTTCCACACATCATTTCCTTTTAGTTTGGTGCTTTCCAGGGAGTGTTGTTCCTTGTTTCCCATTGCTATCACTGTTGCCCAGCTGAATTCTGCTTTTTAAAATGTTTCTTGTGGTCATTTTTAACGTTTTATGTGATATTTTGTTCTGTGCACATGTATCACACTGCTCACGTTTTGTGGGTTTCCCCGGTTTTCTGTACATTGCTGACGTAAATGGTTTCTCTTCCCTTTAAATGCCTTTAACGACAGGTTTTCATTTGCGTTGGAGGTGAGCTCTGACACTCCGCGCGTTAGTATGAGGGGAGCCTCTCTCCGCCCACTCTCCGCCCATTGACCCCTTCTCTCCGCCCACTCTCCACCTTCTGCGCTGTTTTAACGCGCCGCGGAGCTTTACGATCGTTAACTACGGTTACCGCGCGTAGTATGACGTTAACGGTCGTTAGCGCGTCGGTACGCGCGTTATACGGCACTTACGGTCGTTAACGTCATACTACGCGCGTTATTCACGTTTAGTAAACATAGCCCTTAGCAATCGAAATGGAAATTTACAGTTTCAAGCATTCTAACTTTGCAATGCATTAATGCACATTCCACGTGCTGACTGCTGACAGTTAGCTAAGTATCAACATGTCGAGGTTCGAACATGTGTTAATGCAAACTCAAGGATAAAGCACTCAGAGTCAACTTCTCTCAGAAGGTCCTGCTCGATACTCAACAAGCTAAGCATGTTCAGACGCTCATGCGACATCATTGATCTGAGATGATTCTTAATCAGCTTCAGCTTGTTGAATGACCGCTCACCTGAGCAGTTCGTCACCATGAGGCAGAGGAAAATGCGCAGCGCGATCTCTGTGTTTGCAAACGTGCTATGGAGGCCATTATCAACGATGAAGCGATGCAACTGAATTTCGATCTTGCTGCAGATTGTAGCATTATCTGGATCGTCATTCTCATCTTCCTCCAGGTCGTTTGACTCCGACACCTGCAATGCTTCCTTGCCCAACTTTGTTTGCAAAGCTGCCTTAAATTGTACTAACTCTTCTGCCAGTTCAGGCTGCAGATTAGAGGCATAGCGATTAACTAATTTGCTTGCACCTTCTCGAATTTCTGCATCAGAAAGTGATGAAATGTTACGCAATAAAGCAAATCGGTTGGCCAATTCAGCATATGCTTCCTTGCGCTTTGACAGTGCAGCAGCAAGGCTGTCAATGATAATGATGAATGTGTCAGTACAAAATTTATCACGTGGTTGCAACTGAATTGCAGTGTCCACGCCTGATTCGTCATATCTTCGATTTCGTCTGCGTATT
Source organism: Ichthyophis bannanicus (assembly GCA_033557465.1). NCBI lineage: Eukaryota > Metazoa > Chordata > Amphibia > Gymnophiona > Ichthyophiidae > Ichthyophis > Ichthyophis bannanicus. The sequence goes on from CM066031.1 coordinate 1,607,925,328, forward strand.
CGCTTGCTGAGATACGCCTGATAGTTTTCACAGTGTGCTTCAAAGTGCTCAAACTGTTCACGAAGGCTTTGGATGTACATTTGCAGTGAGTCAAAAATCGCAGCAATAGAATTCAAGTTTTGATCAGCTGACTGCAACGACACGCTGTTCGTTCGAATCTTGCGAGAACCATATGCCAGAAAGCAGCCATTATGCCCATCTCAAGGCACTGCATTCGATCGTGCAATCCTCTGGCTTCCTGACACGTCTCTGCCTTTTGTCGCCCACTTTGTCATCTATAATGTCCTCCAGAGCTTCAACAATCTCATCATAGTCTCTCACCAGAGCATTTGCCACATCGAATCGTGCTGACCACCATGTGTTGGACAGTCTCTTTAGTGTTAGCCGGCCCGCAGTCTGTTCCAGCTTGTCCTTGAGGATGGCCCAGCGTGCTGTCGAACCAGCAAAAAACATGTACAGCCGTTGGACAAAGTCAAAGAACGATACGGCATTGGCACAACAGGCTGCTGCACACTGACCAACGAGGTACAAGGAATGGCCTGCACAGGGTATGTAGGCGGCATGAGGATTTACCTGCCGTATAAGAGCTTGCATACCTCTGTATTTGCTGCTCATGTTGCTGGCGTTATCATACGACTGTCCTCGACAATTGTCAATGTTGATCCCCCAGCTGTGCAGAAACTGAAGCAAGCTGTCCAAGAAAGGTCAATGCATCTTGAGTAGTAGACTGGCTAAACTACTGAAGAGGGCTTTAAACTAGATTCATTGGGGATGGCTGAAGAAAGCCCCCAGGTAAGTGAAAGCCCCCAGGTAAGTAATACATTAAATACCTTTATGGAAATGGGTAACAGGGGTAACATATGGAAAGCAGTGTGTATAAATGCCCAAAGCATGGGAAATAAAATCCCTGAGGTTGAAGCTTTGGTGGGAGTGGCTGACTTGGATTCAGTGGCAGTTACAGAAACATGGTTCACAGAAAACCATGACTGGGATGTAACTATACCTGGCTATACTTTATTCAGAAAGGACAGGGTAGGAAGAAGGGGAGGAGGAGGCACACTTTATGTAAACACTACTATTAAAGCTTTGGAATTACAGAGCTTAAAAGGGAGAGAGGAGGCATTGTGGGTTAAACTAGAAAGAGGGAAAGAGAAATCTATTTGCATTGGTGTGATATACAGAGCTCCCTCACAAGAGGAATAGGTGGACAGAGAGTTAATTGAAGACATACGCAGCATTGCTAGGAAAGGGGAAGTGCTACTGATAGGGGATTTCAATATGCCAGATGTTGATTGGCACATTCCTGCTGCAGTATCATGTAGAAGTAAAGAGATCCTGGATTCTCTACAGGGAGAACTATTTAGTCAATTGGTAACAGACCCCACACGTGAAGGGGCCATAATGGACTTGGTGCTTGCCAATGGTGAAAGTGTTTCTGATGTTGCAGTGGGAGATCATTTTGCATCCAGTGATCACCAGATAGTGTGGTTCAGTATTAGGACTAGGGCTGTTAGAATCCATTCAAAGGTGAGGGTCTTAGACTTTAGGAAGACTAACTTTGCCAAGATGGGCCAATACCTCAGGGAGTTGTTAGTGGGATGGGAACAGCTGGGGGATGTAGAAAAACAGTGGGCAAAACTGAAAGGGGATATTTTAAGGGCAACCAACCTTTTTGTTAAAATGCTAAATAAAGGTAAAAGGAAAAGGAGACCGCTATGGCTTTCGAAAGAAGTAGCTAAAAAAGTAAACCATGGGATGCCATAGCACTGGCACACCAGCAAGAGCATAGGGCGGGCTGGCAGGGCTTTTGGGAGGAAATCCTGTGCCGCTGAATCGGGGCTATGCCGAGCTGTCTAAGTGCCCAATCCTGCAACTACGGGATGTCTAGCTATCACTATTGCAGAATCGGTGAAATTTGTGGTCGTTCATTTTTTGGACATCTGTATGACCTGGACATGCACCTGTTGAAATGTGGACAACAGTGATATTCAGACACAATGGGGATCATTTTTTAATGATGTGCCTAAAATGAGCATGAAAAGAAGGAACATAAATGGCACCCTTGTATTTAAGGGATGTTGTGTACACTGTACAATATCTTCAGACATAATTAGAAATATTCCAAATGTATGTCATCATATTTTAGTAGTATGTTCAAAGGTATACAAGAGAAATAAAAAGATGTCTGTGCAACATAGATGTAGTAATTTCTGAGAAAAAAAATAAAATATGACCTGGACACTGTATGTCATTATAATATTTTAATAGTATGTTCAAAGGTATATAACAAAAAAAAGATGGTATATAACAAAAAAAAGATGTCTTTGCAACTTAAACGTGATAATTTCTGAGAAAAAAAACAAAATATGACCTGGACAGGATTAATGGCACCCTTCACTAATATTTGGTTGCACAAACCTTGGCAGTGATGACAGCCTCCAAATGTTTCTTGTAGCCATCTACAAGTTTTGTACATCTGTCTGCTGGTAGTTTCTCCCATTCTTCAACTGCGATTTGTTCCAGTTCATGAATGTTTCCAGGATTCCTTTTACCAATGACAGATTTCAGCTCTTTCCAAAGGTTCTCGATTTGATTGAGATCAGGACTCATTGCTGGCTAGTTTAAAACAATCCATTTGTTTCTTTTTAAATATTCTTTTGTATCTTTGAATGCTTTTGGGTCACTGTCCTGCTAGAGGACCCATGACCTTCGACCGAGATCTAGCTTTCTGACACTAGGTAGCATATTTCACTCCAAAATACTTGGTAATCCTCTGATTTCATGATTCCTTTAATATGCTCCAGGCCTCCAGTTCCTGAGGTAGCCAAACAGCCCCACGGCATTATAAAACTTCACACATAAATTCTTGGGTGCTATCTGCTCCTATGGTTTCACATAGTTTTCAAAAGGGACATCTCTTTGAAGATTTAAGATGGTTAGTTATTGACCATCTCCCTCCTGATTTGCGAGGGAGTCATCAGCTTTCTAAGCTGCAGTGTGAGGAACAGCAGTGGATCTTTAAATTGCAATCAATGATCCCATATGGACTTAATTTGGACATAGACTGGTGGGCCTGTTGTGATGATATTGTGTTTATTATCCAATTTAATGACTGTTTAGATCCCGTTGTTCTGATTAATTTGTATCTGCTGATTAAATCATTGTTGTGAAGTATATAACCAGAACAGGAAATGCAATTGGGTTACTTCGCTTGAAGAAGAGCCAAGAAAATACTGAGCTTGAAAAACAGCGTTTGCGTTGCAGTACCTGGCCGTTGTTACTGGACAGTGTTATTACCTCTAGGGGGTTTACCCTCTAACACGGTGGGAGAAAGAAGATATTCACTGGCTGTGGTTTTTAATGCTGCGATAATCACCGGCTGAGGACTTCAAGGATTCTCTGGATAAGGAACGTCCTGTGGCACGATGGAAGATTATTGTTATACAACAGTTCAGTTAAGTATTTCTGAGGGTTTTACACTTAGTAGTGTTTTTCCCTTGGAATGCTTTTCTAGGCTATCTGGCCTTGCAATAAATTGATTAAAAGAAAGGCTTGCTGCATGAGAGGTTACCTCTCCAGGCATGCTATCCAACAAAAATAGAATGAATGCTTTTTTGTTATTTCATTTAGATGATTTATTATTATGGGGTTTAGGTTTTCACTTTAATAACTGGCATGTCCTGGCAGTGTCCCAGTTTTTATACTATTTCGTTTTTTAATTGGTCTTGTTTTACTTGATTCTTTTGTGTGTCAATTATGTGTGCATATATAGTCCAAGGCCATTTCACTGGCCATTTTTTAGGAGATATTGGATATTAAGAGGTTGAACTGCAAGGGTGCCAATAATGTTAACCACAACTGTTATGTGGGCACATACCTGCGTAAATGAGCTCATAGAAAATAGTGCCTGGCGTAAAAGTACTTGTGTTGATTTGATGGTGTGTACTTTCTCGGTGGGGCATGCAGGTACATGTGTAGATTACAGAATACAATAATTTAACCGCATACTTGCAAAATATAGATGCGGGCTGGTGTAATGTTCATACCTTAAGGCATGATTTTTGCCACTTATGCTTATTTTATGGATAAAAGCAGGTACCTACTTTACTTTATAAAATAGAACCTTAGTAAGCAACTACTTTCAAACTTAAAGTAGGTGTCTCCTTATAAAATTGTCCTCTATGAGGTTATTGTATAATAGAGTGACTAGTTAAAGCATGTTTTAAGATGCCTATGTTAAGCCCATTGTATAAAGACAAGCAGATTCCTATTTATTGTATTCATAAATTGCTAGCTAAATGACCTAATGCGTGCCTATATTGCAGACGCAGACATCTAACCTAGCCGTAGAAGTGCTGTAAATTTCCTTGCCTGTACTTTTGAAGTATATGTGCAAATAGCATTTTATAGTCTATGGGCATAAGCAGGGTTGATGCTACAATTAGGTGGACTAGGCAGTTGCCTAGAGTGCTTACCCTCAAGGGTCACACGTTACCACAACTGCTGCCCCTCTCCGGGACCTGCAGTGCAAATAATGGCTCCGAACAATGACACGGCGCTTAAGAGCATACTCTAACACTGCGTTCTCATTCTTTTTTTGTTGTTTATGCTGCTTCCGCCCCCCTCAATGCTGGAAGCTGCGTCGGAGCAGAGTGAAAACAGAATGCAGTAAGGGAAAGGAACCTCGAAGCAGGTATGTGTTGGTAAGCACTTCATCACAGTTCAGGAGCAATTGCTGCCAGTGCAGGCCCCGTAGTGGGGCCGCATTGGTGGCAATTGGGGTAGCAGAATGGAGGGCCTGCCTAGGGTGCCTCCAATCCTTGTACTGGCTCTGTATGTATGTATGTATGTGTTTCAACCATGCTCTGCAAGAACTCTGTCTATATGCATATGCACTTTATTGCCAAAACTGGTGCTATTTTAATATTTTATAAGAGGTCATTTAAGTGCATATGTGGCCAAATATGCACAGGAGTGACTTTATAAAATTATCTGTTACTATTGTTAAGTGCCGTCAAGTCGGTGTCGACTCATGGTGACCCTCTGGATCGTTGTCCTAACTGTATTCAGTTTTTAGTCAGGCAGCTCATTGTTGACAGACTGGCATCCATAGCTGATGTTTTTGTATCGATCCATCTCATTGCTGGCCTTCCTCTTTTGTGTTGACCTTCATCATTGCCAAACATGATGTCTTTCTCCAATGATCTCTCTCTTCACATGATGTGTCCAAAGTATGAAAGTCAAAGTCTTGTCATCTGAGCTTTTAAAGAAAGCTTTGGCTCCTTTAGTACTGACTGGTTTGTTCTTCGGGCAGTCCATGGTATACACAGTATTATTCTCCAGCACTACAATTCAAAGGCATTGATTTTCTTCCTGTCTATCTTTTTCACTGTCCAACATTTGCATCCATAAGATGTTATTGAAAATACCATGGCTTGTACAAGTCAAATCTTTGTATGGAGAGAGATCTCTGCACTTGAGAATCTTCTCTAGGTCCCTCATAGCCATTCTTCCCAGAGCAATGCATCATTGGATTTCTTGACTACTTGTCATTTCTTTATTGATTATGGATCTAAGCAGGTTAAAATTGTCCACTATTTCAATTTCTTCTCCATCTACGATGAACTTATTGATTTTGCCAGTTGTCATGATCTTTGTCTTCTTTATGTTATGGCATAGGCTCAATTTAAGACTATGGGGTATGTTTACCAAACCGGGCTAACGGTTAACCCGGGCTATTTGCAACTAGGTCCCATTGAATAATATGGGACCTAGTGGCAGATAGCCCGGGTTAACCGTTAGCCCGGTTTAGTAAACATACCCCTATGTTCCTTGATCTTGAGAAGTAAATGTTTCAGATCATCTTCACTTGCAGATAGTATTGTGGTATCATTAGCATAGTGAAAGTTGTTGATGAGTCTTCCACCAATATTCACATCTCGGATGTCTTCATACAATCCTACTTCTCTGATGATTTATTCTGCAAATAAATTAAACAGATAGGGGGAAAGTATGTAGCTTTGTCATATACCTTTGCTGATTTTAAACCATTCTGTTTCTCCTTGTTCCTTTTGAACTGTTGCTTCTTGATCATTGTAAAGGTTCTGCAAGAGAATTACTGTATTAGGTGTTCTGGTATACCTATGCTTCTTAATATGGCCCAGATTTTCTCATGGTTTACACAGTCAAAGGCCCTGCTGTAGTCAATTAAACACATATAGATATCCTTTTGTCTTTTCAAGTATCCATCTCACATCTGCAATGTCTTGTATTCCTCGCCCTTTCCTGAACTCTGTTTGCATTTCAGGCAGTTCTCATTCCAGGTTTGGTTGTAGTCTCTGCTGGATGATCTTGAGTAGATCTTGCTGGCATGTGGGATCAGAGCAATTGTGTGATAATTTCCACAGTCAATTGGATTACCTTTCTTTAGTAATGATATAAACACAGCTCTTTTCCAATCAGTTGGCCATGATGATGTCTTTCCGAATTTCCTGGCAGAGCCTTCTATGGTAACAACTGCATCCGATTGCTGTAATACTTCAATGGGAATGCCATCAATGCCTGGTGCTTTTGTTCTTTGATAATGCTTTCAATGCTGCTTTGACTTCTTTCATCACCATTGGTTCCTGATCATATGGTACAAGTTGAAATGGCTGTTGGTCCACTTGCTATAATAAAATCCCTTAGTATAAGGATAAAGTTTTAACAGGGCACCTTGGTTAAGAGGTCAAATAGGCTTCTTAGCGTTTAGCTCACAGAAGGAAAGGGAAGGTAGCTTGTCTCTTTTCCTGGAATAGCTCAAGGCTAGTTACATTCAAGAACAGTAGGTATTTTCCTATCCCTTGGAATGCTTACAATATAGGTTTGTAGCTTAGGCAATGGAGGGTTAACTGACTTGCCCAAGGAGCAGAAGTGAGAGTGGAACTGAGCCTTTCCTGGTTTCAGTCTACTGCTTTAACTATTAGGAAGCAGATAACATTTCTATCCTGTTTTTCCTCTCTGCAGTTTGCATCTTAAGCTTAAAATAACTCAAGAGGTAATTTTATATCAGTACAAATAAGCAAAAAACTATGCCAGTGTCTTCTATCCCGTATGCATATACCTTCACATTGAAAATTACCCAGGATAAGCAACTTCTGCATATAAAATCTGCTTTATGTGCAGAAATTAAGTCTTTTAAAACTGCTCATCCTTTTGGCAAACAAACTTATGCCCATATTTGCACTATGGGAATAATTTTGTAAACTTTTCCCATACTTAAAACCCTGTTTTTCATACATACAGTAAAGGGGCTTGTTCTGGGTTGGAATTTGGTTGGCGTGCAGGCAGATTCACAATTCTGTAAGTTCTTTATAAAATGTGCATGGTCACTCTTTGCGTGTGTATATATTTATGTCGCTACTGAGCTGGTGTAAATATCCACAGCTTCAATCTGGCTGCAATTTCTGCCACTTTAACTGAAGGACTAGAAAAAGGGACTGCTACTTCTGGAGAGATCTGCAATTGTGAGTATGTACTTCTGGGAATTTTCTGAAAGGACTTCTTTGTATTAAAGCTAATTAATCTGTGAACCCAGTGTTTTTTTGTTAAATCAGTCAGGTTTTCTGGTTACATTTCATACCCAGCAGAGAGCTTGTAATTTAAATTTAATACTCACTCGGGGCCTAGTATCAGCAAAGTACTTTTAGTTTAAATTTAAAACACAGAAGAGAGCTTTCTGGTTAAATTTAGAACCCAGCAGAGAGCTTGTAGTTTAAATTTCATAATAAGCCAGAGCCTAGCAGCAGCAAAGAGCTGTAATTTAAATCAAATCAAAATATAACTTAGTATAAATGGCAAAACAGGGTCAGTACTCTTTCAGCAACAAATAAAATCTTCTAGAGACCTTTACAAAGAGGCCTTCTACCTGGGGGCAAGAGACCTGTGAAACCTTTTCAATAGGTGTTAACACCAGGTGGCAGGTCAAAAGGCCATTTTGAAAGACTCCTTCTATCCAAGCAAGGACTGTTAATCACCCAGGAAGTTGGTCACAGCTTGCCTCAGCAGCAAAGGACAGGGTACTGTGTAGCAGCCCTCTTCTAATAAGTGTTTTTGAAGGGGTGAATAAACAGGTGGACAAAGGTGAGTCGGTTGATATAGTGTATCCAGACTTTCAGAAAGCCTTTGACAAGGTCCCTCATCAGAGACTTTTGGCAAAACTAAAGAGTCATGGGATAGGAGGCAGTGTACTATTATGGATCAGGAACTGGTTAAAAGACAGAAAGCAGAAGGTAGGACTAAATGGCCAATTTTCCCAATGGAGAAAGGTGAATAGTGGTGTACCCCAGGGATCTGTGCTAGCTCAGTTGCTTTCTGACATATTCATAAATGACCTGGAAAAGGGAATAACGAGTGAGGATATCAAATTTGCAGATGACACAAAACTATTTATAGTTGTTAAAACCCAAGAGGATTGTGGAAAATTGCAAGAGGATCTTAATAAATTGGAAGACTGGGCATCAAAATGGCAGATGAAATTTAATGTGGACAAGTTATGCACCTAAGAAAACCCAAACTATGGTTAAAGGATACAAGGTTCCACATTAGGAACCACCACCCAGGAAAAAGATTTAGGCGTCATTGTGGATAACATGTTAAAACCCTCGGCACAGTGTGCAGCGGCGGCCAAGAGAGCAAATAAAATGCTAGGTATCATAAGGAAAGGAATGGAAAATAAAACAAAAGATATTATAATGCCTCTATATCGTTCCATGGTGAGACCGCACCTTGAATATTGTGTGCAATTCTGGTCGCCGTATCTTAAAAAGGATATAGCGATTTTAGAAAAGATTCAGAGAAGAGCCACCAAAATAGTAAAGGGGATGGAAGGATACTCCTATGAAGAAAGGCTAAAAAGGTTAGGGCTCTTTAACCTGGAAAAGAGACGGCTGAGGGGAGATATGATAGAAGTCTATAAATTAATGAACGGAGTTGAACGGGTAAACATAGATCGATTGTTCACGTTTTCAGAATATAGAAAGACTAGGGGACATGCAATGAAGCGACAGGGTAAACTATTTAAGACTAATAAAAGAAAATATTTTTTCACTCAACGTGTAATCAAACTCTGGAATTTGTTATCGGAGGATGTAGTAAAGGCTGTTAGAGTAGCTGGGTTTAAAAAAGGTTTGGAGAAGTTCCTGGAGGAAAGGTCCATAAACCATTATTAAGAAGGGACCCAGCATATCAATGCTTGACCCAGTACAAGCATCGTGGAACCTGTGTCTTTTGGGGAAACTGCTAGGTACGTATGACCTAGATTGGCCACTGTTGGAAACAGGATACTGGGCTTGATGGACCTTGGTCTGACCCAGTATGGCATATCTTATGTTCTTATGTTATCGATACTATTTTATAAAGACATATCTGCACTTATATATAAAACGTAGCCAACCTGTTTTAAAGTTAATCCCTATGCACATAAGTTTGCCCACACATCAGGAAGATGCTCTTGGCAGCTTGGGCAGGGCTTACACATGTACTTCTGCATTACTACAAGTAGGCACTTAGGGGTATCTGTAAATTCACCCATAGATATAATAAGGGCAAAGTTGTACACATACCTTTTGAAACTCATGGGCATAGTTTGACTGCTTCATTTGGTGGTAAGGGGCACAAAGGGCTGGGTGAAACATTTGCATATTCATTTACAAATATGCATATAAATTGCATATTCATTATGATTATCTTTTTTAAAAAAGGAAGCTAATATATCAAACAGCTGAGGGATGAGTTGGTGCCCTAAGATACTCAAAGAGGGAACTGAGGTTCTCATTCAGTGGCAATATAATTAAAATGGTAGCAAAAATTGTAGCTGCATTCATCCCCTCCATAATTCTTATTTAGCATCTGCCCTCTGCCCCTCTCATGTACAACATTTGCCCAGCATTTCACTTTCAGGCATTCCACCTCCCCTTCATGTCCATTTGCCCAGCATTTCTCTTCCAGCCATCCCCCCCCACCCTTCTTCTCCATCTGCCCAGCATTTCCTTTACAGCCATTCCATAGCTCTCCTCCTCATGTCCATCTGCCCAGCATTTCCCTTCTGGCTATTCCATACACCTTTATATCATTCCATGGTGCGACTGCACCTTGAATATTGTGTGCAATTCTGGTCACCTTATCTTAAAAAGGATATAGTTGAATTAGAAAAGTACAAAGAACCACCAAAATGGTAAAGGAGATGGAAGAATACCCCTATGAGGAGAGGCTTAAAAAGTTAGGACTCTTCAAATTGGAAAAGAGATGGCTGAGGGGAGATATGATAGAGCTCTATAAATTAATGAATGGAGTGGAACGAGTAAATTTGGATTTATTGTTTATGCCATCAGAAAGTAGAAAGACTAGGGGACATGCAATGAAGCTACAATATAAACCATAAGAAAAAATATTTTTTCACTCAACATGTAACCAAACTCTGGAATTCGTTACTGGAGGATGTAGTAAAAGCTGTCAGTGTTGCTGGGTTTAAAAATGGTTTGGACAAGTTCCTGGAGGAAGGGTCCATAAGCCATTATTTAAAAAATCCCAGGAAATCCACTGCTTGCCTCGGGACAAACATTGTGGAACCTGTGTGCCTTTTTGGGAACCTGCCAGGTACTTGCGATCTGGATTGGCCACTGTTGAAAACAGGATACTGGGCTTGATGGACTTTGGTCTGACCCAGTAAGGCATTTCTTATGTTCTTATGTGTCCATTTACCCAGCATTTGACTTCCAACCTTCCATATACACACACCCTGCCCCCCACCCATGCCACAGCCACTGCATTTTCTGTGGCTGCGGGGGGCAGCGGCAGCAGCAGATTGACCTCCGATAGTTTAAAAAAATGTGGGTGTAAGCACTTCCTTGCTAGGAAGGCTGGTCTAATCCCTCCCCCTCTGAAATGAAGCATGTGTTTGAGAGGAGCAAGACCAGACCAGACTCCCTAGAAAAGAAGTGCTTACAACCATTTTTGTTTTATTAACCAGAGGTCAATCCACCGCTGCCGGCACAGAAAATGCAGTGGTAGCAGTGTGGGCAGGCAGCCACCGAATCAGTGGAGAGCCAGCTCATTTGGGGGGCAAGGCTACCCTTGACCCCTCCAAATTACATCCATGTCCAAACTCAGGGAAGATTTTCCTTTTGAAACTTGATGTAAAGTCTTCAGGTAATAAGTACTGTCAGACATTAGAGGGTTTATTCATTTTTAGCAATGCTTATTTACCGCTTTTCACTGGGTCAAAGCAGTGTACATTCAGGTACGGTATATATTTCCCTTATCCCTTGATTTGGGGCAATGGCTCCAATATTGCACAGATGCCGCTACCGCCATTTAGTAAACATACCCCATAGAGTAAGGTTGGGAACATGCATGAAGATCTTAAAGACTCATCTACCAAAACAGCATTTTTGTTGAGCTAAACAAAATGGTATCAAAGCCTCTAAAACTCCATGGGTTGTGGGAAAAAGGAAACATTTCCAGTCTTCTATATCTAGTAAACTTCCAAAGACCTCATCAGAAATGATTATTATAAATTATAGCTCAATATATTTGGTAGTGCTGTTCCACTTAATTTCCTCCTCACAATCACTATTACTCACGCTTTTGATCTACTGTGGCTTTTCTTATTCTAAGAAAATCATAACATAAACAGCTTGTTAATGAGCTATACAAAAATCCACTTACAATAATTTATCATTCTCCTCTCAAACTACTGTGTTGCTGAATCTCCCCCCAAAAATGATAACTCAAGGTAGAGATGATTAGCAATCACTGATGAAAATGACTCAGCTGCAGAAAGGAAAACAGTAAAATTTGGTTGTATGCAGCTGAACCAGATAAAAAGGATTACAGACCCTCTGCTCCAAGCAATATGAAAAAAAAAACCCTCACATTTTGACCAGTGTAATTTTCAACTTGTCTTCCTGCACAAAACTTGTCAGAGAACACTAAGCATCTCTGAGATTCTACATCACCAAGCAGTGGTGTTAATTAGCTGCTCAGACCCTGCAGCCTGCTTTGTATATTTTAAATTTTTAATTATAAGCAGAGTAGAGCAATTTTGTGAGCATTTTGACAGGTAAAAGCATCTAGAATTCACATATCCTCTCAGACATCGCAAACTTAATTTGCAATAACAATCTGCTTGAATGATTCTGAATTTTAATTGGAGCACACACATGCAGTTGGGGGTAGTGATTTTTGGAATTTACTTCCTCGGGGAATTAGCTTTTTGAAATAAGGCTCACAGATGTTGATATTTAATATATAGTGGATGGATAAAACATTAGCTGAGTCCTGTCTAGACTACAAACTTACAAAGTAATGAAAAACAATTTCTTATCTCTTGAGAGAAGAAACTTTAAACCACTAATAACATTCTGTCCCTGAGAAACAGCCTTTATCTAATATAATTTAACTAATGGAAAATAGGAATGTGCATGGAAAAAATGTGTAGTTCGTTTTTAGTTCATTTTCAGCTTTTTGGTCAATTTTCAGCTATTTTCAATTTGTTCAATCAAAATCAAAAACTAATTCTGTGCTCACATATGCACATCCCTAATAGAAAAGTCCAATATTATATGGTGGGAAACCTAGAGGTTTCCCGTTCACTTTCTACCATCTTTCATAAAAGCCCTAGAGCAGAGGTGGGCAATTCCGGCCCTCGTGCACCACAGTCCTGCCTGGTTTTCATGATGTCTCTAATGAATATTCATGGCCCTATTTCCATACAATGGAAGGCAGTGGATGCAAATAGATCTCATGAATATTCATTAGGGACATCATGAAAACCAGGCTGGAATGTGGTGCACGAGGGCCGGAATTGCCCACCCCTGCCCTAGAGGAAGCCCACACCTATTAAAGGCATAGGAACCTCAGTTCCTAATACATCCTCACCTAGAGCTACATGGGTGGTGCTGATGTTGTGGGCTACCTGGGGGGTGGGTAGCGTGTGTGTGTTTGTGCAGCTGTGTGAGTAGGCAGGTATGCATAGAGACTGTATGAGTAAAGCGGGGTATCCCTATGAGGAAAGGCTAAAGAGGTTAGGGTTCTACAGCTTGAAGAAGAGACAACTGAAGGGATGTGCGATAGAGTTCTATAAAATAATGAGTGGAGTGGAATGGATAAACACAGCTAAGTTGTTAACTCTTTCAAAAAGTAAAAAGACTAAGGGTCACACAATGAAATTACTAAGTAATATTTATGCATATTCATTCAAGCAAATAACTTGTACAGAGAAGTGCCATGGGAAGGAAAACAACCTAAACAAAGAAAGCAAAAGCCCTTCTAAATCATTACCCATAGAAACATAAGTCCACCATAAAGGGGAAGATCAAATACAGACGTAGAGGAGGAAAATTTTGATCAATATTTAGAAGAACAGATAGCGAGCTCCAACTAGACACAAGGATCCTTTTTTAACTTTGAGTTGCATCCCCTTTGCTTTCTACACTAAACACTTGCCTGGCAGCAACTACATCATTTTGGTTAGCTGCAATGAAAGTTGTCAGATGAGATGGTTCCATAAAAGCCTATTTCAGAGACTTATATATGACAATACACTTACAGGGAAATTCTAAGAAAAATAATGTTTCTGGCTGAAGAACATCTGGCCTAAGAAGGAGAAACTGTCTCCTCTGCATTTCCTTCACAAAGTCTTCATAGCAATGTTTGAAAAACATATACAGATGCCCAATTCACTGCCTAATCTCCAGGCTAAGGTCACCTTCAATGTGGCCAGAGTAGACAAATCAGAATCAGAGATTTCCAACACAGCCGAAAGATCCATAAAGTCCATGTGAACTCCATGACTCTGTTTCTGCTCCTGCCTTCTTTTCCCACAAAGCAAACAATAAATCCTGGACATCAGAGGAATCGTATCAGGGGAAATCTTCAGAAGCTCAATTAAATATCTTTTGAAAATGTCCCATAGAGGCAAATAATGGAAGTTTAGGAAAATTAACCCAGTGATTCTCAGTGCTGTCCTGGTGTACCCCCTAGCCAGCCAGGTTTTCAGATATCCACAATGAGTATGAATGAGACAGATTTGCATATGATGGAAGCAGCACATGCAAATAACCAATCTCAAATTATACAGTCTAATAGAATTCTCAAACATTTCAGCTTTAGACATCATAAAGATATTGGGCCTAATATTCAAAGGATTTATGCTCCTAATGTTGAAAGTTATGCTCATAGATTGACTTCTTTGAAAATATACTAGGGCTGAGGGCCCAAATGTTTATTTAACATGTGCTTGGGGGCCTGATATTTCAAAAAAGCTGGACTCCTACTGTAGATTTGTGCCCTATTTTCAGCCATTCTTAGGAACCTAAGTTTTCAGCTGAACATTCATTCTAATTTAGGAGCTTAAAATTAGGGGTTAGCAGGACCTGTTAACCAGCTAAACCCCGCTCTGCCCAGTATTCAGTGGTACTAACTGGTTAGTGCTGCTGAAATACGTTTGTTTATGTTTATGTTGGTTTTTATTTGATATACTGCATTTAGGCACACAAGCAATGTGGTTTACAAATGAAGTTTTAAAAAATTAAAAAGAAGTAGAAAAGAACTCCATGTAGAAAAGAACAGAGGAAAAGATAAACAGTGTAGCAAGGGACAGAAAAGGAGAGGGTATTTATTTAATTTATTTAAAGCTTATTTCTTTATCACTTTTCTACTATTCAAAGCAGTTTACATCGAAAAGGGCAAGAATACAGGGAGGGGGCAGAGAAGAGGTAGAAGAGAGGGATAGGAGGCATGAAGTATACTCTGCTAGCGGCAATCAGTGATGCCTAAGGGACTTTGAAAGCAATTTTAAACGAGTACATTTTTAGAGCTTTTTTGATGAGTTTAAAATTAGTTTCCAAATGTAAGGAGACAGGAAGACTATTACAAAGGAAAGGGCCTAAGCATAACATGTTGATTGCTAAGTGGATTCAAGTTTTGCTTTAGAAGGGGAAAGGATAAGGAGCCTGTTGCCATGACATGAAAGGTCCACCCTAAAAATGTGCAGTTTGTTTTGGGATGGTCTGTGGGAGGAGTTAAGGCAGTCTCTATGCTTATGAGGTCTATTCTGACCCGCAAATAGCGGGGATGGGCATCCTAATGGGACTTCATCCCTGCTATTCGCCCCCCTTGCCATCCCCGACTAAGCCACCCAGTACGAACAAGGAGTTTGTACAGGGAAGCTTAGATGGGGCGGGAAGGGGCGGTGCAGAGGTGGAGTTGGGGTTGGCAGATTGGACAGGGGACTTATTCCACCTCGGAGGTGAAATAAGTTTCCCTAGACATAGGAGGAGAGGAGGCCCGGCCGGGGACAAAAGGTGAGGTGGGTGCAGGAGAAGTCCCGCAGCCCGACCCTGGTCATGGGAGGCCAGATCGGGGGTCGGACTGCGGGGAAATGAAAATGTAGTCAGCAGCCGAGGGCCATGGCTCCTGAATGGAGCCACGGCACCATGGCAACCAGATGTCATGGCACCATGGCTCCATTCAGGAGCCTGACTGGGAAACAGGTCCCGGCCTGCACATACAAGCCTAGACATGATTCTGATCCCATGGGGGCTAGACGTGCCCTGCAGGATCAGAATCTCGTCTACCTCGGTGCGTCCTGTTCCGACCGGACGCACAGAGACTGGGACGCACATTACCGAATGTGCCTCCACGTAGTTAGCAGAGATATTTAGCCACTAGCTGGATAGGAAAACACATAAAGTTAGGACAGGTCAATGGCTGCCCTCACTTTATGTGGTTTTTGCTATCCAGTTATCAGCTGAATACTGTCGCAAAAGCTCTGAGTGCTAAAA
The DNA here is from genome assembly GCA_033557465.1 of Ichthyophis bannanicus. Classification (NCBI taxonomy): domain Eukaryota; kingdom Metazoa; phylum Chordata; class Amphibia; order Gymnophiona; family Ichthyophiidae; genus Ichthyophis; species Ichthyophis bannanicus. Next base: position 1,607,941,152 of record CM066031.1, read on the forward strand.
CAGGATATTCAGTGCCGGAAGCTGGATGTGCTCTAATGCTGACTATCCAGTTTTAGATTCAGTGGTGGCAGTCAGGTGCTTTAGACATACTGACCGCTGCTACTGAATGTCTGGAGTGTGCGAATGCAGCAGAGTGGCATGGATACATGGGGGGAGGGGGTGTCTGTGTATGACTGCAGATGAGTGGCAAGAGTAAGTGTCTCTGTGGGTGTGTCTGCATGTGTTGTATGTTAGTGCAGCAAAATGGCAACAGTATGTGTGTCTGTAGTACACAGCAGACTGGCAGAGGTAAGAGAGTGTGTGTTTGTATGTGTCTGTATGATGTGTGTAAGTGCATCAGAGTGCAGAAGTACATGTGTGCAGTGTGTGTCAGCACAGAGGAGTGGCAGAGATAGATATGTTTGCATGTGTATCTGTGGTGCAAGAGTGCAACAGAGTGGCAGGGCTATGCATTGATTTATGTTTCTGTATGGTATGTATAACTATAGCAGCTCCCTTTCCTTCACCCCCTCCAGTGTGCACCATTTCTCTTTTCTGTTTCCCTCTCTCTCCCCTATGTCCAGCATCTCTTCTGTCTCTCTCTCCCCCTCCCCCTTACCATGTCTAGCATCTCTTCTGTCACTCTCTCTCTCCCCCTCCCCCTGTCTCCACCACCACTCCACTCTCTCCCCCTTCCCATGTCCAGCATCTCTTCTCTTTCTCCCCCTCTCCCGGGGTCCACCACCACTCCACTATCTCCCCTTCCCCGTGTCCAGCATCTCTTCTCTTTCTCCCCCTCTCCCTGAGTCCACCACCTCTCCACTCTCTCCCCTTCCCCATGTCCAGCATCTCTCTCTCTCTCTCTCTCTTTCTCCTACCCCTGCATCCAGCATATCCCTTACTCATATGTTGCATCTTCCCTCTATCCTCTATGCACCCACCACATGTAAAACATCTGCCATCAATCCCTCTATGCCCCACCTTATGTCCAGCATCTACTTTCTGCTCATGTCAAGCATTTTCCCTTCATCTGCCTCAATGCCCCCACTCCATGCCCAGTATCTGCCTTCTGTCTGCTTATGCCTCCATCCCTTGTCCACCATCTGCCCTCCATTCATCCACCTATCCCTCTCAACCCTGTTTCCATTATTAGAAGGGGGAGGGATATGAAGCCGGTTGCCATGAAGTGAATGGATCACCCTAAAAATGTGCAGATTTTGGGGTGGTCTGTGGGAGGAGTCTGTGGCATAGTCAGCCTCCCAGCAGCCCGGCCCAGCTGATCCACATCTCGGCACCCCCGATCGGGGTTGAGCAGCCGAGCACATGGCCGGACATTCCCCTGCTCAGCAGCCCAATCGGAGACAATGAGGGACTTTACAAACGAGCGCCATCCGGCATGCCTGTGCCTGGTGGGCCCGTGCCTGAGGGTCTTGCCAGAGAGCCCTTTGGTGTGGCCCTTAGGCAGGGGACGGAGGCAACCACAAAAAGAACAAATACCTCGTAAATCCGGGCTCAGACTAATCAGTCTGCATACCACTTCCTCCAGGAGCATGACAACAAAACAACATCCACACCAGAAAGGCAGAATGAAGGAGTAAGCAAGAGAAGAATTAAAAGGGAAAAGTCAACCCCCCACCACCACTGGACCACTGTTCAAGCTGATCCCAGGTCAGTGAACCGCAAGCATGCACCCGACCCCTCACTACCTCATTGCCTACCTTACACTCCTTCACACATTCGCACCATACACACAGGACATCAGACCCAACGCGCAAAACCCCTTGCTCCAAATGCACACCACCCAAACTGCATGGACACCAGGGTCACCCCTCTCTAAAGGACCCCAACATACTAAACCAGCAATTCATAAAACACACAGTGCCACAAGTACCACGCCCACTCATCTCACAAATAGTGCAAACACCAACCCAATCATAACAACCAACATCAGATGTGCGCTACTGAATGCCAGATCAATCAGGAACATGCCAAATACTATCCTCAACTTCATCCTGGACACAAAACTGGACATAATATGTATCACTGAGACCTGGCTAGACAACTCAGCCCAGGTCATCTTAAATCAAGTAACCCCAACAGGCTACTCAGCATTCAATTGCATCAGAGCACAAAAGAGAGGAGGAGGTGTTCTGATACTAGCCAGAAAGGAATACAGATTTAAAACAATCACTACCAGTAATTTGATCGAATCCAGCACAATCACCATAGCTAATAAGTACCTCATCATCTCCCTCACCTACAGGCCTCCTGGAGCCACAGCTGAACATCTCTCCATGGTACTTGAAGCAATATGTGCGCACAGCAAAAAACACAAACCTCTCATTGCACTAGGAGACTGCAATCTAACCTCAATACCCAACAAGGAAGCTGCAGCATTCCTAAAAGCCATGGCGTCGCTAAAATATTGCCAGACAATCAACACCCAATGCCACCAGCATGGTACCACTCCAGATTTGGTCTTTATTCCAACATACTTGGTGGAACAGGGCAAGACCACGGCACCAACAATCACGCCGGTCCCTTGGTCTGATCATCATGTGATTGTATTCTTTTTTTTATATTTTTAATGTGATTGTATTTAATTTGACCCTGAATAAACCCACTCAACAAGTGGAAGATGAGAATATAACCAGACGTTTTAGAGCCTTCAACAAAAACTCATTCATAAACAAAATCATTCCACAACTACAGCAGGAATACAATACCCTTGTCCTAAATATAGAGAAATAGAACTGCATAATATCTAAGGCAGCATCAGCTCCCAACAGACCAGAATCACAAGCATGTAGCAGGCCAAATGCCCCCTGGTACTCAAGTGACATCAGGGATACAAAGTGCGCTCTCCGAAGGCTTGAGAGAAAATGGAGGCGGGACAAGTCGCATGACTCGCTGGCTCAATACAGAGCCAAACAACTGGAATACGAGCCTGATAAATGAGCGCAAACAGCAGCACCATACTAACCTAATCATGAAATCTGTCATTAAACCGAGGGAACTCTTTAACATTGTCCAGAAGCTCACTAAAGACACCACACCCAGCACTGTACACACAATCTTGACCCACAGGAATTTGCGGAGTACATAAAATCGAAAAACGCCAGCCAAACATGCTCCCCCCAACCGCAGACAGATAACCATGAAATGGAAGAGCCGTACCAGACCTGGGAGGACTTCAGCATACCATCAAAAACATCAAGTAGAGGACATAATGAATGGACTCAACACAACAACTTCACCATTGGACCCATGCCCAGTGTCTTGGCTCAAAGCCAGCAGAAGCCAGTTCTCCAATCACATTCACAAAATTGTAAAGGAATCCCTCCAACAAGGATATATGCCGCAATCCTTGAAACAAGCCATGATACGGCCGATACTTAAAAACAGTGCGCTAAGCCCCTCTGAACCAAAATCATACCGTCCCATCTCCAGCCTACCATTCCTCGTCAAGATCATTGAAAATAAAACAGTGCAAAGACAACTTCAGGACCACATCAACATGATTGCCCCACTGGACATCCACCAGCATGGCTTTAAACCCCAGCACAATGTGGAAACACTACTCACCTCCCTCTTTGACAACCTACTAAGAGGCATAGATAACATAAAGAACAGATTCCTGTTAGTGTTCATGGACATCACGGCAGCCTTTGACACTGTGTCCCACACCAGGTTACTGCAATGCCTGCAGCACATAGGAGTACGCAAGAATACCCTGAACTGGTTTACCTCCTACTTGAAAGACCAAACGCAGCAAGTCAAATCCACCCAAAAGAAATCTCAGCAGTTCCCCGTTACGCAAGGAATACACAAGGATCAGCTCTGTCATTAATACTCTTTAATATATACATCCAATCCTTATGCAATATCATCAAATGCCACAAACCTCACTATTCAATGTAAACCGCGCTGATGTCTAATAGTGCGGTATATAAGAATTGTTAATAAATAAATAAATAAATAAAAAATCACCTCTATGCTGATGATATCATGGTGTATGCGCCAATCAACCTACAAGCAGGGCCGGCCCGTCCATTGAGCGAGAATGTTTTTTGCACAGGGCCCCGTGTTTCAGGGGGCCCCGCGCAAAAAACATTCTGATCTAAAAGTAAAATTTAAAAAAAAAAAAAAAAAAGCTGTCTGCTGCTGCTGCCGGGGCCGCGGCGGCAGAATTGAGTGTGCCGCGGGGCCCCCCCTGCCCAGCAGAGCCTGCCCTCCCCTGTATCACCTCTCTCTTTACAGCGGCAGTCACACGCGCCGGCTTTCAGAGCGCGAGGGGAGTTTCTCCCTCGCTGCTCTGTTAAGCCCGCGGGGGCTGATGGGAAGTTCCCATCAGCCCCCGCGGGCTTAACAGAGCCACGAAAGGGAAACTAGTTCTTTCGCGCTCTGAATGCCGGCGCGTGTGACTGCAGCTGCAAAGAGAGAGGTGATACAGGGGAGGGCAGGCTCTGCTGGGCAGGGGGGGGGGCCCGCGGCACACTCGATTCTGCCGCGGCGGCCCCGGCAGCGGCAGCAGACAGCTTTTTTTTTTTTTAATTTCCCTAGGCTAGGCTGGGCTGGGCTGGGGGGGTTAGGAGGGGTGAGGGGCGGGGGGGGGGGTTAGAAGTGGTGATGGGCGCTGGGGGGGCGGGCGGGGTTAGGAGTGGTGATGGGCTATGGGGGAGCTAAGTCTGTATATGGGCTGATGGGATTAGGACTGGAAGTGGGTTGAGGGGGGGTTAGGACTGGTAATGGGCTATGGGGGGGGCTAAAACAAAAATTTGGGAGATAGGGGATTAGGACTGGAAATGGGCTGGTGGGAGTAGGACTGGGAGTGGGTTGATGGGGAGGTTAGGACTGGTAATGGGGTATGGGGGGGCTTAAACTGAAAATCGGGGGATGGGGGATTAGGACTGGAAATGGGCTGGTGGGATTAGGACTGGGAGTGGGCTATGGGGGGCTAGGACTGGTAATTGGTTGGGGGTTGCTGGGACTGGAACTGGGCTGGGGGGATTAAGACTGGAGGTGGGCTGATAGGGTTAGGACTGGTAATGGGCTGTGGGCTGTTGGGGGGGGGGTTAGGACTGGTAATGGGCTATGGGGGGCTAGGACAGGAAATGGGCTGATGGGGAGGGGTTAGGACTTGAGGTGGGCTGTTGGGTGGGGTTAGGACTGGTAATGGGCTATGGGGGCAAGGACTGGAAATGGGCTGATGGGGGGGGGTTAAGACTGGAGGTGAGCTGATGGGGTTAGGACTGGTAATGGGCTGTGGGCTGTTGGGGGGGTTAGGACTGGTAATGGGCTATGGGGGGGCTAGGACTGGAAATGGGCTGATGGGGGGGTTAACACTGGAGGTGGGCTGATGGGGTTAGGACTGGTAATGGGCTGTGGGCTGATGGTGGGTTAGGACTGGTAATGGGCTATAGGGGGGTTAGGACTGATAATGGGCTATGGGGGGCTAGGACAGGAAATGGGCTGATGGGGAGGGGTTAGGACTTGAGGTGGGCTGATGGGGTTAGGACTGGTAATGGGCTGTGGGCTGTTGGGTGGGGTTAGAACTGGTAATGGACTATGGGGGGGTTAAGACTGGTAATGGGCTGTTGACTGATGGGGGCTGTCTGGGAATGGGCGATGGGGGGGTTAGGACTGATAATGGGCTATGGGGGGGCTAGGAAAGGAAATGGGCTGATGGGGAGGGGTGAGGACTTGAGGTGGGCTGATGGGCTAGGACTGGTAATGGGCTGTGGGCTGATGGGGGGGTTAGGACTGGCAATGGGCTATGGGGGGCTGACTGGAAATGGGTTGATGGGGTTAGGACTGGAAGTGGGCTGATGGGGGGGATAGGACTGGTAATGGGTTATAGGGGGGCTTAAACTGAAAATGGGGTGATGGGGGGTTAGGACTGGAAGTGGGTTGATGGGGGGGGCTAGGACTGGTATTGGGTTGGGGGGTTGCTAGGACTGGAAATGGGCTGATGGGGGGCTAGGACTGAAAATGGGCTGATGCAGGGACTAGAAGGGAATGGATGCTGGGTGAGGCTGGAACTAGAAGGGAGCTGATGTTGGGGGAGGATTAGAATGGGATGAGGCGCAGAAGGCACAAGATATAAGTTAAGGTTTTTTGTCTTTCACTTAAAATTGGATACAAATGGACACATGGCATGAAAATTTTTAAAAAAACATGAAAAATAATACAGGATGGTTGTTGATGTAACCAGTGCGCTATAGCTTTATTCAATAAGCATTCATTAAGCGCGGTATATATGGTCTGAAACCTCCTGTAGTAGTTGTATTTTCCATTAGAACCCCGGCTCCTGTTTCTGTGGAGTTCAGTGATCGACAGAAGAAATCACACGAATATATCTACAGAAGATTAGTAAAGTTTAGTTGAAAGAATTTTTCTACCACTAAAGTTATAATTTCAAGTGGAGTGTTTTTTCTATCTTGAAGATATGAGTGCCTGGCTCGCAGCTAATAACCTGACGGTCAACTATGATAAATCAGAGGCAATGTTCGTCACCAGGAACCCCACTTTTGTTCCGCCACAAACCATCAACATTCTAGACAAACCAATAGCGGTCAAGGATGAAGTTAAGTACCTGGGCATCACAATGGACAGAGCCCTGAACCTGAAATCTCACATAGCCAAAACCACAAACAAGGCCTATGTACGTTTAAGGACCATCAGAAAGCTCAAACCAATACTCCGCTAAGACCACTTCCACACAGTGTGCCAAGCACTCATCATACCTCTGCTTGATTATGGAAACTCGTATCAAGGCCTCCCCCAGCAGACCCTACACCCACTCCAAATGGTACAAAACACTACAGCACGCATCATTACGGACACTGCAAGAACTGAGCACATCACTCCCGTCTTACAGCAGCTGCACTGTCTCCCAATGATGGCCAGGGCAAAATACAAAACAATCATGATCACCTTTAAAATCTTCCACCATCAATCGGCAGATGCACTCCAAGATATCATAACAAAGGATATCAGCAATAGACCTAAAAGAACCAATAATGACAACAGGATCAGCACACTTGCAGGATATCACAAGACTAAACAAGCAACCTCAAAAAGAGATCCTTCGCTACTGGCATCCACGCTCTAGAACTCCCTCCCGATGGGTCTGAGGGCCATGAATGATTCCACAGACTTCCGCAAGGCCCTCAAAACCCTGCTATTCACAGAAACCTACGAACAAACAGACAACCAACAAACTCCACCTGAACAGTAATGCAACGAACAGTAATTCAACTACCTCAATACAACTACCTCCAACCCGAACAGTAATGCAACTACCTCAGTACAACTACTTCCACCATCTCAATACTCACCCAAACTAAACCTATAAGTTCAATGAATAATATGGTTAAGTAATGTACAGTGTATAGTGTATATCACCATCTTAGGACTTGTGTGCAGGTGAATGGGTGTTATTTATGGAAGTTTGATCTGGGGAGAGGTACTCAATGGGGATGCACCCTTTCACTGTTGCTCTTTTTCTGGACTATGGAGCCTTTGGCAATTATGGCACAAGCGGATACCAACATTAGGGGGGTTGCTGCGGTGCAGGAGAAGCTTAAGATCTCTCTCTTTGTGAACAATGTCCTCTTCACTCTGACTAGGCCCCTGACTACATTGCCAAATCTAGTAAGTTTGTTAGGACATTACATATATCCTCCGGCTTTAAAGTTAATATGGGGAAATCAGAGGCATCAAATATTAACATATCTCCTGAGTTTCTCCAGATAATTCAGCTGAACGTCCCTTTTTCAGTGAGTGAATACTCAGATAGCTTACCTGGATAATTCCTTTATGGAGGACAAATACCAATTGTATGGAACTATGTTAAGCCTTACCCCACTGGAATAATCTTTAAAGGGGAGGATATTCAGCTATGTAGTTAGTTGTTCTAAAATGGCTTGCTGCTGAAACTTAAACCTGGATATTCAATGTTGGGGTCATATCCAACTCCGGCACTGAATATCCAGGTTGCTTGGATTAGCAGGAAGCTAACCAGGCAGCGGTAAAATTCAGCCACAGCCCAGCTAGCTTCTATGGTGAAAGTTAGGCCAGCCTTTGCTGAGCCTTACTTTCACCACCTTGCCATAACTGTGCAGTGGCTCAATATTGCTGCTGCCCAGTTATGGCCCAATGCCTTCCTGGGACATCCCTATAATGCCTTGATGCTAACCGGTTAGCATGAAGGCATGCAGCGGCGGCGGCACTAACTGGGGATATTCAGGTCTGCTAACCACATTAATACCTTTGACTATCACCCCTTATATTTCTTGGCTTGGGCAAATGGCCTCAGTAAAAATGAATGTCCTCCCCTGATTATTATATGTTTTTCAAGCATTCCCTATTCCTGTATCCATGAAAAGACTGATGGAATTGCAATAAAGTTCATCAAATTTATTTGGCAGGGTGAGGCACATAGGTTGGCCCAGGCGATCCATTTTTGCTCCAGGAATAATAGAGGGGTGACTGTTCACAAACTCTATACTATTATAAGGCTGGCCAGCTGAGGTCAGCTCTAGAGTAGCTACACACAAATTCCAGGTATACACTGAGCAAACTTTGGTTGGCCCAATCCCACTGGGTGCTTCGATGTGGACACCATGCAAGTATCAGCCCTATGGGGAGGGGGGCTCTCCTTTCATTGATTATACTTCAGGTGTATGGGACTCCTTTAAGACCTCTAGGGAGTATTTTTCCCCTCTCACTCCCATACAGCATAAAATACTGATACATTTGGATATGCAGAGGGAAGATTTTGCGGATGTGGGAGGAGCATGGGTTGAGGTATTGGGGCAAATGGTAGAAGATAGTGAGTCTATGGGGCTTGAGGATCTACACCAGCAGTATGATCACCCAGAAATGTATTAATTTGCATATTGACAGCATAGACATTTGTTAAGTAAAACCCCCATTAGGCAGCAGTAAGAAGAGGATGAGAATGCATTGGTCAGTTTGTGTCAGCACACTAAGTCTAAGGGGTTAATATCCTAAATTCATAGACATCTTAGGGATGCTTCCACATCCCAGCTGAGGCATAGACTGGAATGGGGAAGGGATTTGGGGGTGCATATAATGAATAGCAGTGGCAACAGATAGACAAGGCACTACCCAAGAGTAGCTGTACACATTCAGGAAAATAACAATAAAGTGACCTATCACTGGTGTATGACGCCTGTTACGTTGCAAGGCATTTACTCTGGTGCCACTGATTGCTCATGGTGTTTATATAGGGCATGGTGTACTATGGATTACATTTGGTGGCAGTGTAGGAAAATTCAAGCTTTCTGGAAAATGGTGCCATTTTGAATTAGGCATGTTATGGGTGGGGGTGGGGTGCCCTGGGAACCTGCTATCTTTCTCCTTAACAAAGGACTTGAGATGACAAGGAGAACCCAGAGGCTTTTGATCAATCACTTTTTTAAATGCTGCCAAACTGGTGAATGCCACATTCTGACTTGCACAGGTGGTTGGAAAAAGTGTGGGAACTAAGAAATTGGGAATTTCTTACCACTCTGAGATGCAAGCAAATGCATAGATTGACCAGGTGTGGCAACCTTTCCATAAGATCTATGGGATCAAGCACAAATAGAGGCTGAGGTCTGTGGGACATTAGGGGCATCCAAGGCCTTTGGAGTGACTGGTTGGCATGTGAGGGGGTTAGGGTTAGGTCTCAGTTCAATGTTTGTTTTTATTTTGCACTATAGATTTTTGTCTATGCCTGTGATGTGCTATTGTTGTTGTTGTTAAGTGCCGTCGAGTGGGAGTCGACTCATGGCGACCCTCTGGATAGCTATCCTAAATTGTGTTCGGTCTTCAGTCAGGCGGCTCATTGTTGACAGACTGGTACCCGTAGCTGCTGTTATTGTATCGATCCATCTCATTGCTGGCCTTCCTCTTTTGCGTTGACCTTCTATCTTGCCAATCATAATGTCTTTCTCTAATGATCTCTCTCTTCGCATGATGTGTCCAAAGTATGAAAGTCGAAGTCTTGTCATCTGAGCTTCTAAAGAAAGCTTAGGTTTGATCTCCTCTAGTACCGACTGGTTTGTTCTTCGGGCAGTCCATGGTATACACAGTATTCGCCGCCATTCGAATATTCAATGTGCTATTACTCCCATGAAATATCAGTGAATCTTAATAAATTTTAAAAAAAGCAAAAAACAAAAACCCTTTGGTTCATTGTTGGTTGAAATGAAGATTATTTCGACCCTATACATACCTCCCTCACTTGGTTTGCAGTTTGTCGTGCTGTGAGGGCTTGTGTGCATCAGTGATACTGAGAGCTAAACTATCGGTAGTTTAACTACTGGCAGGGTCTCCCAAGATGGACAGGTCTCAGCTGAGATGCCAGACCAAGACAAACCACCCATCTGGGCAGCAGCAGAATGGGATAGTGTTGACGGCGGAGTATCACATTTCTGTGGCAACGGCAACAACACCAAACTTAAACTGCGCGGAAGAAAGGCCCGGCAATCTACTTCTGTATCTTGCCATGAAAACCCAATGGATAGTTACAACAAAACAAATTGTGCTGTAGTGCTGGAAGATGAGATCCCCAGGTTGGAAGGCACTCAACTAGCTACTGGGGAAGAGCTGAAGACTTTTCAGAGTAAAGCCAGCATTTATGATGTGGTTGGATCAAAGCCCTCGGGACGTCTGACTGCTGATGTAGCTGCGCATGAAATGAGAGTCAGAAGCTGTAAAGATGTCTTACACATTGGAACATGGAACGTACGAAGCATGAACCAAGAGAAGTTGGAGGTGGTCAAGAATGAAATGGAACGTGTACAACTTGATCTGTTGGGTGTCAGCGAACTGAAATGGAATGGCATCAGGCACTTTGCATCAGATGATCACATGGTCTACTATGCTGGAAATGAAAGACAAAGAAGAACTGGTGTTGCATTTATAATAAAGAAGAAACTTGCAAGAACTGTAATGAAATACAATGCAGTCAGCGAATGCTTAATCTCTATTCGTCTACGAGGAATGCCTATCAACACAACTATAATTCAAGTATATGCCCCAACAACAGCTGCAGAAGAGAATGAAATTGAAGAGTTCTATGAACAAGTACAAGCTGAAATTGACAGAACATGCAAACAGGATATCATGATAGTCATGGGTGATTGGAATGCAAAGGTTGGCAACAAAGAAGAAGACAAAGTAATTGGAAAATATGGACTTGGCAACAAAAATGAAGCTGGAGAAAGACTGATAGAATTCTGCAAGACCAACGATCTATTCATCTCGAACACCTTCTTCCAGCAACACAAGCGGCGACTGTACACATGGACTTCACCCAATGGATTGTATAAAAATCAAATTGACTACATCTGTGGAAGTCAACGATGGAAAAGCTCTATAACATCAACAAAGACAAAACCTGGAGCTGACTGTGGTACAGATCATCAACTACTAGTATGCAAACTCAAGCTAAAGCTGAAAAAGAGCAAACCACTCATGAATGCAGCAAAATATGACCTTGAGAATATACCACCGGAATTTAAAGACTGCCTGCAAAATCGATTTGCTGCTTTAGATACAAATGAGAGAGTTCCAGAAGAGTTATGGAATGACATCAAGAAGGTTGTGTTGGAAGAAAGCGAGAAGTCTCTACAAAAGGTAAAAAAGAAAAAAACGGCCAAAATGGATGACGGAAGAAGAAACTCTTAAAATTGCCCAGAAACGCAGAGAAGCTAAAGCCAGAGGAGAAAGAAAGACAATCACAGAACTCAACAGAGATTTCCAACATGCAGCAAGACAGGACAAGGAAAAGTACTACAATGACGCATGCAAGGAAATAGAAGCAGAAACTATTAGAGGAAGAACAAGATCAGCTTTCCTAAAGCTACGAGAGTTAAAGAAAAGTTCCAGCCTCGAATTGGAATGTTACAAGATGCTCAAGGTTCTATGTTGAATGATGCTGAGAAGATCAAGAAAAGATGGAAGGAATATACAGAGTTTTTATATGATAAAGATCAAGTGGACCAACAGCCTTTTCAACCTGTACCTTATGATCTGGAACCATTGGTGATGAAAGAAGAAGTTGAAGCAGCATTGAAAGCCTTATCAAAGAACAAAGCACCAGGCATTGATTGCATTCCCATAGAAGTATTACAGCAATCTGATGCAGCTGTTACCATACTTACAGGGCTCTGCCAAGAAATATGGAAGACAGCATCATGGCCAACTGACTGGAAAAGATCTGTGTTTATACCAATACTAAAGAAAGGTGATCCAACTGACTGTGGAAAGTATCGCACAATCGCTCTGATCCCACATGCCAGCAAGATTCTACTGAAGATTATTCAAAAGAGAATACAATCATACCTGGAACAAGAACTACCTGAAGTGCAAGCAGGGTTCAGAAAAGGGCGAGGAACGAGAGACATCATTGCGGATGTGAGATGGATCCTTGAAAAGACTAAAGAATACCAAAAGGATATCTTTTTGTGCTTTATTGACTATAGCAAAGCTTTTGACTGTGTAAACCATGAGAAACTCTGGGCCACATTAAAAAGCATGGGTATACCAGAACACCTGATCGTTCTCTTGCACAATCTGTACATTGATCAAGAAGCAACAGTTCGAACAGAACAAGGAGAAACAGAATGGTTTAAAATAAGCAAGGTGTAAGACAAGGCTGCATACTTTCCCCCTACCTGTTTAATTTATATGCAGAACAAATCATCAGAGAAGCAGGATTGTATGAAGACAACAGAGGTGTGAAGATTGGTGGAAGACTCATCAACAACCTTCGCTATGCTGATGATACCACATTACTGGCGGAAAGTGAAGATGATCTGAAACATTTGCTTCTCACAATCAAAGAACATAGTCTCAAAATGGGCCTGCACCTTAATGTAAAAAAGACAAAGATCATGACAACTGGCATAATCAACAGGTTCATCATCGAAGGAGAAGAAATTGAAATCGTGAATAACTTTAACCTACTTGGATCAACTATCAATAAAGAAGCAACAAGCAGCAGTCAAGAAATCAGACGACGCATTGCTCTTGGCAGAATGGCTATGAAAGACCTAGATAAGATTCTCAAGAGCAGAGATGTCTCTCTCCATACAAAGATTTGACTTGTTCATGCCATGGTATTTTCAATAACATCATATGGATGTGAAAGCTGGACAGTGAAAAAGATAGACAGGAAGAAAATTGATGCTTTTGAATTATGGTGCTGGCGGCGAATACCGTGTATACCATGGACTGCCCGAAGAACAAACCAGTCTGTACTAGAGGAGATCAAACCTAAGCTTTCTCTAGAAGCTCAGATGACAATACTTCGACTTTCATACTTTGGACACATCATGCGGAGAGAGAGATCATTAGAGAAAGACATCATGCTTGGCAAGATAGAAGGTCAACGCAAAAGAGGAAGGCCAGCAATGAGATGGATCAATACAATAACAGCAGCTACGGGTACCAGTCTGTCAACAATAAGCCGCCTGACTGAAGACCGAACACAATTTAGGATAGCTATCCAGAGGGTCGCCATGAGTCGACTCCGACTCGACGGCACTTAACAACAACAACAACATACATACCTACCAGCTATGCCCTACATGTATAGTTTAAAAAAAAAAGTGTGCCTTTGAATCAATGCTGACCCAGCAGATCCTGGGTTTTCTTGGCAGTGTAACCAGAAGTAGACTGCCAGGCCTTTCTTCTGAGGCAATGGAGGGTTAAATGACTTGCCCAAGGTTTCTGTGGAAATCAAACCCTGTTCTTGTGGTTACCAAGCCAATGCTCTAATCACTAGGCTACTCCTCATAGTTTTATGAGGTCGCAAATGCATGAAAAGAAAAAGTATTTGCAAACTGGCTCTAGACCTGTTTAGAATTTTGACAGAACATACAAATAAATAGTACATCTAAGGATGATGAAGCATCATATAACGAGGGTCATTTTCAGAAGTATTTCTGTGCATAGAATAGTGCTTATGGGGCATGTTTACTAAGGCCTGCATCAGTAACATGCATGCAGCCTGCATTATTAGTGCAGGAGGGTCAGTGCAGCGCAGGAGGATCAGTGCAGTGGGGTCAGTGCTAACTTCAGGAAGTATGTGCTTCTACCCTCCAGCAGTTAGCGTGGGTCCAAGATGTGGCAATTCGGGTGCACTGAACGCCAATTCATGCTAAGGCATGCAAGCCACTAATGCCAGCTCTAGCTGTGATGTGCCAGCAATCCTTGCATTCCACCTCGACACATCTAGTCCCCGCCCCGACACACGCTACCAGGATGGTGTGAGTTATTTGAGGCTAGAGCTCACGCTTCTTTTTAGCACTATGTCTGAACTGCACGCTAAACCCAAAGCTACTAGGTGGAGTACTTTAGTAAGCACACATCTATGTGTGGTAAGTGTCTTTTATAAAATGGTCCTATTGATATGCATCTAAACTTACATGTTTTCAGAGTTTTTTTCTGTCCTCTCTCTACATCTACTTTAACATACTGATCTTTCCCCTTTGCTCTTTCCTCCATTTATTTCTTTATTCTTTTTTCATCCACTCAAATTTCATCCCAACATCCTCAATCCCCATTTACTCTCCCAATACCCGACCAATCGTAGACTTTTCTTCCCTCCCACACAAAATATCTTCTCCCTTCTCCATCCTCACTTCCTCAGCCCCATCCCATTCTAGTCCTCCCCCAACATCAGCTCCCTTCTAGTTCCAGCCCCACCCAGCATCCGCTCCCTTTTAATCCCATTCTCCCATCCCCCTGCATCAGCTCATTTCCAGTTCTAGCACCCCCATCAGCCATTTCCAATCTTAACTCCCATCAATTATTTCTAGTCCTATTCTAGCCCCCCATCAGCCCATTTGCAATCCTAGCCCTCCCATCAGCCATTTCCAGTTTTTTCCTAGTCCCCCCATCAGCCCTTTCCAGTCCTGTCCTGGCCCCCCATCAGCCTATTCCAATACTATCCTAGCACCCCATCAGCTCATTTCCAATCCTAGCCCCCCATTAGCCCATTTCCAATCCTATCCTAGCCTCACATCAGCCCACTTCCAGTCCTATCCTAGCCCCTCCATCAGTCAATTTCCAATTCATGCCCCCCATCAGCCCATTTCCAATCCTAGCCCCCTATCAGCCATTTCCAGACCTATCCTAGCTCCCCATCAGCCCATTTTCAGTCTTAGCTCCCCCATCAGCCAATTTCCAGTCTTATCCTAGCCCCTCCATCAATCCATTTCCAATCTTAGCCCGCCATCAGCCATTTCCAGTCCTATCCTAGCCCCTCCAGCAGTCCATTTCCAATCCTATTCTAGCCCCACCATCAGCCATTTCCAATCCTAGCCCCCCATCAGCCATTTCTAGCCCTATCCTAGCCCCCCATCAGTCCACTTCCAGTCCTATCCTAGCCCCTCAGTCAATTTCCAATTCTAGTCCCCATCAGCTATTTCCAGTCCTATCCTAGCCCCTCTGTCAGTCCATTTCCAGTCCAAGCCCCACCATCAGCCCATTTCCAATCCTAGTCACCTATCAGCCCTTTCTAGTCCTATTCTAGCCCCCATCAGCCCATTTCCAATCCTAAACCCTTCCCATAAGCCCTTTCCAGTCCTATCCTAGTCCCCCATCAAAGCACTTCCTGTCCTACCCTAGCCCCTCCATCAGTCCATATCCAATGCAAGCCCATTTCCAATCCTAACCTTCCCATCAGCCATTTCCAGTCCTATCCTCGCCCCATCAGCCCATTTCCAATCCTAGCCCCCCATCTGCCCATTTCCAATTCTAGCCTCCCCATCAGACCATTTCCAATCCTAAACCCCCATCGGCCCTTTCCAGTCCTATCCTAGCCCCATCATCCCACTTCCTGTCCTATCCTAGCCCCTCCATCAGTCCATTTCCAATCCAAGCCGCCCATCAGCCATTTCTAGTCCTATTCTAGCCCCCATCAGACAATTTCTAGACCTATCCCAGCCCCCTCCATCAGCTCATTTCCAGTCCTATCCTAGCCCTCCATCAGTCCATTTCCAATCCTATCCTCACCATCAGCCCATTTCCAGTCCTAGTCCTTCCATCAGTCATTTCCAGTCCTATCCTAGCCCCTCCATCAGTCCATTTCCAATCCATGCCACCTATCAACCGATTTCCAATTCTAGCCCCCCCCCCTCAGCCCATTTCCAGTCCTAGCTCCCCCATCAGCTATTTCCAGTCCTATCCTAGCCTCCCATCACCCATTTCCAGTCCAAGAACCCTCATCAGCCCATTTCCAATCCTAGCCCCCCCATCAGCCCTATCCAGTCCTATCCTAGCCCTCCATCAGCCCATTTCCATTCCTACCTCCCCCATCCATTTCAAGTCCTATCCTAGCCCCTCCATCAGACCATTTCCAGTCTAAGCTCCACCATAGCCCTTTTCCAGCCTATCTCCTCCATCCATTTCCAGTCCTATCCTAGCCCCCCCATTCAGTCCATTTTCAGTCCGTTCCCCTCCCCATCAGCTATTTCCAGTCCTAGCTCCCCCCATTCAGCCAATTTCCAGTCCAAGCCCCCCCCCCCTCATCCCATTTCCAGTCCAAGCCCCCTTCTCCATCAGCTATTTCCAGTCTTTCCACCTCCTCCAAAGAACTCCACGGCTGTCCTGAAGAGCTTCACGGCTGTCCGACAGGCTTTAGAGGGAGCCGGAGAGGCCTCAGCTCACCTCTAACAGTCGCTGAAGTGAAGAGCACCTTTTTTCTTTACTTCGGCATCTGTGTTGTAGTATAGGCCACCAGGTCATAAGGAATTTTCCATTTCCCAACATTCAGCGCACCAGCATCCTATACTACAACACAGCTGCTGAAGTGAAGAAAAAAGGCGCTTTTCACTTCGGCAGCTGTCAGAGGTGAGCCGGGGCCTCTCTGTCTCTCTCTAAAGTCACCCTGCCAGTGCCGAATATGCGAGATACTGTTGGCACAGGGCCCACTGAAGCACGGGGCTCTGTGCAAACAACATTCTCTCATAATGGATGGGCCAGCCCTGCCTGAATGTAACACAGATTGGGCAACTACTAAAAAGCCTGTGCAAAATCCAAACAAATAAACTTGTGCATAGTCAAGAGTAGATGTAAAAGTCCGAACATAAATTCCTTTTGGTAATTTTGAAGGTGAAAGTCTACAGTACTTTTATTTAGGAAATCTGCTAGCAGCTGCACAGGTGCATATGAATTCCAGAAGAAGGCTCCCTTTGTAACAATGTAAGACTTGTAGATGAATATCAGCAGTGAATCTCAGAGACTGAAATCATCTCTAACATATCTTGGCATGGGAGTGAGGTTCATTCCCGTCAGAGAATGTACAAAATTAACCCATTTGGGAACACTACCCAAAAGAATAATATGTATGTTTCTATTTGTACATGTGCTTAGTTATAACATCAACTCATTGCTACTAAATATTTGTGACCGAATGATTTTAAGAATATGTTGCTGAGATTTTATAACTTCTGAGTTAAACACCAGATGAAATACACAAATAGAAGTCAAAATGAAATGCTTCTCAAGCAAGAGATGATTGTGACAAATTAACCAATATCAGTCAGAAAGGTAGTTTAATATACAACTCAAACCTTGGATTAGAAATGAAATGGTATTGGGGCCACTTAATTCACAGGACTTCCTAAATGTAACCAACATGCATGCAATACAGTGAACTGTTTAGGACTCAGAGTAGAGGACCTCACAAAAAATTGATATGCAATTGGATTTGGAGTTTAGTTTTCTTACGTGCCTTTTCTGCAATAAGGGACACAAATTCATTTTCTATTGAGTTGTGAGCTGGTTCTCAACAGCTAGTCATCATGTTTCAAATTCATCCACCTCTAATTTGTTTGTTGTTATTTACGTGTGGTGCACATATATAAGTGGGCTAACATAGCAACTATTCTACTTTATTAAATAAACTAGTGGAATTGCTTGTCAAAAATAAAAATCACTCTCCCAACCTTCTCCAAGCCCCTCATGCTCACATGCAACATGAACATATTCTAACCAGTAGTCTTTCTTCTCCCCCTCGTCCTCTTCTCTTCTTCTTCTTCTTCTTCTCCCCTTCCCTTTTCCCACAGAAATCTCCCTGATCCCTGCCCCCTTTACTCTCTTTTCCCCTCCTCAGCCTAACACTATAGATATCTCCCCACACCTCCTAGGATTAACCTAGCTCTGCCCCTACCGCCACAGCCTGACCCCAGCAACTTCCCCTTGTCTCAATGTGGTCATCTTTTACTTGTTCCAGTGTCAGCAGTGTGACGTTGTATTGCCACTGGCTCTGAGGTTCAATTTTAATTCTGATTGGGCTGAGTGCATGCAGATGCGTCCCATTTGTGTGGTTCTTCAAGCTGAGCCCAATGTGAATTGTGCACTTGCTGGCCACATCTCTTGTGTATGAAGGCTAGTGACATGATGTTTGCCCTATGTAAGCATATGCAGATGATATCCTTATGTACTCATCCTTCAAGTTTGACCAACCAGACTTCTCAGCAATAACAACATGCTTTGATGCAGTTTCCGAATGGCTTCTCTCCCAAAACTTACGCATTAATCACAGTAAGACCGATGTCCTTTTTGTCACTCGAAATCAGAAGTTCATACCACCACCTTCTCTTCGAGTCAACAACCACGATCTCACAGTCAAACCTACCATCCGGTACTTAGGCATCACCCTGGACCAAAAGCTGGATATGTCACCGCATATCAAAAACACCACCAAATCTATCTACCACAAGATACGGTCACTACGCCACCTTCGACCACTTCTTAACCCCTCTGATTTCCGCTCCATTTTCCAAGCATTGGTATGGTAACCCCCCACCTCGACTTTGCCAACATTATACTCCTTGGACTCCCACAAACAACATTGAACCCGCTTCGGCTAGCCATGAACTCTGCGGCTAGAATACTCACCGGAACTTCTAGATCAGATCACATAACTCCAGTACTGATGAGCCTACACTGGCTGCCTTTACAAGCTAGAATCATATACAAAGCCCTCATACTAACTTTCAAGGCCTTAAAAAATCAGCCCCCCACCCCGCTCTCCGAGCTCATTCAACCTATTCCACCCAACAGAAGCAGGCGCTCGGCATGTTTAAACAAACTAGAAGTGCCAAAAACAGTCACAAAATGTTCAAAAACGACGTCCAATAGAGCCTTCTCTCTATTTGCACCAGGAGCATGGAACTCTCTTCCCCCAGAAATTCGTTCCATCACCAATATCATTTCCTTCAGAAGGGCTATCAAACATCATCTGTTCATAAAATACTATTCCAATCACCTCCCCCACAGTCAATCCCAACATAATACACAGCTCCACCAAGATTCACGCTTAACATAACCTCAACTAGAAAACTTGCCAGCCTGATACTCCTCCTGTTACCTATCCACTTCCATATTACAATGCCTGATTTGATGTCAATTTATTTACATAACAATGTACATAGTGTATCCCTGTTCATCCAAGTTTGTACCCCTTGTTTATTGTAAACTCAATGTACATAGTTTATCCTTGTTCATCCAAGTTTTGTATCCCTTGTTTATTGTAAACTCAATGTAACCGGTTACATTGCTGTATATTTTGTTCAAATGTAAACCGCACTGATTGAAATAGCGCGGTATATAAAAAATGCAAATAAATAAATAAATAAAATAAATAAAGTGCCTCATTGACCATATGGGCAACGCAGTGAAGTAGGATCAGTGGTCTGGAATGTTAATTCTGGGCTTCGGCTTCTTGCTCTTTCTGTGCTCTTGCATGAACATGGGAAAGAACATAATATGTTTCGTGATCTATTTGTTAAATTAAGCTCTTTTGTAAAAAAAAAAAAAGAAAGAATAAGTTAAGATAGCATGAGGTGAGCCCAAAGAGGGAACTGCAGTCAACAAATACTGTTAAAAGGTGGGAAAAATGTGACTTTTGAAACAAGGCTAACAGAGCAACAAGACTAGAGTCCTTATGAAATTATATACATAGGATTAAAAGATAATGGTTTACCATTGATGGAGGCAGCTTTCAATAAGTTTTGCACTGTAAATGTCTTTGGGGTTCAGTCATGAAAACTTATTTTGAGTTAACTTGTGTTTACCCACAGAAATAAAATCCTTTGCAAACTCTCTGTGGGGTAAAAGGATGATGTGTGTGTGCAGGGGGGCAAAGGGTGTGTGTTAAGAAAAGGACCATGCAAGTATTTTGAAGTTCCATAAGAGAATTTCCCTTTGAAGACTAGCTTGCAGGTCCCCAGACACAATATCCACGGGCCTGCATGTACTAAGGGGAGGCTGGAAATCGTTCTCCCCTTGCAACTAGTAAGAGCTTTGTTATCTTCTGCATGTATGAAATACTGCACTGTGGACAGATAATACTCTTATGAACTAAAAACAAGTGTGACTCACCATATATCTTCTGAATGCCCTGTAAGTCATCGGTAGGTAGCTTGAAGTTATCAGTTTCCATATACTGGTAAAAAGGAGCCATGATGGCGGTAGGGTCATTAGAATGTTCAAGGCCTAATGCATGACCCAGTTCATGAACTGCCACTAGAAATAGGTCATTTCCTGGTAAAAGAACAGAGAAGAAATATATTAGTGTAATATCTGATTAATACGGCAATTAGATGTAAACAAAAAACTTGACATTCAATTAATACTAAGGGGGTAATTTTATAAAGTCATTTTCATGTGTGTGTGGCAAAATGCATGCATCAAATGGGTCTTATATGATTGTGCCTGGTATAAAAGTGCGTGCAATGAATGAACATTTACTGAAGACATAGCTGGGAGTGCAGTGCAGTATGTGTAGAGCATGAGAGGTACTGAGAAATACTGTATGTGTATAGATTAGCAAACCTCTTAATTTACACTTATACTTTATGTAGTTGTTTGTACATATCACGGTGATACTTATGGTGACTATCCCTCTCAGGGGAGCCATAGCCTCCCTGTTTCTGTCATGACGTCCGAGATGGTGTCTGAGACATAATAATCTTTGCACAGACATTCACATCTGCTCTTGAACAGGTATAATATCTGCACTTGAAATGTAGGCACTATCTCTGTGAAATTTGCACTACCATTTTATAAAGAATAATAGGTGGCTGTGCGGTCCATTTACTGAGTGTGGTAAGTGTTTGCACTTACCATTCCTTAGCCGGCAAAGTTAAGGTGAGGTAAGGGCGCAGCCTGTGTGGTAAATGCAGAGGGGTGTGCCAAGCATCTGTCCTGCATTTAGCGCAGAAGGCAGCCACTTACTGCAAGCAGGAACCACATGGGAGCAGAGGCAGGGAAAACAGCCCCAGCACCAAAGTACTCCAAAGAAATGCTGCGGTCATGCTTACTTACACTCAACTCCCAACCCTCCAATTACATCCACCTCCCTCTCCCCAGATACTATCCCCCCTTTAAAAGGCAATGAACCCCTTAACCAGATTCCTCCCCCACAGCTCTCTTGCCCCTTATCAGCACTTCTCCCCTGCTAGATGGCGCTACTTAAAGAAGAGGCCTCCCTCCACACAAGACATCCCCTTCCGAATCCAGCCACCCCCCCTTTACACATGATGATACCCTACAACACCAGATCGGCCTGAAGATGAAAACCTCACACCTGACCCACCACCTAGGTAAGTCCTGGGGGGTTTCCTGGTGTCTAGTGGGAGTCTGAGCAGAAGCAGTCCCCTTCTGTGCCTGTGGGCTCCAAAATGGCAGATGTCACCCTTAGCAGTAGTCTCACTGTACCACTACTTGAGGTGACTAATTATGGCCATGCTATCGGCAGTCATGACCGCTAGTACATGGCAACATCCCACTTGCTAGCTGTGAGCTGTTGGCACATCCACTCTCTGCCCTGAAGTGCTAACAGCAGCTAGTGTGGGATTTCCACCGTGCTGACTGCTCTTAGCGCATAGAAACAATTGCCGCAGATCATTGGCATGTGCCAAGCCCTGCAGTAGCTGCTACTGCCCTTTCGTAAAAAGGCTCCTATGTGTCTTTCTAAAATAGGTGCACAATTGACACCTTCCAGCCCACTTAACCTAGGTCCCTCGTTATCAAATTACTCTCCACAAAGAAAAATCTTAAACCCGGATTATCCATGAAGAATAATAACATGGTAACATAGTAAATGATAGCAGATAAAGACTAGCATAATCCATCTAGTGTTCCAGGTGAAGTGGTGAGAGTTGTACCTGCCGCTCCATGTAGGTTAGCCTCCTTATGCCTTTGTTTAGGGTTGTACCCACCTTTCCCTGCAGTTTATCCACCTCCCCCCTTGTGCCTCTGTTTAGAGTTGTACCTGGCACTCTGTGCATGTTACCCCCCTCTATGCCTTTGTTTGTCATTGTGCGCACCACTGCATGCAAATTATATCCCTCTATTTTTTGAAGTGTAAAAGTTATTTAATTCTGCTTTAATCCCATCCCCTTGCTATAAAGGGATCTTTGTTGTCTGTCCCATGCTTTTTTGAATTCCATCACTCCTTTTGCCCTCATCTCCTCCACTGGGAGGGCATTTCAGGTGTCCATCACCTTTTCTGCGAAAAAAATATTTCCTGATATTACTTTTGAGTTTACCTCCTCACAACCTCATTTCATGTCCTCTAATTCTACAGCTTCCTCATCTTTGAAAAAGATTTTCTTTGTTCACTAATACTCTAAGTATTTAAAAATCTGTATCATATCTCCCCTGTCCTTCCTCTCCTACAGGGTATATTTACTTAGGTCTTCAAGTCTTTCTTCATACATCTTCTGCCACAGGTCCCATATCAATTTGTTCACCTTCCTGTGAACCATTTATTTTTATATAATTTATGAAGTACAGAGCTAAAATTGAGCAAATATTCCAAGTGAGGCCTCACCAATGACTTGTACAGGGGCATTAATACCTTCTTTCTTCTGCTGGTTATGCCTGTCTAGTGTGATACCCAAAAAAAGAACATCCAAAACAACTTCAAATACATTCAATGATATCCCATAAAAATGTTGTAATACAGGTGTTTTTTAGATGTTCTTTTTTGGGTATCACTTTAAAGGATATTGAATATCTGTTTAGTGCGATTAGTGGTAGGTTATGCCTGTCTGTCAGGACCGGCATTAGGAAGTCGCAAACAGAGCATAAGAACATAAGAACATAAGATATGCCATACTGGGTCAGACCAAGGTCCATCAAGCCCAGTATCCTGTTTCCAACAGTTTATTTTATTTATTTAGTAAACATTTGTATACCGCTGCTTCCTACGATCAGCAGCGGTTTACTTTACAGAATCATAATGTATCGTACAATACAGAGAATTTTTAAGATATACATTTCGATTGAGCAATGATTTAAATAACACAAGAAATAGCAATTAGATACTTTATACATTGGATTGGGGCTCACAAATCTAAAAATACATTTGATTGTAGGTGCGTGGGAGGGGCCCAAACTATACATATATACAAGATTATATACCGGTATTCCAAATGCCGTCATGGCAGGCAAAAACCATCTCGTTGAGGTAAGGTGTCGCACTTAGGTCGGGTTGTAGAGAGCCTGAAATAAGTGGGTTTTGAGTTTCTTTCTGGCCAATCTAGGTCATACGTACCTAGCAGTTTCCCCAAAAGACACAGGTTCTGCAATGCTTGTACTAGGTCAAGCATTGATATCCTGGGTCCCTTCTTAATAATGGTTTATGGACCTTTCATCCAGGAACTTGTCCAAACCTTTTTTAAACCCAGTTACACTAACAGCCTTTACTACATCCTCCGGTAACAAATTCCAGAGCAATTGCCCTAGCCCCCCATGCTACAGGAGGCCCCAAATCTCCCTCAAGGAGGTATAGCCTGCAGGCAGGCTTCAGGGCCCGCTCATCATTTTCTGCCCTGGGCTCCTGCATGTCTACCTCCAGCTCTGCTCTCCATATGCGGCCTAGCATCCTTCTGGCTTTTGTCACCAGCTTCTCACATTATTTCAACACCTTGAGATCTTCAGACATTATCACCTGGTCTGTGCACACCAGCCTCTTGCCCCTTATCGCATACTGCTCCTTTGGATTTCTGCATCGCAAGAGCATCATTCTGCACTTCGTCACATTAAATCGTAACTGCCAAGCATTAGACCATTCTAATTTTTATAGATCTTTTCTCATGTTGTCTACTCCTTCTGTGGTGTCCACTCTTCTGAAAATCTTCATATCATCCTCAAAAAGGCAAACTTTTCCTTTTAACCCTTTGGCAATATCACTCACGAAGATATTGAATAGTACCAGTTCCTGAACGGATCCCTGAGGCACTCAATCTCATTTACTACCACCCTCTGTCATCAATCTGTCAACCAATTTCAGATCCATTTCGCCACCTTGGGTCGTATCCCTAGGCTACTCAGTATATTCATAGGTCTCCAAGGGGGAACAGTATCAAAGAATGTATGAATAGTAATAAATGACAACAACAAAGGCCTGATATCAATGTTGAACACATAGGGCCCGATATTCAGCAGCGATGGCTAGTATGATTACAGCACCTAGCCATCACCACTGAATGCTAAATCTGGATATTCAATGCCAGGGCCATATCCGACCACCAGCATTGAATATCTGGGTCAGCCACACAGTCTAGATGCTAACTGGTCAGCGGCGATATTGAGCCACTGCTCGGTTAGTTCCCACGGTTAAAAATAGGCTGATCTTTACCTGCTCAATATCACTGCTGACCAATTAGCGAAAGGCATTGCCTCAGGAACCTCCGGATGCTGACCGTGTAGCAGCGGGGCATATAGCAGCAGTATCCGGGGATATTCAGCGGCACTAACCATGTTAGTGCCGCTGAATATCCTGCTTAGAGGCTGATACACAGTTTACAGACCAGCAAAACAGCCAGACTAACGTGTGGATGCAGCGATGCAGCCACCGCTTAAACGTATATTCAGTGACACCATTTGAACAGTGGCACCATTGAATATGAATAACATAAAGCACCACAGGCAGCAATTTATCTGTCAGCCACAGCTGCTCAGTATCATGCCCAAAATATCTGTTGCGGTATATTGCATCACAGCGGATCTTCTGACTGTCTCCAAATTAAATGGTAGAGAAGGAACATTGCTATTACATGCTTACCATTTACAGATGACAACATTTTTCTCTTTAATTTGAAAACCTTTTGATTTGGGACGTCAGACATTTGCAATCTAAAAACTATATACCGCTGAATTTTATCATTTTATTTTGGGGAAGTAAAAGAGAGAAAAGAAGCAGAAAATTAGGCAGAGTGACTCATTCTTTACAAATGTATTTCAATCTCTATATATGGATCTATGATTAGGCCATTCTTTAACATAGTTATATTAAATAAGATTGCTAAGCATTAGAGTTTTGCAGAAATACTTAGGAATCTTATCATGATTTAAGATCTGAATTAACAGAATCTAAGAGCTATACACAAACTGAATATATATTAATACCAAGCTAGTGAAGTATTATTGTGTAATATTTCCAATCATAAGAGGGATAGACTGCCAACTAGTATCATTCTTTAAAGAAAGTAAATATCAGAGGATTCACATACAACTCATACTTTCTCCAAATCTATTATTCAATTCCTTAGCAAAACAATTTCAACTGCATCATGAGCCCTGAACATAATGGGGGGTAATCTGATAAAAGGTCACTTGCATGTGAAGGTCATGCAGGTGCCTATTTCATGCCTGTTTCATAAAGACACATGAGCATCTATGTGTCTTTATAAAATACTAGTGGTAAACTTGCAGAAATCATGGCTAGAATGAAGCAGCAGGCATTTACACCCGTGAGTGCATATTTTATTGGAATACATGTGTAAATCACGACTCAGTCCACCCTCTGACTAAACATGCCTGCACAAGTATCACACAGAAGTATGCACCTTCTTGACCCCATACCTACTTCTACATGCATAACCTATTGGGTAATTTCATAAAACCCTTTTACCCATATAAAACACGGTTTAGTGTGATGGAAACGTTTATAAAATTAGCTCCCTATATGTAGATATGCAAAAGCATACTCAGATCTCACCTACCTGAAAATATTTGTCTATCTGAAAGTAAGCTTTATAACTAGAAAGAAAATATCATAGCCCCATGCAGTAAATCCCATACTTTATAAATGTTTGGTATATCCAGTAGAGAGCCCTGGTCTTCCAGCTGCTTGTAGGAGGCTGCAGGATGAACACACAAATGTTGATGCTAGGGTTTAGTTCTAAAACCCTGAAATATGGTAGGAAATGGATGGAAAGTCTGTTAATGCAAATTTAATTAAGGTATTAAGGAGCTGTCATTGTTTGGGGAAAACCGACAGGGCAATATGTTGCCACTGAAAAGCCCTCATTACAAGTCACAATGAAACATCCACCAAATACATTAAAATACACTGGTCAACACTGAAATCGTTATTGACTTTAAAAGGCCCTAATCTGTAGTATATTGGTGAGCTGAAAAATGAATATAACATTTAAAAAATTTTATTGGCTCTCGTTTTGAAGATATTGTATGTAGTTCATTCTTGACGTTTCACCATGTAAATTTATCCAGTAGGACATCAACAACATCCCAAATAAGCCTTGAATGATGTAATATTGCATCACATTGCATAATACCAGCATGCACACATCATCCAGAGCTGATTGCATCATTTTCTGATGCAATGCAATACTACTGCCAGACGGCTGCTGAAGCCTTCTGACGTCAGCAGTGTACTATAATCCCACTAGAGGACAGCAACCTTGGGCCGGAAGGACTGGGGTTTCTAGTCCCACAGATGCTCCTTGTGGTCTTGGGCAAGCCACTTAACCCTCCATTGCCCATGTTCCCTGTAAGTATTAGTCTATGTGTCTCATATCCCCGCGTGTTAAATGTATCCCCCAATTGTGTTGTGACCGCTTTGATTGAAGGATAAGGCGGGATACAAAACTGTCTAAATAAAATAAATAAAATAAATATGCAGTCGGAAAGGTTGAGCATTTAAAATATTTCAGACTGTGTGCGAGACAGTTTAAGCTACTGTTACATGTAACTTTTATTAATCATATAATTTTAGCCATTTAGGTACAATACAGAACAGTAATGTTGCGAAAGTGCGTTAATACCGTTGACAATTTCTGCTACATTTGTGGGGAAGTGACATTTGCCAACCAGAAGAAAAGTATCACTTCTCAACTGAAGAAGGCATATCATCTTTACTTCGGATGCAAGATTGGTGACCAAGACAGGCCTTGGGCCCCACATATATGCTGCGCTACATGTACAACACAGCTTTCACAGTGGTTGAATTGCAAAAGACCATCAATGCCGTTTGCAGTCCCCATGGTGTGGAGAGAGCCAAGCAACTACATAAATGACTGTTACTTCTGCTTGGTTCCTCCTCTTTCCAGCAGAATAATGAAGCAAAAGAAGTCGAGCATAGTCTACCCAAACATTTCGTCTGCATTGAGACCAGTTACACATGGTGAGGGACTTCCTATTCCAGAACCTCCATCAGAATATTCTCTTGATTCATCTGATGAGGACAAGGGTGAGCCGACCTGTTCTTCTTCTGGTCCATCAGCATGCAGTGACCCAGATTTTCACTAGGATGCATTATCAACTCCACACAGAATAACATAGGAAGAACTAAATGACCTGGTTTGTGATTTGGACTTATCCAAGAACAAGGCAGAATTGCAGAGTCCAATAATGGAATCTTCTAGAAGAAGATATCAATATTACTTCATATCGAAAGCGCCACCAGCAGTTGCAGCCTTTCTTCAGAAAGGAAAGTAATCTGGCATTCTGTTCCAATATTGAAAGCCTTGTGAATGCCTTAAAAATCACTCATGACCCACAAGACTGGAGACTATTTATAGACTCTTCGAAACTGAGTCTGAAGGCTGTGCTTTTGAACAATGGAAACCGTCTTCCATCTATTCCAGTAGCGCATGCCATCCACATGAAAGAGACATACGATAACTTAAAGCATCTACTGACTTCCATTAACTATAACAAGTACAGCTGGCACCTCTGTGGTGACTTGAAGGTAGTTGCCCTTTTAATGGGACTGCAGCAGGGATATATAAAATACACGTGTTTCTTATGTGAGTGGGATAGCCGAGTAAGGGATTGGCACTACTTGCGGAAGGAATGGAATCACAGACAAAATGTAACAGCTGGAGAGAAGAATATCCAGCACCCAGCTCTGGTTGAGGCTCACAAAATCCTGCTACCACCCCTTCACATCAAACTAGGTTTGATGAAAAACTTTGTGAAAGCCATGGACCGCACTTTGCCAGCTTTCCAATACCTGCATAAAAAATTCCCTTGACTCAGCGAGCAAATATTAAAGAGGGAGTTTTGGGGGGTCCTCAGATTCGAGAGCTCTTCAAAGATGATTTAAGGAAAAGGCGGTATAAAAAACTTGTTAAATAAAAAATAAATAAAGATGACCAGTTCAACAACTTGCTGCAGGGTGAACAAACATGGAATGCTTTTTGCCTAGTGTCAACAAACTTTCTCGGGAATGTTAGGGCAGAAAACTACAAGGAACTAGTAGAAGACATGCTGATGTAGTATCAGAAACTTGGCTGCAATATGTCTCTAAAGATCATTTCCTTGATTCCCATCTCAATTTCTTTCCTGACAACTGTGGTATGGTTAGTGATGAACAGGGCGAACGTTTTCACCAGGATATCGCAACGATGGAGCAAAGATACCAGGTAAAATGGTCCACTACAATGCTGGCTGACTACTGCTGGACAATGCTGGCTGACTACTGCTGGCTGACTACTGCTGGACTACTGCAGAGAAGCTCCCGAACAGCTGTATAAGAGACAGGCGAAAAAATCTAAGAAGTAGTCTATGACTTGGTTTTTTACAGGTATTAACCGAAGGCCTATTATATTTACTATTGACATGCATTTCGTGATGTAAACATTAATTCTTGTAGATTACAAAAAAACTAGAGCCAACTTTGCAATTTCACTGTCATATTTGTGTTCAGCATATAAAAATTGATAAGAAATGACTTTTTATTTCAGTAACATGACTTTTGTAAAAATTTGTTGAGCAGTGATATCAGGGCTGGGTATGTGTGCTAGTGGAAAGACAGTTGGGAGAGGTAACTTTGTTGCCCTAACAAATACATCTTGAGTGAACTATCTTCCTGATAGATTAACATCAAGAGGCTAAGATCTATGCTATGCACAGAAAGACAAGTCAAGAGCTGCATGTTAAAAACAGGGAAGTTAAATGAAACAGTCTGTATTATGAAGGAACACACCAGCTGAGTGAGGCAATCTTATTGTCTGTTGGAAAATGAACTTTGGATTAAGTTGTGCAAGAGGACTGCATATTAGCTAGGAAAGTTTCTGAATAGAAGCTTGTGTTGGAACATCCACCTGATGGTATGTAATTGCACCTGTAAATATTGTATCAGATTTTTGTGCAGTGTGAACCCAGTGTGAATCTTGGCATGCAATCATTCTGTATTAACTATTGATTACCCCTCCTGATATGTATAGTCAACCGCTGCTGATCGCTGGAAGCAGCGGTATACAAATGTTCTCTAAATAAATAAATAAAACATATAAACAATAAACTAGTGTTTTAACTCATACAGTATATGGAAAAGAGAAGACTCTGCTGAGTTCCTGATCTAGAGAACTGACCTCAAAAGACTGGCCTGTGACAATTCTTACACCGAATTATTAGATTGTATGATCATCTTTCAGCTGAGTTATATAGGGAGATGTCAGGTTCATATTTTCAATAGTTTAATGGCAAGTGGAGGAGTAGCCTAATGGTTAGTGCACTGGCTTGAGAACCAAAAGGCCAGGGTTTAATTCCCACCAGCACTCTTGTAGCCTTGAACAAATCACTTAACCCTCCATTGCCTCAGGAAAAAAATCCAAGTTTTCACATTTCCTATTTAATGTACATTACCAAGTTTAAGTTAAAAGGTAATCCTCGTTCACTGAAATGATAAAGCGGTATAAGAAACCTGTTAAATAAAGTTGGAGGATTCTGATGGGGTATCAGTTATTCATTTTGAGCCACTAACATGCAGGAAAGTGGTAGTGACTTCTTACTTGAAGTTCATGTCATTTACAGAAGTGATCTTAGGTCACTAATGCTATTTCTTGCACAAGATCTGGTGTAAGAAATAAGGGTGTTGGGGTCACTTGGTAATAGTGATCATAGCATGATTGTGTTTGATTTAATAAATGGAGGAAGGACAGCAAGGAAATCCACAGTACTACCTTTTAACTTTCAAAAGGGAGACTGATAAAATGAGGAAAATAGTTAAGAAAAAACTAAAAGGAGCAGTTGAAAAGGTTAAAGATTTACATAAAGCTTGGGTGTTGTTTAAAAATACTATCTTGGAAGCCCAGACCAGCTGTATTCTATGTTTTAAGAAAAGTGGAAGGAAGTCCAAAGTACTGCCAGCATGGTTTAAAGGTGAGGTCAGAGAGGCTATTGTTGCCAAAAGAGCATCTTTCAGGAAATGGAAAAAGGAGCCAAATGACAAACATTGGAAACAACATAAGCATTGGCAAGTTAGATACAATGCATTGATAAGGTGGGCAAAGTGAGAATTTGAGAAGAAGCTTGCTGTGGAAGCAAAAACGCGTAATAAAGACTTTATCAAGTACATTTGTAGCAAAAAACCTGAGAGTCAGTTGGACCATTAGATGATAGAGAGGAAAAAGGGGCACTAAGAGGGGACAAGGCCATCGCAGAGAGACTGAATGAATTCTTTGCTTCGATCTTTACTGAGGAAGATGTAGGGATGTTACCCATGACTGAAATGGTATTTAAAGGTGATGTCACAGAAGAATTGAAAGAAATATTGATACACCGGGAAGATGTATTACAACTATTTGATAAACTGAAGAGTAGCAAATCACCTGGACCGGATGGTATACATCCAAGGATGTTGAAAGAATTGAAAATATGGGATTGCAGACCTCCTATTAGTAATCTGTGAACTATCATTAAAATCATCTGTAATACCTGAAGATTGGAGGATGGCCAATGTAATACCAATTCTTAAAAAGGGTTCCAGGGGTGATCCGGGAAACGACAGATCAGTGAGCCTGACTTCAGTACTGGGAAAAATGGTAGAAACCATTATAAAGAACAAAATTACTGTACATGTAGATGTTGTTGTTGTTAAGTGCCGTCGAGCCGGTGTTGACTCATGGCGACCCTTTGGATAGCTATCCTAAATTGTGTTCAGTCTTCTGTCAGGCAGCTCATTGTTGACTGACTGGTACCCGTAGCTGCTGTTAGTCATGGCTTAATGGGAGACAGCCAACATGGCTTTAGTCAAGGAAGTTCTTGTCTTACTAATCTGTTATCTTTTTTGAAGGTGTGAATAAACAGGTAGACAAAGGTAAGTTGGTCGATATAGTGGATCTGGACTTTCAGAAAGCTTTTGACAAGGTCCCTCATGAGAGACTTTTGGTGAAATTAAAAAGTCACAGGATAGGAGGCAGTGTACTATTGTGGATCAGGAACTAGTTAAAAGACAGAAAGCAGAGGGTAGGGCTATATGGCCAATTTTCCCAATAGAGAAAGGTGAATAGTGGAGTACTCCAGGGATCTCTGCTGGGTCCACTGCTTTTTAACATATTCATAAATGACCTGGAAATGGGAATAATGAGTGAGGTAATCAAATTTGCAGATCATATACATATAAGTACCTAGCAGTTTCCCCAAAAGACACAGGTTCCTCAATGCTTGTATTGGGTCAAGCAGTGATATCCCGGGTCCCTTTTAATAATGGTTTATGGACCTTTCCTCCAGGAACTTGTCCAAACCTTTTTTAAACCCAGCTACACTAAAAACTAGGGCGCGGGCCAGGTACCGAGCGCCCGCATAGTAACCGGGTGCCTGGCCCGAGGCGAACTGGTCCGTGCTGCTCGGGTACGAGCAAGAGGAGAGGGGCGGGGGGGGGGAGGGATAGGGGGGGGGTTCGGCAGGAGCAGGTTGAGAAGGCGACGGGATTGGTTGCCAAAGAAAGAGTGATTTAAATTGATTGGATCCCCTCGCGCGGGTGCGCGTGCAGGGGATCCAACAGCTTGCACCCCCACGCGCCCGAGCCTGTCGGCATCGTGGCACGGTGAGAGGTGCACGCAGAGTTTGATTACACTTTGAGTGAAAAAAATATTTTCTTATATTAGCTTTAAATAGGTTACCCTGTAGATTCATTGCATGTCCCCTAGTCTTTTTATATTCTGATGATGTAAATAAGCGATCTATGTTTACCTGTTCCACTCCATTCATTAATTTATAGACCTCTATCATAGAGCCCTAACCTTTTTAGTCTCTCTTCATAGGAGTAGCCTTCCATCCCCTTTACCATTTTGGTGGCTCTTCTCTGTACCTTTTCTAATAACGCTATATCCTTTTTAAGATACAGTGACCAGAATTGCACACAATATTCAAGGTGTGGTCGCACCATGAAATGATACAGAGGCATTATAATATTATTCAAAGTTGTTAAAACTATGAGGATTGTGAAAAATTGCAAGAGGATCTTGATAAATTGGAAGACTGGGCATCCAAATGACTGATGA
This sequence comes from Ichthyophis bannanicus, assembly GCA_033557465.1. Taxonomy (NCBI): domain Eukaryota; kingdom Metazoa; phylum Chordata; class Amphibia; order Gymnophiona; family Ichthyophiidae; genus Ichthyophis; species Ichthyophis bannanicus. Next base: position 1,607,973,707 of record CM066031.1, read on the forward strand.
AATTTAATGTGGACAAGTGCAAAGTTGTGCAACTAAGAAAAAACAACCCAAACCAGTTACACGATACAAAGTCCCACATTAGGAACCAACACCCAGGAAAAAGATTCAGACGTCATGGATAACATGTTGAAATCCTATGCCCAGTGTGCAGTGGCAGCCAAGAAAGCAAATAAAATGCTAGGAACTTCACGTTGGAAACTATCTGGCAAGTGATTGTTTCCTTGGGGGAAGTTCTAGTTCCACAGATGATATCGTTGACACAAAAGGTTGAGAAGTCTGAAAATAACGTGAAAGCGATGGAGCAATCTATTTTGAAAAATCATGTGGAAGTCTTGGAGTTAAAAAGGAAAGTGGTTACCATTGAAGAGGAGAATGAAGTATATCGGAAGAACTTTTCTTCGGTGCAGGTCAAGTTAGAACATTTGGATAATGCCTCTAGAGCTCACAATTTAAGATTGATAAATTTTCCGAGATTTGCAACGGTGTCTCCTAGAGACAGGTTTTCTCAGTATTTGAGGGAAGTCCTGGGGGTTTCTCAGGAATTAATTCCGCCTTTAGTAAAAATATACTATCTACCTAGGGCTAAATTAGAATCTGGTGTTGTAAATGTTCAGGGAGAGCAAGATCAGGGAAATGTTCTGAAAGTAACTGACCTGTTAGAACGGTCAGATGAGGAAGTGATAGTTCCATCTACATTGTTAATAACATTTGCTTTTTTATCAGATAAGGAATGGTTACTGAAACTATTCTTCCGGAAACGCAATTTGGAGTTTAAGGGATTATTAGTACATATTTATTTATATCTGTCTAAAGACACCCAGCGCCGTCGCAGGGTTTTCTCCTGCTGCGGCCAGGTGTCTTACAATTGGGGGGGCTTTTTTTCTTGAAACATCCATGTAAATGCTTGGTGAAGTATAAATCTGTTTCTTATGTATTTTATGAGCCCTCACAATTAACAGCTTTTATTAGCGCCAGGCGGTTAGAGGCCTCCATTGATGTTACACCTGGGCTCTAAGTGAGAGTAGCTGGTTGTTAAGCTAGTAGTTTGATTTCTGTTTATTTAGGGTTGGGGAATTTTCTTCTTGGATTTTTTTTCCTCCCCCTCTGTGATTTGTGGGCTGGTGTGAACTGATATGTTTTATATTGCCTTATTTTTTGATTTCTTGGGTTTTTTTTGTTTCCTGTATATCGGTACTATTTCTGCAAAATTGTGATGTAACATTCTTGTATATATTTTGAAAACTTTATAAATAATAAATAAAAAAAAATGCTAGGAATCATAAGGAAAGGAAGGGAGAATAAAACAAAAGATAATGCCTCTGTATCATTCCATGGTGTGACAACACCTTGAGTTTGTGTGCAATTCCAGTCACCGTATCTTAAAAAGGATATAGCGTTATTGGAAAAGGTACAGAGAAGAGCCACCAAAATGGTAAAGAGGATGGAAGGCTACTCCTATGAAGAGAGACTAAAAAGGTTAGGGCTCTTCAACCTGGAAAAGAGATGGCTAAGGGGAGATATGATAGAGATCTATAAATTAATGAATGGAGTGGAACAGGTAAACGTAGATCGATTGTTTAAACCATCAAAATATAGAAAGATTAGTGGGCATGCGATGAAGCTACAGTGTAACCTAGTTAATTAAAATAAGAGAAAATATTTTTTCACTCAACGTTTAATCGTCTCTGGAATTTGTTACTGGAGGATGTAGTAAAAGCTGTTAGTGTAGCCGGGTTTAAAAAAATGTTTGGACAACTTCCTGGAGGAAAGGTCCATAAACCATTATTAAAGGGGACCCAGGAAATTCACTGCTTGCCTCAATACAAGCACTGTGGAACCTGTGTCTTCTGGGGAAACTGCTAGGTACTTATGACCTAGATTGGCCACTGTTGGAAACAGGATACTGGGCTTGATGGACCTTGGTCTGACCCAGTATGGCATATCTTATGTTCATATGTTCTTATGCTGTGTAAGTATGCTGCTACTTCACTATTAGATACATGTCCTTCCGGTTTAATTAAATAGAATAAGTTTGGGTATAAGATCACTTTTCTTGGAGATAGTTTCCCTAACCCTTGACGATTCCAGCAGTGAAACCCCGAAGAAAACTCCTAACTTTGAAGGAAATATGTCAGAAATCTATTGTCCGGATTTGATTCTTCTACTTTTTGTATAAACTGGTAGAGAAGGCAGTGGCCAACCAAATTCAAAAGTATGCAGTTGGGCATGATATTTTAGATGTTAACTAGTCATAATAAAATATCAACATTCACAGTTATTTTGGGTGACCATCTGTACTTCGCTAGGTGTATGGACCAGGCCTGTACTTAGGTGAAAACAACAAAGACAGTTACCTCTGTCACCACATTTTGATAGCAACATACTTGGGAACTGCTGTTTACTGCTCAGACAGCCTGCAGAGAGTAGGAGGAATGGGCTGGACAGGGGAATAGATCAATTATTTTCTTATCTGGTATATCCATTCCAATTTTACCCCCTGCCTTTCTGTGTCAACAGGCAGCACATGGAGAGAAAAATGAGGGGAGGAGCTGGAATACACAGCTTAGCCTAAAGCTGCCTGTGTCCCAGGGCTTAGGAACTCAGCTGTTATCATTATGGGAGAGGGGAGTGATTTATGCAGAGCTTCCAAGTTAACTCGTTTTGGACCAGCGTGTTTTACATACATAAGGTTTCCATACTTACTACTCCACTGTATACTAATTAATGGTTATAAATTCAATGGAACTGTGTTTAGCTATTATCGTTATGTCAAAAAGTGTTATTTACAGATTTTTTTATCTGAGATCTAGTTAGTTTAATAGGTATTCGAAGTTTGCTGATTTTGACGGTACTGGCAGCTCAACATAAAAAGATCACAAAAAATAGTAAGGAGCTTAAAATGCTGTAATAGCTACTATTTTGCAAATAAAAGTATTTGTAAACTTTAGAAAATAGGTTTAGATAACCGTAAGTTCTTTAGTATCAGAGTGATTGGTGCGTATATCGACCTTGTATGTTTTTCATACACTGAGCTAATATGTTGTCGAAACTAATTGCTGTCAAGCATTCTATTCTAGGTGTTTCAATGGTGCAATATCGACGCACTGCATAAGGCGCACAATAACACGGAAGTTTAAAAAAAAACAAAAAACGCCGGAGGTGCCTGGGAGGGCCGGGTTGCTCGTGGTCTCGGTTTGCTGGGTGCTGTTGGAGCTATTGGGACAGCAGGAGGTTATCCTGTATAAAAAAAAAAACAAAAAAAAAAAAAACAAAGGAATATACCTGCAATCCCATGTGAGGAACTGAGCTTAGGTCCTGGTCAGGGGAGGGGGCTTGAGGGGTGCAGGTAGCATGGGGGGCCATGGTGCACTCGTCGAAGGGTTCGGGGGGGGGGGTGGCAGAGGGGTAAGGGCATTGGTGGTAGCACTCTGAGAGTGAGAGGCCGGTCTCGGGGGGTTAGAGTGTCCTCAGGAGCTGGGGCTGTTGTGCAGCCTGCTCGGGTGGCCAGGGGAGCAGCGAGACTGCGGAAGAGGGGCAGCAGGCGGGGTTGTGGGGGGCTGGATAGGGGGGTTTCTGGTGTAGGGTTGGCGGGGGGTGCGGAGGTGGAGGTCGTGTGCCACGGGCAGGTTAGGCAAGGACCGGTAGGGGGCAGGGGGGTGGAGGGGAGCCGGGTGGATAGTGCTAGAATGCCGGGACAGCTGGGGGGGATGGAATTGGCAATGGGGGTACCAATCAGCCCCCCAGGGGCGGGCACTTTGGCCCGGGGGGTCCGGTCAGGCAGGGGTTGCTGGTTGGCCCCCAGTGGCTGGGCAGCCCATGGGGATGGGACCCGGTGGGTTCGGGTGGGGGGATTGGAGCGGGATGGGATTCCCGGGTAGAGGGGTGCTGCCTGCATGGGGGGGACGACCATCTGGGCCACAGGGGGTCTCGGTACGTCTGCATGGCCGCTAGGGGGTGGTATAGGCTGGGGGGCTGGGCAGCATGGAATGGGTCCTCCTGCTGGTGGTGCTTCTTTTTCTTGGCAGGTGCCAGCGAGTGGTGTGGCGGCAGCTGGCGAGGCATCCGCAGTCGGTCGATAGCCCAGGGTGCGGAGCAGTCCAGCGCGACCGTGGCGGTGCCAGTGGCTGGTGAGCGCGCGGCGGATGGTGAGTCTGGGGGGATTACGGGGGGGGGGGAGATGGTGGAGGCACATTAGGGGAAGAGGGGGAGGCGGCTCCGGGGGGGGGGGGGCAAGGTTAAGGCAAAGAGGAAGCACAGGCATCGTTGTAGACAGAGCTCGTCTTCCTCGTCCTCCTTGTCGTCGGCGAGTTCGTCAGATGGGGAGGGGATGGGGAGGGGGGCAGGAGATGGGTCAGTGTCCTCGGTGGTGCGTTGTGCGGAATTGTGGGAGGGGGTGCCACGCAAATTGAGGCGGCGAATACTAAAACGCCGGTATATTGATATTTTCCGGCTTTTGGATGGGAGAAAGCGCTCGGGAGAGAGTAGGAAAAAGCGCAAGGATGATGTGAAGGCGGGGAGAGTGCGGAAGGTCTCCGCAATACGTTGAATTGGACCCGCGCTTTTTTGTGTATGGCGAGTGTGTGTGGGCATGCGGACCCAAGTAAGTATGGGGAGTTGTTGGCTTTTGCGGATGCCATCCTGGCAGCGTCACAGGCACACGAGGGCTGGGCTTGGCTCAATTATGATGAAGAATTCCGGGATATGATGGAAGAAAATAGGCAGTTGTCATGGGGGATGAAGGATATTAATCTCTGGCTGACACAGATGTGTGCGAAACGGGGTAGTGCGAGTGGTGCAGGGGGGGTTTAGCAAGGCAGGGGGTCAGGCTTTGGCAGCGCCCTTTCGGTCCTTTTGGGCAACGGGGGCACCGCCAGGGTCGCCCAAAAGTGGGCCGGGGGGAGACGTATGCTGGCGTTTTAATAAATCGTCCTGCCCCTTCCCGGACTGTAAGTTCCGGCACGCGTGCTCACTCTGTGGGGCGGGTCACTCGGCGACGAAGTGTAGTCGGAAGGCGGTGGCCGGGGCGCCAGGGGGGGTAAGTAACAGGGGGAATGGGGGGTTGGCGCCTACCCCCATTAAACTTCAGGCGTTGCGGCTGTGGTTGGAGAGATACGTAGGCACGGGCACGGCATGGAGGCGAGTCTGTTATGGTTGGGTTTCTCGGAAGGATTTCGGATTCCGTTTCAAGGTGGTAGATGTGTGGAGTAGTAATGCTAGCTCTGTGCGCAGTTTGGCGGAGGTGGCACGCGTTAAGATTGCGATGGAATGTGCCTTGGGCAGAGTGGCTGGCCCTTTCCACCATCCCCCCTTTTCGCCTTTCATCGTGTCGCCGTTGGGGGTCATCCCAAAGAAGGAGTGTGGCTGTTACCGTCTGATCCACAACTTGTCCTTTCCGCCTGGGGATTCGGTGAATGACCATATCCCGCAGGAGCTGTGTTCAGTGCGATATGCGTTGTTTGATGAGGCATTAGAGCTGGTGCGCAGGTGTGGCAAGGGGGCACGGATGGCGAAGGTGGACATCGAATCGGCTTTCCGGCTGCTTCCGGTGCACCCGTCAGCGTTTCCGTTACTGGGATTTCAATTTGATGACCAGTTTTATTACGATAAGTGTCTGCCAATGGGTTGTGCTATCTCCTGTTCTTATTTTGAGGCCTTTACCTCCTTCCTACATTGGGTGCTCGTACAGCGATCGGGTGTGAGTCTGTAGTGCATTACTTAGATGATTTCTTGTTTGTTGGGCCTCCGCAGTCGGCGATCTGTGCTTTTTTGTTGGGATCCTTCCAGGAGATGGCTGCTGAGTTTGGGGTTCCGTTGGCGGGGGAGAAAACGTTTGGGCCGGTGACGCGCCTTTCTTTTCTGGGGATCGAAATAGATTCAGTGGAATTCATGGTGCGTTTGCCGCTAGATAAAGTGGGGAGGCTACGGGCTTTAGTGGCGGCAGTGGGTTCGGCCTCTAAAGTGACCCTGAAGGATCTGCAGGCTCTGGTGGGTCATTTGAATTTTGCCTGCCAGGTTATTGCTATGGGGAGGCCTTTTGCGCGTAGGCTGTCATTAGCCATGGGAGGTGTGCGGCGCTCGCATCATCATATCCGCGTGACGTCGGGGATGAGGGAGGATATGCGGGTGTGGGAGTCCTTCCTGGCGGATTTTAATGGCTGCGCGCTGGTGCAGGCGCCTGAGCTGTCGAACGCAGACCTGCAGTTGTTCTCAGACGCGGCAGGCGGTTTTGGGATGGGGTTGTACTGCCAAGGGTCATGGTGTGCAGCGGCCTGGCCGCCAGTGTGGAAGGAGTGTGGGCTGACCCGTAATGTGACCTTCCTGGAGTTGTTCCCGATAGTCGTAGCATTCTGGGTGTGGCCGGATAGGTTGCGGGGTGTGACAACGCCGCGGTGGTACAGGTGATTAATCGACAGTCGCCTAAATGTCCTCGGGTAGCGGCGTTAATGCGGTTATTTGTCCTAACCTGTCTGCGTCTCAATGTTATGGCGCGGGCACGGCATGTGCCGGGAGCGCAAAATGCCATAGCTGATGCTTTGTCCCGTTTTCAGTGGGTGCAGTTTCGAGCCTTGGCCCCCGGAGTGGATGAGTCATCGGCGGTGGTGCCGGAGCACCTTTGGCGGGTTGGGACTCAGGAGTGATGGATTTGCTATGGTCCTCAGTAGCTCCAGGTACGTGGGCGGCGTATGAGCGCGGGTATGCCACGGTTCAGGAATTTTTATGGGAACATGGATGGAGAGGGGGGCAGATGTGATGCACGGTTGTTCGGGTCATTCATAGTGTGGGCAAAGGGGCATGGCTGGTCTCAGACATCAGTGAGGGCGGCTTTGGCGGGTTTCTCTTTTTTCAGCAAAGTGGCAGGATGGGGCAGTCCTAGTACGTCGTTTTTGGTGAAGCGGCTGTTAGCTGGGTGGGTGAAAGAATGGCCGCCTGTTCGTGACTGGCGCCGCCCCATATCTCATGACTTGCTGGCGCGTATGTGGGTGGTATTGATGGAGGTGGCGGCATCTGAATTTGAAGCGGCGTTGTTTCGGGCGTTATTTGTTACGGCTTTCTTCGGGGCATTTCGGGTTAGCGAGTTAGTCCCTAAGTCCGGTAGGGGGGTGGCCCGGGGTGGGCTAGAGGTTCAATACGTGGAAATCCAGGAGGCGTCAGTGCGCATTTTTCTGGTGCGCTCGAAGACTGATCCACGTGGGGAGGGAAGGGAAGTGCTGTTGAGGGCTCTTCCTGGGCTTAGTTCTTGCCCGGTGCGTAATTTGGTGGACTATATGCACCGGTGGCCTGACGTGGAGGGTTTCCTGTTTCATCATGCGGATAGGAAACCTGTCACGCAGTTTCAGTTTACGGCGGTGATGCGCTTGGCCCTGCGGCGATTGGGCTGTGCTGAGCGGCAGTATGCGTCCCATTCCTTCCGGATTGGGGCGGCGACCAGCGCGGCGGCTGCGGGGCTGGGGGGTGAGGTGATCCAACGGATCGGTAGATGGCGGTCGGAGGCTTTTGAAGGTTATGTCCGCCCGGAACGAGTATGAAGGAGTTCGGGGGGGGGGGGTAGGGGGTGCAGGGGGGGTTATTAATGCTTTGTTTCCTGTTTCAGGGTTGCTTCTGGGTTCGGACCCCTGGCTAGGCGGTGCCGGAGCGGGTCCGGCGGAAGAGTGGTGGATCATCGGGCACTCCTTCGTGTACTGGGCGGAGAGGAGAGCCGTGCTGCGCCCCTTGGGACTGCATCTGGGACTGGCAACCCGCAACATTCGGTTGCTCTGGATGGGGGAGCGTGGCATGCGGTGGTGGCAGCTTCTCCCTTGGATGCGGCGGCAGATGGACCGGCGGCAGTGACCAGCGGGGGTGTTGCTACATTTAGGTGGTAACGACCTCTCCAATTGGACATGTAGGCAGCTCATACGAGCGGTGCAGCGGGACATCAAGGTGCTTTGGGAGAACTGGCCGGGAGTGTTGATTGTCTGGTCGGACATTATTCCTCGGCCGGCCTGTCAGTCGCAGCGGTGGTGGTCGCGCGGTTTGGCAAAAGTCAACCGGCAGGTTGGCCGGTGGCTGCAACAAGCGGGGGGTTGGCAGGTGCTGCACCCTTGGGCAGACCCAGGGTGCGCGGGGCTGTTCCGAGCGGACGGTGTGCACCTTTCGCCCGTGGGCCAGGACCTGTTATTAAATGACTGGCAGGAGGCGCTTGAGCGGTGGGCTGGTCACAGCTTTGTGGGGGGGGGGGGGGGCGGTGCGAGGAAAGATAAACAACCACGCACCAGTTGCGGGGTGGAGAGTCCACGCTCGCCGAGGCAGCGGGGCTTCAACTAATTTAGGAGCAGTGGGGGAGCGGAGGGCTCCCCGAGGTGGGGCGAGGCATCCCGGTTGGGGGTCTCGGCCCGGTTTAGGGTGGTATGCCGGCCTTTGCTACTAGCATGGCAAGGCAGGCGGTGGGGGTTCGGGGGTGGAGAATGCTCAGCCTTGCTACTAAGATGGCGGGTGTGGGCATTGTCCGGTGCTGGGGGGGGGGGGTTGTTGTTATTTGGGGATGTTGAATACGTTGGCCCATGTTGGGCCGGTTATGTTATGTTACATGTTTTGAATAAAGCTGCGACCAGAGTTGTACCATGATTAGTCTCCATGGTGTTTGTGTGGATGGGGGGGGGGAGGATAGATCAAGGGGGGTTAATTGGCTAAGAGGCAAGGTGGGCCTCTGGGTTACCAGAGTTAATGTTGTCTAAACTAATTGCTGTCAAGCATTCTATTCTAGGTGTTTCAATGGTGCAATATCGACGCACTGCATCAGAAGTGTTTTCACATGTATCATATTCCGCCGTCAGAATGGAATGTTGTCAAACTATATTATATCATAATAACGTGTTTTAAATAAAAACTGCAGTTTCAATAGTATCATACAGTATGTTTATGTCAATGAATATTGAACTGAATTCTATCTTTTCTGAAGACGGACAATATACTATATTGGACCAGTGTATGAAAAACATACACTATGTGAAACTTCTATTTTCTGCAAAGTTTTAATATTTTTTATTATTGCCGTTGTTTCATAGTTGTTTGAGTGTAACAAATCTAATAAATCATCCAGAACAGAGAAAGAATATGCGAGCTGAACAAAACAGGTTAATCACTTCTGTTTGGGACTTATATCCAAAGAAGTGTGATATTTGTAGTTCCTGATTCTAGCCATTAAAATCAGTGCCATTATGTACCAGGATAGAGGTGACAAAAATACAGGATTGACCAAAATATCTGCCTCTGCTAATGGTGAGAGAGAAAAGAAAAAGAGTTCTGTGATGATAGAAGGAGAAAAGTGTTAGGATGCAGCCTGGGGGTCATGGGAGAATATTAGGATCATCCTTGGAGAGAAACCATGTGTGAGAGAGTATGGATTAGTGGAGTAGAGTAGGAGATTAAGAAAAATGATACATACACACACGCGCACAAACACCTGATAATTAATGCAAATCTTCGGGTGATCATACCTCAAAAGTTCTTGTTCTATTTTAAATGGCTTTTTCGTGGGATTTCACCTCCATTTATATGTATTGCATTTTCTACTGGTGAGTGAAAAGCCCCTTCTTACTGTGTCTTCTATGCCAACGTTATGTTTTTATTTGGCTTTATTTTACATATATTATCCTTAGAACATTATGTGGATCAGATGCCATCATTTTGGTCAGATACAGCCATCGTATTAGCACATAATATGTTGTTTTACTTCGACCACAAATGTCACCGTTCCCATTTAGTCACATACATTTCAAAGATACAATTAAGACAAGATGCCGTTTCGCGGCTCAAATTTACTTTGTTTGTATATGAGAACTTAACCACTTATTATATTTTATATTTTAATGCCTTATGCAACTTGACGTATTCTCATTGCTCATTTGTAATTAAGGTGCATGACAGGTTTCCAACTCTGTCAGTTTCCAACTACTATTTTTTTTCGTCCTTCTTTTACATTTATGGCTATCGATCTCTCTAATATGGGCCTTAGGATACTATTTCATGTTCAACCTGCACCTCTTTACCGTTTCTTATAATTGTTTTTTCAAAGTAAGTACACTTTTTAAATTCTTTAGCGGGTCTTAGGTTGCTTTTACATAATTTTTTAGTGCATTAGAAACCTTTTGTTATTTATACTAATAAAGAAGTCTGTCATCGTATATTTTTTATTATATCTCCTTGCCTATTGATTTGATGTATGAGATGATGGGCCCCCAATTGTAGCCTGGATTAAGTTGTCATTTTTAACTTGACATTTCCCGTTTACCATGATTGTACATAACTCAGCAGTTATTAACTAGATAATTCCTTCCTTATTTGGCCACACTCATCTTTTCCACTAATTTTTGCTTTAATACTTTATTATTTATTTATTTTTTAAAAAGCCCTCGGTTTACATGCTACCTTTATGATTTTAGATGAAGTTTGCATTTAACATGTTATGTTGTTCTGTCCTCAGTTTTCAACATTTTGTTATTACCCCTTGTGGGTACAGAGTAGCTGACTTTCAGCTTTTAGTGAGTTGATGATTTTTAAATACAGTTTTTATGTTTTTTATCATTTTTTATATATGTTATTTACTCTTTGGCACATCGGTAGTATTTATATGTTTATAATATTTGTTTTCATCTTAATCAGTTTTTTATTGTTTTTTCCTTTATTCATCTTAACTATTTATTTATATATTTATGGAATCATATTTATGATTAACTTTTTTATATATGCAATTTAGTTTGTTCAGTTATACATTTATATGGATTTTTAGCTTCCTTATGCCTATTTTTACGTACTTTGTCACAAAACATTTTATTTATTTATTTATTATTATTATTAGCTATTTATGTATTTCTATGTTTTTAGTGATCAAAGTCCACTGAAGAAAGCCAGATTGGCCGAAACACGTGTAGGGTGGACCTCCTCAATAAAGCTGTTTCCTTCCAAGGGTTTCTCATTGCCTGCTTTTGTTTTGCGTGTTTTCCTGGCTGCAAATGGAGTGTTTCTTTGATTGTGTTTTGCCACACCATTTTTACCCCTTGGAAGGATGTCCTTAGTTTTATTGGTGAAGAATTACAACTGTTACCCGATGAACCTTTCTTCAATGATGAAGACATTCCTTCAGAAAAGGATCAGGCACGGGAAATTTGGTACATTTGACACAGAGAAACATTAGGGAGGAAATGTACGCTGCCTTCCTGTTAGACCTCTGCCATGCCAAGGTCATACCTCGGGGAATCCATGTTATTGAAACTCTGGGTATGTACTGTGATGATGAACAGTTTATACAAAGTTGGAATTCTATGTTGACTAAATGTTCACTAGATCTAATGATTCTTGTGATTCGGACTTCCAATAAGAGGACAGAACGTAACATTATAAAAAGTGAAGCTTAATTAAAAGCACTTAAGTGGAGGATAATAGATTTGACAAACTGCTCTCAGATTATAACAAGAATTTGGAGTCCTATAAGAAAGCTATCAAAGAGAAGAAACTTTCCAAATTCAGACGAGACGAGGATGACTACTGGTTCGGGTGTGTCTGTCCTTGGCGTAAGAAAAATTGTGCTTCCAAAGATTACCATAAGAGGAACAGAACTACCTACAAGCACAACCCTATCCAAGAAGACCATATAGACCTCAAGGCATGTCCAGCTAAAAAGAGGATTAGAAGCCAGTCTGATGAACAGTTGGACTCTTCTGCTCCACTGTTTAATTCAGATTGCTTATCATCACAGGATTTTTGCAAGGACAAACTTTGGAAAGGAGGAAGGAAGGGGCCTTCCACATCCATACCACAGAACAGGGATCAGTACAAAGAACAGGAAAATCACAGGTTAAATTACCAATCCCATTATCTGGGTCTGGGATGGGGATGGGGACGGAGATGGCAAGAGGGGACTCGGCTGGCCTCTTACAAGGAATAATAGACAATGTCCTTAATCTGTCAGATATTTACCTAACCTCCATTCAGATAAATGTTTTAGAGAAAGGCCTTTCCTTTGTCCCAATTGCAGAAGGTGATTCTTTTAATACCAAGGTTGATTTTTTTCAAATTCATTAAAAAAATAAAGATCAAGGAGTTCTTTTCAAATATTTAGTCCACATACATTGATCCATCTGTTATACATAGGAAATCTACATGGTTACCACCAAGTAGTACTAACTCTGCCATTGACATATTTGAAAAGGCCGTCCTTAAAGGGATTAAAGATTTGAAAGATAAGAAAAGTTGCACCTTTCACAATATTACATATGAACATCGATAAGTGCTTAAGGCATTAAAATCAAATTTTACATTGGTCATTAAACTGGCTGACCAGGGTGGGGCAATAGTTGTCATGAACCACTAAGACTATATTTCGAAAATTAAAAGACAACTTCAGGAACAATGTTCCCTCTAATTTTCTGTAGGCTGTGTGCGCATAAAACATCAGCTGTGCAACTTTTGAAGGAAGGTTAAATTTTTGTGTGCCACATAACGACACTCGGAGTTATATACTTTAAAATTTGACTACACGTCAGAATACAGTATGTACACCACATTGATTTTCATCAAATTAAATGAAAATAGACGATTACTAAATGAAGCAGAACATTTCTAGTAATTACAATCACAACTTTTACATTTTAAGACGTCTGTGTTGTTTTCTATCAGAATCAGAACCGTAATTTTTGTGCGCTCTGTTGTAAAGTATGTGCGCTCACTCGGTGAGGTGTGGGTGCGTGCACACGCGCACAGCTTAGAGGGAACAGTGTTCAGGACAAAACATTTTATGTACGGCTAGACAAGGATCCTACACCACTGTTGAAACAAAAGTTGGATGCTCTTATCCAAACTGGCGCTGAAGTAGGATATTGGACCAAAAAGAGCAAAGGTTTTTGACAGTATCACATCCAGTTGTCCCTACAATTTACATATTACCCAAGAATCATAAGTCATTGCACAATCCCCCTGGTCACCCCATCATATCTGCTATCGGTTCCTTGTTTGAACCTGTTTCCCAGTTTCTAGATGTTCTTTTGCGACCATTTGTAACACAAATGTCCTCTTATACACGTGATTCTGCTCATATTATTCAAATTTTATAGACTTTCACAGGATACCATAGTAATCTCTTGCTAGTTACCCTGGATATTGTTTCTTTATACACTAACATACCACAGATTGAAGCTATAAATGTGTTAGAGGATATATTTTTACAACATGAAGAGAGATTTAAATGTTTTCCTACTTTTTTCCCCTTGCAGATGGCCCACCTAGCCCTTACTAACATGTTTGTTTTTTTGGGGTTGATGGGCTGTTTTACCTACAGGTTAAGGTGGCTATAGGTTCATCTATGGCACCATATGTAGCGAATTTATATGCTGCTTTATGAGAAAAAAATTTCTGACTGATCATCCCTTTAAAAATAATGTCAAATTGTGGCAGCGTTACATAGACAATATCTTTTTTATTTGGGATGGAGATCGAGCCCTGTTGGATACCTTTTTGGATTGGTTGAATACCCTTGATCAACATCTACAATTTGAGGCTTGTGTAGATAAGGCAGTTTCTTATCTTGATATCAGGATCATTAAAGGTGAACAGGGATTCCAAACAGATCTATTCCACAAGAATACCGTTCACAATCACTTTACAATTTGATAGCTTCCACAATGCAAATAGTTCCTTAAAAATAATCTTCCAGTCAATCAGTTCCTCAGAGCCATATGTATCTGCTCAGACCCTGTAGATTTTGAATACAACATGGCTATACTTTTGTGACCAATTTTTTGAAAAGAAATATACTCTCAAACATGTATCTTGGGCATATAAGCGAGCTAAGGAAACTCCGCGAGACACACTTTTTTTTAACTCGGAAGAAATCAGCAACTGATAAGATTGTTTGCCCCCTCTTATGTTCTACCAAATCTAAACAGATTTCAGAAATCATACATAGAGAGTGGCACATCATCCAAACAATTCCAGCTTTTGAATCACAGGAGGTCATGATAGCATACCGTAGAAATCAGAATTTATCCAATATTTTGGTGCCGTCTGCCCTGCCAGTTCCATGTCGGAAACCAATAACTATGGGACACTTCCTCTGTGGTTCTTGCTCTGTCTATGATTTAGTGATTACAACAAAAGGTGCCTTTATACATCCCTCTACTTCTGCTAGGTTTCCATTAACTAGTTTCACTGCTTGTCAAACTAGAAATGTAATTTATGTGATTATCTGTCCATGCAATCTGCTGAATACAGGGAAAATCGCGAGGCCGCGGGCAGGGTTCCGGCGGCCGACTCTAACCGGGCGCGCGGCCCGGCGCTGGGACCCCGTGCGTGGCCTCGCTGAAGGGCGCGAGCGCGCCTTTGAAATTGATTGGCTCCCCGTGGTCTGCGCCGCGTGGGAGCCAATCATTTATTTTATTTATTTATTTATCTATTTCTTCTATACCGCCCCTTCCAGAGATCAGGGGCGGTTTACATGGAACAATTGCATACATTTGCATAACATTACATAGAACAAGAACTTCTTAACTTTTTACATATAACAGAACAGTAAATTGTCAGAACTATTTACAGGGTGTATACTTTTGTATACTGCTGAATTTACAGGGGAATGTCAGCGAGCTGACATTGCTATTTATAGAAATTATTTACAAGAATACATGATTCGCTATTCAGGTGTGTGTGAGTGTGTGTGTGTATAAGTGTGCGTGAGTTTGTGTGTGTATGTGAGTGGGTTTGTGTGTGATGGAATTTATTTCCATTTTTTTCGTGGGTTGTTTGGGGTGTCTTTGGGGGCTGTTAGAGGAGTTGTGTGTTCAGTTAATTGTGTTTCATGGGGTTTGTTGCTGGGTGGTTTGTGTTTCATGGGGTTTGTGTTTCATGGGGTTTGTTGCTGGGTGGTGGAAGGGGGGGAGTTGCGGCCAGCAGCCTCCGCGTGGCAGTTCAAGCGGAGGCTGTTTTGGGGTGCCGGCGTCTTCAGGTGCTCCGGAAGGCGGGCCGTTTCGCTTCGGTCTGAGCTGCGGAGATTCGGGGCGACGCCGTCGTTGGAGGTGCTGGCAAGTTGAGGGCTGGGTGTGCGCTTCAGCCGGGTGTTGATGAGGTAGGCAGGGGGGGGGGGAGGTAAGGTAATTTCAGGACGAGGAATAAAAGGGGGGCAATTTGCAAAGTAACTGCATAAATGCAGTTCGGCAGCCACCGCTGTGTTTTAGCCCGGCTAGCTGTGGGGGCTTATCAGCCCGTGGGGCTTCCTGCACCACGCGGGCGGGTCGGTGCGAGGGGTTTGGCCCCGGGAGGTGCTGAGGGGTCGGGTGCATGGGAGTGGGGGCGCTCTCGAACTCTAGGGTCTGTGGGGATGGGTAGGGGGCCTCTCAGCCCTGGTAAGGGGGTGCTGGGGTTTCTGTGGTATGTGGCCACAGTGTGGTGCAACAGACACAGCCAGTGCCTGTAAAACCAGAGGGTCACAGGTTCAAATCCCAGCTGGGGCTCCTGCCAACCCATTCCCCATAGTTTTGCTGCGCGGGGTCCTGGGGACGACGACGGCTCGGCGTCCCGGGGGGGGGGGGGGTGATGGGGCCGACAAGGGGGAGTGGAGGAGTAGCCTAGTGGTTAGAGCAATTGCCTGGTACCCAGAAGATCAAGGGTTCAATCCCCACTGGCACTCTTTGTGACCTTGGGCAAGTCACTTTACCCTCCATTGCCTCAGAATAAAAGGCTGGTGGCACTACAAAAAAAACAAAAAACAAAAAACAAAAACAAAACCCAAAATGCTCAGTAGTAGTAATAGTATTAATTGTGTTGGTAATTTTTCTAGAGCAGAGCCTCAGCACAAGGGTTCAGACACTGACCGGTGGTCAGGGGTCAGGGGTTCATTCCCCCACTGTGCGCAACAACAAAAAAAAAAAGACTGGCTGAGGCATTCATTTTCAGGGGTAAAAGTGCTTTCGAAGGCATATTCATTTGAGTTGCTGCCTGTCCAGCGGGGGGTCTGGGGGTAGCAGGGGGTGTGTTGTGGGTTCAGTGGCCTGCGGGAGGCGTACGGCCTGAGGGTTCCCAGTTGGACGGTGGCTATGGGGTGCCCACTGGCTGGCCCCCTGACCCCGGAGGCTCTGGGGGCATCAAGGGGACCGTCTATGGGGGCACAATGGGTGTGTGGGGGACAGGGTTCATCTCGGGGGGGATGGGAGTGGGCTGTGGCCTTCAGCGTGGTCAAGGGCAGCCCCCCCCCCTGTTTTTTCCTTTTATGTCTCCACAGGGATTGATTTGGTGCGGCCCTCCTGGCAGTCGAGTGCCGCGGGATGCAAGGGCTGGTCGTCTTCGGCGGCGGAAGCGTCGATGCAGTATGGAGCTGAGTTGGCACAGGGACGGCCTGAGGATAGCGGGGGTGCCGAAGGTGCAGATGGTCCAGCGGCGAATGGGGGCCACTGCGGTGTCGGTGCCTGCGGAAGGTGAGACTGGTGAGTTGCATGGGGGTACGGGCGATGGGGGGGGGCGTTCGCTGGTGGCGAGGGTGGGGGGTGGTGCGCGGGCAAGCGCTAGCGGTCGTGTCGGAGCTCTACCTCGTCCTCCTCTCCTTCTTCGAGCGTTCGTCTGGTGGGTACGGAGGGCTGCTGTCGCGACAGGGGGGGACGGCAGAGGGGCGGTGGCTCTAGTGCGGGTTGAGTTCCTCTGGCTTGAGAGGAGGACGCGCTCTGGGGAGAGTCGGAGGAAGAGGAAGGTGAATGAAAGGGGGTAGGGTCCGGAAGGGGGCGTGTAATGTGGTGGGGCCAACACGATCCGGGCCGGTATGGGATGTTGTTAGCGTATGCCGATTCCATCCTGGAGGCGTCGCGGACGCACGATGGTTGGGCATGGCTGAATTAAGAGGAGCGGTCAGGGATTGGAGGGTGGCGAACCGTGCGCTTTCCTGGGGTGCGCAGGATAGTATCCTTTGGATGACTTAGCTGTCGGCTAGGTCTAGTGCCGGTGGGGGGGGGGGAGGGGGAAGGGTAGTTGCGGGGCGGGGGTGGGGGCGGTGTGGGCGGAGAGGGGCGCTGGCGCTTCATCCGGTACGCCTGCTCCTTTTTCCAGACTGCACATTACAGCACGTTGTGTTCCTGGTGCGGAGGTCCTCAATCGGCCTTCAGGTGCATTAAAAAAAAAAAAAAAAAAAAAGAAAAAGTAAAGAGGTGCCGCGGGGGTGGCCGGATCCTCTGCGGATGGGCAGTGGGTGGTGGGGGGCGTGCGCCCTCGCTGATGCGGGTCGAGGCCGTTTTGGGCGGCGGAGGCGCTATCCTGGGAGGCGGGTGGCGGTGATTTTGTCAGGTGGTTGTCGGTTTGGTTTCTTTATCTCGGTGCGCTGCTGGGTGTCGGACTCGAGTGCGCGGAACTCCCCGGCTGTACGGCGAGGGGGCTGCAGTCGTTCCGGACCAGTAGCGAGGGAATTGCGGTTGGGGTGAGTGGCGGGTCTTTTCCCGGAGCCTCCTTGGGTATCATACCCAGGGGAGTGTACAGGGCAGTTCCGTTTGATTCATAATTTGTCTTGTCTACTTGGTGCGTCCGTTACCGATCACATTCCGCGTGAGTTCTGTACGGTACGGTATGCGTCCTTTGACGAGGCGGCTCTGATGGTTTGGGGGGCAGGTCGGGCCGCCCTGATGGCAGGGGTTGACATTGAATCTGCGTTTCGCCTATTACCGGTGTTCCCGTCTGCGTTTCCTTTCTTCGGATTTGTTGCGGGGGGGGGGGGGGGTATGATTTTGGCGAGTGCATGCAGAGGGGCTGTTCCGGCTCTGGCGCTTATTGTGAGAGGTTCTGCACCTTCTGTCAGTGGGTGCTGGTTAAGTCATCCGGCTTGTCGACTGTGGTGCTTTGCTTGGAGGATTTTGTTTGTGGATGTGGCGCAGTCGGGGGACTTGCCAGGAGCTGTTGTCTGCGTTTGACATCCAGCACGGGAGTTCGGTGTACCGTTGGTGGCAGGCAAGACGGAAGGTCCGACGGTACGATTGACCTTTTGGGGGTGGAGTTGGATTCTGAGGAGTTGGTGGCGCGTTGCCGCGGGATAAGGTGACTTGCTGGCGGGTTTCGATGGCTAATGTGTTGTTGTCTCGCAAGCCTTCCTTGAGGGAGCTGTAGGCGTGGGGGTCCTTAGAAGTTGCGTGTAGGGTGATCCCAAGGAGGAGGGTGTTTTCCTGCCGGCTGGCGTGTGCCACGGCCGGGGTAAGGAAGCCTCACCATCGCCTTCGGGTCACAGGGCCATGTGGGCAGATCTGATGGTGCTGAGTTGTTGGAGGACTTCAATGGGGTCTGCTATTTTGAGGGAGTCGGATGTGTCCAGGGCTGCCTGGCAGTTATACACGGATGCGAAGGGGGGGGGGGTTAGATTATTTCGGTCGGGCCTGGTGTGGGGCTAGCTGGCCGGAGTCGTGGCACGTCGTGGGTTTGACCTAGAACATCAACTTCTTGGAGCTCTTTCCGGTTCGTGTGGTTTTGGGGCTTTGACCGGAACGGCTGCGGAACGGTTGGGTTCTGTGGTGGTGCGATAATGAGGTAGGGGTCCGTGTGGTCAATTGCTACTCTCCTAGGTGCTTCAGGGGGGCGGGATTGATGCGGGGGGTGGTATTAGCCTGCCACCGGCGGCATGTGTCGGTCAAGGCGTGGCATATCCCGGGGTGCGCTAACAAGGTCGCTGCTGCTCTTTCTCGTTTTCGGTGGGATCGGTTACGGGTTCTCGCCCCCGGAGCGGACGAGGATGGTGCGGTGGTCCCAGAGGGCTTGGGGAGCCTTGGCCTCTGGAGATGCTGGATGCGCAGGGACGGGGTCAGCGTAGCAGCGGGACTGTGACCGGGTGGTGCCTTGGGTGGCTCAGGGTGGGGTTCCGCTGGGACTGATTGGTCGGTATGTTGTGGAGGCTAAGCACGCCGGTTTCTCGTGATCGGTGGGGGGCGCCTGGTTTGGTTTGAGCTTTTGGCGAGAGCGGTTGGCTGGGGCCCTCCTGCTGGGGGGGGGGTTTGCCACGGTGGTTTGTTGCATGGTTGGGTGAGGGTTCGGCTTACACCGCTGGACTCACGGCGGCCCATTGCACCTGGGTTATTGGTAAAGGTTTGCAGGGCCACCGCGCAGGTGGCGGCGTCGGCGTCCACAGCCGCTTGGTTTAGGGCGGTGTTTTGCATTGCCTTTTGGGGGCTTTACGAGTTGTGGAGTTGGTTGCGGGCTCTGGTTGGGGGGTGGTATGGGGCTGCAGGCACTGCAGGTGTGTGTGGTGGGGGGGGGGGGCGGTTGCGGATGCGGTTGGAAATTACAAGAAGGATCCGCTGGAGGGAGGTTTGCAGGTCGGGCACGTGGAAGCCCGGGTCCTATCCCGTTGTCAGGTGACGGCGGTGCTGCACTGGGTATTGCGAGCGGTGGGTGCGGACCCTATGAGGTTTGCGCCCCACTCCTTTTGGAATTGGGGCTTCCACTAGTGCGGCAGCGGTGGGGTTCCCCGAGCAGATTATTCCGGGTATCGGGGGTGGCGCTCCCGGGTTTTTAACGGTTATGCTAGGCTGTGGGGGTTCGGGTGGGGGCGGGGGAGCTTTAACTGTTTATTTCTGTTGCAGATGGGGGTGCCGGGCCTGGCGGCTGGTGGGTTGCTGGCCTTGGGAGGACATTCCGGTGGCTGAGACCCCTGCTTGTGCATCTCGGGGACACTGACTGGGTGTCCTAGTCCTGCAGGCAGCTGATCCTGGCAGTTCCTGACGATCTGGAGGTGGTGCTTCGGTTGTTTCCTGGTATTGTCTTGCTGTAGTCGGACATTATTCCAAGGCCGGCTTGCTGGGACCCGTGGCGGTGGTCTCGGGGGGCTTGACTAAGATTATCGACAACTTGGTCGATGGGTCTGGCAGAGGGGGGGTTATTACATTTTGCACGCACGGGTGGATGCTGCGTGTTTGGGGCTGTATCGGGTGGATGGGGTTCATTTGTTGCCAGTTGGTGGGACTTATTCATTCCTGACTGGTGGGAGGCCTTGGAGTATATGTCTGTCCATGATTTTCGCTGGTCGCAGCTTCGGGTTGGGGGGGGGCGGCACATGAACAGGGTTCTGTGCCGGTGGCGGAATCCCGGAGGTTTCCGGGGTCCGGAGCAGCAGGCTTCATTTGGGCGGGGGCGGGGTGCCCCTGACCCGGTTTAACCCCTGCCAACTTTTGCTAAGGGCATGGCGAAGTCGGGGAGAGGGGCATGGCAACTTGCCGGGAGGCAAGTTATGGCATTAGCGGTGGCGGGCACCTTGCTAAGGTATGGCTGGTGCAGCCGGGTTACGCTAATGGGGGTTTTGAAAACTGATGTTGTTTTGTTCCAATTGTAATGGTTAATAAAGCTGCGACCAGTGGTGTTCCATGAAGTATGGTGTCATGTCTTGTTTTGGGGGGAGTGTGGGGGGAATGGTTAGGGCCCGAAGCGCCGGGTCCGCCTGCCTCGGTTATCGCGAGGCCGCGGGCAGGGTCCCGGCGGCCGACTCTAACTGGGCACGCGGCCCGGCGCTGGGACCCCGTGCGTGGCCTCGCTGAAGGGCGCGAGCGCGCCTTTGAAATTGATTGGCTCCCCGCGGTCTGCGCCGCGTGGGAGCCAATCATGGGGTTTGTTGCTGGGTGGTGGAAGGGGGGGAGTTGCGGCCAGCAGCCTCCGCGTGGCAGTTCAAGCGGAGGCTGCTTTGGGGTGCCGGCGTCCCTCCCTCCCTCCCTCTTTGGGGGCTTGATCTGGGGTGTTGCAGCTTGGGGTGGGGCAGAATCCCGGAGGTTTCCGGGGTCCGGAGCAGCAGGCTTCATTTGGGCGGGGGCGGGGTGCCCCTGACCCGGTTTAACCCCTGCCGACTTTTGCTAAGGGCATGGCGAAGTTGGGGAGAGGGGCATGGCAACTTGCCGGGAGGCAAGTTATGGCATTAGCGGTGGCGGGCACCTTGCTAAGGTATGGCTGGTGCAGCCGGGTTACGCTAATGGGGGTTTTGAAAATTGATGTTGTTTTGTTCCAATTGTAATGGTTAATAAAGCTGCGACCAGTGGTGTTCCATGAAGTATGGTGTCATGTCTTGTTTTGGGGGGGGGGGGGTGGGGGGAATGGTTAGGGCCCGAAGTGCCGGGTCCGCCTGCCTCGGTTACAAGTAGGAGTGCAAAAATGAGGATTATCGAGCACTGCAGCGGCATCAAGTGGAGTGCCCCTAAAAATCATCTGGTTGAACACTGGATATCTAAGAGACATAAAATCAGTGACTTGAAATAACTTGTCCTGCGATAAGTTCATCCTTACTGGCAAGGAGGAAACGTTGAACAGACAGGATTGAACAGAAATTCATTTTCCAAATGAACACAATGCATCCCTCTGGCCTTAACCAAGAATTCAGTCTCTCTGTCTTTTTATAAATACTTCCCCTCTTTTCTCTTCCTGTTGTTTGACTGCTCATCCTCATCTCCTTTTATATTTTTTCCATTTATCTGTTTTTAATTCTTTGATTTGCTACTGTTTGGTGCCTTTTTTTACATTTATTTGACATTTTATTTTGGTTTGTATTTTTACAATATTTTAATACATATTTTATTTATAGTCCCCATGCCACTCCCATCCCTCTCCAACCTTTCTACATTAGTTATGTATTATTTACATATTCTGTTTCCTATGCAATTCTCATATTGTTCTGTTTATTAGTATGTGGTTAACTTACCATGTTACATATTTTCATTTTATTTTAACAGTGATGGTGCCATCAAATCATTCTTTAACGCTTTTTTGTCTTATGAGATTTTTATGATTTAATTTAGAAAAAGCAGTTCACAACATTAAATTAATTTTTCAGAATTTATTTCATTGCCACTGCATGAATGCGCTATCTTCCATGGCTTTTTATTTGCCCTGCTCTTTATGCCTATATTACATTATTTAATATTTTTTTGTTCATCTTGTAATGATCATATTATAATAATTTTATTTAGCCTCAATTTGCCTCTTTTGTAGTTTTTAATGTTTTTAGTGTTTTTATAGTACCCTATTGCTCTCTCGTATTCACTTAGGGTGGGTGTTTTTTATTTGACATACCTAAGTATTAATGAGCTGACAATGTTTTGAATTTCTTTTATGCCAACGTGACTCTGGCAATTTATTCTGGCTGCTTACTTACATAACCATACTTTCTTTTGTGGATGCTCTTCGAGCATTTATTTATTCACTTCAAGCTGACATCATTGTTACATCACTCTGATTTAAATTGCTCTTGTGCGGGCTTTTGCCTCCATTCGAATCCACTGCAGTTTCTACTGGTGAGTGTAAGTTCCGTCGCTGTTGTGTCTTCTGTTTTATGCTGTCGCTTTAATTCAATTTAAATATGACAATATAATGCGGATTAAATGATGCCTTCTTGGTTTAGCATGGACATCGTGTCCACACATCATATTTTAAGATTGAACTTGGCTATACATGTTGCCATTTCCACATAATCACACACACTTTCGAGATATATTCAGGACAATATGTTGGTTCCATGGCTTAAATATAGACACTTTGAGAATCCATAAAACCAAGTTTGTTATCTTGTATTTCCATGCATTATGACAGTTTAACTCTATAATTAAACTATTCTGTGAATGTTTTTTTGAGCGTCCATTCACTCACTCCAACTTGACGCCATTGTTGCATCATTCTAATTTAAATGGCTTTTTCGCTGGCTTTCACCGTCATTTATATCTATTGCATTTTCTACTGGTGAGTGAAAAGTACATTCTTACTGTGTTTTTATTTTACATATATTATCCTTAGAACATTATGTGGATCAGATGCCATCATTTTGGTCATATACAGTCATCGTATTAGCACATAATATGTTGTTTTACTTTGACCACAAATGTCACCGTTCCCATTTAGTCACATGCATTTCAAAGATACAATTAAGACAAGATACCATTTCACGGCTCAGATTTACTTTGTTTGTACATGAGAACTTAACCACTTATTATATTTTATATTTTAATGCCTTATGCAACTTGAAATATTCTCATTGCTCATTTGTAGTTAAGGCGCATGACAGGTTCCCAGCTCTGTCAGTTTCCAACTACTAATTTTTTTATCCTTCTTTACATTTATGACTATCAATCTCTCTAATATGGGCCTTAGGATACTATTTCATGTTCAACCTGCACCTCTTTACAGTTTCTTATATTTGTTTTTTCAAAGTAAGTACACTTTTTTGATTCTTTAGCGGGTCTTAGGTTGCTTTTACATAATTTTGCAGTGCATTAGAAACCTTTTGTTATTTATGCTAATAAAGAAATATGTCATCGTATATTTTTTATTATATCTCCTTGCCTATTGATTTGATTTATGAGATGATGGGCCCCCAGTTGTAGCTTGGACTAAGTTGTCATTTTTAACTTGACATTTCCCGTTTATCATGGTTGTACATAACTCAGCAGTTATTAACTAGATAACCCTTTCCCTATTTGGGGACCATCCTCCTTTCTACTAATTTTTGCTTTAATGCTTTATTATTTATTTATTTTATTTTTTTGATAAGCCCTCAGTTTATCTGTTATCTTTTTGATTTTATATGAAATTTGCATTTAACATGTTATGTTCTTCTGTCCTCAGTTTTCACCATTTTGTTATATTACCCCTTGTGAATGTAGAGTATCTGACTTTCAGCTTTTGTTGAGTTGATGATTTTTAAATACAGTTTTTATGGTTTTTATCATTTTTATATATATGTTATTTACTCTTTGGCACATCGGTAGTATCTATATGTTTATAGTATTTCTTTTCATCTTAATCAGTTTTTTATTGTTTGTTCCTTTATTCATCTTAACCATTCATTTATTGAATCATATTTATGATTACTTTTTTATATATGCAATTGAATTTGTATATTTGTTGTTATACATTTATACTGATTTTTAGCTTCCTTATGCCTATTTTTACGTACTTTGTCACAAAATGTATTATTATTTATTTGTTATTATTAGCTATTTACGTATTTCTATGTTTTTAGTGGTCACAGTCTCCTGAAGAAGGCCAGATTGGCCAAAACAGATGTAGGTCGGACCTCCTCAATAAAGCTGTTTCCTTCCAAGGGTTTCTCATTGCCTGCTTTTGTTTTGCGTGTCTTCCTGACTGCAGGTGGAGGCTTCTTTGTTTATGCAATAACAGTTTTCCATACTAGCCAAAAGTCTTTGTGGAGGAAGGCCACCTACTTACATGTCCTACTCTAACTTCTGTTGATTACTTTTGTAGGCCCGGCAGCTTTAAAGCCCCTATGTCTTATAAGGCAGGATAAAACTATAGGGGGTATTAGTCTATCTAGCAAGCTATTTAAATTTGTGGCATATGCAGATGATTTGCTGCTAAATATAACAGAACTAGAATCCTCCCTCAGAGCTTATTTGTGTGTATTAATAGTTTTTCCCAAATATCAAACTATACAATCAACTGGAACAAATCTGAAATACTCCCCTTAATATGCACTGTACCAGAGCATCTTTAGGTACATGATTGCTGAAGTAAGTTTCAACTTTTCTCTGTTATCTTGGAATTGAATTTGGAATGGACTTATTTATTTATAAATTCAAAGCACTTGACAAGTGGCCACAAGCTGAGGCTATCATAGTGGTTTACAATCAAAAGAGGGTAACAGAACAGCAGAAGACAGGAGAAAAAGGAAGAAAGAAGAGACAACAAAGGGACGTTACAAATTATGGATTGGGCATGGGACATAGAAAAGAGAGGAGAAGGCAACTTTCTTTGGGGGGGAAGAAATTAGGGAATGGAGAACTGGGATAAGGTTTGCTCAAGCAGCCAGGTTTTTAGATTCTTCTTGAAGGCGGGAAGGGAGGGCTCAGTACAGAGAGAAAGGGGTAGGGAATTCTATAAAGAGGGGCCTGCATAGAAAAAAACATTTCTAGAAGAAAGGCAGAGGAAGGAAGCAGGAAGAGAAGGGCAGCATTGGCAGAATGCAAGGAACGAGAAGGTTGGTAAAAAGTAGCCAAGTAAGAGGGACAGGAAACGAGTGCACAGTGAACTAAAGTGAGAATCTTAAAACGGATACGGAAAGAGATAGGGAACCAGTAAAGGGAAAAAAAGAATGGGGAGACTTGGTTGAAATGGTGAGAAGCTTAATATAGCAGCAGTGGATTGAAAGAGTTGTTGACAGTGAGGGTGGGACATGCCCATCAGAATGGCTAGGGTGAAGCTTAGGAAGAATACTTGGGGAAAGAGAAGGAGCCAATCTGGAAACCAGGAGTATAGGCCAGGAGTCCAAGGAGGAAGAGGATGGACAAACTGATGTAAAAGCAAGCTCTAAAATTTATTTATTTATTTATTTAACAGTATTTCTAAACCGCCTTATCTTAATAATCAAGGTGGTATCACAGCAAGCAATCAGGTAAAGTGTGTGTGTTGTACATGCAGTGAGGATGAAACTTAGTTGTGTGAGGGCTGTGTTGGGTGCTTGATTTGTTTGAGCTATGTACAAGGTGGGCTATTTACAGTGGTGCTAAAAACACATTTTATATACATACAGTTGTTTAGGAGGATTGGAGTGCTGTTATCCATTCTCTTAGGTTATGTGATGTGACCATAGTGCTCTATGAACAGCATGGTTTTCAGTTGTTTTCTGAAGTCTTTGAGGTCTGGAGTTGCCCTTAGATCGTCCGGTAGATTGTTCCATATTGTTGGAGCAGCCATGGAGAGAGCTCTGTCTGTTGTGTCCTTGCGTGTGTGCTTGTATTCATTTGGGGTACTGACTCGGTTGCGTGTTTGACTTCTTCTAGGACGTGCGCTGGTTTCCGGTTGTATGAGCGTGTGGAGGCTGTTGGCTGATGTGTGCTCTTTTATCTTAAATAGGTTTATGATAGTCTTGTATCTGATGCGAGCACTGATTGGGAGCCAGTGTAAGTCCTTTAATGTAGGTGTGATGTGCTCCTGCCTAGCGGCTCCGGATATGATTCGAGCTGCAGTGTTTTGTGCCAGCTGGAGTGGTTTGAGAGCTTGTTTTGGTAGTCCAAGGTATATCGGATTGCAGAAGTCCAGTATTGGGGTTATCAGTGCTTGACAGACGGTACGGAAGTGTTCTGGAGCGAGGAGTGGTTTCAGTCTCCTGATGATTCGCATCCTGTAGTAGGCTTTTTGGATTGTTTTGTCTATGTGTGGTTTGAGGTTGAGTTTACTGTCCAGAGTAACCCCAAGGTATCTCACCTCTGTTCTTATCGGTATCGTGGTGCTTTGTATCTTTATGTTTGGTGGGTGTATGAAGCTTTGGTTCCGAGTGATGATTAAAGCTTCGGTCTTGTTGTAGTTTATTGCGAGGTTGTTGTTTTGGCACCACTTCGCCATTTGGGTAAGGCAGTCTGTTATCTTAGAGAAGTCCGGGTTGTCGATTGATATCGGGGAGTATACCATGATGTCGTCTGCGTATATTGTGTATTGGATGTTGTTCTCTTTCATAATGTTGCATATTGGTTGGATGTAGATGTTAAAAAGGAGTGCTGAGAGTGCGGATCCTTGCGGTACTCCTTGTTGGACGTTTATGGGTCGGGAGGTGTCATGTCCCACCTTGACCTGTAGATGTCTTTCGGTTAGGTACGAGTGGAACCATTTCAGAGTGGTACCGTGTATACCAGTGTTCTTTAGTCTCTCCAGGAGCATATTGTGGTCAACTGTGTCGAAAGCTGAGGAGATGTCGATGAAGATCATTATAATTCCATTCCTGGTGTTGTCAATTATTCTTATGATGCTGTCGAAGAGGTAGATCAGTAGAGTTTCGACTCCATGGTTGGGACGAAATCCGTGTTGGTTGTCGTCGAGAGTTCCGTGTTCGTCAATGTGTTCCTGAAGTTGTAGTTGAACCGTCTTTTCGATTATTTTTGCGAGGAAGGGTATGCTGGAGATTGGTCGGTATGCTGCTGGGTCCTTTTTGTCGAGAGTAGTTTTCTTTGTGATTGGTCTTACTGAGGCAAGCTTTAATTGCTGTGGCATGAGTCCTTGAGTGAGTGAGTTGTGTACCATTTTATGAATGGTTGGTATGAGGCTTGATTTGGTGGCTTTGACCCATGACACTGGGCAAGGGTCTGTAGGAGCAGTGCTTGTGTTGATTGTGGAGATGATGTGGGATATCTGTTCTTTTGAGGGTGAGTAGAATGTGCCCCAGGTTTTGGGGTGTACGTTCGTTCTGGTGGTTCCACTGGGTGTTGTGCGCTCTGTGGAGTGAAATTTGTCTTTGATGTGGTCGGCGAATTTCTGTGGATCCACTTGTATTTCTCTTTCTGCTGCTTGCTCTTTTGTCAGGGTTTTTACTATTTCGAAAAGTTCTCTGGGTTTGTTGATGGAAGAATTTATCAGGTTTGTGTGGAATTCTCTCTTTGATTGGTTGATGTGTTCATTGTATTGTTTTTGCTTTGTTAGGTAAAGATGTTGGTCGGAAGTAGTTTTGTTTTTTCTCCATCTCCGTTCAATTTTCCTGAGCTCCCTCTTTTCCTGTCGTATTTTTGCTGAGTACCATGGTTTGTTTTGTCTCTTGTTGTGGTGTTGATTCTTGGTCCTGTCAACGGATGGTTTGGCGGCGTTAGCTAGAACGCTGTTCCAGTTGGAAACTTGTTCCTCCAGGTCCTCTGAGTCAATGTTCAAGTGTTGTATTGTGTCCTGTATGAATTCGTCCTTGTCAAAGGACTTGAATCGTCTTTGTGTGTGTGGGATGTTCGCTCTTTTGCTTGTCCGGTCTTCTTGTGATTGCAGTTTCGTCTCGATTAAGTAATGGTCAGACCATGGTACTGGGGTGATGGTGGGTGTAGAGATTAGGTCTCTTGAAGTTAGGTAGTTTGATGCGAAGATGAGGTCTGGGGATGATCCAAGTCTGTGTGTTGGTGCATTGACTATCTGTGTGAATTGAAGTGAGGTCATTGCCTGAAGGAAGGCCTCTGCATCTTTTGTATTGGCGGACTTAAGGTTGAAGTCTCTGATTAGTAGTGCT
This sequence comes from Ichthyophis bannanicus, assembly GCA_033557465.1. Taxonomy (NCBI): domain Eukaryota; kingdom Metazoa; phylum Chordata; class Amphibia; order Gymnophiona; family Ichthyophiidae; genus Ichthyophis; species Ichthyophis bannanicus. Next base: position 1,608,001,653 of record CM066031.1, read on the forward strand.
GGTTTGTTGTTTGTTGTTATGGCACAGGCTTCTTCGAGTGTGAAGGCTAGTTCGTCGGGTGGAGCACGGGGTGCTCTGTAGGTTAGGCAGATTGCAATATTCTTGTTCTTGATGCTAATTGTGTTACACTGCTGTGTATCTGTGAGGTTCTGTGTCTTGAACTTGAGTTCTGTTTTTGCTATTATTAGGACTCCTCCTCCACGCTTGTGGGTGCGTGGGCAGTTGTATGCTGAGTAGTTGTTCGGTACTAGTTGGTTGAGTAGTACACTGTCGGTAGGGTTGAGCCATGTCTCTGTGATGCATATTATGTCGGGCTGTCGCTCTTTTATGTGGTCTACCAGAGTGTGTATCTTGTTGCAGACGGATCTGGCGTTTATGAGCTCAATTGTTGTTGTCTTTGGGTAAAGACAAGACAGGGAAGAAAAACCATAAAGAAGAGAAGAAAGAGGAGTAAGGAGGTAGGGAGAAAGAACAAGCAAAATTGGAGGAGTCAGAGCAAACAGAAGCATGAAGTGAGGAAGTTTTATAAAGTAAGAAAGAGGCATAAGCAGTTGGAGAAGGGGTGGCAGGGAAAGCATAGTAAGGGGAGGTGGGTGCTAACTACTACTTCTACTGAGCATTTGTATAGCGCTGCAAGACATATGTAGTGCTGCACAGACATATGTAAAAGATGGTCCCTGCTCATCAGAGCTTACAATATAGTCAAGATAGACAATACAGTAGCTGTAGACATGGGATACATCTATGGGGAATGGTAAGGAAACACAAAGGAGACCAGGTGAGTCAAGATCTGAAAGTGCAGCGAAGAGATGAGTTTTCAGCATGGATTTGAAAAGGGCCAGAGAAGGCGCCTGAAGTATAGACTTGGGTAGTTTGTTCCAGGCATAAGAAGAAACATGGTGAAAGGAGTGAAGTCTGGAGCAATTTGTCGAAAGACCAGAGTTTCCAAGGAGGGGTGTATGGAGAAATAAGAGAGGAAAGGTAGTGAGGAGCTACAGAATGAATGCACTTATAGGTCAGCAGGAGAAGTTTGAACTAGATGTGGAAATGGATATAGAGCCAATGAAGTGACTTGAGAAGAGGGGTAATATGAGAATGACAAGGCTGGCAGAAGATTAGTAGTGCAGCAGAATATTAAACAGTGTCAAAAGCAGCAAAAAGGTCAAGAAGGATGAAGATTCAGTAAATGTCCTTGGATTTTGCCAGAAACAAGTCACTGGAGACTTTGGCAAGAGCTGTTTCAGTAAAATGTAAAAGACAAAAGCCAGATTGTAAAGGATCCAGGAGTACTTGAGAGGAGAGAAAGTTGAGGCAATGACGTGAACCACACATTCAAGTAGTTTAAAAATGAAGGGGAGGAGGGAGATAGGTTAACAGAAGGTCAGGTAGGGTCTAGTGAGGGTTTCTTGAGGAGAGGTGTAAACACAGAATGCTTGAAGGCTGCAGGGGCAGTTGCAGTGGAGAGACCACAAGGATCAGAGGCAAGAGAGTTAGCCAGATGGACATAATGGTCTTGTTTGGTGAGTACTGAGACTGACAGGAAGGAGACAAGCATGAATTTGAAATGTAGAAAGTCTGCAAGGGTGCAGGATTTGAGCCAAGCGCACTCAGTTCTATGGGCACAGGAACATAGATAGCGGGTAGCGGAAGACAGCCGGGGCTGGGGCATAGTATGCCTCACAGAATGTGGCATGGGTAGAGCAAGAGCATTCAGGGCAGAGGAGAGTGCAACATTATAGGAAGCTACTTCCTCATCAACAGACTCATATGACATAGTGGAAGAAAGAGGTGATGAGACAGTGAAGGAGAGAGCCAAAGGGTCAATTGCATGAAGATTTATAGAGGTTGCAGGATACAGGGTGAGGTTGAGGTGGCAGGTGATGAAGAGTGAAGCTTAGCAGGTGATGGTTCGATAAGGGAAGAACTGAGGTACAGAAGTTTGAGCGTAAGCAATTATAGAAGAATACAAGATCAAGGCAGTGGCCGTGCTGGTGAGCAGGGGCAGTAGAACAAAGTTGGTAGTTGAATGAAGAGGTAAGGGAAAGGAGCTTTAAAACATAAGGGTCAGAGGGGTTATTAACATGAATGTTAAAATCCCCGAGAATAAGGGAGGGGGAAGAAGAATCCAGAAAGAAGGAAAGCCACGAGTCAAAGTCAGTGAGAAAGGTAAGAACATAAGAACACAAGAACATAAGATATGTCATACTGGGTCAGATCAAGGTCCATCAAGCCCAGTATCCTGTTTCCAACAGTGGCCAATCTAGGTCACAAGTACCTAGCAATTTTTCCAAAAGACACAGGTTCCACAATGGTTATATTGGGGCAAGCAGTGGATATTCTGGGTCCACTTTAATAATGGTTTATGAACCTTTCCTCCAGGAACTTGTCCAAAACTTTCTTAAACCTGGCTACATGAACAGTTTTTACCACATACCCCGGCTTAAATAGGTTACCTTGTAGCTTCATTGCATGCCCCCTAGTCTTTCTATATTTTGATGGCGTAAAGGTGGACCTGTCAGGAAGTCGATAAATAACAGCTAACCAGAGAGGTAGTGGAGTAAAAAGGCAGATGGAGTGGGCTTCAAAGGGGGGAAAGGAGTGAGAGTGAGACAGGAGGGGTTGAAATTGGCAGGAAGGAGAGAGTAGAAGCTCAACACCACCACCACAACCAGTGGGACAAGGCATGTGAGAGAACTGATAGCCGCCATGATAAAGAGCAGCAACTGATGCTGAGTGTTCTGGGAGGAGCCAGGTTTCAGAAGATGAACAGCATTAGAGATAAAGAGATCACAAATAAAGGCAAGTTTATTTGAGATGGAGTGTGCGTTCCACAAGGCACATGAGAAAGGGAGAGAGGAACGGGAAAGGAAAGGGATATGAAGATCTCTTCTGGGAGTGTGACCAAAGTCTAGGGGGGCCAGGGTTGGGGTTGATATCTTTGGATGAGAAAAGGAGAAGGAGTAGAAGAGTGTAGGGCAGAGAGGATAGAGCATGGCGGTAATGAGAGTAAAGTTGTTTCAGAGAGAGAGAGAAGATGGCTGAATGAAAGGGAGAATATGGTGAAGCTCAAGAGCTGATGACAGCGTAAAGGACATTGGTGGTGGGGGAAATAAGGATGTTAAAGGATAGATAAGTGGGGGAGGCTTGAAGGTGTTGGTAGGAGGGGATACAATTATAGAATATGAGGAATAGGAAGAGAAAGTGATGCGAATCCATAGAAGAGAGAGATGGAGAAGAGAACAGAGATCAGAAGAAATAATGATAGGTGGGAAGAGATCTCAGGGGATTGGATGCACATGTGAATAATCATGGTAATGGGCAGAAGATGGTTATAAGAGACTGAATGCTGGGGGTGTGTAGATAGAGTGGTGGGAGGGAGGGATAAAAGTTATGAGGATATACAGATGGACACACAGAACTCACAAGCTGTAAGGTAAATGTTCCCAAACTGGCAGCAAAGCAGGTAAGCAGCTTCTTGGTGCTGAGGTAGAGAGAAATCAGCACATGTGGGAAACAAAACAGGAAGAGGGCTTTAAGTAAAGCCTCGGGGGAGAGAGAGAGGGGTTAGTCACTCAGGGAGATTAAGGCAAAGGGAAGAAAATGGAAAATGCTGGATAAAATACCAAGACAGAGAAGAAGTAGGTAATGGATAGCATAGGTACTCACCTGTAACAGGTGTTCTCCGGGGACAGCAGGCAGTCAGTCCTCATATATGGGTGACATCGGCGTTGATGGAGTCCGCATGGAAGCATCTCCCCAGCTTTCAAAGAAAGCCTTTGTGAGATGCACCATGCATGCGTAGTCCACTTACCGCCCAAGGGTGCCATCTTGTCTCAGTCAAATGACATAGCTAAGATGGCCAAGAAAAAAATTAAATATGGTAAAGAAGCTACTCCAAGGGGAGGAGGGAGGGTTCTGAGGACTAATTCCTACTGTCCATGGAAAACACCTGTTACAGGTGAGTAACTATGCTTTCTCCGGGAACAAGCAGAAAGTTAGTCCTCATATATGGGACTCCCCAGCTACAGGCTACTGAGAACCTGTAAAAATGTCATGGTGACCTGCAAAGGGTGAGCCATGTTCAGCAGCAGTTGAGCCCTACTGAGAGACTCTCACAAGACCCAAGTGTCTGGCAGAGAACCAGCACTCTGGTAGCCTGAACACAGAAGGGTCAGAGGGCAGGAGTTACCTACACCCAAAGAGATTACAGAATATGGCCTGGCCGAAGGCACTGTCCCGTTGGGACTCCCTCTCCAGGCAGTAGTGAGCTGCGAAGATACAGTATGGACCAAAGACCAGGCGGTGGATTTCTCTCATGGGGATGGAACGCAGATTTGCCATGGATGTAGCCATGGCCTTGATGCGTTGTGCTGTGACACGCTGGTCCAGTGAGATCCATGCTTGTCGTAGGCAAGGGTAATGCGGTCCACCACCCAATTGGACAGAGTTTGCTTAGTCACTGGGAGCCCCAGACGGCTGGGTTGATAAAATATGAAAAGCTGTGGTGCTTTGCGGTGGCCCTGAGTCTGTTGCAGGTAAAAGGCAGGGCTCTCTTGCAATCCAGATTGCGAGAACGGTCTCTGCCCTACCGGCGTGAAGACTCGGAAAGAAGGTGGGGAGTACCACCTTCTGGTTGAGGTGGAATGGGAACACCACCTTTGGCAGAAACTTGGGGTGTGTGCAGGGCACCACCGTGTTTTTTTAGAATCTGATGTAGTGTGGTTCCGCCATCAGAGACTGTAGCTCACTTACTTTGTATGCTGATGTGAGTGCTACCAGGAAGGCGACCTTCCAGGACAGGTACCGGAGGTGGCAGATAGCCAGAGGCTCAAATGGAGGCTTAGTGAGCTGCAAGAGCACCACATTGAGATCCCACTTCGCTGCTGGAGGGCGGATGGGGGGTTTGGATAACATGAGGCTCCGCAGGAATTTGGACACAAGGGCTGTGTCAAGAGGGGTTTTACCTTAATGGAATGGTGATGGATTACGATGGCGCTTAGGTATACTCTGACCGAATTGGACTTCAGTCCCACCTGCAATAGGTGAAGCAGGTATTGGAGTACCACTTGTACTGAGCAGAAAAATGTGTGTGCCTGCCTTTCCACACACCACACCGAGAATTGGTGCCACTTGAAGGCATACACCCTTCTTGTGGAGGCTTTATGAGAAATCAGAAGAATCTCTTCCACGTCCCATAGGAGATTGAAGAGGGCTAAAATTACCCTTTCAGCAACCAAGCCCTGAGTGAGAGGGATCCCAGGTTGGGGTGTAGGAAACAGCCCTGCCCCTGTGAGAGTAGCCCTGGAGCTCGGCCCAGGGGAATCGGCAACACCGCTGATAAGAGTTGTGGGAACCAAGGCTGCCTGGGCCACCAAGGAGCTATCAGCATTAGTGAAACTCTGTCATGCTGGACCTTGAAAAGTATCTTGGCTACCAGCAGTGTCAGTGGGAAGGTGTACATGAGGCTTTTTGTTCAGGGATGAGGAACGTATCCGCTGCCACCTGAGAAGGGTATGACTGGTGAGAGCTGAATCAGGGTAACTGCGTGTTGTCTGGGCTGGCAAACAGGTCCATCAAGGGGATGCCCCAGAGAGAAAACAGTCGTGAGGCTACGACTGGATCCAGGCACTACTCATGCAGCTGGAAAACCCTGCTCAGTTTGTCCGCTAGGGCATTGTCCTGGCCTGGGAGGTACACAGCCCTTAGGAGCATCCTTCTGCATGCAACATATGAGCAGAGGGCTACGGCCTCCTGACAGAGGGGGTACGACCCTGTCGTCCCCCCCCCCCGTTTGTTCACGTAGAATATTGTGACCTGATTGTCAGTCTGGATCAGCACCAAGTGGTGTTGGAGCTGGTGGCGGAAGGCTCTGAGGGCTAGGTATATTGCCTGGAGTCCTAGCAGGTTAATTTACATCTGGGATTTCCTCTGGGACCAGCAGCCTTGCATCTGGAGGCTCCCACAATACGCTCCCCAGCCCATTAGAGAGATGTCCTTGGTGAGGACCTTCTGGGGGTTGGGTGCCTGGAAGGGCATCCCGACCTGAAGGTGACATGAAATCTGCCCTCATCCGAGGGAGCCCACCAGATGACAGGTTACTTTCACTCTGTCCCTGAGCCTGCCTGTGGCTTGTGTCTACTGAGAGTGGAGGCACCATTGGGCTTCCCTCATGTGCAGGTGAGCATATGGGGTCACAAGGACCGTGGAGGCCATGTGATCCCAACAGGTGGAGTATGAGCCGGGCGGGTAGCATCCATCGTCGATATACCACTGTGGCCAGCTCCCTGAGGTGTTCTGACCTCTCCCGAGGGAAGAAGGCTTTTGCCTGGAAGGCATCTAGTTTCGCCCCTATGAGTTCTAGGTGCTGGGCTGGAGTGAAGTAGGACTTAGGGTAGTTTATGATGGACCCTAGGTACTGCAGGGCATTGATGGTGCACCCAGTGGTGCATTGTGCCTCTGCAGCCATGTCCTCCTTTATGAACCAGTCATCCAGATAAGGGAAGACAAAGACCCCTTGGAGCCAGAGGAGGACTGTGACCACTGCTAGGCACTTTGTGAAGACCCTTGCTAATGAGGATAGACCAAAGGGCAGCACCCTGTATTGGTAGTACTGTCCCCCACACCACAAACCAGAGGTATTTTCTGTGCCTGGGATGAATTTGGATGTGAGTGTAGGCATCACTTAGGTATAAGGAGCATAGCCAATCTCCCTGCTGGAGGAATGAGAGTATTGTCTCAAGGGGCTTTCCAGTCTTTTGCATTGAGTGTCACATGTATGATTTTCTCCCAGTTGGTGAGAGGTCTTACGTGTGCACTAGGTGCAAGGAGCTCTTTGCTCTCAGGGAACGAGTCCGTTCTCTAGAGGCTAGAGTAGCAGACTTGGAAAACATAAGAAAGACAGAGAGGTACATAGACGAGACCTACAGGGATATAGTCCTGAAGTCCCACCTCCAGTCTGGCAGCATCCCTGTTGCCATGGAGGAGAGAGGTCACGTGACAGGAGAGCATCACCCTGGTGTGGCAGGAAGTGATCCTGTAACCAGGACCTTTCCTCCAGGTGATGTAAAACCCTCTCACACCGAGGAAGTTTCTCCAGGGCCATGTGCCCATGAGGGAAGGGTTAGGACAGCCGTTATAGTTGGTGATTCGATCATTAGGCATGTAGATAGCTGGGTGGCTGGTGGACGTGAGGATCGCCTGGTAACATGCCCGCCTGGTGCGAAGGTAGCGGACCTCACGCACCACCTAGATAAGGTCTTAGATAGTGCTGGGGAGGAGTCTGCTGTCTTGGTACATGTCGGCACCAATGACATAGGAAAATGTGGTAGGGAGGTTCTGGAGACTAAATTTAGGCTTTTAGGTAGGAAGTTGAAATCCAGAACTTCCAAGGTAGCATTCTCCGAAATGCTTCCCGTTCCACGGGCAGGACCCAAAAGGCAGGCAGAGCTCCGGAGTCTCAATGCGTGGATGAGACAATGGTGCAGAGATGAGGGTTTTGGATTTGTTAGGAACTGGGGAACATTCTGGGGAAAGGAGGGGCTCTTCTGAAGGGATGGGCTTCACCTTAACCGGGATGGAACCAGGCTGCTGGCATTAACCTTTAAAAAGGAGATAGAGCAGCTTTTAAACTAGATAATAGGGGAAAGCCGACAGTCGCCCAAAAGCGGATAGGTCGGAAGAATGTATCCTTGAAGGATACTACCAAAAGTAGAGAGGTTCCAAAAAAGAGTAAAGTAGCCCAAATGTCTTCTCGAGTATGGAGCAGACAGAGCTTAAAGTTCCCAAATTACCCATGTCTACCAATAGCCAAATGAATATGAATAAAATACAGTCTCTAAAATGCTTGTATGCAAATGCTAGAAGTCTAAAAAATAAGATGGGAGAGTTAGAATATATAGCACTAAATGAGAGGTTAGATATGATTGGAATATCAGAGACATGGTGGAAGGAGGACAACCAGTGGGACACTGTGATACCTGGGTACAAACTATATCGTAATGACAGAGCTGATCAAATTAGTGCAGGGGTTGCGCTCTATGTCAGAGAGGGCATTTAGTCAGAAAGGATTAAAGTTTTGCAGGAAACAAAATTTGCTGTAGAATCTCTATGGATTGAAATTCCATGTATGAAGGGGAAGGCGATGGCAGTGGGGGTGTACTATCGACCACCTGGCCAGTATGAACAAATGGATGATGAAATGCTCAAAGAAATCAAGGAAGCTAACAAAAGTTACAGCGCAGTAATAATAATGGGTGATTTCAATTACGCTGGTATCGACTGGGTCAGTGTCACGGCAGGACATGCTAGGGAGATAAAGTTCCTAGATGAAATTAATGACTGCTTCTTGGAGCAGCTGGTTCATGAACCGACCAGATGGGAAGCCATATTAGACCTAGTCCTTAATGGAACACCAGATCTAGTGCAAGAGATAAGAGTGTTGGGGCCACTTGGCAATAGTGATCATAGCATGATCGCCTTTGATTTAATTAGTGGAGGAGGGATAGTAAGGAAATCCACAGTACTACCTTTTAACTTTCGAAAGGGAGACTATGATAAAATGAGGAAAATAGTTAAGAAAAACTAAAAGGAGCAGTTGCAACCAATGTTCCCTCTACTTGCAACGGTTAAAGACTTACATGAAGCTTGGGTGTTGTTGAAAAATACTATCTTGGAAGCCCAGACCAGCTGTATTCCATGCTTTAAGAAAAGTAGAAGGAAGTCCAAAAAACTGCCAGCATGGTTTAAAGGTGAAGTTAGAGAGGCTATTGTTGCCAAAAAAGCATCTTTCAAGAAATGAAAAAAAGAGCCAAACGACGAAACCTGGAAACAGCACAAGGACTGGCAAGTCAAATACAAGGCATTGATAAGGCAGGCAATGGGAGAATTTGAGAAGAAGCTTGATGCGGAAGCAAAAACGCGAAGTAAAGACTTTTTCAAGTACATTTGTAGCAAAAAATCTGTGAGAGAGTCAGTTGGTCCATTAGATGATAGAGGGGTTAAAGGGTCACTAAGAGGCGACAAGGTGATAGCAGAGAGACTGAATGAATTCTTTGCTTCGGTCTTTACTGAGGAAGATGTAGGGATGTTACCCATGACCAAAGTGGTATTTAAAGGTGCGGAAGAATTGAAGAAAATATCGATACATCGGGAAGATGTATTACAACTATTAGATAAACTGAGGAGTAGCAAATCACCTGGGCCGGATGGTATACATCCAAGGGTGTTGAAAGAACTGAAATATGAGATTGCAAACCTGCTATTAGTAATCTGTGAACTATCATTAAAATCATCTCTAATACCTGAAGATTGGAGGATCGCAAATGTAACACCAATTTTTAAAAAGGGTTCCAGGGGTGATCCGGGAAACTACAGACCAGTGAGCCTGACGTCAGTAACACTAAAAATGGTAGAAACCATCATAAAGAATAAAATTACTCAGCATGTAGATAGTCATGGCCTAATGGGAGACAGCCAACATGGCTTTAGACAAGGACGATCTTGTCTTACTAATCTGTTATGTTTTTTTGAAGGTGTGAATGAACAGGTGGACAAAGGTGAGTCGGTTGATATAGTGTATCTGGACTTTCAGAAAGCCTTTGACAAGGTCCCTCATCAGAGACTTATGGCAAAACTAAAGAGTCATGGGATAGGAGGCAGTGTACTATTGTGGATCAGGAACTGGTTAAAAGATAGAAAGCAGAGGGTAGAGCTAAATGGCCAATTTTCCCAATGGAGAAAGGTGAATAGTGGTGTACCCAGGGATCTGTGCTGGGTCCGCTGCTTTTTGACATTCATAAATGACCTGGAAAGTGGAATAACGAGTGAGGTTATCAAATCTCAGATGACACAAAACTATTTAAAGTTGTTAAAACCCAAGAGGATTGTGGAAAATTGCAAGAGGATCTTAATAAATTGGAAGACTGGGCATCAAAATGACAGATGAAATTTAATGTGGACAAGTGCAAAGTTATGCACCTAGGGAAGAACAACCCAAACTATGGTTACACGATGCAAGGTTCCACATTAGGAACCACCACCCAGGAAAAAGATTTAGGCGTCATTGTGGATAACATGTTAAAACCCTCGGCCCAGTGTGCAGCGGCGGCCAAGAGAGCAAATAGAATGCTAGGTATCATAAGGAAAGGAATGGAAAATAAAACAAAAGATATTATAATGCCTCTGTATCATTCCATGGTGAAACCGCACCTTGAATATTGTGTGCAATTCTGGTCGCCGTATCTTAAAAAGGATATAGCATTTTTAGAAAAGGTTCAGAGAAGAGCCACCAAAATGTTAAAGGGGATGGAAGGATACTCCTATGAAAAAAGGCTGAAAAGGTTAGGGCTCTTTAAAATGGAGAAGAGACGCCTGAGGGGAGATTTGATAGAAGTCTATAAATTAATGAACGGAGTGGAACGGGTAAATGTAGATCGATTGTTTACGTTATCAGAATATAGAAAGACTAGGGGACATGCAATGAAGCTACAGGGTAACCTATTTAAGACTAATAAAAGAAAATATTTTTTCACTCAACGTGTAATCAAACTCTGGAATTTGTTACCGGAGGATGTAGTAAAGGCTGTTAGTGTAGCTGGGATTAAAAAAGGTTTGGATAAGTTCCTGGAGGAAAGGTCCATATACCATTATTAAGAAGGGACCCAGGATATCAGTGCTTGACCCAGTGCAAGCATTGTGGAACCTGTGTCTTTTGGGGAAACTGCTAGGTACGTATGACCTAGATTGGCCACTGTTGGAAACAGGATACTGGGCTTGATGGACCTTGGTCTGGCCCAGTATGGCATATCTTATGTTCTTATGTAAGGGAGAGGATCTTGAACCTCTCCCTGACTAGAAACCTGTTGAGCTCTCACAGGTCCAGGATGGGCCTAAGGCCCCCTGTCCTCTTGGGAACAAGGAAATACCTAGAGTAGTAACCTATGCCCTGGAGATGTTTCAGCACTGGCTCCACTGCTTTGTCATTGATTAGGCCTGCTAGCTCTGTGACGAGCAGGGTCTGGTGAAGGAGAAGCCTGGTGGGATCTCCTGGGAAGTATCAGGGTGATGCCCATTGTAAGTGGAGGAGGTAGTCCTCCTTGACCATTTGTAGCACCCAGGTATCTGTGGTGATGACTGTCCACCTGTGGGCAAACAGGGCTAGGTGCCCCTGTGTGGCAGTAGAGGACCCCATGGGAGTAGGAAGGTTGTGCGCAGGCAGTCAGAAGCTCCCCTCAGGCTGGGCCAGAGCTTGTGCTTGGGACTACGGGGTCTTTTGTTTTCTGGGACCATGTCCCTGGCATTTTTGTTGCTGGCCCTGTTGAAGTGCCGGGAAGGCCTGGAAGTGCAGTGTACTGCTAAAGCCCCCTTTCTTCCTTGGGAAGAAGGGCTTTTTTCACAGGGCTTTCTTCTGGGGTTGCACCAAGATCTTCTTTAAGATCCTGCTCTCATCAAGTACTTGATCTCTATCTCTGCTTCCTTATCCACCATGGACTTCCCAAATAGGTTTCATCAGTCAGTTTGTCCTGAACCCAATGTTCCAGGATGGATGACTGCAGCCATGCTCCAATGCCTGCAGTGGCCACACTGGCTGATGACTCGAAGCCATTGTAGACTGCTCAGGACAAAAGCTTTGAGCATTCTTTTACCGTTGAGGTCAGGGTCTTGAACCTCTGTAGGGGTTCCCCATCAAGGCCTTCAGAAAATCCACCAAGCTCCTTTGACAGTTCCTTCAGGTACATGCTGGTAGGATTGGATCCGGCATATTAGCATCGAGCCCTGAAAGACCTTGTGACTGAAGGCATCAAGGGTTCAGGCCTCCCTGCCGGGTGATACCAATGAATGAGTTTTTTGGCTTTTAAGTTGGCACATGGCCGACTCCACGGCCATGGAGTTGTGGAAAAGCTGGGTCTTTTGAAACCCATGGCTTCGGCATACCCGGTATAAGGTCACAAGGCACCTACTATCGATTGGTACCGACACCAGTGTTTCCCACATCTGGAGGAGAAGGCGGTCAAGGATTGGGGGCACCAGGACTGTGAGGGTTTTCTTCGGGGGTGCATCATATTGGGGTATCTTCAATTCCTCGATGCATGAATCCTCCTCGACCTCAGTCTTGATAGTCAGAGCCTTAGCTATGTCTCACACAAAATTGAGGAACACAACGACCTTGGGTGGGGAACGACATTGGGTCATTGGGGGAGACAGGTCTGAGGACATGTCTCGGTGTCTCCTCGTGTCCGGGGACTCTTCGTCCTTGGTCTCCCATTCAGACTCGAAGTTTGATTACAAGTCTGATGCCGTATGATCACCTCGGTCAAGGGCCGCTGCCAGCAGTCTGCAACCTCCAGAGGTTCATTGTCCGAGCCGCGTGCGCTCACCGGGTTGGACCAGTGTCCCAAGGAATGGGATCATCACCTTATCCAAAGCCAGGGCTCTCTGAAGGCCAGTGGCGCTCAAGGACCGTCTTGACATCCACAGAAGCCCTCGATGTCGAGGGTCCTGTCATTGGGGCGGATGAACTTGACGAGCCGGGCATGAATGCCCGCTGCATGGCCACTAGGGCAGATAGACTTCTTTCTAGGGCTGTCATTCTGGTCTCCATGTCAGCTAGCTCCGCAGCCTTTAACGCAGGCACCGAGGATTTCGGGTCTGGTGTTGGTACTGTTTAGGGGTAGTCCTCAATGAGGATGGCCTTGGAGGACGGTTGCAGGAGCTGATGACTCCTTACAGGGCAGCCCAGATTCCCCCCGGCACTGTGTGTCCTAGGGTGGGGTTTCCCCTTCTTCCTGGCTCCATCCTCCAAGGCGGTCTTCGAGGGTTCCTTATTCTTGTGCTCCTCCTCTGGGGATTTCTGCTCAGAAGAACCACAGCTGCAGGATTCCGAGGAGGTTCTGGCTTTGCGGGGCACCAAGGTATTGGAGGGGGCCCTGGAGTGTGGTGTCACCGGAGACTCTCACACGGAGTCGGAATTCTGAATTTTTTTTCCTGATGCTGATGGTGGCACTTTTAGGACTTTGAAGTCATAGTTCTGCAGAATTCACAGTCGGAGTTGTGCTCTGAGCCAAGGCATCGGAGGCAGCAATTGTGTGGGTCAGTGAGTGACATCATTTTTCCACACTGGTCACACTTTTTGAAGCCACTGGAGGGCATTGGAAAAAGGGGGTCCCTGCCATCTGGCGGGGGTTCGAGGCCTTTGGCTGAAAAAGGATGAGAATGCCAGTCAAGGAACACCTCAATGAAAAAATAAGAAAACAAATAGACAGACTCGAGGAGCAACGCTGAGGCGAGGTGGCTCGGGGGCAGGAAGGAACCAGTATGCAGACAGGACAAAACAACAATAAAAATGAAACTTTTTCCAGAGAAACTGGACAACATCCTATGGGCTCCATGGAAAAGAGGAGACAGAGGCAAGATGACACCCCTGGGCAGGAAGTGGAGCACACATGCGTGGCGCCTCTCCCAAAGGCTTTCTGTGAAAGCTGGGGAGATGCTTCTGCGCAGGCTCCATCGGAGCCGACATCACCCATATGTGAGGACTGACTACCTGCTTGTTCCCGGAGAATAAATGTTAGCTTGACCTCAACAGACAGAGACTAGAAAGTTGCAAAAGTTATGAGGATATGTAGGAGTCAGGTATGAATGGAGAAAACTGAACAAGCTTACAGATAAATAAATAGCACACTAACAGTGGCACAGATAAATAAATAGCACATTAACAATGATAAAATAGACAGGAGAGAATTCCCAGAGGAGACAAAAGAGCTGCTGAGGCTTGTAAGTAGAGGAGGAAATATGTTTCTGTATAAAGTTGGAATACGCTGAATGAGGAGAATGCTTATATTTATGTATTTTTAATTAGTGTGTTTCTTAGCTGCTTTTTGTAATTCTGTTCGGCTTTACTGCCGTCTTCTGCTGGCTGTTACTTACTCCTTTTCTACATTCTTTATCTCTCCTACCCACCCCTAGGCTAATATTCTCTTATACAGTAGCTGTCCTGTGCTTATTACCAGTATTACACACAGGTGCACTATAGTCCTCTGGGACTTCTCTCCTGCCTATTCTTCATTTATCTTCTTCATCTTCTATTCCCACCCTCTATCTCATTCCAATGGCTTTCTTCCTATCTCTCCCACCACACTTTTAGTGTATGTTCTGGTGGATCCTCCTGTACTGCTATCTCATTTTAAGTCGGTGTAAACCAGGGCTCTGTCTTGGCACCTCTCCTTTTCTCGCTCTATACTTAGTCACTTTGTGCACTCATCTCCTCCCAAATCTACACTGATGACTACTGCAATCTCTCTGGGAATTCAGGCCCAGATCTCTGCCTGCTTATCTGACATTAGTGCCTGGATGTCTCACTGCCATATGAAATTGAACATGACCAAAACTGAGCTCCTTATCTTTCCCCTAAGTCCACATCCCCCCCCCCCCCTTCCTCCTTCCTCTTTTTTTTGTGAATAACACTCTACTCGTCCCTATTTCCTCGGCTTGCAATCTTGGGGTCATCTTTGACTCCTCCCTCTACTTCTCCACATTTCCAACAGATAGCTAAAACCTGTTGCTTCTTTTTCTATAACACTGGTAAAATTCATCCCTTCCTTCTGAACACACTACTAAGACTCTTATCCATTCCCTTGTCACCTCCTGTCTAGACCATTGCAAGCTATTCTTCACTGGTATTCCTCTGAATCATCTCTCCCTGCTTCAATCTGTTCAAAACTCAGCTGTACGGCTAATTTTCCATCAGTATCACTATGCTCATGCCACCTCTCTTCTCAAGCCATTTCATTGTATCTCTATCCATTTCCACAGCCAGTTCAAACTTCTACTACTGACCTAAAAGTGCCTTCATTCAGTCTGCTCCCTACTGCCTTTCTTCTCTCTCCTTACACCCATCCTCAGGACCTCAGGAGTGGAGGAGTGGCCTAGTGGTTGGGGCAAGGTACTTCAGGCCAGAAGGTCAGGGGTTCAAATCCCACTAGAGGACAGCAACCTTGGGCTGGAAGGACTGGGGTTTCTAGTCCCACAGGTGCTCCTTGTGGTCTTGGACAAGCCACTAAACCCTCCATAGCCCATGTTCCCTGTAAAATAGTTATCACCAAGTTATAATGCCCTGTTCAATGTAATTTCAGTTTGTTCAATGTCTGATGCAGAATAGCACAGTATATATGAGAATGAAAATAAATAACTCCACTTTTCTGGCAGATCCTTTCTATCTGTGCCCTTCTCTTCCACTGCCAACTCCAGACTTCAATCTTTCTGTCTTGCTGTTCTTTATGCCTGGAACAAATTACCTGAGTTGGTATGTCAGGTTCCATCTGTGGCTCTGTTGAAATCCAAGCTAAAAACTCACTTCTTTGAGATTGCTTTTGGATTCTGATCCCCCTAGTCTCCTGTTCACCTCCTAACATGTTTCCTTACCATTCTCCTAGATATATCCTAGTCCCCAGTTGTTGTGTTGTCTGTCTTGACTAAACTGTAAGCTCTTATAACTTTCTCTTACATGTCTCTGTATAGCGCTGCATATGTCTTGTAGCACTATATACTGTAAATGATAAATAGTAGTAGTAATAGTAGAAGGAGGCAGCCTTCTTGGAAAGGCAAATGGGATTTCCACCTGCATCTTTCATGATAATGGACCTGACGGCAGAGAATGAGAAGACCAGAGTAGAACCATGGTTTGCAAGCAGATTGACAGGGTCTCATGGGATGCATGAGGGCTACAGAGTCTAGAGTGAAAGAAAGAACTGATCACCAGGTGGATAGCTGAAGACCCAATAGAGCGAATGGAGCTGCAAAAGAAGCCCCTTCAACTAGAAAGGAAAGATGGTCAATAACAGGGGCACAGAGAGAGAAGGAGGACTTAAGAGAGGAAATCAAGGCAAGGGAAGAGAAAAGAGGGGAAAAGGGGGAGAATGTCAAGAGGAAATGATCGGACCAGAGAACTGTGAAGGCAGAGAGTAGAGGGCTGAAGAAAAGGTAAAGGGGGAACAAAGATGAGATCAAGAATATGGCCAGCAGTGGGTGGGCATGGAAATTACATACTTGGGAGAAGCCAAGAAGAGTCAAGGAGTCTAATGTATTGTCTGGATACACAATTACCAGTGCAGTGGAAAGATTAGACTCTCTAGTTAAAATCCTCTCTTGTTAAAATCTACTTTTTCAGACTAAGCATAAGACCATCAATTGGAGGGAGTGGCAGAACTGGAGGATTTGTGAAATTGGGAAAACCCTGAAGGAGGGTGCATTGCTGACTTTTGCAAGAGTTCAAGTTTGGCCTTTCTAATTCACAACTTTTTCAATGGATTCAGCTAATGCACTGCTTGAAAAGGAGTCCCATTGGCTTAGATTTGTTGGTGGAGAAGCCCATTAGCTATGGGGCCCTTTAGTAAAGGGCTATAAGGTATTGCACCAATTGCGCCACAAGTGCTAAAACTATGGTGAGTTATGTGCAACAGCGCTGCTTTAACTGTCAGGGCATGGAAAGCATTTTTCAGCAGTTAACATGTCCCTTAGAGCATGCTACATTAGCATGGATGCCCTTAACTCCACTTATTGAGATGGTGTTAGGTGACTCTGTGGTAAGGCAGGTAGCGTACGGTGTGAACACAGTGCAAACTGCACTGAGCTCACCACACCCACTCTGTGCCCCTATCCTGCCCACTCACGACCCCAATGCGGGTTGGACAGCACGAGAAACACTGTATGTTAACTGTCTTGATCCTGTGCTAGCTGGCAACACATGTCCTAATACTCATTCAGCACACGCCAGCTAATGTCCTTTAGCAAAAGACCCTATATGTGTTATGTACCCAGTTTTTTTCAGTCCAGATATGTGGCTTCTCAATTTTACAAATTTATTTGAAACTTAAAGCCAAAAGCTCTGTTGAAGTCTTGGAAGTCAGGCTGGAGTTGCCTCCCTGACAGAGATCCCTGGCCTCCTTTTTGGAGATTAACTTCACTGATTGTACGTCATTAACATCTGATAAAGGCATAAAAAATAACATGTCATTTGCATAGACCTTAAATAAATTGGTAAGGAAAAACCTGTCGCTGGTGAACCCATGCTGACTCTTTCCAATTAAGCCGTGTCTAGCTATATGGTCAGTAATTTTGTTTTTAAGTATAGCTTCAACCATTTTGCCTGGCAGCAACATAAAGCTTATCAAACTATAGTTTCTTGGAGCATCCCTGGAGTCTTTTTTATAAACTAGCATCACATTGCCTACCCTCTAGTCTTCAGCTATCATGGCAGTTTTAAATGATAGGTTATAGATTACTAGTAATAGGTAACCAATTTCATATTTGAAATTTCATTTTATAAGAACATAAGAAATGCCATACTGGGTCAGACCAAGGTCCATCAAGCCCAGTATCCTGTTTCCAGCAGTGGCCAATCCAGGTCACAAGTAACTAGTAGCTTCACAAAAGGCACACAGGTTCCACAATCTTGTATTGGGGCAAGCAGTGGATTTCCTGGGTCCTCTTTAATAATAATTTATGGATCTTTTCTCCAGGAAGTTTTCCAAAGCTTTTTTTTAAACCCAGCTATATACACTAACAGCTTTTACTACATCCTCCTGCTGCTCTCCGAGTCCACCTCTGGTTTTGGTATACTGTACATTATCAGTTCTTTGCAGATGGTATACAGTTATATAGCTCACAGGGGAGTCGTTGTAAAACATCCTTAAATGCATTAAATCGGCGTTTAGTACCTATTACAACTTGGATATGTAAAAATAAATTTAAATTAAATACTTCAAAAATAAAGAACTCTGGATCCAAAGAAATAATCAGACAAGAGTGGGTTCACCAGTATTTGTAGATAACACTATTATAGTTACTATGGACCAAGTTCAAAGGGTCCTATTAGGATAAGGATCAATGATTTCAGTGGTGGTAAAGAACTGCCTTTACCATTTGTGACAATTGCATCAATTTAATTCATTTCTAGATAAAAAGAACTTGCCGTGTACAGCGACACACACATAATTTCAAGACTCAATTATTGCCATGTGGGGGTTGCCTGTAAAATCATCCAAGTGGCTTCAGTTAGAAAACATGCAGTTGCACGGCTGTTGATCGGTTGTAGTTTAAGGCACTATCTCTCAACTGTGCTCGAAGATCTCTAGTCTCTACTGGTTGCCTATAGCTGCCTGAGTTAAATTTAAGGCCATGGATTTGATCTTTAAAATCTTTTAGGGTAATAGGCCACATCACCTCAAAACTGAGCTAGCAGTATTTGCAGAATGTCATGCCCTGTACTCCCAAGGAAAAAGATTGCTGAATAATTAATATTCAGAAGCCTTAATATTGTCTAAGTAAGGAATTTTAAATGGCCCTTGGGCTAGTCGAGGACTGTGACTATTTCTGCAGTCCAAGAGATACCACCCTTATCACTCTAAGAAAG
The DNA here is from genome assembly GCA_033557465.1 of Ichthyophis bannanicus. Classification (NCBI taxonomy): domain Eukaryota; kingdom Metazoa; phylum Chordata; class Amphibia; order Gymnophiona; family Ichthyophiidae; genus Ichthyophis; species Ichthyophis bannanicus. The sequence goes on from CM066031.1 coordinate 1,608,020,059, forward strand.
TGACACTGTGCTTTCTTACACTGCTGTGCGGTGCGGGTAGTAGCAAGGAACTCCTGTATGCCCTCATTTCCCTACTGTAGTTCATGTTCCTTCCCCACCCCTCACTTCACCTCACTGCCTCATCAAGCAAAGCATTAAGACTACTCTGCTATTCCCCACCCACCAGGACCAGCATTTTAATGACACCATTCACAGTTAGGAGCTTGGTTTTTGAGTGGACAGCCCAGTTTTTAGGCTTCCTGAACAGTGTCCGGTTAGAAGTTGTAACTAGACACTGTACAGCCCGGTCAGCAGAACGTAATGCGCAAGACTACTTCACTGCACACTGCGCACATGCGCACACAAACACATGCAATAGCTATGGCTTGGTATGGCTGTGTTGCACTGCTCATCATGTGGTGCGCGTATCATCTCTTAAAATCTTTCTGCCGCTGACTGACCTTCCTTCCCCTCCCCCAGTGGTTGAAGGCTGACGGGTGACTGAGCAGTGAGCAGTTGGTTTGTTACAGTAACTTAAAGGTGTCAAGCCTGTCTGGACATTGGTTGCTCAATGTGCCCCGCCACTGTAGAGAGAGAGAGAGACTGAAAAACGCTGTGGGGAAGTCTGAAAGTGAAACACTGAGGTTTTAAACAGCTACCAGGAACAACAATGGCTGCAGCCATCAACCTACCATTGCGAGGGAAAGAGATTGAAGCGGAGGGGGAGGCTCATGAGAGACATGGAGACGGGGAAGCATGAAGCAGGGGGGCTCATTATAATGAGAGAGAAAGAGAGAGACTCAGGAAATCAAGGGCGATCATGATGAGAGAGAGAGAAAGAACTAGGCTGGGGTACGTAGGGGAGTCATGATATGAGAGAAAGAGAGGGACTAGGAGAAAGGGGATCGGGAACAGGGGAGAGAATGTATATATGTGTTTGTGAAGGAGACTATCTGGGAATAGGGGAGAGAGAGTTTATGTGAAGGGGACTGCCTGACAATGGGGGAGAGAATGTGTGTGTGTGTAGACTAGCTGGGAATGGGGGAGAGAATATGTAGGAGTGTGTGAAGGGAACTGTCTAGGAGAGTTTCATCTACTGTTCATTTTGTTTTAATTCTTTGTATAGGGTTTAATGTTTATTATTTATTTATTTTTATATGGTCGAGGAGAGGAGAATTCGAGGTGGCTTCGTTTATTGAATGAATTTCTTATATGGAGAGTTTTGATTTAATTTTGTACCATGCTTTGGGATTGACTGAATAAGCTGCTGTATAATTTATATTTTCTTTATATGTTATGTTATGGTACATCCCCTCACCCCGTCTGCTCACCGATGGGTGTCCAGTCGAGGTATGCAGAGATGTTGGCAACCCTATTCACAGTCTTCAAGCTACTCCATCTACACCATAACAGAGGCCCTATACATCTCCAGGGATAAAACATTCAACCCCCCAGCTACATTAAATGTAAAAGATGCAACTCTGGAAGTAAAAAGGAAATGAGATACTTGAGAATTATGCTTGACCAGCAGCTACGTAACAATACCGCTAGAACAATCATATTATGAATGCTACACAACTAAAGTAGCCTAAGATTCTTACTAAGCAGGACCCATCAACCACTGCTCACTATTTAGTGGCATCAGCAGTTCAGATTTCTTGCTTCCAGAAGACATTATGCTCCTCTGTAAATACAAAACCTGTTGTACCTGAGATCAACAGAATGTGTCCTATGCTGCAAAACATTTTGTTAGGGCTGTAGTGGGGATGGGGGGGGGGGGGGACGTACCTGTTTATGAGACTGAAGACTAAAGAAATCCTCTCTTATCTACCTTTACTGCCATGTCATAATAATACTATTAACTGCTAGAAATTCTTCCACCACATTGCTCTTGCTCCTAACATCAATCTATTTTCAACACCATACAGAGGACAAGCTTTGCAGAAAGAATATCACTAAGATTAAAAAGTTTTTCTTCTAATATCACATTTGAGGTATCGAAAAGAATGTGCCTGCCAGGGTCTATCTTGAACTCTGATCTGCTTAATTACAACATAGAAATGGATTTTAATCTGTTTGGGTCCAGATTATATTCGGTTGAGCTGAGTTGCTCTGACCTTCCATGTGGATATCCAGATTAGATTGTGATCTGTATAAAGTATCCAATCTCTCATTGACGGCCTTGGGAAAGTTTCTGTTGGAACATTCTTAGGTTTCAAAGGTTTATCAACAGTACACAGCACTAATCCCTGAAGAAAACTAAAGGGAAGTAAAATGATGGCAGTGAAAAGTTCAAACAGCATGGACTATTTAAAATAACAGTTTAAGGTTTCAGCCACGTTAAACTGATTTGCAGCTGCTGCGCTGCTCTATCCTTTGGGAGCAAACTGCTTTTCAAAATATTAAACAAAAGGTTCTCATACTTCTCAGTTCTCAGCTAGTATCTGATCTCTGCTGAGTCTAACCAGACGGCAGCCCCTTGGCATGGAGGTTTATTAAGTGCCATGGTGGTCTGAACACCAGTGGGGAGGGTGCATTGCTTTAACTTTGCCATGTATATACTAAAGCTTGTTTACTTTTATCTTTTATATTTATGAAAGCGATATCTGCCTCCAAAGGTATTCCTTTAGTAGCGCTAATCCACGACCACATAATTTAACAGGTGACATGTCTAACCGCAGCTTTACCCGCTGTCACATTTTCTGAGAAACTTCTCTGAGGGGTTATTTTGGAATACCTCAGTGGTATTGCAGCTGGCCTATCAGAGTTCGGTACTTTAAGGCTGACCACGCTATAGAAATGATAGACGGAAGTAGCACCTGCAGCTCAAATTTAAATATTGCTATATTTTAGATCGTTTTTTACAGCAAACACCCAAATAGGCAAGGAAGATGCAGAGGTGTAAATTCAGCTCAAGCAGCCCCGGGCAGGAAAGGAGCTCACACAGAGGCGATAAAGCAGGGTGGTAAACTGACTTTAACATGTTTGCCTGTGTTGCCTCTGCTCTTGTAAGTTTCCAGCAGGCACAGCCGCTGTTAGCGCCTGAGCCATAGGCTTGTGATAACAGCTGCACCACAAGGTTTCGGCCCGGGAGGTAACAGTCGCTGTGCCTGCAGGAAACGTACAAGAGCAGAGGCAACACGGGCAAACATGTTAAAGTCAGTTTGCTGCCGTCGCATGAAGAGGGCACCAATGCAAGGGTGTGTCGTCATGAAGAGGGGGATGCAAGGGTGGGGGAGCACCACTGCAACAGTAAGGAAAGTTATGCTAAGAAAAGTTATGCTTGGGGCCTCTCATTGGAACTTATGCCACTACAAACAAAAAATAGCAACAGACACTTGCTCACCTTCTTCGTAGCACTAATCAAATTAACTCTACCAAACCATAATGACAACAAAAACCTGGTTGCAGCTTTATTCCAACTTCCAGTAAATCATAATCAATAGAGAAAGCAATACTTAACCCCCCATCTTTTAGACCAGCCTTAACATAAGAACACAAGAAATACCATACTGGGTCAGACCAAGGTTCATCAAGCCCAGTATCCTGTTTCCAACAGTGGCAAATTCGGATCACAAATACTGGCAGGTACCCAAAGCCACAGCTTTCATAATGCTCATCTTGGGGCAAGCAGTGGATTTCCTGAGTCCTCGTTAATAATGGTTTTTAGACCTTTCCTCCAGGAACTTGTCCAAACCTTTTATAAACCCAGCTACACTAACAGCTTTTACTACATCCTCCGGTAACAAATTCCAGAGTTTGATTATGCATTGAGTAAAAAAATATTTTCTCTTATTAGTCTTAAATGGGTTACACTGTAACTTCATTGCATGTCCTCTAGTCTTTCAACTTTCTACTGTAGTCTTCCATCCCTAATATTCTCCCATTCACCTTTGTCATTGTTGCAGACAAATACACTCCATCATACCATTTCTACAACCACCCTTGGCCACTCGGCTAGTTAGTGCCGACCTAAATATAGTGAGATCCTTTAAAAACCCTATGAATAGTCCAACCATCATATCCTCCACATGGCCTGCGGTGATGCCAGGCCATGTCACAGCACTATTGCATGATAGCCTCTGAATCCTTCCCCACTCCTCTCCATTAAGCCTTGTTCCCCCCATTCTTAGCCAATTCTGGGAGGAAGATTGAACTCCCTACCCGGTACCTAGCTGTGAACCCCAGATCTCACTCCCCAAATCCCCCTCTCCATCTCCCCAGATGCACCAAACCTGAAAAGAGAGGGGTGGGATAGAGGGACCAGCTTCCACAATTTTGTTGCCTCCTCATCCCCAGCCTGCTTACCAAAACTAGCTCCCAACCCATCTACTTCACCATGCTACCCTCATTCCCATTTCCCCCTCCCCTCCCCTATGCTCACAGGCCACCAATCAGTGATCCCTCGACCCCCCACTCCTTTCCTACTATACTGACCCCTGGCCCCACTTGTAAGGGGTTTGACTGCGTTATGGTGCCCTCCGTATAAACAAAGGGTTTTTCTTATCCACAAAATCTATGTCTAGCAATGTCTAACATTTTGTGCTGCTGCAGGAAACTTCATGGGATTTATTTGACAAATGTCAAAAATTGATTTCTCTGAAATAAACAGCTGTTTTTAGGCTAGAAATGTATCACCATATGCAGCTGAATGGTATTTTTTCTCAATTTTCGTTACACTATGCACCCAGCATACTGTGAAAAATGTAAATGTCATACTGATGCTGGAAACATGTGATATATTGTATTTAGGAGTTATCTGTTAAACTGTTGTAATCTGAGAGAGCTACATTACAGAGCAAATAATATCAGACTTTTAACTACCTCACCAGGATGGCTTTAAGACCACTGAAAGTCATTTTACCATGGGAACCGTAAGGACTTTAGTCTGCTGGCAGACTGCATTCCTTTATCTGATTTAATTTAAAAAAAATACAAAATCAAATAAATTTTATTCTGCTGTTAATACAGGGATCAATGTAGTCGTCAATAGTGTGAAGGCTAAGAGTATTAACATGCTTTAAAGTATTCAACGTGTCTTAACTCTGTGCTACTCTTAATGCACTTGTGCATTAATCTATATTAAGGTTAATATGGAGTTAACACAGACTGATGTGGTATAAGTTTTAAAAAACTGTGTGAAATGCAAATTCATATTCATAAATCAGTTCATTAATATTTAAAATAGGTTAATACAAATCACATTAACACAAAAATTAACTTCACCTTGGGGAAGTGTATTTAGTTTATTGTGTCTGCTACCTGGAGCTAATGCAAGGCCTCCTGGGGCCAAATCCCCCAATCCTCACTCACCGAAAGCTGGCATAAACCCATCCTGGCCTAACATCCCATCCCTCATATGTCTGAAGCTGAAGGAATGCCTCTCCCCTGCCCAAATTCCACTGCCACTGGTGTCCTCCTTCCACCCAGCTGTGGATCCCCAGCATATGCTATCAGTGGTCAGCCAGAAGCTGATGAGGGCAGGAGATACCATGTCTGCTTCTTGCTCTACCAGTTCTGTCATGAAAAGTGGTGCAGGGTGGGGCATCAGACATTATTTTGCATGGTGGAGCCAGTGGTGCAAAATGGTGGATCAGACCCCTAGTGGTAATCTCGGCTACTATCGCTGACCCAGTAATGATTCATGTGACCAAAGCTGTATTAGCCACAGTCCAGAAATTATTTATTTGACTGACTCTCTTTCCAGTTACATGGGCAAGCAAACTCACAACTGTTAAATATATCTGTTTGCATGCATGCCTCTAACCTTAGGCTATTCTTTAATCGAGTGGTTTTCAACATTCATTTGTCTTGTGACTCCTTTTCTATTATGGATATATATTTGTGGTTCATCTGGGCCTCTAAAAATTTAACGTACATACAAATCACTTGTACATGTGTATACCTATGAAATAACACACATACAATTGTGTATGTCTAAAAGGTTCTAGCATGTGCAAGACTGGTCCAGGCTGGTCCAACCATTAGGCAAAAGTCATGGGATAGGAAGGTAGTGTACTATTGTGGATCGGGAACTGGTTAAAAGATAGAAAGCAGAGGGTAGGGCTAAATGGCCAATTATCCCAATGGAAAAAAGTGAATAGTGGAGTATCCCAAGGGATCTGTACTGGGTCCGCTACTTTTTGACATATTCATAAATGACCTGGAAAAGGGAATAACTAGTGAGGTTATCAAATTTGCAGACACAAAACTGTTTAAAGTTGTTAAAACCCAAGAGGATTGTGGAAAACTGCAGGAGGATATGGATAAATTGGAAGACTGGGCATCCAACTGGCAGATGAAATTTAATGTGGACAAGTGCAAAGTTATGCACCTAGGAAAGAACAACCCACACTATGGTTACACAATGCAAGGTTCCACATTGGGAACCACCACCCAGGAAAAAGATTTAGGAGTCATCATGGATAACATGTTAAAACCCTCCGCCCAGTGTGCAGCGGCGGCCAAGAGAGCAAATAGAATGCTAGGTATCATAAGGAAAGGAATGGAAAATAAAACAAAGGATATTATAATGCCTCTGTATCATTCTATGGTATGACCACACCTTGAATATTGTGTGCAATTCTGGTCGTTGTATCTTAAAAAAGGATATAGTGTTATTAGAAAAGGTACAGAGAAGAGCCACCAAAAATGGTAAAGGGGATGGAAGGCTACTCCTATGAAGAGTGGCTACAAAGGTTAGGGCTCTTCAACCTGGAAAAGAGACGGCTGAGGGGAGATATGACAGAGGTCTATAAATTAATGAATGGAGTGGAACGGGTAAACGTAGATCGATTGTTTACGCTATCAGAATATAGAAAGACTAGGGGACGTGTAATGGAGCTATAGGGCAAACTATTTAAGACAAATAAGAGAAAATATTTTTTCACTCAACGTGTAATCAAACTCTGGAATTTGTTACCGGAGGATGTAGTAAGGGCTGTTAGTGTAGCTGGGTTTAAAAAAGATTTGGACAAGTTCCTGGAGGAAAGGTCCATAAACCATTATTAAAAAGGGACCCAGGATATCAATGCTTGACCCAATACAAGCATTGTGGAACCTGTGTCTCTTGGGGATACTGCTAGGTACTTATGACCTAGATTGGCCACTGTTGGAAACAGGATACTGGGCTTGATGGACCTTGGTCTGACCCAGTATGGCATATCTTATGTTCTTAACCAGGACGTTGCCTAGAGAGGCAGCATCTGGGGGTAGCAAGGAGCAGGGCATTCAAAGCTAAACAACAGATTCTGATAGCCAGGGGAGGCACAAGGTTTAAGGTTTGCCTAGGACTCTAACACCTTGAACCAACTCTGGGGCCGGCCCTGAGCATGTGAACAGAACAGGCTCAATATTCTATGTACAGACCTGTAAACCAATGCTGTTGAACGGGATATTCAACTGTGTTAGTGCCACTGAATATCTCCATCTAACATGACTATAAGCCTCAGTGCTAACCACTTAGCATCAGGGTATGTCATGGGTGGCGAGAGTCACTAAACGGGTAGTGGCGATATTGCATAGCTACCCGGTTAGCGACCTGTGGGTAAAACTAGGTGCTGCAAAACTGGCCTAGTTTTCTCCGCAGGAGCTAACCAGGTAGCGATGCAATATCGCAGCTACCTAGTTGGCTTCTGCAGCAGTGACCCCGGATATTCAATACTGGGGCCGCATATGAACCTGGCATTGAATATCTGGGGTTAGAGGTTGGCAGCGATGGCTACATGCCATAGCAGCGCATAGCCATCCCATTTCAATATCGGGCCCTACATGTCTAAAGAATGAAGGAAAAGAGCACAAAAAATGCCCACAATTGGGAAAGGTTTATCTTAAGCGAGCACAACCTGAACTGTTTTTGACTGTACACACACACCCCTATTTTCTACAATATAAGACAATTTGTACTTCTATAGGGGCCCTTTTACTAAATGCCACAAACAGTTAATACACGTTTTAGCAAATGGTAGGTGCTGCAATGAACTGGCACTCGCAAGCTAATGTGGACAGTGGGCACGTTACAGGCAGAGAGTGGGTGTGACAAACACAGTGTGAGAGTGAAGTTAAGATGACCTCTAGGGGTACCATCAGGTGCACCCACGTTACTTTGCCAGTTGTTACAGTACCCAGTCACGCATGAGCTGTCAGGAACACACCCGTCATGCTGCAGACAGCTAATATGAAGGCTTTGCAGGTAACATGTTGCTGAGGTCCATTTAAAATGGCTGTGCTCAGAACTGAGGATAATCATTTTATTCCCTTTTTCTCTGGTTTGGCTTTAGTGTGATATGTTCATATAGCCCTCCATTCTGGCTGTGGTATACATTATGGGTGTAATTTTAGAAGCCCTGTTCATGCTTTGGACATCTGAAAATGGGCACAGAGACGTCCAAAGCACAGAGGCATCTCCAGAGCCATTTTAGAAGCCAACTCTGGGGACGTCCCCAGCATGAGGACATCCAACTCTGAAGGAGATGCTCTCACAGATTCACACAAATACCCCTGCTCCAAAAGAAGGTGCAAATATGCCAGAGGCCAATTCCATCCTGCACGTCCTGCCCCTGTACGGCCAGGCAGAATCAGGGCATGCAGTGGAAGCACCCAAATCTGATCCCACAGGGGCTAGATGTGCCCACGGGATCAGAATAGGTTCTGCCGGTCTGGACGTGCAGGCTGGGCCCCGATTCTGATTGGCTGTAGCCCAGCCACATACATGGCTAACTCAGCCAGGCTCCTGAATGGAGCCACAATACCTAGCCGAGACACAGGGCTGTGTTTTCCCACAGCCCGACCCCCAGTTGGGCCTTCCAAGGCTAGGGTCGGGCTGCAGGAAATCCCCTGCGCCTCCTCAACTGTTCTTCTGGGTCCTGCACTGCGATCCTCCGCTGTCCAGGGGGACCTATTCCATGTTTGAAGGCCCCGGATGTACAGGGCCGACCTCGGAATCGGCCCCACACATCCAGGGCCACAGTCTGACCATGCCCTGCCCTCGCTCCACCTCTGGACTGCCCCCTCCTGCCCCTGTCTAAGGCTCCCCATACAACAGCACTGTTCGTATGGGGAGCCTTTGCACCAGGAGCGGGAGGGGATGAACAGCAGACATATGCGTCCTGCCTGGACATACATCTCCATTGTTTGTGGCACAGAATGAACCCTTTTATAAGCACACATCTAGTTTTAGATGCTAAAAACACACATAAATATCAGTATTTTAGTCATTTACGCATGTATGTGGCCACATACTCATGTAAATGACTTCTTATTAAATACCGAACAGCCTGAAAGTGCTTATCTTCATTTGATGGCGGATACCTTTCTCGAGGGCATGCACTAGGATGAAGTTTGGACGAAGCCTAGATGACATAAGCAAGCTTCAGCGTTGATTATAAAATTTGATAATTTATATACATACTTGCAAAATATAGGCACATTCATTTAGATTAGTTCTAGGCACCCTGTCATAAAACTATCCTCTACATGTGCATATACCTAGCATAATTAGTTCAAACAGGGAGTAAGAAAAGTAATGCTGTTTGAAGTCATTATATTGAGATGTCAGTTTTCTGAATTAAATTGCCTAAAATCTGGGGCTCATTTCAAGCTAAGGTAATTATCTGGCTTTTACAAAGAGGACTTTTTATTAAATGTTTTATATTGCTGATTATTTTTGTAGCTTTCTATAGAAGGGAAATTTTCTGTTTTTTAAGAAGCTTTTTTTTTTGCCATAAGGGGTTTGTTTTCCCAGGCTTGTAATCCTAGATGTTCAGTGAGAGGGAAAGGCAATTAAAAACTGTTTGTAATAACTGCGCTGCAGAGGTGTTAGTTGCCAACCTCTCTGCCTACCTTAACTCTCACTCAACGCAATCTTGCTATACGGACTGACTCACCAAGTAGGGAATGGATGAGAATGATTTCTTTAAAAAAAGAAAAATAAGGAAGTAATTAGGTCAATTTTTGATTACCCATGAAAAGAGATTTCAAATGGCTCTGAATAGTAATATCTTATTACATTTTTGAAGTAAGTATAAAAAGGAACACGATAGACCACACACCTCACATATATCAACACATTTTGTGGTCTGAAGCAATACGATCAACTGCTGCGTACTTCAATAACAGGTGAACAAGCAAACTGAGCTACACACAGATAGTAGATTAAACATAAAAGAAGCTAGCTGCTTTTTCACTTACAGAACAGCAGAGGAAAAGAGGACTTTGGTAGATCTTTTTCTCCTTTCTTTCAACAGGTATCAAGGCTGCTATGCAGTAAGTACAGATGGGAAAACTGTGCCGCCAAATTTGTCACCCCAGTTACAACTTCTGCCACCATCCAGATAGAAAGTCTAATCCAAGGTGAGTGGCCGATTCAGTGGGCAAGATGCCTGCAGGTTGACTCCCTCAGAAAATAAGTGTAGGAACTGAGAGAGAAGGTGGTAAGGCTGAGAAGCAACAGTAGCAATGCAAAGTACATTGGTGAAGTTCTTCTTGAGGCAACTTAAAATCTCTACCAGAAGGGAAAATGAAACTGCATTAAAAGATGACAGCTAGACACAGATAACCAGAACCTACAGAATTGACACCCCAACTCATCTCCTCTTGAGCTGAAGAACCAATATGCAGCCCTGCAAAAGGAAAAACTAAAAATATTCCAAGAAAAGGAGAAACCAGAGCCCGAAAGGCTGTAGGATAAGTGACAACTAGGTGGTGGTTAGTAACTTACGCTTCGCCAGATCTGTTCCATCCATCCTTTCCTTCCCACTTCCTCCTTGGTTACCCTTCTCCTTTCCCTAGTTATGAGCAGGATCAATTATTGTAACATTGCTTTGGTCGGCCTCCCCCAGTATCAATTACAAAGACTCCAACTGTTATAAAACACCGCAGCCCGTCTCATCACTCATGCATCCCTCACCGATCATGTCACCCCTCTTCTTATTTACCTCCATTGGCTTCCGGTCACCCATCATATCCAATACAAGGTCTTAACTCTTGTTCATAAAGCCATCCACTCTGGTTCCCCCCAATACCTCTCCAACCTGGTTCATCTCCATGCCCCCCATTGCTCACTTCGCCACATTCACATCAGCCGTGTGTTCCTTCCCCCTCCTCTTGCACACCTGGAATCCACCAGAAACTCAGCCTTCTTTTTTCTTGGCCCTAAACTCTGGAAGTCCCTCCCTCCAGACCTTAGATTGGAACTTGCTTTCAACAGATTCAGGACTCATCTCTTCTGTTCTGCTTTTGATCTCCTTGTCCCCCCTACATATTACTACTACTACTATTTAGCATTTATATAGCGCTACGCATGCAGCGCTATACAGAAATTTATGCAAAAAGACAGTTCCTGCTCGTCAGAGCTTACAATCTAGTCAAGACAACAGAGAACAATAGACATCAGTTCCTGATCATCTAGAGACACTCCATTCCCGGCAGAGTAAAGGAACCTGGATATTTGTGTATTTGATATCCAGCTGAGAATCCCATCCTTCTCTCCTCTCTTTGCCTCCTCTGTCCTTTTTACCTTACTTTCTCTCTCCTTCCTCTATCTCACCTCTCCTGTCGTAACAATGGCGTTCCTTTCCTTTTCTGGCAGTTTGTTTTTACTGTATTGTAAACCACTTTGATGTTTTTACTGTAAAGCTTCCGAATAAAGATAAAGATGTTAATCTTTCGAAAAGTAGTTTATCAAGCTCAATAAAGATTAAACATTTCTTCAGAGGGATATATAGGTGGCCATGTGCAGGCGTGTTGTCTTTCTATTGGAAATATCCAAGATGTTAGAAACATAGAAACATAGAAATATGACGACAGAAAAAGACCACATGGCCTATCTAGTCTGTCCTTCCATAACAACTACAGAAGTCCCCTTTTTACCTTTAAAGATCCTCTGTGTTTGTCCCATGCTTTTTTGAATTCAGTTACTGTCCTCATCTCTACCACCTCCACTGGGAGACTATTCCACAGATCCACTACTCTTTCCGTAAAGAAATATTTCCGCATATCACTCCTGAATCTATCTCCCTTTACCCTCATCCCATGTCCCCTCTATAAGAACATAAGAAATGCCATCCTGAGTCAGACCAAGGTCCATCAAGCAGTTTCCCAAAAAGACACACAGGTTTCACAATGCTTGTATTGGGGCAAGCAGTGCATTTCCCGGGTCCTCTTTAACAATGGTTGATGGACCTTTTCTCCAGGAACTCGTCCAAACTTTTCTAATCCAAGCTACACTAATAGCTGTTACTACATCCTCCAGTAATGAATTCCAGAGTTTGATTACGTGTTCAGTGAAAAAATATTTCTCTTATTAGTCTTAAATGGGTACACTGTAGCTTCATTGCATGTCCCCTAGTCTTTCTACTTTTTGATGGCATAAACAATCGATCTACATTTACCCGTTCCACTCCATTCATTAATTTATAGATCTCTCTTATCTCTCCCAATAGGGGAATCCTTCCATCCCCTTTACCATTTTGGTGGCTCTTCTCTATACCTTTCCTAATTCCGCTATATCCTTTTTAAGATACGGCAACCAGAATTGCACGACAATATTCAAGGTGCGGTCAAACCATGGAATGATACAGAGGCATTATAATATCCTTTGTTTTATTCTCCATTCATTTCCTTATGATTCCTAGCATTCTATTTGCCTTCTTGGCCGCTGCTGCACACTGGGAGGAGGGTTTCAATGTATTATCCACGATAATGCCTAAATCCTTTTACTGGGTGGTGGTTCCTAATGTGGAACCTTGCATCGTTTAGCCATAGTTTGGATTGTTCTTTCCTAGGTGCATACCTTTGCATGTGTCCACATTAAATTTCATCTGCCATTTAACGTCCAGTCTTCCAATTTATCAAGATCCTCTTGCAATTTTTCAAAATCCTCTTGGGTTATAACAACTTTGAATAATTTAATGTCATCTGCAAATTTGATTACCTCACTCATTATTAACATTTCCAGGTCATTTATGAATTTGTTAAAAAGCAGCGGACCCAGCACAGATCCCTGGGATACTCCACTATTCACCTTTCTCAATTGGGAATATTGGCCATTTACCCTACCCTCTGTTTTCTATCTTTTAACCGGTTCTTGATCCACAAGAGTACACTGACTCCTATCCCATTACTTTTTAATTGCGCCGAGTCTCTCAAGAAGGACCTTGCAAAAGGCTTTCTGAAAATCCTGATACATTATATTGACTGGCTCACCTTTGTCTATCTGTTTATTCACACCTTCAAAAAATATAATAGATTAGTAAGACAAGACCTTCCTTGTCTAAAGCCATGTTGGCTTTCTCCCATTAAACCATGACTATCTACATGTTCGGTAATTTTATTCTTTATAATGGTTTCTACCATTTTGCCTAGTACTGATGTCAGGCTCATTGGTCTGTAGTTTCCAGAATCATCCCTGGAACCCTTTCTAAAAACTGGTGTCACATTGTCCATTTGTCAATCTTCAGGTGTTACTGATGATTTTAATGATTGATAATTCACAGATTACTAATAGTAAGTCTGTAATGTCATATTTCAGTTCTTTCAGTTCCCTCTGATGTATACTATCTGGTCTAGGTGATTTGCCAGTCTTTAGTTTATCAAATAGTTGTAGTACATCTTCCAGGTTTATCAATATTTCTTTTGATTCTTCCGATGCATCATCTTTTAATACCATTTCATCATTTTCAGTAAAGATTAAAGCAATGCTATTCTGGTATCTTTCTTCTTTACCACTATATCTGACTTCCTTGCATCCAGCTTTTATTCATTTGGTATGGGAGTACCCCAGGCGATCATAACCTCTTCATTCTTCATAATTCTGTTAGAGTCATATCTCAGTGCTTTTCCATGGTGTTATAGTGTTTACAGAGATTCCAATGAATGAGGCATGTTCCAGAAAGCTGCATTTTAGCTTTCTGGATCACAGGATGATCTTTCAAAGGCTGCTGAGCAGAGATGGTGTTCACCTATGAAGGGATGAAATGTTTCCAGCAAAAGACTGGTTAACATACTAAGAAGTGACTTACACTAGGATCTTTGAGTGTTGGTAAACAAATCCCCAGGTGAATAAAAAACCTCAGGTAGATTAAGCATTAAACAGGAAAAAAGGCCAAATCTGGAAATCTGTGTATATTAATGTCCATAGTTTGGGGAATAAAGATTCAGATCTAGAGGTTCTAATTGAAGTGGCATTCATGCATCTTTGGCATACTAACCATAACTGGGATGTACCAGGGAATAACATATTCAGAGCAGATAGTGTAGTAAAAAAGGGAGAAAGAGTAGAACAATATGGAAAAATAATATGAAAGCAACAGAATTTAGGGCTTATGAGATACGGAGGAGACACTGTGGATTAGCCTGGAAAGAGGGGATGGAATATCTATTTACATTGGTAAGATAAATAGGCAACCCTTGTAGGCAGATTAAAAAACAGGTTTAATTGAAGACATTCACAATATTGCAAAGAAAAGGGAAGTGCTACTGATAGGTGATTTCAATTTGCTGGATGGTGATTAGGACATCCCAGTTGTGGGGTTGTATAGAAAGAGGGAGAGCCTCTATTTTCTACAAGGAGAATTGTTCTGGCAACTGATAGCAGAACCCATGTAGGAGATGGTAATAATGGACCTGGTGCTTATGAATGGGGAGAATAATTCTGATGTGTGGTGGGTGATCATCTGGCATTGAGTGATCACCAGGTGATGTGATTGTGGATTAGGAAAAGGTGGAAGTGAGTTCATAAACTACAAGAGAATAAAGAAAGAGGAAAACAACAAAAGTGTCTGGAAAAGCTAAGAGATGCTGGGAAAATGGTCCAGAAATCAACGATGCAAATGGAAGAAAAAACAGCAATACAGGAAAATGGGGGGTGGGGGGATCATTTTAGCTATTTTAGTAACAGAAAGAATTGTAAAAATTGTATTGTGAGACTCAAGGATGAAGAGGAGGAGTATGTAAGGGCTGATGAGAATAATGCAGAAATGTTTAACAAATATTTCTGTGCCGTGTTCATAGATGAAGGATCGTGAATAAGACTGCAGAAAACAAATATAAATAGGAATTGAAGTAAGGTAGACCTTGAAAGATTTTCAAAAGACTGTATTCATGAAGAACTCACTAAACTAAAAGTTGGCAAATTGATGGGGCCGGATGGGATACATGTGAAAATACTGAAGGAACTAGAAGTTCAGGCGTCTCTGCTGCTTGACTTTATCAATAGTTCTTAAGAGTCGAAGTGGTCCTGGAGGATTATAGACAGGTAGATATAGATCTGCTCAACAAAAGTTGGAAGTATGGAGGAGGAGGCTGGGAACTACCGGCCTGTTAGTGTGACCTCAATGGTGAATATATTCATAGAAACACCCCTAAAACAGAGGAAACTGCAATTTCAGGATCCAAGGAAGCATGTTTTTAATAGAATCTTGTCAAAAATCTGATCAATTTCTTTGACTGAGTAACCTGAGAACTGGAAAAGGGGAAAGTGCTAGATATGGTATACTTAGATTTCAGAATGGTCTGCACAGGCAGCTTAGAAACTGAGCTCCCATAGCATGGGCCCTAAAGCAACTAATTGGTGGGCCAATGCAGAAACCTTTCATTGGAGCCATGCACTAAAACTCGGTGCACAACTTCCTAACACAAGCAAAACAAAGGTTTTGCTCTGTAACGCTGTTACCGAATAGCATGCAAATAAGTTGTGCACAAAAAGTTTAAGAAGAGCAAAAACAGCATGCCAGTTGCACTAGCAGCACCTATATCTTGTGCACAAAAAACCTGGTCAGCACTCATGCACATGGGCTGCAATGCTATCTGGTACAAACACTGATATTATTCTGCACAGAATAATGCTGTTGTTCATGTGCCTGATAGCATTCCAGCACACCTTCTCCATCAGCTCTTCATCTTTTACCATCTTTTTTCATTTCTCCCCTTCGGCAAAACCAGAAAAAAGCAGCATGTCCTGTAGACTCAAGATAAAGAGAAGAAGAAGGTATAATTCGTTACTAGTGCTGACTACAGATCAATGAGCTAACCCTTCACTCTTCCTCAGAACTTGTGTTAAAATCCCAGCGTTGAGCTCAACCTTCTCATCTTCTGTATACTTTCCTGCATTTGCCCTGAATAGCTAATTGCTTTATCACCATGGGTTTAAATATGCTATGTGCTACTGTCTTCAAAACTTTCTGCACAGTTAGCTCATTGCAAAACTACTTTCTGCATCAGTCGCACATAAAATTGTGCGCTAAAGCTGAGCTAACGAACATTCACACCAACCTATGAGTCCTACAGCCATGCTGTTGCCAGTAGAGGGAGGTTCTGTGATATTGCATTTTTTGTCGTGCAAAGCCCAGCAGACTTTACTGCATAGACCCATGGGTCAGAAGCTGATTGAGTGGGAGGCAACTAATTGTAGTGGTAAATGGAATTCGCTCTAAGGATAGGGACGTCCTTAGAGCGCAACACAGAGATCAGTCCTTAGTATGGTTCTTTTCAACATTTTTTAAGCAATAATTTGGAAGGTCTGTTGGAAAAGGTTTACCTCTTTGCAGATTATATCAAAATCTGCAACCAAGTAGACACTCTGGAAGGTCCCATGCTTTGGAACAACCTCCCTCCTTCCCTTATTTATTTTATTTAGTATACTGCTACTTCCAGTGATCAGCAGCAGTTTGATTACAGATTGGAAATTGTCAAATCACAACAGGAAATTTTTGAGGTATAACACATTGATTAGATAGGAAAACACAGCACACAGAGAACTATTTTACAGGGAACATGGGCTATGGAGGGTTAAGTGGCTTGCCCAAGACCACAAGGAGCACCTGTGGGACTAGAAACCCCAGTCCTCCTGGCCCAAGGTTGCTGTCCTCTAGTGGGATTTGAACCCCTGACTTTCTGGCCTGAAGTACCTTGCCCCAACCACTAGGCCACTCCTCCACTCCCTTAGGCTAGAACCCTCTCTCCATAAGTTCAAAGCCCAACTCAAGACACACCTATTTAGTATTGCCTGTGAGACTGACTTACCCCCTGATCCACCTGGTTGCTGATTTTCCTCTAAGTTCCTTTACTGTCGTTTTCTGTGAGCTTTCCTGTCTAACCAATTGGCGTTCTTTTCTGAGTTTTCTCATTTATTGTTGTCTTTATTGTTAACCGCTCTGCAGTCTCCACATAGGGTGGTATATCCATGAAAATG
Source organism: Ichthyophis bannanicus (assembly GCA_033557465.1). Taxonomy (NCBI): domain Eukaryota; kingdom Metazoa; phylum Chordata; class Amphibia; order Gymnophiona; family Ichthyophiidae; genus Ichthyophis; species Ichthyophis bannanicus. The sequence continues at coordinate 1,608,037,226 of CM066031.1, forward strand.
AAATCTAGCAAAGCTTGAAGAATGATTCAGTATAGCAAAGATTCAATGCTAAACAATTTCAGAGTCATGCATTTGGAGTTCAAAAGCTCAAGAAAACAATGCAATAGAGAGAGAGAGGGGGGCGAAATAATTTGGTGCATGAAAGAGTGGAATCTAGGGGTTGATCATATCTGATGCTCTTAAGATGGCCAAACAGGTAGAAAAGTTAAGGGCAAATGCCATAAGGGCTATAAGGATATTTGGGTACATAGGGAGAGGAGTGGCCAGCAGGAAAAAAAGAGGTGATAATTTCTCTGTATAAGTCTTTGTTGAGACTTCATTTGGGGTATTCTGTGCAATTCTGGAGAGCACATCTACAAAAGAATATAAACAGGGTGGAGTCACTGCACAGGGCAGTTACAATAGTCAGCGATCTTCATCATAAAGCATAAGGAAAAAAAGGCTTAAAGATCTACATATGTATTCGTTGAAAGATGGGTGAAAGAAGGGGTATATGCTAGCAATAATTAAATATCTTCACGAAGGTGGGCCTCCTTCAATTGAAAAGAAGCTCTGGAATGACCCTCCTTCCCTTCCCCCTCCCCCACCCCTCCCTGCCCCTGGTCATAGGATGAAGGTAAGGGGATAGACTCAGGAGTAATCTAGGAAATATTTTTTTATGGAGAGTATTGGATGAGTAGAATACCCTCCTGAAAGAGGTGGTGGAAGTGAGGACTGCAGCTGAATTCAAGAAAACATCAGACAAGTACAGAAGATCTCTGAGGGAAAGAAAGGGATTGTAGAGTTTAGTAGTTGGTAGGATGGTCAGACTAGATAGGCCATATGGTGTTTATCTGCTATCATTTTCTCTATTCCTCTGTTTCTGTTTCTGGCGTGTTTCATTGCATTTTGACTGAGCTGACAATATACCTCCCACCTAAAGTACTGAAAAAGGATTTAAAAGGAGTTATTACTTAAAGGGGAAAATTTCTCAGCTGTACTAGGAAAATAACTTTGATGTTATGTCTTGCCTAATTGATTTAAACATATCAGAATAAAAGTGTGGGAAGTCTTCACATTGCTCCACAGTAAATATTAAAACACATCCTTTAATCTTAGTATTTAAAATAGCTTTTTTAGTAGCCAAACAATTCCTTGGCTTATTTAGTGATCTGTCAATTAAATATGAATAATAAGCCTTCTTAGCAGCCATCACAGGTTTTATTATAAGCTGCAGCTTGTTGTTTCCAGCTATTTCTAGTGGGTTCACTTGGGATTTTCCTCCAATTTCCTTCTAACTTCCTAGTTTTTCTTTGCATTTCTTTAAGCTTTGTAGGCTTCTATGAGAATTTTTCATGAAAGAACAGTGACTGACTTTAATTCGTACTACTGTATCAACCAATGTTCATAGCTCTTCAACTCATAATGAAACGATATTGCTGGCAGATTTGTTCTCCATAAATAATTCTAAAGTTTGTAAATTATTCAGAAAATTTTCTGAATCTAATAGTTTGATCAAAACTGTCTAGTCCCAGAATGGGAATTCCAAACCTGAGACAGTAAATTTAATCTAAACCTTATAACTAGAAATGATCTATCCAGGGAATAGGAGAAATGCAAATATGATCTATCTGCATACACTCCTTAAAGCCCTCATGCAAAAAAGATGAGAACAAACATCCTGCCCCGTGAATAGGCTTCATTAAAAGTAAAATAAGGCCTAAGAATTTCATAGCATCCATAAGGCTTACAGCTGTACTGTCATTTAAGAAATTCAAATGAGCACTGAAGTCTCCCTACAAAACTACTTTAGTAAAGTCAACTTAAATAACAGCTAATGGACTTTGCAGCTTTATCATGGAATCATTCATGTTGTGTGGGATATGGTCTACTAATGGAACATCTACGGATTATGTTCTTAGGTGCATTTTGCATAAGCGGTAGCGCCTATTGAGGCGGGTTGATTCATATTTTTTTTGTTGTGGAGTTTGTGTCTGTCTGTATGCATCCTCTCTCTCAAAAGGAGTATGGCTCCCCTCCCCCAAAAAGCAGCAGGTGGAAGAGCTAGTTGGAGTCCTTGTCCACTGGCATGAAGGGGGAAGGTTTGTGGCCAGAAATTGTCAGTGGGTGGCCCCAGGTCCTGCCAGCATGAAGAGAGGGACTGTGGCATGAAGATACTAGTAGAAGGCCAGGCCCTGCTTGTCCTGGGTATGGCTGGCATGAAGAGAGGGGTTGCGGCACGAAAATGCCAGTGGGAGGCCCTGAGTCCCATTGGCATAAAGAGCAGGACTGCTGCCTGACTGTCTGAGAGCTGGGAAGGGCCGGATAAGGGGGCAAAGCATACAGAGAAGGAGTGGGTTTAGAGGGTGGAAGCAAGGAATGGGGGGCTATAGAGGATGAAGAGAGGGAGAAGAGGGGTAGGGGATTAGAGTGGGGAAGTATTAGAGGAGGGACTGATACTTGAAAGAGTGCAAGTGAGAGAGTGAAAAGAAGGGGAAGGAAGGAGTGCAAAATTGATTGGGAGGGGAGGAGGAGAATGCACTGTTGAGTGAAGGGAAGGAGAGACTATGCAGGAGAGAGAGTACTGAAGCGTAGGGATGGGAAACCCCCATGACACATGCACACATGCACACACCCACAACACTCACAATGACACACAAACATGCATGAACCTGTCAACACTCCCACGATATGACTCATATATGTGTACGCACCCCCCCAACACCATCATGACATACACACACGTATGCATGCATGCATGCTCCTGGCATCCCTATGATACACACATACATGCATGTACACAGCCCTGACACCTCTATGACTCACAAACATATGTATATTCATAAGATCACCTTCCAGTTCCCCACCACCCTTACTACCCCCCCTTTTTCCCAATTCTCCTCTCTCACTTCTGCTACCCTTTCTTCCTTCCCTCTGGTCTCTGATGAGGAAAATTCCTCTTTCTTTCTTCCTCTAAACTTACTACCTGCTCGTCTAACCCCATCCCCTCCCACCTCCTTAGTTCCATCTCCTCCACTATCATCCCTTCCATCTCTCATATTCTCAACCTATCGCTCTCCACCGCAACTTTCCCTTCTGACTTCAAGCATGCTGTGGTCACACCCCTTCTCAAAAAACCCACACTTGATCCCACCTTTCCTTCTAACTATCGACCCATCTCTCTCCCTCCCTTCATCTCTAAACTACTTGAGCGTGCAGTCTATCACCGCTGTCTCGACTTCCTCCCCTCTCTTGCTATCCTGGATCTTTTACAATCTGGCTTTCGTCCCCTACATTCCACTGAAACAGCTCTTACCAAAGTCACTAATGATTTGTTCCTGGCAAAATCCAAAGGCCTCTATTCTGTACTCATCCTTCTTGATCTCTCTGCTGCTTTCGATACTGTTGACCACAACCTTCTTCTTATCACCCTGTCCTCACTAGGTTTCAAGGACTCTGTACTTTCTTGGTTCTCCTCCTACCTCTCCCATCGCTCTTTCAGCGTGTGCTTTGGTGGCTCCTCCTCCTCTTCCACCCCATTACCTATAGGTATTCCTCAGGGTTCTGTCTTGGGACCGCTCCTCCTCACTCTCTACACCCAGTCCCTTGGTGCCCTTATCTCTTCCCATGGCTTTCACTATCATCTCTATGCTGATGGCTCTCAAATCTACCTCTCTACGCCTGTTATCTCTAAAGAAATCCAGGCTAAGATCATGGTCTGCCTCTCTGACATTGCTAGCTAGATGTCCCTCCGCCGCTTAAAATTGAACATGGCCAAGACTGAACTCCTTATCTTTCCTCCCGAATCCCTTCCCTCCTCTTTCCCCTTTCTCTGTCTCTGTGGATAGCTCTGTTATCCTTCCTGTCTCCTCAGCGCGTAACCTTGGTGTTAACTTTGACTCCTCTCTCTCTTTCTCTCTACATATCCAACTCATTGTTAAGTCATACCGTTTCTTTCTCTACAATATCTGCAAAATTCGCCCCTTCCTCTCTGTTAACACTACTAAAATGATTGTCCACTCCTTAATCACATCCTGCTTTGATTACTGTAACCTTCTCCTTGCCGGCCTCCCCGCAAACCACCTCTTTCCCCTTCAGTCTATTCAACATTCTGCTGCTCGTCTGATTTTCCGCCAGTCTCGTTTTTCCCACATCACTCCTCTCCTCATGTCACTTCATTGGCTCCCCATCCATTTCCGTATCCAATTCAAGCTTCTCCTAATGACCTATAAATGTATTCACTCTTCTGCTCCCCAGTACCTTTCATCTCTTATCTCTTTTTACACTCCCGCTTGGTTACTTCGCTCTTCTAATAGCCTTTGTTTATCTATGCCTTTCACTCGTATTGCTAATTCTAGACTTCGCTCCTTTCACCTTGCTGCACCCTTCGCCTGGAACAGCCTTCCTGTCTCTGTGCGTCAGACGTCCTCCCTGGCCATCTTCAAGTCCTGGTTGAAATCCCACCTCTTCACTATTGCTTTTCATTCTTGACTCTGTGTTGTGATATGACTATTTTATATATGCTGTGTTTGCTCTCTCTAACATTAGATGTATACTTTGTCCTGTTGATCTGTAATTTGTATTATGTAATTTTTTGTCTTGACTAGAGTGTGAGCTCTGATGAGCAGGGACTGTCTCTCTTATTTGTGTGTACAGTGCTTTGTATGTTTGCAGAGCTTTATAAATGCTTAATAATAATAATAATAATAATAATTTATGCATGCCTCAAACATGCTCACACATACCAACACCTACCATGACTCACACACACATACATGCATGCTGCCACCCACCATTATGTCCCCTGATAATCCCCATGATGCACATACACATCTACATGTTCCCTAACACCCTCACGACACATGCACACACCCTCCAGCATCCCACGTGCCCATAAACATACAGACGTACCCCTCAATATCTCCCATAACACATTCACACACACACACGCATGCCCCTGATGCATCCTATAGAATATATACAGATGCATGCACCTCCCCAACATACACACAGACACGCACCCCCCCCCACCCAATACCCTTCTTGACATACACACAAACATACCCCCGACACCTCCATGACACACCTACATGTATCCTCCACCTGCCTGATTCTGCAAATGGGGGGAGAGTGCTATTATGTTAAACCCCAAATGCACTCTTTTCAACCTTTTTATAAGGACTAAGAAGAATGTGCACTTGATTGAAAGTAACAAATATAATAGAAGTCAACCATTATGGATACCCTGGATGCGATTCTGATCTCATGGGATCAAAATCCCGGCTAACTCTGTGCGTCCGGTTCCGACCGTGCACACAGAGGGCTGGACGTCCAGGTCCGAATCGGCCCCTTAGTAAATGCAAAATGATTAATAATTTGTTTCAGTTATGAGTACTAATTTCAGCATTACACATAATTTGTCTATGCAATGCTATGGCAGTGATTTATATCGAGACTGCTGTTGCATACTCTTTTCTCTGATATTTGTGATTAATTTCAGATTAAGCTTGATTTTCTGCTCCCCTGCTGTAAGTGGATGCCTGTCAAGATTATGTGGAAATCCTTTTTTGTTATTTGATACAGGGATAATAATAATTATTATCTTTGTTTTTATTTTATCAATAATGGGTGATGTCCCGCTCGTAAGGTTCTAGTCTCTAGTTCTTTCCAGCATAAATTCAAATCCCACTTTTCGCATCCAAGAGGGTTTTTTTGTTTTTTGTTTTTAAAAAAGGGAAATACATAACACAGGTACACTAAAAAAAATTTTTTTTAAACTGCCTCTAATGTTTCGATTGATTTTTACGTTTTTTGGTGCGCTGAATCCAAATCTGGTAACCAATTTGCTCCATCACGTACAGATTTTTTGCTACATTGGGTTAGCAGTTTGAGGTGAACGTTTCAGATTGAGTGCGATCGAGATAAAAGTTTCTTGGATGAATTCTTTATACTAATTGTTTAGTAGTTATTCAAATAAGAATAAAGAAAATTGTAACAAGGCAGCACATAAGAATAGAGTAATGTCAACAAAACACAATGTGATGGTAGCAAAATTGTCTGCACTTAAAACAGCCACATACATGTGCACAAACATTGAGCATATAAGAGCGAGGTTAGACACAAAGCAAAGCAAAGAAATGTGCAAAAAATGTTATACAGGTATGTATGTAAGAATAGAAAACGCAAACCGCACCATTGCAATACATGAAGACAAACACCCGATGGTGTGAAAATAAAATTCTAATAAATGAGATCCGACACTGTGGTAATAACTAGCAAATTTTTATTTCAAAGTTTAGTAAAAACACGATATTTGTCAACACAGTTTAGATTTTAAAGTCATTCTTGGGTCAATCAATCTCCTGGTGGGCCCGTTTCTTCTTCCCCCGAATGCTTCTCTTGGTGCGCTGCTTGGCGTATTTTTCATCTGGGGTTTCCCGCAGCAGCAACCAGCAGAAATCAGCCATCATAGTGGTGTTCCATCTTCCTTGGTACCTTCTCTCTGCGTCCTTGATGTCCTGGTGAAACCTTTCACCTTGTTCTTCACTGTACGCCCCCAAGTTTTCAGGAAAGTAGTTCACATGGGAGTGCAAGAAATGGACTTTCAGGCTCATGTTACAGCCTTGTTCTTTGAAGGCATTGAGCATCCTGGCAACAATATCCTTATAGTTCTCATCCCGCCTGTTCCCCAAGAATTTGAGAACAACATCCTTAAGGAATCCCAGGCTTCTTTTTCCTTCTCAGACATCGTTTCAGCGAATGCTCCATCTGAAATGAGTTTCCTTATATCAGGGCCAACAAACACTCCTTCCTTTAGCTTTGCTTCAGAAAGTCGGGGGAACTTTGAGCAAAGGTACCGAAAGCACTCACCATCTTTTGGAAGGGACTTGATGAATTGCTTAATGAGACCCAACTTAATGTGGAGAGGTGGTAATAGAATTTTATCACGAGGTACCAAGCTCTCATGAAGAACATTTTTCTCACCGGGTCTCAAATACTCCCGAATTGGCCAGTCTTTTTTCCCCCAGTGTAGGTCGCGGGCCTGGCTATCCCACAAGCAAAGGAAGCAGGGATATTTGGTGAAACCGGATTGCTGCCCTAATAGCATGGAAAGAATTTTAAAGTCTCCACAAATCATCCACTTATGCTCATCATAACGAATCTTCTGAAGAATCAGGGCCAAATTCTCGTATTTTTCTTGGAGAATAACAGAGTGAGCAATAGGAACTGAAGCGAATGTGTTGCCATTATGAAGAAGAACACCTTTTATGCTGTCTTTTGACGAATCAATGAACAGTCGCCATTCAGCAGGATCATACTTGAGTTTAAACTTTTCCATCACTCCGTATATATCGTTGCAAAATACCAAATCTTCCTCTTTGCTGAAATACTTCAAAAATTGTGTCTCGCGGTTGCGGTACCAATAAAAAGTTGTTCCTGGTGACAATAGATTTTTCTGTTTAAGCCGAGAACCTAGCAGTTGGGCAGCATCTTTTGGGAGTCCTAAATCCCGGACTAAATCATTCAATTCAGCTTGAGAGAAAAGTTCAGGTTTCGGATCTGGTTCAGTTTCAAACTCGGAAGTACTGGACTCATCGGGAAAAGCCATCTGATGAGTCTCATCATGATCAGAACTGTCCACACAAATATGATCCAAAGATTTTGGTGGTTCAGGCACAGGTACTTCGTTGCTATGAGGCATAGGCCTAATTGCTGAGGGAAGGTTGGGGTAACTTATTACGTTCTTATTTTTTAAGTTGTATCCCTTCACAATGCAAGAGCAAAAAATAGCAGTCACTGCTGTGGTCTCTTTGTTCACGCCACATCATAGGTATTCCGAAACGAAATGCTTGTTTTTTACCTTTCATCCATAAGCGTAGATCTTCCTCACATGTCTTGCACACTTTGTGAGGAGCCCACGGTTTGTCTTGATCGCCTAACTTCAAACCGAAATAGGCAAAATATACTTTTTTAATAAATGCAGAAATGTTCCTCTGCCGCTTTTTCACGGTATATTCCCCACAAATAAAACAAAAACTGTCCGGAGAGTTGACGCAACCTCTGGCTCTGTGAGCCATCACAAATACACAGCACTGCAAACTACAACTGTAGTGAACCACTTCGGAATAAAGCTGGATTACGACTGAGCAAACAAAAGGTAATAATGAACTTGCAAGAAACTGAAATTTGACAGGAACGTTCATGTCGCAACCACCGTGTTTGAGCGAGCGAACGAGGCGAACAGGAAAGAACATGCGCCAGCGCAAGTACTGGATTTAGCCCCCCGCCTCCCAATTGTCCTGTTAATGTATAAAATGAATACAAAACACTCTAAAATATCATGAGGGAGTGTTTCTAGTTAGTTAACCATTACAACCTCTATTTTGGGCCAAGAAAATAAACTGCAGTCGGCTAAAAAGAAATTATGTGAACATTCCTTATATGGGTAAGAAATCTAATTTTGCAAGAAAACGTGACGTGATGGAACATTTTGGCTATTTTTCCTGGATTCAGCACCCCAAAATCTATAGGAATCAGTTGCAAAACTGGAGGCAGTTTTTTGGTAGTGTACCTGTGTAATTAATGTCTATGGGTATATGATGTGAATATTTCCTGGCCTTGATTTTCAAAGCATATAGTCAAATGTAACAAAAAATAGGACCTAATCGGAAGTTATTAGGAAGCATCAAAATAATAATGAATCCGAATTTCTAAAAGACTCCCCTGAAATCGCAAACAATATTTTTGTCGGAGCATGTCAGCCCAGTGCCAGGAAATTTTTCCAAACCACCACCGTGACTACTCCTTTTATTAAATTAATTTAGAAGTGAAAAGCATAACTTAGCTGTTGCCAAAGCATTGCCCAGCCGCCGAAAAAACTGAGTGACGACGTGGCTCACGTTTCGGGTTTTGATTCAATTTAGTAAGAAACCCTGCTTCAGGTCCAGGAAATCAGAAGTTGACAAAACTTCAGCTTACACGCCACAGGGAGTGTAACATACTATATAGTCGACAGCGTCTGACGTCAGAATGACATGAAGAGCATGTAAGCCAATCACATACAAACCACAATGGAACCATAGGAGATGCCCACTGCACAGGGAATCCCCAAATGGAAACCCAAAGTAGAGATGAGGATACAGCTTAAATAATAGTATACCAGTCAATTTGAAGATTGATACCATTCGGGGCCACGGAATTTAAAAGATAGATCCAGCGCTGTTCACGCCATTGAAGTTTTTGCTCCCGATCACCCCCTCGGGGATCCGGCGGGACGAAATCCAACACTCGCCAGCGCATCGAGGCAAAAGTATGACCCATCATCAGACTGTGTTCTACCATAGGGGCCGAGAGAGATTTTGTTCTCAAGCGGGAAGCATGTTCTGCAAGACGAGTTTTTATAGCCCGTTTAGTACGACCAATGTAGTAAAGGGAACATGGGCGGATGATCAAATATACTACTCGGTTAGCAATCTGCAGCTAAAACTAGGCCAGCTTTTGGCTGACAAATACCTCCCATATATGCGTGGGAGCAGCTTTTTAAAAATGCTGCTCCCATTGTTGACAAACAACCTGAAACAGCAGGACAAGTCCCAACCAATCTTGATTCCTCTGATTATTTCATAAGCCATATGATCCCCTCCCTGACCCCCTCCTTATAGCCAATCCTCCCCATAAACTCTGATCTCCCCCAAAGCAACTGTTTCCATCCACCCAAACCCCCCAATATAGACTGCCCCACCAAACCTTCCAGCAAACAATGAATCCCCCGAGGCCCCTCTGTAGACCCCCATCCCCTGATCCCCATACTCAGCCAACATAGTTCCATGGTGTCTTGTGGGAGCAGGAGTGATCCCCGGTTATTCCTGCTATTATGGCTGTGGGTTACAAAATGACATCTTTGACCCCTAGTAGTAATCTCACACTGCTATGTGTCGGAATGCAGGAATATCACTAGAGGTCATGGGCACTATTTTGGAATCATTCTTGCTCCTACTAGACACCAAGGATCCCGTTAAGACTGGGAATGGGAATCAAGGGATAGAGAAGGGGTTTCATTGATGTCAGAGGGGGTATCATGTAGGGGGTCTATGTGCAGGGCGGTTCTGGGTGTGGAGAACTTGATGCTTTGGAGGGGTGAGGGAGGTTGGAATTCATAGGAGAATCAACTATAAGGAATGGTCAGGTCAGGAATCAGCTTTTGAAGCGATGAGGGATCAAGGTTATGGGAGGAGGGAATTGGAGGGGCAGACCTCAGCACTGACATTTGCCCCTTTAAGTAGGCATGTATTCATACCTTTGGGCAGCTGCAAATATCGACCTCTATATTTTTTTTACTTGAGACATGGATTCCCTTGTATAACTGAGAATCCCTGTCTATACCAAACTACTCTCCCTTCCCACCCTAACAGGGTGGGCCAATTTTGGAGATGTCATCATTTTAAAAAGCTCTAGTGAAAAAATGGTGCAATTTCAGGTGGCAAATCAACAACTAGCTTTAAATTTTGTGCAATATGTTATTTACCTATCTGTAATTTCTAGGAAATTAGACAAAAATACTCAAATTATTGTTATTATTAGTGCACTGATAATAGTCTTTATGTGTTTGCATTGCATATTAATGCCTTTTGTGCCTCAATTATCAATTTATCATACTTATTTCTGTGTCAGGGTTTACATAGTGAGCTGGTTCAATATATAAATAAATAGCAATTGAACACAAGGTCCCAAGCATCTCCTTTTCCAGCTGCAACTGTTAAAAGAACAGTGTGAAGACGTAAGGAAGATAGTCATGCCTACAGTGAGAAGATCAGCTTAGTATGATTACAGCGAGTCTATTCTGCAAGCTATGTTGTGCAGTGGAGGAACAGGAGAGAGGAGATGCAGTGGAGAAGATATTGAAGAGATGAGCGACTTGGAGACAGCAATGTGAGACCCAGGAAAACACCAGCCATCAACACTGAGACAACTACACACACCCAATTACTTGACTGGAGCTCCGGAGTCTCTGAGCCTCCTCTTAGCTGCACCATGACAACAGCAGAGATCAAGGCATAAGAACATAAGATATGCCATACTGGGTCAGACCAAGGTCCATCAAGTCCAGTATCTTGTTTCCAACAGTGGCCAATTTAGGTCACATGTACCTAGCAATTTCCCTAAAAGACACAGTTTCCACAATGCTTGTAGTGGGGCAAGCAGTAGATATTCTGTTTCCACTTTAATAAAGGTTTATGGACCTTTCCTCCAGGAAACTGTCCAAACCTTTCTTAAACCCGGCTACACTAACAACTTTTACTAGATCTTCTGGTAGAAAATTCCAGAGTTTCATTACACGTTGAGTGAAAAAATATTTTCTCTTAAATAGGTTACCCTGCAGCTTCATTGCATGCCCCCTAGTCTTTCTATATTTTGATGGTGTAAACAATTGATCTACGTTTACCCTTTCCACTACATTCATTAATTTATAGACCTCTATCATATCTCCCCTCAACCGTCTCTTTTCAAGGTTGAAGAACCCTAACCTTTTTAGCCTCTCTTCATAGGGGTATCCTTCCATCCCCTTTACCATTTTGGTGGCTCTTCTCTGTACCTTCTCTAATAATGCTATATTCTTTTAAAGATACGGTGACCAGAATTGCACACAATATTCAAGGTGTGGTCACGTTATAATATCTTTGTTTTATTTTCCATTCCTTTCTTTATGATACCTAGCATTCTACTTGCTCTCTTGGCCACCACTGCACACTGGGCGGGATGGTTCCTAATGTTGAACCTCGCATCGTGTAACCATAATTTGGGTTTTTCTTTCCTAGATGAATAACTTTGCACTTATCCATATTAAATTTCATCTGCCATTTGGCCAGTCTTCCAATTTATCAAGATCCTCTTGCAATTTTCTACAATCCTCATGGGTTTTAACAACTTTGAATAATTTTTTATCATCTGCAGATTTGATAACCCCACTCGTTATTCCCATTTCCAGGTCATTTATGAATATTTTAAAAAGCAGCGGACCTAGCACAGATCCCTGGGGTACTCCACTATTCACCTTTCTCCATTGGGAAAATTGGCCATTTAGCCCTACCCTCTACTTTCTATCTTTTAACGAGTTCCTGATCCATAATAGTATACTGCATTTCTGAGCAACTCCATTGTGGTTCCAGATTGGTCGTCACAAACCCAGTCCATAGAAAGGTGTGTAAAAATAACAACTGAGTCTGCTGGTCATGTGTACAGTCAGGTGAGGAGGGAACATTATATTGGAGGTCAGATGGTCAGCAGGGAGCTCATGGGCCGAAACAGAAGCAAAGAAGATATGGCTTCTTTGCTGGATTTTGTTAAATAACATTAAATTAACTGCATAAATGAAATTTTAAAGATAATTATGTGACTACAGGTGTTGTTCAGACTATTTGCACGTTCAAATAAATATTACTTAATTTCCACATATTTCAACTGTGATTTGATGTAGGTAAGACTCATGTTAAGCAGTTTTTGAAGATAGCTTTAGATTCAGCATGCAAAACTGCATAATTTTGTCACTAGTAGTTTGGAAAGTTTGGAAAAATAAACATCTAGCCCTAAAATTAACACTCCCTACCACCCCAACTATGCCCTCTGGACATTTAAACATAGTTGGTATCCCCACATGTAAAACAATCCCATTCTAAAATGGTATTTACATGTGGATGGCAATCTACACATGTGATCGGTGTGATTTACATGTGGGGATGCTTCTAAAATAGCCCCCTTAATGACCTAATGGAGTATATCTGTTAAATTACAGGACCATATCTGTTGAAATGATGGGTATAACTCAATGCCTTCTGAAGGCTCTGGAAAGACAGGCAGATACGAGCCAAGGTGTAGGGATTTCATGACTTTCAGTTCCACAATAGCTCATCTTTGCAATCTTCATATCGAAAGAACTAATTAGATGATCCTTACCATTAAACATCTGAAATATTGAATAGAGAAAGCACAAATACATTTCAAAGAACTGAATTCCTTGTAGCTTTTTGTGCCAGTCACACACTAAGAACAATCATTTTCTTTCTGCTATTTTAATCAAATTAGCCTTGCTTAATTATATGGCACTAAGTTACTTTATCAAATTTAAGAAAACAGATTATTGTAGGATAAGTTGGCTCATACGATTGGCACTGTAATATGGAACTTTCCTATACTAGGTCAACACTGGCCAATGTCAATATACAAGTAGCTGGCAACTAATTGGTGGAAATACAAAACTAATTGTGGATTTCTGTTTAGTTCCCAGACGGTAGGAAACCATGTCATCAAAACCATGATTATATTTGGAACAAACTGATGCCATGGATGACCGTCTCAACAGAGGCATACTTTGTCATATAATTGGTTACGCTGAAAGACCGGCAGAGGTCTAGTGAGTCTCCATTCTACTAACATCGGAAAACATTGCACATCATTAGCCATTTCAGAATTGCCACCACAAATATGATGATCAATTTAGACCCCTTAATCAGAAACGTTCCCTAGAATTTATCTGTATCATTTTATTCACTGATTCTTTTTTTCCTTGAAAATAGGAATCTAATTCTTCTTTGTTCTATCTACATTTAGAGGGTAATTCTTTAACAGTTTAACTAGGATAACTGGGCAACAAGTCCCCTATTTTTCACCCATTATATAGAGATATAGAGGTGCCTATTTCTTTATAAAAATGAGCAGAAATCCTGCATAAATATCACCTACGTTGAAGATGTGGTATGTATACTGCTAGGGCATAAGTGTAAATGTTAGCATGTTGTAAAAGTTAATCAAAGCAAAAAGGGTTCATGCACTGAAAAATAATTAAACCTGAGGCACACACCACCACTGGAATACTATCTCACCTGAGCTGTGGCTAGAGTGCTCATAAATTGCTCAAACTCCCATAGAGAGAAAAGAAGAGAGGCTAGGGCTAATGACTAACTAGTGGCAATATTATGCCCACTAGAAAATGCACATCGATGTTGCCCTTAATTGTCATTCATAGTGTGTCTGTTTTACAATTTTAAAATGCATTTAAAAGAACTGAAAAACACTTAGCTGACATTCCAATAACTCTCCAAGACTCGAGGGGAGAACATGCTATAAGACACTAAGGGGCTTGTTTACAAAGCCGCGGTAGTGGTTCGCGATCGCGATCGCGATCGCAGCCGCGGCCCCATTGAAATCAATGGGGCCGCGGCTCCGATTACGATCGCAAACCGCTACCGCGGCTTTGTAAACAAGCCCCTAAGTTGACTCGAGTTTTGCCCATTCGCTAGCTGGGCTGCCTCTGGACATTTCGAACAGCTGAAATGAAAGACTCTCAGGAATAAAGGAAAGCCCTCACTAATGGCAATTTAAATAGAAGCAAACCTCTTCCAATCAAATTAAATCACTGCCAGCCAATCTAAAATCTCATTCAAACCCATTAGTTGAAACAATGTTCAAAGTGAAAATCCACTTCTGTTCGAGGTGGGCCAAATGATGTTCCACATTCCCATAGCAGATGTCTTTAATGCCATCAATGACCAGCCATTGTAAGCGCTGCCATTAATGTTCATGTAAGCAATATTGAACTATGGGAGCTGTTGTGATATGATTAGACAAATGTGATTTATGTTCAACAAGATGCACTTTCACTTTGCGGCATGTTCAGCCCACATATGCCTTTGAAACAAGGGCATATAATTAAATATATAATTATATCTATCTATATCTATCTATATCTATATATATCTATATATAATTAAATATAAATGAGTGTTCAAAAGATTTGATGTTATTGCTGATCGACTTGCTACAAGCCAAATTAGAAGATCATACTAAATCAGCTGAAGCTTTGTCCTAGAGTTTAGAAGCTCAGGATGATCCTACAAAATTAGACACTGGCTGTATCTTTATCTTTATTGTCATTTGATATACTGCCCTAGGCAGCAAGGCATCAGAGCAGTTTATAAAAATCTAAATTAAAAATAAGGAAAAGGAAAAGAATGCTAATCATATATAGGACAGGACAGAAAAGAAAGAGAATGAAGAAGAGAGCAATGGGCAGACAGGGAGGAGAGGAGAAGAACTTAGACTAAGAAGGGAGCGAGCTAAGGGGGAGATTGCTCAGGGGAAGATGAGGGAAGGTCATAAGCCAACTAAAACAGGTGTGTTTTGAGCTGAGATTTGAACTGGAGAAAGGAGGTCTCTGCACATAGTGAGGCAGGTAGGGAATTCCATAGGGCAGGAGCAAGGAAAAAGAAAGTGGAATGACGCGTTTGCTCCAAATGCACACAGGAGGGGAGGGCCAAGCGGTGAGTGTGGAGGGATCTGCGAAGACGGTGGAGGGAGTGAAAATGAAGATGGTCAACCAAATATTGTGGTATGGTTGTGTGGATTGCCTGGTGAGCGTATATGAGAATTTTGTAATTTATGCAAAATGTTATGGGAAGCCAGTGAAGTTGGATCAGGGTGGGAGTGATGTGTTCACGGTGTGAGGCATAAGTGATAATCTGGGCTGCTGTATCAACAAATAGGGGTGCTCTATATGGAACGATGGGTACACCCCTAAACAAAGGCAATAATCTATTCTAGAAATTACTAGTGATAGAAGGAGGGTAGTAAGGGAGTGCTGGTCGAGAGAAGAACGAAGACCACGGAGGAAGAAGAAAGACCGTTAGACAAGGGAGGAAATGTGGCCATGAAATGACAGAGAGGAATCTAGAATGACCCCAAGATAGTGGATGGAGTGAACAAGGGGGGCTGGGGTTTGGGACAGAAAGGGGCTATTGTGGGTCATGGGATATTAAAGGTGAGCCATATTGCGGAACATTTGGAGGGACTGAGAGAGAGACAATTGGAATGAAGCCAGTTAGAGACAGAGGATAAACAAGCATTTAAGGGGGTTATATCTGGAGAGTGAGCGTTTGTGTGAAAGAGAAAGAGGATATCATTTGCATAAAAGTAGACAGAGATACCAAGTTGCTGGGTTAGTAGTGCAAGGGGGGCTAAGAAAATGTTGAAGAGGAAGGGGGTCAGAACTGAGCCCTGGGGATGCCACAGGTTAGAGGGATGGAGGGGGGGGGGGGACGAGGCAGAACCACAAAGCACTGAGAAGGAATGTGAGGACAGGAAAGACTGAAACCAGTGAAGGGTTGTGTCCAGTCAGAGAGACGAGAAAGTTGAAGAGGGTGATCTACCAAATTAAAGGCTGCAGAGAGATCCAAGGAAATTGCAAGAGAGATGTTGCCTTGTTCATGAGCAGTGTGTGTTTTGCTGAGCAGGGAAAGAAAGATAGTGTCTGTGCTATGGCCAGTGCGGAAACCAGATTGGTGTGGATGCAAGAAGTGAGTGGAATGCAAGTGTGAAGAGAGTTGAGAGAAGACTAGTTTCTCAAGGATCTTGGAAAGGAATTGAAGATTAGAAATTGGACGCCAGTTAGCCAGAGTGTCTGGGGCAGGTGAAGGCTTTTTAAGGATGGGACAGACAAAGGTGTGCTTCCATAGAGAGGGAAAGATACCCGAAGCGAGACTGGAATTAAAAATGGAGAATACAAAAGGAAGGAGGGCAAGGGAAGGTTCTGTGATCCAAGGGGAAGGGATAGGGTCAGAGGGGCATGTAGTCTTATGGGATGAATTGATAACCTTGAGCAGGGTGGTGGCAGTGATGGGCTGGAAGGAAGACCAAAAATGAGGGAAGATAGGGGTGGTTAGAGAGGGAGAGGCTGGTGGTGGAGGCACCAAACCAAGGGTGTGGAGGGAAGATGAAACTTCTGTTACAGGGGAATGGAGAGAGGGAAACTTGGAACGGTGCACAGCAATCTTCTCAGAAAAGTAGCTGGCAAGACGAGAGGTGTCTGGCAGAGGGGGATGAGCTGAGGGTGCTGTATTGTCGGTGATTTCTGAAAGAGAGCAAAACACTTAAAAACGTTGCCTGGGGGAATTTGAGGCAAATCAAATAATTCTGGTGTAAATGGAAATTACACTTACCTGGTAATTGTTGTTTCTTGAGGGAGTACAGTTCAGTCCTCCACCTCTGGGTTGCGCACCTCCTCCTGCAGCATGGAGACTGGACAAATCAAACTCATGACACCACGGAGTATATCCTGCTGGTCTTCTCCCATCATCCCCCAGTGACCTACTGACAAAGCAGACTCAAAGGAGCAACAAATGACTAGTTAGGGTACTAATTACAATGCTATGCTTAAACGTTAACTTTAAAACTACCATGCCCCAAGACAAAGGACACACCCTTTTCCTCGCTCCTGTCCTCCTGCGCACAAAACAGAGCGAGACAGACAGAAATAAGAAAGGCGTACCAAGGAAGATCATAGGAAGAGAAGATGCTCTTATGCTGACCGGCCAATCAGAGCTCGTTGCCATCTCATGAACCGGAAACCCCCTCCAACTGCCGCCTCGCGTCTGAGTTGTTTATTTACGTACCTGTAACCACACCTTTTTCCCCCGGCTGAACATCTACTGCTTAGCATACAACCCCGGGTGGGATTGAGGACTGAACTGTACTCCCTCAAGGAACAACAATTAGCAGGTAAGTGTAATTTCCATTTCCTTATCGGTCTTACAGTTCAGTCCTCCACCTCTGGGATGTAACAGAGCAGTAATCGTTGGGAGGGACCTTTCTAGCCGGCTCGAAATACCGCCGCCCCAAGACAGGCATCACACAGCATTTGACTATCCAACAATAGCTGTTACTGAAAATATGGAAGAACGACCAAGATGCCGCTCTGCAAAACCTACCGACGTAACCCAACTACGCCCCGTCCAGACAGTCGTGCGCCCCACAGGCGCCTAACAACCCCGTAAGAGATATGCCAAGCTATAGCCTCCCGGATCCAACTGAAAAAAGGACCTAAGCAGCTGCCTCAGCTTTCCACTGACTCCTGAACGAACAAGGAAACAATCTGATCTTTGCAGAACTGTGACCTGAAAACTCTACCAATTGATACCAGTGAACAGAGATTCACTATGAGCAAAAGAACAGACCTGTCTGCCAAGCCACCCTTTCCCCGGAAAGGGAGAAGAACGGATCTAGACACAACTGAATCTGAGCCGAGGACCCTTGGCGAGCCTAACCACCGCCAGCAAGGGCCCTGTCTCCAAATCCACTTCTAGACCGAAACCTGCCACAAGGGCTCACAGGTTCTCTTATTCATTGCCCCCAGGGCTCCAGAACTGAGGTCTCCCAATGGACCCTCCATTCTGCGCAGGGGTCCATAGCCCGCAACCAGAGGAAAAACCAAAAATCAAAAAACAATCCTCCTGAAACGACAAAGACAACCCCGGGTCAACTGATTCGTCATTGCGGGCAATCTCCAGCACTGCTCATCCAGCACCTGACCAGGGCGGCACCCCATGGGCGCCTCGGCCAAGCCGGCCTCAGCAATATCACTCTCTCCAGCAGCGCCACGAAGTGCAGACTCCGTTGCCCTAAGAGCGCCCCAAGAGAAGACCCTAGTAAAGGTCGAGCGACAGGCATGGCTGCAACAGAATATCAACGCCCTTCGGCAACCTCCCTCGCCTACTGCTGTGCAAATGATTCTGCTTGGCTGGATGACAGGATGCTAAGAAGTTCCAGATCGGAGAACCCCCTCTGAAGACTACTGGGCACCTACTTCTGGGTGAAGCTCCTACCCGGACTCCTCCGATCACATTGCCTGTTTCTGCAAAATTCACCAACCAAGGTGCCTGCCGCCGAGGTTTCCCTCGCTAACGAACAGGATGTCGGATACGTCATTCATGGCCGCCCTATGTGTGTCTCCCTATCGGTTGAGATAATCCACTGCTGCGGAAATGCCGGACCGATTTTGGCCTGTCCGATCCTTCACTACGGAATCGACCGCTTGAAGCTTCAGCGCTACCGCCCTCGGCTCCAACCGGCTGACGACCAACCAACTACCTGTTCGCTCTCCTCAGCGAACAACTACACTCAATACTCTTCCTAGTCTGAGAGACTCGCCTCTGACCACCTCGTAAGACACTGCAGATGGCCCAGCGTCCTGCCTGCCCCTAGATCTCCGGGAACTAGCCCCCAAGCACTCTAGAACTTGAGATGGCCTCCATGACTTTTGACCTTCAGGCTACCTAGCCGAGACCCTGAAGAAATGCTAGCGGTCCCACCGAACTTTGGCCATGCTGTGCGTCATGGCCTCGCCAAAAACCAAATCTCCAATCACCCCCAAAGCTGTCCGGAAGCAAAGGTGGAGAAAGGTACTTAAACTAAAAATTCTGGCCAACTAATGACCCAAAAATAAAGCGAGAAATATGTCATCTGAGCCTGAGCCACAGAGTATCGCTACGCGGCAGAGATTGCCGGCTCAAAATGGCTGCCGCTTGTAGCATCGCTGAATGGGCGCCAAATCCCGGTGGTTTACAACCAAATAATCCATCGTGCTGTCCTCCTCTTATGCGCTGCGTTAGTGGCGCGGCCCCCCAGGTGCTGCATAGAGACTGGACACACTGGGGGATGATGGGAGAAGACCAGCAGGATATACCCCGTGATGTCATGAGTTTGATTTGTCCAGTCTCCATGCTGCAGGAGGAGGCGCACAACCCAGAGGTGGAGGACTGAACTGTAGGACCGATAAGGAATAGGTCTTTTTAACTGAGGAGATTTGTGCTTTGTAGTGGCGGCGGGAAAGACGGAAGTGAAGAAGGCTAGTGGGTGCAGATTGACACTGCGTTTCAACACGATTTCAACCCGAGCTGGATCAATATCATTTGACCCTATGCCAGAGAAAAATTAAGAAATTTCGATGTGACCAGAGTGATTACAGTTCCAACCATGTGTGTTCATTGTTAATATGACAAGACGATACATTAAAGGTTGAAGTACCATCTATAGCATCATCAGAGGAGGTTTCTAGTGATATTTCATCGGATGGAGAGGTGACTGAACAAAGGTATAAAAAAAACATTTCAACAACAGCGGGGAAATGTCTCAAGCCACAGGGGAAGGTGAGGCACCCGGCAGTGAGGTTGGAGTTGCAGCCCCGATGGAAAGAGTGAAGACCTGTCACAAGATTATAAAGCAGACAGAATCAGCAATGATCAATTTATCCCATATGAGTTTAACAGCTGAATAAGAATCACTCTTGAATAAAGGGTTATCATTCGTTCCCACTAATTGACATGATGCTTTTCAGGCTCAGTTAGACAGTTAGGGGGTCATTCTGAGGCACGAATAGTGGGGATGGACGTCCCGTTGGGACATCCATCCCCGCTATTCATGCCCTCTTCCAATCCTATCTAACTTCCCCATACAAGATAGAAGGGGGAGGGAAAGGGGCGGATCGGGGCGGCATTAGGGTGAGCAGTGAGCGGTTGTCAGCCTTGGACATACAGGGCCGATTCTATTGTTGGTCCTGTACATCCGGGGCCGGCGGCTTGTACGGGGAACTTATTCCACCTCTGAGGTGGAATAAGATCCCCTGGTTGGTGGAAGATGGCGGACCTGGAGCTCAGAAAGAGCAGGAGGGGGCAGAGGACATTCCCTGCATCCTGACCTTGGCTTTGGGAGGCCAGATCAGGGGTCGGGCTTTGGGGAATGAACCATCTTGTCTGGCAGCCAGGGATCACGGCTACTGAATGGAGCTGCGGTGCCATGGCAACCGGACGCCATGGCACCGCGGCTCCATTCAAAAGCCCTGACTGAGTTAACCAGGGAAGGCCTGTACATGCAGGCCAACCTGAATTGGGTTCCCGGGCTGCACGCACAGGCCTGGATGCGATTCTGATCCTGCGGGGCTAGATGTGTTCCGCAGGATTAGAATCCCGGGACATTGATGTCAGAATTGGGCCCATATTGTTTAATACGGATTTTACAAGCTAAATTGTTTTTATGGATAAAAATAAACAACAAAGGACAGATGTTTCTCCCTCTTCGTTCCGCCCTAAATCTCAATGTATCCCCTCTGGCCCCTTAGATGCTCGCATAGCAACATTCAGAGATTTATTGATTTGGAGACACTTGAGTCCTGCATACAAAGCTCTTGGAGATATAAGAACCTCTCATAAGCTGAACATCAGGCATTACAACAGTTGTTCAAAGTGAGATGACCTCATTATAAAATCTGCTGATAAAAGTGACTCCATAGTTATTCAACATACTAGCGGAAAAAATTGTGGATACACCTGTAAAATTTGAGCTCTCCGCGATATCTGTCTTACTTACGTTAATTAAGTATCCTATATATAAGATACTCTATGCAGATTGTTGCCATAACATTTGGGAACATATTAACAATGAATATTACAAACAAATATCAACATTTATCAGAAAAAACTTCGATCTGGAGTCAGACAAGGTAATTGATGCCTTTTTCTCAGGAAAACGATATTTTTCATGAAACTGTCGATCCACTTTAAGCAGGTTTTATGCAGAATCTCATTTATAAACTGACACGTCAGATAATGTGTGCTATACTGCCAGGTGTATACAAGCTGTATTGAAGTCATATTTGTGCTTTTGTTATTTTTACAAATTTATTTTATTTATTAGCGAAAACATAAAAAAAAAAAGACAAATGCTTAATAAAAAGCTTCCAATGTGGAATATGTTGTTGTATTTTGTAGATTAATGATGGCAGCAACCAAGAGGGTTGACCGGTCTCCTAAAAAGAGAGCAACAGCCATTACTTTGAGAAATGAGGGGTACAGCTTTCGTGAAATCGCTCAGAAGATGGGCCATGGAGTGACAGCATCTGGTGTACAAAAGTTGTGTGCTCGCTTCAAAGTCACTGAAAGTGTTGCAACTCAGAAGGGAAGAGGAAGGAAAAAGTCTACAACTCCAAAAACTAACAGAATGATTGTTAGGCTAGCTTTAAAAAATCATAAATCATCTGCCAAGGACATCAATCAGGAACTTATGGATCTTGGTGTGTCCGTTACTGATCAAACTGTTCGAAACAGGCTACTCAACGCCGGTCTGAGGGCAAGAATTCTAAAAAAGAAACCTTTTCTAAATATTCAGCAGAGAAAACAATGACTCCAGTGGGCATAAGAGTACCTAAACTGGACTATCCAAGTCATTGGTGGAACAGTTAATGCGAGTCGGTACATCCATGAAGTCCTTGAGCTGAAATTACTGCCATCAATGCGTGATCTGTCTGGCCATCAGACAGATTGAATCTTTCAACAAGATGGTGCACCATATCATACTGCACGACTAAGCAAGAAGTGGTTTGCAGAGAAGAAGATTCCACTTCTGCCCTGGCCAGGAAATAGTCCTGACCTGAATCCTATTGAGAACTTATGGTCTAGGCTGAAACGTTTGGTGGCAAGCAAATGCCCAAGCAATAAACAAGCACTTATTGAGGCTATTGTCAGCTCGTGGTTCCTTGTAATTAACACAGAAGACTTGAGAATTCTTGTTGAATCCATGCCAAGAAGATGCTAGGCAGTAAATGACTCCAAGGGCTTTCCAACACGCTATTAACTTTAAAGAATTCATAGATTAAATATGTGTGCATTAAAGAATCGTACAGACACCTTAATGTATTTGATCTAAAATATAACATAAAACTCAACTAGTTTACTGTTTCACTCATATACATTTACTGAATGTTTTAGAAAAACTTCCTAGGTTTAAAACTGAAGACATTTTGAGATTTCCATAGAAAATATGCAAAGAAACAAAAAAAATTGAAATTAGAAACTTAGTGTATCCACAATTTTTTCTATTGTAGAGATCAATATCAAACAGAGGTTTTGCATCGGTTTGCTGATCGTTATTATCCACAACTACCCTTTCCCTATTCTAACCCCACTACATTCATCCCAACTATTATTATCAGTTTTTGTCGGACTGTTTGCCTTAAGAGATCAAACCCTCTCGTATCAAAAACTGTCCTTTTATTTGTTTTAATGAGAAATACTCAAATTCACCACAACCCGTGAATCACCAGGGAACTCACACATCAATGAATCCCCTAAAAATCTAAAAAGTCACCACTTAACTTATATGGCAATTCTGCAACTTCACATGTCCAATCATTAAGTCTGGAACTGAGAGTTCGCTTTTTCATCTTGTTGAATTTGTTCACTGCAATATTTCAGTTCTTAGTATAATTTCCCAAACCGTCAGTCAATTTTCCTCAAATGGATGTGCAATTGGCTATCTCAAGCCAAAGGTCAGCAGCCAGCAACACAGCGCTATGTTTCAGGTATCGTTCTTTCTTCACCCTTCATCAGGCCATATCTGACAAAAACTGATAATAATAGTTGGGATGAATGTAGGGGGGTTAGAATAGGGAAAGGGTAGTTGTGGATCATTGCATATATTCTCTAGGTTTTGCTGTAGATCAACGTTATTACACACAGGTGGATGTAGACCCTACAGCAGAATTGTAAAGCCATATTTTTCAAATGATACAAGAAGCATTTCATAATAAAGTAATTAAAGAACAAGAATAACAATTTTTAAAGGTACAAAACCTAGAGCTCTGATTTTTTATACTGTGCCAAAAGTCCACAAAACATTACAATCGCCTCCAGGACGTCCTATTGTATCTAGTAAGTCATCAGTATTGGAACCATTGTCAATTTTTCTAGATCATTTCTTACAGCCCTGGGTGAAAAAAGCAAAGTCATACATAGCCACCCAGAGGCTTCAGGTTTAATTACACAGGTACACTAAAAATTTTTTTTTTAAACTGCCTCTAATGTTTCGATTGATTTTTACGTTTTTTGGTGCGCTGAATCCAAATCTGGTAACCAATTTGCTCCATCACGTACAGATTTTTTGCTACATTGGGTTAGCAGTTTGAGGTGAACGTTTCAGATTGAGTGCGATCGAGATAAAGGTTTCTTGGATGAATTCTTTATACTAATTGTTTAGTAGTTATTCAAATAAGAATAAAGAAAATTGTAACAAGGCAGCACATAAGAATAGAGTAATGTCAACAAAACACACTGTGATGGTAGCAAAATTGTCTGCACTTAAAACAGCCACATACATGTGCACAAACATTGAGCATATAAGAGCGAGGTTAGACACAAAGCAAAGCAAAGAAATGTGCAAAAAATGTTGTACAGGTATGTATGTAAGAATAGAAAACGCAAACCGCACCATTGCAATACATGAAGACAAACACCCGATGGTGTGAAAATAAAATTCTAATAAATGAGATCCGACACTGTGGTAATAACTAGCAAATTTTTATTTCAAAGTTTAGTAAAAACACAATATTTGTCAACACAGTTTAGATTTTAAAGTCATTCTTGGGTCAATAAATCTCCTGGTGGGCCCGTTTCTTCTTCCCCCGAATGCTTCTCTTGGTGCGCTGCTTGGCGTATTTTTCATCTGGGGTTTCCCGCAGCAGCAACCAGCAGAAATCTGCCATCATAGTGGTGTTCCATCTTCCTTGGTACCTTCTCTCTGCGTCCTTGATGTCCTGGTGAAACCTTTCACCTTGTTCTTCACTGTACGCCCCCAAGTTTTCGGGAAAGTAGTTCACATGGGAGTGCAAGAAATGGACTTTCAGGCTCATGTTACAGCCTTGTTCTTTGAAGGCATTGAGCATCCTGGCAACAATATCCTTATAGTTCTCATCCCGCCTGTTCCCCAAGAATTTGAGAACAACATCCTTGAAGGAATCCCAGGCTTCTTTTTCCTTCTCAGACATCGTTTCAGCAAATGCTCCATCTGAAATGAGTTTCCTTATATCAGGGCCAACAAACACTCCTTCCTTTAGCTTTGCTTCAGAAAGTCGGGGGAACTTTGAGCAAAGGTACCGAAAGCACTCACCATCTTTTGGAAGTGACTTGATGAATTGCTTAATGAGACCCAACTTAATGTGGAGAGGTGGTAATAGAATTTTATCACGAGGTACCAAGCTCTCATGAAGAACATTTTTCTCACCGGGTCTCAAATACTCCCGAATTGGCCAGTCTTTTTTCCCCCAGTGTAGGTCGCGGGCCCGGCTATCCCACAAGCAAAGGAAGCAGGGATATTTGGTGAAACCGGATTGCTGCCCTAATAGCATGGATAGAATTTTAAAGTCTCCACAAATCATCCACTTATGCTCATCATAACGAATTTTCTGAAGAATCAGGGCCAAATTCTCGTATTTTTCTTGGAGAATAACAGAGTGAGCAATAGGAACTGAAGTGAATGTGTTGCCATTATGAAGAAGAACACCTTTTATGCTGTCTTTTGACGAATCAATGAACAGCCGCCATTCAGCAGGATCATACTTGAGTTTAAACTTTTCCATCACTCCGTATATATCGTTGCGAAATACCAAATCTTCCTCTTTGCTGAAATACTTCAAAAATTGTGTTTCGCGGTTGCGGTACCAATAAAAAGTTGTTCCTGGTGACAATAGATTTTTCTGTTTAAGCCGAGAACCTAGCAGTTGGGCAGCATCTTTTGGGAGTCCTAAATCCCGGACTAAATCATTCAATTCAGCTTGAGAGAAAAGTTCAGGTTTCGGATCTGGTTCAGTTTCAAACTCGGAAGTACTGGACTCATCGGGAAAAGCCATCTGATGAGTCTCATCATGATCAGAACCGTCCACACAAATATCCAAAGATTTTGGTGGTTCAGGCACAGGTACTTCGTTGCTATGAGGCATAGGCCTAATTGCTGAGGGAAGGTTGGGGTAACTTATTACGTTCTTATTTTTTAAGTTGTATCCCTTCACAATGCAAGAGCAAAAATAGCAGTCACTGCTGTGGTCTCTTTGTTTACGCCACATCATAGGTATTCCGAAACGAAATGCTTGTTTTTTACCTTTCATCCATAAGCGTAGATCTTCCTCACATGTCTTGCACACTTTGTGAGGAGCCCACGGTTTTTCTTGATCGCCTAACTTCAAACCGAAATAGGCGAAATATACTTTTTTAATAAATACAGAAATGTTCCTCTGCCGCTTTTTCACGGTATATTCCCCACAAATAAAACAAAAACTGTCCGGAGAGTTGACGCAACCTCTGGCTCTGTGAGCCATCACAAATACACAGCACTGCAAACTACAACTGTAGTGAACCACTTCGGAATAAAGCTGGATTACGACTGAGCAAACAAAAGGTAATAATGAACTTGCAAGAAACTGAAATTTGACAGGAACGTTCATGTCGCAACCACCGTGTTTGAGCGAGCGAACGAGGCGAGGCGAACAGGAAAGAACATGCGCCAGCGCGAATACTGGATTTAGCCCCCCGCCTCCCAATTGTCCTGTTAATGTATAAAATGAATACAAAACACTCTAAAATATCATGAGGGAGTGTTTCTAGTTAGTTAACCATTACAACCTCTATTTTGGGCCAAGAAAATAAACTGCAGTCGGCTAAAAAGAAATTATGTGAACATTCCTTATATGGGTAAGAAATCTAATTTTGCAAGAAAACGTGACGTGATGGAACATTTTGGCTATTTTTCCTGGATTCAGCACCCCAAAATCTATAGGAATCAGTTGCAAAACTGGAGGCAGTTTTTTGGTAGTGTACCTGTGTTATTTTTCAATACATGAACCTTTCTTTTCTTTGATTAGTTGTTTTTGAGAGGGTTTGGTGGAGTTTTTGGACATCTTTAGCATGCAAATGTTAGTCTGTATATGCATCCACGTGTTAAAACTCTTCCCCTTAGCATGCTTATTCTACAGAAACGTGCTTATTTCCACCATGTGTACTTTCATAAGATGCATTCTACATGTGAAAAATATTTATAAAATGATTTTCCTTAATGTATACTATTTAGTCTGGCAGCTTGGTCTGTTCTCTACCTTTGCACATATTGCCATGAAGTACCACTCATTTTAGGTACATTTTGTCAACAAGAAACATACTGATGCCACTGCCATGTCTGTTCATCCATATATACATTTACATGAATCATGAGCACACTATGTATAAATATTTGAATAAAATTCCTTAAGGGAGATTTCCTAAGCAATACATGCTGTGACCTACAGTTCACTTCTTCCCCTAACCCCCAGAAATCCAATCCCTTCCCTCACTCAGATCTTCAGTGCCATTCACTAAGCAGACTAATAATCCCTTCCCTGCTCCCCTCCCTTTTCCCGCAGACCTACAATCCCTTTTATCACCAGTGAGTAGCTGTCCTTGGAAATCTAATAGGGAAACAACATTCACTGAGGAGAAGTAGTCTAGTGGTTTGAGAACTGGCAAGGTAGACAAAATACCAGAGTTTGATTCCCATTAGCAGTCCTTGTGACCTTGGGTAAGTCGCTTAACCCTCTGTTTCCTCAGAAGAAAGGCCTGGCAAGCTACTTTTGGTCACACTGCCAAGAAAACCCAGGAGCCGCTGGGTTGCAAAGAATCAGCATTGACTCAAAGGCACACATTGCAACTACATAGCTGTTCTGATAACTTATTTAGAATTATAAGAATGCAAATATTAAAATTGCTATATTAGAGGGAGGATTTAACCTAGTGCTCGATCCATTCATTGATGTATCACAGTAGGTTTGGACTCCCATCCTAGATCTAGTAGTTGCTTAAAGAGAATGTTACACAGTTATAGCTCAATGACATTTTCAGGATAATTTTATAACAGTGAAAGCATGAGTAGGCAGCTAGATAGGACCCAGGGTAGGCACTTCTTTTTTAAAGAGAAGTAGGAACCTACTTGTCTTTATACAATACTAGCATATGTGGTACAGAATGTGCATGAATGTAGGTGTAATCACTTACACCTGCTTGTGTAAGGCAAAGTATGTGCCTTCATGCCAAAGTGCACACTCGTATGTTTGTTGGTATTTTACAAGAGGTCACTTATGCATGCATATGGCCAAATATGCATAGGAATGACTTCACTGAATTACCTCCTGGAGGGCTTCTTCACTTATATGGACAGTAGCACTCAATAATCACATAAGTGCCACTGACCAAACCTATCCAGATAGTGGCGCTGAAAATATGATGGATTGCTGTGGCACTGGGATCTAAACACAGGGACGTACTGTGCGAAGATCGCGCCCTGTGCTACTTGCACATCAGGGGTGCCCCCCCCCCCACGCAGGGGTAGAGAAACGGTGTGCCCGATGTGCAAGTTGCGGGCATGCTAAGCAGATCTGTCCCTCCCTGCTCTTGCTCTTGCAGGGAAGGACAGATCTGCTTAGCATGCCGGCGAGAAGGTTTAAGGGGCGCATTTTAGATGTCCTGCCATTGCCTGCCGCCACTGAGAGAAGAAAAAGTGGCGGCGGCAGGCTACGGAAGACAGCTAAAATGCACCCCTTAAGCCTTTGTGCCCTGTGCAGCCGCACCACTCGCACAGGGCTAGGTGTAGGCTTGTCCAAACAGTCCCAGAATTTATACAGATAGCAATGATATTCAGTTCACTATCTGGCCTGTCTCCACCACGTGTGCATAGTCTGTTTTGTTTGCTTCTCTCTGCTCTGGGAAGAGCAGTGCTCTCACAGTGCTCTGCTAGAGAGGTGGATATTACCTCCTGTGACAACTTGCAGTGAGTTCTAGCTGTTTATTTAATTATTTATTGTTTGTCTTCTTGGTGTGTTGCTTCATCTTTCTCAGCTGTATAACTTACCTTGCCTCTCTCAACTAACTGGGCTTTGTGTGGTAGCCAGGTTAACTGTTCATTTTAATTTAAATTAAATCTCTCTCCCTGCTCTCCCCCCTGAACCAGCTGTGTTTTTAAATTTTGTTTTCTTGCCCTAAGCTACCTGAGTGAATCCCCCTCCCCTCCCCCCTGCTGAGGTATTGTGTAGCCTTCTTCCTGTCTCCACCAAGTGTGCATAGTCTGTTTTGTTTGCTTCTCTCTGCTCTGGGAAGAGCAGTGCTCTCACAGTGCTCTGTTAGAGAGGTGGATATTACCTCCTGTGACAACTTGCAGTGAGTTCTAGCTGTTTATTTAATTATTTATTTTTTGTCTTATTGGTGTGCTGCTTCAGCTTTCTCAGCTGTATAACTTACCTTGCCTCTCTCAACCAACTGGGCTTTGTGTGGTACCCCCCTCCCCCCCTGCTGAGGGTTCAGGACAGGGTACCTTTTAACTGCCCTCTTTAATAGGACTTATTTCCCTCCCTCCCTGACCAACACCCACCCACCCACCCCTGGGGTAATTGTAGCTTTATAGGTACATACACATCTTGGAGGAAAGGGGCTTCTCTCAAGTGCAGCTCTTTATCCAAATCAGTCATACACCGAGGACCTGAGATTAATTAAGCTTCAGGTGAACAAGGTGTATTGGGGGTGTTAGATACACTTTTATTAGTATAAGCATCTACACCAGTCCTTATTATATACAGAATTTAAAAGACCTAAACACAAGCTTTAAACTAAGATGCAGACAAAAGTCCAGCAGCGAGATGGGGGCTTTCCGGTCTTTTGCATTGAGTGTCACATGTATGATTTTCTCCCAGTTGGTGAGAGGTCTTACGTATGCACTAAGTGCAAGGAGCTCTTTGCTCTCAGGGAACAAGTCTGTTCTCTAGAGGCTAGAGTAGCAGACCTGTAAGACATAAGAAAGACAGAGAAGTACATGGACGAGACCTACAGGGATATAGACCTGAAGTCCCACCTCCAGTCTGGCAGCATCCCTGTTGCCATGGAGGAGAGAGGTCACGTGACAGGAGAGCATCACCCTGGTGTGGCGGGAAGTGATCCTGTAAATAGGACCTGTCCTCCAGGTGATGTAAAACACTCTCGCACCGAGGATGTTTCTCAAGGCCATGTCCCCATGAGAGGAGATTCAGGACAGCTGTCATAGTTGGTGATTCAATCATTAGGAATGTAGATAGCTGGGTGGCTGGTGGATGTGAGGATCGCCTTGTAACATGCCTGCCTGGTGCGAAGGTAGCGGACCTCACGCACCGCCTAGACAGGATCACAGATAGTGCTGGGGAGGAGTCTGCTGTCTTGGTACATGTTGGTACCAATGACATAGGAAAATGTGGTAGGGAAGTTCTAGAGGCTAAATTTAAGCTTTTAGGTAGGAAGTTGAAATCCAGAACTTCCAGGATAGCTTTCTCCGAAATGCTTCCTGTTCCACGTGCAGGACCCAAAAGACAGGCAGAGCTCCGGAGTCTCAATGCGTGGATGAGACGATGGTGCAAGGATGAGGGTTTTGGATTTGTTAGGAACTGGGGAAAATTCTGGGAAAAGGAGGGGCTCTTCCGAAGGGATGGGCTTCACCTTAATCAGGATGGAACCAGTCTGCTGGCATTAACCTTTAAAAAGGAGATAGAGAAGCTTTTAAACTAGAAAATAGGGGAAAGCCGACAGTCGCCCAGGAGCGCATGGTTCGGACGAAGGTATCCTTGAAGGATACTACCAAAAGCAGTGAGGTTCCAAAAAAGAGTATAGTAGCCCAAATGCCCTTGAGTAAGGTGCAGACAGAGCGTAAAGATTCCAAACTACCCATGCCTACCAATAGCCAGATTAATATTAATAAAATACAGTCTCTAAAATGCTTGTATGCAAATGCTAGAAGTCTAAACAATAAGATGGGAGAGTTAGAATATATAGCACTAAATGAGAGTTTAGATATGATTGCAATCTCAGAGACATGGTGGAAGGAGGATAACCAGTGGGACACTGTGATACCTGGATACAAACTATATCGTAATGATAGAACTGATCAAATTGGTGGAGGGGTTGCGCTCTATGTTAGAGAGGGCATTGAGTCAGAAAGGATTGAAGTTTTGCAGGGAACAAAATTTGCTGTAGAATCTCTATGGATTGAAATTCCATGTATGAAGGGGAAGGTGATGGCAGTGGGAGTGTACTATCGACCGCCTGGCCAGAATGAACAAATGGATGATGAAATGCTCAAAGAAATAAAGGAAGCTAACAAAAGTCACAGCACAGTAATAATAATGGGTGATTTCAACTACCCCGGTATCGACTGGGTCAGTGTTACGGCAGGACAAGCTAGGGAGATAAAGTTTCTAGATGAAATAAATGACTGCTTCTTGGAGCAGCTGGTTCATGAACCGACCAGAGGGGAAGCCATACTGGACCTAGTCCTTAGTGGAACACCAGATCTGGTGCAAGAAATAAGGGTGTTGGGACCACTTGGCAATAGTGATCATAGCATGATCATGTTTGATTTAATTAGTGGAGGAGGGATAGTAAAGAAATCCACAGTATACCTTTTAACTTTCAAAAGGGAGACTATGATAAAATGAGGAATATAGTTAAGAAAAAACTAAAAGGAGCGGTTGCAAAGGTTAAAGACTTACAGCAAGCTTGGGTGTTATTTAAAAATACTATCCTCGAAGCCAAGACCAGCTGTATTCCACGCATTAAGAAAAGTGGAAGAAAGTCCAAAAAACTGCCAGCATGGTTTAAAGGTGAGGTCAGAGAGGCTGTTGCTGCCAAAAAAGCATCCTTCAGGTAATGGAAAAAAAAGTCAAACGAAGAAAACTGGAAACAGCACAAGCACTGGCAAGTTAAATGCAAAGCATTGATAAGGCACGCAAAGCGAGAATTTGAGAAGGAACTTGCTACGGAAGCAAAAACACGAAATAAAGACTTAGCAAAAGGCCTGTGAGAGAGTCATTTGGGCCATTAGATGATAGAGGGGTAAAAGGGGCAATAAGAGGAGACAAGGCTATAGCAGAGAGACTGAATGAATTCTTTGCTTCGGTCTTTACTGAGGAAGATGTAGGGATGTTACCCAAGACTGAAGTGGTATTTAAAGGTGATACTGCAGAGGAATTGAGAGAAATATTGCTACACCGGGAAGATATATTACAACTATTTGATAAACTGAATAGTAGCAAATCACCAGGACTGGATGGTATACATCTAAGAGTGTTGAAAGAACTGAAATATGAGATTGCGGACCTGCTATTGGTAATCTGTGAACTTTCATTAAAATCATCTGTAATACCTGAAGATTGGAGGGTCGCCAACGTAACACCAATCTTTAAAAAGGGTTCCAGGGGTGACCCGGGAAATTACAGACCGGTGAGTCTGACGTCAGTACCGGGGAAAATGATAGAAACCATCATAAAGAACAAAATTACACAGCATGTAGATAGTCATGGCCTAATGGGAGACAGCCAACATGGCTTTAGACAAGGAAGATCTTGTCTTACTAATCTGATATGTTTTATTGAAGGTGTGCATAAACAGGTAGACAAAGGTGAGTCGGTTGATATAGTGTATCTGGACTTTCAGAAAACTTTTGATAAGGTCCCTCATCAGAGACTTTTGGCAAAACTAAAAAGTCATGGGATAGGAGGCAGTGTACTATTGTGGATCGGGAACTGGTTAAAAGATAGAAAGCAGAGGGTAGGGCTAAATGGCCAATATTCCCAATGGAAAAAGGTGAATAGTGGAGTACCCCAGGGATCTGTACTGGGTCCGCTACTTTTTGACATATTCATAAATGACCTGGAAAAGGGAATAACAAGTGAGGTTATCAAATTTGCAGAAGATACAAAACTGTTTAAAGTTGTCAAAACCCAAGAGGATTGTGGAAAACTGCAGGAGGATCTGGATAAATTGGAAGACTGGGCATCCAAATGGCAGATGAAATTTAATGTGGACAAGTGCAAAGTTATGCACCTAGGAAAGAACAACCCACACTATAGTTACACAATGCAAGGTTCCACATTGGGAACCACCACCCAGGAAAAAGATTTAGGAGCCATCGTGGATAACATGTTAAAACCCTCTGCCCAGTGTGCAGCGGCAGCCAAGAAAGCAAATAGAATGCTAGGTATCATAAAGAAAGGGATGGTAAATAAAACAAAGGATATTATAATGCCTCTGTATCATTCCATGGTACGACCGCACCTTGAATATTGTGTGCAGTTCTGGTCACCGTATCTTAAAAAGGACATAGCATTATTAGAAAAAGTACAGAGAAGAGCCACCAAAATGGTGAAGGGGATGGAAGGCTACTCCTATGAAGAGAGGCTACAAAGGTTGGAGCTCTTCAACCTGGAAAAGAGACGGCTGAGGGGAGATATGATGGAGGTCTATCAATTAATGAATGGAGTGGAGCAGTTAAACGTGGATCAATTGTTTATGCTATCAGAATATAGAAAGACTAGGGGACATGCAATGAAGCTACAGAGTAAACTATTTAAGACAAATAAGAGAAAATATTTTTTCACTCAACGTGTAATCAAACTCTGGAATTTGTTACCGGAGGATGTAGTAAGGGCTGTTAGTGTAGCTGGGTTTAAAAAAGGTTTGGACAAGTTCCTGGAGGAAAGGTCCATAAACCACTATTAAAAATGGACCCAGGATAATCAATGCTTGACCCAGTACAAGCATTGTGGAACCTGTGTCTTTTGGGGATATTGCTAGGTACGTATGACCTAGATTGGCCACTGTTGGAAACAGGATACTGGTCTTGATGGACCTCGGTCTGACCCAGTATGGCATATCTTATGTTCTTATGTTCTTGTCTGGATAACCTATCTGCATATGTCAGTTCAAGTGTTGACCACACTATCTGGATATTAATTGCTGACCACTATCTTGATAGTGGTGCTGGATATTTTCAGCTATGGAAGCAGGTATTTTGAAAAATGCTGACTGCTGCAGCTGAATATTGCAATGCAAGCCTTTGAGTCAATGTCAGAAGTAGATTACCGCTAAAGGACAGCAACCTTGGGCCAAAAGGACTGGGTTTCTTGTCCCATAGGTGCTCCTTGTGGTCTTGGGCAAGCCACTTAATCCTCCATTGCTTGAGATAAAAAAACATAAAAGGTGGAATAAGTGCCAGGCTCCGGTGCAATCGGAGCATGCAGCACCCCTAAAACAATAGGGCCGCCTTGGGAGAGACCCTGTCACCCGATCCCGGCCCTGGCTGCCCCCCTTGTGGGTTCTCAGGCTGGACGTGCTGTTGTCATGGTGACAGGATACCACGGCACCGGCTCACCAGCCGGAGCCTTGAGCAGTGGGGATGGGTAGTCACTTGGATGTATTCTGGCTCAGAATGCTATGCACGCCGGGCCATCCAAGTGCCCTGATTCTGCAGTTCCAGAATCGGGTACAACTCAGCCCCATACATTTTCTGCATGTCTGGACGGTCCAGACATGCACAGTTCTGAATCGGTCTCCACCTGAATTCAAAAAAGCATGGGATAAACACAGAAGATCTCTTAAGGAAAAAGGGGACTATTGTAGTAGATATGGAAGGGCAAACTAGATAGGTCTTGTGGTCTTTTTCTGCCATCATGTTTCTATGTTTCCAGGTTTAAGATCATTTTGGTTGGTACAAATGGAAGGCTTTGATTATCACTGGTCAACATTGAAATCGTTACTGACTTTAAAAGGCCTTAATCTGTAGTATCTTGGTGAGCTGAACATGAGTATAACATTAAAAAGGTTTTATTGGCTCTTGTTTTGAAGATATTGCATGTAGTTCATTTTTGATGTTTCACCGTGTAAATTTATCCAGTAGGACATCAACAACATCCCAAATAAGCCTTGAATGATGTAATATTGCATCACATTGCATAATACCAGCATGCACACATCATCCAGAGTTGATTGCATCATTTTCTGATGCAATGGAAGACTACTGCCAGACGGCTGCTGAAGCCATCTGACATCAGCAGTGTACTATACGCAGTCAGAAAGGAATGTAATCTGGTATTCCGTTCCGATATTGAAAGCCTCATGAATGCCTTAAAAATCACTCATGACCCACAAGACTGGAGACTATTTATAGACTCTTCGAAACTGAGTCTGAAGGCTGTGCTTTTGAACAATGGAAACCGTCTTCCATCTATTCCAGAAGCGCATGCCATCCACATGAAAGAGACATACGATAACTTAAAGCATCTACTAACTTCCATTAACTATAACAAGTACAGCTGGCACCTCTGTGGTGACTTGAAGGTAGTTGCCCTTTTAATGGGCCTGCAGCAGGGATATATAAAATACATGTGTTTCTTATGTGAGTGGGATAGCCGATCAAGGGATTGGCACTACTTGTGGAAGGAATGGAATCGCAGACAAAATGTAACAGTTGGAGAGAAGAATATCCAGCACCCAGCTCTGGTTGAGGTTTACAAAATCCTGCTACCACCCCTTCACATCAAACTAGGTTTGATGAAAAACTTAATGAAAGCCATGGACCGCACTTTGCCAGCTTTCCGATACCTGCATGAAAAATTCCCTCGACTCAGCGAAGCAAAGATTAAAGAGGGAGTTTTTGTTGGTCCTCAGATTTGAGAGCTCTTCAAAGATGACCGGTTCAACAACTTGCTGCATGGTGATGCGAAACAAGCATGGAATGCTTTTCGCCTAGTGTCAACAAACTTTCTTGGGAATGTTAGGGCAGAAAACTACAAGGAACTAGTAGAAGATATGCTGATGCAGTATCAGAAACTTGGCTGCAATATGTCTCTAAAGATCCAATTCCTTGATTCCCATCTTGATTTCTTTCCTGACAACTGTGGTATGGTTAGTGATGAACAGGGCGAACGTTTTCACCAGGATATTGCAACGATGGAGCAAAGATACCAGGGAAAATGGTCCACTACAATGCTGGATGACTACTGCTGGACACTCCCCAGAGAAGCTCCCGAACAGCTGTACAAGAGACTGGCAAAAAAATCTAAGAAGTCGTCTATGACTTGGTTTTTTACAGGTATTAACCGAAGGCCTATTATATTTACTACTGACATGCATTTCGTGATGTAAACATTAATTCTTGTAGATTACAAAAAAACTAGAGCCAACTTTGTAATTTCACTGTCATATTCATGTTCAGCATATAAAAAGTTGATAAGAAATGACTATTTTTATTTCAGTAACATGACTTTTGTAAAGATTTGTTGACCAGTGTTATCTAACCAGAAGGCTTTGATTAGCTAAACACAGGGATCGAGTTGGATGATAGGGAGGTATATTGGGAGGTTGGTGTAAAAGACCCGATGAGTGAGTAGAAGAATTTTTTATTTAATTCTATAAGAATCAGGGAGTCAGTGTTGCTCATAAGCAACAGGATTACATGATCATATTTCTACGTATTGTAAATGAGTTTAACTGCTATATTTTGGTTAATCTGGAGTCTCTTTAATGTTGGGAGGTTCCTGCCAGTAAAGAGTTACAGTAATCTATTTTTGTTAATCACCAGAGTGCATAGCTGTTTTTAGTGCACTAGAATTAAGGTATGGTTTGATGGTCCTATTTCTTATGAGAGAGAAGAAAAAAAGCTTTTAACAGTCTTGGAAATGTATGGCACAAAGATAAGTTTGTGATCATGTAGCCAATGATCAACCACTTGCAGACAGGACTGAAGGGGAAAAACATTGTGGGAAGGAGAGTGAAAATAAAAGATTTGGGATATTATTGATATACAGGAAGGAGCTACAGCAAAGTGATTGGATTGAGATGTAGGGGTGCAAGGACAATTTAAACAGGGAGGTAGGCAGTAGAGATCCTCGGGGAATTGAAGAGAATAGGGAAAATGAAGGAGACAGCCTAGAATCAGAGGAAACTCAAAAAGAGTGATGGACAGTGCCGCACAGACCAATGAAACAGATGCATTGCAGGAGAAGATCATCAATGAGGTTGAAGGCAGAGGATAATTCAAGGGCGGAAAGCATAATGGAGTGATCATGATCGAGGAAGTCCAGACTTTACTTAGGAGAGCTGTAAGGAACTATTCAATACTAGACAGAGTAGGCCTGACTTATCATACTGTATTTATGCTGAGCATGTGCAAGTAATAGTCCCAGTTGTAGATGGAATAGAGAAAGCTTATAGAGATCTTGATAATTATTTTATAAAGATACTGACCTGGAAGAGAAATAATTACCTTAGGATTAATCGAGAAATATAAAAATTATCTGGATGGGAGGATGTAGAATCCAGAAACCTGAGAAAAGTCCTACATTAGGGGACACTGCTATTCCTTTGTCATCATCTATTCATAGATTAAGAATAATTATAGATTTAGATATATCAATGGAAGAAAATTCAATACAATGTGTGCCTTTGAGTCAGTCCTGACTCCTGGTGACCCAGAAGCTCCTGGGTTTTCTTGGCAGTGTGACTGGAAGTAGATTGCCAGGACTTTCTTCTGAGGCAATGGAGGGTTAAGTGACTTGCCCAAGGCCACAAGGAGTGCTAGTGGGAATTGAACCCTGGTTGCTTTGTTACACAAGCCAGTGTTCTAACCACTAGGCTACTCCTCCACTCCTCAATGGAAGAACAGGGGTATTTATCACCAAATCAGAACTCAAATATGAGAACACTAAAATTTAGATGTTTCAAGATTGTTCGGTCAAGATTTGCCAGGACTTATATGAGAAAAAGGTCAGATTCTCCCATCATATCCTCTATTTATTTATTTAATATTTCAGCAGTTACAATAAAGTACAGTATATCATTGATCAAACAAAATATAGGAAAACAAAATATCACAAAAATAAAAAATAAAAAAAGTTTATAAGACAACAGACCAAAAAGTTGGTTAATAGTATTATCACAAGAGGGATCCAAGTGACAGCATTATACCCTAACCAAACTGCTACAGTTGAGGAAAATAAACTTGTTTCATAATCAAACTTCTTCTAAATCTTCAACATCAATTCCAACCTTCTGTTGCTCCAAAACAGATTTAAGATATTCAGGGTCAAAGAAAACATAAAAATTATCAGCATATCTTATTTTACACTTACAAAGCAAATGTAGTACCTAATGCAAAAAACTCTGTCTAAGAGACTGTGTCATATAAGAAACATTAGGAAATATTCAAATAAGACAAGCAAAACATTAGCTTAAACAACCATTTACAATGTTTTCAGTAACCTCAGGAACTAATTTAAGTAGGAATTTGAATTGAACTTGGATTTAGAACATTTGAATGAACAGAACATTGAGAAGGCAAGTAATATGCTGATAAAACTGAAGGCAGAGAGGACTTTGGAACCTCCAGCACTCCTTTAAGGTAACTTTAAAACAGATTCAAACCGGCAATATTTGGAAATTTAGGACAATTCAGTACTCTAATTTTTTGACATTTAAATAATTTCTCTATGATTTCAAGTTTGCGCATTATAGTAATATATATCTGTAAATAGACTGTAAATAGTTTCCCTTGTTACCCAAGTTCCTTCCCTTGTTATCTGTAAACTCATGCATGTTATTGTACTGAGACTTTTTGTTCTATGTGAACCGCGCTGATGCCGAATAGTGCGGTATATAAGAGAATGTACATAAATAAATAAAATAAATAAATAATATTATCCTGGACCAGGAATTCTCAACCCAGTCCCTAGAACACACCAAGCCAGTCAGGTTTTCAGGATAACCACAATGAATATGCATGAGAGAGATTTTCATGCAATAGAGGCGTACATGCAAATCTCTCTCATGCATATTCATTTTGGTTATGCTGAAACCTTTCTGGCTAGGTGTATTCCAAGGAATGGGTTGAGAGCCCCCTTCTTTGACCAAATGACAAGAACAATTCTTTTAACTGTTTTACTTCATCTTGTACCACAAAAATAGCTTGAATACAGGCTTCCAGTTTAGATTCACAAGGATTGCAACCTAATCTCAAACTTTACCATGTCATGCTGTAGCTCAAGCTTGGTCAGTACTAATTTTCCAAGCCAAGAAAATGCCTTCAATATCAAAGCAGTTGATGGGTCTGAAAGACCTTGATCTGAATCAATATCTTCATTGATTGCTAAAGACTGAGAACCAATATCACTGTTAGAATTAGGATCGCGAGTAGATGGGTTAGGGGCAGAGAGTGGGCATGAGAATCAATATCAGCGACAATGAGAGAGCATCACTCCAAACTCTTAAGCCGTGCCCTGAACAAACCCCACGAGCTTTTCAATATGGTGAAAACCCTAACGAAGGAACCCTCCCCCCCCCCAACTAACCATGATACACCCTCAGGACTACGCAGATTACTTACTGGCCAAAACCAAAAACATCAGCAAAGCCATGCTGTCCAGCCCCAGTAACAACCCAGCACAACTTAAGCCACTTACTGCTATCACGACACCATCAGCTGCAGGAATTGAGGACATCATCGCTGTCGTCAATGCCACCACTGCTCCAAACGACCCTTGTCCAGCATTTTGGATAAGAGCACTATGTAAGGAAATCAGCCCTATACTAGTCAAGATCATGGACTTCTCCTTCTCCACAGGTCTATTCCCATCATGCCTCAAGCAGACATCAATCCGGCCCCTTCTGAAGAGCACCAAACTAAATCCCCAGAAGGTAGAATCATACCAACCAATATCGAGCATCCCGCTGTTTGCAAAGTTAATTGAGAAGGTCGTCCAACGCCAAATACAGGACCACATCAATTCCACGGCTCCCCTTGACCAATCCCAACATGGCTTTAGGGAATCACATGGCGTGGAAACTCTCCTTACCACACTAATCAACACATTGATCACAGGAATCGACAACATCAAACAAGGATATGCATTAATTTTCCTGGACATTGCCACTGCGTTTGACTCCGTAAACCATGATCAACTCCTGATACGGTT
Source organism: Ichthyophis bannanicus (assembly GCA_033557465.1). Taxonomy (NCBI): domain Eukaryota; kingdom Metazoa; phylum Chordata; class Amphibia; order Gymnophiona; family Ichthyophiidae; genus Ichthyophis; species Ichthyophis bannanicus. The sequence goes on from CM066031.1 coordinate 1,608,076,641, forward strand.
TCAAGATAAGGGAATTAGCGACTCAGCATTGAGTTGGTACGAATCTTATCTAACGGACAGATGGCAGCAGGTTTGTACAGGATCGACAACCTCTGAGCCTTTCCAACAAAAACATGGTGTACCTCAGAGCTCCTCACTCTCTGCCCTTTTATTCAACATATACATGCAACCCATATGTGAAGTAATCCGCTCCTTCAACGTCTCATGTTTGATCTATGCAGATGATGTACTACTCTTCATCCCATTCTCGATCGACAATCTGGATTTCTCCCCACTAGTAAAATGCTTCAAGGCCGTAACAGACTGGCTCCACTCACAGAGCCTCAAGATAAACTTCAGCAAGACAGACATTCTCTTCATTACAAGAAATCAATCCTTCTCCCCACCACCGACATTAAAGACAAGAGACGCTGAGCTCATAAGCAGACCCATTATCCGCTACCTCGGTGTTACACTAGACCAGCAGCTCGAATTTAAAACACACATCAGCAACATCATCAGGCAAATTCACCACAAAATACGAACATTGAGACATCTCCGACCCCTGTTGCAACCAAACGACTTCAGAACAGTTTTTCAGGCCCTGGTGACCCCTCACTTTGACTACGCCAATGTGATCCTTCATGGCCTACCCAAAAACACACTAAACCCGTTACAACTGGCAATGAATACCGCGGCACACTTCCTACACGGAGCTTCCAGAGGAGACCACATTACCCCAATTCTAAAGGACTTGCACTGGCTACCAATCTACTGCCGGACCACATATAAAGTAGTCCTGATGACTTATAAGGCCATCAACAAAATATCCTCCACCTCCCTAAGGGATCTGCTCTATCCCACTCCAGCAAACAGAGCAAGGAGGTCATTCACCATCAATACCCTTCAGACCGCCAATGAAATAACAAAATGCACCCAAGCAATGAAGAACAGAGCCTTTAAGTTTTATGCTTCCATCTGCTGGAACGCGCTCCCAGCCACCGTCTGAGCAATCACAGATATTGCCCAATTCAGAAAAGCACTAAAACACCACCTCTCGGTCCCAAGATGGCGGAGGAGCTGTGCGCTGTGTCGGAGGTTTGCTAGCCGTCTCCGTTCTGGGTCGCTCTAATGGGGAGAAAGAGGAAGCAATGAGCCGAGAAACCCCCTGAAACCTGGAGCCAGGAACATCAAGGGTTCCTGGCTGCAGCAAGCCATATAGTGATCCCCAAGTCAGGTTGCCTCCCCTTAGATCTCCCTGATATCCACCATACCCCCTACCCCCACCACTGGATCCCCCACCCTACCCTTTCCACTCATAATAAAATAATGGCTATCTCCCCACACATGAATTATAGTTCTTACCAAGAGCTCTCCCTTGTCTAGCAGGAAGCAGGAGTGATCCTCATTCACTTCCGCCCCATTGTGTGACTGGGATGAAAATGGCACCTCTGGCCCATAGCAGTATTCTCATGGTAACACCTCAAGGAGTCATGCTGTAGAACAAGGGCATAGCATGACCCCTAGTGGTAGTAATGTGAGACTACCACTAGGAGTCAGAGACACCATTTTGAACCTGAGCACAAGAAAGAGCAGTAGTGATTGAGATTGCTCCTGCTCCCTGTTAGACACCAGGAAGAAGCCCCGATAAGTGCTTGGGAATTTCAAGGAGGGGGGGGGGGGTCATCCCTATGATAGGAGAGGTTCAGGAAGGGTTGAGGTGTATTATATATTGTCTGTCTAAATGCTTTCCAAATGACCTCAAAAAAACTATAAACAATAATTGCAAAAATGACAACCTCCCAAATTATTTTGAAGGGTAAATCTGAGTAAGAGCAACCTTTCAGATGTTTCCTAAACAAAGCAAAGGAGTTTGAATCATAAATTTCCAAAAGCAACTCGTTCCAAATCTTTTGTGCCATATAACTTAAAGAACATATCCTACTAGAAGCAACTGAATGTCTGGTAAAGGAAGCAAAGTGCATAATTTGTTAATCTCAGAGAGTGCAACCGAGAAATCAAAAGTAAAATGGGGAAAAACCTGGACTGGATCAACCCTGTCAATGGAATCTGGAGCCAGCTGGCAATCCTAAACGCACCTAACAAAACGCTACATTGCAAACAGAAGATATTTGAATTGGCAACTCAGGCAGCAGAAAGTGAAGGAAGCTTACTGTAATTTGACAGTTGTCCCTGTCTTTCAGCAGTTACACTAAGTAGCCATCTGGCAATGAATATAAGGCAAACATAGAAACATAGAAATATGACGACAGAAAAAGACCACATGGCCTATCTAGTCTGTCCTTCCATAACAACTACAACAGTCCCCTTTTTACTTTTAGAGATCCTCTGTGTTTGTCCCATGCTTTTTTGAATTCAGTTACTGTCCTCATCTCTACCACCTCCACTGGGAGACTATTCCACGGATCCACTACTCTTTCCGTAAAGAAATATTTCCGCATATCACTCCTGAATCTATCTCCCTTCACCTTCATCCCATGTCCCCTCGTAGCAGAACTTGCTTTCAATTGAAAGAGGCTCTCTCCCTGAACATTTATGCCACGGAGGTATTTAAACATCTCAATCATATCACCTCTATCCCGCCTTTCCTCTAAGGTGTACATATTAAGATCCTTCAGTCTGTCCTCATATGCTTTATAATGAAGACCACTAATCATTTTAGTAGCCACCCTCTGCATCGACTCCATCCTGTTCACATCCTTTTGAAGGTGCGGTCTCCAGAATTGCACACTATACTCCAAATGAGGTCGCACCAAAGACTTTAACAGAGGCATTATCACCTCCTTTTTTCTGCTAGCCATTCCTCTATGTATGCACCCAAGCATCCTTCTAGCTTTTGCCGTCGCCTTTTCTACCTGTTTAGCTACTTTAAAATCATCAGACACAACCACACCTAGGTCCCGCTCTTCTTTAGTGGACAAAAGTACTTCACCCCCTATACTATATTGCCCCCTTGGATTGCTGCAGCCCAAATGCATGACCTTACATTTTTTAACATTAAATCCCAGCTGCCAAATTCTAGACCATTCTTCAAGCTTAGCTAGATCCCTCCTCATGTTATCTACCCCTTCCTGGGTGTCTACTCTATTGCAGATTTTGGTATCATCCGCAAAGAGGCAAACCTTACCTGAAAACCCTTCCACTATATAACTAACAAAGATGTTAAAAAGAATCGGACCAAGGACAGATCCCTGGGGCACACCACTGACAACATCCTTCTCCTCAGAGTGAGTTCCATTTACTTGTACTCTTTGTCGCCTCCCACCCAACCAATTTCTAACCCAAGCAGTAACTTTAGGGTCCATCCCTAGGGTGCTCAGTTTGTTTATAAGTCACCTATAAGTCGTTTGCTTCTCATCTTCCTTTGTATGTCTAGGTTAATTAGCGCACATCAAATTCTTTTTCCATGTATCTCATTACATTCTTCATGCTTTACAATTTCAATGTACTTAAAACTATCAGGTGTGTTGAGTCTGGCCTCACCTAGCTGTCACCACTCTTTCTGGATCTCATGCCTCCCTCCATAAGTAACTGTGAACCCATATTTCGGAATTTGAAACATAGCATGATATAATGTTCTTGCCTTCTATGGAACTGGGTTGTAATGCTAGGTCTTCTATGAAAGCATACAGAATGCTAGGAATCATAAGGAGAGGAATGGAGAATAAAACAAAGGATATTAGAATGCCTCTCTCTCTCTCTCTCTCTATGGTGTGACCGCACTTTGAATATTGTATGCAGTTCTGGTCGCCATATCTTAAAAAGGATGTATCAGAATTACAAAAGTTACAGAGAAGAGATATCAAAATGATAAAGGGGATGGAAGGATACCCCTATAAGGAAAGGCTTAAAAGGTTAGGACTCTTCAACTTGGAAAAAAAAGATGACTGAGGGGAGACATGATAGATTTATTGAATGGAGTGGAATGAGTAATTTAGAACAGTTGTTTACTCCTTCAAACAGTAGAAAGATGAGGGGACACACAATAAAGCTACAATGTAGCACATTTAAGACTTATTGGAGAAATTATTTTTCACTCAACGTGTAATCAAACTCTGGAATTCATTGCTGGAGGATATAGTAAAAGATGTTAGTGTAGTTGAGTTTAAAAAAGGTTTGGACAAGTTCCTGGAGGAAAAGTCCATAAACTATTATTAAAGAGGACCAGGGAAATCCATTGCTTACTCCTGGGATAAGCATCATGGAATCTGTGTACCTTTTTAGGAATCTGACAAGTGCTTGTGACCTGGATTGGCCACTGTTCGAAACAGGTTACTGGGCTTGATGAACCCTTGGTCTGACCTAATATGGCATATCATATGTTTTTATGGTGCATTTTTTACTTTTAGAAACATGTTTACTAAACCACGTTGGCTGTTAATGCAGCAGATAGCACTTGCCAAGTGCACCACGTTAACAGCTAATGCAGGACAAATGTGGATAGCACAATGATTTTATATGCTATCTGCAGATGGTACGCATTAGCTGTACATGTTGGTGGGGTGTGGGCAGAGTGGGCATGTCTGCAACACGGGTTACCATGAGCATCAACAGTGCATGGTAACCACACACTTTTCAGACAGATGATAGCAAACAGGCCACATTGTTTGCATTTTCCACTGAGGGGATAATGCATGTGCATGCCCCCAGTACATAATGCATAGCTTTTGCAGCTAACGTGGCACTATTTGCATGATCGTGGCACATTAGTTGCAAAAGACTAATATGCTTTAGTAAACAGGCCCCTTAAGGTTTGTTAAGAATCCCTATATAATAGGATCCAAAAACAAAGGTTTGTTAAATACCTTGGGGTGGCAAAGCTGACGTAAATCAGTTAACAATAATCACATCATTTTATTCTTCACATCTGCTGTTTGTATTCTTGCTACAGTTGTTGAGTTATCTTTGCCACTCATATTTGCTGCATTCAAAACTATCCGAATTATTTCTCAAAAATAAATAGGCACCAGTGCATATCACATTCTAATAAAAAAATGGATTCTTTGCAATGATAGGAAGAAGCAGGTCACAAAAGTTCCACCAAATAAAATGAAAACACACCAGGCCATAAAAGCTGTGCATAGGCAAGCAGGTTGATCAATTTCTGATCACCAAAAGGGGACGCATCAAGGGCGATGGATAGAATTTCCATCACATTTCTGCATTTGCTCACTAATAATTCAGAAACTATTAGTATCATTTGACTTTGAGCAAGACCTCAGTCATGCAGAAAGTAATTTTATAGTCATTCCCATGCCCATGTGGCCATGTGCATGTATAAATGGCCTTTTATAAAACATCAATGGGCATAAAAGTGAATCCTTTGCCATGATGGCATGAACTTTGCTAGTAGGTGTGCACATGGGCAGAGTTTGGCCAGAGCATGGGCAAAGCGTGCAGTGTGCACCTAGATTATAAATATGGTACTCTGTGAATATGTTGAATAATTATGCCTATGTTATGCTACTTACACTGGTAATTCACAAAGACACAGAGGGACATTTTAAAAAGGACGTCCAAGTGCAATCTAGGATGTGTAAGCCAGAAATTTTGAAAAAAAAAAAAGCAGGCATGTTCAGGTGCAGACATGATTTCACGAACAATGAGGTGCCCGAGATGGACATCTGCAGAGGCATCCACAAACATAGATGTCCCCAGAATGGTATTTCAGAACCTTGATATCTAGGAATAGCCTAATGGCTACTACTGCTACTAATCATCTATATAGCGCTACAAGGCGTACCCGGAGCTGTACATAAGGATGTAAGATAGAGTCCTTGCTCATCACAGTTTACAATCTAATCTAATGGTTAGTGGGCTAGGACCAGGGAAACCAGGGTTCAAATCCTACTGTTGCTATCACTGTGATTGTGCTGAATACCGGGGACGATGGAATGCTATCTTCTCTACACCTTCTGGATGTTTTTCAGCAAAGACAAGTGATCAGAGCCTATCTTTAAGTCACAGATCACTAATAGGGCAGCATGCAATATCGCCGCTGCCCGGTTAGCGTTTGTCGCTGCCTTTGCTCTCTGGAATGCCCCCGACACGCCCCGATGCTAACCAGATAGCATCAGGTACCTAGGGTAGTTAGGAGGGGATATTCAACAGCACTAACTATGTAAGTGCCATTGAATATCCCCATTTAAGACATTTACACAATTTACTGGGCTTTAAACCGTGTACATTCTTTTCGAATATCAGGCCCAATATGTCTTTATTCCCATTTCCGTACATCCAAAGCATGAATAGGGATTCCATAACTATCCCCATAGGCACCTATTCTATGTATTTGTAAAACTGCACCTAAGTAGATACCTATTTTCACACTTAAAGTAGACAACCCCTTATAGACTTTCTCTCTTAGGAAGTAATTTTATAAGGGGGCATATAATTTTATGTTTAAAGGAAATATGGACCTAAAAGGTATATTTTAATCACTGGCACACATAAATGAAGGCTAATATGCATAAATGGCCTCTTATAAAATCATCTTCAATGTAAACATATGTGCAATAATTTCATGATGCCTTCGTTCACTGTGGGTATGCATAGGGATGTTGTCTGGGTGCACTATGCAAGTACACACATGGATAATAAAATATAATAATTTATGTATGTACCTGCAAAGTATACACCCTTCTGCAAATTAATTGAAACGAAACAGATTTTTTAATCTTTTCAGCCTACGAATTGTATATGCATTAAATTTTGATCTTTATTTAATCAACAGGGTTAAATCATCACATATGAGATGTTTCATCATTATTTGTAAGTTTACATATTAAATACATAATAGATGACGTGATATGATGTAGGAATGACTTATTGTGTATGGAACTATAAAACCAGATGACACAAAACTATTTAAAGTTATTAAAACCCATGAAGATTGAAGAAAATTGCAAGAGGATCTTGATAAATTGGAAGACTGGCCATCAAAATGGCAGATGAAATTTAATGTGGACAAGTGCAAAGTTATGCACCTAGGGAAGAACAACCCAAACTATGGTTACACGATGCAAGGTTCCATATTAGGAACCACCACCCAGGAAAAAGATTTAGGTGTCATTGTGGATAACATGTTAAAACCCTCCGTCCAGTGTGCAGCAGCGGCCAAGAGAGCAAATAGAATGCTAGGTATCATAAGGAAAGGAATAGAAAATAAAACAAAGGATATTATAATGCCTCTGTATTGTTCTATGGTGTGACCGCACCTTGAATATTATGTGCAATTTTTATTTATTTTATTTAATTCTCTTATATACCGCACTATTCTCCATCAGTGCAGTTTACATTGAACAAACTGAAATTACATTGAACAGGGCATTATAACTTGGAGATAACCCTCCATAGCCCATGTTCCCTGTAAAATAGTTAAGTGGCTTGCCCAAGACCACAAGGAGCACCTGTGGGACTAGAAACCCCAGTCCTTCCAGCCCATGGTTGCTGTCCTCTAGTGGGATTTGAACCCCCGACCTTCTGGCGTGAAGTACCTTGCCCCAACCACTAGGCCACTCCTCCACTCTGGTCATGGTATCTTAAAAAGGATATAGCATCATTAGAAAAGGTTCAGAGAAGAGCCACCAAAATGGTAAAGGGGATGGAAAGATACCCCTATGAAGAAAGGCTAAAAAGGTTAGGGCTAAAAAGGTTAGACGGCTGAGGGGAGATATGATAGAAGTCTATAAATTAATGAATGGAGTGGAATGGGTAAACGTAGATCGATTGTTTACGTTATCAGAATATAGAAAGACTAGGGGACATGCAATGAAGCTACAGGGTAAACTATTTAAGATAAATAAGAGAAAATATTTTTTCACTCAACGTGTAATCAAACTCTGGAATTTGTTACTGGAGGATGTAGTAAAGGCTGTTAGTGTAGCTAGTTTTAAAAAAGGTTTGGACAAGTTCCTGGAGGAAAGGTCCATAAACCATTATTAAAAAGGGACCCAGGATATCAATGCTTGACCCAATACAAGCATTGTGGAACCTGTGTCTTTTGGGGAAACTGCTAGGTACGTATGACCTAGATTGGTCATTATTGGAAACAGGATATTGGGCTTCATGGACCTTGGTCTGACCCATTATGGCATTTCTTATCAGCCAACATTGCATCAGATTTTCTTTCGAGTGTATTCTTAGTTGTTAATCCAACAGTTGTGCATGATGGACGCGACACGCAGAAAACGCACAAAGATTATCACCCTACATGAACACACAGGGAAGACCTACAGGGATATAGCAAGTATAGTTGGTGTCAGTCTTGCAACTGTCAGTTGTATGATCAAATCTAAAAAGGAGACAAGATCCATCTTGCCTAAATGAAAGGGAAATTGTGGTCATAAGAGAAAAACCACACTCAGAGATGACAACTATGTTCTCAAGGAAAGTAGAAAAGACAAGCGATGCATTAAAAAGACATTTAGAAGAGAAAGGTATAACAGTCAGTTCTCCCACAATTCGCAGGCGACTTTTGGAAGTTGGTCAAAAAGCATGACAACCTCTGAAAAAACAACTTCTGACAAAGGTTATGAAAGAGAAACACTATAAATGGGGACTGAAAGATAAAGAGTGGACAAAAGAACATTGGAGAAAGAAGCCAACATGTTCGGTGTTCACCTGGAGAAAAGACTTTTGATTCCCACATCAACCAGAACATGAAACACCCTCAAAAGAAGATGTTCTGGGGTGTTTCAGTTATTATGCAGTCAGCAACTTGCATCCAGTCGAGGGAATGATGCGTTCACAACAATACGTCAATGTTCTCCAAAGAAGAGTTGTTCCAGAGCTAGAGAAAACATTTCCTGATGGATCTGGCATTTTTCAGCAGGATCTTGCTCCATGCCACGCATCAAAGTTGGTAAAAAGATTTTTTCAAAAGAAGCAAATAAAGGTACTGGACTGGCCAGGAAACTCTCCGGATTTAAACCCAATAGAGAATCTGTGGTCCATTTCAAACTTTGCCTTTGTGGAACGGACTGTACGACAAAGGAGAAGCTTATTCAAGCTCTGATTCAAGTCTGGTACAGGGATCCAAAAATCATTGCATCCTGCTCGAAATTAGTGGACTCCATGACAAATCATGTCCAGATGCTGGTAAAAAAAAACAGAAGAGGTCATATTATGTACTAATATGTGGCTATTAATAAGATTTTCAATGGAAATACCAGTTTCTTTTTTTTTAATTTCATCTTTATGCAATTTTAACAACACAACCAAGAATATAATCTTGTACAGAAACTGGGATATGAGAAACAAACAAAATCCAAAAAGAAGAAACATAATACTGGAAAACAATGTAATACACTCAATCCCTCTCTAGCCCACAAAAAGAAGGACCCAAGAACAGGTAATCACCCATACCAAAGCCAAAGGAAAATAACACAGGCTGAACAACCAGTATCACATAAAATTCATGGTGGATCAGAAGAAGACCCCGTCGAGAGTTCCAAACAGACTTATGTACCCTGTCTGATTGTTATGTTCCATGTAAACCGCGGTGATGCTGAATAGTGCGGTATAGAAGAAATTGTAAATAAATAAATAGTTCAAGAAGGTCAATAGTTGGGAGTGCCAAAAAAATATATAGGAACACGACTGATATTTAATCAAACACTTACAAGAATACTTAAGGAAAAAGAGACTCCCCAACTGTTGTATACCAGGATGTAGGAGGAGAAACTCTCTCCTCCTTTTCTGAGTTTCACGGTCAAGATCAGGATACATTCGAACCATTAAACCTTTAAAACGCACATTTCTATTTAAAAAAAAATCTTCATTAACCAATCTTTATCTGATAATAAATCTAGGGTAATCAGAATTGTAGCAGGTTTAACTACATCATCTAGAGACTTTTCCAAAACTCCAGTAATATTTAGAATATCAGCTGAACCCAACTCAGGGACACCATTCTTTACCACCTCCTTCTTAGAAGGAGGCAGATAGTAAACCCTCACTAACGGTGGATGAGTTTCAGGAGGAATACCTAAAATATCAGTCAAGTAACTACGAAGCATTTCTCTAGGAGGTACAAATGCAGCCCGAGGAAAATTCACCAATCATAAATTTGCAGCTCTAGCTGAGTTCTCTGAAGCCTCCAACTTACAGTAACTCTAATAGCTGAAGACTCCTTAACATGACAGTCAAACCGCTCCTCCAAAGTAGCAACTTGAGCATGAACCGTAGCTACTGAAGATTGAAGTGACAATACCTTCGCAGACGATTCTTCCATTGCCTCTGCATGTTGTTGAGACAATGAAGTCATCTGCGGTAACAAAGCAGACCCCAACTGTACAATAGCGTTCCAGATTGATTCCAATGTGAAAGTCTCAGGTCGTTGAAGAGTAAAGGCAGAAAGGGACTCCTCCATTGCCCCGGAGCAAGCCTCTCATTCTCCCAATGAAGAATCTTGACTCTGTAGAACAGCCACAACTGCTGCCTGGTCTCCACCCGTCTGAACGGGATGAGCTGCAAAGATCTGGTGGTCCAAAGAGATCACCGCACCCTCAATTGGCGACCCCAGGAGAGCCCCTTGGCCTCTGACAATGCCAACGCCGGCAGGGTCAGCATGCTGCAACTCATCTGGGGAATCCCGAATGCAAAGCTCCTTCGTCTCTCGCTGCGATACAGGGGAGACAGAGTCACTGCCTGAAGTCAGCTCCAAGCCACCTGACTCTGGAACTGATGAAGCTAGGCAATACTCCCCTGCTTGGACTCATTGCTGAGCTGCCTGGAGTAATAAGGCATCCAAGGGTCTGAAAACCTGCACCAATGGAGTGGAGGTCAAGGGAGGCAGCAAGGGGCAACCAGCTCCCTTTCCCTTCCGCTTCCTTCCCATTAGGAAAACACTGGCAGTTCACCCAAGCCTGCAATCCACCATCTTGGATCCCTCTGAAATACCAGTTTTCACTTATATTTCAGTTTGTTTCAATTAACATGCACAAGGGTGTAGGTGCAGTCATTTACACCAGGCTCTAGGTCTGGTGTAAATGATTGCATCTTAAATTAAGGCATATTTTCAGCCATGTACAGTAGTATGTTCATAAATGAAAGTTGGCGCCTACTCTTCTGTATGAAATAAGCTTAAAATAGTGCACTCTCACTGCCTTAAACTTGGCATCCAGTAATAAAAAATAATTACCTTGCATATGGTAAAGTATTCCAATATATTTTGCATGAGCGTTTAGTAATGCATTCACTCTGAAGCTCCTCACTACCGTTCCTCTTATCTCTCCCTACACCCCTTCTCGGGAACTCCGCTCTTCTAGCAAATCACTTCTATCTGTGCCCTTCTATTCAATTGCTAATTCCAGATTTCACTCCTTTCACCTTGCTGTTCCTTATGTCTGGAACAAAGTACCTGAGTCTGTATGTCAGGCAACCTCTCTGACCCTTTTCAAATCCAGGCTGAAAACTCACCTCTTTGCTGCCATGTTCATATTTTGACTCACCTGATCTCTTTTGTGTTTCCTTACCATTCCCCCTAGATGTATCCCATGTCTACAGCTACTGTGTTGTCTGTCTTGACTAGATTGTAAGCTCTGATGAGTAGGGACCGTCTTTTACATGTGTCTGTGCAGCGCTACGTATGTTTTGTAGACCTATACAAATGTTCAGTAGTAGTAGCAGCAGTAGTAGTTATTATTAGGGGTCATAATTTCATGGGATAATTGTATAATAATTTCCTCTTTCCAGAAATGCACCTATGTTAAGCCTATTTTATAAAAGCAGCATAGGTACCTATGTTGTGGAGTGAAGGAGTAGCCTAAAGGTAAGAGCAGCAGGCTACTACTATTAGGTAGACATCGGGAAACGTTTACTAAAGGGAGGCAGTTTTTTGTGATAGCTGCATACCGGAAGTTAGTTGCACGAGTGGGTGGACAGTGAGTCTGTCTGTATGATGTGGTTACAGAGGGCATTGACAACATTTGGTAGCTGAATGTTTTGCAGATATTGTGAATGCAGCTATCACTACTTCAATGGGTGTTGTAAACTGCATCTGCGAAGCTGTTAAGCTACGATCCCTGCATTTTTGTTGCATTATCTTTCATACCACAACATTCCACCATATCCCCAAGTTTTTACCTCCAGTTAAATCCCTGTTCTATGTAAACGATGGCCAAATTTAACTGACCAAGTGTTATATTGTTTCGATGTAAACCGGAGTGGAGGAGTGGCCTAGTGGTTGGGGCAAGGTACTTCAGGCTGGAAGGTCAGGGGCTCAAATCCCACTAGAGGACAGCAACCTTGGGCCGGAAGGACTGGGGTTTCTAGTCTCACAGGTGCTCCTTGTGGTCTTGGGCAAGCCTCTTAACCCTCCATAGCCCATGTTCCCTGTAAAATAGTTATCTCCAAGTTATAATGCCCTGTTCAATGTAATTTCAGTTTGTTCAATGTAAACCACACTGATGCAGAATAGCATGGTATATAAGAGAATGTAAATAAATAAACCGCACTGATGACAAAGAGTGTGGTATATAAGAATGTTTAATAAATAATAAATAAATAAATATCCCCATTACTCTTCAATATCTACCTCCAACCTCTGTGTCAAATCATCAGAACTCACAACATCAACTTCCACATCTGTGCAGATGATATCATGCTTTACGGACCATTCAACCAAAATCATCCCACCAACATAAATCTTATACGCTGCCTTGAAGATGTCATCCAATGGCTAGAAAACAACAACCTACCCATCAACTTCATAAAACCTGAAGCACTCTTCATCACTAAGAACACCAACTTCACGCCACTGGACTGTATCACACTGAACAACATAAAAAAAAGTACAACTGGAAATCAAATATCTAGGGATCGCACTTGACCAACACCTCTCTTAAAAACAAAAATTCAAAATGTCACAAAAGCTAACTACTACAAGATCAAAACTCTTCAACATCTCCGCCTCCTCCTCGAGACAACAAATTTCTGCTCTGCATGCCAAGCCTTAATCCTTCCCCATATGGATTACTGCAATGCCATTTACCAGGGTCTTCCACTCTCAACCCTACTCCTTCGTCAGACAGCCCTCCACAACACAGCCTGTATCCTCATGGGAACCTACAGATATGACCATATCATACCCACACTGAAATGGCTGCACTGGCTACCTCTGTTTACCTGGATTATGTACAAAATGCTTGTGTTAGTCCACAAAGCCATCAACAACAACTCTGTAATACACTTACAATCTCTGGTCCTTACCTCCTCATACAACCGTGAAAGACAACAAGCGACCTAGAACATTTTAACCTTCCCACATGTAAGAACAAAGTCATTCCAGCATGCATGTGCACATTCTTTTGAACTATATGCCCCATCAGCATGGAACGCACTCACAGACTCACTACAGGCAATCACTGACCTACCAACATTCAGAAAACAACTGAAAATACCCCTGTTCACAGAACACTTTGCTCCACCTACTTAATCTTCAGAAACAAATAGAACATCCAGACCTGCCCACCCATGCAAGGGGTTAACATCAAACAACAATGTGAAATAATACCATCCATCCCTCTTAACTGTATATAAGTTTACAGTATTCTGTTACTTGTCACAAATGTTAAGCTGTTACCTGTTACCTGTGTATAGTTAAAAAAATGTTCCATGTAATTCCTTACTATTTGTTATATGTAAACTCTTTTGACCACTGTGAATGGTGGTAGAGAAGTCATGCTAAATAAATAAATAAATAATCTGCTTGGGAAATACTGGATATGCCTCCAAGAGTACGCACAACATTAAGAGCTACCACAATGCTTTTTGCACTAACTGCCGGCATTAGCTGCAAAAGCCTAATTCCCTCTAGTAAACATACCTGTGAGATGATAAGCCGAATGGAGGACAGGAAAATACCTACTGTAACTGAATGTAACTCACCTTGAGCTAATGTTGAAAAAGGTGTGAGCTAGATCCAAAATCCTTTCCCTTCTCTATGTGCCTTTATAAAGCAGGCACTCAGAGCCAACCCAATTGTGTACATATTCTCATGCACAAATCTACCCCTGCTCCACAGAAGGGGTACATTTGTGCATACATTCGACATCTATACATATGCATTTTGTAAAGTTAATACATACATGGCAGTTCCGCAGTAGCATTGCCACCACAAATGCTTACATGTGATGCACATAAAAAATGCACACAATCTTCTCAATGTGCATATTTATATGCGTATATTTGGCTGCACAATTTTATAAGAGCCACTTCTCATGCGTAGAACATGCTTTGCACATGGGAAAAGGCTTTATAAAATGACCTCCATGGTATTTATTTTAAATTATTCCATTTACACATTTCATAAAATACAATTTCTGAACCCATGTTTTACTAAAGGTTTCAGCATTTTTTGTAAGTATTTGTTTTGCTTAAAATATAAGATTCAGGGGCATGTTTATTAAGCTGACACAAGCTATTTGTAACTAGATCCCATTGAATAACATAGGACCTAGTTACAAATAGCACATACTAACCATTAGCCTAGCTCAGTAAACATCTCCCCTCAGTCTATAATTTCCTGTATTTTCTTGATACTTCCAATAAAAGCAAGATATTTTAAAATGTTGTTTTTACTTTGAACTTTCTTTTTATCTGTTTTCTAATTACGTTATCATTGATCCATCTCAAAGAGAATTGAAGGGGACTGAGAGATGACACAAGGAAAACAAACAGGGGAAAGGAAGCACTTCCACTTAAATACATCCTCCCCCTGAACTGCCTGCACTTAGACCAGCTTGTTATCACACAGTCTCCCATACTCACACACACAAATCCAACATACGCACTCTGTATCCACACCATCAAACATTATTGTAACCTACCTCCACTCACATCTCTACACACTCATGCCTCCCACACTGACACCCCCCCCCCCCCAATATTTTAATTTCATTTTATTTTTGTTTTGTTTCATTTCATGTTGTTTCGTGTTAGCATGTGCTTTTTTTGTTTTTTAAGGATGTCTTGAAATGAATCTCTGTGCACTTAAACTAGCCCATGCTAATATGTATTACTGCACACAATTTCATGTTAGCGTGCGGTGATTGATTATGCACACTGGGCCTGATATTCAGCGGCGGCGGCTGGTGTTATTACAATGACTAGCTGCTGCTGCTGAACACTAAACCCGGATATTCAATGCCGGGGCCATATCTGGCCGCCAGCTTTGAATATCCGAGTCGGCCAGGGAAGCAGGAAGCTCACTGGGCAGAGGCGATATTTATCGCTGCCTGGTTATCCCCCGTTGCCACGCCTGGAATGACCCCAGAATGCCCCATTGCTGACTGCGTGAATCACTTTGAATATTGGGCCCACTTATTTTAATGCATGCTCAACATTTTAGCATGCATTAAAATGAAACAAAATGGCACAAATATGCACACTCTTACTCATTCCATTTACTTCTCGCATAATCCCACACTTACGGACATACACAACCCGCCCACTTGCTAAGCATAATATGCCTTGGCGCAGTGCTTAGGGCATGCACTTTTAAAGTTGATCTTCCATATGTTTTTTATTTGGCTGCTACTTACTCATAGCAGGTAGTGGTTTTACAGCACTTTGCAACTGCCCCGGTGCTAAAGCAATCCCATTTTTTTCAGCAAGACTACGGTACATGCCATTCTTGTGACCATTAGTATGGGAGTAGAACCCCCCTGGATGAATCATTCTCAATTTTACTGACCTCATATACAGGCACTGTTAAAGGATTCCTACTTGCTCAAGTATGACTAATTAAGCTCATAGTAAACACGTAAAAGGTTCATTGGTGTTTCACTATTACTTCTGCTCTATTAGAACTGAAATATCCCTCCCCTTGCTATTATGCTTGCCCTCAATTTTCCTTCCATTTAAGTCACCTACCATACATCCAGTTCTGTGATAAACTATAAATTTACTTGGAAGTGAAACTAATTCCACCTTGTGACAGGGCCAGTAGTTTCTGTGCTGACAAAGATAAGTTGGCAGAAAGTCTCCTGGTTATAATTAGAAACAGTCCATGAGGGACATAGCACAGTGGAATGAGTCAGCAAAAGAGGACAGGTGTACATATTGGATACTTACGGTCAGAGTTGTGAGAATGAAAGTGGGACTGCAGCCGCTTCTGGTTACATTCAGCTGAGAGGCATTCAGCAGTTAGAGTAGTTACTCACCTGTAACAGGTGTTCTCCAGGAGCAGCAGGAATCAGTCCTCACATATGGTTGACATCAACGTCGATGGAGCCCCTGTGCGGAGCATTTCCCCAGCTTTCTAAGAAAGCCTTTGGGAATACTATACGCATGCGTGGTCCCCTTCCCGCCTAAAGGTGCCATCTTGCTCAGTCTGATGACATAGCTAAAAGACAGCACAAATAAATGTAAAAATGAACTATGTACAACTTCAACTCCCAGGGGAGGAGGGAGGGTTGTGAGGACTGATTCCTGCTGCTCCTGGAGAACACCTGTTACAGGTGAGTAACTACTCTTTCTCCAGGACCAAAAAGTCAGTCTTCACATATGGGACTCCCCAGCTTCAGGCTACCGGGGACCCAGAACTGAAAAATGAGTTTCCTCTCGCCGCAGCATCAGAGAAAGGATTTCACTGAAACATACCCCCACCGGTAGCGCAACCAGAGGGCTGGAGGGTAGGAGTTGCCTAAACCTCGAAGAGATTCCGGAGCACTGCCTGACCGAAAGCACTGTCCCTATGGACTCTCTCTCCAGGCAGTAATGGGCCGCAAAAGTCTGGCTTGAGGACCAAGTTGCAGCCCTACAGATGTCTGCCAACGGTACAGAGCGGAGATGAGCTACTGAGGCAGCCATTGCCCTGACATGGTGGGTTGTGACCCGACCCTGCAAGGGAAGGTCAGCTGCCCTGTAAGCCCAGGTGATACAGTCAGCCACCCAGATGGACAAGGTACGCTTGGAGACAGGCAACCCCAAGTTATTAGGGTCAAAAGATACGAAGAGCTGAGTAGCCCTCCTATGCCCCTGCGTACGTTCAATGTAGAAGGATAAGGCCCTTCTACAGTCCATGGTATGCAGGAATGTCTCAGCCCGGCTGGCATGGGGCCTAGGGAAGAACATTGGAAGAACCACCTCCTGGTTGAGGTGGAAAGAGGAGACAACCTTTGGGAGGAACTTAGGATGAGTCCTAAGGACTACCCTGTTCCTATAGAAGCGAGTGTATGGTCTGTCACACACCAGGGCTTGAAGCTCACTCACTCGCCTGGCTGAGGTCAGGGCCAATAGGAATAGAGTCTTCCAAGAAAGGAAGCGGAGAGGATATGTAGCCATCGGCTCAAAAGGTGGGCGAGTCAGTTGCTGCAAGACCACATTCAACTCCCACTCAGGGACCGGTGGACGGAGAGGAGGCTTGAGCAAGAGCAAGCCTCTGAGAAACCTGGAGACCAAGGGGTGAACCGACAAAGAGTGTCCCTCCACCAGTGAGTGGTGAACTGCCAGAGCAGAGAGGTGGACCCGAACAGAATTGGACTTAAGGCCCTGATTGGACAAGTGCAGCAGGTACTGAAGCACTACTGGCACAGTGCAGGAGAAAGGATCTTCCTTGCGTTGCTGACACCACAAGGAGAACCTTCTCCACTTCAGGGCATAGGTTTTCCTGGTGGATTGCTTTCTAGAGGCCAAGACCACCTCTTCCACTTCCTGAGGCAGGCCCCAGGGAGCCAACACTACCCTTGCAGCCTCCAGGCCATCAAATTGAGAGATTTGAGATTGGGGTGCAGAAGGGAACCCTGATCCTGAGAGAGAAGATCGGGTTGCAACCCCAGAGGTAGTGGGGTTTCCACTGCTAGTTGAAGCAGAAGTGGGAACCAGGGCTGCCTCGGCCACCTGGGGGCTACCAGAAGTACCGAGGCCTTGTCCTTTAGAATCTTGAACAAGGTTCAGGCCACCAGAGGCGTGGGAGGAAACGCATACAGGAGGCCCTAGGACCAAGAAATCAGGAAGGCATCCATTGCTAACCTCAGGGGATGCGGTTGCCTGGAACAGAACCTGGGTAGCTGCCGGTTCAGGGGACTGGCAAAGAGATCTATGGATGGAAGTCCCCATTTCAGGAAAATTTTTTGAACCACTAATGGGTGCAGTTGCCACTCGTGGGGCTGCAGAACCCTGCTCAACCTGTCTGCCAGGAAGTTCTCCTGGCCAGGGAGATAAACAGCCTTGAGAAACGTTGTGCCTGAGCGCAAAAGAGCAAAGGGCCTGTGCCTCCTGACACAGGAGCCTGGACCCAGTGCCTCCCTGTTTGTTCACATAGAACATGGCCACTTGATTGTCCGTCTGTACCAGAACAGACTGGTGAGCCAAGGTGTGAGAGAAGGTTTTGAGGGCTAAGCGAATAGCCCGGAGTTCCTGTAGGTTGATCTGTTGCATGGCCTCCCATGGAGACCACAGGCCCTGGGTGCACCTGTCCAAACAATGTGCACCCCAGCCCTGCAAGGAGGCATCAGTCGTCAACACCACTGTGGAGACAGGCACCTGAAAAGGCACCCCCTGTAGTAAGTTGGGGGGGTGTAACCACCACTGTAGGGAGTTCAGGAATGGTTTGGACACCTGTACTTTGTCTGTGAGGCTTCCTGTGGCTTGCTTCCACTGAGTTCTGAGGCACCACTGTGCAGGTCTCATGTGGAGGCGGGCATTGGGGGTCACATGCACTGTCGATGCCATGTGGCCTAGGAGCTTTAGACAGAGTCTTGCGGAAACCCGTGGCATGCTTAGAAACTGGTTTGCCAAGTCTATGAGCCTGTGTGCCCTGTCTTCTGGCAAGTAAGCCTTTGCTTGCAGGGAGTCCAGCCGCGCCCCTATGAACTCCAGGTTCTGGGAGGGGAGCAAAGTGGACTTTGCGAAGTTTATGACAAAGCCTAGGTGTTGAAGGAGGGAGACAGTTCGGAGGGTGGCTTGCCTGGCCTCCTGGTAAGTCTGACCCCTGATGAGCCAGTCGTCCAGGTAGGTGAAGACAAAAACACCTTGATTCCTCAACTAGGCCGCCACCACTGCCAGGCACTTTGTAAAGACCCTTGGGGCGGAGGTTAGGCCAAAGGGCAGTACTCTGTACTGGTAATGGTTTCCTCCCACAATGAACCTGAGGTACTTTCTGTGGTCTGGATGAATGAGGATGTGAGTGTATGCATCCTTTAGATCTAAGGAGCATAGCCAATCTCCCTGCTGGAGGTAGGGCATAAGTGTTCCAAGAGTAAGCATCTTGAACTTTTCTTTTTCCAAGAACTTGTTGAGATTCCTGAGGTTGAGAATAGGCCTGAGGCCACCGGTTCTCTTTGGTACTAGGAAGTACCTGGAGTAGAAACCGTGACCTTGCAGGCAGGGAGGTACAGGCTCCACCGCCTTGTCTAGAAGCAGACCCTGAAGTTCTTGAAGGAGGAGGTCTGTGTGCAGAGGAGGTCTTGGAGGCTCTCCTGGGAAGTAGGGAGGAGGTAACTGCTGGAAATGGAGCGTATAGCCCTTGCGGACTATGCTCAATACCCAAGCATCTCCTGTAATGGGTGGCCACCTGTGGGCAAACAGGGCTAGACGACCTCCGGTGCAGGGATGGGGCAGCAGAGGAGGAAAGGCTATGCTGTGGGAGTCAAAACCCCCCTCCCTGCTGAGTGGGAGCAGGAGTCGGAGGCTTGGGGGTCTTCTGCCTACGGGGCCCATGTCCCTGCCCCTTGGCCTGCTGACCCTGCTGGGGAGCTGGGGAGGCCTGGTACTGAGGGAAAGGTTTGTAGGCAGCTGCCTTCCTTGGGTAAAAGGACTTCTTACCCAAGCCCGTCTTCTTATGAGAAGGGGCAGAAGTTTTTCTGGACAGCCTTGTCCTAGTCAGGTGCTCGGTTTTGAGCTCAGCAGTCTTCTCGGCCATGGGCTTGCCAAAAAGGTTTTCACCTCAGCAAGGGACATCGACCAACTTGTCCTGCACCCAGGGCTCGAGGTCCGATGATTGCAGCCATGCCTGGCGTCGGGCCCCGATGCCGGCTGCCGCTACACGGGCCGAAGCCTCGATGCCATTGTAGGCCGCTCGGGACATGAACTTTGAGCATTCCCGGATTCCCAAGGACAAGGTCTTGAACCTCTGCAAAGATTCCCTGGAGAGGCCAGCAGAGAACCCGGCAATTTCCTTCGCCAGGTCTCGTAAGTACAGCTGGTAGGACTGGACACGGCAAGCAAGCATCGAGCCCTGGAAGCACTTTCTGCCGAGTGCATTCAGGTTCCAGGCCTCCCTACCGGGAGGCACCGCAGAGTGCATCTTCTGGCTCTTCAGACGATGCATGGCCGATTCCACCAACATGGAATGGTGCGGCAGCTGCGCCTTCTGGAATCCAGGGCTCTTACGGAGTCGATAGATGGAATCAACCCGCTTGCTCAAAACCGGCGCCAAGGCCGGTGCCTCCCACATTCGGAAGAGGAGCCGTTCCAGCATCGGAGGCACAGGCACAGTAAAGGCCTCCTTCGGAGGAGAGTCATACTGGAGGGCCTCGAGCTCCTCGGCTCGAGGCTCCTCCTCGGGGTCCACGGGAATCGCCAAAGCCTTGGCCATATCGCTGATGAACTCCGAGAACCTAGTGTCCTCCGGCAGGGACCTACTCCGGGGCTCGGACTGCGGTGAGTCCGACGGGACGCACCGAGTCCGAAAAGTATTGGGGGACTCCTCGTCCTGCGTCTCCCACGCGGACTCATCCAAAGAGGAGTCGGGCGGCTCCGACCGCGCGGGTCCCGGTGGCACCCGCCCCGACGCCGAAGGCACTGGCGTCAACACCCTCGGTCCCGAGCGGGAGGTCGAGGGTGACCGTGACCGAGGACGACTTCGAACCTTCATGGTCTCGAGTATCGGCTCGATCTCCGGGGTCGACTTAGACGTCAATGTCCCGATGGTCGGGACAGATGCACCAGCGAGGCTGGCCATCAGCACCCGCGGCTGATCCATGAAGGCAGACAATCTGCACTCCAAGGCTGTCAGCCTGAGTCCAAGCTCAGGAGACTCAGCAGCTACCGACTCGGGCCCCTGCGGCGCCGGGCCCGACATCGGCTCCGTAGGAGGAGAGTCCTCGAGGACAACAGGACTTAGGTGCCCGGCGGACTCCGGCTCCACACGAGGTATCTTGGACGGCTTCTCCTGCTCCAAGGACGGCTTCTCCTGGTTCCTCGGGACCTCCTCCAACACCGCCCTCATGAGCCTCTTCTTCCTCTTACATTCCCGATCGGGGGACCCCCTGTCCGAGGAACCCCGGCGATGCTTGGGGTCAGACTCCCGAGACATCGAGGCCTCAGACGAGGTCCAGGCCCGGCCGGAGGCAGAGTCAGAAAAAATCCGTTCTTTCTGATGCTGGCGGCTTCGGAGTGCCTTGGTGGACATTTTGCCACACGGGACACAGACCTCAGGATCATGATCCGGTCCGAGGCATCGAAGGCAGCAGTCATGTGTGTCGGTGAGAGACATCAGTTTCTTACACCGATCACACTTTTTGAAACCACTGGAAGCCATCGGGGAAAAAAGAACCCCCGCGAGGTCAAAGGACCGGCCTTCCAGGGAAAAACAAAAATGGGCGCAAACGCCAGCCACGAAGGGCAAAAACTGAAAAATAGAAGATGGGTTCGATACCGGTGTACCGAACCCGGCGGGAAGGGGAACCGGCGTCGAACTGGAGAAGAACAATGAAGAAATCGCAAGAAAAAAAGTCAACTTTTCCGGGTGACATGGACAGACGTCCGTTGGACTCCACGGAAAAAGAAAGACTGAGCAAGATGGCACCTTTAGGTGGGAAGGGGACCGCGCATGCGTGTAGTATTCCCAAAGGCTTTCTTAGAAAGCTGGGGAAATGCTCCGCACGGGGGCTCCATCGACGTCGATGTCACCCATATGTGAGGACTGACTTCCTGCTTGGTCCTGGAGAAAAGATAGCTTAAGAGGTGAAGAAACAAACTATGGTGGACTGTAAGAAGAAGCTGTTGATGGAGAAACTGCTAGAGGACGCAAAGGACTGAAAGAGACTATGGTCAAGACAAAAGGATCTATACAGGCTTGGTCAGAGAGAGTCCAGGGGTTGTGAAAATTGAGTATCAGAGAGATGAGAGCTCACAGTCAAACTCCCAAAATATTTCACTTCAGAGCACTGATTTTAAGCTACCGGCATGAGGGAGAATACGGACTTGTGCTGTGGAGTTAGAGCAGCAGGTTAAGAACCAGAAATGCTAAGGTTCAATTCCTGCTAATGCTCTTTACGACCTTTGGTATATCACTTAGCCTCCCATTGCCTTAGGTAGAAACTCAGATTGTAAGCCATCCAGAAATGGAAACATCTACTGTAGTGAATGTAACTTGCCTTGAACTCCTACTGAAAAGATGTGAGAGAAATCCTAAATAAACAATTAACAAAGGAGGCGACGTGAGGCTCAAAACCCAGCAATGATACAGTAGCTACAAAAGCAGCACAGGGTGTGATGTGTGAGAGGAGATGCATGGGGGGGGGGGGGGAGAGTGGTTTGAATGGTGCGAAGGGGAGTGTGAGGAATGAATGCTGAGTGGGTGGTATGGGAACAGATCAAATGGGGACTGGAAGGGATGTTGTGATATAGCAGGAGCAGCTTGATGGGAAAGGAAATGTGTTTCCCTTTTGAACTTTGATGTTTGTACATAGGAGTGAAGAATTGCTATTGGGTATCCTGTACAGAAATAAGGAGGAAAAAACCCGTAAAGGATTTCTGAACAGTACTGAAATAAGCATTGACTATATTTGTGTTATTTGAATAAAGTGACCCATCGCCATAAGTAACTAGCCCTCCATTTTGTCTGGACCAAGAAAAGAATTTCCACGTACCTGTATTTACCTGTATTAGGGGCATTTATATCAAATTACCATTAAGCAATGGGAGCTTTTACTCATAAGTATCCAGAAGATGAAAAATATGTGAGAGCCTTAGTTTCTATCATATTTGTTGTAAACAGGGTGTAACCACTGTAAATATGTCATTGGGTGTCGTCAGTGGATTTGAAATATTGATACATTTCAGCACTATGGGGTAGATTCAGATCCCTGAATAACGGGGTTCTATGTCTGGTTTGGACATGCATCCCACACTATTTGCCAGGACTGTATTCTGTGCAAGCTACTCCCCGTACGTACAGAGGGTTCGTGTGGGGAGTGCTGGAGGGGGGCAGGAGGGGGCGGGATGGAGGCGGAGAGGGGGCAGGCTGAAGCACCTGGATGTACAGAGCCTATTCAGGTCAGGGTCCTCTACGTTCACTGGCTGTCTGTTGCACACCCAACTTATTCCTCGGAGGTGGAATAAGTGCTGGGCGCCGGGACAATTGGGGCATGCAGCTCCCCACAAACCTTCTCAGCCTCAATGGATGCAACCCTGCCTCCTGATACCGGCCCTGGCTGCCCCTGCCAAGGGTCGGGCAGCGAGAAAAGGTTATTTGTCAGCGGTCAGGTATTGTGTGCTCAGGTTGGATGTGCCGGTGACATGGCAATGGGACGTCACAGCACAGGCACACCAGCAGGAGTGCTGAGAGGGCAGGATGGGTAGGCTCCTGGATGTCTCCAGCATCAGTATAGGGGGCATGCCGGGCCATCTAAGTGCTCTGATTCTGCAACCACGTATAGCTCCCGCAGTTGCAGAATTGGGTACAAATGTGGCCCATCCATTTTCTGGACGTCCTGACAGCCTGGATAGAATCAGCCTCCACGTGAGTACCAACAAGAATTTTGCACCAAAAGAAAGCCATTTAGCAAAATTATTTTCCATTTTTTATTTATGTTTCAAAAATGTATTTCAAGAATACATGAATGAAAATATACAGTCAAACTTGGAAATATTAGTCCACACTGTGTGGGAAAGTCAAAGAAAAAAAAGTCAAAGCAATACAAGAAAAACCACGAGACATGTGGGAGGCTTACGTGTCAGCCAGATGGGTCACTATAAAAATTAGTCAATTCTTACTTTGACAGCAAAACGTCTGTGAGCTGTTTAGATTCAAAGAACAAATTCTGCTTATCCTGAAATACCATACAACACTTACAAGATAATTTCAAAAGCAAACTAGCCCCCAGGAGCCAGGAACCTTGGCTCAAATGCCAAGAACTTCCTTCTCCTTCTCTGGGTATTCCTAGCAAAATTAGGAAAAAATATGTGAACCCTTGAGCCTACAAACTGCTTCTTAATAAGTATGAAAAACAAATGTAGTACAACTTTACATTCTGACTCGAGAGCAAAGGTGACAAGGAGTGTGACTTGTTCTTACAATCAGTAAACTCTTTAGAAACTGAGGTAAGGTCCATCATACCCAACTGGGCATTTCTTTGATATCTCCTAGACACATTGGGCTCAATATTACAAAGCTGTAAAACGTGTAAATGCCCCTAAGCGGGATATTCAGCGTAGTGCCACTGAATATTCCTGATTAATGCCGCTATATGCCCCGATGCTAACCACTTAGCAACAGGGTGTGTCGGGGGCATTCCAGAGGTGCTTCCCAGTGATAACCGGACAGCAGTGATATTCAGCTGCTGCCCGGTTATCCCTCAGTGGCGAAATATCGCCACTGCTGGTTAGCTTCTGCACCATGTGCAGTTGTGCGGAAAACCTGGATATTCAATTCTGGTGGCCAGATATGGCCCTGGCATTGAATATCTGGGTTAACTCTTCAGCAGCTACAGCTAGGTGCTGTACTCGTGCTAACCACTGCTCTTGAATATTGGATCCAGGGTCGTGAAATTTATTGCACCAAAATTAAAGGAGGAAGATCATCCTGGGGAACTTTCAGAACTTCTCTCAACCTCTTCCGTGCTGCACCATTGCCAATTCCAATGCTGAATCGCCCTCTTCACTCCCATTCCTTGGTGTGCTAATCAAAGCCCCAGAGGGAAGCATGATACTGGTGGCAATAACACTTCCAGGTCATGGGGGGGAGGGGGGAGTTCACTGCTCAGAGCTAAGAAACACCGTTTATGCTCAAGTCCACAGAAGATGGCAAAAGCAAACCTGCCAAAGACATGACAACACCTCCCAACTGGCAAACTCCAAGGGGCCCGATATTCGAAAGGCATTTACATGGTGTTACAGCCCTGTAAACTGTATAAATGCTGCTCAGTGGGATATTCAATGAATTTCCCCGATCTTCTCCCCTACATGCTCCCATGCTAACCTCTTAGCATCGAGACATATTGTGGGCATTCCAGGGAGGAGCGGAGGCGGCAACAACTGGTAACCGGGCAGTGGAGATATTTCATGCTGTCTGTTTTATTTATTTATTTATACGGTTTTTATATACCGCCCCTTCCAGAGATCAGGGGCGGTTGACATTGAACCAACCAGTTACAGAGAACAAATAAAAGAACCATAGAAAATCTTGATCTGTGGCTAAAAGATAGGCATAGCAAAACCGCTTTGACCCAGTGAAAAGCGGTATATAAGCACAGCTAAATAAAAGCTTGCCTATCTTTTAGCCGCAGGGGCTAACCGGGCAGCATGCAGTATCACCACTGCCCGGTTAGCTACTGCAGCAGGGATGCTGTGCAAGAAACCCAAATATTCAATGATGGAGCTGCATATGATCCCTGCATTGAATATCTGGGGTTAAGGGTCAGCGCAGTTGGCTATGCGACATAGCTGCATATAGCTTTCATAATTCAATATCGGGCTCCATAGGCTTTGAGTGTAGCCTGAACTGTAGCTGGTGATCTCACCAAGCCCAAGAGTAGGTCCTTTTGCTTTTGCTTTCTCTGCCCGCATAATGAGATGTGAAATGCTGGCAGCAAAGGTCAGTTGCTCTAACACACAGGAGCTCAGCACTAGATGTCTTTCTTGACTGCCATCTTGCCCTTCCATTTAGCAACAATTTAGCATATAAAATATGAGATTCCATAAGCTCTGTCTGGTGAATTGGAGTTGTCAGATCAGTGTGATACAAATTATGGACTTAGGCAATAATATGTTTGCCAAGAATCAAAATATTTGAAGAGTAATTTTATAACAAGGTGTCTAGGCTTCGAAGAAACATAGGCATATTTGCACCTATTTTATAAAGGCAAATAGACACACATGTGCTCTTATAAAATTGACTCCCAGAAAGAGCCTGCAGAAAGCTACACCTGCCTCGAGCCAAGACTAAATCTGTGTGTGTATATTTCTTTATTTTAAGAGTATTTCCATCTGCCACTCCAAGTCATTTTAGTTCAGTGGAGAACCAAAGTAAAAGCAAAAAAATGAAAATAATTTCAATAAATGCACCACTAAGCACTGGTCTTAAGATGCATCCACTAGAGATGAGAACTCAATTATGGACAAATTGTAAAATGCAACAAATGAGTGATTTTTTTGATTTGTTACCTTTGTGTAGCCTAGTGGTTAAAACACTGGCTTGGTAACCAAGCAACCAGGGTTTGATTCCCACTAGCACTCCTTGTGGCCTTGGGCAAGTCACTTAACCCTCCATTGCCTTGGACATTCCGTCATATATCCAAGATACATCTCATTTTTTGGAAAAATTGGACCAGCAGGCTCGATGGGCTTTGGATTCTGAGATATTGCTCATTACATTGGATATCACAGCATTATATACGAGCATACCCCAAAATGAAGCGGTTTCTACAGTGGAAAAGCAGCTGAGAAATAGAGATCTTTCGGATTCCCTGATATTATTCCTTTTGGAATTATCACAACTTACTATAGCCCACAATTATTTCCAGTTTGAAAACATTATTTACCAGCAAAATTCAGGAATAGTGATGGGGGCCTCTTGTGCCCCCTCGATAGCTAATCTTTATATGGGGGATTTTGAAGATCGCTGGCTGGAAGCATCCCCATTTTTTCAACACGTCAAGATGTGGACCCGGTTTATAGATGATATTTTTCTATTGTGGAAGGGATCCGAGGCAACAACACAAGAGTTCATCAAATGGCTTAACAGTTGCAATGAAGCAATACAGTTTACCCACACTGTAGATTCTAATACCATGGTTTTTTTGGACTTGGAAGTAACTAGAGGGTTACGAGGGTGGAGTTCCACTATTTATAAAAAACCTATAGCTCGAAACACTTTTTTACATTACACCAGTGGCCATCCAGTACGGTTAAAAAACAGTCTCCCATTCTCCCAATTTCTCAGATTTCGCCGAAATTGTTCGGAAGTATTAGAATTTAAGAAAAAATCTAAACAGTTGTTAAAAGATTTTTCAGATAGAGGATATCCTGAACATATTTCTAAGCGAGCATTGTGCAATGATCACACCTGGTTACTGGATACCACGTATCAAAGACATTCAGCTGAGACTGAGGATTGTGTCAATTTAATAACAAAGTTTTCACCATTGAGCTACAAAATTCAAAAAATAGTTTTAAAACATTTGAATATAGTGCGAACAGCTACAGGTATGGAAGAGAGAAATGTTAGATGTGTATGGCAACGCAATAGTAATTTGAAAGAATAGTTAAGCCCATCTACTTTACGTCCATATAGCATAGATGAAAGTACACTGGAAAAATGAGGCCATAGATCGTGTGGTGAGTGCACAATTTGCAGTATCACAGAAGAGGTAACTGAATTCCAAAATTTAGGCAAAACGTATGTTCTCAAACAAACAACATCTTGTAATACTACCTCAGTTGTGTATGCCATCCGGTGCCCATGTAATCAACTCTATATAGGAAAAACTAGTCGTTCTTTTAGGGTTCGGATGCAGGAGCATAAAAGCCGCCTACATTGCAAAAATATGACAGCACCCTTAGTTCAGCACTGTGAGGACTTCAACCATGATTTTATGCATCTACGATGTTTTTGTATTGATCAGATCCATACAGCAAATAAAGGAAAAATTTTAGATGAAACGTGTTTTTATGAACAACGATGGATTTTTACGGTCAACACAGTAAAACCTTTTGGTTTAAATTCCTCAGTAGAGTGGCAAGTTTGTAGGTAGGTAGACAAGCAGCACGGATAAGAATCAGCTGTTCTGTATAAAAACGAGGTGGGAGAAAAAGACCGCATGCGCGGCGTTTTTTCGAACCACACGAAGACACTGAGATATGTGGGCAGCAGTTAGCAGTGAGTAGTACTTTCCAGGGAGGTCATAAGAGGGGCTTTATTGAACGTTAATCATAAGAAAACTTCATTTTCTATAAAAAATCTACATTAATGCCACATTCAATGCACAAATGTGATTTTATTGGAAGGTCGGAGCTATTGTTTTATTTTATTCCATCCTTAGATCCTCCTGAAGAAACTCCGAAGTGGAGTGAAATGCTCAAAGTGATGCCGTGGGAGGCGTAGAGAACAAGAGAACAACTAAGACAATTCCCATTGAGATGAGAACAACTAAGAGAATTCTGATAGAGATAAACTTGCTTAATAGCAATAGCGTTTGAAACACAACGGTGGTGGAATACTGGTGATATTTATTTATTCATACAAAAATGATTTTCCCAGTAGTCATTGATGCAATTAAAGCGCTATTTGTTTTCCACTGAGATAGTGGTTAAGAGCGCAACTGAGGTCTGAGACTACATCTAGGAATAGAAATATTTAAATACATCTAAAAAGGTTAAGACATATTGCTCGCCACCTTAAACATTGATGCATGTTAGAGTGGAGTATTTTTTCTATTTTTGGAAGAAAGGCCTGGCAATCTACTTCTGGTCACACTGCCAAGAAAGCCCAGGGGCTTCTAGGTTGCCAGGAGTCAACACTGACTCAAAGGCACACATTACCTTTAAGCAAACCAAATGACTGAGGGGGTAGAATGAACTGGCCAAGGAAGGTGGTAGCGTGCATTTCACCAACAATTTCTGGAATAGATAGAATAGTACATACACCTACTTCTCCCTGACGATAGGTTGCAGGTATAAAGGGTGCACCAGCAAGAGGATACAGGTGGGCCATACCACAGCCTATATCTAGGTGCAAATAAGAGCAATAAAGGAAGGCTGGAAATCTTATTTCACTCTGCATTATCAAACTCTGGAATGCATTGCCAGAGGATCTATTCAAAGCTGTTAGTGTAGGTAGGTTTAAAAAAGGTTTGGACAAGCTCCAGGTGGAAAAGTCCTTTACCCATTATCAAGGTGAACCGGGGAAATCCACTGCATACTCCTGGGATATGCTGCATGGAATCAATCTACCTTTTGGGAACCTGAGTGGTATTTGCGACCTGGGTTGGTCACTGCTGGCAACAGGATACTAGACTTGATGGGCCTTTGGTCTGACCCAATATGGCATACTTTATGGGTCCAACAATCAGTGCCAGCAGCTAACGCAGCTAGCCACTGGCAATGAAAGGTAAACCTGAATATTCAATGCCAGAGTCATATCCGGCCCTGGCATTGAGTTTGCCGCTTTGTTGCAAGGCTAGCCAGGCAACGGCGATATTGAGTCATTGCCCAGTTGGCTAACATGTCAAACGTTAGGCCAGGGTTTTCTGCGCCTCGTTTTTGCCGCATATCACTAACCGGGCAGTGGTGCATTATCAACGCTGCCCCTTTAGCAATAGGTGCCACCTCTGTTCCACGCCTGGAATACTTGATGCTAACCACTTAGCATCCTGGCATGTAGCAGCGGATCATGGGGATATTCAGTGGCACTAATTCTGCTGGTGCCACTGAATATCACACTTAGCAGTATTTACATGGTATGCAGATCTGCAAAGTATGTTAATGCCTTTGAATATTGAGCCCTATGTTATATACATTTAGTGAGTTAGTTCCATTGAGAATGCTTGTCCCTTTGAAATGGAAGTGCAAAATTTGAAAGGAAGATATGTGGGTGTTTCTTTGTTGGTGAAGAATCAGGATTTTAAAAATAATAGAGAATGGTAAAGCAGGCACAGACTAAATAGGGTGGTATGACTTACCATGAAAAGTCCCCCAGTTTAGAATCCCCTCATAAAACCTTCCTTCTCAATGCATTCCCTGACACAAGGCAAGATTCTGGCACAAAGAGAGCAGCAACTCTTGCAAGCTCAATCAGGAAACACAAGGAGCAAGAGTAGTGATGACACAGTAGCTTTATTGATATTCCCCAACGCGTTTCGGCGGATCGCCTTCTTCAGGGGGTGGGACTACTTACAAACATATAATAAGAACATATATTAAAATATATCAAAAACAATAAAAAAGAGTAAAATCAATAAAAGGGAAAACATTTTCAAGCTAAACGGGCATCATAATAATAATAAAAAAAAAGAATAAAAACATAACTACATCATATAACACTCATGTGTTGCTGTTCATACCTTCATTTTAGATTTATACACAAGTTGCACCATTTGAGGCATGTATTATTATATATGGTCTCTTCATGGCATATATTTATTTATTTAATTGTTCTGAGTGTTATATGATGTAGTTATGTTTTTATTCTTTTTTTCTTCTTATTATTATGATGCCTGTTTAGCTTGAACATTTTTCCCTTTTATTGATTTTACTCTTTTTTATTGTTTTTGATATATTTTAATATATGTTCTTATTATATGTTTGTAAGTAGTCCCACCCCCTGAAGAAGGCGATCCGCCGAAACGCGTTGGGGAATATCAATAAAGCTACTGTGTCATCACTACTCTTGCTCCTTGTGTTTCCTGACAAGGCAAGATTCTTCCATCATAGGCATCCTCACCATCAAACTATAAAGTATTATTAGGCAGATAGACATGGTAAAGTCACCATTTATTCCTGGAATGTTTCTACACTGTAAGATCCTGCTGAGTACTTGTAACCAGACTTAGCTGCCTTCAGAATCATAATGCTGGGCTTAATAGATCTCTGATCTGATCCAGCATTGCATCTCTCCAGGGTAGCTTTATACCAGAGTGCCTTAGGAAGACACTTACATAGACACTATTTTATAAAGACAAGTATGTGCCTAATTTCTTTATAAAATGCTAATGTAAATGGCAGAGATCACACCTTAAGTTAGTGTGTGGATAATTACACCAGTTGGTGCAAATGCCCACACCTATATCTGTCAAGAATATTTGTAAATTACAATATTTTATAGTCTGCATGTGTATCTGTGCACTCTGCCTGAACTCTGATGTGCACACCCATCAGCAATGTTGTGCCATCATGTTGTCATGCATATTTCTGTGCTGGTTGGTATTTGATAAGAGGTCATCAATGCATGTACGTGGCTACATTGTTGTGTCGATGACTACAATAGCACCAAAGTAGGCACACATGCTGTGACTTAAAGTTCACCCCCCTTATGGAATTACCCTCATAAAGTTCTAATGTTCTTATAAAGCATCCTCATATTGATTGGACCTCCCATTAAAGATACCCCCCCCCCCCATGATGAAGCACTACTAGCCTAGGCAGCATAATTTGGCAGAGTGCACTGGTGCCAGCAGGAGGGCTTTTGTGCCCTTACAACCAGTGAACATCAGAATCCACCTGAATGGTAGAGAAACATTCTGGAGGAGCAGAATGGGATTAGAGGTTGGCTCAATCTTGATCAGATGAATCTGATTTTGAGGGGTGCATGCTAAGGAGGGTTCAGTTTGAGGGAAGATACATATGGTGGATGGGGGGGGGCAACATGGATTGGTGGAAAATCTTGATTGGGAAGTTTCATCTCTTGATCAGGGCCAAGGGCTTACATAGGGGGATGCTTTGATCGGGGGATTGGGAGGATAAATCCCCTATAGAAATATAGAAACATAGAAACATGATGACAGAAAAAGACCACAAGGCCCATCTAGTCTGTCCTTCCATAACAACTACAACAGTCCACTTTTTACCTTTAGAGATCCTCTGTGTTGGTCCCATGCTTTTTTGAATTCAGTTACTGTCCTCATCTCTACCACCTCCACTGGGAGACTATTCCACGGATCCACTACTCTTTCCGTAAAGAAATATTTCCGCATATCACTCCTGAATCTATCTCCCTTCACCCTCATCCCATGTCCCCTCGTCGCAGAACTTGCTTTCAATTGAAAGAGGCTCTCTCCCTGAACATTTATGCCACAGAGGTATTTAAACATCTCAATCATATCACCTCTATCCCGCCTTTCCTCTAAGGTGTACATATTAAGATCCTTAAGTCTGTCCTCATATGCTTTATAATGAAGACCACTAATCATCTTAGTAGCAACCCTCTGCACCGACTCCATCCTGTTCACATCCTTTTGAAGGTGCGGTCTCCAGAATTGCACACCATACTCCAAATGAGGTCGCACCAAAGACTTATACAGAGGCATTATCACCTCCTTTTTTCTGCTAGCCATTCCTCTCCGTATGCACCCAAGCATCCTTCTAGCTTTTGCCGTCGCCTTTTCTACCTGTTTAGCTACTTTAAGATCATCGGACACAACTACGCCTAGGTCCCGCTCTTCTTTAGTGGACAAAAGTACTTCACCTCCTATACTGTATTGCTCCCTTGGATTGCTGCAGCCCAAATGCATGACCTTACATTTTTTAACATTAAATCCCAGTTGCCAAATTCTAGACCATTCTTCAAGCTTAGCCAGATCCCTCCTCATGTTATCTACACCTTCCTGGGTGTCTACTTTATTGCAGATTTTGGTATCATCCGCAAAGAGGCAAACCTTACCCGACAGCCCTTCCGCTATATCACTAACAAAGATGTTAAAAAGAATCGGACCAAGGACAGATCCCTGGGGCACACCACTGGTAACATCCTTCTCCTCAGAGTGAGCTCCATTTACTTGTACTCTTTGTCGCCTCCCACCCAACCAATTTCTAACCCAAGCAGTAACTTTAGGGTCCATCCCTAGGGTGCTCAGTTTGTTTATAAGTCGCCTGTGAGGAACAGTGTCAAAGGCTTTACTGAAATCTAAATACACCACATCTAGAGCTCTCCCTCGGTCCAACTCCCTGGTCACCCAGTCAAAGAAATCAATCAGATTTGTCTGACAAGACCTGCCTCTGGTGAATCCATGCTGCCTCGGATCCTGTAATCCGCTGGACTCCAGAAACCTCACTATTTTCTCTTTCAACAGCGTTTCCATTAATTTACTCACCACTGAAGTTAAACTAACCGGCCTGTAGTTTTCTATACTATACTAACTGGACCTTTGACTTTGATGCATATAGCACAATGGATTTTGACTTCAGGTATGGAAGATTTTGATGTGCCACAGTCTTTGAATTAGGGTGCATTCTAATTTTGCGCTTGTGCTAAAGAAGCTTCATTTAAGCTGGTGTGCAAAAAAATTAAAGCATTCCATGTTAAGTGGGTTTATAGAAAGCACACAATGCTCCATAATGTTTCTCTTTACTAAGGAGATAAGGAAACATGCAACACATTAAAGTCCATTATGGATAGGTTGTGGAGAGGGGAACTGAGATGTGCTCAATTCTTCCAGTATTTTACAAAAGGCTCTGCCAAATGCAAAGCCTTTTGTTAGATTCCTATATGGATGCTAGCTAAAACAAGAGTATTTGCTGGCACATACAGATGCAACTAAATCTAAGGGGCTTGTTTACAAAAGCCGCGATAGCGATTCGCGATCGTTATCGGAGCCGCGGCCCCATTGATTTCAATGGGGCCGCAGCTCCGATAACGACCGCGAACCGCTATCGCGGCTTTGTAAACAAGCCCCTAAGTCTTGTCATCTAAGCTTCTAAAGAAAGCTTAGGTTTGATCTCACTGGTCAACATTGAAATCGTTACTGACTTTAAAAGGCCCTAATCTGTAGTATCTTGGTGAGCTGAACACGAATATAACATTAAAAAATGTGTATTGGCTCTCGTTTTGAAGATATTGCATGTAGTTCATTTTTGACATTTTACCATGTAAATTTATCCAGTAGGACATCAACAACATCCCAAATAAGCCTTGAATGATGTAATATTGCATCACATTGCATAATACCAACATGCACACATCATCCAGAGTTGATTGCATCATTTTCTGATGCAATGCAATGCTACTGCCAGATGGCTGCTGAAGCCATCTGATGTCAGCAGTGTACTATACGCAGTCGGAAAGGAAAGTAATCTGATATTCTGTTCCGATATTGAAAGCCTCATGAATGCTTTAAAAATCACTCATGACCCACAAGACTGGAGACTATTTATAGACTCTTCGAAACTGAGTCTGAAGGCTGTGCTTTTGAACAATGGAAACCGTCTTCCATCTATTCCAGTAGCGCATGCTGTCCACATGAAAGAGACATACGATAACTTAAAGCATCTACTGACTTCCATTCCTTTTGCACTCAGTTTAAGTTACTTACTCTAGTTCACAGGGCTCTTCACACTAGTACTCCACAATACCTGGCAGACCTTATTACATTCCACACCCCCAGACACACTCCCCGTTCCTTCCACCTTAATCTCCCTTCCCCCTCCCTCGCTTACCTTCAATCCACCCGCTCCTCTGCTTTCTTTTTCATCGGTCCCGCACTCTGGAATTCATTCCCCAACTCCCTCCGGTTAGAACCCCATCACGCCACCTTCAAGCGAGACCTCAAAACCCACCTCTTTTCCTTGGCTTATGACCTTCCCTCCCCTCTTGTCTGATCCTGTCCCTTACGTATAGTCCTGTATCCTTTCTCTCGTTCTATTACATCAACAATTGTAACTTCCTTTCCTCCTTTCTGGCCCTGTGCCTGTTTCTAATTGTTTATGAATTGTAAACCGCTCTGATTGATAAAGTAGGGCGGTATATCAAATAAATAAACATAAACATAAGCATAAACATACAGTTGGCACCTCTGTGGTGACTTGAAGGTAGTTGCCCTTTTAATGGGACTGCAGCAGGGATATATAAAATATATGTGTTTCTTATGTGAGTGGTATAGCCGAGCAAGGGATTGGCACTACTTGCGGAAGGAATGGAATCGCAGACAAAATGTAACAGTTGGAGAGAAGAATATCCAGCACCCAGCTCTGGATGAGGCTCACAAAATCCTGCTACCACCCCTTCACATCAAACTAGGTTTGATGAAAAACTTCGTGAAAGCCATGGATCGCACTTCGCCAGCTTTCAGATACCTGCATGAAAAATTCCCTCGACTCAGCGAAGCAAAGATTAAAGAGGGAGTTTTTGTGGGTCCTCAGATTCGAGAGCTCTTCAAAGATGACTGGTTCAACAACTTGCTGCAGGGTGATGCGAAACAAGCATGGAATGCTTTTCGCCTAGTGTCAACAAACTTTCTCGGGAATGTTAGCGCAGAAAACTACAAGGAACTAGTAGAAGACATGCTGATGCAGTATCAGAAACTTGGCTGCAATATGTCTCTAAAGATCCATTTCCTTGATTCCCATCTCGATTTCTTTCCTGACAACTGTGGTATGGTTAATGATGAACAGGGCGAACATTTTCACCAGGATATCGCAACGATGGAGCAAAGATACCAGGGAAAATGGTCCACTACAATGCTGGCTGACTACTGCTGGACACTCCACAGAGAAGCTCCCGAACAGCTGTACAAGAGACAGACGAAAAAATCTAAAAAGTAGTCTATGACTTGGTTTTTTACAGGTATTAACCGAAGGCCTATTATATTTACTATTGACATGCATTTCATGATGTAAACATTAATTCTTGTAGAGTACAAAAAAAAGCAAGAGCCAACTTTTCAATTTCACTGTCATTTTCATGTTCAGCATATAAAAATTGATAAGAAATGACTATTTTTATTTCAGTAACATGACTTTTGTAAAACTTTGTTGACCAGTGTCTCCTCTAGTACTGACTAGTGTGTTCTTCGGGCAGTCTTTGGTACACACAGTATTCTTCGCCAGCACAGTAATTCAAAGGCATCAATTTCCTTCCTGTCTATATTTTTCTCTGCCCAACTTTCACATCGATATGACATTATTAAAAATACCATGGCTTGGACAATTTGAATCTTTGTATGGAGAGAGACATCTCTGCTCTTGAGATCATGTCTAGGTCCTTCATAGTCATTCTGCAAAGAGCAATGCGTCATCAGAGTTTTGACTGCTTGTCATTTCTTTCCTGATTATTGTTCTAAGCAGGTTAAAGTTGTCCACTATTTCTATTTCTTCTCTATCAACAAAGAACTTCTTTATTTTGCCAGTTGTCAGGATCTTTGTCTTCTTCATGTTAAGGTACAGGCCCATTTTAAGACTATGTTCTTTGATCTTAAAGGTCAGCAAAAAAATGGATTGATACAATATCAGCAGATATGGATGCCATTCTATTAACAATGAGCCACCTGACCGAAGACCGATCACAGTTTAGGACAACTATCCAGAGGGTCACCATGAGTTGACACAGACTCAACGACACTTAACAAAGGCAACAACAAGAGGTGCAACAGCAATTTTATAGATAAAAGATGTGCACAAAAAGAGCATGGTCCTACAGTGCTGCGTATGCACTGTAGCACTATACAAATGATTAGTAGTAGTAGTAGTAGAGCTTGGCATATGTGCAGAGGTTGATTTTGCAGTCTGTACTGTAGATGCTGACACTTACAGCTTCTTGTACAAAGATGTCTCCCATTTTCAAACCCACCAAATCCACCTCACACATATCAAACCCCCCTACCCCCTGGCATAGCTTCACCAACCACATCTACCCCCCCCCCAATCCCCAACTGAACTCCTTATACCCCACCCCAAACCCTTGAAGGCACCATGATTACCCTTCCCCTTCATACCCCTTTTTGAAATTATAACTACACTAGCTGCAGTCATTAGACCCTCCCTCAGCTCTTACAGGTGCTCCACTCGGAGGTCTAGTGAGGAGAAAGAAAGATTCCCAGTCACTCCTGCTCTATCTGTCTCAAAATAGTTCAAAATTTTGTCTCTGGCGCCTGATAGACATCTTGCAGTATTGTTAGTGGTCAAGTTACTATATAAGGGCTGTGAACCCCCATTTAGCAGTTTGACCTCTAGTAGTAGTACTGCAAGACTACAGCTAGATGTCAATGACAGCATTTTGAGCCTAGGTGCCCAATGGTAATGGAACAACGGGATCACTAGTACTCTGAAGTAGTGTGACAGGGTAATGATGATGTTGGGGGCAGCAGATGGAATGCTGTTGGGGGGTGGGGTAACAATATTGTTCCCAGATAGGATGAGGGGGGTCTTTTGATGTCAGGGGGAGTATCAAGAACTGAAGAGGAGGTGGTTCTGTTGGCTTCTGCGTCCACCCCTTAAAGCTGGCACTTGTACAACATAGAAACATTTTGGCATGTATGTGCTATTCCCCTTGTTAAATGGAGAATATGGGGTATGTTTACTAAACCATCTTAATGTTACCAGCGCTAGTTGCAGTGATAATGTGAAGAATGCCATATAAGGAGTGGGCGTTCCAGTCCTAAGGTAGCAAGAATCTGTATCGCGCGATAGTGGGTGCCGTGGCACGTTAACGTGCGTTAACCCTAAGTACTTTGCAGCGCACTGTTAGAAGCTATAACAATGTAGCCCACTGGTTACTGCAATGACTGGAGGCAGAGGTCATGGGTTTGATCCTGCAGTGGTGTAATCTAAAAAGGCTGTCTGAGGCATTTTCTTTTAATTTAAATCAGTGCTACCAGCAAAAACACCCTCACAGTGCCATAACCTAAGGTGCCTCATAAGGCGCCCCATAGGTCACATTATAAAGTGCCCTGTCTGCCAAGGCACCCTATAATGTGCCCTATAGGGCACTGTATAGGACGCCTTACAGGGTGCCTATGAGGCACCTTAGGCTACAGCACTGTGAGGGTGTTTCTGCTGGCAGCACTGATTGAAATGAAAAGGAAAAGCCTCAGACAGCATTCCTAAATAACACCACTGTGAGATCAAACCCATGACCTCTGCCTTCACAGTCATTGAAGTAACCAGTAGGCTACATCTTTATTTATTTATTTATTTATTTATTTATTTAACAGGTTTTCTATTCGCCTTTCCTTCAATCAAAGCGTTGTACACTGTACTACAAGGACATACAAAGGCAGGGGGAGAGACTTGCAGGGACCAATGTGGTAGACAATGGGTCTACATAGAACAGGGAATGACAAGACATACATTAAGTTACATTTGATATATATATATATATATATATATATATATATTTATAGCTATTACTACCCTGCTGGCTGGCTACAGAAAGACTGCAGGTCACCACACAAACTGTCTGCTGTGGTTACCAGGATAGGGTAAACCCACCCGTACCCATGATGCACTGCACATGCAGATCAGCATTCTACAGCTGATCACATAATGGGGTATGCACCCCCACAGCACCTAGGCCTGGTAGGGAGAAATGACCGTGTGTGTTACTGGCACAGAGTAGCTACAGACTGTGACATTGTGCGGGTCCTGTGCTCACCCTGATGGTGAGGTGGGGCACCCAGCACCAGGTCCGCAGCACCTGGCTTGGCTGAGATAGGCTGTGCTGCAGGTCCCCGTCAGTGCCAGTGTGTGATAGGTAGTCCTTGCAGACACACCTAGAATACACCTGTGTCCATCTGTATCTCCCAATCACATCTAGCCCTTGTGGACTATGATGCACCCAGAATAGTGCATATCCTGTGTGGGTGCCATGGTCACATGCTATAAGTGAAGGGGGGTGTTTGGACCCAAAAGCGGATAATGTAGCACCACCCAACCTGCCCTCTGTGGCTCAGGGTGGGGGGACAGGATCTCCCACCAACAGAACCCCATTGTACATCTCTGCAATGGTGGCAGTCGAGGGGACCATCAACCCCAGTCCTGCTGGGGAACAGGCACCCTACAGCACAGTCAATGCAGATCTGTACGCATCACATGAGGCAATGGCAGACAGGCAGAACGCTGGAGAAGCTCAGTTGCCTCCCACCACTATCTGACATTCACCAGCAGAGGGTACAGTCAGTCTCCACCCGCTGCACCCTGCAAGGTGTTCCAGCCATACACATGCTAACTACAGACAGTCTGCTAGCTAGTACATAGTGCATGTTCCTGGAGGAACTGTGTGCACCCAAAAATGGGATGTGAGTACACACACCAAACAGGTATGTCAATGATTGGGCCCCAGAAAAGAGAACCCATAAATATCACTTGAGAGAAATACTGCATAGCACTATGGGGGAACCTAGCCATGCCATGGACACTGCTCAGTCAGGGTGAGAGTGACCTCCCAGCATGACATGCTGTGGCCACCCTGTCCGTGCAGGTGGTGGTCGGGCACTACAATGTCCCAGCCATTGCCCTATACCCTTTGCAGATGCATCCTGCCCAGACCACCCTGTCTGGGCCATAGCCACAGTACCTTGCTCCTCATTATGCACATTGGCAGGCTAACACTGGAAACAGTGCAAGCAGTGTGGGCTCAGTAAGGTGTAGGCAGCCACAACACACTGGACAGACATACACACACTCCCACACCTATGCCAGCATTTTGCAAATATGGAGGTTTGTAGCAGCCCTGGCTGCCACACCAGTCCTGGGCACAGTGCGGGCATTGCTATGGTACACAATACTGTTGGGGTCACTCCCCGGGGTGGTAAACACGGTCAGAAGCAATAACTGAAACACACTCCACAGATATCAGAAAGGTTGCTATGATGAATCTCTATCAACAAATCATGTTTAACTTAGGATTTGTTAGCTGGCATTAATCATAGCAACCTTTTGATATATGTGGAACTTGTTCCCAAGTTTAGGACGGTATTGCTAAGGTATGCAGGTGCCAGTATTGGGTGATGCTGCTCCGCGTAGGGCCCAACAGCCTGATTCTCCATGAGGCTTTGGATAGTGGAGCCTGTGGGTGTGGGTGTGGGTGTTTGTGCCCCTGTTGGCTGCTGCTCTAGGGCAGATGTTCCCAACTCTGGTCCTGGTGGGTCAAATACTGTTCAGGTTTTCATGCTGTCCCTAATGAATATGCATGAGATATATTTGCATACAATGGGGCAATGCATACAAATGCAGCACAGGCATATTTATTAGGGACAGCATGACACCTGAATGGTGTTTGGCCCTCCAGGACTGCAGTTGGGAAACTCTGCTCTAGGGATTGCACATGTTTATGGTGTCTGTGCTCTGTAGGGTAAAATATAGGCGTTTCAGGCATGTTTATTTTATCTGCAATAAAGGTTCCGTCTTTATTACCACGGTTTAGTATAAGGGGCAGGAGCCACAGCTGGGACTTGAACTTGTGACCTTCTGCCCCTGAACACATGGGCTGTGTGTACTGCACCAAACTGTTGCCACAGGGGCAGGTTGTTCCCTGTGGATACCATGACTGTTCATCAGACAGATCTCGTCTGTTGCAGTGCATGGCACCCACCTAAATGGGGCTTGGCCGTGGTCTGCTGTGGGCAGATGCCACTGCCCTCTCTGCCACCAGCACCCCTCCGCCACCATGCTGACAAGCCTTTATGCTGGTGGTGCTGGTGGTGTGCAGTCCCAGGCCATCCAGTGTTCCGGTAGGCAGCTGCCTATGGTGTGGGTTCTCGGGTAGAGGTGCCTACATGGACATGCGTGCTTCCCCCCCGGCACCACCTGCCAATATTATGTGCCCTTGCGGGTACCTGCTGGGTAATATCCACTGTGACACTGTGGGACACACACTCATGCCCATGTTGGACCTTTGTCAGTTGCTGTCTTGCTGCTTTCCAGTTTCGACATTCCTATGTGCCACCTAGGCATCTGCCTAGTCTGCACTGTGCCCCAGCTGGACCACAGCATGTGCCGCCTGCAGCCCCCTGTATCCCATTTACAGCATCAGTACAGTTGCCCTTTCCTACGTGCCCACTCTGCTGTTGCTGCACATGTGCACGCCATAACAAACCTGCCCAATATACACGGCAAAAACCCTGATCACCGCTATTTCAATGTGGGATCATTCACTTTGTGGGGGGACAGAGCATAGACGCTTCCAAACATGATATCTTCCTTTTTACGCTTTGTCAGTAGTGTTGCTTTATGTTTATCATTAATATCACTATTGGCCAGCTTGGTTATTGGGATTTCAAATGTGGTTCTGGTCATTTTATATGTTTATTTGCCTTTTTGGCTCCTGCACATGTATCACTACTATCACTTTTCTGGGTTTCCCTGCCTTAGCTTACATTGCTGACTGAAATGGTTTCTCTCTCCTGCAAATGTGCCTCTAATGCGAGGGTTTCACTGGAGTTAGTGTTCAGACCCGGATTTCACATCATTAGTGTGCCTGGAGCCTCTCCCCGCCCACTCTCCGCCCATTGACCCCTATCTCCGCCCTCTGGGAGGCCTTACTCCACCCTTCAGACCCGGATTTCACAGCATTAGGGTGCCTTAACGCCGCTGCCGACCTTATCGCGCAATAATGTTACGTATCGCTTGATAACGTCACTGCTGCTACTTTAAGACAGTTTAGTAAACATACCCCTATATGTCTATATTTTGGGCCTGCCTAAAACACACTGTATCCATGCCTAAATCATGTCCCCCTGAAATCTCTTGATCTCCATGGGTAAATAGTATCTTTCTAAAATCAATTTTTGCATGTGTGGCCAATCTACACATGTACATGTCGCTGTTTGCATGTGGAGATGCTTCTAAAATAAAGGCCAAAATATCACAATCATAAGAATAATTTGAATTGATTCTGTCATTAAATATTGTGACATACATCCGAAACCTTTAAAAGCATATTTTCCAAGGAATCAAAGACTAGAAGCTTTATGCACATGAAGGCACATTTTAGATAGGACCCGGGGATCAAAATTGAGACTTTGAGGTCGCCAGATTGAAAATCATACTGGTGTTTTAGAAAATTACTCTGTTAAATGTGGCATATCAAAAATATCCTGATCTCAAAAAATAGGACACCTGCACCCTTATACATTCAGTATATAGAAAAGGATTCCAGTGTTATTATATCACTTATAAAACCCCAAACAAGGCTAGAATGAAAACCCAAATCACTTT
Organism: Ichthyophis bannanicus; assembly: GCA_033557465.1. Taxonomy (NCBI): domain Eukaryota; kingdom Metazoa; phylum Chordata; class Amphibia; order Gymnophiona; family Ichthyophiidae; genus Ichthyophis; species Ichthyophis bannanicus. Next base: position 1,608,118,452 of record CM066031.1, read on the forward strand.
TATAGAGACCCTCAGGGTAAGGCTAATAAAGTGTAGTAGCACTAGTCGACAGCCCAATGCATCATCATCGGTCTCAATTATGTGTGCTTAGATACAAAACATTTTTTTCTTTTTTCTATATATATGTGTGAAAAAGATTAATTAAAAATTCAAACATGCTACTTATCTTCCTGAAGAAAATTCTGACATGAATTCATGTTTCAGGCCCATAAATGGACCTTGCTTCAGGGGTTACTATTGCAAAACAGAGTACATGGCATCAAAGGGTAATCCTTCACCAGCAACTGCTAATAAATGCTTTCAAAGTTGCCGACACCAGACAGGAAGTGACATCACACTATAAATAGCAAAAAACAGGTAGTGGAATTTTATATTCAATAAATGTGCTTTAGATTTGATGCTGTTGATAATTGTGAGAACAGTAATATGTGAAACCAAGGAAGAGATACATAACTTCCATGATTGACCAATTGAAAGAAATGAATACTGTAGATAACTTTGGATAATTTACAATGATCTATGGCTAATATAAAGATTCTTTGCAGAAAGTTAAATTGAACAAACATTCATCACTTATTGGATGATTCTGAATATAGCAGTGACAGAGGCTCTACGCAAAGGGGAGATCATGGGGATTTTTTAGATTGACATTGGGTTCGGAGAGGCCAGGGTAGAGGATGCAAGAGACAATATATGAACGAAGACGACTGGGTCCAATCGGGACCAGTGAAACTTTCTCAGACTCGGAGGAATCCGGAGTTATAAATTTGTCCCCTATCAGTCTGTGTTGGATAAAGATCTTGGATTTGTCCCCACTGTACCATTTGATCCCTTTAAATGCCGTGTGACCATTCACCAACTGATTCGGAAACTACAATTATGTGTGTTTTTCGCTGATAAGCCCAATGTGAGTGAAAGAGCTATTTTGTGTAATAAATCAAGATGGTCCCCTCCTGGTGTTTTGGATCCAGCAGTGTCTACATTTCAATCTTTGCTGCTAAAGGATTTGAAGGAATATGAACAAACTACTTCGATGGTACATTATCGAAATTTGACAGTGACTGAATGACGTGCATTGAATGAGCTATGTGATTCATCTGATGTGGTAATCCAATGAGCTGATAAAGGGTGCCCCAAACCCGATCACAGTATCATCAAGAGGTGATTTGTCAAATTTCAGATACTCAATATTATTATAAATCAGACATGAATCTGCTTAATGATCTTGCTAAATGGATTAAGGAGACAGTGCAGAAGCAAAGGGGATGCCATTAGATAAAGAATATGAGTTTTTGATAGTAAAATTTCCTAAGACACCTTACATCTACATTCCTCCTCTTTGATGCTATTTACTCTGTTTTTCATTAGTAACCCCTGAAGCAAGGTTCATTTATGGGCCTCAAACATGAATTCATATTGGGATTTTCTTCAGGTAGATAAGGAGCACTTTTAAATTTTTAATTAAGCTTTTCACATACAGTATATATAAAAAAAGAAAAAATGTTTTGTATTTTATTAGACTCAAGAAAGCAACCAAAGTATCTGTAAAATACTATAGAACAAAAGAACAGATACCCAGACTGGCAGAGTTTTCAGGTTTCAAAAAACCCTTTTTCTTTATTTCCCTCGGGGTTTTTTGAAACGTAAAACCTCTGCCAGTCTGGGTATCTGTTCTTTTGTATTTTATTAGTACACATAATTGAGATCAATGATAGTGCATTGGGCTGTTGACTAGTGCTGCTACACTTTATTAGCCCTACTCTGAGAGTCTCTATAAAACTGATTTGGGTTTTCATTTTCACCCTGTTTGGGGTTTTATAAGTGACATAATAACATTGGGAACCTCTTGTATGTATTGAATCTGCTAAATGTGGAGCAGTTTCTAAAATTCTCATCGATGGGCTGCGGGAGGAGCAATTTCAGAAAAATACACATGGGAAAAATCAACCTACATGCTTAAGAGACTGCATTTTACAACGTGCATATGTAAATGTCTGCACTTACACGTGTATCTGGAACATTTGGCAAACACTGACGTGCAGATACTCTTAATTTATTACACAGGTCAGTCTCTTGTCTCCAGTTTGATTTAGAGAGGGAAATAAACATTGGGAGGAATAAGAGGAATATCCCCCTTAATCCTTCCTGTAAAGGGATGGCTAAGAGGAGCTCTTTTCAAATCTCTATTCATGCTAGGGGGCAGGTATACATTTTGACAGGGATAATTTTAGGCTTACATTTGAAATGGGGAATACACGTGTAGATTTTGGTTCCACCCAGACCATGTCCCTGACACACCCCATCTACCGTATATTAAACATGTTAGGCTCAGTCACCTTTTCTAAAATGGCCATTTATATATACAGTAGTTGTGATTCACATGTGTATATGACCTCTTGTACATGTTCAAATCTCAGAAAGGTTGTGGGGGTTCTTTTAGAAGCTCCATCAAGTATAGAGTAAGTATTTTCTCTTTGTACAATATTTTTAACTCATCAAAATAATATTGGTGCAACCTGAGTAGCTCTCAAAAGTATGATTAAAAATATCCAAAATATGATGACTTTTTAGAAATCTACAGGAGCTGACAACTTATTAAGGATTACTAGTACTCCAAGAAGTTGTTTCTCTTTTCTGGCATTGACATAATTTAAATTGCCTTCATTAGAGGAGCAATGTGTTAGGGAAAATAAGCTTGGTGCATATCATAAGGCACTTTGATTTACATTTCTGCTAAAAGAAAAAAAAGTATAACTGCTTCCTTTAAAAGAATTCCAAACTGTAATCAGCAGACATAATTAATACACTATAGGTAAACTATTCAAGTGACTGTCTGAAGATCCCTTTTATTTTTAAAGCATTCTTGATTTTACCTATTCAATCTCAATAATAAATGATATGACAAATCTGACAAAATTGATTTTAGCTTATTGTTTTAGCTGTTAATTCACCTGAAAGCCATGTTTAGTATCCAGCACTCAAAGCAGTGTTCACATACTCACATCTTTGACCAATCTCTTCTAAAACCTCACAGGATTTCATACATCATATGAATATTTTTACACAAAAAGCTTAGTTACTCTCCTGGGATCTCTGGGAACAAGAAGGAATGTAGTCTTCACATATGGGTACCGTCGACACCGACGGAGCCTGCACAGGAACGCTCCCCAGCATCCAAAAGGAAAGCTTTTGGGAGCATCCCACCACGCATGCATGCTGCCTTCCTGCCCAACTACCTCTCTCCCTTCAGTTGAGTTGAAAGCTGAGACCAAAGGAGAGTAGTAGAAGAAAAATAGAAAGAGAGAGAAAGACAACTCCTAGGGGAGGTGGGTGGGTTGTGAAGACTTATTCCTGCTGTTCCCGGAGATCACCTGTTACAGGTGAGTAACTACGCTATCTCCAGGAACAAGCAGGAATGTAGTCTTCACATATGGGGACTCCCCAACTAAAAATGCCTATGGATGACCCCAGCATGTTGTGGATCTAAGTAAGATGGGCCATGCTTCCTCCCAGGGACCTCAGGCATCCAAGAGTGGATGGTGGGAAGGAGTTGATCTAGGAATGGAAGAGATGCTGTAGAACAGCCTGACCGAACAAGGCATCCCGACGGGAGTCCTTGTCTAAACAATAGTGGGCAGTGAAAGTATGTACAGAAGCCCAAGTTGCTGCTTTGCAGATCTCATCAATAGCAACTGAACGAAGATTAGCTGTTGAGGCTGCCATAGCTCTAACATTATGGGCCATGACATGGCCTTCAAGAGGGATTCCTTTACGCTGATAGGTAAAGGAAATACAGTCTGCAATCCACTTAGAGAGAGTTCTCTTAGTGACTGGAAGTCCTAAATGACTAGAGTCAAAAGCCAGAAAAAGCTGAGAAGACTTTCTAAATGGCTGAGTTCTGTGAAGATAAAAAGCCAGAGCCCGTTTACAAAGATTTCTTTCCGCGCTGGAGGCATGAGGCTTAGGAAAGAAGACTGGGAGATAAACCGATTGGTTTACATGAAAAGGTGATATCACCTTTGGCATAAAATGAGGATGAGTCCTCAAGACTACTTTGTCATGATGAAACCTCGTATAAGGCGGGTCAGCCACTAAAGCTTATAGTTCACTAATGCGTCTTGCAGAAGTGATAACAATTAGGAAAATGGCTTTCCATGAAAGAAACTTTAGCTCCGAAGTAGCTAAAGGTTCAAAGGGTGGCTTCATGAGTTGACCCAGAACAAGATTAAGATCCCATGCCACCGGAGGTGGTTTGATGGGAGGTTTTATTAAAAGGAGACCCCTCATAAATCTTGAAACAAGAGGATGAGAGGAAATTGGTTGTTCATCGAAGGGTTTATGAGATGCAGCAATAGCACTAAGATGGACTCTAACAGAATTGGTCTTGAGACCAGAAGCTGATAAGTGAAGGAGATAGTCCAGAAGGGACTCTACTGGTACCAAGAGGAGATTAAGTCCCCTCTGGGAACACCAAACTGAGAACCTCTTCAACTTAAAAGCGTAAGAATGCCTTGTGGAAGGTTTTCTGGAAGCTAGAAATATATCCTTCACTTGTTGTGAAAGGCCTAGATCTTGAAATTCTATGCCTTGAGCAGCCAGGCCTTGAGATGAAGGGACTGGGGATTGGGGTGCAGTAGGGATCCGTTGTTCTGGGACAGAAGATCTGGAGCGCTCCCCAACTCCAGAGGAGTGGCTCGAGAGAGACCTAAGAGAAGAGGATACCATGTTTGCCTTGGCCAACAGGGAGCTATGAGTATCATGCGACCTCTGTCTCTCTGGAGTTTGAATAAGGTTTTGGGAATTAGGGGAATTGGTGGGAAGGCATAGAGAAAATCCTGGCCCCAATGGAGCAGGAATGCATCCCTCACCTGAAAATTTTCAGCTGGAAGTCTGGAACAGTACCGGGGAAGTTTGGCATTCTGTGGACTTGCAAAGAGGTCTATGTCTGGTGTTCCCCAGACTTGAAATACTCAAGCAAGTTGATATGAGTGGAGAGACCATTCGTGTGGCAACAGGACTCGGCTGAGCCTGTCCGCCCAAATGTTTTGAATGCCTGGAAGTTATATCAGAATGGCTCCTCTCCCAAAATCTGCGTATCCAACATAAGAAAACTGAGGTCCTGTTCATCTCTAGAAATCCAGAATTCACTCCACCTAACCAACTGGAAGTAGACAACGCCAAACTACAAGTAAAATCATCCATACGGTATCTCGGAGTCACATTGGATCAGAACCTCAACATGAAGCAACACATAGCAAAAATAGTAAGAGCAATCTACTTCAAGATCAGATCCCTCAGGCACATACGCCCTCTACTCGAGCTGAGCGACTTCCGTACCATCTTCCAAGCCCTCATCATCCCTCATTTTGACTATGCAAACGCCATCCTACAAGGACTCCCCCAGACAACCTTACATCCCTTACAACTTGCCATGAACTGTGCTGCGCGAATCCTCTTTGGAGCACCAAGGAGAGAGCACATCACACCTCTCCTGATGCAGCTTCACTGGCTCCCCATCCAAGCCAGGATTAGCTTCATGACCCTAGTGATGACATTCAAAGCCATCAACGGGTTATCCGCCTCCTCAATATGTGACCTCATACAACCACCCACACCCAACAGGATAAGAAGAACCTCTGCAGCCAACATGCTAGCAATACCAAAAGTTATGACAAGATGCGCCATATCAACTTCAAACAGAGCCTTCAGTCTGAGTGCCCCAAGCCTCTGGAACTCCCTACCACCACACATCAGAGCTATCCCCAACTTGAGCCAGTTTAGGAAGGCCTTAAAACACTTCCTCTTCATTAAATACCTCACAGCCTCCCCCGAACCCCAGCCACCATGTATGAGCAACACACAATAATTCCATCTCTCATATATACAGTTACCTTGTTCAATGTTCCACACATGTAGATAGTTTCCCCTGTTATCCAAGTTTACTGCTCCTGTTCATTGTAATGACCTGACTCTTGTTTATTGTCGGATATTGTTTGTTCTATGTAAACCGCGCTGATCGCAAATAGTGCGGTATATAAGAGATGTAAATAAATAAATAAATAAATAAAATACTGCCAATAAATGAATGTGATGCTCTCTGGGAAAGGCCCACAGTTGCAAAGCTTCGTTGCATAATTGCAGAGAGCCTGTTCCGCCTTGTTTGTTTAGGTAAAACATGGCCACTTGATTGTCGGTTTGCACCAGAACTGTTTTGTTTATGAGATGGAAGCAAAAGACTTGAATAGCTTTGGAAATGGCCCTTAGTTCTAGGACATTTATTTGAAGAGAAGCCTCCTGTGGGGTCCAGAGACCCTGGATAGACAGATCGCCCAAGTGGGCTCCCCAAACCAACTTGGATGCATCCGTTATCAGGACAGCCTGAGGTACGAGTTGCTGAAAAGGAGAGCCTACTGTAAGGTTTTCCAAAGATTGCCACCAACGCAGAGATGCAATCAGGCATGTGGTAACTCTGATCTTGTCTGACAGGCATTCTGAGGCCTGGTACCATTGGGAAGCTAAGGTCCACTGGGCCGCTCGCATGTGAAGGCGTGCATAAGGAATCACATGGACTGTAGATGCCATGTGTCCTAGAAGTCGAAGCATCTGTCGGGCATTGAGGAAGGTTTGTAGCACTGCTTGAAATGCTAGTTCGATGATGCGCAGACAGCGAGGCTGAGGCAGGAAAGCCTTTGACTGCTGTGTGTCCAAGCGAGCCCCTATAAACTCAAGGGATTGAGATGGGGTGAGCTGGGACTTTGGAAGGTTTATGGTCCATCCCAAGTACTGCAGTATGTGCATTGCTTGGGAAAGAGCATGACTTGCCTCTAGAGCTGACGGTGCTCGAATGAGCCAATCGTCTAAGTAATGGAAGACAAAAATTCCTAGAGTCCTCATAAATGCTGCTACTACTGCCATGCATTTTGTGAAGACCCTTGGAGCAGAGGCCAGTCTGAAAGGAAGGACCCTGTATTGAAAATGTCTTCCCTTGACTAGGAATCAAAGGAATTTCTGTGATCTGCATGAATAAGGATATGCATGTAAGCATCCCTTAAATCTAGAGAACATAGCCAATCTTGCTCGTGAAGGTATGCAAGAAGTGTGCCGAGGGAGAACATCTTGAACCTTTCTCGGACTAAATATTTGTTCAGTTCTCTGAGGTCCAGGATTGGTCTTAGTCCCCCTGACTTCTTTGGAATGAGAAAATAGGGGGAATAGAATCCTGTGCCCTGCTGGGACACTGGAACCTCTTCTATAGCCCCTTGAGCCAGAAGAGTGGTGACCTCTTGCCACAACAGGTCTGAGACTGGTGGTTGAGATTTGAACTGTTTTATTAGCGTGGATGGGGGCAAGAGGAAATGAAGCTTGTATCCCAGACTCACGATAGATAGAGCCCAATTTTCTGATGTGATTTGTTGCCATCTTTTGGCAAAATGGCAGATACGACCTGGAATATTTAAAGGTTCTGGGCTTAGAATAGGAGGCTGGGTCTGCTGAGCCTTCTGAGCTTGTGTCTTTATTTGTCTAGTTTGTTATTGCCCCTTCTGGGGAACATGTGTTTGCTGGGTGGAAGATGGATAGAATTTTTACTTTTTAGAGAAAAAAGTTTTTTTGAAAACCTTTTTCTTGGCTGGGTTAGCTGTAGATTTTGACAATCTGTCTAAAGTTGTATTATCAGTGTCAATTTCATTAGCTTTGAGTTGCCAATCCTTGCCAAAGAGATTTTCTCCTGTGCAAGGAATGTTTCCCAGCTTATCTTGCACCCATTCCTCCAAGTCTGAAGCTTGGAGCCAGGCAATACGACGTGCTCCTATGGATATAGCAGACGTTCTGCTAATACATTCAAAACAGTCAAAGGTAGCACGATTCATAAACTTAGAGACATTTTGAACATGTTTGACCAAAGTCAAATGATCTGTCTGTTTATCCTCTTGAAGAAAAGGGTTCAAAAGTTCCAAGTCTTTTGTAACCTGTTCAAGAAACATTCCCATGTATAATATAGAGGAAATGATTCTTGCTGATAGCATGGAGGACTGAAAGCATCGATGACCAAAGGCATCCAGTGTTCTAGACTTACGACCTGGTGGATTGGAAGAGTGTCTTTTAGCACTCTTAATCCACCTCATGGCGGACTCTACCACCATAGAATGATGTGGTAACTGAGTCTTCTGAAACCCTGGACAAGGTGGTACTCGATACATAGTATCAAGACGTCTAGAATATGGAGATACTGTTAAAGGAGCTTCCCACATTCTTAACATTAGATCATGTAAGATCTGGTGTATAGGAAGCATAGCTGCCTCCTTTGGAGCCAAAGGATATTGAAGAATTCTCAATTCTTCTGCCCTAGGCTCCTTTTCTGGTTCTACTGTAATGGCAAGACCCTTTGCCATATCACGTACAAAATCATGAAAAGACATATCCTCAGGAGGAGACGTTCTGCGTTGAGGAGAAGGAGTTGAATCTTGTAAAAGTTCAGCTCCGGTACCGGTGGAATCATCCGAGTCATCGGAATCGGAAGACTCAAAAGGAGGAAGCACCGGGTTCTCCTGAAGCAGATGGCGTCAGTACCGCTCGATGTCGGTACCGAAACGAGTTGGTACCTGATCCCCCATGCTGGAGAGAGATTCCAAACTCGGCATCAGGGGAAGCATGCCTGTTGAAACAGGTACCGAGGGCACTGGCACCGGTACCGGCATCGGTACTGGTACCTGCGGAACCATCTGCAGCGACTTTAGCAGTACCGAAGTAGCTAAAAGAGTCGCTAGACTGCGTTCGATAGCGAGGAGTCTTTTGTCCACTGACGATGCCGGGGTGTTGGTACCAGTGGAAGCGGACACAACCCCCAAGCATGACACCAGTAGTTCCATCGAAGTCGAGGCCTCGGGAACATCCTGGAGCCCCGATAAAGCTTTGGATCCCGAAGACTCCCGCCGGGGCTTTTTTGCCGGTGAAATGTCCTCGAGGGCAACGCCAGTAGCATCTCGATGTTTAGAGGGAGATCTATCCTTCAAGGACCGGCTAGTCTTAGAAGACTTTTGTTTAGTTACCTGAGATCCCTGGGAAGAAGTAGAAGCCCTGGAATACATCGATGCTACAGACATCGTGTCTGAAGCAAAAAGGGCACCGAGTTGATTTGCTCGATTCTGAAGACTTCTTTTAGTCAACTTCCTGCAGGAGAGACACTCCGCACAGCAATGGTCAGGACCTAAACATTTAAGACACAAGTCATGGGTATCAGTAATAGAAATTCTACCGCCATATTTTGAACATTTTTTAAAACCAGTGGCTGGTTTTTCCATGGTAAGGGAAAAGAGGGCCTAATGCCCAAAATGGCGCCAAGCACCAGAGCAGGGAAGAAAGCAATAAAATACAATTATTTTTAGAAGAAAAGAAAGAAAAGAACCGGTGGTACTGGTAGGCATTGCCGGAAGGCAGACACAACTACAAGAAATATAAAAATAAGAGAAGATTTTCTGCGGTGACAGGGGACACGTCCTGTCGGCTCCACGGAAAACGAAGAACTGAAGGGAGAGAGGTAGTTGGGCGGGAAGGCAGCACGCATGCGTAGTGGGATGCTCCCAAAAGCTTTCCTTTTGGACGCTGGGGAGCGTTCCTGCGCAGGCTCCGTCGGTGTCGATGGTACCCATATGTGAAGACAACATTCCTGCTTGTTCCTGGAGATAAATTCTAACCAAGGTTCTCCCCATTCCTCAGGATCAAAGAGCTAATACTAATCAGCCCCCATTTTTTAATCAACTGTCACCAATTAATTAAATTTATTTAACAGGTTTTTTTATACCGCTTTATCATTTCAGTCAAAGCAGTTTACATTGTAACTTAAACTTGGTAATGTACATTAAACAGGGGCATTGATAATTTAGATTCTTCTGAGGCAATGGAAGGTCAAGTGACTTAGGCACAGTGTTAAATGTTTCCACATATAGTAGCTATACTGTACATCTATTCATCATGTCTTGGTACACTCTTTGAACCTAAACCACCCCTTGCACTCATGTGCAGAGGCCTGAATCCTTACATATGCCGTACCAACATTAAGGGGCCTGTTTACCAAAGTGCAGTAAGTTTTTGCACTTACCACATGTTGTGTGCAAAAACTAATGTGGAGTAAGTGCAAAGCCTTTGTAGTAACTGTAGAAAATGTAGGTAGCAAATGCCCTGCAGTTACCACACAGGGGCAGAAGGCATGGTAAATACATCAGTGTGGTAAGTGCATCAGCCCTGCGGTTACGGCAACTTGCTGCGGTAAAAATAAAACGATTCTTGATCAATGTTCCCTCTAATTTTCTGTAGGCTGTGTGCGCATAAAATATCAGCTGTGCAGCTTTTGAAGGAAGGTTAAATTTTTGTGCGCCACATAATGACACTCGGAGTTATATACTTTAAAATTTGACTACACGTCAGAATACAGTATGTACACCACATTGATTGCACTAGAAAATATTGTAGAACTTGTGAAAACCGTAAATACACAACAACTTTTAAATTTTAAGACATCTGTGTTGTTTTCTATCAGAATCAGAACCAAACTTTTTTTGTGCGCTCTGTTTTAAAGTATGTGCGCTCGCTCAGCGAGGTGTGTGCACGCGCACACGCGCACAGCTTAGAGGGAACAGTGTTCTTGATAGATCATCACCATCCTTCCCCATCCCCCTGATCTCCATCCAGGAACCCCCCTCCAATTAGCATTCCAACCCCCCTCCCCCCACCTCCCTGATCTGAATCCCTATCAATCAGGTTTCGAATTTCATCTTCCATCCCCTGACCTGATTACAGACACCCCCCCCCCCTCTTAATGATGGGGCAGGTGTAATCCCTAGATATTTCTGCCCCACTGCCAGCCTGGGTTCAAACTGGCAGTTCTGACTCTAAGTGGTAGTTACACAGTACTACCACTAGGGGTCAAGCTGCCAAATAAATTTGGCGAGATTGATGAGAGTGGGAATGGTGTTCTGGAATCAGACCGGAAAGAGGGGCGAGAGGGTCAGGACTCTGATCATGGTGATCAAGGTATTTCTTTTACCTGTAATGGACCACAGTAATAGCCTGCAGATGGCATGGGTGTACCTAATGCCTCCTCTTGAGAAGCTGCATTCACAAAGGCACATTTTAGAAAGAACGTCTAGCAGCAAAATGGGACGTCTAAGTCAAAACATCGGATATGCAGTGGGAGGTGAAGCCGAGAAGATGGTTAGATATAAGAGCCTTGTAAAATTGGCCTTTCTCCACTCTGAAAGATCCACACACAGGATAATGGGCACAGGATGTATCCGCAATGTATATGTGCATACATGGAGTAGAAGACATAGACTGATTTGCTGCTCTATTAAAGAATGCAACCGATGATTTCTCCCCCGTGCATGTACCAGCCTGCCATTTTGAAAACAGGGATGTGTTGCACAGGTGCCGGGAGAAATGTGTGACTTCTATACTGTCAGGTATCTTTGAAGGAGTAAAAATTATCAATGGAGTGAATGGACATTTCCTTTTTCATCATACTATTGTTATATTTCTGAATTGAGCATTTTTATGGGATAGCAGACATGCAGCGCTGGTTGGAAATCGTGTGTGCACGTACATCTTTATGGATCTGCCTCGGCCACACCCCCAGGCATATCCACGGCCGATTTGGGCATGATCGCACCTACACGCATAGCTAGTCAGTACAAGGATTGGAGGCGCCCTAGGTAGGCCATCCATCCTGCTGCCCTCCAATGACCCCCACCCCCATAGCCATCACTGTCACACCTGTCTGGGGCCCACAGAAGTGGCAATATACCACAAACTATGATGTAACACTTACTAATACACTCTGGCGCTGCATCATGGTTTCCGGAGGGTCAGCACCCTAGGTGTCTGTCTAGGGTGCCTAATGGTAGCACCATCCTTGCCTACACATTTATCTTTGGGCTCTTTAAAAAGCTCCAGGGACATCTTTGCGATTTGCACGCTGTGATAAGGAAGCTTATCATAGCTCAGGAAGGAGCTATAGAAAAGGTGAAGTGACTCTGAACAAGCAACCTGTCAGTTCTGGTAGAAATAAGAAAACAGAATTTTGCCATAAAAGACTACCAGTCCCAGAATGCACCAGGTTTCCAACAGCCATTAGAGGAGCTGAAGTGGGGAAACGTGTGTTCAATCAGGAGGGCTATGAGGTAATCCCTAAGCACTCATCTCAAAGGGCAGGGCCTGATTCAGCACAGCTGCGCTGTGTTAGGGAGGAGCACTCATCTAAGCAGAATAAGAGTAGAGTTTATTCTACAGATGATCATCTTCATGATCACCTTGGATATCCAGAGAATTGTCCTCAGTATCCTGAGAATCAGCTTGAGTTTGATCATCAGTTTCATCTGAAGGATCATCAGAAGCAGAAGCCAAACTGGACGGACAGAGAGGGAAAGAGACCCTTTGGAAGAAGGAAGAGAAAAGCCTTTGAGAGGTCTAGAAGAGTCCAAAGCAGTACGTATACTGGGAGGTATTCCAAGGGCCAGCATACACCATTGGACTGGGGAAAGCCAGAGGAATGGTGCTGCAGAGCTAGGAATCACCAGAGGCTACCTGTGAGGGAGACGGCTGCACGTGGAAGGGACTCTAAGACCTGTGCCAGAAGGTATGTGAAGAGAGATCCAGTGTCCAGGGATCTGGATTGGAAGGCTGGACATAAGAACTGGACTACATACTGGCCAGGCTATATAGAGAGGAACTCTAGCAGCAATGGAAGCTCAGGTATGAACACTGATCTATGCCCTAGCTATAACCTTGAAAGACAGCAGGGAAACCAGTTTTCTCCTGAAAATGCTCCATTGAGAGATTTATCTGTGCCAATCCATGATATTGAACCCATGCTTGTTGAACAAGGGGGAATAATAGCAGATGAGGATCCTGTTTATATGGACTGCTCTCTATCTAAACTCCGTTAGTAACTTTCTGTTATAAAGTACAGCAACCATCACAAGAGAAATACAAATTTGTTCTTTAATCTACTCAGAAAAGCTCCTGAAGCAGGATTTGACCCACACAGTGGAAGGCAAGCCAGCTAAGGGGTTTCAGCTGGTAACTGCTAGCAATTAAGCTTTACCTAATTGCTTGTGAGCTAGGAGAGAATCACTTCTGTATCTATGTGGGAAGTAATGAGAAGTTAAGAACAGTTTGTTTCTTGCTTTGTGGCTTTTCATTTGTTTTCCTGATTTTAACTTTGTTTTTCCAAGTTAACACTGAAAGTAAGTAACCTAATTTATGTGCTACCAAGCATATCTGTGTTGGGAGAAATAACCCCATAAATAAATATCTTATTGGCTTTACCCAAGAGCACAACTAAATTATTGTCAGCAGCTGTGTCTGGTATGAATGAACTACATTGCCCACAATACCTTGCAAATCATATAGAAATATGCACTTGCCAAGAGTGTGAAGATTCTCACCCAGGCAGCCGTCTGACAACGCCTGGATGCCCGTTTCTAGACATACAAATCACAAAGCTTCTAAAATGGCCCTCATGCTATCTGCAGTGATGACAGTGCACAGTAGCTTACCATGTGCTAACTACAAGTGCCGTCCATTCCCACAACTTGTGCATTCTCCACTTCTCTCCTGCCCCTTCTCTGGCAGAAATTAGCAGGTAGTAAGTGCCAAGTAACTATTGCTGCACACTAATTTCTGAGATAATTGCTTACAATGCTTTAGTAAACAGGCCCTTAAATTTCAATCTCCTACAACTATATTGAACAAACAGCTCCATCTATAACTTCCTAGTACTTTAATCTAACTATGTTGTCAATATTTCTAAAATACAGAGGAGTACAAAAAGGGAATACATCTTCATGGGACAGAAACAAAGGGAGATGTTTACTATGCTGGGCTAATGGTTAGCATGTGCTATTTATACTAGGTTCCACTGAAAAACATTTTATTTTATTTTTATTTTATTTACATTCTCTTATATAATGCGCTATTCTGCATCAGTGCGGTGGGACCTAGTTACCTAGTTAACATGGGACCTAGTTACCATCAGCGCATGCTAACCATTAGCCCAGCTTAGTAAACATGCCCCTTATATTTCTCAAGCTGCAAAATAACAATACAAGTTGAATATCTTGATATATTTAGAAAGCTCTGATATTTTTCCAGAAATGAGACCAGCACAATTAAATACAATTATATACTATATATACCCTATTTTGGGAAATTTGTAATGATATTTAAGCAGTTTCCTTTGAATGGCTCCATAAAAAAATAAGTCTGTACTTAATTTGGATGTAGCCATCCCAACCGGAATTGCTTAAATATCATTAAGGTTTTACTACTGTCAGTAAAATTAATGAGTTGGTAATCAAATTCTCTTCCGCAGCCTATAAAGTGAGTAATGACAGCCTCATTGTCAGCAGTGGTTCTGTAGACCACAGATATAAAATATCTTGATAAAAAATAAATGTAAGGTTTTCTCTCTGATAAAAAAGGAAAGTACTGTTTTCATGTCATAACTCCTATTGTCCATCAGTGATAAATTTCACCTCTCATTTAACTTTCTCTAAAATGACTTAAATGTATTTATTTTCATTTGAATCCTCCTTTAAAGTTCTTCCTGTGATCTTGGCATGCATTCCCTTTTCCCATTTCAAAGGCAGTTGAAGTGAACTGTACGATGACTCAACTACATGTCATCCTTGTTGTGGAGTTTACTTGAAATGCTTTTAAACTCAACTTGAATTCAGCATCATTGGAGAGAAAGTGAAAGAAGACCTGTCCCGTGTAAATTCCTTTCTCAAAGGAATAAAACAGTAGGGCTTTGCTGACAGACTTAAAGGCTAGACTTTCATAAACAGAAAAGTTTGTATTGTGAGCTCTCTATTCACCAAGATAATGACTTCTAGTATTTTTGCATTAGTGGCTAACACAAGGTCTGGTGAGAGCCATGGAAGGCCCTTGACCTTCCCCTACCAGAAAAAAACATTCCTCCAAAAAAGATGCACCATCCTCGGAACTACTCTTCCTTGTCATTCCAGAGAAGAAATCTCTGCTCCACTAGAATTCCCCCCATCTTCCTTCTTAGCATTGAAGAATGCCCCAGGCAAGACTTCATGGATCAAGGGAGGCATCTGCCAATCTGTCATAATGGTACAATGTTGGCATGCTAACAGAACAGTTAAAGCTTTGGGTATGTGTATGTAAGAATCCCTATAATAGCATCCAATATTATTTATTAGGTCTTGTTTTTTATGGAACTATTTTGCCTTTATTTTCTGATATTGTTACATCTGGAAGAAAGAGCACTGTAGACATATAGGTTAACAAAATGCTATCTGTTTTCTCACTGAGATATAAAACAAGGATTAGTCCAATTGCCCAAATATAGAAGAAAAGCAAATTCAAAACACGAATCTCGTAAATGCCATATTGCTGTTCTCAGTTTTAGCAGACACAATAGGGGGCAGACACAATAGGGGGCATGTTTACTAAATATTTTAACGAGAGTTAATTATTCACAAGCCTTTTATTTCTATGGAAATAGTTGCACTTAACGTGTTAATTTCATTAATGTGCATTAACCTTTAGTAAACATGCCCCTAGGATACATTTACATTCTTTCTGTTTTTATTCAAAATTTTTAAGAAGTTCTTACCATCATGGTTAGGATTTCCTAAGGTCCATGGCTCATCAGAGTCAAAATGAGTATCTCCCCCGATTCCAGGCCCAGGAAAGTATGCGTGTGCCAAAAATCCACCCTCCCCATCAAAAGGAGAACTGTCTCCATGAAAACCAGAAGCAAAAATAATTGTTATATCCACATCCCTTTTGCCATTTTCTAATTCACTATAAGGAACGTCTTCAAACATCAGAGGGGTTACGTTCTGCCACACATCGAAGGCACGGCGAATGGCTTTGCGGGTTTCTGCATCGCCCACTTTTGGAGTGACGTTCTTTATACTGAAATAAAGAAGAAAAACAAAATAATCTATGATAAGTCACTCATTCTGTTGTGATTGCAAGAGAGACTGACATTAACTATGCTGATGAATGGTCAAGCCCTTGGTGAGAAAATTATCCTATTTTTAAACCAGAAAGAAATTATAGTTACTTTATGCTGGATCTTATTGAAGATCGGCTCTTTGATTTCCACTAGTGCAGTCTTTATATTCTAAGTCCTTTAAAGATACATTTCACTTTTGTAACATATTAAATAATAGGGTCCATTACTAGTAGTAACTCTCTTAGTCTTCTACTCAGAAGACAGTGCTTCCAAAATGCTGAATGTAATGATGATGAAAGGGAACCCAATTTTTTTAGTTTAAATAAAATGTTAATTACTTTACTAACTGCAATTAACACAAAAAAGCATCACTAACTTACTTCAAACTAGGCAAAATAAAATACAATGCATGAGTGTTTACCACCTTTTTGTTTTTTAATTGCCATCAAGTCAATGATGATTCCAAGTGACCCAGCAGCCAACTGCTTTTTTGGGAAGATATGGTTGGAAGTAAATTGCCAGGTCTTTCCTTCCAAGGAAGTAGAGAATAAAGTGACTTGCCCAAGGTCACATGGAGTGCTAGTGGGAATCAAACACTGTTCTCCTGGATAGGGGGCTGTTGGCTTGACCACTAGGCTATTCTTGCACTCCAACCATACTTAGCCAACTTAGAGAGTGTAAAACTCTTTTGGTTAAACTGATCATTTAGGAACAAAAGTGTTATTTCTGTGCAAAAATTCAGGATGAAGTAGATAAAGAACTTCAGTAGATATTAATGGAACACAATAATAGCTAAGACATTTTGGTGGTAATTTAATAAACCTTTTCCCCACATATACTGATTTGCGCACAGAAATGGCCACTTATAATCATCGACATGATTTCCCTCCACGACCTTGATATACTCTTGGTCACTGAGACATGGCTATCCGACGAGGACAACGTCATACTCAACCAACTCCTCCCCCCGAACTTCACAGCTCACACAAGTCATAGACGAGACAAAAGAGGAGGAGGGGTGCTCATCATCACCAGGACAGATCTCCATTTCCAGACGGTTGACACCACCAACACTAATCACCTTGAAACCGTCACCATATCCAACAAACGCTGCTCAATCAACCTGCTTTACAGAGCACCTTCAGCTTCTCCGGATGATCTTGCTGCAATAATTGATCTCGCCTCCAACACGCATAACCCAAACATCCCAAATTGGATCCTAGGTGATTTCAACCTGCCAACACTGCAGGACAATCAAGTGTTATCCTTCCTTGATGCCCTTACAAATCTCGGCTTCAAACAATTAGTGAAGGAACCTACCCATACTAAAGGAAATATTCTGGACCTAGTATTCGCCCCTCAGATATCTCTTAACACATCGCATGACCCTATAACGTCCATAACTCCTGTTCCATGGTCAGATCACAAACTGATCATCTTCCAGATCCCTTTGCACAAAACCGATTCAAAGTTCAATAAGATACCAAGCACCGCTACGAGACTTCACTCCAGATGTTTCAAGCCTTTCAACAGAGACCTTATCCTCACGGAAACGCAACAACTCATTAGCGAAACCACCTTGAACCTTGACGACCTGATTACTCACTGGAACAATTGCCTTAGTGCAATCGCCCTACGCACACCAACCAACAAGCCCCCAAGGAAAAGAATGAGCGCTCCATGGTACACAGCCGATCTTAGAGTTTCTCTTACCCAATTACGGAAACTCGAGAAGCGCTGGCGCCGATCCCACTCATCAATTGACCAGACAGCATACAACTGTCATCTGGCTGCACACCGCAAGGCAACCACTGATGCAATGAAACAATACTACTCAGAGACCTTAAAGAGATCACTTAATAAACCCCACGATCTTTTTGAACTAGTCAAGACTCTATCAAAGGAACCAACCCCCGGACCTCCAATTGAGATTCACCCACAAGATTTTGCTAACTACGCACAATCCAAGATATGCCGGACTATCAACATCTCGACTACAACCACCACCACTCCGGAACGAGATGGCCCCACAGCTCTAACCATATTCTCTACCCCTACCAAAAAAGGAATTGAAGACACTATTATGGCCCTTAACACCACCACATCTCAGTCCGACCCATGCCCAGCCTTCTGGATTAAGGAGCTCCGCAGCTACTTCAGCCCAATACTTTCCAATATAATGAACCTCTCCTTCACAACAGGTTCCTTCCCCTCCGCTCTTAAGCACACCTCTATCAGACCTCTTCTGAAAAACTGCAAACTCGACCCCCATAAAGTAGATTCATATAGACCTATATCCAGTATACCTTTACTTGCGAAGATCATCGAAAAAGAGGTACAACGACAACTACAAGATCACGTTGACACTACCTCACCATTAGACCCCTGCCAACATGGCTTTAGGGAATCCCACGGAGTGGAAACCCTTCTTACCACCCTCTTCTGCAAGATAATCACTGGCATTGATGACATCCGTCAAGGATTTGCTCTCATCTTTCTGGACATCGCTGCAGCTTTTGACTCAGTAAGTCATGAGCTTCTCTTAGGTCGACTAATTGAGAAAGGAATTACTGGTAGAGCGCTTGAATGGTGCAGATCTTACTTGTCTGGAAGATGGCAGCATGTGCGTTCTGGAGGGATGACATCAGAACCTTTCCACCAAAGCCAGGGAGTCCCACAAGGGTCCTCCCTTTCAGCCCTCCTGTTTAACATTTACATGCAGCCAATTTGCAAGATCATCCGATCCTTCAATGTCGACTGCATGTTATACGCTGACGATGTCCTGCTGTACATACCCTTCTCTACGGAACATCTGGACCTCTCTCCACTGACGAGCTGCTTCAATGCAATATCTGACTGGCTTCTCTCCCAAAACCTCCGAATACAACATAAGAAAACGGAAGTACTCTTCATTACGAGGAACCCTAACTTCTCCCCACCACAATTCCTTAAAGTAAAAGAAGCAGAACTACAAACTAAACCATCAATACGCTACCTGGGAGTCACCTTGGATCAACGCCTAGACATGAAAGCCCACATAGGGAACACAGTCAGAACTGTATATTACAAGATCCGCTCACTTAGGCATTTACGATCCATGCTGGAACCAAATGACTTCAGAACTATATACCAGGCATTGATCATACCTCATTTTGACTATGCCAATGCCATCCTTCAAGGCCTGCCCCTATCCACCTTGCACCCCCTGCAGCTCGCCATGAACGCTGCAGCAAGGGTCATCCATGGAGCCCCCAGATGCGACCACGTGACACCTTTGCTGATACAATTACATTGGCTACCTATCCAGGCTAGAATCATTTTCAAGACTCTGCTACTCACTTTTAAAGCTATTAACAAGCTCTCCCCTGAATCAATAATGGCCCTCATCCATACCATATCTC
Organism: Ichthyophis bannanicus; assembly: GCA_033557465.1. Taxonomy (NCBI): domain Eukaryota; kingdom Metazoa; phylum Chordata; class Amphibia; order Gymnophiona; family Ichthyophiidae; genus Ichthyophis; species Ichthyophis bannanicus. The sequence goes on from CM066031.1 coordinate 1,608,137,838, forward strand.
CTAATAGAGCAAGGAGATCCACAGCTACAAACACCCTAAAAGTCCCGAAAGCATTAACAGTTTGCACTGCATCTACAGCCAATAGGGCATTTAGTATCAGCGCACCAAGATGCTGGAACGCATTACCTCCAGATATCCGGGCTATTAAGGGCCTTACACAGTTTAGGAAAGCCCTCAAATACCATCTTTTCAATAAGTACCTCATTGAACCCAACCTCACCCACCGAGACAGAGATGCAACCCACTAAGCAAATATGTGGTTTCCCAACAAAATGCCAAGAAAGATTCCCTAACCCTTAGTGGTGCAGTTGTTTCTATGGAATTCTTGATCATACGACTTTATGTAGCAATATTTGTAAATAGTTTACCACCGGTATCCAAGTTTATGTAGCAAGTTCTGTAAATAGTTTACCCCTGTTATCCAAGTTACTTGCCCTGTTATCTGTAAACTCATACATGTTAACTGTACTGAGCATTTCTGTTCCATGTAAACCGCGCTGATGCTGAATAGTGCGGTATATAAGAGACTGTAAATAAATAAAATAAATAAATAAAATAAAATTAGATCATGCCTAAAAGGATGCATGATGCAGTCAGGAGTGTACTTGAAAAGTAGGCAAAGCACTAAGTCATAACTCTAAGAGAATTATGAAGAATGAAGAAGTTATGATCACTTGGGATATTCCCATTCCAACTGATAAAAAGTTGGATGCAAGGAAGCTGGAGATAGTAGTAAAGGAGAACACCAGAACAGCATATAGATGTGTCAGCCCTAAGCAATTGTTCTTTGAATCACATTGAGAGGGAGAAGATCTTCAAGTACCAAGAAACACAGTCAGAGACCAAGAAAATGTGGCTGAAAGTTACCAAGTTATTTCCCGTTGTGTAATTTCCCATAGGCTTGATTAAGAAGAATTTCCAAGCACATCTCTTTGGCACGATGTGAGTACTATGTCGAGCATTAGCAGTAAATTTGAGACTGAGATCATACTCCACGTATCTGGGCTTAGGAGTGAGGTCCATGACTGTTAAAGTATGCACAAAACTAACCCATTTGGAGAAATTGCCCCATAGGTGTTCTCAGGGGAAGAGTATGGGCAGAGTTCTGATTTATGCCCATATTTTATAAAATATGCATGCACTGTATGCGTGCGCTTTTACATGCTATTTATATCTGCTTCTGAGCAAGAATAAATGTTAGTGCTTCTGAGCAAGTATAAATGTTAGTGCCCATAATTTAGGTGCTGTTAGTATTTTATAAAAGGCAGTGAGTGCCCATGTGTCTTTATAAAATACAGTAGGCCAAAACCAAGCACTTTCTCCACTTCAAACTCAGGTGCCCTGTTATAAAATTGCCCCCATAGGGGCTGATATTCAAAAGCACTTATGTCATCCACCACACAAGTGCTTTCTTCTAAAATCCAGATTGCATATACAGATAACTGTGGCTATTTAAATAGTCAAAGTTATCTGTTTTAAAAAGGTAAAGGGTTAGGTGGATTCTGGAGATGGCCAAAATGTTATCCACTTATTCAGCTGGATATCTGCTTAACTTTATGCAGTCAGACCTGTGGCTGAAAAAAGACCTATCATACCTCGATTTTAAGACAGATCAACATGCATTTTACAATTCAGCTTATTTTTCACTTATGCTGTTTCACATAGAACTCTAATAAAATAGTAACTGCACTCTATGCTTATCTTTACACTAGAAAGTGATTATAGAGTGAATTACACATTAATCCTGGAATAACTAGTCCCTGTCTTGGAGTTAATGTATGTAAAGGTAATGCAATGTAATTTATTCATTCAATATACCACTTCTTGCGGAAGCATGTGAGTGGTACACTTGCTCCTGAAATTCAATGTACATTTACTCCGTACAGACAATATCAGAAAAATTCCCAACAATTATAAAGAAAATATTAAAATCAATTCCAAAATAATTCAGACTACTAATTCCACCCCACCCACCCCAGCGAGATTCTAAAATGCAACTGACCAACAACAGGACTTACAAATCTTTATGCTAATGACCGTAGCACTGGACAAAATAAAAACAGGCTTTTAGAGCTTTTCTGACTAGCAAAAAACTGTTATTTTACACAACTCTTGAGGCAGAAAAGGGCAATAGAGGAGATTATGGAAAACAAAATGATAAGTAGGATTTAGAGCCGGGCATAGCACAGAAACAATCCTCCTGGCCCTTTTGAATGAGATTCATGTTGCCCACGATCGCAGAGATATTACTCTTCTGGTCTCTTTAGACTTATCAGCAGCATTTGATTTGATCGATCACCGAACCCTTCTTTCCCGTCTTTTTGATGTAGGATTGCGGGGCACGGTACTGCATTGGTTTCGTTCTTTTCTCACAGCTCGTTCCTTTGTCATACGTTCTAATCATCAGTCCTCCTCACCTGTTTCCTTATCATGTGGGGTACCTCAAGGTTCAGTTATCTCTCCTTTACTCTTTAATATGTTCCTTGCTCCGTTACCTCTCTTGATTCAACAATTCCCAGTCTCAGTTTATATCTATGCAGACAATATTATTCTCCTCTTCCACACATCCCCGGTTAGCATTGATATTTCTCAACTTAATACTTGTCTCTCTCATGTTGCTACCTGGCTTTCTTCCAATTTTCTGCATTTGAATCCATCAAAATCCACAGCCATGTGGGTCTCTTTGAGCACACCTTGTCCAACCATCATGCCTCAAATAAATTCCGTTTCTATTCCTCTCACTTCCTCTTTTCGTTACTTAGGTGTAACTCTGGATTCTTCGCTATCTTTCCATGACTATGTATCAAATCTATCTCGCCGTTCTTTTTTTACCTTGCGGCAACTTAGATCAGTCCGCTCTATCTTGTCTTCCGATTCCCTCATTACCCTTTTATTGGCCTTAGACATGTCCAGATTAGAATACTGTAATGTGGTTTTTGCTAATCTTCCATCCTACCAACTTCAGCGGTTACAACTGTTACAGAATACAGCTGCTCGACTTGTTACTCATGCCCGGAAATCCGATCATGTAACACCTCTGCTTTTTCAACTCCATTGGTTACCATTCCGTTATAGGTTTAAATATAAGCTTCTCATCCTAACACATAGGGTTATCCATACATCAAATCCTTTGTACCTAGCAAACCTTGTCTCCCTCCACACTCCCTACCGACAACTCCGTTCATTGCATGCCAATCGACTGTCTCTCCCTTCCCCTTCACAGGCCCACTTAGAGCAGACGCGTCATACTGCATTCTTTTTGCTTGGACCCTCACTTTGGAACGCCCTGCCATCTTCCCTCCGACTGGAATTCTCGTACCATAATTTCAAAAGCTTATTGAAAATGCACCTGTTTCAACAGGCTTATGACCTTCCTCCCAATAGTTCTGTCTAGTTATCCTTTTTCTGCCTGTCTCTAGGTGACCCCTCTGGTCAGTCTTTCCTTTTATTTAATAATGGAGTTCCTTTCTTCTTATTGCGCCAGCATATATTTTTATTGTAAACCGCTCTCACGTCCCGACAAGAGCGGTATATAAAGTGTTAAATAAAGATAAAGATAAAAAATATGTAGGTATTTGATTATTAAACTATTTTGGAAGGAGGCGGAGGCAGCGAGAAGCCAGCATGGCGGCGTAAGAGTCTCTCTCCCGGGCCCCCAGCCATTCAATCCAGACCGCCACCGTGCCTATCGTCTCTTTGGCCGGCGAAATTGCTGCAGCAGAGTTGGAACATGTCAGGGGGTAAACAAACATGCTTAGATTTTGTGACTTCGGCGTCGTCCGGCACAAAAAGATCCAAGAGAGATCCGCTCTCGCTGCACAAAATGGCGTCCCAGCAGGACTCGGCGGATGGAATGCAGGAGCTCTTAAAGGAGGTAAGAGCGATTCGGAGCCGAGTTGACTCTAATGGTTATTTGCTAGCTAAACTGCAGTCTGACTTGAAAGACCTGAGCACACAAATGCAAGCTTTGTCAGCCAAAGTGGATAAAGTGGAAATGACTATATCTGTGCACGAGGAACAGATCAAGCGAACTTCAAATGCCGCACGAAAATTGGACTGGCTTGAGAGGAACTTAGAGGATATGGGAAACAGAGCCCACCGCAACAACATCCGAATCGTGGGGATAGGAGAAGGCGCGGAGGGGGTCAATCCTATTTGTTTTCTGGAAAACCTTCTACCGAAGCTTTTAAAAATTGAATTTACCCGCCCGTTGGAGATCGAAAGGGCACACCGAATCCCGGCCTCTGCCAATTTGCAAAACAAGAGACCACGTCCGATGATTATGTGTGTGCTGCGTCATCAACAGGTCATCCAAATATTCACGGCGGCAAAAGCGTGTCAGTCTCTTCAGTATGAAGGGCAGAAAATTGCCTTCTATGCAGATTTTTGCAAGCGTACCGTCGAGAAGAGGAGGCAGTTCTTAGCCCTGAGGCCTAGGCTCCAACGCCTTCAGGCAAGGTATGGCCTGTTCAGCCCTGCACGGTTTAAAGTAACTTTGAACAATGTAACCAAATCGTTTGAGGACCCGGCTGCGCTGACGCAGTATATTGAGGACCAAGAGGCTCTGCTGATGCAGCAAGGATAAGATGGAACTGGTGCAGACTTCGATGCCGGAGCCAACCCGGTCCGGTGGGGTCCGAGGTGTTTTCAGTAGCTTGTTGCCTATTGTTCCAGACTTTAGATATGCCAGTCGTATGTCCTGCGGTGTCCAGTGGTCATCATATTGGTAGTGGGTTGTAATGGAAGTTGTTTACAATGGGGAAGTATCTTGGGGCCCAGGCTGCACTATGCTGTAATAGTGCTTTCGCTGTCTTACCCAATTTTTTGCCTGTTGTTTTGGGGTTTGGGGGATGGTTCTCTGGGGGTATATAGAAGCTATGTGAATTTGTACTGCCTATTATTGGTCACTTTAATAGCCAATTTTTGCTGCTGGGATGGCTAAAGGATTGAGGATACTATCCTCCAATGTAAAGGGAATAAAGTCTCCGATAAAAAGAAAGAAGATCCTTGCATATTGCAAACGTCAACAAGCAGACATTATTCTATTGCAGGAGACTCACCTTTCTTTGAAGGAGACTAATAAATTGGAAGATAAGCATTATAGGTTAGTTGGTTCCTCCCCGGAAGATCATAAGAAAAATGGGGTGGCTACCCTGGCCAGCACATCAGTGGGATTTAAGATCGAAAATGCCAATAATGATGAGTCTGGGAGGTGGGCCAAATCTTTAATAATGCTCGGTAATGTGTATCTTTCAATTATTAACATATATGGGCCCAATAAAGATGACCCCCATTTCTTCCAGAATCTAAACAGCATCATTCATTGGGATTCTGGGGCTCTAACAATCGTGGGCAGCGACTTTAACCTGGTCAGGGAGTCCCTGTTGGATCGGAATCCTGGGAGAGTTGAACGACCCCTCCCCCCCCCCCGAGCGAGCATTGCGCTTACTGCTCTCATGGAATCCTGTGGATTAGTGGATATTTGGAGATTGCTCCACCCGGGTGATAAAGATTACACCTTTTTTTCCCCTATGCACAACTCTTCATCCTGTATCGATATTTTTCTAGTATCTAAGTCCTTAGTCTCAGACAGATGTGATGTGAAGATTTTAAGTATGACTGTCTCGGACCACGCAGCTATCACGATAAACGTTGAGGTTTCCGATACTGAGCAGCCCTGCCCGCTATGGTCTTTTAATAGAGCGTGGCTAGCAGAGCCCTCTTTCCAGGAAGAGGTGAGGTCCGCCATCGCCTCCTATTTTAGTAAGAATAAATTGGGCGATTCAGCAAGTTGGGCCTGGTGGGAGGCCTTCAAGGTCTCGCTGCAGGCAACGATTACTAGTTTTCAGATCAAAGAGTCCAAAAGGCAGAAGGCCCATTTATTAGCCTTAGATAATCAAATCAGAGCTGGTGAAAGATTGTGGATCAAGCAACCTGATCCAGGAATTATGTTGAGGCTGCAAAGGCTAAGATTTCAATACAACAAAATACTAAGTTCAGAAGTTGAGCACACAATGCTGAGACAATCTGCTCGGTTTCATGTTGAGCAGAATAAAGCAGGTAAACTCCTGGCAAATGCAGTGCGAGGGAAGCAAGATAGGTCCAGAATTGCTTCCATCTTAGATAATAACCAAACGAGACTAACTAAGGACGATCAAATTTTGGGTGAATTCTCTAAATTTTATGGCAATTTATATGCCTCAGGACTGAATGCGGATTTAGGTGAATTCACAAGTTTTGTAGATAATTTGAACCGGCCCAAGCTAGCGGAGCGCCAGGCCAAGAGCTTAGGTAAACCCTTTTCAGGTGAAGAGCTTCGCACAACAATTAATTCTATGCCCTCGGGGAAAGCCGCAGGTCCGGATGGCATCCCATCCGAACTCTACAAAGTTTTTAGGGAGGAGCTGATTCCTTACCTGTTACTGTACTATGAAGAGCTAGAGAAAGGTCAGGGCCGGACGGGTAACTTTTCAGAAGCCACAATAATAGTCCTGGAAAAGCCGGGCAAGGACCCCAATCATGTTGCAAACTACAGACCCATTTCTCTTCTGAATGCAGATTATAAAATATATGCGAGCATCTTAGCGGAGAGACTGGCATCGGTTATAGGGGAGTTGGTGCATCCTGACCAATGTGGGTTTGTACCAGGGAGTTCTACCTCAGACAATGCCCGCCTTTTCTGTAATCTGCTAGAATGGGCCTCGGAGGACCTCAGTCCTTATGTTGCCCTCTCCCTGGACGCAGAGAAGGCGTTTTATAGATTATAATGGCCATTCCTATTCTTTATATTGCAATGGTTTGGGCTAGGAGAGGGCTTTATAAATAAGGTTAGGATGCTGTATTCGAGTGTGTCAGCCCGCATTCATGCCAACCGGCATCCTGTCGCGCTCCTTCTCTTTGCATAGAGGCACCAGACAGGGCTGCCCCCTTTCCCCCCTGCTCTTTAACTTGGCTCTGGAGCCTCTGGCCATTGCCGTCAGGTAACATGTAGATATCAGTGGTGTCAAAGTTGGGGATCTGCAAGTGAAATTGTCGGCATACGCAGATGATCTCCTTCTATTTACACAGCCCTCTGAAATCCCACATGTGTTAGCCTTGATAGACTCCTATTCAAAAGTCTTGGGTTATAAGATTAACTGGTCTAAATCAGTGGCATTTCCACTTAACAGCTATTCTAATTTGGCAGAGATGGCACCATTCTCCTTTAGTTGGGAAGCTGGTAGCATCAAGTACCTGGGAACTTGGTACAACGCCTCTGCAGACTCCATGATACAAATGAATATAGATGAGCTGTTGCATCTGATTCGGCAAAAGACTTTAGCCAGGTCCCCCCTCCATCTCTCTTGGTGGGGGAGGTTAGAGATAATTAAAGTGTGGAGTGGAGTGGAGGAGTGGCCTAGTGGTTGGGGCAAGGTACTTCAGGCCAGAAGGTCAGGGGTTCAAATCCCACTAAAGGACAGCAACCTTGGGCCGGAAGGACTGGGGTTTCTAGTCCCACAGGTGCTCCTTGTGGTCTTGGGCAAGCCACTTAACCTTCCATAGCCCATGTTCCCTGTAAAATAGTTATCTCCAAGTTATAATGCCCTGTTCGATGTAATTTCAGTTTGTTTGATGTAATCCGCACTGATAAATAAATAAATAAAAATGTCTTTAGCCCCAAAAATTAATTACGTATTAGGTATGCTCCCTTTCATGCTCCCGACTGTATCATATGCTAAGCTGGAGAAAAGCCTTTTAAATTTTTTATGGAATGGCTCACAGCCGCGGATAGCTAGCAGGAAACTTAAAGCCCCGAAACATAAGGGGGGGGGGGTCCACTTTCCCGACTTTCAGTGGTACCATCAGGCCCTTTTACTTAAACAAGGAGCGTTATGACTTGAATTTGAAGGCCTTGATCAGCGACCTACATGGTTAGAGGTTGAGGCACGTGCAGTTGCCCCGTACCCCCTGGCCCAAATGCTAGGCTCAAAACACCCTGGCTGGACAACTGTCGGGAGTGTAATCCAGGCTACACAGGATGGTTATTTAGCTCTCGCACACTTGGTAGCCAAGGACAATCCGCCCTCTAGACAGATCCCGTTATGGTGGAACCCACAGTTTAGAATCGGAGGACAAAAGTTTGCATGGAAAATATGGCAAGATTGCGGGATCTGGATACTTGGGTAATAATTATTGGGCATGAACGGATGGAAAGACTTTGCCTCTTTAAAACAGGAGTTCTCTTTGCCAGAATCTAACTACTTTAAATGGGTCCAACTCAAGCACTGCATTGCAGCATCCAACATAAAGCTAACTGAGATGCTAACGGAGGGAGCTTTAAATAAAGGGATCAAGGATACAATCGGGCAGAAGGGAGCCATTTCTAAATTATATGCTTTATTCAGAGACTACACATCCCATAGTCTGCTGGGGCTGACTAGGGTCTGGGAGTCTGATCTTTCCTATCAGGTGCCCCATAGCTCCTGGAAAACATTATGGGGTCCTATAACAAGAACCTCAAGGTTGGCTGTGACCACGCAATCATTATATTTCTTTTTACATAGGGCTTTTATCACTCCGGCAAAACTAGCAAAGTGGGACAAGGGAGCCACGGGCAAGTGTTGGTCTTGTCAGAAGGAGGCTGGAACTTTTCTACACATGTTTTTTGACTGTCCTCTTGTCCAGAGATTTTGGAAGCAAGTTTGGGGCAAAATCCAAAAAATTTTGAATCTGTCCGTAGAGTTCGCGAGGAGCATGGTCCTTTTGAGATCATTAGAGCTGTTTCAAGGCAGGGTGTGTGAGGGAAGTTTTTTATTAAATTTCATGATGGCTATCGCTATCAAGATGATTCTGGGGAATTGGAAAAAATTTCAGAACCTGAGTCAGGAGCGATGGTGGAACCTGGTTTGCCAACATTCTAAATTTGAGAAAATATACAGTAAACTTCATCACCCTGATAAAGCAGAGTTAAATTTCAAAAGATGGTCTCTACTGGACCAATATGTTGCCCGATCACAAGTCGCCTAGTGGGGGAAGGCAACAGTGGTTGCCCTAGTCCCTAAGGCCGTCTCGACCAGTTGTTGGTAATTCCTGGTTGACCGGTGTCTGATACATGTACCCTTTTTCCAGAGAACCGGGGAGGGTGGGGGGAGGGGGAGGGTTGGTTTACATTGCTGTATCTGTTTTCTTGAGTTGTTGCTATCTGTTTCTCTTTTGTTTGTATGTCATTATAAAATGCTGAAATAAAGAATTTAAAAAAAAAACTATTTTGGAAGAATATGGAGGACAATTTTGATTGTGCCCTTTTCCAGAGATAAACAACTATTTACATGTGGATAAACCTTTGAAAACAGCCCTCCCCCTCTGCAGGAGAAACTATGGAGCCTGTGGTAAGTAGTAAATTAGCAGGTGCTAATTGTTAGCACATAGCCATGACACCCAGCGCATGCTAATTCTGTGCTATGTGCTTACAGTGGAAGGGATAGGGAATGAGTGGCGAATGGGTAGCTCATATGCACGGACAGCTCCTTGCAGTAAGCACATGGAACCACCATGCACACAGCAAAAAGAAAACAAGCCCCAAACCCAATTGCCAGTCCTGGAACTTACTACTACTACTATTATTACTTCTATCATTTATATAGCACTACAGCCAGGGCCGGATTTACCTATATGCCCATTACGCCGTGGCGTAGGGCCCACAGCTGGCAAGGGCTCACAAAAATCGAACAAATTAGCTTTTTTTTTTAAAATAAAATGTTTAAAAAAACTGCTGGCTGCCGCCGCGGGGTCCCCTCTGCTGCCGCGGCAGCATGGACTGACCCGCGGGGCCCCCTCTGCAAGCTGAATCAATCGGTCCGTCCGTCCCTCCCTCCCTCCCTCTGTGCAGGCTTTGAGAGGCGCGAAGGGAGAGTGTCTCCCTCGCGTCTCTCAAAGCCTGCACGGAGGGAGGGAGGGACGGACGGACCGATTGATTCAGCTTGCAGAGGGGGCCCCGCGGGTCAGTCCATGCTGCCGCGGCAGCAGAGGGGGCCCCGCGGCGGCAGCCAGCAGTTTTTTTTTTAGGCCGATGGGGGGGGGGGTAGGACGGGTAATGGGCTATGGGGGGGGCTGGGGCTGGGGCTGGGACGGGAAATGGGCTGGGGGGGTTAAGGCTGGAGGTGGGCTGATGGGGTTAGGACTGGTAATGGGCTGTGGGCTGTTGGGGGGTTAAGACATGTTAATGGGCTAGGGGGGGGTTAAGACTGGTAATGGGCTGTGGGCTGATGGGGGCTGTCTGGTAATGGGCTATGGGGGGCTAGGACTGGAAATGGGCTGGGGGAGTTAAGACTGGAGGTGGGCTGATGGGGTTAGGACTGGTAATGGGCTGTGGGCTGCTGGGGGGGTTTAGAACTGGTAATGGGCTTTGGGGGGGTTAAGACTGGTAATGGGCTGTGGGCTGATGGGGGCTGTCTGGTAATGGGCTATGGGGGGGGGGCTAGGACTGGAAATGGGCTGGGGGGGTTAAGACTGGAGGTGGGCTGATGGGATTAGGACTGGTAATGGGCTGTGGGCTGTTGGGGGGGGGTTAGAACTGGTAATGGGCTTTGGGGGGGTTAAGACTGGTAATGGGCTGTGGGCTGATGGGGGGCTAGGACTGGTATTGGGTTGGGGGGTTGCTAGGACTGGAAATGGGCTGATGGGTGGCTAGGACTGGAAATGGGCTGATGCAGGGACTAGAAGGGAATGGATGCTGGGTGATGCTGGAACTAGAAGGGAGCTGATGTTGGGGGAGGATTAGAATGGGATGGGGCTGGAAGAGTAAAATGGAGAAGGGAAAAATATTTTGTGTGGGAGGGATAAAAAAATATACAATTGGCCGGGTATTGGGAGAGTAAGTGGGGATTGAGGATGGAGGGGTAAAATTTGAGTGGATGAAATAGGAATGAGGAAAGAGCAAAAGGAGAAAGATTAGTATGTTAAAGCAGATGTAGAGAGAGAATGGAAAAAAACTAGAAGAGAGAAGAAAGGACAAATGGACAGCAGACGATGGAGAGTTAGCAGAAGACACGAAGAAATCAGAAGAAAGTGGCTGGAGCAATTGCAGCTGAAAAAAATGCACAAAAGGTAGAAAAATATCTCTTTATTTTGAATTTATTAATTGGAATATGTCAGCTCTGGTAAATGTGCATCATTAACTCTGTGCTTTGTTTAGTACAAGAGCAAATTAATGTATAGTTTTATTTCTACAGTGTTGTACATTCCAAGTTTGGCTTTTGGGATTCCCAGTTTAATTATTGTCTTCCTGTTTCTAAATTGTGATTACTTGTTTGGTGATGGTCTATGTTCTGCATGTGTAACTGAGCTGAGGTGTTCTGTTTATATAATTCCTATTTGACAGTGTCACTTGTTCTCTTTCCCCAGTAGGTCATGTATTGTTGTTCTCTGAAATGTATTGGTTTAATATTTGCAGTGTTTCCTTTTGATAGGTAGAGTATGGTGCTTTGTGAGTCCTGGTAGTGCTGTTAGGATACGGCGGGTTTGCTATGGGTTCTAAATGGGCAGTGTTTGTAGTAGTTCCTAATGTGTCTGGCAGTTGGCACTGGATTATAGTAATGTAGAAATCTTTTAGTCTTTCTTTATCCATACACTCATTAAGAGGCACGTTTACTAAAAGTTAGTATATGGTAACATTATGCAAATATTTATGGAAATGAGGCCCCTTATGCAAATGAGGCCCCGCACCCCCCTTGGGCCGCCCCTGCTGGGGGCCCACAATTTTTGTTGGCGTAGGGCCTCACTCAAGGTAAATCCGGCCCTGACTACAGCGCTGTACAGAGACAAGAGTTTCTGCTAAGGACAGAAAAGGTCAGCTGGGGATTATGGCAGGAGGAGAATTCCGTCCTTGTCAGGGGTCAGAAACACTTGGAACTACTTACCATATTGTAGTCAACACGGTGAAAAGTACAGACACTGGGTGTCACATGACTTGTGGAAGGTCTGGCAGTAGAAAGGACTCAAACTTGCGCTACAGTATGTTCAGGGCTCAAAATAGTTATTGAACTATTTACAAAGGTTTTTACTATTAGTTTTTAACCTATTTTGTCCCTACATAATACACTTATATTGGGCTTTTTATTAGTGTTAAGTAGATGGACATGAGACCTTCCCCCCATGCTGTGCCCACTGCAAAAATCACTGATAAATCAGCCTCCATGACTAGAGTTGTACTGCTGAGTCTACATATATGAAAATGTAATAAACAATACAGATTGCATTTTCAGATTATCATTCTCTCAACAAGTGGAATAATTGTTAAAAAAATAAAAACTGTTTTGGATTATATCTTTTCACCAATGAAAGCACTAAGCCTGGTCTTGGAGTCTCTTAATAATGTTATTTTCCTTCTCTTCTGATTTCAGTTTGGATGTTTTAAAAACCAACTCTAGTTATACCAAATGTCTCCAGCTCTGCTCAAACCAAAAGTGTGGCTCTAAAGTGAGCAGGTAAAGTGCTCGGCTCAGAGATATTTGACATGGCAATAATTCAGTTTGCAGATGACCAGGGCACTTTGACAATGCTTTCTAAAAATTTAGATCAGCAGATTAGAGGACAGAGACTAGAAGGGGAAACTGGGAATGGAAACATTTATTAAACCTACATGTGAAAGTATTCCAGAGATGAAATGTTCTGTGTCCATTCTCAATGACTAATTACGTGATATCTTAAAGCAATTATATTTTCTTGGAATAATTTCCTAAAGCTGGATGTGATAAAACCAGATGGTGGCAACTCCATAAAACCTTTTCCGCATGTAAAGTCTGCTTTAGAAACGTGCTCTTATAAAATTGTGAGACTGCATGCACACGTACCGATATGTGTGCCAAGAGGAGGGTGCACACACATACGTATGCCACATGTATGTGTACTCTAAAAATCTATGAGTACATGCAAAAAGTCCACTCATAGCATCTGCATCTTCTTCAGAGCAGGTGCAAATTTGTGCGGGAGAATTTGTGCTGTATTCGGAATAGCTATTTCTAAAGGTGCCTATATGAGCTTTATGAAATAGGCATAGACTAGGTGCATTTCTGGACTTTCCAAATAGACATACTGTTAAAAAATTATCCCCATTTATCTGCCAGATTATATTCCATTGGTAATGTACATAAGAACATAAGAACATAAGACATGCCATACTGGGTCAGACCGAGGTCCATCAAGCCCAGTATCCTGTTTCCAACAGTGGCCAATCTAGGTTATACGTACCTAGCAATATCCCCAAAGACACACGTTCCACAATGCTTGTACTGGGTCAAGCATTGATATCCAGGGTCCCTTTTTAATAGTGGTTTGTAATTTGTTTTTGTTTTTTTTAAATTCTTTATTTTCGTTTTACAACAACAAAGGAAGGAAGACATACAACTAAAAGACAATACATACATGGAATATGATACATACACCAAAGTAAACCCCTACCACCCCCCTCCCCCCTGCTTCTTCTCTAGAAAACTAAATCATTCTCGGAGCGGGCGTATACGGACATTATTGAGTTACAAAACCTAACAGCGATCTGAAACATGATGAATGTACATTAAACAGACATGTCGAAGCAATAAACAGATTATACATGATCATTGAGCATCTGCCATTTAGACAAGCGAGAATGAATTTGGGCATGGAAAATAGCTCTCCGAAATATCTGCTCATATTTGCTATATAAGCAGACAAGGTTCACTATTCATTGACAGTAAGTCGAGAGCTATCCTTCCAAGTCCTCGGGATTAAACATATGGCTATACCCAGCATGAAATCAGGAGAGAGCGACCCTTCTTAGGAAGAGAGGGGACCTCCGCCACTAAGCGGAGTCTCACAGTCTTCCAAGAAAGAGGCTCGTGAAGGTGTAAGATAAAGGAAATACGACCCCAGACCCGCCCCCAGAAACCTGTAATTAAGAACATTCATAAAGAACATGAGCAAGGGTTCCCACATCAGTATGGCAAGACCTACACTGGTCCCTGGCAGTTGTGTTCCATTTGGCTATTTTCCTGGAATATATAAGAACAGCTATGTGCAAAAGACAAGAGTTGAGTTTGGGTAACTGAGGCAGAGCGGGAGACCCGCACTCTTTTACTCCAGAAAACGCTCCAATGCACAGGGATTAAAGTGGTTTGCGGTTAGCGATCCCAGGCTTGTTGGACTCTGCAGGTGACTGCATCTGTACCCTGACATAATAGTTTGGAAAAGTTAGAGGCTATCCCATGTATACTACTAATAGAGTGAAATAGTTCTAATAGCCCATCCTTAATAAAGACAGAAGACGGCATGATTGGAGCACTTTTGAGGCAGCATGGAAACTACAAAGCGCGATGTGACTCTTGGGGGGACCACTTGTCCCAGGCGGCTATTGGTCTATCAGGGGATTAAGAACTAAATTGAGATCCCCCCCGATATCAAGGAAGTATTAGCAGAGGCCTGCGTAACCTGAGCAATAATAGCAAAAGGGCAGGGTCATCCACATTAGGAGCATGAAGGCATATACATGTAGCTTTAAAGTTACCTATCTTGAAGTGAACTCTGGGCCATCTACCCGCTGTATCTAAGCAAGTCGCAACAATAGTAGCATGCCGAGATTTCCTATCCAATATGGCAACCCCACATTTCCTAGAAACGGCTGTGGAATAGGTGGCCACCATGTAAGGTTTAATATTGAGGTTGAGAGTTTCCTTCGAATTGAAATGTGTTTCTTGGAGGCAAATCAGGTCCGCAGCTTCATGACTTAGATAGCTTAGGAGTTTCCTCCGTTTTATCGGATTATTGAATCCTTGTACGTTCAATGAGAAAATCTGACATGGTGCCATCAATCGACAATAGACATTTTAGGCAAGAGCGCTTGAAAACTTACAACATAATCAGAATCTGTACAATAATGACACAAACACCAAGTATGCTGGCCAATACACCCATATTGAAAAGTATGTACCAAAGTAACTTAGAGAAGAAGCAAAACCCCCAATGAATATGGCGACCAGATGTCTGCGGGAGGAGGCCCTAGAGAGGAAGATATTGACATAATAAAAGAAAAGAAACACCAGAGTCCATAAGAAACACTGTCTCTGATACTCGTCGAGGCTGCTATGGGTAGATGGAGTCGGGTCCCAAATATCTTCAAAATAAGGCAACAAACCGCCCTCGACAGACTCTTCACTGCGCTGCGGTAAATCCAACATGGCAGGTACAGCGGACGTGAGAGTACTGGCAGGAAGATTCTGGAAGTCAGCGCATCAAGTCGGCTTCTTTAGAGTCCAAAAACTCCGCTAGTAGATCAGGGTCCTCAAATGTTCTTGTCTGATTGTGAAGCGTGACTCGGAGCTTGGCCGGGTACATCAGGCCATAGCGTGCTTGTAGTTGTTGAAGCCTCGGCCGAAATTCCAGAAAGCGCTTTCGGCGGTCGACCGTGGGTTTAGCCAAGTCAGGATAGAAGGAGACCTTGTGGCTCTCAAACTCCATATGGCCCTTTGCCCGGGAGGCACTGAGAATTTGTTCCACATGTTGATATCTCAAAAGTCGAAAGATGATAGGCCGCGGGGTCTTCCTGTTGAGCGTTATGTTTGTGGGTACACGATGAGCGCGATCGATCTCCAATTCTTTGGTAAAGGTGATTTGGAGCAGGGAAGGGAGGATTTTACCTAAAAACTCCTTCATGTCTCCCAATTCCGCTCCCTCCGGTATGCCCACGAGTCGTAGGTTGTTGCGGCGCGCTCTATTAGTGCCATCTTCCACTTCTTTCTGCAAGGCCCGCACCTGACGTTCAACTTTGTCGAGTTTGGACAGCCGGACCGCATGGGAGTCTAATATACTCTCCATTTTGTCCTGACGCGAAGAGAGCCCCTCTAGCCTGCCTTGCAGTACACCAAGATTTTCCCTCAGCGCTCGAAGTGCTTCACCGTTTGACTGCACGAGGTCCTTAACCCCTCTAATTTCTGCGAGGATTTCCTGCTGCATTTCGGGGCCCTCGCGGAAAGCCAGCCCCTTCTGCGGGGACGGGGGTTCAGTTTTGGAGCGTTTACCGTGAGAAGCCGCTGGAGATCCAAATTCCAGGCGCGTAGGTTTGGTCCCCGCCATCTCACCAATATGCCCCGGCAAGATCAGAGCAGAAATTCAAGTTTGTCCGGTGTTAATTCAGGATTCTGAGTAGGCCTCTCGGGAGCCTCAGCGTTATGCGACCATCCCGCTGGACATCGGGCTCCGCCCCCCCGTGGTTTGTAATTTGTAAACAAATGTAATTAGAGTCGAGTCCTCAATGACAATAATGTTGCACTCTAGGATCTAGGGCACTGTGGACTGATTGGGAGCCCTGCTGGGAGCAAAGAGATAAGCTCCTCCCCACTCCCCACTGAGACATCCAATCAGCCTGGTGTTACAGCAGCCCGCTGAACTTTAATGTACTGAGCCGCACTCACCACCAGCCTCTTTCCAACATGCCAGACTGATCGGGAGCCCTAGAGGGAGCAAGGAGGTAAGCTCCTCCCTGTTCCCCACTGAGACCTCCAATCAGCCCGGCGCTACAGCAGCCTGCTCAACTTTAAATAACTGAGCCATGCTTACCACCGGCCTTTTCCCACCACACCGGACCTATCAGGAGCCCTAGAGGGAACAAGGAATTAAGCTCCTTCCCGCTCCCCACTGAGACCTCCAATCAGCCTGGCACTACAGCAACCTGCTCAACTTAAAAGGACTAAGCCACACTTAGGAATGCCCATGCCTGAGGGCCTCGCCAGAGGGCCCTTTGGCATGCCCCTTAGGTATGGGCCCTCTCAGAACCAAATTAGACGATCCAAGACCACCAGAAATCACCCCAAGAGCTGAGGCAAAGAGAAGGACGATTGGCAGCAAACATCTACCCCTCAGTCAGAGCAGCCGCCAAGACTCCATCAAGCCAATCAGCATTGGGGAGGTGAGCGTGAAGAGGAGCTCCTCCCCGATTGACTCCCCCACTCACTCACCACCTCGAGACCAAGCAACTGCTATCCTCCTGCACTGTAAATGCCAGCACCTCTAAGCACACCTGCGTTTCTCACTGTTACAAGCACCTAACAACCTGATTCATCCGGACCTCTAAGTTCAGTCATCGTTCTATAAAGAAGATAAAGGCTTGTATCATACATTTGGCTCCCATAATATGCCTCAGCATTACTTCCTGCTCCTTGTGCTAGTTCATGTATACTCTAGTTATCTGTATGTATACTGTTAATTGTATGCCTCGTCCTTTGGGCACACATACTTATTCACACTAACCTTACCATGCCCTTGGCTACCAGTCTAACTTTTCCAAACTACAACAGAGCCTCATGCTACCACCATTCACCTCAGTTCAGGAGTGACAACATAGAAACGCTAACTAAATCTCCCCTCCACCCAGATATCCACCTGTGCCTAATATCTAATATCTTAAGTATCCTACAGGGAAACTCAGCGACAGAGAACAGCGCACAAATAATTATCATAAATATCAGCAATCATGTTTGCAGCTCCAGCTTAATCCTTCTACTTCTTCTATCACTACTAGTCTATCATCCAGCAACTTTGATCTACAATAGACATCCCATCACAGTCATTTGACGTAGCTCCTCAAATGTCATCACAATTGCCCCACAATACCCTAGACATAGGCACACAAAATCTCTAATCTGGATCAGACTGAATGATCTCTTTACCTTACAACCTAACGTACAATATACCACACCTACCCACTTGAGGTGTGCCCTTATCAATGTTCATTCTGTGAGGAATAAAATCCCAATCATATCAGACTACTTCCTTGATAACGACTTAGACCTCATGTGTATCACCGATACGTGGCTCTCAAAGACAGATTCTGCACTAATGAACCAACAACTGCTACCAGACTGTGACCTATTCCCCTCACACAGAATGGACCGTAAAGGAGGGAGAGTCTTGATTCTAGCTAAACAACACTTATGACTGTCAGAATGCCACAGACACTGCACATCATTTGAATCTACTTACCATTTCTAATAAGCTCCTGACCATCTGCCTAACATACAGAACACCCACCCCTATGGGTGACCAACTACCCACCCTACTTCAGTCAGCCTGTGATATATCCACCCTTAACATACATGCTGTCCTCCTCGGGGATTTCAATCTACCATCAACTCAGTGTGGAACAGAAAATGCTTTCCTGGAGGCGATGGAAGCCCTTGATTGCCACAAAATTGTAGAAGAGCCCACACATAAAAAAGAAGGGAGGCTGGACCTCATCTTCACCAACAAGCAACATGATCCCTCACACCAACTTCCTCCACCATACATAGAGTTCCTGGTCAGACCACATGATCCTCAACTTTACCATCCTACGATTAAGCACAATCTCCTAACCCCCCACCCCCATCAAGATGATTCAAGAGCTGGAACAAGGAAACATTCCTTAACACTATCCTTCCTAAGTTGACAATGATCTGCAATGACCCGGACACATTAGTGGAGAATTGGCATAACACCCTATCTCATGCTGCTTTAGCCCCTCTCTCCCCTAGTACCATCACATGACACCATCGAGCTGCATGGTTCACAACAGATCTGAGGTACTTAAAGCGTAAGCTTCGAAAAACTGAAAGAAAATGGTGACGTTCCAAATTCTCATCAGACCATGAAGCATACATGAGCATGCTGCAAGAATACCAGGATACCATCAACAGAACCAGTAAGTGCAACGCTGAAGAATCCTACAACAGGGACCAACCCTGACTCCCCATCACCACAAGCATTCGCAAATCACTTTCAGGCCTCTATCTCACAAGCTAAGAACCCTATACCCTCTACACTCCTAGCTACATGAGAGCCCTTCGCCCTGTCTCTGGTGCGAGTTTAGCCCTATATCAGAAAGCCAGCTTAAAAATATTATTACAGGCCTTAATACAACAACTTCCCAGCTTGGCCCGGTACAATGGATCAAATCAATCTCTGTGGAGCTAGCCCCAACAATTCTACTGATCCTAAACAGTTCCCTTTCCCAAGGCTACCTAACAAAATGCTTTAAACATGCATCCATATGCCCAATCCTTAAAAGCCCAAGACTGGACCCAACACTACCAAGCTCGTACAGGCCCATCTCTAGTTAACCCTCCTAAAGGAGATAATTGAAAAAGCAGTCCAGATGAAGCTGCGAGACCACGTTGACACACATGCCCCTCTTGACAAACAACAGCACAGTTTTAGAACTAACCACGGAGTCAAATATATTATCACCTTACTCATGGACAAGCTCATCCTGGCCACTGGGAAATCCCGTCAAGAATTTGCCCTCATTTTGCTTGATGTCAAAGCTGTCTTTGACTCAGTACCCCATAATGCTCTACTACTTCAACTTCAAGCAATTGGCCTATGCAACAGCATCCTCAAATGGTTTTCTTCTTACCTCGCCTTGAGGCAACAACAAGTATGTATAAATGGGATAGCCAACACTCCATCCAACATAACTCAAGGGGTACTTCAAGGATCTGCATTATCTGCATTCCTGTTTAACCTATTCATTCAACCAATTTGTAATACCATCCACTCTCATAGTGTCCTGTATCACTTATATGTGGATGACATTATGTTATATATCTCTATCTCCACCCTTATGCCAGTATACACCCCTCTGATAGACTGCTTCAATGCTGTCTCACAATGGCTTAAAACACATAATCTTAACTTAAACTACCAAAAGACGGAGCTACTTCATGTCACCAAAGATCCCTGCTTCTCACTTCCACCATATGTAGATATGGGTGGAGAAAAGATCCACACTAAATCTAATGTAAGATACCTTGGGGTCACAATGGACCAGGGTCTTACTCTAACTTAGCACATAAACTCCACTATAAGCCTCTTCTACCAGAACATCAAACTACTCCTGGACCAAACCCACTTTTGGACAGTTTTCCAAGCCTTAACTCTGTGTCATCTTGATTTCTGTAACATATTGCTACAGGGATTACCAGCCTCATCAATCCACCTGCTGCAGAAGGCCATGAACACCGCCACAAGAGTATTAACCAGCACCCCCAAATGTGAGCATCTTACCCCAATACTCAGTAACCTCTATTGGCTTCTAAGAGGCCATATTAAGTACAAAGCATTGATCACTACCTTCAAAGCGCTCCACCATCTATCACCAGATGATCTAGAAACACTTATAGAAAGACCACCTGACAACCAACCCAGAAAGACCAGCACACAAACTACTCTTGTTATCCCTACAGACAACCGGAAACACAATGTTCAGACATCAAATAGGGCTTTCTCCCTGTTCGCCCTGAGACTCTGGAATTCTCTACCAGATTACATTCGCGCACTACAAGATCTCAAAGATTTCCAAAAGAAAATAAAAACTTTCCTTTTCTATGAGCATTTCTCCAAGGCACCAGACAAATCATGCCTCCCACCAGCCTAATCTCCACCTGAGTCCCAAGCCTGTTCCTCATCTCATATTTATATTGTTGCACATTTTACTGTATATAGTTACCTATGTTTATGTTGCCATGAAGGTTTGATGTTACAGCTATAGTCTAATGTACAATATGTTCTCTACTGTTTGCTGTATTCATAGTTGCTGGTTTTATATATGCACACTACTATTCAATGTAAACCAAGTTACTGTTCGATGTAAACTGCTTTGATGTGTCAAAAGGTGGTATATAAAACCAGTTAAATAAATAAGGTAGGGGTTCCCAAACCTATCCTGGGGCATCCTCAGCCAGTCAGATTTTTCAGATATCCACAATTTATTTATTTAATTAGGCTTATATACCACTTTTCTACCAGTCAAAGTGGTGTACATTCAGGAACTGTATATATATATATATATAAATATATATATATATATATATATATATATATATATATATATACCTTGTCCCTGAGGGGCTCAAAAACTATGTCTTTGTACCTGAGGCATCAGAGAGTTAAGTGGCTTGCCCAAGGTCACAAGAAACACCAGTCCTTCCAGTCCAAGACTGCTGTCCTCTAATGGGATTCAAACCCCTGGCCCAAGCTAACTTGCCCCAACCACTAGGCCACTGCTCCCTCTCATGCACAATGAATATGCATGAGCGAGATTTGCATACAATGGAGGCAGTGCATGTAAATCTCTCTCATGCATTCTCATTATGGATATCCTGAAAACTCAAATGGCTGGGAGGTAGGTTTCGGAACACCTGATCTAGAGTATAAGGAGGGGGGAGGAGGGAAGACACACATTGCCTACCATGAGCAGCAAGCTTATTTGGTTAGCTTTCCAGTAATGGAAACAAAGGGGCCCTTTTGAGTCTTCCTGTGTCCTGAATGAACCAGGTCTCAGCTGATCTTTGAAGCTAAGCAGGGTTGGACTTGGCTAGTACTTGGATGCACAACAACCTTGGAATAGCAGGGGCTGTAAGCTCATTGCATGGAAGAAAGGCCTGGCAATCTACTTCTGGTTGCACCTTGCCAAGAAAACCAAGGGGCTGACTCAGCAGTGATTTGACAGTACACACTGTTGTTACTAAAGTGTGGTAAAGTTTGGCAGCTACTAGGTGGTAATGACCCCACTTATCACATAGTAAGGCCTTGCATTAATTATTGAGATGTGCCCAGCATCTCCCCATGCAGTTAAGTGATCTTGGTCATCTGCTGCGTGAAGCTATTATTTCTTAACTTCAAGGCACAGTCCACACCCATTCACTGCCTCATTCCATGGCATGAAGTTAATGTGGGCATAAGCACACACGTAGAGGGTAGTTTTTTAACAGGCTGCTATGGTAGGTGCCTAGAGATGCAAATGAAAGCATGTAGTTTACAAACACATATGTAAATTAGGGACTTTTGTAATCAACATGCATACAAGACTAGGGGGACATGCAATGAAGCTACAGGGTAAACTATTTAAGACTAATAAAAGAAAATATTTTTTCACTCAACGTGTAATCAAACTCTGGAATTTGTTACCGGAGGATGTGGTAGAAGCTGTTAGTGTAGCTGGGTTTAAAAAAGGTTTCAACAAGTTTCTGGAGAAAAAAGGTCCATAAACCATTATTAAGAAGGGACCCAGGATATCAATGCTTGACCCAGTACAAGCATTGTGGAACCTGTGTCTTTTGGGGAAACTGCTAGGTACATATGACCTAGACTGGCCACTGTTGGAAACAGGATACTGGGCTTGATGGACCTTGGTCTGACCCAATATGGTATATCTTATGTTCTTACTTGCTAACTTTGCCGTGCTTCCCCAGATCATATCCCTCATCATGGCCACCAGCAACCTATGCACTGCACATACTTATTTTATACAAGGCCAATTTATAAAATGGCATTTTATAAGAGGCCATTTATGTGTACATGTATCCCACATATGCACAGGAATGACTTTATAAAATTACCCCCACGTCAAGCCCCCTTTTTAGCAGTTAGCGGAGGTGTGCGCTAATTCCTACATGTGGAGGGTAATTTTATAACCAGGCACCCAGAATGCACCTATCCTGAGATTATTTTATAAAGAGAAGTGGGCGCCTATTTTCCTTTATAAAATAGGGGCATACATGGTGCAAAAAACTAGGCATGGGCACTTACACCTGTTCTAGAGCAGCAGCCTAGATTTTTCAAGTACAGACCTAAGTCATAGCATGTTATACTTATGTATGTACTGTAAATATAGGGTCTGCCTAAGCTCCACCCCGTGCATACCCACGCAATTGCAATTAGGCACATGTTTACTGAAGAGTGGCTGCCTGAAACGTGCACCAACGTGCTCAGTTACGCGCAGAGGTCCTCTAAATTAGGGACTTAGTTGCCTAAATGGTGCATATCTTTAGGTGTTAACCTTATAGAATCAGTCCTTGTATGCTTAACATGCTTTATTAAAAGGCCCCCAAAGAATAAGAGACCGTCTCTTGCAGACAGACTATTGTTTATAGCTGATAGCATGGTAATATTCTTAACACATTGGGTGATGGCAAGGGTAAAATGATGACAGCTAGAACAACGCAGAGATTATACAACTGACATATATAAGATATTTTCAGCTATTGCAATATAGAGAAATGGAATTAAGCAAACTAAAGGGCCAAATTGCCTTTATCTGCCAGCACCTACCAAGCCCGATCCCATGGGTGTATGATTGGGCCCTTAGAAAGAGATGGCAACAAGGGTACTTGAAAAAGTCTTTATTACATGTTTTTGCTTCCACAGCAAGCTTCTTCTCAAGTTTTCTCTTTGCCTGCATCTCTTGCCAGTGCTTATGTTTATTTATTTATTTCCATTCTCTTATATACTGTGCTATTCTGCATCACTGCAGTTTACATTAAACAAACTGAAATTACATTGAACAGGGCATTATAACTTGGAGATAACTATTTTACAGGGAACATGGGCTATGGAGGGTTAAGTGGCTTTCCCAAGACCACAAGGAGTACCTGTGGGACTAGAAACCCCAGTCCTTCTGGCCCAAGGTTGCTGTCCTCTAATGGGATTTGAACCCCTCACTTTCTGGCCTGAAGTAACTTGCCTCAACCACTAGGCCACTCCTCCACTCCACTGCAGTTTCCAGTTTTTTGTCATTTGGCTCCTTTTTCTGACCTCACCTTTAAACAATGCTGGCAGTATATTGGACTTCCTTCCACTTTTCTTAAAGCGTGGAATACAGCTGGTCTTGGCTTCCAAGATAGTATTTTTAAACAACACCCATGCTTGATGTAAATCTTTAACCTTTGCAACTGCTCCTTTTAGTTTATTCTTAAAACTTTTTTCCTCATTTTATCATAGTCTCCCTCTTGAAAGATAAATATAGTACTGTGGATTTCCTTACCGTCCTTCCTCCCTTTATTAAATCAAACGTGATTATGCTATGATCACTATTGCCAAGTGGCCCCAACACCCTTATCTCTTGCACCAGATCTTGTGTTCCACTAAGGACTGGATCCAGAATGTCTTCCCCTCTGGACCAGCTGCTCCAAGAAGCAATCATTATTCAGCAGGTGCCTGGATGCCTGATAGCATCAGGGCATTCCGGGGGCGGAGCAGAGGAGGCACCTGAGTATAACCGGCTAGTAGCGATATTCAGTTGCTAGTCGGTTATCTCATAGCAATGAAAATTAGGCACCTGAAAGACTTGCCTAACATTTGTTACCATAGCTAACTGGACAGTGGCTGTATATCGCTATTGCCAGGTTAGCTGTGGCACTATCCAGCCAACCTGTAAATTTAATGCCAGTGGCCAATTGAAAGTTCAGTGGCGGCGGCTAGCTGCTTTATAAGAGCTAGCCGCAGCCGCAACTGCTGAATATCCATCCCCCCTCAGTAATTCTATAAACTCCCGCGACAATCAATGCACATTACAACATGCATATTCAGGGCTTATTTTATAAAGAGGAGCGTACTTCACTTTATAAACCAGGGATGTGCTGCTGAATCTAGCCTAATTGTACCTGTATTTGCATAAAACACCCTGACGTTATAGTAATCTATAATTTATGCACATAAATTGAAGCCCACCTATGCTCTGCCCAAGCTTCGCAACCATGTACACCGCAACGGAAAGTACAGGTGATAGGACTAGCTGTGTGTGGGTGTGTGTTCGTGTGGGTGTGCGTGTGTGAGTACCCTGAATATATGCATATATTTTATGAAATTTATGCCATACATTACAACACTGCTCAAATATGTCCCATGGGGTGCCTGAGAACAGATCATGTAAAAGTATGCACGCTCTTTTCATGTGTCTACTTTTTGCTTCTGTATGTAGCTGTGGAATATTATAAAAGCACTTTATTGAATGTAAACTGGCTTTCTGTGTGGCAAAACTTTATAAAATGTCACTACATTCTTTCTGGTCCTAAGCAGTGAATGGCCTCCCTCTATTCTCATCTGGGAATATTATCAATTTCATTTTTATTTACTTACAGAAAAGTCAGACTTTTGGTATACCTTACTTTAGGATCAAGTTGATGGTTCTGCTATCCAAGACCATTTCCTTTGAAATGGATGATTAAAGTGAAGGGGTGATCGAATGGCTTAGTGGCAAAACTGCTCACTGCCAGGCATAGGCCCTTGATGCAAATAGGGATCAGAACTGTTCTACATAGTTCATAATGAGGAGGCAGTCTGGCTATTTTTAAATGGTGCCACCTATTGGCCAGATTCAGAGTGCATGCTATTGTATTCTAGAAGGACTGTAGTTAGTAAACGACAATCAGTAACTGGAATGTCTGGGCTAAATGAGTTAGGAGGGGATATAAAATAAAAGATAAAAACTTGAGTAGTTGCGAATGAAGGTTCATGGTCTTGTGACGCAACAGAGAATAGTTCTAACTGAGCTGGAAGTCCAAGAAAGAAATGGAAAAAGACAGTCTAAAAACAAATACAGAGTGAAACAAAGTAGGTGGAAACCTGAAATGCAAAGAAACAAGATGGGGGCTTAAGGTTTCTTTTGAATATGATTATTTAAGGCCTAATCATGGAGAAACATATGGGTAAAATGAAGTCTTATCTTCCTGAAAATTCTACTTTGGAACCAATGGACTAAATCAACATTTGTCCACTGTCCTGGGTATATGCTGAAAGTAGTGTCTCATCAGATCCTTCCTGCTCTCTGACACAAACATCCAGTCTGGTATAGCCTGTTAGTGTCCTTAGAGTGATGGTTGCAGAGCTGCCTGCTGACGTTTTTTTCATTAGTTGTGCTGCAGATCCAACTTCTTTGGTTCTGCAGGAGAATTGGAGTACAAAGCTATGGCCCAGTTGGAGTGGCCTGTTGTATATTGAGTCTGTGATGAACATAGAACATTTTTTTTTGCTTAGATCCTTCAAGTCTCCCTGGTTTTAGATATCTGGTTTATAAAACTATTGGGACAATTATGTCTATCAAACGGGACAATGTGCTCAGTTATTTGAAAGCTTATTTAAATAAACTTTAGGTTCAGCTGCCTTGGATTGATTAAGGAATTTCTGGGTCTTCTACTGTAGGATGGGCAAATTTAACACAGTGATTGAAATGACTAGTTTGATCTTACAGGCACAGACTCTGTTTCTGTGTTACCAGATACAAAGGATACTGCAAGGCCTATGAGTTTTGAAGAAGTCATGGTTGTACACAAAAATCAAGAGTTTAGAAATGTATGGGGGGGGGGGGGAGGTCTTCAGGCACAGGACAATTCATATCCCAAGGGTCCTCAAACAGCAAGTCAGGGCCACAGCAAGCTAGATATGCACCCTGTGTGACTCACAAAATGCTACCTTGCACATAACCACACACAGGAGCTCACTCTTTTTGAACTTCCGGGAAGCTCCAGTGATGAGATTAGCGTCCTTTCCATTCGTGTGCTATGTGCGGCCACACTGCTTGCAGAACCCTTGCTATAGCCTTCCTTCACTCAGCCATCTTATACTCTTATCCAAAGGGAGCAGGCTCGCTGCTGGGGAAAGGTCTCTTCAAGACTTTGGTAGACACTTTGATTGGGGTGCTCCAACTTATTTTATTGGTTGTGAAAAGCAACACAAAACAGTAATACCATTAGAGTTCTTTGGAAATAAAAATACAGTGGTAAGACGGATGGTATAACTTCTGAAATTTGTGTCTGTGATCCCAATACTTGTCTAGTCTGTAATGGTCAGGGGCTCCCATACTAGGCTTCTATTTTACTCTGCAGAAATAGAGTCTCTTCCTTCCTCACTGGGATCAGTTCTCTCCCTTTCTCTGTCTCTCGATTCTAACTAAGAGGTAATTTTCTCACAATACCTCCTCTAGTAAGCAAATTCCAACCCAGACATTGGCTCTTCTCTTTAGCCTAGTTACCCAAGCCTGTTCTCATTTCTCTTTCCAACACCCTGGTAGAGGGGTGAGTCTTGCACACCCTCTTCTCATGTATACAACTTATGAATCAAGGGAGATTCCAAACTGGACAGAAAATAAAATATGACCACATACAGGAACACACGCACCAGAATCAAGAAATTACCATACATAGAACATTGTCCCCTGGTGTTATATAGAAGAAGAGTGAACCAAAGCAGCCATCTCACAAAGGGGGATGTTACAACAAGATGGCATACACCTACTGAAAGGGCTAGAATGATATGACCCTGCTAACAAAGTTTGCTGGAATGATGGGGACCCTGAAAGGATCCTTAAAGAAAATTTGAAAAACCATTCTTAATACATTTGCAGTTGCCTTGTTTATATTGAATGAAAGGGATGCGATGATGTCAACATTTCATTGCAGATGCTTAAATTATAAACTTTATATCTGGACTGTCTTGGAGACTGCATCTGATTATAGCATTTTAAATGCCATCTATTGATGCCTCTTTCAGACAGCTATTGAGGTGAAGAGGTGAAGGTGATCTGTAGATTTTGCTAGCATCAAGTGCACCCATGCTAATTGTGAATACATGTAACACTTGGTAAAGTATTTTTCCGTGTAGTTACCGCAGGGGATATATCGGGCACAATGCCAACAACACACAGCCTTTACACTTAACACATGTTAATATTTGCTGTTAAAGCATGGTAAGTGAACCACATAGTTGTGATCAACAACATCTATTTAATGTTTCACAGATTTTCTCGTGAAGATGTTTTATCAATGTATATTTAATTAAAGCAATGTGGAGGAAAAAATAATTTTAATTGAACCATACTGGAAGAAAAAGCGTGGGAAAATTTCATAATGAACATTTAACCAGTTGACTCTAAAGAGGATAAATGATTAGGACAAGATTTTTTTCAAAAGAATAAAGGTGTGAGATGATTATAAAGTCTGTCATTCCTTTTGAAAAGATATCGCTGTGCATCAAACTGAAACAAGCTGCATTAATAGAACAAGATCTTAAATTCACATGCTCTTAATATATAATTGAAAGTAACGGCAGAAGCACAGAAACTACGGAAATATGAAGAAAAGAGAAAAGAGAGAAATCAAAATAAATTATAGAGAATCCAAAATGGTTCTACAGAGAACTGGGAAAGATTAGTAGCATGTTGAAAATATCACCAACTGAAAATGAAACAGAAAAAATTTAAAGAACTTTATATGACGATTCTGTTGAGCACATTTGAGAAAAAGAATGGTTACCCAGCATATGAAAGAATTTCAGAAAGGCAAACATCAAAGCTATGGCCCAGTTGGAGTGGCCAGTTTTTGGCTCAAACTGATAATATCTCTCCATCATGATCAGGCAAACTGCAAAAATCAATTGATCAATTAGCCAGACTTAACACCGCAGTGGCTAATAGCAGGAAGAACACATCTCCTTCTAAAGGGAGATCAAAGTAACATTCACAAAAATTATAGACCAATAACCTGTCAACCTGAAATCAAGCTGTTCAATGAAATAGATTTTGGAAGAATATATGGTCACATTGGGCCCGATATTCAGCAGCAATGGCTAGCCAATCTAATGCTACTAGCTGCTGCTGCCAAACTTTAAATCCAGATATTTAATGTCGGGATCGTATCAGGTCCCCCGCATTGAATATCCAGGTTTCTGCATTTGCAGGAAGCTAACCAGGCAGTGGTGATATTCAGCCATTGCCCAGTTAGCTTCCATGTTGAAAGTTAGACCAGCACATATGCCTAAAGCATCCTGCACCTCTACAACATGGGGTCCATAGGGTCAAAAAGCATACCCATGGTACACCATCTAGAACGCTCAGCCCTGTGGACTGACATATACAATATGAGGTGCGTTGCAAGGCCATTCACCCACAGAGGGCCTTGCACTGCACCCCATGGTGGAGCTCTAGGAGAACACCACTGGAGGTGGAAAATCCCAAATAGTCCCCAGGCTGGGCATGCGAGTTGTTGGAGAAACAAAGGCCTACAAGACGAGGGAAAACTGCAATAGCTCCTCAGGTCCATGGAATGCCTCAGCACCTAGGCAAGAGGGCTAGGGAGGGGACACTGATTAGTGAGCTTCTACACAGGAGGCCCATTTTTAATGATAGTTGTATTAAGTAGCTGCACAGAGCTGGTGGGCACCAGCTACTTCCTGCCATGGACAGGTTGAGGGGTCATCTTTCTATAGGAACATGGCCCATGGCAGCAGCATGGCTCCCAGGTACATGTATGCACTGCTACTTGCTCCCAATGCAGGGAAGACCGGAGACAGATGGTACTTTTGAGGCCACACTGTCATGTTGCTAGTATGTGCAACACCTAATTTGCATGCCCTACTCCCATCCAGGAGTCTCATCAGCGATTCCTACACTTCTGTGTCCTAGGCCACTATTTCAAGTTCTGCCTTTTGGCCTGATCACAACTCCTCACATCTTCTTGAAGGCCATGGTGGTGATTACAGTGTCCCTACACAAGCAATGAATCAGGGTTCATTCATATCTGGACAATTGACTGATTCAGTCAGATTTTCTGGAGAAGACCAGGAAAAACACAGTACTAATGATTTGGTGACTAGAGTGACTGAGGTTTGTGATTAGCTTCCCCAAGAGTAGTCTGATGCCTTCCCAAGACTTGGACTATCTCAGAACCCAGTTCAACACATTCCTGGATTCAGTTTTCCTTATGCCATAGAGGTCCCTCAAGCTGCAGAGCCAGCTCAGGGAATTTTGTACTTAACTCCAAAGGTCTGGGACTACCTCAAACTCCTAAAGCCCAAGGCATTGGCCTTGGAACTAGTCTCTTGGACCGGGGCACATATGTGCCCCCTTAAGAGGCAGTTGCTCTCTCTCTAGTTCCCCTGCTTTCTATTATTTGACCAGATTCTTCCTGTACCCACAGAAATCAAGGAACAGTTAGCATGGCGGTTGCAGTCCTCTGGAAGCACTGGATTTGGTGATAGCATGGATGCCAGTCTGAAGGGCTGGGGGGGGGGGGCTCATTTCCTAAGTTGGAAAGCCCAGAGACATTGGTCTCGACTGGAGTCCTGGTCATTCAACTAGTTGGAAGCTGGACAGTCTGACCGGCACTGGAGAGATTTCAGCTTCTTTTAGCGGATAAAGCTGTCTGGGTGTTCTTGGACAATGCCATGGTGGTGGCATATGTCAACAGGTAGGAAAGTGTTGGAATGACTTTCAAAGTTGTGGAACTGTAGAGCAGAGGAACATCTGATTCCCCTGCCGGCAGCCCAAACAACAAGGGTCAACAACATGGAAGCAGACACAGTGGTTCCTGATAAGTTAGAGCTGTGTTTTCTCACATTCAACCTCATAGTACCGAGGTGGGGCCTTCTAGTTGGTCATTTGAAAGAATGCCAGGGTGTAGCTCAGGTAGAAGACTTGGATGCCCTTCTTCAAGTATTGCCTCAGGAGGGCAATACTGTAAATCTGTAAACCATGTAAATACCACTTAGAGGGATATTCAGCCGTACTAACATGGTTAGCGCCACTGAATATCCCTGATTGATGCTGCTACATGCCCCATTGCAAACCATGTAGCATTGGGGCATGTTGTAGGCATTCCAGAGGTGGCACCTGTTGCTAACCGGGAACCGGCGATATTGCACCGCTGCCTGGTTAGCAACCTGCGGCTAAAGATAGGTGCAGCAAAAGATGGCCTATCTTTACCCATGGGAGCTAACTGGGCAGCGGCTCAATATTGCTAATGTCTGGTTAGCTTCTGCAGTGGCAGAGGCTGTGGGGCAAACCTGGATATTCAATGCTGGTGGCCGGATATGGCCCCAGCATTGAATATCCAGGTTATCTCTTCAGCACTGGTGGCTAGCCGCTGTAATCGCGCTAGCTGCTGGCGCTGAATATTGGGTTCCTGCTTCTTTTTCAAAGCTTTTGGGGAGGCATTTAAAATGGTTTCATGACCTACCTCTTGTTTTATAATTGTGGGCTTCAATGATTTTCCACCTGCCTGGATGTTCCTCCTTAGCCCTAGTCCTTTTCTTTCCTATCACTCACTCTTCCTTCAATCTATTTCGCTCATTGTCATTATCTGTATTTGTTGAATTTAACCGATGTTGTGTCATGCTTCTTTTCTTGTTTTTGTTGGCCTCATCTTTATGATGTTTCTTTCTCCTTCCTCTCCTATCTGTGGCTTTATTCTGTTGTTGCTGTTTTCCTGCCTGTCTTTTCATCTTTTTTGTGCTTTAATTGACTATTTTTTTATATTACAGAGAATCCATAGAAACATGGTGGACCCAATCCAGGAAGGCGAATAGTGAGGCTGTGCGATCCAACGGGATGTCCAGCCCCACTATCCACCCTCAACCTACTCCACCTCCTTGTCACGCTGTACGTATAGAATTGCTGTGCATGCTGCGGGGAACAGTGACGGCACAGGGTGGAGAGTGGGTGGAGCATGGGTGGGCCAACCCCTGGGCATACAGGGCCGATTCCGGTGACGACCCTGTAAGTCTGGGTATCGCCAGGGGGATACCCTGCTTATTCCACCTCTGAGGTGGAATAAGTGCGGGGCGCCCTTCCAATCCTACCCAGCAGCCCCCTCCCCCAGAGCCCGGCAGCCCCCACCCGGAGCAACAGGACACCCGCAGTGAGTCCCTGTCGCCCGATCCGGGCTCTGGCTGCCCCAGTCAGGGGTTGGGTGGTGGAGTGACAGGGGGGGCCCTGCGGCAGTCAGTTGGACCATTAGATAATAGAGGGGTAAAAGGGGCCCTAAGAGGGGACAAGGCCATAGTGGAGAGACTGAATGAATTCTTTGCTTCAGTCTTTTCTGAGGAAGATATAGAGATGTTACCCATGACTGAAATGGTATTTAAGGTGATGCCGTAGAACAATTGAAAGAAATATTGATACACCAGGAAGATGTATTACAACTATTTGATAAACTGAAGAGTAGCAAATCACCTGGATCGGATGGAATACAACCCAAGGGTGTTGAAAGAACTGACGTATGATATTGCAGACCTACTATTATCTGTGAACTATCATTAAAATAATCTGTAATACTTGAAGATTGGAGGATGGCCAATATAATACCAATTTTTAAATAGAGCTCCAGGGGTGATCTGGGAAACTAGAGATCGGAGAGCTTGACGTTAGTACTGGGAAAAATGGTAGAAATCATTATAAAGATCAAAATTAATGAACATGTTCATAGTCATGGCTTAATGGAGACAGCCAACATGGTTTTAGCCAAGGAAGTTCTTGTCTTACTAATCTGTTGTTTTTTTGAAGGAGTAAATAAACAGGTAGACAAAGGTGGGTCGAATTTCAGAAAGTCTTTGACAAGGTCCCTCATGAGAGACTCTTGGATAGGAGGCCGTGTACTATTGTGGATCAGGAACTGCTTAAAAGATAGAAAGCAGAGGGTAGGGCTAAATGGCCAATTTTCCCAATGGAGAAAGGTGAATAGTGGAATACCCCAGGCATCTGTGCTGGATCCGCTGCTTTTTAACATATTCATAAATGACCTGGAAATGGAAATTACGAGTGAGGTAATCAAATTTGCAGATGACACAAAATTATTCAAAGCTGTTAAAACCCATAAGGATTGTGAAAAATTGCAAGAGGACCTTGATAAATTGGAAGACTGGATGTTCAAATAGAAGATGAAATTTAATTTGGAGAAGCAAAGTTATGCATCTAGGAAAGAACAACCCTAACTATGGTTACACAATGCAAGGTTCCATATTAGGAACCACTACCCAAGAAAAAGATTTAGACGTCATCGTGGATAACATGTTGAAACCCTCCGCCCAGTGTGCAGGGGCAGCCAAGAGAGCTAATAGAATACTAGGTATCATAAGGAAAGGAATGGAGAATAAAACAAAGGATATTGTAATGCCTCTGTATCGTTCCATGATGTGACCGCACCTTGAATAGTGTGTGCAATTCTGGTCGCCGTATCTTAAAAAGGATATAGTGTTATTAGAAAAGGTACAGAGAAGAGCCACCAAAATGGTAAAGGGGATGGAGGGATACTCCTATGAAGAGAGGCTAAAAAGATTAGGGCTCTTCAGCCTGGCAAAGAGACGGCTAAGGGGAGATATGATAGAAGTCTATAAATTAATGAACGGAGTGGAACGGGTAAACCTAGATTGATTGTTCATGCCATCAAAATATAGAAAGACTAGAGGACATACACTGAAGCTACAGGTTAACCTATTTAAGACTAATAAGAGTAAATATTTTTTCACTCAACGTATAATCAAAATCTGGAATTCATTACCATAGGTTGTAGTAAAAGCTGTTAGTGTAGCTGGGTTTAAAAAAAGTTTGGACAAGTTCCTGGAGGAAAGATCCATAAACCATTATTACAGGGGACCCAGGATATCCACTGCTTGCCCCAGTACAAGCATTGTAGAACCTGTGTCTTTTGGGGAAACTGCTAGGTACTTGTGACCTAGATTGGTCACTGTTGGAAACAGGATACTGGGCTTGATGGACCTTGGTTTGACCCAGTATGGCATATCTTATGTTCTTATGAATATCTCAGCCACTGCAATTAACATGGTTAGCAGGTCTGCTAAGTGTGTTATTTGCTTTGAATTATTGTCCCCACCCTTTTTTTGGTCAGGTGTAAATTTGTGCCTGTGCATTTGAGCTCTAGTAGGGCCAAATCTCGGATCCTCTTTTATAACAGGACATAGGACTCTATGCTTCCCTTATAAAATAGGAGGCTTTTTTGGATTTTTCACCTAGGCATCCTGGTATAAAATTGGCAGTACATATGGATGGTACCAAGTCCTAACAAGCCCTAAAGATGGTATATCAAGAAACTAAGGGACTAATATTCAGCGGTGGCAGCGGCTAGCTGCTGCTGCTGCAATTTAGATCTGGATACTCAATGCTGGGGCTATATCCGGCCACGGCATTGAATAGCCGGGTTGCTCGAATTGCAGTGAAGCTAACTGGGTAGTGGTGATTCTGTGCTGCAATCCGGTTAGCTTCAGGGGTGAAAGTTAAGTCAACCTTTACTGTGACTGACTTTTACTGCTTTGCCAAAACCGGGCAGCGGCTCAATATTGCTGCTGCCTGGTTATCGTCAGGTACCATCCCCACAACACTCCAATAATATCCGGTTAGCATTGCAGCATGTAGCGGCAGCACCCGCAGATATTCACCAACACTATCCATGTTAGTGCCACTGAATATCCCAAGCTAAGGGGATTAACACGGTTTGCAGATTTACCAAGGGGGATGTTTACTAAACTGCGGTAATGCATCATAATGCGCGTTATGTAACGTTAATGATCGTTAACGCATCATAACGTGCGTTATGATGCGTTAACGATCGTTAACATTACATAACGAGCGTTATGATGCGTTAACGATCGTAAAGTTCCGCGGCGCGGTAAAACACCGCAGAAGGTGGAGAGAGGGCGGAGAGAAGGTGTCAGTGGGCGGAGAGTGGGCAGGGAGAGGCTCCCTTCACACTAACCACTGATCTGAAGAGCTGAATCCTAACGCAATTGAAAACCTGCCGTTAAAGGCACATTACAGGGGAGAGAAACCATTTTAGTGTCAGCAATGTACAGCCCAGGCAGGGAAACCTAAAAAAGTGATAAGTGTGATACATGTGCACAGAACAAAAGGGCACATAAACACTGAAAATGACCTCAACAAACTGGAAAAAACCATAACCAAGCTGGCCAATAGTGTTATTAATGAGAAACATCCACCCCCCCCCCCGAGTAAGCTCCATATAAAAGATATAAATCGTGGAAGGGTCTATACTCCGGCCCCATACAAGGTAAAAGAGCCCACAGTGAAATAGCGCTGATCAGGGCTTTCCCCTCCATCGGACAGGGTTCCTATGGCATGTACATGTCCTGCAACATCAGGGCGGGCATGTCGGAATGGCAACTGGACAGATGCCGGAAAAGGGGATACAGAGGGCCTCAGGCGGCACATGGTGTGGTGGAGCTGGGCCACAGTGCGGACTAGGGTGATGCCTAGGTGGCCCATATGAATGCTGAAACAGCAGAGCAGCCAGACAACAACTGCTGAAGGCCCACAGTGTCACAGGGGATAGTACCCAACAGCTACCCCCAAGGGCACGGAACATTGGCAGGCGGGGCTGGGGGGGAGCGTGGACGTCTATGCAGGCACCCCTACATCAGAACCCACACCATAGGCAGCCGCCTACCTGCACACTAGATGGCCTGAGACTGCGCACCACCAGCACCACCAGCAGAAGGGCATGTCAGCATGGTGGCTGAGGGATACTGGTGGTGGAGGGGGCAGTGGCAGCTGCCCAGAGCAGACCGTGGCCTAGCCCTGTGTAGGTGGGTGCCGTGTACTGCAACAGACGGGCCCTGTCTGACGAACAGTCATGGTATTACCAAGGAATATACTGACTCTGTGACAATAAGGTGGTGAAGTGTACAAAACCAGTCTATTCAGAAGCAGAAGGTCACAGGTTCAAGTCCCAGCTGTGGTTCCTGCCAACCTAGTCCCCATATTTTACCCACTACTACAACATGCTAATACAGACAGCACCTTTATTGCAGATGACGTAAACATGCCCAAGACACCCACATTTTACCCTACAGAGCACAGACACCATAAACATGTACATTACCTAGAGCAGAGTCTCCCAAATGCAGTCCTGGAGGGCCAAACACCATTCAGGTTCCATGCTGCCTCTAATAAAGATGCCTGTGCTGCATAATAATGCACCACCCCCATGGTATGCAGATGTATCTCATGCATATTCATGAGGGACAGCATGAAAACCCGAACAGTGTTTGGCACACCAGGACTGGATTTGGGAAACTCTGCCGTAAAGCAGCAGCCAACGGGGGCAGACACACCCACACCCACAGGCTCAATTAGCCAATGCCCCCTGGAGAGACAGGACATTGGCCCTGCGTGCATCTCCCAATACTAGCACTTGCATACCTTAGCAATGCCACCCTACACCTGGGAATATGGTACACAGCTATCAAAAGGTTGCTATGGTTACTGGCAGATAGCAATTCCTACATTAAGCACAGTTTGCTGAGTGAGCTCCATCATAGCAACCTTTCTGATGTCTGTGGGGTGTGCTTCAGGTCTGGTCTCTGACAGTGTTTACCACCCTGGGGAGTGACCCCCAACAGTTTTGCGTACCATATCCATTCCTGCACTGTGCCCAGGACTGGTGTGGTAGCCAGGGCTGCTAAACACCTCTATAGTAGCACAATGCTGGCATAGGTGTGGGAGTGTGTGTCTGTCTATCCAGTGTGTGGTGGCTGCAAACACCCTCCACAGCCCACACTGCCAGTACTGTTGCCAGTATTGGCCTGCCAATGTGCATAATGAGGAGCAAGGTACCATGGGTATAGCCCGGATAGGGTGGCCTGGCCAGGATGCATCTGCACAGGGCATAGGGCAATGGTTGGGACATTGTAGTGCCCGGCCACCACCTGCACAGACAGGGTGGCCACAGTATGTCCTGCTGGGAGTTCACTCTCACCCTGACTGAGCAGTGACCACGGCATGGCTAGGTTCCCCCATAGTGCCCTATAATATTTCTTTCATGT
Organism: Ichthyophis bannanicus; assembly: GCA_033557465.1. NCBI lineage: Eukaryota > Metazoa > Chordata > Amphibia > Gymnophiona > Ichthyophiidae > Ichthyophis > Ichthyophis bannanicus. Next base: position 1,608,174,225 of record CM066031.1, read on the forward strand.
GATATTTCTGGGTTCCCTTTTGGGGCCCAATCACTGACTTATCTGGTTGGGGTGTATGCATCTCCTCCAGGAACATGCCCTATGAACTAGCTAGCAGACTGTCTGCAGCCAGTATGTGTCTTGCTGGAACACCTTGCAGGGTGCAGTGGCTGCAGGAGAATATCAGATTGTGGTGGGGTGCAGCTGAGTATTTCCAGGCCTAATGTCTGTCTGCTATTGCTTTATCGATGTGTATAGAGCTGCATTGACTGCCCTGTAGGGTGTCTGTTACCCAGCAGAACTGCGGTTGGTGGTCCCCTCTACTGCTGCCATTGCAAGGATGTAAAACGTGGATCTGTCGGTTGGAGACCCTGTTTCCCACCCACAGCCCCAGAGGGTGGGTTGGGTGGTGGTACATAATCTGCCTATGGGTCCATAAGGGTTAAACCTGACTAAGAAATACAGATGCATCCAAAGTGTGTCTGCAGGAACTACCTATCTCACACACTAGCACTGCTGGGGACCTACAGCATGGCCTATTTCTGCCATGGAAGGTGCTATGGACCTGGTGCTGGGCGCCCCACCGCACCCTCAGGGTGAGCACAGTACCCGCACAATGTGACGGTGTGTAGCTACTCTGTGCCAATAACACACATGGTCAGTTCCCCCTACCAGGCCGAGGTGCTGTGGGGGTGCATACCCTATCTTGTGTTCATCTGTAGATGGCTGATTTGTATGTGCAGTGCATCATGGGTATGGGTGGGCTAACTCTATCCTGATGACCACAGCAGACTGTTTGTGTGGTGACGTGCAGTCCTTCTGCAGCCAGCCAGGGGCTTGCTAGCAGCTATAGAGCTGTAGCCCACTGGTTACGTCACTGACTGTGGAGCTAGAGGTCATGGGTTCAAACCCACAGTGGGGTTATTTGATAGGGCTGTCCAAAGCATTATCTAGTTTTAATGTACATTAGTGCTGCCAGCAAAAACACCCTCAGTGTACTGTACCCATAAGGTGCCTCAGAGGGCGCTCTATAGGGCACCTTATGGTTACCAGCTATATAAGGTGCACTATACGGTATCCTATGGAGCGACTTATAGGGTGCCGTGGCAGACAGTGCACTTTATAATGTGCCCTATGGAGTGCCTTATAGGGTGCCTTATGCAGCACCTTAGGTTACGGCACGTGAGGGTGTGTTTGCTGGCAGCAATTAATAAAATACAAATAAAGTGCGGCAGGAAACAATACTTAAATGTCAAAGCTGATGCCTCAGCCAGCCTTAAGTATTAGGCACACTGGGGATCAAACTCATGACCCCTATACCATCAGTTAGTGTCTTAACCATTGTGCTACACTGCTGTTCCTCCTTGTGTGTTAGCGCACCTACTTAAGATTTCCATGCGTTAAAATGCACAGTGCTGTCATCAAAAACAGTGCTATGACCTTGCCGTGCCTCATAGGGCACCCTATATGGCGCCCTATAGGTCACCCTTTAAGCAACATTGTAGGGTGTCTTGGCGGACAGTGCACTTTAAAATGTGCCCTCTGGGGTACCTTATGCAGCACCTTATGTTACAGCGCTTTGAGAGTGTGTTTACTAGCAGCAGTAATTAAAATGCCTCATAATGCAATATTACACATAACAGGTAGTGCCTCAGCCAGCCTTATTCATTGGGCACAGTGGGGGATTGAACCCATGACCCCTGCACCATCAGTCAGTGTCTTCACCATTGTACTGCAGCTCTGTTCCTCTGTTTGCACATCAGCGCGCCTGCTTATGCTTCCCGCATGTGTTTCTCGTGCGCTACTGTGCGCGGCGCACATTAGCACACAATCCCAGTTTGCTATGTTAAGACTGAAACGCCCACTCCTTATATGGCATCCTGCACACTAGCGCCGGGCGCACATTAGGACGGTTTAGTAAACATACCCTTAACTGTGTTAATCCCTTTACGTATCGGGCCCTAAATAAACTAAACTAATTTTATGGCGGGCAACCTATTTGTGAAAGCTATTTTATAAAGATTCATAAGTGTCTACATGTCTTTATAAATCACTAAAGGCAAAGTGGAAGAAATAGGAACTAGACTGAACCTGCGATGTGTACTTCTACTCGGGAGCAAGTGTAAATGTTCTTGCATAAATAAAGTACATGCAGATTTATAAAGTTTTTGTGTAAATCATTACTCTGCCCAACCTGTGCCTCTGAACACCCTTACTTTTAACCCTGGAATTACTGAGATTTTTTGCACACACTGAATACCGTTGGGGTCATAAATGACCCCATGACAAATTTTAATTGTTAACCATGGAAATTTTAAAATAAACAGACAAAATATTATTCTGAATTTATCATAAAATTACATGAAGAAGAGTTGCCATGAAATTAGTTTTTGCATGCACTTGATGAACACAGTAAAGTACTACAGTCATTTGCATGAGACACAGACAATTTCTGAATGTTCTTTGCAAACATTGCGCTTGCAGGATGAGCAAACTATGTTGCTTTTCTTGTCTTTTTCTCTGGAACAGTAGTGACACCTTGCCCTTTTCTTTGGGATCCCGACATTGCAAACAGCATCAGTGGCTTCTTCAATGCTGGAAGAAGTCTCGCTGCAATTACTTTGAAGCAGCTGCTTTCCTAATTCCAAGAGGAATAGATGACGTCTGTGCTTTGACTTGGACTGCCATTCTGGATTTAGTGACATCCAAACAATGAAGGCGTTCAAAGCACTGATGTCCAACATGTTGTAGAAGATTGTCACTGGCCAGCGTCTTGTCATTCGTTTTGTGGTATACGTGCGCAACATTTGATCTGCCATATCTACTCCACCTTTACTAGAATTATAGTCCAAGATCATGCGTGGTTTTTTGTCTGGACGTGTGTTATCTACTTCTTGATCATGCAAACTGCTCAGAAGAACAACCACTTTTCCTTTCTTCGGGCAATAGGAAACCAGAGTGGCGTCATCGCGAAAGGCAAACAGTGAAGTGAATACCTCTCGGCCCTTTGCTGTCACAAATTCTGGAGGTAATTCTTTTCTGTTCTTTCGAATTGTCCCCAAAAGTGTCATTTGTTTTTCTAGCAATTTCCGTGACAGGGCTAAATTGCAGAAGAAATTGTCAACAGTAACATTTCTGCCAGATCGCGTCAATCCTTCAGTGAGTTGCAGAACAACCCTTTCACTCTATTTTATTTATTTATTTTACTGTTTTTCTATACCGCACTATTTATCATCAGCGCAGTTCACAAGTAACAAAAGTTGAACAATGTAGACCAGTCAAACATTGAACTTACAATGAACAGGGAAAATAAACATGGTGAACAGGTGAACTATGTACACTATTTACAGATTAGTATAAGGGTGACACAGGATATTTGGCAATATGTACGAGATACAGTTACGTACAGTTACTCTGATTCTGTTCCCTGTTTTGTCCGAGTTCCCTTCCTGTATATATTTGAAGACGCAGAACATATGACGTTGCACTGTCACACAACATCCATAGCTTTATGCCATATTTCCCAGGTTTGCTGGGAATATATTGTCTGAACGGAACACGGCCACGAAATGTAAGCAATTGCTCATCCATGGTAACATTTCACCAGGAACAAAGGCGTCACTTAGAGTTGCTTCCCAGGTATCAAAAACGTGTCTGATTGGAGCAAGCTTATCCACGCCTCATTGTTCACATCTGTTGGTTGCATCATCAAATCTGAGAGCACAAGAAATTTGCTGAAAACGGTTATGGGCCATATTTTTGCCGAAAACAGAACGACCATCTTCAAGGTTCCACAACTGAACTATGGATTCATTTCGTGACTTGTACACGCCTGAGAGGATCAGAAGTCCAAGAAAACGTTGAAATTCTCCATCTGTCAAATCTTTCCACGTGTCGTCATAAATGAGTCTTCCTTGTTTGCTCGTCCACATCATGAATTCATTCATTCAGTTCTTCCTCATGAACAAGTGGAATGCTGCGAGAGGGCCATCAACATTTCGTACAGCATACCTTGTAGGACCTTTTTGAACGGGCATGACATTAGCTCTGGCGTATCTTCCAGCAGCTTGCTTTATAGGTTTCCTGTTCCATGATTTGGCATCCTTATATACATAGGCTTTAATGGCAACATTTGTGCTTATAGTTAATGACCTCTTAGCTCCTCTACGACCACAACTAAGATTACTCACAGATGATACTGATACTGAGGACTCCTGCCTTCTTCCCCGTACAGCACAGCCTTGACCTTTGCCTCGACCTGTAAGCTGACTCTTTGCTGCAGGCGATGTTACCGGCTCAACATCAGTCTCACATTCACTTGGCGACCAACTGCTGTCGCCATCTGAATCATGACTTGCATCATCAGATTTATCACCCAAACTTGGCTGATATGCTTCTTCGCTTGCTGAATATGCTGCATCATCAGACGACTCAGAGCCGTCACTGTCAGCATCTCGTTGCAATATTTCTCTTACTTGGGCAGCTGAATACTTTCATTTTGACATCATAAACAATAACCTAAAATAAATAAACAAAGATAAAGTTGAATAAAACGCAAAGCAGTTTTACTATAGGTGTACAATAATCGTGATGAACAAGCTGAAAGCCTTTAGTTTTCATCAGAAATAATGAGAGAACGTATGATATCAATTACAGAAAATGTGTAATTTTCATAAAATAAGAGTACAAAAAATAAATGATACATAATTAATGATAAATACCTTTGTCAGATCAAAAAATTCACAAAACTGCAAATTGTATCACAATCCAAACCGGATGTAAGCAACTGGGGTCACAAATGACCCCACTGGTACTCTGTGCTGCAATTCATCACTAGCATCACCTAGCAGATGAAAATTATTCCTCTCATGGTGCAATATAAAGAGAATACTGACATGTGAAAAGTCATAAAAAGATTGCATTCTTGAACAACTAGTTTCCGAGATACGCGTTGTGAAACTTGCAGTGGGGTCACTTTTGACCCCATCGGTACTCCCAGGGTTAAATATGTAATCCCTGGGGTAATTTTATGTCCATCATCTGCCGGTAGGATGATGGTGTCAGAGAAAACAAACAGAAGCTTCAGTGACATCATCACTGGAACTGATACTGGAGCACCTAGGAGTACCCTCCAGTTTAATCACTCACAAAGCAGATGAAGAAACCCTTCATAGAAAAAAAAGGCCCAAAGCCACACCAGCCAAGTTCTGTTTTCATTAAAGACTTTTTTTTATTTTTATTTTTTCACGCGCAACAGCACGGAACCAACAGAACAAATTGCAACCTGACCGAAACCTCTTCAACAGGTATGTACAGCAGAATTCTCTTTAGATATGTACAGCAGAATCCAGACTAGGTGGGTCCTGGACTGGTCTAGCAGGATCTCAAAAAAGAAAATTAATGGAAAATAAAATTTCACTTTCCAGAGCATACGGCTAGACCAGTCCAGACAAGTGGGAAGTACCAAAACTACTCCTCCACCAGTTGGGAAGAAACTGCCCCAGCAAGCACTCAAGATCGGAGGAAAAGCCTAGTGGTTGGGGGAGGGGCAGCAGCCTGAGACCAGAAAGATCAGAACTCAAATCCCACTGACACTCACTGTGGCTATAGGCAAGTCACTTAACCCTCCATTGCCTCAGGTGCAAACTTCCATTATACGCTCTGTGGGGATAGGGAAATACTACAGTACTTGATTGTAACTTGTCTTGATTTAATACTGGAAAGGCATCATCTAAATAATAATAACAAATGAATACAACAATCCTTTTAAGGTACAGAAGTGTCTTTATGCTTGAAAACTCCTTTATAAAATTACCCTCGTAGTAATCACTAAGAAAACAATGCAGTTCAATAAATAGGTTTCAAGGAAGAATATACAATGAAGAACATGCAATACACCTCTAAATCATTAAGACGCCGCACTGGGGATGGGGAGTGGGGAGGAGACCATATCTCTTGGAATTATTTCCAATCCCAGCACGTATTGTATGTGTGCATCTGTGTTTGTGAAGAGGAGAACTGAAAAGAGGGGAGATCCAGTTTGAAAGGAGCAATGCCCTAGCTGTTATGTTTTATTGAAGAAATTGGAACTGCTTCTCCCAAAGCACTGGGCCATTTCTTTTCAGGAAATGATTTCTCTGAAACTCCCAGCCTGATTTGGCCTATTTTTTAACCCGATGCGTCTTTTTCATTGACTTATTCCCATCCCTCCTGCCATATTTGATACTTGTTGTTAGATTTTTGGATAATTATTTAAATTGACAGACATTCTCAAGTCCTTATGTATAGTATAACTTCATTCCAATATCGGTTGGGTCGGAAAGAATAATTTAAAAAATAACAGCATAAATAGGTTTGTCTCCACTGCTAGGGATTGCAGGCCCACAATTTTATTGCCTGAAATATCAATATGTGTGCTCATAGTTTTCCAGCTACTCTTTCCAAGCTTATCTACACTATACTCTGCATGGCCTCATAAATACTCCCAATGTCTGCTCTCTTAGTTAAGTGTAGCCTAATTCAAATGAACTCTTCACTTTTGAAATTTTTTCTACAATCTTCCAAGGTTCAAAATAGTGCAATGTGATAGGCTTTTCCTCCGATCTTGTGTTCCACTCCATAGTGAGAGAAGGGGATAGATTAAAATATAATACAAAATCCTTGGCACAGATTTATAATGTTGTGCTTCATTAGATTCTATATACAACTTTGAGTCCCATTTTGGTGGGGAGGGGGGGGAAAGACAGCAGAGAAGTTAAAACAAAATTAATCTTCATTTGTTTGCTGAGGGTGATATCCAAAATCAATCAATTTCCCCCATCCACTCTTCCTTGAGTTTAAACACCAGTTCATTTAGGCTATGAATCTTTCAGTGGGTTTCATTTTTCCTCTCGCTAAAAGTTATGTACCAAACTCCAGTACTGTTTTTTAAAATTCTATATACTCCCCCAGCCTCCATTGTGTCTGTCGCATACCATTTTGACGGAATTCACAGTGGATCCATTTATAGCAAGAGGACAAAATCAAAATAAACTTAAATATATTTTATATATTAACAAATAGAGGAGGGTGACTTGCATGGAGTGGAGGATAAACAAAGGCATAGAGGGAAGTGACCTGCACGGAGGGGTTGGTACAACTACTCTAGCCACCTTATGAGCAGACTAGATGGACTATGCTGATCTCTATCTGCTGTCATATACTATGTTACTAAATATATATTAATATCTCTAAAACCAGCTTTTTTGCCTTTAGATATTGAGTCATGTATGTGGCCTTTCCTTTCCCTTACTATGCACAATGTGGGGGGGGGGGGAGGGGGAGTTGCAGCAGTCCCCAGATTTAAAGCAGCCGTAACTATATATTGCAGTCTTATCTATGTTCTCAGTTGGGACTCTGATAAGCTCTGATATATCGGCTTTATAGCACAGCTCCTTGGTTCTTTTATTTAATCAGATGCACTGCTCTGAGTCTGTGAGAAGAACCTTTGGCTTGTCTGCAGTTTTTCCTGTTTTCTGTTTCCCTGTCTGTTTGGTGCTAGCAGGCAGAGGCTTGGTCAGCTTGCTGGGTGGAGGCTCTTCCCCCTAAAAGACCAGCAGCTTTACACGCGACCATGGGGGTGGTCCAAAGGGGTGCATCCAAAGGGGCTGGACACGCCCCTTTGATGCCCCTTCGGAGCACTGGAGGTGACCGTAGAATGGTCCCGGAAATGTTTGGACACTTAGGGGTATGTTTACTAAACTGCGCTCATGTGCGCGGCGCACATTAGCGTGCTCTAAGGTACCTTAGTGCACGCTAATGATGCGTATTTGTGCCCCGCACAGGTGCGCGCCGCACTAAAGTGCCCGCTCATGTGTGCGGCGTGCTGATGTGCGATAAAGGCGTGGAAAGGCTCCCGGAGGGCGGAGGAAGGCTTCCAAGGGGCGGAGAGAAGGGGTCAATGGGTGGAGAGTGGGAGGGGAGAGGATCCCCGCACACGAGCGGGGCTGAAATTCAAGTAAAAAAATACTGCAAGTGAAAACCTCGCGGTAGAGCCGATTTAAAGGGAAGAGAAACCATTTCTGTCAGCAATCTACAGCAAAACCAGGGAAACCTACAAAACAGTGATAAGTGTGATACATGTGCACGGTACAAAACTACAAATAAACATTGAAAAGGACCCCAACAAAATTTTAAAAAATTATAATCAAGCTGGGCAATAGTGATAGTAATGGGAAACATCAAAAAACACTCCCAAGAAAGCCGCAAAAAATAAATATGAATTTTAGAAGGGTCTACGCTCCGTCCCCATACAAGGTGAATGATCCCACAGTGAAATAGCACTGATCAGGGTTTCCCTCTCCATTGGACAGGTTACCTATGGCATGCACATGTTCCACAACAGCAGGGCGGGCAGGTCGGAATGGGCAACTGGACAGATGCTGGGAAAGGGGATACAGAGGGCTACAGGCGGCACATGCTGTGGTGCAGCTGGGGCACAGTGCGGACTAGGCAGATGCCTAGATGGCACTTAGGAATGCTGAAACTGAACAGCAGCCAGACAGCAACTGATGAGGGCCCAACATGGGCACGAGAGTGTTTAGCACAGTGTCACAGGGGATAGTACCCAGCAGGTACCCCCTAGGGCACAGAACATTGGCAGGAAGTGATTGGGGGACGTGCGGACAGATATGCAGGCGCCCCTATCCCAGAACCCGCACTATAGGCAGCCACCTACCCGCACACAGGATGGCCTGAGACTGCATACCACCAGCACCACCAGCAGAAGGGCATGTCAGCATGGTGGCACAGGGGTACTGGAGGTGGAGGGGGGCAGTGGCAACTGCTCAGAGCAGACCATGGCCTAGCCCTGTGTAGCTGGGTGCAATGCACTGCAACAGACAGGCCCTGCCGGACAAACAGTCATGGTATCATCAGGGAATGCACTGTCTCTGTGGCAACACGGTGGTGCAGTGCACACAACCAGTGTGTTTGGAGACAGAAGGTCACAGGTTCAAGCCCCAGCTGGGGCTCCTGCCAATCCAGTCCCCATATTTTACCCACAACTATATCGTGATAGTAAAGACGAACCTTTATTGCAGAGAACATAAGCATGGCTCAAGCACCTCTATTTTACCCTACAGAGCACAGACACCAGAAACATGCACATTACCTAGAGCAGATTCCCCCAAATGCAGTCCTGGAGGGCCACAAATCCTTCAGGGTTTATGCTGTCTCCAATCTGAGGATGGAGCAGTACTGGTGGTGGAGGTGGCAGCAGCTGGTGGCAATAGCAGACCATGGCCTAGCCAAGTCCAGGTGGGTGCCGTGCACTGCAACAAACAGGTCCTGTTGGATGTACAGTCATGGACTCCCCAGGGAATACAGCATGTCTGTGCCAACACAGTGGTGCAGTGCACACAGACAGTGTGTGAAAGAACAGAAAGTCACAGGTTCAAAGCCCAGCTGGGGCTACTGCCAATCCAGCCCACATATTTTTCCCACAACTAAACCGTGATAGTACGGACAAACCTTTATTGCAGAGAACATACGCATGGTTAATACGCCTATATTTTACCCCACCGAGCACAGACACCATAAACAGGCGCATTACCTAGAGCAGAGTCTCCCAAATGCAGTCCTGGAGGGCCAAACACCATTCAGGTTTCATGTTGCCTCTAATAAAGATGCCTGTGCTGCATATCTATGCCCACCCCCATGGTATGCAGATGTATCTCATGCATATTCATGAGGGACAGCATGAAAACCCGAACAGTGTTTGGCACACCAGGACTGGAGTTGGGAACCTCTGCCGTAAAGCAGCAGCCAACAGGGGCAGACACACCCACACCCACAGGCCCCATTGGCCAATGCCTCCTGGAGAGGCAGGACATTGGGCCCTGCGTGCATCTCCCAATAATAGCGCTTGCATACCTTAGCAATGCCACCCTACACCTGGGTATACGGTACACAGCTATCAAACGTTTGCTATGATTACTGGCAGATAGCAATTCCTACGTTAAGCACAGTTTGCTGATTGAGCTCCATCATAACAGTCTTTCTGATGTCTGCGGTGTGTGCTTCAGGTCTGGTCTCTGACAGTGTTTACCACCCTGGGGAGTGACCCCCAACAGTATTGCGTACCATATCCATGCCTGTACTGTGTCCAGGACTGGTGTGGTGGCCAGGGCTGCTAAACTCCTCTAGAGTAGCACAATGCAGGCATAGGTGTGGGAGTGTGTGTCTGTCCATCCAGTGTGTGGTGACTGCAAACACCCTCCACAGCCCACACTGCCAGCACTGTTGCCAGTATTGGCCTGCCAATGTGCATAATGAGGAGCAAGGTACCATGGGTATAGCCCGGAAAGGGTGGCCTGACCAGGATGCATCTGCACAGGGCATAGGGCAATGGCTGGGACATTGTAGTGCCCGGCTACCACCTACACAGACAGGGTGGCCACAGCATGTCCTGCTGGGAGATCACTCACACCCTGACTGTGCAGTGACCACGGCATGGCTAGGCACCCCCATAGTGCTATATAGTATTTCTCTCATGTGATATTTATGAGTTTCCTTTTGGGGCCCAGTCTCTGACTTATCTGCTTGTTGTGTATGCTGACATCCCAGTTCTGGGTGCATGCATTTCCACCAGGAACATGCACTATGGACTAGCTAGCAGACTGTTTGCAGCTGGTATGTGTCTTGATGGAGCGCCTTGCAGGTTGCAGAGGCTGAAGGCTTGCTGCAGAAGCATATCAGAAAGTGGTGGGGTGCAGTTTAGCATATCCAGGCCTAATGTCTGTCTGCTATTGTGTTATGGATGTGTACAGAGCTGCATTGACTGCCCTGTAGGTGTCTGCTCCCCAGCAGGACTGGGGTGGATGGTCCCCTCTACTGCCACCATTGCAGGGAGGTAGAGTGTGGATCTGTTGATGGGAGACCCTGTTTACCACCCTCAGCCCTGGAGGAGGAGGGTGGTGGTACATAATCCTCCTAGGGGGTCCATAGGGGCTACACCTGACTGAGATATACAGATATATCCAAGGTGTGTCTGCAGAAGCTACCTATCTCCCACATTAGCACTGCTAGGGACCTGCAGCATGGCCTATTTCTGCTATGGAAGGTGCTGTGGACCTGGTGCTGGGCGTCTCACCGCACCCTCAGGGTGAGGACAGTACCCGCACAATGTGACGGTGTGTAGCTACTCTGTGCCAGTAAAACACATGGTCAGTACCCTCTACCAGGCCGAAGTGCTGTGAGGGTGCACATGGTCAGTTCCCCCTACCAGGCCGAGGTGCTGTGGGGTGCATACCCCATCTTGTGTTCATCTGTGGACAGCTGATTTGCATGTGCAGTGCATCATGGGTACGGGTGGGATAACCCTATCCTGGTGACCACAGCAGACTGTCTGTGTGGTGACGTGCAGTCCTTCTGCAGCCAGCCAGGGGCTTGCTAACAGCTATAGAGCTGTAGCCCACTGGTTACTTCACTGCCTGTGGGGCCATAAGTCATGGGTTCAAACCCACAGTGGAGTTATTTAATAGGGCTGCCCAAAGCATTATCTCTTTTTAATGTACATTATTGCTGCCAGCAAAAACACTCTGTGCGTACTGTACCCATAAGGTGCCTCAGAGGGCGCTTTATAGGGCACCCTATAGGGCACCTTATGGTTACCGTCCATATAAGGTGCACTATATGTTATCCTGTGGAGCGACTTATAGGGTGCCCTATAGGAGACATTTTAGGGTGCCGTGGCGGAAGTGCACTTTATGATGTGCCCTATGGAGTGCCTTATAGGGTGCCTTATGCGGCACCTTCAGTTACGGCACGTGAGAGCGTGTTTGCTGGCAGCAATTAATAAAATACAAATAAAGTGCTGCAGGAAACAATACGTACATTGCAAAGCTGATGCCTCAGCCAGCCTTACGCATTAGGCACACTGGGGAGCAAACTCATGACCCCTGTATCAGCAGTCAGTGCCTTAACCATTGTGCTACACTGCTGTTCCTCCTTGCATGTCAGCGCACCTACTTCAGATTTCCATGCATTTAAATGCACAGTGCTGCCATCAAACACAGTGCTATGACCTTGCTGTGCCTCATAGGGCACCCTATATGGCGCCCTATAGGCCACCCTTTCAGCAACATTGTAGGGTGTCGTGGCGGACAGTGCACTTTAAAATGTGCCCTCTGGGGTACCCTATGAGGCGCCTTATGCAGCACCTTATGTTACAATACTTTGAGGGTGTGTTTGCTGGCAGCACTAATTAAAATAAAAATAAAATGCCCCTACAGCAATATTACCTATAACAGGTAATGCCTCAGCCAGCCTTCTTCATTAGGCACAGTGGGGGATTGAACCCATGACTCTTGCATCATTGGTCAGTGTCTTAACCATTGTGCTACACTGCTGCTCCTCTTTGCATGTCAGCGCACCTACTTATGATTTTCTTTCCTTAAACTGCACAGTGCTGCCATCAAAAACAGTGCTGTGACCTTGCGGTACTCATAGGGCACCCTATAAAGCGCCCTATAAGCAACATTCTAGGGTGCCTTGGCAGACAGTGCACTTTAAAATGTGCCCTCTGGGGTACCTTATGGGGCACCTTATGTTACAGTGCTTTCAGAGTGCGTTTGCTAGTAGCAGTAATTAAAATAAAATTAATATGCCTCAGACTGCAATATTTCCTTTAACAGGTAATGCCTCAGCCAGCCTTCTTTATTGGGCACAGTGGGGGATTGAACCCATGATCCCTGCACCATTGGTCAGTGTCTTCACCATTGCACTGTGGCTCTGTTCCTGTGCGTGCACATCAGCGCGCCACTTATGCTTCCCGCGCAAGTTTCTCACGTGCTAATGTGCGCGGCGCACATGAGCGCACAGCGCACATTAGCGCATGATTAATCCCGGTTTGCTTTTTCAGACTGAAACGCCCACTCCTTATATGGCATCCCGCACACTAGCACGCCGCGCACCTAAAGCACAGTTACTTACCTTTAACAAGTGATCTCTGGGAACAGCAGGAATTAGTCCTCACATATGGGTACGTTGGTACCGACGGAGCCTGCGCGGGAACGCTCCCCAGCTTCCCAAAAAGGAAAGCTTTTGGGAACATCCCACAGTGCCTGCGCACTGCCTTCCCGCCTTTCCTAACCAACTCTCCTCAGTTCGAGTTTAAAGCTGAGACAATAGAGAGAGAGAGGAAAGGAAAGACAGAGAGAGATACAACTCCTAGGGGAGGTGGGAGGGATGTGAGGACTAATTCCTGCTGTTCCCAGAGATCACCTGTTACAGGTAAGTAACTGTGCTATCTCCAGGAACAAGCAGGAATGAGTCCTCACATATGGGGACTCCCTAGCTAAGATGCCTGGGAGATCCCCAAGGGTATGAGACCCTGAAGGGTTCCTCGTCTTCCTATGGATCTCAGGCATCCATTAAGGGAAGGAGGGCAGGAGTTGTTCAAGAATGGAACAGGTGTCTGAGGACAGCCTGACCAAACAAGGCATCCCGGCGGGAGTCCTTGTCCAAACAGTAATCGGCTGTGAAGGTATGAACCGGAGCCCAGGTGGCTGCTCGACAGATCTGGTCGATGGATACAGAATGAAGATGAGCCATAGAGGTGGCCATGGCCCTCACATTGTGAGCTGTGACATGGCCCTCCAGAGAAAGGTTCTTACTCTGGTAAGCAAAAGAAATACACTGAGCAATCCAATTGGACAGTGTTCTTTTAGAGACTGGAAGTCCTAAATGAGAAGGATCAAAAGCAACAAAAAGCTGGGAAGACTTTCTATGTTGCTGTGTCCTGTGTAAGTAAAAAGCAAGAGCTCTTTTACAATCTAGAGTATGAAGGTTCCTCTCTGCACTGGATGCATGAGGAGCTGGAAAAAAGACAGGTAAATATACCTCTTGATTAAGATGAAAAGGTGAGACCACTTTAGGCATAAAGTGAGGATTTGTCCTAAGGACTACCTTATCATGATGGAACCTTGTATAAGGTGGATTAGACACTAAGGCCTGCAGTTCACTGATGCGGCGAGCAGAAGTGACTGCAATAAGGAAAATAACCTTCCAGGAAAGAAATTTCAAGGAGGTAGTGGCTAAGGGTTCAAAAGGTGGCTTCATAAGCTGACCAAGAACCAAGTTTAAGTCCCATGCCACCGGAGGAGGTCGAATGGGAGGTTTAGTTAAAGTTAGGCCTCTCATGAATCTTGCAATAAGAGGATGAGAGGAAATAGGTTGTCCATTGAGAGGCTTAAGGGATGCTGCAATAGCACTCAAATGGACCCTTACTGAATTTGTTTTAAGGCCTGCATTGGAGAGATGCAGGAGATATTCCAATAGAGAATTCACAGGAAGTGCCAGAGGGTCAAGACCCTTTTGAGCACACCAAATGGAAAATCTTTTCCACTTAAAAGCCTAGGAACGCCTAGTGGAAGGTTTTCTGGAAGCATGGAGGATATCCTTCACTTGCTGAGAAAGATTGAAGTCTTGAAGGTCTAGGCCTTCAGTAACCAAGCTCTGAGGTGAAGGGACTTGGGATTTGGATGCCACAAAGTCCCTTCCTCCTGGGACAGAAGGTCTGGCGCAGCTCCCAAGTCCAGGGAGGGGGCTTGGGAGAGATGCAGAAGTAAAGGGTACCACACTTGGCGTGGCCAGCGTGGAGCTATGAGGATCATGGATCCTTGATCCCTCTGGAGTTTGAACAGAGTCTTGGGAATCAAAGGAATGGGTGGAAAGGCATAAAGGAAGCCCTGACCCCAATGAAGGAGGAAGGCATCCTTGGCCTGAGCACCCTGACATGGAATTCTGGAACAGAACCGGGGAAGTTTGGCATTCCACGGACTTGCAAAGAGGTCTATGTCCGGGGTTCCCCATTCCTGGAAGATTCTGAGTACCTGATCCATGTGCAGGGACCATTTGTGTGGAAGCAGAACTCGACTGAGTCTGTCTGCCCAAGAGTTTTGGATTCCTGAGAGGTATACTGCCAGGAGATGGATTTGATGCTCTCTGGTGAAGGCCCATAATCTTAGAGCTTCGTTGCAAAGCGACAGAGAGCCAGTTCCTCCTTGCTTGTTTATGTAAAACATGGCAACTTGACTGTCCGTATGAATGAGGTCTGTCTTGTAGCTGAGGAGGGTATGAAAGACCTTGAGAGCTAGGAACACTGCTCGAAGTTCCAAGTGGTTGATATGAAGAGAGGTCTCCTGTGGGGACCAAGTGCCTTGGGTGGAGAGGTCTTGTAGATGAGCTCCCCAACCTGTTTGGGAGGGATCTGTTGTGAGGGTTGCCTGGGGCAACAAAGGTTGGAAGGGGGACCCCAGCAACAGATTTTGAGTGGACATCCACCATTGGAGAGACCAAAAGAGACGTTTGGAGGTTGCTATTTGATCTGAGAAAGCTCCTGAAGCTTGAGTCCACTGGGTGGACAAAGTCAATTGAGCTGCTCTCATGTGTAGGTGAGCATAGGGTACCACATGTACTGTGGAAGCCATATGGCCTAGCAGCTGTAGCATCTCCCTGGCAGTTAAGTGTCTCTTTGACTGAATCTGGGAGGCTAACTGCACTAGACATTGACAACGGGTCTGAGGGAGGTAGGCCCTTGCAGAAGTGGTGTCCAACCAGGCCCCTATGAATTCCAGGGACTGAGTAGGGGTGAGCTGGGACTTTGGGAGGTTTACCACAAGTCCCAGGTATTGCAGAATGCGCCTGGTGCGGTTCAGGGAGATCTGAGCCTCCGACTGGGTTGGAGCTCGGATGAGCCAGTCGTCCAGATATGGGAAGACAAATATTCCCAGAGTGCGTAGAAATGCAGCAACTATTGCCATGCATTTGGTGAACACTCTTGGAGCAGAGGCCAGACCGAAAGGAAGGACTCTGTATTGGTAATGTTTTCCCTGGAACAGAAAACGTAGGAATTTTCTGTGAGATGGATGGATGAGGACATGAGTGTACGCATCCTTGAGATCTAGAGAACAAAGCCAATCCTGACTCTGCAGGTATGGAAGGAAAGTGCCTAGAGAAAGCATCTTGAACTTCTCCTTGCATAGGAATTTGTTTAATTCTCTGAGATCTAGAATGGGTCTGTATCCGCCTGTTTTCTTTGGAATGAGAAAATAGGGGGAGTAAAACCCTGACCCCTGTTGAAGAAGAGGAATTTCTTCTATGGCCCTCTGGGCCAGAAGGGTAGTCACCTCCTGATCTAGAAGGTCGAGGAGAGATGTGGGAGAATTGAAGTGTCTCACCATGGTGTAGGGAGGAAGGTCTGAGAAATGAAGTTTGTAGCCCTCTCTTATGATGGAGAGGGTCCACTGCTCCGATGTGATTTGCTCCCATCTGGGAGCAAAATGAGCTAACCTTCCTGGAATGGTGAGAGGTTCTGGCTGTTGTAGAGCCAGAAAGGTTAAGTTCTCTAGTATCAAGTCAAAAACCATGAGGAGGTTGGGACTGCTGAGTTGCAGCAGCCCCTGTAGACTTAGGCCTGGCCTGCTTAGGTTGCTGACGCTTAGCGGTAAAGCGACCTGTAGAAGATTGTTGGCCAGAAGTGGAAGGAACCCTGCCCTTTTTGAAAAAAAAAAACGTTTTAAAAGTCTTTTTCTTGGCAGGAATGGAGGTAGACCTTGAAAGTCTATCCAGAGCAGAATTCTCTGCATCCATTTGAGTGGCTTTTATTTGCCACTCTTTGCCAAAGAGATTTTCACCTGTACAGGGCAGATTTCCTAAGCCATCCTGAACCCAGGGTTCTAGATCAGAAGCCTGGAGCCAAGCAATTCTGCGAGCAGCTATGGCAATGCCTGAGGCTCTGCTGGCACCTTCAAAGGAGTCAAAGGCTGCCCTGTTGGAAAACTTTGAAATGTCTTGAGTATGCTTAAGCCAAAGAAGGAACTCATCCCTTTTATCCTCTGCAATAAAAGGGAGAAAGTTGTGCAGTTTTTGTGCAACTTCCTTAAGAAACATACCCATATAAAGGCTATATGAGTTGATTCTGGCAATAAGCATGCTAGCTTGGAAGATTTTCCTACCAAAAGCATCCAAGGTCCTGCATTCTCTTCCTGGAGGAGCAGAAGAGTGTCTTTTGGTACTCTTTATCCTTTTCATAGCTGACTGCACCACAATGGAGTGGTGAGGAAGCTGAGTTTTCTGAAATCCAGGACAAGGAGGGACACGGTACATAGTGTCCAATCTGTGAGAATGAGGAGAAAGGGTGAGAGGAGTCTCCCATAAGTCAATCATATGTTCATGAAGAATTTCATGAATGGGCAAGGTGACTGCCTCTCTGGGAGCCTTAGAGTATCCTAAAATATCTAATTTTTTTTGCTCTAGGCTCTGCTTCAGAGGTTACTGAAATAGAGAGTCCTTTAGCCACTTCTATTATGAAGTCTTGAAAGGACAAATCCTCAGGAGGAGACATTCTCCTTTTTGGAGAAGTAGGCTCCTCAGGAAGGGTAAGGGATACTTCAGGAGACTCATCTGATGAATCAGAATCATCAGAGGAATCGAAGTATCGTCTGTCCCCTTCCAATGATCGATACGCGTATCGATCGGTACCGACATCGGGCGTCCCCGGTACTGGATCGGTACCAAGAAATAGCCCTGGACAAGGAACCTGAGTCGGTATCCTGGCCGATGTCGATGCAGTCGGTACCGGTATCGGTGCTGGTACCGGTACCGGCGCCAGTACAGACAACGGGACTCGTTGCGGTACCGTCGGCGTCGCAGCATTAATAAAAGCTATTATAGCCTGCTGCATGGATTGAACAGTGTGATCCATGGACGCCACGACTGCCTGGATGTCGGTACCGGGAGATTGTGCCGGTACCCCAGAGCAGTCTAACAGGTGATCGGTCGAGGCCATGCCATCGATGTCAACCTGTAACCCCATAGGAGGAGCTTTGGAAGCCGGAGCTTCCTGCTGGGGTTGTTTGGCTGGGGCAGGATCCTCGAGGGCAAGCCCAGAGGCATCTCGATGCTTAGAGGGAGATTTGTCCTTCAAGGACCTGCTAGGATTATGTTTGGTTACCTGAGACCCATCGGGAGAGGAAGACCTGGAAGATGTCAATGCCACTGCCGGTGCATCCGTGGGAAACAGCACATGGAGCTTGGCTGCTCAGTTCTGTAACCCTCGTTTAGACATTAAAGAGCAGGACGGGCAATCCGGAATGGAGTGTTCAGGACCCAAACATTTAAGACACCATTCATGGGTATCTGTAACAGAAATTGTACCGCTACACTTAGTGCATTTTTTGAACCCGGAGGCTGGTTTTTCCATGAGGGAAAAGTTTCTTTTGGGCCTGGAGGCCTAAGAAGAAAAATACACCAAGTGAGGAGAAAATATATATATATATATATTTTTTTTTTTTTTAGAAAGAAAGAAAAAAAAAGACCGGCGGTACCGGTCCGGCGTCGGGGAAGGCAGACACGCGACCAAAGAAATAAATTAAAATAAAGAACTTCTTCAGCGGTGACAGGAACACGACCTGCTGGATCCGCGGAAAAGAAGAACTGAGGAGAGTTGGTTAGGAAAGGCGGGAAGGCAGCGCACAGGCGCTGTGGGATGCTCCCAAAAGCTTTCCTTTTTGGGAAGCTGGGGAGCGTTCCCGCGCAGGCTCCGTCGGTACCGACGTACCCATATGTGAGGACTCATTCCTGCTTGTTCCTGGAGATCGGGGTTTTAGTAAACATACCCCTTAGTACTATGGGAAAGTGGAAGAATAAAGGTATTGTGAAGGACGGTTCCTCTGCTGCCTTATCGAGAGTCCTGTTGGAGCCAATGGATAGACATGTTTTTTCTTTGCTGGTAAGCCAAGTCTCCCCCAAGGGAGCTTCTCTTAGCCCTGGGCAGGATTGGCATGTCCATTGTGCGAGAATGTTGTTCGCACAGGGCTCCGCGCTTCAGGGGGCCCTGCATGAACTTCATTCGTGCACAATGGATGGCTTCAGAGGTGAGCAGGGGAAGCCGCGTGAGGCCCTAGCTCACCTCTGCACAGCTGCCAGCATGAAAAGCACTATTTTCCCTCACACTGGTGGCTGTGTTACTGTGAAGCATGCGAGTGCAGGAAGTGCCCTTTTACCTTTCCCGGCATTCAATGCGCTTCACAATAACACATCCGCCAGCGTGAGGGAAAACAGTGCTTTTCGTGCTGGTGGCTGTGCAGAGGTGAGCCGGGGCCTTGCGCGGGCTTTCCTGGTTCACCTCTGAAGCCATCCATTGTGCACGAATGAAGTTCATGCAGGACCCCCACAACATTGTTCACCTCTGAAGCAGCTTAGATAGGTGCAGGGCTCTTCCAGAGGGGAGTCTAGGATAGGACAGGAAATGGCAGATGGGGGGGGGGGGCATGGAGTGGAAATGGGCCAATGGGGGGCTTGGATTGGAAATGGGCTGATTGAGTGGGGAGCTCAGACTGGAAATGGGCTGATGGGGGTTGGAATAAGACTGGAAATTACTGATGGGGAGCTTTGACTGGAAATGGGCTGATGGGAGTTGGAATAGGACTGGAAATGGCTGATGGGCGGCTAGGACTGGAAATGGGCTGAGGGGGGAGTCTAGACTGGAAATGAGCTAATGGGAGCTGGAATAGGACTGGAAATGGCTGATGGGGGGCTTGGATTGGAAGTGGGCTGATGGGGTGGGAGCTTGGACTGGAAATGGACTGATGGGAGCTAGAATAGGACTGGAAATGGCTGATAGGGGGGCTATCATCTGATGGTCCAACTGACTCCCTAATGGGTTTTTGCTTTGAATGTACACAAAAAAGGTTTTATTATGAGTTTTTTCTTCCATGACAAGTTTTTTTCAAATTTTCTTTGCTGCCCTATGAATGCTTTACATTTAACTTGCCAGTGCTTATGCCGTTTCCTGTTTTCCTCATGTGGATCATGTGGATCATTTTTCCATTTTATCACTATTGTCAAGTGGCCCTATCACCATTATCTCTTGCACCAGATCCTGTGTTCCACTAAGGACTAGGTCTAAATAGCTTCCCTTCATATCAGTTTCTGAACCAGCTGCTCCATGAAACATTCATTTATTTCATCTAGAAACTTTATCT
Source organism: Ichthyophis bannanicus (assembly GCA_033557465.1). Taxonomy (NCBI): domain Eukaryota; kingdom Metazoa; phylum Chordata; class Amphibia; order Gymnophiona; family Ichthyophiidae; genus Ichthyophis; species Ichthyophis bannanicus. Next base: position 1,608,194,231 of record CM066031.1, read on the forward strand.
CCCTAGCATGTCCTGATTTGACATTGACCCAGTCGATACTGGGGAAATTGACATCACCCATTATTATTTTGTCAGATGTCAGCATTGACTTGACGACACTTAAAAAAAATGTTGTTAGCTTCGCTAATTTCTGTTAACATTTCATCATCCGTCTGTTCATTCTGGCCAGGTGGAGGGTAGTACATCCCCACTGCCATTTCCTTCCCCTGTTTATATGGAAATTCTATCCATAGAGATTCTACAGTGTACTTTGTTTCCTGCAAAACATTTATCCTTTTTGACTCAATGCCCTCTTTAACATATAGCACCACCTCACTACCAATTTGATTTATCTTATCCTTACAATAGATAGGCCATGTGGTCTTTTCTGTCATCATTTTTCTGTTTCTATAAGGGGGCTGTTGTAGTTGTTGATATGGAAGGGCAGACTAGATAGGCCATGTGGTCTTTTTCTGTCGTCATTTTTCTATGTTTTCTATGTTTCTATAATTTGTATCCTGGTATCAGAGTGTCACATTGGTTATCCTTCTACCAGCTTTCTGAGATACCAATTATATCTACCTCTTTGTTCAGTGTTTATATACTCTAACTCTCCCATCTTATTTTTAGACTTCTAGCATGTATAATGGAATTTAAAAATATGTTCCTACTGACAAACATCTTATCAGTTGACAGGGTAATCTGGAATCTTTCAATGCTGTCTACTGCTTATAGTACTTAAGGGCACCTGGACTACTTTTGCCTTTATTGCAACCTTTCTGTCAGGATGTCCTAACCTCCCTGCTTTAATACTGGTACTAGTATTAGTATTACCCTGGTATTTTCTTGTACTAGTATTAGATCTAAACAATTGAAAGATTCATTGACACTTGTTTTTCCTTCTAGTAAGGGGTCAATAAATAGAAAATGATTTGGAAACACAATTGGTTATAAAGCAGCAGAATTATGGGCCCAGCTTCCATACACATTGAAGGGGATTTCATCTATTCCTATATTTCATAAACAGCTTAAAGCCTGGCTAATTACTTAGTGGCACATTCTGAGATGTAAATCTCTGGGCCATCCAGATGACCTGGAGATGCACCCAATTCTGCTCCTGTGAGGGCTAGACATCCCTGCGGGAGCAGAATCGCAGCATAGTGGCTGGACGTTGGGATGTGCCCATATTCAGGTACCATGGACGTAGAGTCGCCTACTCAGCTAACTTAGTCAGGCTCCTTAATGGAGCCGCGGTGCAATGGCATCATGTCGCCATGGCAGATCCCCAGCCATAGTTGAAAAGTTTCATTCCCGCAGCCGGATTCCCAATCCCGCCTCCATGGCCAGAGTCTGGCTGTGGGGGATCTTACTGCACACCTACCTACCTTTTTCCCTGCCGGCCGCCACCGAAATGCCATGTCTGGCCGACCCGTCCATACAGGGCCAACCCGTGAATCGGCCCTGTACATCCAGGGAGATGACCTGCCCTTTCTTCGCTCTCGTTCCACCCCCTTGTAAGGTTCCCCATACAACTTGGCTGTACATACGAGGAGCCTTGTGCCGGCAGCAGCATTTGCACGAATACTGGGGATGTATGTCCAGGCTGCACGTACATCCCCGCTATTTATGGTTGTGAATGACCCCCTTAGCATTATTTGACTTTTTGGGAGTTTGGATGTATTGTAATTCTGTTATTCCCATTCAATTAGGGGATATAAATATTAAAAGAATTGGATATTAGAAAGTAATAGACGTATGGGGTAAGCTTCTATCTATAAAGGAGGGAAGCATTTTCCTATTACAAATAACCAAGAAATTGGATTAATAATTGGATACAAAGTAATAGAATTATGGGAGACGTTTCGGTCTACGCTAGAGGGGAGATGTTTTTCTACTAGGGTGCTAATTTAATTCTTGGCCGTTCTTCTAATGTTTACTGGATTTCTGGGGACCTCTGGGCTGTAATGATTTTCTATGTTGATTGTAATTTTAAATCCTTTTGGTAAGTAATGTGGCACCTTCCTGATTTTTTGGAAATTTTTGGTTTTATGTATATTTTCTGCAACTTCCTGTTACCTTATGGTTCAAACTGTAATTATGCATTCTTTTGTAAATAGCACTGATCTGATTAATTGGGATAGCTGTGGTATAGAAATGTTTATTTATTTACATTCTCTTATAAACCGCACTATTCTGCATCGGTGTGGTTTACATTGAACAAACTGAAATTACATTGAACAGGGCATTATAACTTGGAGATAACTATTTTACAGGGAACATTGGCTATGGAGGGTTAAGTGGCTTGCCCAAGACCACAAGGAGCACCTGTGGGACTAGAAACCCCAGTCCTTCGGGCCCAAGGTTGCTGTCCTCTAGTGGGATTTGAACCCCTGACCTTCTGGCCTGAAGTACCTTGCCCCCAACCACTAGGCCACTCCTCCACTCCAAAATAAAACAAATAAATAACACAGGTACACTACCAAAAAACTGCCTCCAGTTTTGCAACTGATTCCTATAGATTTTGGGGTGCTGAATCCAGGAAAAACAGCCAAAATGTTCCATCACGTCACGTTTTCTTGCAAAATTAGATTTCTTACCCATATAAGGAATGTTCACATAATTTCTTTTTAGCCGACTGCAGTTTATTTTCTTGGCCCAAAATAGAGGTTGTAATGGTTAACTAACTAGAACACTACCTCATGATATTTTAGAGTGTTTTGTATTCATTTTATACATTAACAGGACAATTGGGAGGCGGGGGGCTAAATCCAGTACTCGCGCTGGCGCATGTTCTTTCCTGTTCGCCTCGCCTCGTTTGCTCGCTCAAACACGGTGGTTGCGACATGAATGTTCCTGTCAAATTTCAGTTTCTTGCAAGTTCATTATTACCTTTTGTTTGCTCAGTCGTAATCCAGCTTTATTCCGAAGTGGTTCACTACAGTTGCAGTTTGCAGTGCTGTGTATTTGTGATGGCTCACAGAGCCAGAGGTTGCGTCAACTCTCCGGACAGTTTTTGTTTTATTTGTGGGGAATATACCGTGAAAAAGCGGCAGAGGAACATTTCTGCATTTATTAAAAAAGTATATTTCGCCTATTTCGGTTTGAAGTTAGGCGATCAAGACAAACCGTGGGCTCCTCACAAAGTGTGCAAGACATGTGAGGAAGATCTACGCTTATGGATGAAAGGTAAAAAACAAGCATTTTGTTTCGGAATACCTATGATGTGGCGTGAACAAAGAGACCACAGCAGTGACTGCTATTTTTGCTCTTGCATTGTGAAGGGATACAACTTAAAAAATAAGAACGTAATAAGTTACCCCAACCTTCCCTCAGCAATTAGGCCTATGCCTCATAGCAACGAAGTACCTGTGCCTGAACCACCAAAATCTTTGGATCATATTTGTGTGGACGGTTCTGATCATGATGAGACTCATCAGATGGCTTTTCCCGATGAGTCCAGTACTTCCGAGTTTGAAACTGAACCAGATCCGAAACCTGAACTTTTCTCTCAAGCTGAATTGAATGATTTAGTCCGGGATTTAGGACTCCCAAAAGATGCTGCCCAACTGCTAGGTTCTCGGCTTAAACAGAAAAATCTATTGTCACCAGGAACAACTTTTTATTGGTACCGCAACCGCGAGACACAATTTTTGAAGTATTTCAGCAAAGAGGAAGATTTGGTATTTTGCAACGATATATACGGAGTGATGGAAAAGTTTAAACTCAAGTATGATCCTGCTGAATGGCGGCTGTTCATTGATTCGTCAAAAGACAGCATAAAAGGTGTCCTTCTTCATAATGGCAACACATTCGCTTCAGTTCCTATTGCTCACTCTGTTATTCTCCAAGAAAAATATGAGAATTTGGCCCTGATTCTTCAGAAGATTCGTTATGATGAGCATAAGTGGATGATTTGTGGAGACTTTAAAATTCTATCCATGCTATTAGGGCAGCAATCCGGTTTCACCAAATATCCCTGCTTCCTTTGCTTGTGGGATAGCCAGGCCCGCGACCTACACTGGGGGAAAAAAGACTGGCCAATTCGGGAGTATTTGAGACCCGGTGAGAAAAATGTTCTTCATGAGAGCTTGGTACCTCGTGATAAAATTCTATTACCACCTCTCCACATTAAGTTGGGTCTCATTAAGCAATTCATCAAGTCCCTTCCAAAAGATGGTGAGTGCTTTCGGTACCTTTGCTCAAAGTTCCCCTGACTTTCTGAAGCAAAGCTAAAGGAAGGAGTGTTTGTTGGCCCTGATATAAGGAAACTCATTTCAGATGGAACATTCGCTGAAACGATGTCTGAGAAGGAAAAAGAAGCCTGGGATTCCTTCAAGGATGTTGTTCTCAAATTCTTGGGGAACAGGCGGGATGAGAACTATAAGGATATTGTTGCCAGGATGCTCAATGCCTTCAAAGAACAAGGCTGTAACATGAGCCTGAAAGTACATTTCTTGCACTCCCATGTGAACTACTTTCCCGAAAACTTGGGGCGTACAGTGAAGAACAAGGTGAAAGGTTTCACCAGGACATCAAGGACGCAGAGAGAAGGTACCAAGGAAGATGGAACACCACTATGATGGCTGATTTCTGCTGGTTGCTGCTGCGGGAAACCCCAGATGAAAAATACGCCAAGCAGCGCACCAAGAGAAGCATTCGGGGGAAGAAGAAACGGGCCCACCAGGAGATTGATTGACCCAAGAATGACTTTAAAATCTAAACTGTGTTGACAAATATCGTGTTTTTACTAAACTTTGAAATAAAAATTTGCTAGTTATTACCACAGTGTCGGATCTCATTTATTAGAATTTTATTTTCACACCATCGGGTGTTTGTCTTCATGTATTGCAATGGTGCGGTTTGCGTTTTCTATTCTTACATACATACCTGTACAACATTTTTTGCACATTTCTTTGCTTTGCTTTGTGTCTAACCTCGCTCTTATATGCTCAATGTTTGTGCACATGTATTTGGCTGTTTTAAGTGCAGACAATTTTGCTACTATCACAGTGTGTTTTGTTGACATTACTCTATTCTTATGTGCTGCCTTGTTACAATTTTCTTTATTTATTTATTTTATTTATTTATTTCAGTTTTTTATATACCGCACTATTTATAATCAGCGCGGTTTACAGATGAACACAAAGACCAGAACAACAGGCTGTTCGGTATCACATATAACAGGAGTATAAACTTGGATAACATGGGAGAACTATATACATAGAATAAATATTTAATTCTTATTTTATTCTTATTTGAATAACTACTAAACAATTAGTATAAAGAATTCATCCAAGTAACTTTTATCTTGATCGCACTCAATCTGAAACGTTCACCTCAAACTGCTAACCCAATGTAGCAAAAAATCTGTACGTGATGGAGCAAATTGGTTACCAGATTTGGATTCAGCGCACCAAAAAACGTAAAAATCAATCGAAACATTAGAGGCAGTTTAAAAAAAAAATTTTTTAGTGTACCTGTGTAATCGAAGCCTACAAGGTATACATTATTCCAATTTATGCACTCCTGGGCAACTGTTGGTTTTCCCTAGTTTAAAAGCTGCTCTATAGCCTTTATAAAAGCTAGTGCCAGAAACCTGTTCTACATTAGGAACCACCACCCAGGAAAAAGATTTAGGCGTCATTGTGGATAACATGTCAAAACCCTTGGCCCAGTGTGCAGCGGCAGCCAAGAGAGCAAATAGAATGCTAGGCATCATAAGGAAAGGAATGGAAAATAAAACAAAAGATATTATAATGCCTCTATACCGTTCCATGAATATTGTGTGCAATTCTGGTCACCGTATCTTAAAAAGGATATAGCGTTATTAGAAAAGTTTCAGAGAAGAGCCACCAAAATGGTAAAGGGGATGGAAGGATACTCCTATGAGGAAAGGCTAAAAAGGTTAGGGCTCTTTAACCTGGAAAAGAGACGGCTGAGGGGAGATATGATAGAAGTCTATAAATTAATGAATGGAGTGGAACGAGTAAACGTAGATCGATTGTTTACGTTATCAGAATATAGAAAGACTAGGGGACATGCAATGAAGCTACAGGGTAAACTATTTAAGACTAATAAAAGAAAATATTTTTTCACTCAACGTGTAATCAAACTCTGGAATTTGTTACCTGAGGATGTAGTAAAGGCTGTTAGTGTAGCTGGGTTTAAAAAAGGTTTGGACAAGTTCCTGGAGGAAAGGTCCATAAACCATTATTAAGAAGGGACCCAGGATATCAATGCTTGACCCAGTACAAGCATTGCGGAACCTGTGTCTTTTGGGGAAACTGCTAGGTACGTATGACCTAGATTGGCCACTGTTGGAAACAGGATACTGGGCTTGATGGACCTTGGTCTGACCCAGTATGGCATATCTTATGTTCTTATGTTTGATTAAGGTGGAGCTCATGCTTCTGGAAAAGGCCCCCTCTTCTCCAGAACGTTACCCAGTTCTTGGCAAATCTAAATCCCTCATCTCTGCACCATTGTCTTATCCATGCATTGAGAATCAAGAGCTCTGCCTGCCTCTTTGGTCCTGCACATGGAACAGAGAACATTTCTGAGAATGCTACCCTGCAAATCCTGGATTTCCATTTTCTACCTAAAAGCTTAAATGTGTCTTTCACAACCTCCCTCCAACGCTTTCCTATGTTGTTGATGTCCGCATGTACCAAGACATCTGGCTCCTCAGTAATACTGTCTAGAATCTTATGTGGGTGACACATAAAGCCCGTTATGCTATTATGTTTGTTTGTTTCTCAATAAACTGCTAATTATTTGTAATGGGGTATTTACTTTTTATGAAAACAGATGGCGATGTCAGATTTTACTCTCTCTCTTAACTGTGATAACTGACTAGAAATTAAGGGCTGTGTCTGTGGTGGGTGGGAGTTGGGGAGGGTGAATGAGAATAAGACTACCATTCTGTTTTCTTTGAAAACTGTAAGGGCCTACCTAAATCTAGCAGTTTAATTTAATATCTGTACAGCCAGCTCCTATGTGCCTGCTTAGAACCCATCTAAATCTAATAGAAAATAATTTAAAACCTCTACAGCAAGCAGTTATTTGCCTGCTTAAAGTTCACTTAAATCTAACAGAAGTTAATTAAAAACTTCTAGTCTACAAGATCATAGTTGTTGGTATGGATGGGCAGGCTTATTGGGCCATATGGTATTTTTCTGCCATCATTGTAAGTTGAGTGTCTAGCACAGGGGTGGCCGAGTCCAGTCCTGGTGCACCACAATTCAGCCTGGTTTTCAGGATGTCTCTAATGAATATTCATGAGCTATATTTGCATACTTTGGGAGGCAGTGGATGCAAACATACCTCATGAATATTCATTAGGGACATCCTGAAAACCAGGCTGGAGTGTGGTGCACCAGGACTGGAGTTGGCCACCCCTGGTCTAGCATTAAGTCACTGCTAACCACCAAACTAAGTTCATCCACTTTTTAGGTGCCTTAATTTAGGAACTCAGCCCAAGTCGGTTTTCAAAGATACTAATTTAGGCACCTATCTCCCAAAATATAGATACCTAAACCCTTTGAAAATTATCCTTCCTGTTTCTTTCAGTTCACTATGACTATGACTGTGCAATTAAATCAAGAGTATCCTACTACTTCTTAGAATTTTCTTCAATCCAGGTTTTACTGGAAACAAACTGAATCCACAGTCCTCATTTGCTTTACTGTATTTTATTCAATAGACTTTCATAAGTGAAAAACTGTCAAAGACATTAGCAAAGTCCAAGCACACAGGGCTCATTTATCAAAACTCAGCACTGGTAATAGTCAAATATATGCATATTTTTTTGAATTTGAATACCTGAAATCTGTAAATATTTATATAAGTCCAAACCAATCTGAATAAATATAGGTTCCCTGTAAAAGGCAAAGTCATATTTAAAATGGGTCAAAACTGATTCTGATTATCTAGGTAAATGCAAGGGAAAATCCTGCAGAATTAAACCTAGATTGGAAGCACATAAAAGAAAGTCAACTTTGTCCCAGTCTATGTTACAAAGGGTCCATATTTATAGGCAAAACAAAGTATTTTGCATTGCTTTCCGAAATGAATAAATATAGAAAAAATATCATAGTTGGCATTATAAATAATGTGAAAAAACCCCCCAAACAACTGAAACAAATCAACTGTGCAAAAAAATCAACTGAAACAGATTGTGAAATATGATTGTTTAAAAATATATATAATCATACTCTACAATGCAATAGCTCATTTGGAAGCAGTAGCATATCATAATTAACCCTGGGGTTAATTCACTTCCATTCAGGATACAGAAAAATATCTAGCACAAATGTATTCATTGCCTTAAGCAAATAAATATAGTCACATCCTACATTTTCAGAAAGATGATGAGAAGCCCATGCAAGAATAAAAACCTCAACTAACCCTCTTTACACAGACATTTAGGCCTCTGTTGTTGTCCTGCAAATACTGTAATGTTGGGCTTAGTTCAAAATGTTGGAGCAGGCTGAGAAGTAAAGAAACATAGTTGCTTACCTGTAGTGGAGGGTCTCTGCAGACAGCAGGGGTATGCAGCCACACTCTGTTGGTTAAGTCTCCGACTGAGACAACATGCCTGGCTCTCCCCTAGCTCAGAGATGCCTGTTGAGCTTGGGATGCCATTGTAAGGGTGCATAAAGATGCGTGCATACAGAACAACATGGACCACTGTTGCCATGTGACTCAGATAGCTCAGGATGTGTGGGCCAGGCGAAGGCAGAGCCTTTGAAGGGTCTTGCTCCTGTCCAGTGTTATGAACCCCATCCCTGCCTATGTGTCTATGCAGGGCGATAAAGTTGAGACACTGCTGAGGGATGGGTTCAGACGTTTTGGAGACTTGTGATGAATCCTGCTCATCTGAACTTACAATCTAGTCAAGACAGACAACACAACAGCTGAGGGTAAGGATATATCTAGGAGAATGGTAAGGAAACACATAGGAGACTAAGCAGATCAGGATCCAAAATAGACCTCGAAAAGGTGAGTTTTCAGCTTGGATTTGAAAAGGGCAGAGATGAAGCCTGATGCACAGACTCAGGTAGTTTGTTCCAGGCATAAGGAGCAGCAAGGTGGAAGGATCGAAGTCTGGAGTTGGCAGTAGATGAGAAGGCACAGATAGAAGGGATCTGCCAAAAGAGCGGAGCTTTTAAGGAGGGGTTTAGGGAGAGATAAGAGAGGAAAGATAGTGAGAAGCAGTAGAATAAATGACTTATGGGTCAATAGGTGACGTTTGAACTGGAAACACAAATAAATAGGGGAGCCAGTGAAGCGACTTGAGAAAAGGGGTTATATAAGCATATTGAGGATGGCGGATGATTAGCCACGTAGCTGAATTTGAACAGATAGAAGGGGAGAGAGATGATTCAGAGGAAGACAAGCAAGGAGGAGGTCGCAATAGTCTAGACAGGAGGTGACTAAAGAGTGGATAAGTGTCTTAGTAGTGTGTGTAGAAAGGAAAGGACAAATTTTGCCAATGTTATAGAGAAAGAAGCAACAGGTTTTAGCTGTCTGTTGGATGTATGCAGAGAAAGAGAGACTAGAGTCAAAGATGACCCCAAGATTACAAGCTGAGGAAAAAGGGAGGAGTGTAGTGTTATCCACAGAAATAGAGAAGGGAGGAAGGGGGAGACGGGTTTAGGGGAAAAGATAAGGAGCTCAATTTTGGCCATCTTCCGTTTCAGATGGTGGTAAGAAGTTGTAGAATACAAGGTCAAGGCAGTGGCCATGCTTGTGAGTAGGATCGGTAGAGCTTAACTGGAGGTTGAATGAGGAGGTTAGGGTAAGGTGCTTTAAGGTATAAGGGTCAGAGGAGTCATCATTGTGAATGTTAAAATCCCCAAGAATATGGGAAGGTGAAGATACATCCAGAAAGGAGGAGAACCAGGAGCCAAAGTCAGTGAGAAAGCTAGAGGTGGACTTTTTGGTGGGTCGATAAATGACAGCTACCAGAGAGGAAGTAGATGGCATAGATTTCAAAGGAAGCAAAGGAATTAAATGGAGGTGGAAGGAGGGGCTGGAATTGGCAGGAATGAGAAAGTAAGAACCCAACACTACCACCACGGCCAATAGGTCGATTCATACAGGAAAATAGGTAGCCTCCATGACAGAGGGCAGCGACTGAAGCTGAATCTTCAGGGAGAAGCCAAGTTTCAGTAAGAGCCAGGAGATGTAGAGTATTAGAGATTGACCTGCCCTGGCAGTGTGAAAAAAGTCTAGAGGGGCCAGGGTTGGGGTTGACATCTCCAGATGAGAGAAGGAGAAGGAATAGGAGAGAACGGGGGAGAGAGGAGGTGGCACAACGGAAGCAAGGGTGGCATTCCCTCAGTGAGAGTGGAAATGGCTGAATGAGAGGAAGAAAAAGGTGATGTTCAAGGGCAGATAAGGTAGAAGACAAAATTGCAGGGGAGGTGGGAACAATAAGGAGTGGGGAATGAGAACTAGGGCCATGGAACTGTGGGAATGAGCAGAAAAGATTAGGCAGAGTTAACATCAAGAACACAAAATGATGTGGAGCTGTAGAAGGGGAAGAGGAGAGAATCCAAATCAAAGGAGATACAGATGGAGAGAGGGGAGAAATTCCTGGTGATTTGTGGTGCACCTGAGTAATTGTGTCAATGAGCAGAGGAAGGCTATGAAAGAGTGTTAGGCCAGAGGTGGGTCGGCTGAGGGGTGGGTAGGTGAGTGGGTAGCAAGGTATTGAGAAGGGAGACACAGCCCTGTGGAGGGCAGAAGCTGTGTAAAGGACAGGCAGAAGACAGGACACACACCGACAAAACAGAAAAATTGACAACAATAAATAACAAGCTAGATTCTAAACAGGCACAGAGAAATGCCTGAACAAAGCATACAAAGTTAGCTGAGGCTTGCAATGAGGGTGCTCATCTGAGCAGGAACTACCAGCAAATGGAGGATCAGCAGCTCACAGAGGAATGCTTCTGAACAAAGCCCCATCAGGGAGAGGAACATAGCAAATGCTGAATGAAAGTAAGTGGAAGCAGGCAGATTCCACAAATGCCCTAGTAAAATGCACTACTTATTGTTCAGCTTTTGAACGATCGACAATGAACTCTTGCAATATTAGTCGTTCAGTATTAACTATATAAGAATTGGAGCACTTCCAAATCTTTTCTCTTGGAATGTGCTAAGGAAGGTCTCAGTCTTATTTTGGCGCTACTCTTTAGACCAACGTCTTAATGGAGCAATGTGCTGTTTAACATCAAGACCTCCAGTTTATCAAACAGTGATACTAGTCATACTTTTATACTGCCATAGGTCTTCAATCCTCAAACGGCAAGTTTTTAGTACTATATGGCTATATACTTAGCTCTAATGACTAGAATGACTAGAGTCTTCTGTGTTAACAAATCCAATCGATAGAGGGCAGCTCTGAGAAAGGAAGGGATCTTGGTGCATCCTTATCTCGACGATTGGCTGATTCGAGCGAAATCCGAGGCCGAGAAAATTCAGGTTATGGACAAAGTTTTCAGGTTCCTTCAAGATCTTGGTTGGGTGGTCAATGCCTCCAAATGTCGTCTAGTCCCGTCCCAGGATCTGGAGTACCTGGGGGTGCGCTTCGATACTCGCAAGGGAGCAGTTTTTCTGCCTGCTCGGAGAGCACTTGCTTTACGACAGTTGCTACGCAGGTTCCTCGCGACTCCGGCTCTGTCGGCTTGAAGCTACCTTCAACTACAAGGAACAATGGCAGCAACTCTGGAGGTAGTCCCTTGGGCAAGAGCCCACATGCGGCTTCTATAAAGGTCATTGCTCCGACGGTGGTCGCACCAGCGCGACTCCCTGAACAGACGTCTTCCCTGCCCGCTGAAAGTCAGGCAATCCCTTCGATGGTGGCTCTATCCGGCCCATCTGGCGGCAGGTCTTCCGCTAGAGCAGAGGTACTCAAATCCAGTCCTGGAGGGCTGCAAACCAGTCAGGTTTTCAGGATATCCCTAATGAATATGCATGAGATATATTTGCATGCACTGCCTCCATTGTATTTGATCTATCTCATGCATATTCATTAGGGATATCCCGAAAACCTGACGGGTTTGCGGCCCTCCAGGACTGGATTTGAGTACCTCTGCGCTAGAGCAACCACAATGGATTCCGGTCTTGACGGATGCAAGTCTCGCAGGTTGGGGAGCACACTGCAGGAATCTCTTCGCTCAGGGAACCTGGAACGAGCAGGAGGCTCAGTGGTCTATCAACCATCTCGAACTGAGAGCAATATTTCTAGCTCTGCAGGCATTCGAAGCTGTGCTGCAGGACCAATCAGTGCGAGTGCTGTCGGACAATTCAGCAATGATGGCCTACCTCAATCGGCAGGGCGGCACGGGGTGCTCGGCCATGGAGGAGGAGGCAGAGGCTCTGTTTGCCTGGGCGGAGCCCCGGTTACAGTCGATCTCGGCGGCACACATTGCAGGTACAGACAATGTGATGGCGGACTTCCTCAGCAGACTCCGGGTGGATGCAGGGGAATGGGAGCTGCATCCGGAGGTCTTTGTGCAGATAGTCCGCAGGTGCGGCCTACCGATTATGGACAACCTTGCATTCGGCCAAAACCAGTCGGTTCTTCAGCAGAAGAAGAGAAAGAATGTCAGAAAGAATCGATGCCCTGTTGCAGAATTGGCCAACACAGGGCCTTCTGTATGTCTTCCCTCCGTGGGCACTTATAGGGCGAGTGATTCAGCGCATTGAAGCTCTTCGAGGGAGAGTAGTTCTAGTGGCCCTGGACTGGCCGAGGCGCCCGTGGTATGCCGATCTCATTCGACTCCTTGACGGGAGTCCTTGGAGGCTACTGGCAAGGGAGGACCTCTTGATGCAGGGTCTGCTCCGAATGCTACAGGTGGATCGGGTCTCACTTACGGCTTGGCCATTAAAAAGGCGCAGTTAAGGAAAAAAGGTTACTCTGGAGCAGTTATTGCGACTTTACTCAAGGCTAAGAAGAGGTCTACATAACTAGCTTAAGTGTGGATATGGCGTATTTTTGAGGACTGGTGTTCCCAGCGCCAAGTACAGTCTTCCACAGTTTCCGTGCCGATGGTGCTCGATTTTCTACAAAATGGATTTGATAAAGTCTTGACGGCTAGTTCTCTAAGAGTTCAGCTAGTGGCCATTTCTTGTTATAGAGGCAAAGTCCAGGGAGTAGCCTTGGGCTCCCACAGCGATGTCATTCACTTTCTTAAAGCGGTCTCCAGGTTACGGCCAGCTCGTAGGGTGATAGTGCCTCCATAGGATCTCAACCTGGTTTTGGGGGCTTTAACCAGGGAGCCATTCGAACCCCTGTCTCAAGCTTCAGTAAAAGACTTAACCTTAAATACATATTCTTAGTGGCCATTTGTTCAGCAAGACGAGTTTCAGAGCTCCAGGCCCTGTCCTGACGAGAGCTATTCTTGTCTTTTTCTAAGGAAAAGGTTGTCTTGCATCCTGTCCCGTCCTTTTTATCCAAGGTGGTCTCCTCCTTCCACTTGAATCAGTCGGTATTGCTTCCGGTGTTGGGGGAGTCCGAGACTAGCGTCTCGGACCGTAGGCTTCATTGCTTGGACTTGAAGAGGATTCTTCGTCAGTATCTAGAGGTTTCGGAAGCCTTTCGTAAGTCAGAACACTTATTTGTTTTGTTTGGCGGACCTCAGAGAGGAGAGGCAGCAGCAAAGGCCTCAATTTCCAGATGGATTCGGGAAGCGATTGCATCCGCGTACATTTTACAGGGTCGTCAGGTGCCAGTGGGCTTGCGGTCTCATTCCACTAGAGCGCAGGCGACTTCCTGGGCGGAGCACAGTTTGGTGCCACCGGTAGAGATTTGCAAGGCGGCCACTTGGTCTTCCCTGTATACCTTCAGTAAACACTATCGCCTGGACGTCCAGGCTGCGAATGATGCCTGCTTCGGGTTGGCGGTCTTACGATCCGGATGTTCAGGTCCCTCCCAATAAATACTGCTCTGGTACGTCCCAGTGGTGGAGGACTGAACTGGAGGACCGGTAAGGAAAGAGAAATGAGACTTACCTGCTAATTGTAGTTCCTTGAGGAACTTCAGTCTTCATTCCCGCCCGGGGATGATTTGTTCGCAGGACAGTGTGGTATGTCGGAGGATCAGGATCATGGAGGGTAAGAACCTTTGGCTCTGTCAGTATCTCAAGGGTTCTGCCTACCTGGTCTTTCTTGTTTTCTTGACTTCTTTCTTTCTGTCTCCCTGACTTTCCCCCTGTTGGGGTTTCGGAGGAAAGAGGCTGTTAACAGTAGTAGTTACACCTTTCATTAAGGGAAATTTGGTTGATTCAATGTTATGTTTAAAGTTGAAGTTAAGGCTTTAGCTACTTACTGGTTGCTCCTTTGAGCCTGCTTTGTTAATAGGACACTGGGGCTGATGGAAGAGGTCAGCAGCATATATCCAGTGAGGTCATAGTTTTGACATGCCCAGTCTCCATGCTGCAGAAGGATGGTGGTGGAGGACTGAACTGGAGTTCCTCAAGGAACTACAATTAGCAGGTAAGTCTAATTTCTCTATTCTAAAGAGGCACAGAGCATACAAAGTTAGTTGAGGCTTGCCATGAGGGTGCTCTCCCAAATAGGAACCACAGCCCCTCTATGGCAGAAGGAGTTGTGGTCATTGATAATGGGGGCACCTGGTGGAGTTTGGGTGGAGTTGGAGTGGAGTGATGATGTATGTGAAAACTATATAAAACACGAGTACAAAAATAGGGGCCCTTTCACTAAAGGACACAAGCTGTCAGTGCATGTCTGGCCACACCAAAGACATACGTTGGACACATGTCGACAGCTAGTGCAGGGCCATGACAGTTAGTGCCACCGGATTTTGGCGCTAACTATCCATGGCACATTAGAGTTTCAAGTGGGAGGGTTAGGGGTTGGAGAATGGGTAAGGTGAACACAGCACAGTCAGCACACTCACAGTGCCTGCAGCATGGAAAAGTAGCATGTATGCACTCACCGCCACCTCCATGGGTGATCTTGAGTGCACCCATGCTATTGTCAAGCCATGGCAGGGCTTCATTCATCATGATAACTGCCAGGAACATGCTCTCTGCAGTTAATGCTGCAATGTTTAACTAACACGCCATGGATTTGTGCGTTATTGGTGCGTTAGCTGCAACACCCCAGTGCCCTTTAGTAAAAAGGCCCCCATAGAGTAAATACAAACATTTACATCAACTTTAGAGAAAGAGGAGTAACGTAATGGCTACAGGAATGGGCTATGGACCATAGCATCCACAGTTTGAACCTCACTGCTGCTCCTTGTGATCTTGGGCAAGTCGTCTAACCTTCTGTTGCTTCAAGTACAAACTTACTGTACCTAAGCATAACTCATCTTGAACTACAACTGGAAAAGGTGTTTGCTGGCATTTGACCATCACAGCGGCTGGTTCTTTAGCCTAATTTATAAAGGCATGCAATAGACACCTTTTTGGACCTCTTGCATAGGTCTGGTGTTATAACATCAGGCATAATATGTTCACAGCTCCTCTATGGCAGATGGAGCTGTGGTCATGGTTAATGGGGCACCTGGTGACCAGATTTGGCACCCATGATACAGGGCTTCAGAAAGAACTGTGGTGCTCTCAGCCTCAGGACCAATGCTGCAATGACAAATCTAGGAACAGTGAAAGATGGGTCCATTAAAACAGGACAAAATCTCCACATAATTAAAAATAAAGACTTACGGGGGGAGGAGTGGTCTAGTGGTTAGGACACAATACTTCAGGCCAGAGGGCCAGGGGTTGAAGTCCTACCTGGGGACAGCAATCTCAAGCTGGAGGGAATGAGGTTTCTAGTCCTATAGGCACTCCTTGTGGCCTTGGGCAAGCCACCTAACCCTCCGTTGCCTCAGGTACACATAGATTGTGAGCCCTTTGGGGACAAGGGAATATATCCAGTACCTGTTTGTAGTAATTACATAATGTAAACCACTTTGATTGAAGGATAAGGTAGTATAGAAAACTGGTTAAATAGATAAACCTCAGCACTTGTTCCAACTGATATTATAAATGCATAAAGAAAAGATGAAAGAAAAGAAGTAATAACTATTTGGCTAAAGTTCCCCCTCCTCCCTTATACACACAAACTGTCTTTTAGAATTAAATAAGCCAATGATTTACCACAATATAAATATGATGAATTTGTAAGGCAAGTATATATCAAATCTTCCACGCTCCTTAAAAAAGAAACAACTAAAATATAAAATATTTTTTCCATATCTGCAGTCTGTCTTCATCAATCTTGAGCATCTCTCCTGCCCATAAAGGCATCAAACTGATAGTGTAGCTCTATTGGCAAAAGCCCCTTCTTTTCCTCAGGCCATTCACAATCCATGTCTGTGCTGTTTCCCTGGCCTGATTGCTCAAACCATTACTGTACACATTAACACCAAAAAGCAAGCGTAGTAACAGTAGGAAATAGAGCATCATCCGACCTACATAAATGATTCATTTCTGCACTGCACAGATCATAATAACCACAGCTATACTCACACAGAGCTGTTAACTTGAGACCGCGATCATACTCCACATACCTTGGTTTGGGAGAGAGGTTCATTTTTGTCACTATTCATATGAATCGCCTTTTTCTCTCCCTCCCCCTCTCAGGCACACTTAGAATCCACGCGTCACTCTGATTTTTATTTCCTTGGCCCCTTTCTCTGGAATAATCTCCCGCCCGCCCTTCAGTTAGAACTATAATTTCCCTAGTTAGTTCAAATCACTGCTTAAAACTCTTATTCTGCATAGAATATAACCTTCCACCGGACTCCCCATAATCCTACTTCCCTTCCCTAGCTGTGCTCTCTAGTCTGCTCTCTGATGTCCTGTGCTTCTTTCCTGTCCATCATTGGTGTTCCTTTTTATATGCATTTATAATTTTGGTTTTATCTTTGTAAACCGCTCTGCTGTCCCTCACTAAGGACATTATATCAAGTTCTAATAAATGAAATGAAATAAACACAAGAAGTAGAACACTGACAGTTATTGCACTCAGTCTCCCTCAAAGTAGTCCCCTTCTGATAAAACACACTTTTTCCAGAGTTCCTGCCACTGCTGGAAACAATTTTGAAATGTCTCTTTCGTTATGCCTTGAAGCTGCTGTGTCAAATTTTGCTTAATGGTCTCCAAGTCATCAAATCTCCTTCCTTTCAGTGGTAATTTCAGTTTTGAAAACAAGAAAAAGTCACAGAGTGTGAGGTCAGATGAGGATGGAGGCTGACAAATTTGCGCAATTTGGTGTTTGGCCAAGAACTGCTGGACAAGATGTGATGTGTAAGCTGGAGCTTTATCATGATGAACAACCAGTCACCATTCCTGTGCAACTCTGTCCTCTTACGATGAACTGCATCTCTGAAAAGAGTCAGAACTTGGACGTAGTACTCCTTATTGATGGTTTGGCCTTTTATTTATTTATTTAACTAATTTTATATACTGCAAATCTAAGAGTCTAAGCGGTTTACAGAGAACAACATGCCAAAAGGCTTACATGGAACAAAATTAGAAGAAAGGAAAAAACAAAACAAAATTTACAATAAAGACATAATAGAAAAAACTAATCTGAGAATTAAATTGAAACATTTGAGAAGTGTTCATTAAATAAGGAAGTCTTGAGTTCTCTTTTAAAGTCCAGTAAATCATTGATGTCACGGAGCTCATATAGGCGCATATTCCAAAGAGTGGGTGCAAAGAAAGAGAAAGTTCTTCTTGATATTGCAAATCTGACTCTGGAGTAAGCCAAACATACATGTAGACAGTTGAGGGAGCATACTCATGATGAACAATGCCCTGGTAATCAAAGAAAGACTAATAAAAGAAAATATTTTTTCACTCAACGTGTAATCAAACTCTGGAATTTGTTACCGGAGGATGTAGTAAAGGCCGTTAGTGTAGCTGGGTTTAAAAAAGGTTTGGACAAGTTCCTGGAG
Organism: Ichthyophis bannanicus; assembly: GCA_033557465.1. Taxonomy (NCBI): domain Eukaryota; kingdom Metazoa; phylum Chordata; class Amphibia; order Gymnophiona; family Ichthyophiidae; genus Ichthyophis; species Ichthyophis bannanicus. The sequence continues at coordinate 1,608,212,145 of CM066031.1, forward strand.
GAAAGGTCCATAAACCATTATTAAGAAGGGACCCAGGATATCAATGCTTGACCCAGTACAAGCATTGTGGAACCTGTGACTTTTGGGGAAACTGCTAGGTATGTATGACCTAGATTGGCCACTGTTGGAAACAGGATACTGGGCTTGATGGACCTTGGTCTGAACCAGTATGGCATATCTTATTTTTTATTTATTTACATTCTCTTATATACCATGCTATTCTGCATCAGTGCGGTTTACATTGAACAAACTGATATTACATTGAACAGGGCATTATAACTTGGAGATAACTATTTTACATGGAACATGGGCTATGGAGGGTTAAGTGGCTTGCCCAAGACCACAAGGAGCACCTGTGGGACTAGAAACCCCAGTCCTTCTGCCCAAGGTTGCTGTCCTCTAGTGGGATTTGAGCCCCTGACCTTACGGCCTGAAGTACCTTGCCCCAACCACTAGGCCACTCCTCCACTTATGTTCTTATATGTTCTTATGTAAAACTGTGAGCATGACCTTGACATCGCTTCTCAGCTGACAGGCTTTTTTGGGTCTGGGAAAGTCTAGCATCTTCCATTGTGAGGATTGAGCCCTAGTTTCTGGGTCATAATCATAAACCCATGATTCATTGCTAGTATTAATTGCATTCCAACAATTCCTTGGCTGCAGAGAGTCGATCTTCTTTTGGGTCAGGGGACAGGAGTTTTGTCACAAATTTTGCAGACACACATCTCATCGCCAAATCGACAGTAAGAATGGACTATACCGACCCAAAACTGATGTCCATGTCCTCAGCAAGCTCCCTAATAGTCAATCAATGATTTGAGTGTATTGCGGAATGCACTGTTTCAACTTTGTCTTCATTCCTGCTCATGGATGGCCTTCCAGAACATTCGTCACTGTCAACATTTTGGCGACCCTTTTGGAAATGTTTGTAACAGTCGTAAATTTGAGCACAACTCATGCATTTATCACCATACACTTGCTTTATCTTGTCATAAATTTCTGTCAGAATTTAATGCAAATTCTCTATTCAAATTTTTTACTCATCGTAAATCTGATGAACTGCTTTTACATGATATCAAATATCATGTGATCAAAAAAAGTACAGGTGTGCTGCAGCCACACTATACTCTGCACATGCAGAGCACATAACTAGATCACTGCTTGCTTAATAGGGTCGTGGTGCGACGTATTGTTATATAGCTACAAAACAAGTCTTGATACTTTTTGATCGCACTTTGTATGTGCAAAACTAAGCTATTTTAAGACATTGTCTTCAATAAGAAGTCTAGAAGGAACTTCGCTTTGGCATGATTCATGTATAAAGACGAAGAATAATAGTAATTTTTGGAGATTAAGATCATGCCAAACATACCTTATGGTTTAGGAGTGAGATTCATCACTGTCATGGTATATGTAAAATGTATCCACATGGAGATATTATCTCCAAGGAATCCAGCTTGATAAAATATACGTTTTATTACTATTACAACTTTGGTGGATTTTTACTAATCATTATTATTGTATCACAGTGAATGGATGGGGAGGGTTGAATAGGTTAATTGTTGTATTAACTATGTTCTCCTAATTTTATATTATAATTTTATATTATAATTCTTCCCCTGATCGGGGAGCAAAACGCCGCCTCATCCTCCGGCCCTCCAGGTCAGCACCTCCAGCCCAGTCGGGGCTGTGGGAGGGGGAGGAGCTGCAGACCGGCACAACTAGGAAGCCGCCGCCGGCGGGAAGACAGCAGCGCCATCTTCCCCTTCTTCCCCTGATCGGGGAGCAAAACGCCGCCTCATCCTCCGGCCCTCCAGGTCAGCACCTCCAGCCCAGTCGGGGCTGTGGGAGGGGGAGGAGCTGCAGACCGGCACAACTAGGAAGCCGCCGCCGGCGGGAAGACAGCAGCGCCATCTTCCCCTTCTTCCCCTGATCGGGGAGCAAAACGCCGCCTCATCCTCCGGCCCTCCAGGTCAGCACCTCCAGCCCAGTCGGGGCTGTGGGAGGGGGAGGAGCTGCAGACCGGCACAACTAGGAAGCCGCCGCCGGCGGGAAGACAGCAGCGCCATCTTCCCCTTCTTCCCCTGATCGGGGAGCAAAACGCCGCCTCATCCTCCGGCCCTCCAGGTCAGCACCTCCAGCCCCGTCGGGGCTGTGGGAGGGGGAGGAGCTGCAGACCGGCACAACTAGGAAGCCGCCGCCGGTGGGAAGACAGCAGCGCCATCTTCCCCTTCTTCCCCTGATCGGGGAGCAAAACGCCGCCTCATCCTCCGGCCCTCCAGGTCAGCACCTCCAGCCCAGTCGGGGCTGTGGGAGGGGGAGGAGCTGCAGACCGGCACAACTAGGAAGCCGCCGCTGGCGGGAAGACAGCAGCGCCATCTTCCCCTTCTTCCCCTGATCGGGGAGCAAAACGCCGCCTCATCCTCCGGCCCTCCAGGTCAGCACCTCCAGCCCAGTCGGGGCTGTGGGAGGGGGAGGAGCTGCAGACCGGCACAACTAGGAAGCCGCCGCTGGCGGGAAGACAGCAGCGCCATCTTCCCCTTCTTCCCCTGATCGGGGAGCAAAACGCCGCCTCATCCTCCGGCCCTCCAGGTCAGCACCTCCAGCCCAGTCGGGGCTGTGGGAGGGGGAGGAGCTGCAGACCGGCACAACTAGGAAGCCGCCGCCAGGCGGGCCCGCGCCTGGTCGGGCCCGCGCCTGAGGGCCTCGCCAGAGGGCCCTTTGGCGTGGCCCTTAGGCGGGGCATTGATCGGGGCTGAGCACAGGGCCAGAAGCCACTTTTGTTCGTGAACACAGTGGCTCACTTAAATAGAAACGCCGCCGCTACGAGTCAGCCCTTTTCCACAACTACAATCAATATTACCTGTTCCCCGATTGATGCTGTCCACTGTCTTTGGAAAAAAAAAAAAGCTATAACCTAACGAAAACCAGCAACCATCAACAACTCCAGCTATTTACTACATAGACTGTAAGTTACACTATCGATTTATACCGTACGAAACTCTCATATCAAACAAGTAATGTAAGCTTGTAAAAGTGCCACAGGACTGCCTTATCCACTACAGGCTCCAAATAGTAAATATTCCTTGTTGTGTTGTTTCTAAAACGTCATCATAAATGCTTCAATGCTTATGGCTAATATCATCACTAGTATTCACATCTTTGTCCATAAAGTTCTCTAATATTACAAATGTTTGCTGTCATATTATTGTATTTATAAATCTTTGCCATCCATTGTTGCTAGCATCCTCACAAACAACATTTTGTCTCTCATAAGACTATTACCTCTCACACATTACCTCTCACACTGTTACCTCTCACACATATCTACACTGTTACTAATCTGGATACACTGTTTCCAGTTCTCCTCACATTTGGTAAATTGTTATATGTACTTAACTTAACTCTATTGAACCATCTTTGCCTAACCAAATTACACCTTTCATTATGTAAGCCTCTGTAACAGGGTACTGTCTTTTCCTACCCAGATATTAAAGTACTGCACCACACTAAAGTATAAACCCTCGCTCGAAAATCCCCCTCTCAAGCAACATTTCTAACATACACACAATGGCTTTCCATTTCAAGATTACAATAGGCCTATACCTCCTCCTCATAGGTCTGATTCCAGATATCCTAGCTCTAATTTCCTCAGGCAATACCATACCTATTTTACATCACAACTGGCAAAAATGGTCAAGCACCAATTACCACAATAGAAATTGTTATCACCGTTCCCATCACCATTATTATTATACATACCTATTCAGCACTCTACAAAGTCAAACACAGAAAACTACAATCAACCATGCCCTCTCAAATGTGCCCTCATTAATGCTCGCTCTCTTCGTAAAAAATGGCCAGCTGTCATAGACTTAATATCATCTTATAACCTTGACATAATTATGGTCACCAAAACATGGCTATCTCCTGAAGACAATATAATTCTCAACCAGCTCCTCCCCAACAACTTTGAGGTCTTCACCAGTAGTAGACAAGGCAAAAGAGGTGGAGGAGTACTTATCCTTGCCAAAGCTGAACTCCAACTTAAAATGATTGACTCTTCTAGCAACAACCGCCTCGAAATCGTCTCTATCTCTAACAGCCTTTACTCTGTAAACTTAATTTACAGAGCGCCATCATCCTCCCTAGATGACCTTTCAAATATTATAAACCTTGCCTCCAATGCACAGAATCCAAACAGACCTAACTGGATCTTAGGAGACTTTAACCTACCGTCTCTACAAGACATCCATTCTGACGCCTTCATAGATGCTCTAGAAACTCTAGGTTACAAGCAAGTGATACAACAATCAACACATACTAAAGGTAACATCCTGGATCTCATATTTGCCCCACTATCTGCCCTCAATCAACAGCAAAACATTATACTAGCAATTACAGAAGTACCATGGTCTGATCATAACCTCATTACGTTCCAGCTTCCCATTCAAAAGAAACAATATTCCGATGACAATAACCTAAACAAATATGCAAATCCCACATCCAGAAGCTTCCAACCTTTTAACAGGGAACAGATCCTCGTGGAAACTGACGCACTCATTAATGACTCTACCCTAAACCTGGAAGAGATTATCACTTCTTGGAACAATAGACTCAACCGTATTTCATCCCGTCCACCTAGAAACAAGCCCTCAAGAAGAAAAGCTACAGCACCTTGGTTTACATCAGAGCTTAAAGATTCCCTAAAACTTTTGCGAAAGCTCGAGAAGAAATGGAGGAGGTCACGCACCAATACCAATCAGACTGCATACATGCAACATCTTGAAGCCCACCGTAAAGCTATTTCAGAAAAAATGAAACTATATCATACAGACACCCTTAAACGTGCTATAAACAAACCTCATGATCTATTTACACTTGTCAAGAAATTAGCCAAGGAACCTTCACAGGAACACCAATGTGAAATCAACCCACAAGAATATGCCCTTTACATACAATCTAAGATGTGTTGTACAAATAAAATTACAATACCGCCTATCCTCAATACTCATGGGCTCCCAGCTCCTTTAACTTCATTCTCAACCCCCTCTTTGAAGCTAATTGAAAATATAATCTCATCTCTCAACTTATCCACAGCACACACTGATCCATGTCCAGCCTTTTGGATAAAGGACCTTCGCAAAGAACTTGCTCCAATAATATCCAAGATCATAAGCCTATCATTTGATACCGGCTCATTCCCTGCTGCCCTCAAACAGACTTCCATCAGACCTCTACTAAAAAATCTCAAGTTAGATCCACACAAAACAGACTCTTACCGACCTATCTCCAGCATGCCTACTCTTGCTAAAATAATCGAAAAAATAGCCTACAGACAACTGCAAGACCATATCGATACTGAAGCGCCTTTGGATACCTGTCAACATGGATTCAGGGAATACCACGGGGTCGAAACGCTCCTTACCTCACTCCTCAACAGCCTAAATTCTGGTATCGACAACATCAAACAAGGCTTTGTTCTCATCTTTTTAGATATTGCGGCTGCTTTTGACTCGGTATGTCACGATCTTCTCATTTTCCGCCTAAAAGAGAAGGGCCTTTGTGGAAATGCTCTCGAATGGTGTATCTCATACCTCTCAGATAGATGGCAACAGGTCCGCTCAAATGGTGAAACATCAGATCCGTTTCACCAAGAACAAGGAGTCCCGCAAGGTTCCTCTTTATCTTCACTATTATTTAACATCTACATGCAACCCTTATGTAACATTATTTATTTATTTTATTTATTTATTTAACAGTTCTTCTATACCGCTCTATTTTAGATCAGAGCGGTTTACATTTAACATCAACTATACAACACAAGGAACTTTGAGTTGTATTTACAATAAACAGGGAGATCAACTTGGAAGCAACTGGGGGAAACTATGTACAATTCTTAACTCTATACATTGTATCACACTGGTACCTGATTTCAGGCAGAACATATCTACATCTTATTTACACTGGAGTACATTCTGAGCGATCAGTTGATTATCCTTTTTCATGCTGAGTCTGATTGTTTACTTGTAATGAGAGATTGTCTGGGGGGCCATATGTATGGTTACTAAGGCTAGATTCAGGGTAGTATGTAGTGAACAGGTGCTGCTTTATTGCCTTCCTGAAGTGGGTTAGGTAAGTGATATTTCGAATATAGGTAGGGAGAGCATTCCATGCTCTGGGAGCGTAAATCGTAAAGGCCCTATTTGTTGTTGTTCTTGTGCATTTTGTCATTACTTTTGGGACCTCTAGGGTGTTTTGCATCATGGTTCTTCTGTTTCTGTTCTGTGGTACTTTATGTATCATCTTGCTGAGGGCTGTGGGGGTCAGAGTGTTTGAGGCTTTGAAAGTTAAGGTTAGAACTTTGTGGAGGGTTCTTGCTTGAACCGGTAACCAATGGAGGTTCATCAGTACTGGCGTTATGTGCTCTCTCCGTGAAGCCCCTGTTAGTACTCTTGCAGCAGTGTTCATTGCAAGCTGGAGAGGAGCTAACGTTGCTTGAGGGAGACCATGTAGAATTACGTTGGCATAGTCGAAATGAGGTAATATTAATGCCTGATAGATCGATCGGTAGTCGCTGAAGTCGAGTAGCGGTCGGAGATGTTTTAAGGTCTTTATTTTCATGTATACTGTTTTTACTGTGTTTTTTATGTGAGTTTTCAGATCCAGGTGTTGATCCAGTGTAACGCCAAGGTAGCGGATTGTGGGTTTGGTTTTCAGTTCTGTGTTGCCGATTTTTAAAGAGAGTGGAGGGGTGAAGTCCTGGTTCCTTGAGATGAAAAGGACATCTGTTTTACTGTAGTTGATTCTCATGTTTTGTGTGCTGAACCATTCTGCTACTGCCTCAAAACATCTTGTTAGAGGGGAGAGGTCCGGTTGGTTAGTCCTGAATGGGATGTATAGGAGGATGTCATCTGCGTAGGCTAAACAGTTGACCTTGAATGAACGTGCTAGGGCACATATGGGCTGCATGTAGATGTTAAACATCAATGCAGATAGTGACGAGCCCTGTGGCACACCTTGGTTTTGTAAAAATGGTTCGGAGGTTGTGGAGCCTGACCTTACATGTTGCCATCTATTAGTCAGGTATGACTTGCACCACTTTAGGGCTGTTCCCTGAATTCCTTTCTCGCTGAGGCGTTGTATGAGTATCTTGTGACTCACCGAGTCGAAAGCCGCCGCAATGTCGAGGAATATGAGGGCGAATCCTTGATGAATTTTGTCGGTTCCAGAGACTAGATGGTCAAATAGGTTGGTGAGGAGGGTTTCAACCCCATGTGCTTCTCTGAACCAATGCTGGGAGGGATCCAGTGGGGCTTCAGTATCAATATGCTGTTGGATTTGGCGCTGTACTAACTTTTCGATTATTTTGGCAAGCATGGGGATACTTGAAATTGGTCTGTATGATTCCACTTTCGATGGGTCCAGCTTGTTATTTTTTAGTAGTGGTCTGATGGATGTTTGTTTCAGACTTGGTGGAAACGATCCGGTTGTAAGAGATTGGTTTATTAATTCACTCAGATATTGGCTTAAGTCACATCGTAACTCCTTTATCCATAATGCAGGGCATGGGTCATTGGGTGCGGTAGTAGGGTTGATTGCAGCGATAGTGTCTTCAATCTCTCTGCGTGATATTTTTTCAAATTTGTATAGTGGTGATGGTTGGGGCAAGGTATGCTGAGAGCTGTTTTCCGCGGAGTTCGAGGTTGTACCAGCCTGGGTCACTTCAGGTTGAAGGTAGTTGGTTGCAGATATAGTAGTCTGGACCATTTTTGACTGTAAATAGTTGGAGTATGCCTGGGGGTGTGGCATCTGTGACTGGTCTGCAGGAGGTTCTCTTATGAGAGATTTCACTATATTGAAGAGGTCGTGGGGCTTGTTTAGTGACCGCTTCAAGATGTCGGAATGATATTGTTTCCGCTTTTTTGTTAATTCATCACGGTGTACTCTTAGATGAGCGATGTAAGTATCTTGTGCAACCGTAGAGTGAGACCGACGCCATCTTCTCTCTAGCCTGCGCAGGCACTTGAGTGAGTCTCGGAGGTCTTTGGTATACCATGGTGCATGCTCTCGTTTCTTTGTTGTTGTTTTATTTGGCTGGTATGCATGCAATGGTCTTGAGGCTCTCGTCCCAGGTGGACACCAATGCATCTAGGTCGTGTGGTATGTTGTTGAGGAGTGGGAGGATCTTCTCTCTAAGCTCTTCTTTATTAAAGGGGCGGAAGCGCTTCAAGGAGGGTTCGTGGGCAGTGTTGGTTTTGTTGGAGTTTTTATTGTGTGTGTTAATAGGTATCTGGAATTGGATCAGGCTGTGGTCGGACCATGGCACAGGAGTTATGGTAGGTGGTATTAGTGGGGTGGTATCCTTATCCGTCTGCGGGGCAAAGATCAGGTCAAGTTTGTTTCCCTTGACGTGGGTGGGATTAATGACTAGTTGCTCATATCCTAGATCTTGTAACGCTTCTAGGAAAGCAGAGGCTTGAGATTCATGTAGCGTAGGCAGGTTGAAATCACCTAGGATCCAGTTCTGGGATCGTGGTCTGTTTGAGTTGCAGGCGAGGCCCATTATCGTTGCAAGATCCTCTGAGGATGGTGTTGGTGCTCGGTACAGTAGGTTGATCGTGCAGGTGTTATTTGTTATGGTGAGGGAGACCAGGTGGGCTGTGCTGGTTGAGTTGCACATCTGGAAGCCTAGGCAGGTTTTGACAAGAATGAGTGTTCCTCCTCCTCTCTGATTGGTTCTATGGCATGTGTGGACTGAAAAACCTGTGGGTAACATCTGGTTGATGATTGCGTTGTCAGATTCTGATAGCCAAGTTTCTGTGATCATGATGATATCAAGATTATGGGTTGTGACCAGATCGGTAATTATTGGCCATTTTGTACGTATTGACCTTGCGTTGATGAGTGCACACTTCAGGGCTTGATGGTGTTGCTGACGGTCCAAATGTGACTTCTTGAGATGTTGAAGTGGGATGTGTAATAAATGTGAGTAAGGCGTGTCGTTGGGTTCTCTTGGGAGGTGTTGGTGATTCTCCGTCCATCTTTTCCCGTCACTGTGGAGTATCGGGATGTGGTTAGTGTATGTGTGAAAAGCTTGGGCTGTAAGGGGGATCCAGGAGGCTAGGTGTAGACATGCCAAGGCTAGAAATGGGTGCATTTTGTGATGTTTTTGTGAACTAGTATGTGAGATGTTTGTTGCTGGGTAATTAGTGGGACCGGTATTGACTATTGTGCTAGCTATCCGCAGAGTATAAACTTACTGACTGGCGATGAGTAGGTATTTGGAACAATGTGGCAGCGTATAAGACAGGAATAGTACAGCATCGAGCAAGCAATGAAGCACTGTGTCCGTCAGCGGATAATGAGACAATGTGACACTCAGCAGAGAACAAAACAGAGTAATATACTGCCAACAGTAATAATAAGTTCACACTTTTGGGTAAGGATGAATTACTGGCGACAGTAATGAGGTATGGCACAGTTGTCAGGTCCTTCAATGTCAACTATATGATATATGCCGATGACGTGTTATTATATATGCCGTTCTGCATAGACAAGATCAACCTCACCCCTATAACCAACTGTTTTAACGCTATCTCAGATTGGCTACTAACTCAAAATCTCAGAATCCAGAACAAAAAAACAGAGGTTCTTTTTATCTCAAGGGACTCTAAGTTCACACCACCCACATTCCTTGAAGTTCAAGATGCCAAGCTGCAAGTAAAATCTCATATCCGTTACCTTGGAGTTACACTTGATCAGAATCTAGATATGAAGATCCACATAGCCAACACTGTAAGAGCAATTTATTTTAAAATTCGCTCCCTCAGACACCTCCGCCAACTGATTGATCCAGATGATTTCCGCACAGTCTACCAAGCTCTAATTATCCCACACTTTGACTTCGCAAACTGTATTTTACAGGGTCTCCCCCAATCTACTCTTATCCCGCTTCAACTAGCATTAAACAGTGCAGCAAGAGTGCTTTTCGGGGCACCAAAAAGAGAACATGTAACACCTCTCCTGAAACAATTACACTGGCTGCCTATCCAAGCTAGAATTACATTCAAAACTCTGCTACTAGCCTTCAAAGCTCACAAAGGACTTGCTCCCCCCTCACTATCGGAGTTGATCCAACCAATCCCTTCCAACAGGCTTAGAAGAACCACGGAATTAAACTTGCTAAAAGTTCCAAAAGAGTCTTTAAGATGCATTTCCGCAACTGTAAATCGTTCCTTCAGTTTATGCGCTCCAAAACTGTGGAACACCCTCCCACCACATATTAGGGCCATTGCTGATCTATCCCAGTTTAAAAAGGCCTTGAAGCATCACCTTTTCATCAAATATTTCCCAGAAAACATAATAACACAAGCTCACTCAAACAGCACCAATCACGCTCTTAACACGTAACCTCTGCTAACTCAGTAATTCATCATACCCCTCTCTCATACTAACAAGATTCTTTTCAGGCTATATTCTGTTCATATGTAATTAGTCAGTGTTTAGTTTTCTTTGTAAATAATTACCCTGGTTACCCAAGTTTTTTTGTTCCTGTTCTATGTAAAAATAATACGGATAATATGTATCTTATCTGATGTTTCATTGTTCTATGTAAACCGCGCTGACTGTAAATAGTGCGGTATATAAAAGTTGTTAAATAAATACATTGTTAAATAAATATAGTACCTGGCTATGAGTGATTTGTTAAGGCACTTAGTCAACTACTATCACTACTACTATTAGGCATATGCAGCACTGTTCATGTATATGTAAGAGAAATTCTTGGCTCCAAACAGTAAGCTATACGATAGAAAATCTCTTTCCCTCTGCTATTTCAGTTCTGCAGAAAAATATTTATTTATTTATTTATTTATTTTTATTTTATTTAACACTTATTTATATACCGCATCTTCCAGCGATCAGTTGCGGTGTACAATTAACAACAGTTAACAAAGCAGAGTTTGTTTTACATAGAACATTGAACATTATAACTTATTACATAGAACATCGTAACTTGCATAATTCAGGGATTCAACAACTAATCAGGATATTTCAACTATAACAGTGTGTGTGACAATTTTAAACAGAAGTACTGTCTGTACCGCATTAGGCAGAACATACCAGTTGTAACTATATACAAGTAGGAGTATCAAGGCATAGGAATTCAACTACATAGGAATATCAAGGCATAGGAATGGAGTGTTATTTATGTAAGTTTTGTATGTTATCCTTTATAGGAGGGTGTATAAGCTTGATTTGGGTAGGTTCGTATTTAGCCTTTATCTAAGTTGATTGGAGGATTTTCCATGGTATTATAGTGTTTATTGAATAGATACGTTTTCAATTTTTTTCTGAATTCCATTATCTCTGATAGTGATCGTAAGTCCTCTGGTAACGAGTTCCAGATGGTTGGAGCTATATGGGAAAAGGCTCTGTTATTTGTTAATTTGTGGGTTTTTATGAATTCTTTTGGAATCTTTAGTTTGTTTGATTGTCCTTTTCTAAGAGTGGGCTTAGGTGGTTCTTTGCCTATTAGATTACATAATGTCTTCGGGGCCATGTCATTTAAAGCTTTGAATGTAGTTAATATTGTTTTGTATACTATCCTGCTTTGTATTGGTAACCAGTGAAGGGATGCTAGTATCGGTGTTATGTGTTGGAGGGAGTTTATTTGTAATATAACTCTAGCTGTTGCATTTTGCGCCAGTTGGATTCTTCTGATGTTTTGTTTTGAGATGCCCATAAGTATTAAGTTGGCGAAATCGAAGTGAGGAGTTATGGTAGCCTGAGTTATATTAATGAAATCTTGTGTAAATACAAGGGGACGTAATTGTTTGAGGATTTTAAGTTTGAAGTAGATTTTCTTTATGGTATTTCTAATGTGGGTGTCCATTGTAAGGTGTGTGTCTATAATAACACCTAGATATCTTATTTCATTTTTTATTTTAATTTCTTGGTTTTGCAGGGTTATGTGGGTTGGAGGCATATATGATTGGGTTTTTTTTACGATTAATACTTCGGTTTTAGCATGGTTTATGTGGAGGTTTTGGGTTTTTAGCCAGATTGTGATTTCATTGTAACACTCTGATAGTAGTTGGATCGGTAGGTTAGGAATTGTGAAAGGTATGTACATCATAATATCATCCGCATAAAGGTGATATTGTACTCCAAATTTTTTAAAGATGTTGCAGACCGGCTTTATATAAATATTGAAAAGTAAGGCTGAAAGCGCTGAACCTTGTGGTAAACCTATTTCTTGTTTGTATGTGTTGGATGTTTGATTACCTATTCTTACATTTTGTGTTCTGTAATTTAAATATGAGGTGAACCATTTATGTACGGTAGAGTTTATGCCTATCTGTCTTAGGTTGTTGAGCATTATTGAGTGATGTACGCTATCAAAAGCTGCTGATATGTCGATGAAAAGGAGGATGAACGCCTGATTATGATTGTCAATTCCTTTTAGGAGTGTATCTATTAATACTGTTAGAAGATGCAGTAAAGCATGCATAACCAAAGGAATGAACACATATGGAGCCTTGGTTGCGCTCTCTGTAAATGCAGCACTTATTAGTATCGTACATGATGCTAGAAAAATTAAAAATTGTCCCTTTCAGTCTGTCGACTACACAATTCTTCCACTTAGGGTATATGAGTATATAAATTACCATAAACAATTGAATGTCAACTTCTTTCCCCAAATCTCATCTTTTACTTAATCTGTTTCCAAATAGTTGTAGGATTATGATTGTAGGTTGTTAATTATAAATTAACATCTTGTTTTCTATTGTAGATTATATGATATTACTTGTTTTCCATCGAATAATATATGGGAAAGGTGGGGAACTAAATGTGAATAATGAAATAAATATTAAATAATCAACCTCCTTTTGGAAAAGATATATTTCTTGACATTTTTGTGGAGTCTGCCTTCTGGGAGTTTCCTATTATCACCTCTAGTATTGATCACAATATGATTACATTTGACTTAATAACTGGAGCAAGTATGAAAAGGGAATCTACTGTATCAATGTTTAATTTTCAAGGGGAAGGCTACGATAAAATGGTTAGGAAAATGGTTAGGAAAAAAAACAAAAAGAGAAGCTAAAAAAGACAAAAGTTTACATCAAGTGTGGACCTTGTTTAAAATACAATCTTGGAAGCCCAGACTAGATGTATCTCAAACATTACGAAAGGCAGAAGAAAGGCCAAAACGACATAGGCTATTAAAGCCAAAAAATATTTTCAAAAATGGAAAAAGGAACCATATAGAGAAAACAGGAAACAGCGTAAGCACTGACAAGTTAATGCAAGGTACTGATAAGGAAGGTAAAAAGACTGAAAAGAAGCTTGTCATTTAGACAAAAACTCACACTGCAACTTTTTCAGGTACATATAAAGGAAAAGCTTGGGAAGGAGTGGGTTGGATCATTAGATGATCAAGGGGTTAAAGGGGCACTCGGGGAGGACAAGATCATAGCTGAAATACTAAGGGGTATGTTTACTAAAACCCCGGTAATGTGCGGGCCGCACTAGTGTGTGGGTGCCATATAAGGAGTGGGCGTTTCTGGCTGCAAAAACAAAACTATGATTAATCATGCGCTAATGTGCGTGGCGCCCATGTGAGCTCCGCACATTAGTGCATGCGAAAGTTGCGCAGGAGGCATAAGTGGCGCGCTGATGTGCAAGCAGAGGAGAAGAGCCACAGCACAATGGTTAAGACAGTGACCAATGGTGCAGGGATCAGGGGGTCAATCCCCCACAGTGCCCACTGAAGAAGGCTGGCTGAGGCAGTATCTGTTATGGGGAATATTATTTTAGGAGGCATTTTAATATTGGGCGGCATAAGGCGGTGCGCTGATGTGCAAGCAGAGGAGAAGAGCCACAGCACAATGGTTAAGACACTGACCAATGGTGCAGGGATCAGGGGCTACAGTGCCCACTGAAGAAGGCTGGCTGAGGCATTACCTGTCATGGGGAATATTGCTATAGGAGGCTTTTTATTTTTATTAATTAGTGGTGCCAGCAAACACACCCTCAAAGTATGGTAACATAAGGTGCTGCATAAGGCGCCTCCTAAGGTACCCCAGAGGCCACATTTTAAGGTGCACTGTCCGCCACGCCACCCTATAATGTTGCCCATAGGAAGCCGTATCACGTGCTGTATGGGGCGCCCTATGAGGCACCGATAGGTGACAGTACTGCTTGTGCTTGCAGCACTGCACATGTGAACACATGGAAACCTGCAAAAAATTGTGTGATATGTAATTTACGAAAAAAAATTTTTGGAGACTTCTACGACATCTGGTGGCTCACACACTCAAAATTTTCTGTGAGGCCCCAATTGGGGACGGCCTCCTCGGCGGGGGCAGCAAACATCCGAATGGGATCCCCCATTAACTCGACAAAAGCCAGGACTCAATTGTCATAAATCTGTCATGAACTGTACTCTCGAGTGAACAACTTCGTCTTTTGAATTTGGGATTAACCTTTGTGCCAACAGTACGCCATGACCCGTTTTAAATTCGACTTAGTTTACATAAATTTTTTCGTAAATTACATATCACACAATTTTTTGCTGATCGACCCTCTGTTTCTGATGACTCTGTTAAAGTACCAGTGTCTAAATGGCTACCTCCGGGCATGTCTGATCCGGCTATATTAACCTATCAGAACTTGGTTTTTCGGGATTTATGTACTTTGGAAGGAAAAAAGCATTATAATAAGTCAAACCTGAGTAAAACTGAGTGGCAGGCATTAGCCGAATTACAAAGGGACTCCAATATTGTTGTTAGGCGAGCCGATAAAGGTGGAGCGGTAGTGGTGCAATCTACAGGGGCTTATTTAAAAGTTCTTAGGGATCATCTTCTTGATCGTCATACATATTGTCTGCTTACAGTGGACCCTACTATTCCTCTTCAACAGGAGATCAAGATTATCCTGGATGAAGCTTTAAATCAGGGTTGGCTGACGAAGCGTGAATATGGTTTTTTGAAATTGGAGACTCCGCTTACGCCAATTATATATATGGTACCAAAGGTCCACAAATCCTTGGAGGACCCCCTGGTAGACCTATCGTGTCCTGTAGGGGATCCCTATTAGAACCACTGTCACAATTTTGTGACGTCTTTTTGCAGAAGGAAGCAGTATTGGTAAAATCTTTCATAAAGGATTCTTCACATTTTTTGCAGCAATTGGCCAAAAGCCTATACCGTCTTTGGATTTTTATCTTGTGACCCTTGATGTCGAGGCTTTGTATACTAACATTGATCAAGCCGAAGTTTTGAATTTGATGTCCTCTTTTTTTTCAATTTGTTCCACAGCGACTACCTTGGGCCTTTTTGTGTGAATTGCTTCGATTGGTTTTGACACGAAATTATTTTCTTTCAGAAGGGCAGTTTTACCATCAGATTTACGGGATTGCGATGGGTGCCTCTGTGGCCCCCTCAATAGCCACACTTTATATGGCTCATTTTGAAGAAGTGTTCCTATACCCCTCTGACTGTTTTAAATCAGTGCGCTTTTGGAGACGATTTCTAGATGACGTGTTCTTTTTGTGGTTTGACACCTTGCCGCGTCTCCAAGTATTTTTGACATGGCTTAACACACTTAAACCTAACCTTAAATTTACCGCCCATTTTGATCTGAAAAATATTGAATTTTTGGACATGTTGATAATTAAGGATCAGGGAACATTCCATACGACCTTATATAGGAAGAGTGTCCAGCGTAACATCCTCCTCATGTATCACAGTTGCCATCCTGGTCCTATGCGGAGGAACTTACCATATGGTCAATTCCTTCGGTTGCGAAGGGTTTGTTCTACGTTATCGGATTTTAAATTTCATGCTTCTGACTTGATCAAAAGACTGACACAACGAGGATACCCGGAGAAAGTCATAAAATTAGCCTATAGACGGGCTTTATATACCCATCGTGAATGGCTCTTGGATGAGCATTTTCAAGCATCACATTCCAGGTCCCGGGAGACTGATTTTATAGTTGGGACGTTGCCTTATACCACTTTGAGCCCCTTGATTGTGGCTATACTTCGTAAACATTGGGGAGTGTTGGGATTACATCAATGTTTCCGAAAACCTCTTCGGATAGCGTTCTCTAGGGGTTCAAATTTGAAAGATCGTGTAGCTCACTCAGCAACCCCTTCCTGATCCTTCCCTTATTTTCTGATCCTGATATTAGGGGACATACTATTTGTTCAACCTGTGCTTTCTGCACTATGGCATTAACTGGAATGGAATGGGTTCACCCTAATACGGGCCAAATTTATCAGCGCCATTGGCCGATGTCCTGTGATTCCACCTATGTTGTATATGCCCTGCAGTGTACTTGTCCCCTGATTTATATAGGTCAGACCACTCGAAAAATTAAAATCCGCCTTGGTGAACACGCTTCTAGGGTTCGGCAGAAAGTTATGTCGGCTCCCCTTGTTAAGCATTGTGAGTCTCACCATCATCAGTTTCATTCTGATTTTTCCTGGACTGTGTTAGATTTTATTTCCCCAAATCCTCGGGGAGGGAATCGGCTTTTGGCTTTGCAACGATGTGAGCAACAGCTGATTTTTGAGCTAAAAGCTGTCCATCCTATGGGGTTAAACAAGGAAGTTGAGTGGTTTAGCTTGCTATGACGTCATCCATGACGCTAAGGGATTCCTCGATGTTAATGGGGTCTCCCGTTTAGCTGATTGGAAGCTCCCTATTGATTGACAACTAGTGTTAGCCAATGAGCGTGTTTCCCCTTTTATAACCAGTGGGGTTAGTGATTATGGAAATTCTTCAGAGCGGTACATCTAAGGAGCATGAACACTTGAAACAGGGCTTAGGGCCCGAAATGTACGTCGTGGAACTGCTACCTGACCGCTTCATTGAAATGAAGATCTATGGATGTGCAAGAAAACTCCACTGGAACATTTTCATGAGTTAAGTACAGCTTTGTAGTTCACCTAATTAAAAAGGAACGGGTTGTCTGGTGTGACTGGGCTTTAATCTCAGTCGCCTCCAGCCTCTTCCGACAAAAATAATATTTTAAAATAGGGGGATTATTGATGGGTTTGGTGTTTGTCTTTGTGCCATTTCTTTGGAAGGCATGAATAAACATTTGGAAAAAGGTGAGCTAGTTGATATGGTGTATTCAGACTTTCAGAACACATTTAAAAAATCCCACATTTGAGACTCTTGAGGAAGTGGATTGGAAATTGGCTGAGAGAGAATGGAGAATAAGGATAAATGGTCTATTGTTTTCAATGGAGGAAGATGAATAATGGATTACTCCAGGGATCTGTTTGTGGGATCAGTGATTTTTAAACTACATATAAATGATCTGGAATACTTGTTAAATTGCATGTGGATTGTGAGAACCCTTAAGAGGACCTTGTGAGACTGGGAGACTGGGCATTCAAATGATAGATGAAATTTAATATGGACAAGTGCAAAGTTATGCATGTAGGGAAGAGTAACCCAAACTATCGATACACAATGCTAGGTTCCATGTTAGGAATCACCACCCAAGAAAAGGATTTAGGTGTGAGCATAGACAATCCATTGACATATTGTATTCAGTGTGCAGAAGTGGCCAAATAAGCAAAAAGAATGTTACGAATCATTAGGAAAGGCATAGAAAATAAACAAAGGATATTATAATGCCTCTGTATTGCTTCATAGTGTGATTGCAAATCTGGTCTCTGCATCTCACAAAAGATATGCATTAGAAAAGGTACAGAGAAGAGTGACTAAAATGATAAAAGGGATGATGGAATGACTCTCTTATGAGGAAAGGCTAAAGAGATAAGGGCTCTTCAGCCTTGAGAAGAGCTGCCCAAGGAGAGATATGATAGAGGGGAATTGATTGTTCACTCTTTCAAAAAATACAGGGCCCGATATTGAGTTGGGCAAGCTATACGCCCCTATGGAACATAGCCCTGCCCATCGACCCTTAATCCCGGATATTCAATGCCAAGGTCATATGCAGCCCTGGCATTGAATATCCGTGGATCGCCACACATGCCAGAAGCCGCAGTAGCTAACCAGGCAGCAGCGATATCACTGCCTATCTTTAAGGTGCAAATTGCTAGCCAGACAGCATGCAATATCACTGCTGCCCACTTATCGCTTGTCGCCACTTCTGTTCTGCCTCAGAATACCCCCGACATGCCCCGATGCTAACTAGATAACATCAGGGCACGTAGGGAGTTAGGAGGGGATATTCAATGGTACTACCCATGTAAGTGCCACTGGATATCACCATTTAAGGCATTTACATTGTTTACTGAGCTGTAAACCGTGCAAATGCCTTTCGAATATCGGGCCCACAATGACTAGCACATACAGAATGAAGTTACAAAGTAGTATATTTAAAACATATAGGAGAAAATATTTTTCTCTTAACATATAATTAGTTGTTGGACTCATTGCCAGCAAATGTGTTAAAAGCAGTTAGAGAAACTGGGTTTACAAATGTTTTGGACAAATGCCTTGAGGAAAAGTCCATAAACAGTTATAAATGTAATCCAAGAGAAAACCACTGCTTATCCCTGGGGATAAGTAGCTTGGAACTGGTTACTTTTGTGATTTGCCAGGTACTTGTATCTGGATTGGACATTTTTGGGAACGACATACTGGACTTGATGGACCTTTGGTTTAACCCAGTATGGCAGTTCTTATGTTTTTAATTGATTTCTCATTGGCAATGGCTTACTTTATCTACATTTTAATAAAATTTTAAGATATTGAAATGTCTATAACATATCCTTTTGTTCTTCTTGCACCTCCAAGGAAGGTGCAAGTGTACTCTGTGTGCGTACATTGCTCCTCTCAACCTGTGCTCCAAGAATATCTACCTACAGACCATGCTAAAGTAACTACATCTTTATACCCACATGGAATTTTATAACAGCTAAATTCCACATGGTGCTGAAACAATTGGTTTGAGTCAAAGGCTTACCAATGCAGGAGCACCCACAAAATAGTATTACTCCCCTACTGCCCATCATCGAGATTCCCAGTAATGCTGTGGGAGTTGGGGATGCAGGGGGTGGGGGTCTTACATAAGAACATAAGATATGTCATACTGGGTCAGAACCAAGGTCCATCAAGCCCAGTATCCTGTTTCCAACAGTGGCCAATCTAGGTCATAAGTACCTAGCAGATTCCCCAAAACACACAGGTTCCACAATGCTTGTATTGGGTCAAGCAGTGATATCCCGGGTCCCTTTTAATAATGGTTTATGGACCGTTCCTCCAGGAACTTGTTCAAACCTTTTTTAAACCCAGCTACACTAACAGCTTTTACTACATCCTCTGATAACAAATTCCAGAGTTTGATTACACATTGAGTGAAAAAATATTTTCTCTTATTAGTCTTAAATAGATTACCCTGTAGCTTCATTGCATGTCCCATAGTCTTTCTAAATTTTGATGGTGTAAACAATTGATCTACATTTACCCATTCCACTCCATTCATTAATTTATAGACCTTTATCATATCTCCCCACAGCCATCTCTTTTCCATGTTAAAGAGCCCTAACCTTTTTAGTCTCTCCTCACATGGGTATCCTTCCATCTACTTTACTATTTTGGTGGCTCTTCTCTGTACCTTTTCTAATACGGCGACCACAACTGTACACAATATTCAAGGTGCGGTTGCATCATGGAACAATACAGAGGCATTATAATATCCTTTGTTTTATTTTCCATTCATTTCCTTATGATACCTACTGTAGCATTCTATTTGTTTTCTTGGCCACCGCTGCACACTGGGCAGAGGGTTTTAACATGTTATCCACGATGACGTCTAAATCTTTCCTGGGTGGTGGTTCCTAATGTGAAATCTTGCATCATGTAACCAGAGTTTGGGTTGTCCTTTCCTAGGTGCATAACTTTGCACTTGTCCGCGTTAAATTTCACCTTCCATTTGGATGCCCAGTCTTCCAATTTATCAAGATCCTCTTGCAATTTTTCACAATCCTCATGAGTTTTAACAACTTTAAATTTTGTGTCATCTGCAAATTTGATAGCTGCATTTGTTATTCCCATTTCCAGGTCATTTATGAATATGTTAAAAAGCAGTGGACCAGCACAGATCCCTGGGGTACTCCATTATTCACCTTTCTCCATTGGGAAAATTGGCCATTTAGCCCTACCCTCTGCTTTCTATCTTTAACCAGTTCCTGATCCACAATTCTACACTGCCTCCTATCCCATGACTTTTTAGTTTGGCCAAAAGTCTCTGATGAGGAACCTTGTCAAAGGCTTTCTGAAAGTCCAGATATACTATATCAACCGACTCACCTTGGTCTACCAGTTTATTCACACCTTCAAAAAAACATAACAGATTAGTAAGACAAGATCTTCCTTGTCTAAAGCCATGTTGACTGTCTCCCATTAAGCCATGACTATCTACATGTTCAGTAATTTTGTTCTTTATGATGGTTTCTACCATTTCTCCCAGTACTGACGTCAGGCTCACTAGTCTATTGTTTCCCGGATCACCCCTGGAACCCTTTTTAAAAATTGGTGTTACATTGGCCATCCTCCAATCTTCAGGTATTATAGATAATTTTAATGATAGTTCACAGATTACTAATAGTAGGTCTGCAATCTCATATTTCAGTTATTTCAATACCCTTGGATGTATACCATCTGGTCCAGGTGATTTGCTACTCTTCAGTTTATCAAATAGTTATAATACATCTTCCCGGTGTATCGATATTTCTTTTAATTCTTCCACAGTATCACCTGTAAATACCACTTCAGTCATGGGTAACTTCCCTACATCTTCCTCAGTAAAGACAGAAGCAGAATACTGGAAACAGAATACTGGGCTTGATGGACCTTGGTCTGACCCAGTATGGCATATCTTATGTTCTTATGTTCAAAGAATTCATTCAGTCTCTCCGCTATCACCTTGTCGCCTCTTAGTGCCCCTTTTACCCCTCTATCATCTAATGGTCCAGCTGACTCTCTCACAGGTTTTTTGCTACGAATGTACTTGAAAAAGTCGTTATTACACATTTTGCTTCCACAGCAAGCTTCTTCTCAAATTCTTTCTTTGCCTGCCTTATCAGTGCCTTGCATCTAACTTGCCAGTGCTTGTGCTGTTTACAGTTTTCGTCATTTGGCTCTTTTTTCTATTTCCTGAAAGATGCTTTTTTGGCAACAACAGCCTCTCTGACCACACCTTTAAACCATGCTGGCAGATTTTTTTGACTTTCTTTCACTTTTCTTAAAGCATGGAATACAGCTGGTCTGGGCTTCCAGGATAGTATTTTTAAACACCCAAGCTTGATGTAAGTCTTTAACCTTTGCAACTGCTCCTTTTATTTTTTTCTTAACTATTTTCCTCATTTTATCATAGTTTCCCTTTCGAAAGTTAAATGGTAGTACTGCGGATTTCCTTACCATTCCTCCTCCATTAATTAAATCAAATGCGATCATGCTATGATCACTATTGCCAAGTGGCCCCAACACCCTTATCTCTTGCACCAGATCTGGTGTTCCACTAAGGACTAGGTCCAAAATGGTTTCCCCTGGTTGGTTCATGAAACAGCGGCTCTCAGAAGCAGTCATTTATTTCACCTAGAAAATTTATCTCCCTGGGGATTAGTAAGGGATTGGTTGGGATGTTTGAAAATAGATCAGGTTGGGGTTGGGTTCCGGCAGGGTATTTGAAAATGGATCAGGATAGGAGTGTATTTGAAAAGGCATTGGGAGGTGAAGGGTGTGTTCCAGGATTATTTGAAAAGGGATCAGGGGGTGGAGGGGGGCTTTTTTGTTGCTTTTTTTTTTACCAAACACTGTTTGAGGAAAGGCGAAAAAGGTTAGGACTCTTCAGCTTGGAGAAGAGACAGATGAAAGGAGATATAGTAGAAGTATATAAAATCCTGAGTAGAGTGGAAAGGGTAAACGCCAATTAATTGTTTACTCTTCCGAAAAGTACAAAGACTAGGGGGAAACCCATAAAGTTGTAAAGTAGTTCATTTAAAAAAATAGCAGAAAATACATTTTCTCTCAAAGCGTAGTTAAGCTTTGGAAATCATCACCAGAAAATGTGGTAAATGCAATTAGCATAGCTCGTTTTAAAAAAGGTCTGGACAAATTCCTGGGTGAAAAGTCCATAAACTGTTATTAAGACAGAACTGGGGAAAGACACTGATCATCCCTAGGAATAAGTAACATGCAATCTTAATACTTTTGGGATTATACCTTGATTGGTCACTGTTGGAAACAGGATACATAGAAACATACAAATGCAGAAAATGACGGCAGATAAAGACAATGTGGTCTATACCGTCTGCCCATCCATAAAACCTATTAAGATCTACAATTCCTTCCTCTCCTTCAGAGATTCTCTAAAATGAGTATTTGACCCATGTTTTTTTAAAATTCAGATACAGTTCTCAACTCCACCACCTCCACTGGAAGGCTGTTCCACACATCCACTACCCTTTCCATAAAGAAATAGTCCCTCAAATTATTCCTAAACCTACTCCCTTTCACCTTCTTGTGCTCTTCATTCCAGAGCTTCCTTTCAGCTGGGAGAGGACCATTTATTCTACAGTGGTATTTAAATGTGTCTATCATATCACTCCTCCCCCACATTTCCTCCAAAGTATACATATTGAGTATACATATGCCTTATGAGGAAGGCCACTGGCCATTTTAGTAACCATCCTCTGGACTGACTCCATCCTGTGTTATCCCTTTGAAGTGCAGTCTCCATAACTGTACACAATATAGTTCTGAAGACTGCACAACTACAGATTTGTACAAAGGCACTATTATCTGACACATTAGCGAACAAGAATACTTGATAGCTCTTCAGCAATATCACTTAAAAAATGTTAAAAAGAACAGGACCAAGGACCGATCCCTGACTCACCCTGCTGGTAATGCCCCTATCTTCAGAGTAAACTCCATTTACTACTACCCTCTGGTGTCTCCCATTCAAACCAGTTTCTTACCCAGTCAGTCTCTTCAGGGTCCATTCCACGTGCACTCAGTTTATTTCTAAGTTTGCGATGTGGAACGGTTTAAAAGACTTTGTTAAAATCTAAGTATATCACAACAAGCGCTCTCCCCCGATCCCATACTCTGGTCACCCGGTCAAAGAAATCAGATTTGTCTGACAAGACCTACCTCTAGTAAAGCCATGAAATCTTGGATTTGTAATCGGTAAGGGGGTTATTCTAAGACACGAATAGCGGGGATGGACGTCCCAACGAGATGTCCATCCCCACTATTTGTGCCAGCGGCAGCCCCCAACTAACTTCCCCACTGGTTGTAGAGAGAAGTTAGTCGGGGGCGGGGAAGAGGCGGCCTGGGGGCAGAGAGTGGGCGGGCAGTGGGTGGTCACCGGCCCTGGACGTACAGGGCCGATTCTAATGTCGGCCCTGTACATCCAGGGCCGGCAAAATGGCCGAGGAATGGTCATGTTTTTATCAGTGGCACGGGGCAAAGGAGGGGCTGGGGTGGCCAGGGTTTATTCCCCGCAGCCCAACCTTAGCCTTAGGAAGCCAAATCGGGGGTCGGGCTGCGGGGAATAAACTTTAGTTTTCGGCGGCTGACATCGCGGCATTTAAATGCCTGAGTTATCCTGGCAGTGCCTGTATGTGCAAGCCGGGACTGAATCGCAGTCCCAGCCTGCACGTACAGGCCTGCTCATGATTTTGATCCCACAGGGCTAGATGTGCCCCGCAGGATCAGAATCGCGATCCCCTTTGTACGTTCGTCTAACATCAGACATAAAAAGGGGATGTGTGTTTGGGACAGAATCGGGCCCTAAGTATTGATATTCAGCCAGTAACCAGTTAGCTAAACTGCATAAAGTTAGGAAAAGTCATTGTCAATATCCAATTAGTGAATGAATATTGCCGCTTACAGGATAGGTGTTGTGATCGCCAGTGAAACCAGATATTCAGCATCAGACGCCAGAATGGCTCCTGCATTGAATATCTGGATATACTTTCAGGGGCAGCGGCAGCAGCCAGGTGATTTAAAGATGTTGACTGCCACTGCTGAATATAAACCCTGGATTTCACTCTGAAGATAGCAGTGTTACCAGTGGTGTGCTGCAGAGATCTGTCCTTGGTCTGGTTCTTGCTATAAGTTTTGTATGCGATATTGCAGAAGGTCTATCGGGAAAGGTGTGCTTCTTTATGGATAAATTTGCAACAGGATAGACACCCTGGATGGTGTAGATAATATGAGAAGCTTGAAGATGGGTCATAAATTTGGCAGCTAAGATTTAATGCTAAAAATTCAAGTTCATGCATTTGCGCTGCAAAATTCCAAGGGAGTGATACAGTAAAGGGGGTGAAGTCTTTCAAAGCATTAAATAAGAGAAGAACCTGGTGGTGATAATGTTGGATAATCTTACTGGCCAAACAGGTAGAAAAGGTGATGGCAAAAAGCCAGAAGAATGAATGAGTGCAAAGGGAGAGGAACAGTCAGTAAGAAAAAAGAGGTAATAGTGCCTTTGTATAAGTCTCTAGTGAGACTTCATTTGAAGTATTGTGTACAATTCTGGAGACTACACTTTCAAAAGGATATAAATAGGATGGTATCAGTCCAGAGAGAGGTTACTATAATTGTCATTGGTTCTCCTCAGGGGCAGCGCAAGGGAAATGCGGGGTCATGTGCAGAGACTCATTGGGGCTTGTTTACAAAGCCGCGGTAGCGGTTTCCGATCGTTATCGGAGCTGCGGCCCCATAATGATCGGAATCCTCTACCGCAGCTTTGTAAACAAGCCTCATTGTGTGGCATCATTTGCATAAATATTTGCATCATGTTAACGTGCACTAACTTTTAGTAAACATGCCTCTTAATGAGTGTATGGATAAAGAAAGACTTACATTACTACATTTCTACATTACTATACTCCAGTACCAACAGCCAGGCACATTAGGAAGTACTATAAACACTGCCCATTTAGAACCCATAGCAAATCCGCCGTATCATAACAGCACTACCAGGACTCACAAAGCACCATACCCTAACCTATCAAAAGGCAACACTGCAAATATTACACCAATGCATCTCAGAGAATACCAATACATCTCCTACTAGGGAAAGAGAACAAGTGGCACTGTCAAATAGAAACTTTTTCAGGAACATTTTTCCCTTCCACCTTAGTCTCTCACTTTATCTACCTCCCCCTAGTTCCTACTACTTCTAAACCTCCTTAACGGCCTCTGATACCTTGGTAATTACCTTGTAAATAGTTCTATTATTATGTTTTATTTATAAACATGTTATATACATTTTTACTTGGTTCTATGTTCTATGTAAACAGTGGAAACACTCTATCTTAAATGTTCTATGTAAACCGTCTTGATTTGTAGAAAGACGGTATATAAAATCGGTTACATAAATAAATAAACTACATAAACGGAATACTTCAGCTCGGTTACACATGCAGAACATAGACCGTCACCAGACAAAGATCACAATTTAGAAATAGGAAGACAATAATTAAACTGGGAACCGCAAAAGCCAAACTTGGAATGTACAACAACACTGGAGAAATAAAACTATAAATTAAACAAAACACAGACGTTAACGATGCACGTTTCCCAGCGCTGACATATTCCATTTAATAAATTCAAAATAAAAAAGTACTTTTCTACCTTTTTTTGTTTAGGCATTTTATTTTTCAGTTGCAATTGCTCCATTCACTTTCTTCTGGTTTCTTTGTGTCTTCTGCTAACTCTCCATTATCTGTTGTCCATTTGTCTTTTCTTCTCTCTTCTAGTTTTTTTTTTCCATTCTCTCTCTACATCTGCTTTAACTTACTGATCTTTCTCCTTTTGCTCTTTCCTCCATTTCTTTCTTTATTCCTTTTTCATCCATTCAAATTTCATCCCTCCATTCAATCCCCACTTATTCTCCCAATACCCGACCAATCATACATTTTTCTTCTCTCCCACACAAAATATCTTTTCCCCTCTCCATCCTCACTCCCCCAGCCCCATCCCATTTTAGTCCTCCCCAACATCAGCTTGCTTCTAGTTCCAGCCCCACCCAGCATCTGCTCCCTTCTAGTCCCATTCTCCCATCCCTCCACATCAGTCCAATTCCAGTCCTAGCCCTCCATCAGCCCATTTCCAAACCTAGTCCACCGTAGCCATTTCTAATCTTAGCCCCCATCAGCCATTTCTAGTCCTATCTTAGCCCCCCCATTATCCCATTTCCAATCCTAGCCCTCCCATCAGCCCTTTCCAGTCCTATCCTAGCCCCCATCACCCCATTTCCAATCCTAGCCTCCCCATCAGCCCATTTCCAATCCTAGCCCTCTATCAGCCCATTTCCAGTCCTATCCTAGCCACTCCATCAGCCCATTTCCAGTCCAAGCTCCCCCCATCAGCCCATTTCCAGTCTTAGCTCCCCCATCCATTTCCTGTCCTATCCTAGTCCCCATCAGTCCTTTGCAGTCCAAGCCCCCCATCAGCCCATTTCCAGTCCAAACTCCCCTCCCCATCAGCTATTTCCAGTCTTAGCCCCCCCTCCCCCGAAGAGCCCTGGAGCTGTCCGACAGGCTTTTGAGGGAGCCGGAGAGGCCCCGGCTCACCTCTGACAGCCGCCAAAATGAAGAGCATCTTTTTTCTTCACTTTGGCAGCTGTATTGTAATATAGGCCACTGGGTGCCGGTGACTGCACATCAGGTGCGCCTCTTCTCTCCCGCCGCCATCCAGAAAGTGGCTGGATGGAGGTGGGTGGGGCATGCACTCGATGTGCAATTCGCACAGGGCACGATTCACGCTCGGTACAGTCCTGTACATAGTATAAATGCACAAGAGATCGCCCTCTTCAAATTGATAAGAAACTCTGGAATGATGGGTCATAGGATGAAGATGAAAGGGGACAGACTCAGGAGTAATCTGAGGAAATATTACCTTATGGAAAGGGTGGTGGATGAGTGGAACAGTCTCCCAGTGAAAGTGATAGAGGCAAGAACTGTATCTGAATTCAAGAAAGCATGGGTCAAGTATATAGGTTCTCTGATGGGCAGACTGGATTGGCTGTATGGTTTTTATCTACCATCATTTTTTATGTTTCTTTGTTTCTATACTTGACTTTTGGCATGCACAAATTTTCAGGACTAATTTATATGCATATGTTTACATTTTAAAAAGCACGTATGTTAATATAAATTCTATACCAGGGGAACATCCTTGAAAAAAATAGAAGGGTGAATATAGAGGTCAGCGAGAAGCTGCAAGGGGAAAAAAAGAGAGAAAGAAAGAAAGATAAGGAAATAAGAAGACAAACTCCATCCTCCAGTCACCCACCCAATGACGTTTCCCTCATCATCTTGCAGCTCAAAATAATCAAAAGCATACAGCATCAATCGGAGAAGTAGCTTTGTGGCTACAGCAACAGGTTAAGAATCAGGGCGGCCAGATTCACACCCTGGTGCTCCTAATGACTTTGGGCATGTTACTTTGCTGCTTTGGATACAACTTAGAGGTTTGTTTATAAAGCTGTAGTAGCGGCCTCCGTACGATATTGGAGCTGCAACACCAATGGGGCCGCAGCTCCGATATCACACGGAGGCTGCTACTGCTGCTTTGTAAAGAAACCCCTTAGTTTGAATATATACTAACCGCATTAAGCATACACAAAAGGTACAAAATTCTGAATATACAACTCAAACAACTAAAAAACACAGAGAACTTGAATTCAAGCTTTGTCAAAAATGATCAAACCCGAAAAGAGACAAGTCTGTGTACTTTTCCCTCAATTAAAATTGTTCTGGGGTGGATCAAGCGAAAAAGCCTAAAACTTTTAAAGGTATAAAAAAATCCAAACTATCTATAACTTTAATGCATCTACAGTATAATCATAGGCTCCCTCTTTAAAAATTGAAAAAAAAATCAGTGTCCCTTTCTTTCTAGGCATTAATTTAATTCAAAGGACCACGTCATATGATCTAGTCACAGGTGACTGGTGTACAGTTGAATGCTGCTTGATACAAACCATCTTAGTTTGAGCTCCAGAGTTTCTGGGTTAGTATTCCTTTTCATATGCTGCCTATTTAAAATACTTCTGACTAGTGTTTTGTCAGTCTAATCCCGACTGCATCAGGGGAGAAGTTCTCTTCAGCTTTATTCACCCATACTAGGCATCTGCAAGCATACACAACAAAATTCAAATTTTTGTGCACCACAATTTCATACTGCGACTCCACATTACGCTCACTTGAAGTGTCTCAGTGGTGCCCAAAGTGAGTGTGATGTGGAATCGCAGTACCTTGGAAGGGTCCACAAGGAACCAACCTTTAGGGGAGATCTGATACATGGGCCCAAAGAAAGCCCTTTCAGTGCTCTCTGTCTCAGAGGTCCACTGATAACCAAAAGGTATCACTCCTGCGGAAACAGGCAATGCTGAAATAGACTGCCAAAGAATCCATTGGAGGTGACTCTTTTAGCAGAATAGGACCATCACTCAAACCTCGAGAGTTCAGTATCAAGCCTTGGCCTAAGTCAGACTGCTAAAAAGCGCCAGCCTAAGATATGTACTCCTTGTGACCTTGGGGAAGTCACTTTACCCTCTATTGCCTCGGAAGAAAAGGCCTGGCAATGTACTTCCGGTGATCCACTGCCAAGAAAACCCAGAGGCAGCTGGGTTGCCAGGAGTCAGCACTGACATGACAGCACAAAAAAAAAAAAAAAAAGCTAAGAACAGAGGCCCACTGGGCCATAAGCAGGGGAGCCACCCTTAATTGGTTAACTGCATTATTAGGAGCCCCTGCCATATTTCTTTTTGTAGGTTCATATCTTGAAGAGAAAGGCCATGCCACTTGGATCAAGGATCTGTGTATTATGGTGCACAGGGGCAATCTGGGATCCCTAGGATCACCAGGCCCAGATGGGCCCTTACCCCATGCAGAAGATGGCTTACCCAGGGTCAGGGAAGATCTACAGCATCCTGAGTCCACTCCTAAAGGAGGTACGCCAAACCCACCATCCGTGGAACCTTTCAGCATCTGGCAAAATCTCCTAACCTTGCATTCTGAGTGTTCATCAAGTGGAGCACTATAAGGCCCCATCTTTGCCCTAAGGCCTCATCTTTGCACTGTGAGGTCGCAAGCAGGAGATCAGAGATCACCTGGTCTCATGAAGTTCTGACATCAAAGTTGGACGGCCCACTCTCTTAGCTTGTAAAGTACGCAGCAGACAGGCCAACCAGATATTCTTCAGTCCCACAGCCATGAGAATCACTCTGGACCTGCAAGGCCTACTGCAGTAGCAGACATGCATCACCATTTGGGCAGTGTTTGAGGACACACAATCTGTTTCTTTCACTTGAAGAGGTGAGAGTCTTCCTAGAGCCCAATCGATCACTCTGGCCTCCAGGCAAAAGATCCTTCAGGAGACCTCTTGAGTGGGGACTGATCCCTGGGCCAACTGGATTGGGCCTCACACATCCAGTCTTTCTAGCTAGGTTCCAAGAAGTATTCTTCTGACGTTTTGAATGTCACTCCAGCCATGAGATGGTAGAATCACAACCACTCTTTCAACTGCTCCTTGATCTTCCGTGGGAGATGAAGGGCGTGATCAAATGACAGGGAACACAGAAACCCAAAGATTAGGCAGTATCTCTGCAATGAGTGCTTATGCATCCTAATCAAAGGGTCTAGGTTAAAAGTAGACCCAGGACTGTAGAGCTGACCAAGAATCGCATGCTTTGAGGCATCTGAGGCTCGTCAACTCATCCTCACAAGAAAGAAAAGTAAGGAACTGACCCCCAGGTAGACCCCATCCTGGAAGTCTTTTCATCCAGAGCTCAGCAGTCCTGCATTGAATTTGGCCTTCACCAAAGAGGCTGACTGGGCCAGCTAAATATCCAGGAATGCATAGCCAGGCCTTCTGCATGCAGACAGGGGCCACTACCACCACTATCACCTTGGTAAAATTATAAGGAGCCATGTCTAGTTCAAACACAAGGCCTTGAACCAAAGAGGCAGTCTGGAACACAGAAGCAGTGAATGACTGACCACAATAGGAAAATGACAAATGCCATGTCAAAGTCCAGGAAGTGAAGAGCACGGATAGACTTGAAGGATCATATGTGAAAATAAGAAACTTGGAGTCCAAAGACAACCAGCTCTAGCACCAGAACAAGCCGGAAGGAACCTCCCTTCCTGGATACTCATGTATCGGGGATAATGTCACAGAGGGTATGGGAATAAAACAACCAGGAGTAGCCTAGTGGTTAGGGCAACAGCCTGGGATGAACAAGACCATGATTCAAATCCCACTAGCACTTCTTGTGGCCTTGGGCAAATCACTTAACTCTCCACCGCCTCAGGTACAAACTTATAATGTAAGCTCTCTGGGAACAGAAGAATATCTATAATACCTCATATAACTTGCTTTGAACTACTACTAGAAAGGCATGAGATAAATGCTAATAAATAACCAGCCACTATAGGAGGCACTGAAGAGCTTCCACAAATGTTCCCCACCAAAGCAGAGAGCCACAGGGAGACCCTGTAAGCACTGATGTATTTCAAATAGGATGCATCAGAAGTCCCAAGCTGACCTGACCCAAAAATATGAAAGACAGAGGGCTTGTGGAAAGTGCTAAAAAAACCACAAATCTTCTCTCAAGTCCCTGAAGACTCACTATTCTAATGTGGTATGGGTTCACCCAATGAGAATAGGCTGAGTTACACTCCCTCTGGCTGCACCTTAGGGAACACTGCCAACACTCATTGAGAGGGACTATACATTTTCAAAGGCACCATAGAGGTGACTATAGCATGCCAGAAGCTCCACAAGGAATGCCTATACTGCAATGGAGGCCCCAAAGGGCTTACAGTTGTCCAAGGGTAGATTTAGGCTCAGCGGCCTAGGGTGTCAGCTTCTGGGGACAGCAAAGAATAAGGCATTCAAAGCTTAAACAATAGAGTTTGGCACCAAGGGGAGAGGCATATGGCTTACAATGTGCCTTTGTCATTAATATCTTGAAACAACTTTATTCAAGGTCCCTTTGGGCCTTCTATGTCTTCCAGGAGTCTCTAGGGACAAGTTTCTCCTCCCAAAGGGAAAGTGACCCTTAAGGTAGACTGTCCCGCCACAGACTTGAGCCAGCACTACCAAATGGTCAATACCATCATCACCATTTGGGAGAGACTCTGAACGAGTCTTAACCAGCAGCAGAAGCCACCTAGGCAGCCCACTGCAAGTTTCCTAGCATCCAGAAGGTTTTCCAGAGAACAAACCCACAACCTTAGGAATAAAGGGCCATAGCTCTTTGGCTGGAGCCACAAGGTTACCAGCAGATGATAGAGCCCTCATCCAAGGACTAGTCTCCAAGTGTAGACACAACACTGCCTGAAAGTCTTAGGCAGCTAGTGCCAATGTCTCGAGCCTCTAACACCGGGCCCTCACACACAGCACTTTCCGATACCAGGATAGTTATTGCTAAGTCCTGCGAACAAGGCCTCTTCCTTGGGAGGCCAAACTGCTGATCCAGCTCACCTTGGGGCCAAAGGAACAGCTGAGACAGGACTTAGGACCCACATGGGGCCCAGTTTGAGGGTTTTCTTCCTAAAATCCTATGCGTTGCTGCATAAGGATGGGGGCAGCATGAATATAGCAGTTTCAAGATCCCCAAAATATAAAGGGGACCTGACTGCTAACCTCACCTGAAAGCCAGTTCTGCAACCTGCAGAGCCATCATAACATCCTACAAGGGCAGAGAAAAAGGCAGATCATAGAAATGCTAATCAGCCCCTGGGGGACCACCGCTTAGTCCTCAGACTTCCCTTCTGTGAATAAGAAATTTATGTGAGACCTTCAGCCATGCCGCAGAGGGGAAATATGGGGCTTCCAGAGGAATGTAGAAGAATAAGGGTGAAGCACAAGCCATGGCCCCTCTAGTTGCCCATTCCAAGCATGCTCATGGGCTCCCAGTCCCCAGAGGCAAATGCCTGGGCCCCAGGCCCCTATGAAAGGGGACTTCTAAGGAGCTAGCCAACTGAATACAACTTGAGAGCCGGTTCAGGATCTGCAGTGCAAGCAGATCACAAATAGGGCCCATAGGAGCCACCCCGGCATGCTCTGCCTTCGCTGGGCCCAAGCTCATTGGCAGAAAAGGAAAACAGGAGGAAGCAGCAGGGAGTAACTGTATGGCACTGAGTCCTGAGTCCTCTGTGGAGGGGTCCCAGAATGCTGGCATAAAGGCTCCCTGGGCTTTGCAGCCACAACATAGCCAGCAAACAGCTATGGTAAACAATCACTAAGTGCTGAAGGCTGCATTGGGCTGCAAGGCTGAAAACCACAGCAGCAAAAAGAAAAGAAGTGCAAAAATAATGGCACCAAAATAGGGAGCCCAGACACAGTGAAAAGCGAATCCCGAGGCTATCAGGCTGACCTTGGAAACATAGAAACATGATGGCAGAAAAAGACTATATGGCCTATCTAGTCTGCCTTTCCATTATCAACTACTCTAGTCCGTCTTTTTTCCTTTACAGACCTTATTTATTTGTCCCATGCTTTCTTGAATTCAGATACTGTCCTTGTCTCTACCACCTCCACTGGGAGACTATTCCACACATCTAAACTCTTTCTTTAAAAAAATATTTCCTCATATTTCTCCTCAGTCTATCCCCTTTCACCCTCATCCTATGTCCTCTCATTGCAGAGCTTTCTTACAATTGTCAGAGACTCTCCTCCTGTGCAATTATGCCATGGAGGTATTTAAACATTTCTATCACATTTATTCTATCCCACCTTTCCTCTAAAATATACATATTAAGGCACTCAACTAGCTACTGGGGAGGAGCTGAAGACTTTTCAGAGTAAAGCCAGCATTTATGATGTGGTTGGATCAAAGCACTCAGAACATCAGACTGCTGATGCAGATGCACATGAAATGAGAGCCAGAAGCTACAAAGATGTCTTACATATTGGAACATGGAATGTATGAAGCATGAACCAAGAGAAGTTGGAGGTGGTCAAGAATAAAATGGAACGTGTACAACTCGATCTGTGGGATGTCAGCGAACTGAAATGGACTGGCATCGGGCACTTTGCATCAGATGATCACATGGTCTACTATGCTGGTAATGAAAGACAAAGAAGAAATGTTTTTGTATTTATAATTAAACTTGCAAGAACTGTAATGAAATACAATGTAGTCAGTGAACACTTAATCTCTATTCGTCTATGAGGAATGCCTATCAACACAACTATAATTCAAGTATATGCCCCAACAACAGCTGCAGAAGAGGATGAAATTGAAGAGTTCTATGAACAAGTTCAAGCTGAAATTGACAGAACATACAAACAGGATATCCTGATAGTCATGGGTGACTGGAACGCAAAAGTTGGCAACAAAGAAAGCAAAGTGGTTGGAAAATACAGACCTGGCAACAGAAATGAAGCTGGAGAAAGACTGATAGAATTCTGCAAAACCAAAGATCTATTCATCTCAAACACCTTCTTCCAGCAACACAAGCGGAAACTGTACACATGGACTTCACCCAATGGATTGTACAAAAATCAAATTAACTATATCTGTGGAAGGCAACAGTGGAAAAGCTCTATAACATCAAAAAAGACAAAACCTGGAGCTGACTGTGGTACAGATCATCAACTACTAGTATGCAAACTCAAGCTAAAGTTGAAAAAGAGCAAACCACTCATGAATGCAGCAAAATATGACCTTGAGAATATACCACTGGAATTTAAAGACTGTCTGCAAAATCGATTTACTGCTTTAGATATGAATGACAGAGCTCCAGAAGAGTTATGGAATGACATCAAGAAGGTTGTGTTGGAAGAAAGCAAGAAGTCTCTACAAAAGGTGAAAAAGCAAAAACGGCCAAAATGGGTGACGGAAGAAACTGAAAATTGCCCAGAAACGCAGAGAAGATAAAGCCAGAGAAGAAAGAAAGACAATTGCAGAACTCAACAGAGATTTCCAATGTGCAGCAAGACAGGACAAGGAAAAGTACTACAATGACACATGCAAGGAAACAGAAGCAGAAACTATTAGAGGAAGAACAAGATCGGCTTTCCTAAAGTTACGAGAGTTAAAGAAAAAAGTCCAGCCCCAAACTGGAATGTTACAAGATGCTCAAGGTTCTATGTTGAATGATGCTGAGAAGATCAAGAAAAGGTGGAAAGAATATATAGAGTTTTTTATATGATAAAGATCTAGTGGACCAAAAGCTATTTCAACCAGTACCTTATGATCCGGAACCATTGGTAATGAAAGAAGAAGCTGAAGCAGCATTGAATGCCTTATCATAGAACAAAGCACCAGGCATTGATGGCATTCTCATAGAAGTATTACAGCAATTTGATGTAGCTGTTACAGTACTTACAAGGCTCTGCCAAGAAATTTGGAAGACAACATCTTGGCCAACTGACTGGAAAAGATCTGTGTTTATACCAATACTAAAGAAAGGTGATCCAACTGACTGTGGAAGTTATCGCACAATCGCTCTGACAGCAAGATTCTACTGAAGATTATTCAACAGAGACTACAACCATACCTGGAACATGAACTACCTGAAGTGCAAGCAGGGTTCAGGAAAGGGCGAGGAACGAGAGACATCATCACGGATGTGAGATGGATCCTTGAAAAGACTAAAGAATACCAAAAGGATATCTATTTGTGCTTTATCGACTATAGCAAGACTTCTGACTGTGTAAACCATGAGAAACTGTGGGTCACATTAAGCAGCATGGGTATACCCAGAACACCTGATCGTTCTCTTGCACAATCTGTACATTGATCAAGAAGCAGCAGTTCAAACGGAACAAGGAGAAACAGAATGGTTTAATATAAGCGAAGGTGTAAGACAAGGCTGCATACTTTCCCCCTACCTGTTTAATTTATTTTCAGGACAAATCATCAGAGAAGCAGGATTGTATGAAGACAACAGAGGTGTGAAGATTGGTGGAAGACCCATCAACAACATTCGCTATGCTGATGATACCACATTGCTGGCTGAAAGTGAATATGATCTAAAATATTTGCTTCTCACGATCAAAGAACATAGTCTCAAAATGAGCCTGCACCTTAATGTAAAGAAGACAATGATCATGACAACTGGCAAAATCAACAAGTTCATCGTAGAAGGAGAAGAAATTGAAATTGTGGACAACTTTAACCTACTTGGATCAACCATCAATAAAGAAGCAACAAGCAGTCAAGAAATCTGATGATGCATTGCTCTTGGCAGAATGTCTATGAAAAACCTAGACAAGATTCTAAAGAGCAGAGATGTCTTTCTCCATACAAAGATTCAACTTGTTCAAGCCATGGTATTTTCAATAACATCATATGGATGTGAAAGTTGGACAGTAAAAAAGATAGACAGGAAGAAAATTGATGCCTTTGAATTATGGTGCTGGCGGCAAATACTGCTTATACCATGGACTGCCCAAAGAACAAACCACTCATTACTAGAGGAGATCAAACCTAAGCTTTCTTTAGAAGCTCAGATGACAAGACTTTGACTTTCATACTTTGGACACATCATGCGAAGAGAGAGGTCATTAGAGAAAGACATCATGCTTGGCAAGATAGAAGGTCAACGCAAAGGAGGAAGGCCAGCAATGAGATGGATCGCTACAATAACAGCAGCTACGGGTACCAGTCTGTCAACAATGAGCAGAAGACTGAACACAATTTAGGAACACATATCCAGAGAGTCGTCGTGAGTCAACATCGACTCGACGGCACTTAACAACAACAACAGGTGTGGTCTCTATAATTGCACACGATATTCCAAATAAGGTCTTACCAAAGACATATAGAGGCACTATCACCTCCCTTTTCCTGCTGGCTATTCCTCTCCCTATGCACCTAGTCATCCTTCTGGCTTTCACCATCGCCTTTTCTACCTGTTTAGCCACTTTAAGATCATAAGAAATAATCATGCCGAGGTCCAGCTCCTCTTTCATGGACAGAAGTACTTCACCCCTTATACTGTACCGCTCTCTTGGATTTTTGCAGCCCAAGTGTTTGACCCTGCATTTTTTTGCATTAAATCTCAGCTGCCAAATTCTCGACAATTTTTCAAGCTTAGCTAGATCCATCCTCATGTTGTCTACTCCTTCCTGGGTGTCTATTGAAGATTTTGGTATCATTCACAAAGAGGCAAACCTTACTCGACATCCCTTCCGCAATATCACTAACAAAAATGTTAAAAATATGTCCCAAGAGACATTTTAGAATGTCTTGATTTTACATGTATCTGGTACGATCACATCTATATCACATGGGGGCATACCAGAGGTGTGCTTGGGGCATTTCCAAAAAGATACATATGTGCACCCAATTATAGAATGGCATTACACGTTTGGAATCTGCAGCGGACACATCCATGTCTATGCCCAGTCCTGGGCGTGAATAGGCATCTGCAACGTGCTAATTTCTGCAACCGATGATCTGTAAAGAGAAGAGAAGAAAGCCCTCTCACTCCCCCAGTAATTTTCTCCACTCCAAATAAACATACAGGTAAATAAACAGACCTTTTTCTTGGCTGCTGCAGCACTCTATTCCTCTGTTTACAAAATGGCAGGATAGGACATGTATGTGGCGAGAGATACATGTGGCCATTCCAGAATACCTTCACCGACACGACTATGTTGCCGGGCTCACAGCCATCCATATCGGACATATACAAGTTTCTAAAATCGTCTCAAAACGCACATGTCTGGAGTATAATTCTGCACTTCTCCGTGTTTTTTCTATCTTTTAGAGTGGAGAGGGGCTGATATTAGATTTACACTTGCCCACCTTCACTGCTGCCCCTCCCATGGAATTTGGGACCTTTTAACTTGGACGTCCCAGATTGTATGTAAACAACCTTTTAAAAAATGTGCTTTTACCCGTATAAGGCAAGAAGATGGATACAAAGTATTGATCATTCCTGCTTAAGCCAAACTTGAAATAAGCTTCATATTTTAAAAAGGTGTGGTGGTGGTGGGGGGGGGGGGGGGGTGGGCAGCGGTGAACTGCATGGTGCAGCAGTTACAACCCTAAACAAAAGCATAGATTTTCATGGATCTTCAACAGTAATTGAAGGCAAGCTGTGATCAGATAGAGGAGTTATTTCTCTGTCCATAGAGAGCTTACGATTTAAGCATGTACTTGAGGTAACACAAGATGAGGTGAGCTGCCCAATGTCACAAGGAGTATCAGTGGGATTCGAATTCTGGTTTCCCTGGTTCTCTGCCCATTGCTCCACCTACTAGGCTACTCCTTCACACCTATATGGGAGGGGGTATAACCTGCACAATGGCAGCTACATTTCTAAATAAAGGCATAGAGGGGGTAACCTGCACAGAGCGGCAGTAACATTCCTATCTCTACTGAGCAAACTAGAAGGTGGTCTTTTTTCTGTAGTCATTCACTATGGATCTCATCTGCTAAAAAAAAAGCTTGCAAAAATGGAGAGAGATGCATTATAAAATACAATACACAGTAAAATAGAGTAAAACAGAGCAATAAATAAAACCAAAATAAATGAAGACCTATATCAATTACCATGGTACTGCTAAACAAGTTGTAGAGTGTTTACTCCCTTAATCCCTTCCTTTACTGTCATCACCCTTCCTTTTTGGACAGGGCCAGCATGACAATTAGGTGAACGAGACAGCCGCCTAGAGTTCTCGCAGGCCCTGTAGTGGTAGCAATGGCCTCCACCAATCCTGCTTACCTTAAAACCTTGTCGCCGTGGGGCTGTTTGCAAACAGGAAGTCGGCATTGGGCAGGGGGAAGCCAAACAGTCCTGTGGTGCCGAAGTTTTAAGATAAATGCCACAGGGCTGTTTGAGGCCATTGCCGCTGCTGTTGCAGGTCCTGGAGAAGGGCAACAGTGTCAGCAATGGGAGCCTGGGAAGGGAAGGGGGTGCAAGGGATGAGGTTTGCCTAGGGTGTCTCATCTCCTTGCACCAGCCCTGCCTTTGGGATCATTTCTTCTCCTCCCTTGCACCTCCTCCCTTTTGCAGTAAGTTCCTCCAGCTCCAGACATTGTCTCTCCTTGTTTGTAGCCGTCAGCTCTTTCACCACTATGGGAGCCGCTTCCTTCAGCCAGCTACAAGGTATGCAGAGAGGTGAAGCAAGTGCCCTCTTCTTCCTGGCATTGCCCAGACCATATCCTCTTTGCAGCTTCGATTTCCTGTTCTGACCTGTAGCCAGGGCCGGCCCGTCCATTGAGCAAGAATGTTCTTTGCACAGGGCCCCGCGTTTCAGGGGGCCCCGCGCAAAGAACATTCTGCTTTTTTTTTTAAAATTATATTTTTTTAAAAAAAGCTGGCTCTGGCTGCTGCCGCGGCCTCCATGGCAAAATGGAGTGTCCCGCGGGGCCCCCTCTCCTCGCTGAGCCTCTCTGCAAGGGCTTTCAGATTCGCGAAGGGAGAGTGTCTCCCTCGCGTCTCTGTTAAGCCCGCAGGGGCTAATGGGAAATTTCCCATCTGCCCCTTTAGACGCGAGGGGCTGATGGGAAATTTCCCATTAGCCCCTGCGGGCTTAACAGAGATGCGAGGGAAACACTCTCCCTTCACGAATCTGAAAGCCCTTGCAGAGAGGCTCAGCGAGGAGAGGGGGCCCCGCGGGACACTCCATTCTGCCGCTGCTGCGGCGGCAGCGGCAGTAGCCAGAGCCAGGTTTTTTTTTTAAATTTTAAATTTGCCATAAGCCGATGGGGGGGGTGGGTGTTAAGACTGGGCTGGGCTGGGCTGGGGGGGGTGTTAAGACTGGTGCTGGGCTGGGCTGGGCTGGGGGGGTGTTAAGACTGGTAATGGGCTGGACTGGGCTGGGGGTGTTAAGACTGGTAATGGGCTGGGGGGGGCTAGGACTGGTAATGGGCTGGGGGGGTTAAGACTGGTAATGGGCTGCGGGGGGGTTAGGACTGGTAATGGGCTGCGGGGGGGGGGGTTTAGACTGGTAATGGGCTGGGCTGGGCGGGGGGGGTGTTAAGGCTGGTAATGGGCTGGGCTGGGCTGGGGGGTGTTAAGACTGGTAATGGGCTGGGGAGGCTAGGACTGGTAATGGGCTGGGGGGGTTAAGACTGGTAATGGGCTGTGGGCTGATGGGGGCTGTCTGGAAATGGGGTGATGGGGGGCTAGGACTGGTAATGGGCTGTGAGCTGTTGGGGGGGTTAGGACTGGTAATGGGCTGGGGGGGTTAAGACTGGTAATGGGCTGTGGGCTGATGGGGCTGTCTGGAAATGGGGTGATGGGGGGTTAGGACTGGTAATGTGCTAAGGGGGGATTAGGACTGATAATGGGCTATGGGGGGGCTAGGACAGGAGATGGGCTGATGGGGAGGGGTTAGGACTTGAGGTGGGCTGATGTGGTTAGGACTGGTAATGGGCTGTGGGCTGATGGGGGGTTAGGACTGGCAGTGGGCTATGGGGGGCTGACTGGAAATGGGCTGATGGGGTTA
This sequence comes from Ichthyophis bannanicus, assembly GCA_033557465.1. Taxonomy (NCBI): domain Eukaryota; kingdom Metazoa; phylum Chordata; class Amphibia; order Gymnophiona; family Ichthyophiidae; genus Ichthyophis; species Ichthyophis bannanicus. The sequence goes on from CM066031.1 coordinate 1,608,251,576, forward strand.
AGACTGGAAGTGGGCTGATGGGGGGTTAGGACTGGTAATGGGTTATAGGGGGGGGCTTAAACTGAAAATGGGGTGATGGGGGGTTAGGACTGGAAGTGGGTTGATGGGGGGCTAGGACTGGTACTGGAAATGGGCTGTTGGGGGGAGCTAAGATTGGAAATGGGCTGTGGTGGGGGCTTGAATTGAAATGGACTCATGGAGGGGCTAGAACTGGAAGTAGGCTCATGGGGGGGCTTGGACTGGAATTGGGCTGAGTGGAGGGGAGCTAGGATTTGACATGGGCTGATGGTGGGGCTATGAAATGACTAGAAATGGGCTGATGGGGGGCTAGGATTGGAAATGAGCTGATGAAGGGACTCAGACTGAAAATGGATGGGGGAGCTAGGACCGGAAATGGGTTGATGGGGGGTAGGACTGGAAATGGGCTGATGCAGGGACTAGAAGGGAATGGATGCTGGGTGAGACTGGAACTAGAAGGGAGCTGATGTTGGGGGAGGATTAGAATGGGATGGGGCTGGGAGAGTAAAATGGAGAGGGGAAAAATATTTTGTGTGGGAGGGATGAAAAATCTACAATTGGCCGGTTATTGGGAGAGTAAGTGGGGATTGAGGATGGAGGGGTAAAATTTGTGTGGATGAAATAGGAATGAGGAAAGAGCAAAAGGAGAAATATTAGTATGTTAAAGCAGATGTAGAGAGAGAGAATGAAAAAAAAAACTAGAAGAGAGAAGAAAGAACAAATGGACAGCAGACGATGGAGAGTTAGCAGAAAACATGAAGAAACCAGAAGAAAGTGGCTGGAGCAATTGCAACTGAAAAAAAATGCACAAAAGGTAGAAAGATATCTCTTTATTTTGAATTTATTAACTGGAATATGAAAGCTCTGGGAAATGTGCATCATTAACGTCTGCGCTTTGTTTGGTACAAGAGGAAATTAATTTATAGTTTTATTTCTACAGTGTTGTTGTACATTCCAAGTTTGGCTTTTGGGGTTCCCAGTTTAATTATTGCCTTCCTGTTTCTAAATTGTGATTCCTTGTTTGATGATGGTCTATGTTCTGCATGTGTAACTGAGCTGAGGTATTCTGTTTATGTAATTCCTATTTGACATTGCCACTTGTTCTCTTTCCCCAGTATTCTCTGAAATGTATTGGTTTAATATTTGCAGTGTTGCCTTTTGATAGGTAGGGTATGGTGCTTTGTGAGTCCTGGTAATGCTGTCAGGATATGGCGGGTTTGCTATGGGTTCTAAATGGGCAGCGTTTGTAGTAGTTCCTAATGTGCCTGGCGGTTGGCACTGGATTATAGTAATGTAGAAATCTTTTAGTCTTTCTTTATCCATACCCTCATTAAGAGACATGTTTACTAAAAGTTAGTGTATGGTAACATTATGCAAATATTTATGCAAATAAGGCCACTTATGCAAATAAGGCCCCGCACCGAGTCTCCGCACATGGCCCCGCACCCCCCTTGGGCCGCCCCTGCCTGTAGCAGGGAAGATCTGGGAGGGCACCTAAGGTCAGCATGGGCTAGGAGAGGATGGTGGTGGTGGGCTTTCTTCCTCTTTTCTCCTTCACGTCAGCTGGCAGGAGTTAGGGCCTTGTCAGCCCATTGATCTGTGTGCTGCCAAAAGAAACCTCCTTCAGTCAGTGGGATTTTGGATATCCCGGCCTGCTAATCCATACATTGCCCTTAGGAAGCCTCCTCCATTTTAGCTGGCAATGTTGGGTCCCTGTAATAAACTCAAGACTGTGCCTCTGCAGGGATTGGGGTTCCCATGACACTGACTTCTCTGCCACAGCCCCACTATATTTCCTAGACACCAGGCTTCTTCCTGCACTACTCTTTATCCATAGGCATGTTTGTTAGCTCATATGTAAAGAAACTCATGCATACAAATGAGTGAGCAGACAGACAGATGGGCAGGCTGCTATTGTTCTAGTGAAACATGCCTAAAAAGCCAAATTAATTGTCAGTGGTCACAGAAGAGAAAAGAGAGCAGAAAACTGAAATAAATATACTGACTGTCTTCTGTATCAGAAAAAGTCTTACAAGATTGCGAAGAGAGGATATGATTGAGAAGAAAATGGAGCAGTCAGCTTATTTTCCTGTTCATACTGAAAGCCTAGAAATGTGCATTTCTATATCACATTTGAAAATTCCGTGGCCCAAAAACCTCCAATAACTCTAAACCAACCTAAACAGCACTTGTTATTTCAAGTAACAATCAGAGTTCATGTAAAAAAAATACTTTGAACACTACTCTGAAAGAAACTCTCAGCCCAATTTTCAAAACTTTCAATATTTAAATGCCACAGCGGTCAGTCTTGGTGTTTAAATATTGGCAGGATATTCAGCAGTAGTATTCGAGTAGGAATATCTGCGCAGAGTGGCGGTAATAGGGTAAGTGCCAGCACTTACCTAACTAGCATGATTTTCAGATGGCACTGCCCAGATTCCAACCTAGGCCTGCTCTACATGTGGCCTACTGTACGTTGTCTGGAGAAGGGCTGATGAAAATTGCACTAACCGGTATGTCCCGGCACTTACCCTGTTAGCATTGGTAGCATCCCTGCTCCACCCATGGACTGCCCCTATACTAATAACAGGATGCCACTGAATATCACAGTCTTCTCCCTTAGCCCGCTGCCCTCCCATTGGCTGGCCGGCTAAGGCCTTTGAATATCAGTCTTCATCATTCAATAAAACAACTCAATGCATCCGAAGTCAACAGAATTCAGACAAAATATTCATCTCTGTTCTTTTAAAGCCAGTAATTGAGCACAGACACCTACCCTTGGGTCTGAAGATTCATAATCAATAACTGCTTTTAAAATCTTGGAAGGTATGATTTAAACACTCAAGGCTCCACAACTGGAGCCCCTGGGCATTTAGATTTCAACATGTTTGCTTCAAGTCTCGAGTTTAACATCTAAGAAAGTTTGTCAATATATTGTATAGCAATGGACAAGGGCAAATGATTATATAGATGATAAAAGTGAAGGAATCAGTTAAAAAAATAACTGCAACTAAAAAATCTCCTTGGGTTTAGGATGCATAAACTCCTGTGACTACAGAAGCATTGTACACAATGTATAACTACACTTAATGGGGGTAAGTTCCTCACAGTCCACTAAGGCTTGGGAATGGAGAACGCACCTATGTTAATTAAGCCTGTTTTATGAGGATACATAAAGGCACATTTTACAAAGGACATCCAAATGCAATCCGGGACATCCAAGCCAGAACATCCCTAAAAAAGGAAAGCAGGTCCACGTTTGGGTATGATTTCACAAATGTGGATGTGCCCAATATGGACATCTGCAGGGATGTCTATATAGATGCCCTTGGTATCATATTTAATACTAGGGAATGCTTACAACACATCCAGCAATGGTGAAAACCCAAAACAACTTTCCCAAACACACACAACATAGCATTGTCATTCTGAGAGTACTGAGGATAGCGCACTGCCAACTTCTTGACTCACTCCTTTACTTTTAACGCCAAATTTTTTAGCACCAAAATGGGCACTTTTCCAATGCCTATTTATGCCTGGAGCAGGTCTAAGTTTGGACGAGGGTGCAGACGTCCCTGAGGTTTCTAAGATTGATTGGGATGTCTATCTCTATAGCACCACCCCAGAATTCCCTCTGTCACACCCTCTGCCTATTTAGACTTCCTCATAGCAGAGACATCTAAAATCTCTGTTCCTGAAATTGCTCCAGGGATGTCTCCGTGCTATGGACATCTACGTGCATGTTTTCAGATGTCCAAATTTAATCTAAGCAATTTAAAATTAACCCATAGGCATTTATGTGCCTTAATAAAATAGCTCAACTCCTGCAGAAATCACACCTAAATTAAAAGTTTTGGATGTTACACCATCTCAAGAACAGGCATTAATGTCAGCATGTACTTTATTGACATGCGCTAACTGTGACTCCTCCCATGCTCACCTGCTGAAGAAATACGTGCCTTCTTGCATGGTTCATACTTTCAGGTATGACCTAATTTTAAGAGGCCTTTTCCACGCATAAATCAGTGTTTGATGTATGGAAAAGGCTTATAAACTTATCCACAAAGAGGGTACTTTATAACAAGATGCCCAGGTTTAGCGGGCAAGAAGGCACCTATTTTTGCCCACTTTTATAAGGACAACCATAAGAACATAAGACCGTAAGATATGCCATACTGGGTCAGACCAAGGTCCATCAAGCCCAGTATCCTATTTCCAACAGTGGCCAATCTACGCCACAAGTACCTAGCAGTTTCCCCAAAAGACACACAGGTTCCACAATGCTTGAATTGGGGCAAGCAGTGGATATCCTGGGTCCCCTTTAATAATGGTTTATGGATCTTTCCTCCAGGAACTTCCCAAACCTTTTTTAAACCCGGCTGCACTAACAGATTTTACTACATCCTCTGGTAACGAATTCCAGAGTTTGATTACACGTTGAGTGAAAAAATATTTTCTCTTAACAGTCTTAAATAGGATACCCTGTAACTTCATTGCATTTCCCCTAGTCTTTCTATATTTTGATGGCGTAAACAATCGATCTACGTTTACCCATTCCACTCCATTCATTAATTTATAGACCTCTATCATATCTCCCCTCAGCCATCTCTTTTCCAGGCTGAAGAGCCCTAACCTTTTCTAGCCTCTTCATAGGAATATCCTTTCATCCCCTTTACTATTTTGCTGGCTGTTTTCTTTACCTTTTCTAATAATGCTATATCCTTTTTAAGATACGCCGACCAGAATTGCACATAATATTCAAGGTGTGGTCTCACCATGGAACGATACAGAGGCATTATAATATTCTTTGTTTTATTCTCCATTCCTTTCCTTATGATACCTAACATTCTATTTGCACTCTTGACCGCCGATGCACACTGGGCAGAGGATTTCAACATGCTATCCACGATGATGCCTAAATCTTTTTCTTGGGTTGTGGTTCCTAATGTGGAACCTTGCATCGTGTAACCATAGTTGGGTTTTTTCTTTCCTAGGTTCATAACTTTGTACTTCCCCACATTACATTTCATCTGCCATTTGGATTCCCAGTCTTCCAATATATCAAGGTCCTCTTGCAATTTTTCACAATCCTCACTGGTTTTAACAACTTTGAATAATTTTGTGTCATCTGCAAATTTGATCACCTCACTCGTTATTCCCATTTCCAGGTCATTTATGAATATGTTAAAAAGCAGCAGACCCAGCACAGATCCCTGGGGTACTCCACTGTTTACCTTTCTCCATTGGGAAAACTGGCTATTTAGCCCTACCCTCTGCTTTCTATCTTTTAACCAGTTCCTGATCCATAATACTACACTGCCTCCTATTCCATGACTTTTTAATTTCGCCAAAAGTCTCTCATGAGGGACCTTGTCAAAGGCTTTCTGAAAATCCAGATACACTATATCAACCGACTCACCTTTGTCTACCTGTTTATTCACACCTTCAAAAAAACATAACAGATTAGTAAGACAAGAACTTCCTTGCTAAAACCATGTTGGCTGTCTCCCATTAAGCTATGACAATTTATATGTTCAATAATTTTGTTCTTTATAATACTTTCTACCATTTTTCCCGGTACTGACGTCAGGATCACCGGTCTATAGCTTCCCGGATCACCCCTGAGCCCTTTTTAAAAATTGGCCATCCTCCAATCTTCAGGTATTACAGATGATTTTAATGATAGTTCACAGATTACTAATAGTAGGTCTGCAATCTCAGTTCTTTCAGCACCCTTGGATTATACCATCCAGTCCAGGTGATTTGCTACTCTTCAGTTTATCAAATAGTTGTAATAGATCTTCCCAGTGTATTGATATTTCTTTCAATTCTTCTGAGGCATCACCTTTAAAAAACATTTCAGTCATGGGTAACATCCCTACATCTTCCTCAATAAAGAACAAAGCAATGAATTTGTTTAGTCTCTCCGCTATGGCTTTGTACCTTCTTAGTACCCCTTTTACCCCTCTATCATCTAATGGTCTAACTGATTCATGGTTTTTTTTGCTATAGATGTACTTGAAAAAGTCTTTATTATGCATTTTTGCTTCCATGGCAAGCTTTATCTCAAGTTCTATCTTTGCCTGCCTTATCAATGCCTTGCATCTAACTTGCAAGTGCTTATGTTGTTTCCAGTTTTCGTCATTTGTTTCAATTCATAGAGATTCTACAGTGAATTTTGTTTCCTGCAAATATCTACTCCTTTGTGGCTCAATGCTCTCTCTAACCCAGGGTGCAACCCCACCACCAATTTGATCTGCTATATCATTACGATATATTTTGTACCCAGGTATCACAGTATCCTACTGGTTGTCCTCCTTCCACCATGTCTCTGAGATAGCAATGATATCTAACCTCTCATTCAGTGCTATATATCCTCCCATCTTAGTTTTTAGACTTCAGGCATTTGCATACAAGCATTTTAGATGTTGTATTTTATTCATATTAATCTGGCTATCAGTAGGCAGGGGTAATTTGGAATCTAAGCTCTGTCTGCTCTGTACTCAAGGGCATGTGGGCTACTTTTGTCTTTATTGGAACCTCTCTGCTGATACACCCTAACTTCAGTCTTTTGCTAGTATCCTTCAAGGATACATTGTTCTGAATCATGTGCCCCTGGGTGACTGTCAGCTTTCCCCTATTATCTAGGAATCCTCCATATAATGAGCAGCGTTAATTAAAACATATTTTTTATGTATTTGTTGGACCTTAAATACCTTATACTAAGCAAACACTTGCTAGCACTTAGCTTATTTCATTTTGTCTCTTTTATTTTCAGATAACAAAAGAATAGTTACTTGCTCTTTGACTTTATGTATCTTCATACGTTCTATGTGTCTTTATAAAAGACTTACACAAATCCAGCAGCAATTGTGGCTACACTGAGGTCACAGACATTTATGCTCGTTCGCCATTTAAACAGTGGGACAAAGCTAAGAGAAACCGTCAGCATCAAAGTTATTCTTTGATCCTGATACTGAGTTTCACTGATAGGTTCTGGTAACGTGGGTGATATATCGTGCTAGCTTTTGTCATTTATCCAGGTCTAAAGCTGCTTTTCCTCACACTGCCAGAATGCAAGAGACATGTTATCTCCGTTTCCGTTAGGGCAGGGAAAGCATTCAAGTTAGGAGCGGACAACAGAATGTATAGCTGCTTCTGGCTAGGAGCAGAAACCTTCATCACTAATACGTTTAACATAGATACAGGTAGTAAAAGGAAGGAGCCACCAGAAAAGCAGAAAAGAACAAAGAACTTGAAGAAAATGATGATTAGAAGCAAAACACTAGAACTCCAGCATTCTTCATCAGTGATTTGCATATGTTCTGGAAGCATGTCTGATCATTGAAAATACGCCTACCTTGGGATAGCATTTTCCATCCTCATCATTTCAGTGCTGTTGTGATCGGTCAGTGTTAAACCAAGCTGAAAGTGTTTTTGTTTCTCCTGTCTCACTGCTAACCTCATTGAAATGAATGGATTGCCTCTGGTCAAATATAGATTTCATTTTATGCCACTCTTTCCCTAGGGATGCTTTCCATCAAGTTACTTCATTAATCTTTCTCTGGTTTGGGGTTAAAAATTAGCTTAAACTGCATTCTAGTCATGCTTTGCTCTTTGCAGCTGTAATACAAACACTTTTTTCCATTGAAAAAGTGATCCACTCATTCGCTCGCTGTTTCAGTGCATCAATATCAAATTAGAAACCTGCATGCAAATGTTATAACTAAACGCATCGGGGTCAATATTCAAAAATTCTTAGCTGCTGAATATTTCCCCAGACCGCCTCAGCACTATACAGCGAGTGCTAGGGGGGTCCAGGAATGGAGCAAAGGTGGCTCTGGCCACTCTCTGGATAATTGCTGCCATGAACCGGAGAGCGACAATTTGCAGCCACTATCCGCATAATTTATCCAGACAACATAAGCTGGTAAAAAATGCTGTCTTAAGTTGCTATCTGATAAATTACCCAGAAAGTGTCTAAAAAGCACCACTATCCAGATAATGGCAACTGTTATTCAGATGGTGGCTACTCAGTCCAGATAGTCAACAGCAGTTATGATCCAGCACTGCCGCTGAACATCAGGAGAGTATTTAAACACCGCCGCTAACCGCCATGGCATTTAAATATCCCATGCACTGAATATCACAAAGGAGATCATGTCACTTATCTATATTATATTATTCTTTATTGACTTGATTTTCAAAATGATGCAGGCTGGTGTAAAGTCAGTGGATACTTATTGCCTTGGATTCCTTGTCTGGAATGGAAGCGTAGCATAATGGTTAAAAATGATATCTGAGAACCAGGTACATCATCGAGACTTTGGGCCCACACTCAGCCCCTATAGTTGATCATTGTTTATCTGCTGGACATAATTTTCAACAATTATGGTAGAGAATTATTGACTATGTACCCCTGGACTGGTGGGGGGGGGGGGTTGATTGCATAGTTAGATTAAATCATCGGGAATACTTTCTCCACATTCATTAAATGCTGAGTTACAAAGGCAGTCATATTATTATAGCCTCTTTAAAAATGAAGGCTAAGGGGTTTAAGAACTCAGTGGCCATGTTTCAAAGTGAGCTGTGAGAAGTAAAAGTTGGGAAAGGATCGGGAAACCATATCAGATTAATGAAACACAGCTTAGTATTGTTTTTGGTCCATTTCCCTGAAGCAGAACTCATATATAAATATTGGAATTGAAACACGATGTTGTGTTGGAACCATGACAACTGTATTTGAATGTGTCTCATCTTCAGCTAAATCCAAAATCTGTACATTCAAAAGGAAAGTATAAACGTATTTGTCCTTTGAGAATTTTACAAGAAATGAGTGTTCATAGATATTTGAATCTGCTTTTTTTCTATGGGTATTTCCTTCACCCAAAACGACAGATTGCTGCCTCCCACTACTTAATCACGCTCCAGAAATGCTTCTGTGGAACAGCATGTGTACTTTCACCCTCATATGGTCTACCTAGATTTCTAAAAGCCACATTATCCATGTAAACAGATATTTACATGAGTAAGTGGTTTATAAAAATTTCCCTCCATATACATTTTAGAAGCATGTTTTCTGTTTTTAGACATGCAGAGATGACGTCTACCTCCAGCTTTCACTCATTTTCCTTACAAAAATAGAATAATCCAAGCAACAATAACTCCACATTTTGACTTTGCCAATCTAATCTTAATAGGCATATCAAAACAAAACATCAAACGATTGCAATTAGCGCAAAACGCAGCAGCCAGAATCATATTGAAAATTAACTCACTCCAACACATATCACCAATACTAGCCTCCCTCCATTGGCTACCAATTCAAAGTAGAATAACCTACAAAGCAATAATAACTGTATTTAAGGCGTTATACGACATGGCCCCAACCATGCTATGTAACTTAATACACAAAGAACCATCCAAGCCCACACACAGAAAAGGACAATTAAACAGATTAAAGACCCCAAAAGATTATACAAGAGCCCATAAATCAACAAACAGAGCCTTTTCCCACATAGCCCCAATGACCTGGAATTCCCTCCCAGAAGAGCTACGAATCTTAACCGAAATCATGGAATTCCGTAAAAAATTGAAAACTTATCTGTTCACCAAACACTATAACATAGATAACTCAGCGCCTGCACTAGACAAAGGTTAAACAGGTATTCAGTCCACATTAAGCAAAAGCCTTTAACACAAACAAAAACACACACCCACGATGACCTCTCAGCTTACATCCTTTCACATCCATGTATATATATACATATAAAAACTGAATATAGTTAATCTGTGCCACTTTGTATTTATCTCACATTGTTTGACTGTTTACTTATAATATGATGTTCCTTGTAAATATGTTCTGTTATAATATGACGTTCTCTGTAAAACAAATTTACTTTGTTAATTGTTGTTCATTGTAAACCGCAACTGAACTTTGGAAGATGCGGTATATAAATATATATATAAATAAAAAATAAAATAAAATAAATAAATAACATAGTATGTAATAACTATCCAGATAGTGTCGCTGAATATCCCCACAGACCAAAGGAAAGACACCCAGTTAAATCCAGGGCGGCCTGTGGGTGGAGCAGGGGTATATGGTCAGCGGTAATATTCGGCCGCTAAACAGATACTGTGGCCAAACCATATAAAGTTGGGAACAGGTTAATGGCTGTCCTAACTTTATGTGGTTTTGCTACCTGGTTAGCAGCTGAATATCGCCATTGACTGGATAGCTACCGTGATCATCGATAAAACCGGATATTCAGCACTAGATGCCAGATAGGCTCTGGTACTGAATATCCAGTTTTCATTTCAGTGTCCAGGCACTTTAAAAGCACTGACTGCCACTGGTGAATATTGACTCCTATATTTTTAATCATACTGCTGGGATGATTAGCTTTTTGGAAGTGAACTGTAATCGGTGAAATGAGAAGTCGTCTCTGCATGTAGGGCCTTGAAAATTATCACTCCTCCTAACTCTCAGGACCCAAACCATAATCACCAACCTTTCCCTTCTGAAGCCCTCCGAGCTGCAAATAATCCCAACCTTCCTCCTATACCCTCCCCCAGGAAGGACCATCGACACATACATGTTTTTACCATGTATAATATCCATGTTACTGAAATGCATTTCTGCAAGGGTTTACTCTCCATGACATTTTCAACTGCAAATGCCCAAATAGTACAATATCAGGTCTTAATTCACTAAGCTTTACTCCTACAGGCACATAATGAGAGGAAATGTAGTCAGTCAGGCTCAAAATAGATATTTCTTTTCCGTTTTCCCACAGTGCTGAAGTAACTGCTTGCACCATTTAATTTGATCATGTTTTATTAAGCACATGAAGGCCTATTTTAGAAAAGACATGGAGATCCGACTTAAGGCACCACAGTGGTGACGTTTGTAATTCCAGTGATATTTTATAAAATGTTCCTCTAGACATGGAGCCGTTTCTAAATACCACATATGGAGATTTGGGAGCAGGGCTATACCAAGGTGCACAAGTACAGAAGGGGCATCAATATCATCACTGGGCTTCCAGGAAGCTCAAAGAGAGTGAGTTACTACACATGGCTGGGTGGAGAGGATGTTCCAGAGTCGTTAGTCGCACTGGGCGCATTTTTAGCTTAGTGCTGTGCTGAAGTGTGTGTATGTTTATATGTGCCAGTATGCGGAGCTAGAGCAGCCATTTTACAAACTTAGATGCCAGAAAATTAAATGGTGGTAACTTGGCATCTCCTATGGGTAAGAGCTAGCATTAACATATGAAATTTGTGAACTATCGACTTCTGTGTGTAAGCATAAGAACATAAGACATGCCATACTGGGTCAGACCAAGATCCATCAAGCCCAGTATCCTGTTTCCAACAGTGGCCAATCTAGGTCACAAGTACCTAGCAGTTTCCCCAAAATACACAGTTTCCACAATGTTTGTACTGGGGCAAGCAGTGGATTTTTGGGGTCCCATTTTATAATGGCTTATGGACCTTTCCTCCACGAACCTGTCCAAAACTTTTTTAAACCCAGCTACACTAACAGCTTTTACTACATCCTCTGGTAACAAATTCCTACATCCTCTGGTAACAAATTCCAGAGTTCAATTATGCGTTGAGTGAAAAAATATTTTCTCTTATTAGTCTTAAATAGGTTACACTGTAGCTTCATTGCATGTCCCCTAGTCTTTCTATACTGTATTTTGATGGCATAAACAATTGATCTACATTTACCCGTTCTGCTCCATTCATTAATTTATAGACTTTTATCATATCTCCCCTCAGCAGTCTCTTTTCCAGGTTGAAGAGCCCTAAACTTTATAGCATCTCCTCATAGGGCTATCCTTCCATCCCCTTTACAATTTTGGTGGCTCTTCTCTGTACCTTTTCTGATAACACTATATCTTTTTAAGATACGGCGACCCGGTCGCACCATGGAATGATACAGAGGCATTATAATATCCTTTGATTTATTCTCCATTCCTTTCCTTATGATACCTAGCATTCTATTTGCTTTCTTGGATGCCCCTGCACACTGGGTGGAGGGTTTTAACACGTTATCCATGATGAAGCCTAAATCTTTTTCCTGGGTGGTGGTTCCTAATGTGGAACCTTGCATCGTGTAACCACAGTTTGGGTTGTTCTTTCCTAGGTGCATAACTTTGACACTTTCACGGGTAGTTTGCCCATTTTGAAAACCAATACGCATCAATACTGGCAATTAAGTGCAGAGGCCACTTTTTTGATCTACCGAAAATCTAGAGTGAGAAATAAACTAGAGGAGATTAAGGAGGATAATCCCCTTAATCCATTCTGTAAAGGGCTGGCTGAAAAGTGCATCTTTTAAAAAACCTCTTGTGCCAAGGAGGAGTGTAAATCCTGACATGCATAATTTGGCCATACACATGTATTCCCAACCTAAAATAGGAAATACACATGTCAATTTTTGTCATGTCCTAGCCACTCCCTCCCATGAAATTTCCAGATAGTAAGAGTATCCACATGTAAACTAAGGTTTTTCTAAAATGGCCATTTATATGTGTTTATAAGGAATTATACATGTGTAAATTACAAATAAGGCTTCTAAAATAACCTACACAATCGATCTCCCTTCTTACTTCAAACAATAATTAATGGCAGCTGATATAAAGAAAGCTTCTATAGCTCATACCGAAGCAATGAAGAAAAGTACAGCAAGTGTCTTTCACTAGACTTGACTCGGAACAAATTATATGCTGTAAAAGATGGAATAATAAAATCTGGGTGCTCGATGGAAGGCATTTCATCCAAAATCTATTTAACTCTGGTAGCTAATACCAGTAGGAGTCAGATTGCCAAATTTTATCCCTATTGGCAGTAACATGAAACTACTGCTAGGGGTCAATCCATGTCATTCTGAGATAGGCAGCCACTAGGACAGGAGTGAACAGAGATTGTCCCGGGACCCTTTGGAGTGAGTCAGGGTACTGAAGGGTACAGATGGAGGCAGGGGTCAGCGGTAGAGTTGACCATTTACTTTGGGGAGGAGTATGATTTTAGAAAGGGGTGTGGAAGAGGCTTTTAAATGTTTTAGCCCTGCATTCAGACTGGGGGAGGGGAGGAGGTTGAGTCCATTGGGTCACCAGGGAGCTCAGGTTTCTCTAGGGAGGGGGGTACAGGTGTCCTCCAATTTGGACCAGAAGGCCTTTTAATTTGTAAGTGCCACCAAGGGAAGGGGAACACAATTTTTTTAGTAGCCTTGGAAAATAAGCAGGGAAATACCTACGTACCTGAATGTAACTAACCTTGAGCTATCATTTGGAAAGGCGTGAGCTAAATACTAATACTATTAATACTACTACCAATGAAAATGCACCCACAAAGCAGTTTTTGTGTGCTCAATTTCATGTATTTTAGCATTAAAGAGCCGCCTTGCATGTTTTTGCAAACCATAGCTCATGAATGCAAAATCTGCATAAATGTTCGCATGAAGTACTTTGTGTGAAAGTTTATTATTTTTATTTATTTAACAAGCACTTATATACCGCAGCTTCCAGAGATCAGATGCGGTTCACAAATAACAACAGTCAACAAAGCAAGGTTTGTTTTACATATAACGTCATATAACAATAAACAATATAAAGAAAGCCAAACGTGTTGAACAGATTAGCACAGAACCGTGCAACATTATATACATTATATACATTATTTACATGTACGTCTTAATTGGGTTTGTTCGTAATGAGTAGTTCAGGTGAAGATGGGGGTTATCTTTTTCTATTATAGTAAGCTATTAGACAAGAACTGCTTAGCCTTTATCTAATTCTTTTGATGGTTGGTCTAAACTATTGTAGTGAATTGTAAAAAGGTGGGTTTTCAATTTTTTGCGGAATTCATTAATCTCTGTTAACATTCTTAGTTCAACTGGGAGAGAATTCCAGGCTATTGGGGCTGCATGTGAGAACGCCCTGTTGCTTGTTGATTTATTTGTTTTTATGAAGTCTTTGGGGGTTTTGATTTTGTTTAGTTGACCTTTTCTTTGAGTAGGTTTTGAATGTTCTTTAGTAATTAAGTTACTTAATGTGCAAGGTGTCATATCAAATAGTGTTTTAAATACAGTTATTAGTGTTTTGTATGTTATCCGGCTTTGAATTGGTAGCCAGTGAAGGGATGATAGTATTGGTGTTATATGTTGATGAGCGTGTGTTTTCGTTATAATCCTAGCTGCTGAATTTTGTGCAATTTGAAGTCTTTTAATGTTTTGTTTTGATGTACCCAATAATATAAGATTAGCGAAGTCAAAGTGGGGGGTTATGGTGGCTTGAATTATACTGATAAAGTCATGTGTGTATACGAGTGGTCTAAGTTGTTTAAGTATTTTGAGTTTATAGTAAATCTTCTTTGTGGTATTTCTGGTATGGGTATTTAATGTAAGGTGTTTATCTATAATAACTCCTAAGTATCTCACTTCGTTTTTTATTTTAATTTCCTGGTTTTGAAGTGTTATATGTGTTGGTGGGGTATATTCCTGATTTTTAGTGACAATTAGTACTTCAGTTTTTGATTGGTTTATTTGAAGATTGTGGGCATTTAGCCATAAAGTTATTTCATTAAAACAATCCGATAGGAGTTGCAACGGTATGTTAGGGATTGTAAATGGGATGTACATCATCATATCATCAGCATATAGATGATAGAGTACTCCATGTTTTTTTAAAGATATTGCATACTGGTTTTATGTATATATTAAATAATAGAGCTGAGAGCGCTGAACCCTGTGGTAGACCTGTTTCAAATTTATATGATTCGGATGTTTGATTGTTTATTCTAACATTTTGGGTTCTATTACTCAGATAAGAGGTGAACCATTTATGAACTGTAGAGAATATTCCTATATTACTTAAATTGTTAAGCATTATTGAGTGGTGTACACTATCGAAGGCGGCAGATATGTCAATAAATAAGAGGATGAAGGCTTTTTTGTGGTTATCTATTCCTCTTAGTAGTGTGTCTGTTAGGACAGTCAGAAGTGTTTCGACGCCATGCTTGGGGCGAAATCCATATTGTTGGTCATCAAGAGGGTATGATGAATCAAGAAATTCTTGTGTCTGTATTTGTACAGTTTTTTCTATGACTTTTGCTAAGAATGGAATACTTGAGATAGGTCGGTAAGATTTTGGGGAGGTTTTGTCAAGTATGTTATTCTTCAGGATCGGTCTAATTTGTACATGTTTAAGTGTGGGTGGGAGGTGGCCTTGGAGTAGTGAAAGATTGACCATAGGGAGTATGAAGGATAGGAGAGTTGGGAGTGTGTTTTTTATCCATATTACTGGGCAGGGGTCGAGGTATGAAGTTGTGGTATTGAGATTGAGAATGATATTCTTTAAAGATGCTTTGGATATAGGGTGAAATTCTGGCCATTCATTTTGAGTATGGAGGGGTTTATAGATGGGGTCTAGGGTTATTGGTAAATGTTTTGTTTTGATTTGATAGTAGTTGGCCAGTGTTTGTGCTGAGATTTCAGTGATTTCTTTACTAGAGGCTTGAGAATTTTGTGTTAGGTTGCTAACTATAGAGAATAGTTCTCTTGGTCTATTATAAGACTTTGATAGTATTGTAGAATAATAATTTTTCTTTGAGTTATCTATGGCATCTTTATAGTGTGTGAGGTGGTTGTAATATATTTCTTTCTCAATAGTGGATTTGGTTTTACGCCATTTACGTTCTAGATTTCTTAGTTCTTTTTTCATTTGTTTTAGTGTGCTATTAAACCATGGTGTACAGTTGGTTTTTGAGTAGGTTAGCTTTTTATTAATTTGATTTATTTGGGCTGCATTAGATATGGTGGAATGCCAGTTTTTGACTGCTTCATCCAGGTTTGTTGGGGATAGAGCAAGGTGAGGGATTGTAGAATCCAGAAACTCAGTTTCATTAAATTTCTTAAATTTTGTTGTTAGGTCATTTCTTGTGTATTTTATGGTACTGTTGGTATTATAGTTGAGGTTTAGTTTGATAAGGTGGTGATCAGACCAAGGTATTTGAAAACATTCTAAGGAGTCTGGTTTAAACAGTTTAAAGATTAAATTAGGAAGTAGTACAAGATCAAGGGTGCCACCTTTGGTGTGGGTAGGTGTGTTTATTACTTGATGGTAGTCTAAATCAGATGTTGTTTCGAGAAAAAGGTTGGATTCATTTATTGGAAGTGAGGGAAGGTTTAAATCACCTAGAACAATTAGTGGGTTCGGTTCCGAGGATGAGTTGAGGAGTTCAATTAGTGAGTGGAGGCTATCTGCATTTTGGTTGGGGGGTCTGTAGATTAAACAGATTCTGATTTGGTCTATTTTTATAATGAGAGTGTCAATGTTGTTTGAATTAGCTAGGATTTTTTTAGCTTTTAGGTTTTTATTTGTCATAATCAATACACCACCTCCTTTTTTGTTGACTCTATGTGAGAAGGATATATCATAGTTTGAGTTGTCAAGTTGATTTAGTAGCACTGTATCTGTATCTGAGAGCCAAGTCTCTGTTATACATAGTATATCAGGTTTTGAGTCAGTCAGTAGGTCGTTAATTATAGGGATTTTATTATTTAACGATCGAGCATTTATAAGGGTACATGATAAAGATGTTAATTTATGAAGGTGGTTAGGCTGGGTAGTATGTTGTAGATTTATTTGTTTTATTTGGATGAGTCTGTGGTAGTTTATTTTAGTCTGGTTGCGTGGGGAATAATAGCTATCAGCATGGGTCTGGCACATGCTAAAGGTATGCATCAGACATGTGTTGTCAGCTAGCAAAGGGCCATGAGAGCATGGCGGGATTTCTGCAATAACTGTGCATCGCACATTAGGAGAGCAAGTGGGCGAGTTAGGGGTGGAGAGTGAGTGTGATGAGGAAAATATAAAAGTCAATAATCTCTTCTATCATTAATAGTGCACACTATGGGCAAATAGTGCACACTTTGGAGCCACTGTGCGCCCGATTACTGTTCAACAGCCAAGATGCTTCAGCCACGAAAGCATCTGTTCTAAACTAATTTAAGGCTGCTGAACACAGAAATCATAATGAAAATGGCTGCTTAGGTCTAGTTGCTAAGATATATGCTATTAATTAGTCATTAGGTGCCATTAACTGTGTATTATGCAATATTTGCGTGAGATTGTGTAATATCTACTTGCAACCAATAGAAATATCTGTCCAAAACCAGATGATGCAATCAGTATTTAAATTTGCATCACTTGACAGTATAAATCTTAAGGTGTATTAGTCACAGAAAAATTAAAAATTAATTATTTTGCATTATTTTATGCCAATAGGTCAATCACAGCGTATTCGGCGATGCATCGTACTTGTGTTAATAATGCAGATAATTTCTGCTATATTTGTGGTGAAGTGACTTTTACATCACAAAAACGGAATATGACTGTGGCGGTTAAGAAAGCCTACAACTTATATTTTGGCTGCAGAATAGGAGAACAGGATAAGAGCTGGGCGCCACACATACGCTGCAATACATGTGCAACATATCTCAGGCAATGGACGAATGGGAAAAGGCAATCAATGCCTTTTGCAGTTCCAATGATCTGGAGAGAGCCCACGGATCACGTCAGCAATTGCTACTTCTGCATGGTTCCTCCAATTCAGAAAGGCATATCCAGAAAGAGTAAGTGGACCATGCAATATCCAAACATTCCATCTGCAATACACCCAGTGCCTCATGGAGAAGGGTTGCCGATTCCCAAAATGTCAGAATCATTATCATTAGAATCAAGTGAGGAAGAGGAAGAAGTTTGTAGTCATGAACCGTCAACCTCACGTGATACAGAGTTTCTTCTGGCCACTGCTAATGAGCCACACCTCATAACGCAAGGTGAATTGAACGACCTTATTTAATTTAATTTATTTATTTATTTAAAGCTTTTTTATACTGTGCTCTTCAGTATCAGTGCAGTTTACAGTAAACAATTATTGCGAGAGACAATGAGAGCTGCCTAGTGCTACATTGAACAGGATCAGAAACTTGGATTTGTAAATGGGCAAACTATTTACACATTCAGCTAACACAGCTGTAGCTGAGTAACTATTTACAAATTCAATGTTAGGCCCAACTGAATGCTTAGGGCTGGGTCTTCACAGTTATTACATTCAACATTATAGTCATTCATGGTTATTCCATTAATCATTATAATCAGTATCAACACATGTCAATATGCCTGATGGAATGGTTCTGCTGCTCGGTTAGTCTTATTCGGTTTGTGGAGTGTTTGGCACTGATTGATTGAGTTGGGGTGTGATATGTGGATGGGTTACATTTGGTTGTGGGAAGTGTAGGAGGAATAGGTGGTGCTTGAGGGCTTTCCTAAATTGTGTAAGATCACTGATTGATCTGATATTTGGTGGGAGGTTATTCTAGCACTTTGGGGCAAAGAAAGCGAATGCTCTATTCCTGGTTGTTTGTGTGCATTTAGTGGAATCAATAGGGATAATTGGCGTATTGGCGGCTACTGTCCTTCTCGACCTGTTGTTGGGGGTGGGGGTGAGGAGGGCTGTGAGGGACGAGGGGGATATCATGTTAATGGCTTTGAATGTGAGGAGTAGTGCTTTGTAAGTGGGTCTGCAGATTAATGGTAGCCAGTGAAGGTCCCAGAGAATGGGATTTGGATTTCCCGAAGAATAAAGCTGAGCTTTTGGGTTCCAGACTACAGCAGTGGAATCTTCTGGCTGGTGACGTTTGAATTTCTTTTTTCCGGGACCATCAGAAAGAATTGGTGTCATTCTTTTTCAAAGAAGGCGATCTTGCTGCATGCAACAACGTAAAAGGTTTAATGGCAGCTCTCAATATCAATTACAATGCAGATGATTGGAGGCTCTTCATTGATTCATCCAAAGCAAGTCTTAAAGCTGTATTGCTGCATAATGGCAACTTGCTAAAATCAATTCCTATTGTCCATGCAGCTTTTAGGAAAGAGACTTATGACAATATGAAACAACTTTTGAAATGTATAAACTATGATCAACAACTATGGTCAATCTGTGGTGACTTCAAAGTGGTCGCCCTCTTGCTTGGTCTTCAGGGTGGATACACCAAGTACTGCTGCTTCCTGTGTGAATGGGATAGTCGTGCTAGAGATTGTCATTTTGTCAAAAGGGACTGGCCACTCCGTCAGTCACTGGATCCTGGAAGCAAAAATGTTCTGTTTCCAGCACTTGTAGACAGCAACAAGATTTTGATGCCTTCCTTGTTTCATATTGCCATAAGTCTCTTTCATAAAACTTTGTCAAGGTGATGGATAAAATTAAACCTGCTTTCAGGTATCTTAGTGGTAAATTTCCTAGACTGAGTGATGCCAAAGTTAAGTAAGGAGTTTTTGTTGGCCCTCAGATTCGTGCACTTCAAGATGACGAATTTCTTTGTTTATTGCGTGGAAAGGAAAAGACTGCATGGATAGCATTTGAATCAGTGACACAACATTTTCTTGGAAACAACAAAGCAAACAATTACCTAGAGATTGTTCAAGATCTTCTCAAGGCATACAAGAACCTTGGTTGCAACATGTCCTTAAAGATTCATTTTCTACACTCTCATCTAGATTTTTTCCCACAAAATTGCGGAGCAGTAAGTGATGAACATGGAGAACAATTTCACCAAGACATTGCAGCCATTGAAAAGAGGTATCAGGGTAAATGGAGTCCATCAATGCTTGCAGACTACTGCTGGACAGTGACAAGGGATATTACATTGCTTCAGTACAAGAAACAGATCAGGAAGAGTCATGAAGCCACTGAATGAGAACAAAACTTGCTAGAATGTACTTACAGTCAAACCTCGGTTTTCATGATTGATCCGTTCTAAGAAGTCTGACTAAAACCGAAACGTACGAAAACCGAAGCAATATTTCCCATAGGAAATAATGTAAATTCAATTAATCCGTTCCAGACACCCAGCTCCTGTCACTTCTCTCACCTGCCCGATCATCCACAGGACAGCAAACACACGCTAATCTGTACGACGCTAATCTGATCGCTGACTCCCTCTCAACAGCAATTTGCAAGCGTACCCTGCAAGAGAAAGAACTGCCTCCCACATTCATTCAACATCTCCTGCTACCCTGCTACCTCCGAGCCTGAGGGGGCGCTCCAGAGAACAGGCAGGCGGTGGAGAGATCGGGGCCTTCCTCTTTGTGCAATCCTTGGCTCTTGACTCTGGCTCGAGGATGTTGCTCAGCTTCTCAACACGCGATCGGTGAGTCCGGGGGGTAGTGCTGCCGGGACTGGGCGGGCAGTGTAAACAGACCAGCGTGAGGTTGACACTTCTTCAGAAGTTGTACAGTGTATATAGTTTTCAGATCTGGCAGGACAAAAACCGAGGCGATATCCGATAACCGAGACAACATCTCAGTCAGAAAAGACGTCGAAAACCGAAACGCACGAAAACCGGGGCAAACGAAAACCGAGGTATGACTGTACAAATGTTCTTAATGAAAGTTAAATTGCAGCCATAATTACTCCTCTGTTTCTTCTAAGTGTGTTTATGAAGTTTATTTTATAAATCATGCTTGTCATTGTGCAAAGTTTCATTTGTAATAAGATTTTGATTTACATCTAAGGATTTAGGCTCGATTTTCACCATACATAGTGGTAAAATGTAAATTCTTCAACATATCATAGAAACAGGAGCTAATTGACCAATTTCACTATCATATTTGAATTCAGTGTATCAAATTCATTAAGAAATAGCACATTTAATTTCTGAAGCAAACAATTTTTGAAAATTTGTAGAACAGTGTTATGCAACAGTAAATGCTATTTGCACATGTATAAACAGGGCAGATTATTTAGCAAGATTTTTATACCGCTTTTCATCGGGTCAAAGGGGTTTACAATCAATAATTTCAACTGGTTTACAGAGAACATTTAACTTTATAAAGTTGAAGGAATACATAACAATGTATATTTGAACAATTTAAACTTGGCTGATTCTAGGCCGTTTAACTTTATACAATAGATTTAGGACACTTTGCTATGTACAATTTGATTAAAGACATGTAGTTACAGGGTGGGGAAGGGGGTGGTGGGGTCAGGGGCGGCCCAAGGAGGGTGCGGGGCCATGTGCGGAGACTCGGTGCGGGGCCTTAGTTGCATAAGGGGCCTCATTTGCATAATGTTACCATACACTAACTTTTAGTAAACATGCCTCTTAATGAGTGTATGCATAAAGACAGACTAAAAGATTTCTACATTACTATAATACAGTGCCAAACACCAGGCACATTAGGGACTACTACAAACACTGCCCATTTAGAACCCATAGCAAACCCGCCGTATCCTAACAGCACTACCAGGACTCACAAAGCACCATACTCTACCTATCAAACGGCAACACTGCAAATATTAAACCAATACATTTCAGAGAACAACAATACATGACCTACTGGGGAAAGAAAACAAGTGGCAATGTCAAATTGGAATTACATAAACAGAATACCTCAACTCAGTTACACATGTAGAACATAGACCATCACCAAACAAGGAATCACAATTTAGAAACAGGAAAACAATTAAACTGGGACTCCCAAAAGTCAAACTTGGAATGTACAACAACACTGTAGAAATAAAACTATAAATTAATTTCCTCTTGTACTAAACAAAGCGCAGATGTTAATGATGCACATTTCCCAGAGCTGACATGTTACAGTTAATAAATTCAAAATAAAGAGATATTTTTCTACCTTTTGTGCATTTTTTTTCAGTTGCAATTGCTCCAGCCACTTTCTTCTGGATTCTTTGTGTTTTCTGCTAACTCTCCATCATCTGCTGTCCATTTGTCCTTTTTTCTCTCTTCTAGTTTTTTTTCCATTCTCTCTCTACATCTGTTTTAACATACTAATCTTTCTTTTGCTCTTGCCTCATTCCTATTTCATCCACTCAAATTTTACCCCTCCATCCTCAATTCCCACTTACTCTCCCAATACCCGGCCAATTGTAGATTTGTCTTCCCTCCCACACAAAAATATTTTTCCCCTCTCCATTTCACTCTCCCAGCTCCACCCCATTCTAATCCTCCCCCAACATCAGCTCCCTTCTAGTTCCAGTCCCACGCAGCATCCGCTCCCTTCTAGTCCCCGTATCAGCCCATTTCCAGTCCTAGCCCCGCATCAGCTCATTTCCAATCCTATCCTAGCCCCACCATCAGCTCATTTCCAGTCCTAGCTTCCCCATCCATTTCCAGTCCTATCCTAGCCCCTCCATCAGTCCATTTCCTGTCCTAGCTCCCCCCTTACTCAGCCCATTTCCAGTCCTAGCTCCCTCCCCTCACAGCCCATTTTCATTCCAAGCCCCCCTCCCCATCAACTATTTGCAGTTCAAGCCCCCCCTTCCACTCAGCCATTTCCATTCCTAGCAACCCCCCCCCAGCCCATTACCAGTCCTAGCCCCCCCATAGCCCATTACCAGTCCTAAGCCCCCCATCAGCCCACTTCCAGTCCTAACCCCCATCACCCCATTTTCAGCCCTAGCCCCCCCATAGCCCATTACCAGCCCTACCCCCCATCAGCCCATTTACAGTCTTAGCCCCCCCATAGCCCATTACCAGTCCTAACCCCCCCCCCATCATCCCACCTCCAGTCCTAACCCCCCCATCAGCCTATTTCCAGTCCTATTCCCCCATAGCCCATTACCAGTCCTAAGCCCAGCCATAGGCCATTACCAGTCCTAAGCCCCCCATCAGCCCACTTCCAGTCCTAACCCCATCACCCCATTTTAGGCCCTAGCTCCCCCATAGCCCATTACCAGTCCTACCCCCCATCAGCCCATTTCCAGTCTTAGCCCCCCATAGCCCATTACCAGTCCTAACCACCCATCAGCCCAACTCCAGTCCTAACCCCCCCATCAGCCCATTTCCATTCCTAGCCCCCCCATAGCCCATTACCAGTCCTAACCCCATCAGCCCATTTTCAGTCTTAGCCCCCCCCAAAGCCCATTACCAATCCTAACACCCCATCAGCCCATAGCCCATTACCAGTCCTAACCCCCCTCCCCCTATCAGTCCAGGTAGATTAAAAAAAGAACTGGCTGCTGCTGCTGCCGCTGCTGCCGTGGTGGCTGCAGAATCAAGTGTCCTGCGGGGCCCCCCTGCCCAGTAGATCCCTCCCTGCAGCATCAGCTCCCAAAGAGCAGGCTTTTCAGAGTCACGAAGGGAGAGTTTCCCTTTCTCACGGCTCTTTTAAGCCCACCGGGGCTGATGGGAAACAGGAAATGCTGAGGGAGCTGATGCTGCAGGGAGGGCTCTGCCAGGCAGGGGGGGGGGGGGCTCGAGGGACACTTGATTCTACCGCTGCCACGGCGGCAGCGGCAGCAGCCGCCAGTTTTTTTTTTAATCTACCTGGACTGATGCAGAATGCTTTTTGCGCGGGGCCCCCTGAAACGTGGGGCCCTGTGCAAAAAACATTCTTGCTCAATGGACGGGCCGGCCCTGGGAGGGGTTCGCAATGTGGATAGGTAGAGTTACAGGTTGGTTAAGGTACAAGAGCGAAGTACTTGGCAAAGAGGTGAGTTTTTAACATCTTTCTGAACACGGTGAGGTCTGTGGAGTTTCTGAGGTCATCAGGGAGGGAGTTCCAGAGGGAGGGTGCGTATAATTCAAAGGATCTCTGGCAGGCTTGCTGATTGCTTTTTATTTGGCTTAATAGTTTGCATGATGGCTCAATAGTGTACACTATTTGCCCACAGTGAACACTATTTCTCCATAGTGTGTGCTATTAAGTGATAGTGTGCACTATTAACAGTGGATAGGAAGTGACAATAATAAAAGGCAAGAAATGAAACTAAACAAAAACTTACTGTATGCTAAACAGAAAACTGAACAAAATGACATTTTTTTGTCTCCATACTCCTAATAGAGCACACCCATTCATATAGAGCAATCCTCCCCCCCCCTCCCCGCACCTGAGAATAGGCAGAATAGACGGTTAATCCATATAAATAATCTTAAAAAAAGCACTATCCCCTCATCAATGCCAGATCAATTAGAAATAAAATCCCTCTCATAAGAGACCTTATTACTGACGAAAAACAGATTTCCTCTGCATCTCGGAAACATGGTTAACTGAATCTGACTCAGTTCTAAATCAACTAAAGGTGAATGGCTACACTATTTTCAATTGCACCCAAGATAGCAAAAGAGAAACATAGAAACATGATGACAGAAAAAGACCACATGGCCTAGTCTGTCCTTCCATATCAACAACTACAACAGTCCACTTTTTACCTTTAGAGATCCTCTGTGTTGGTCCCATGCTTTTTTGAATTCAGTTACTGTCCTCATCTCTACCACCTCCACTGGGAGACTATTCCATGGATCCACTACTCTTTCCGTAAAGAAATATTTCCGCATATCACTCCTAAATCTATCTCCCTTCACCCTCATCCCATGTCCCCTCGTAGCAGAACTTGCTTTCAATTGAAAGAGGCTCTCTCCCTGAACATTTATGCCCCGGAGGTATTTAAACATCTCAATCATATCACCTCTATCCCGCCTTTCCTCTAAGGTGTACATATTAAGATCCTTAAGTCTGTCCTCATATGCTTTATAATGAAGACCACTAATCATTTTAGTAGCCACCCTCTGCACCGACTCCATCCTATTCACATCCTTTTGAAGGTGCGGTCTCCAGAATTGCACACTATACTCCAAATGAGGTCGCACCAAAGACTTATACAGAGGCATTATCACCTCCTTTTTTCTGCTAGCCATTCCTCTCCGTATGCACCCAAGCATCCTTCTAGCTTTTGCCGTCGCCTTTTCTACCTGTTTAGCTACTTTAAGATCATCAGACACAACCACGCCTAGGTCCCGCTCTTCTTTAGTGGACAAAAGTACTTCACCTCCTATACTGTATTGCTCCCTTGGATTGCTGCAGCCCAAATGCATGACCTTACATCTTTTAACATTAAAGCCCAGCTGCCAAATTCTAGACCATTCTTCAAGCTTAGCTAGATCCCTCCTCATGTTATCTACACCTTCCTGGGTGTCTACTCTATTGCAGAGTTTGGTATCATCTACAAAGAGGCAAACCTTACCCGACAGCCCTTCCGCTATATCACTAACAAAGAAGGAGGAGTACTCACAATAGCAAAATCTGGACTTAACTGTTCCCCCACCATATGTGATAACCAAGATGGCATGGATATCCTAAAAATAGAAAATAAAAACATAGCTATTTGCCTTTTTTACAGACCTCCTACACCAGATGCTCAGAATATAGCGACTATCCTCGAATCTGCCTGTAATTCCCCAATAAGAAAACCCCATATTATCCTGGGGGACTTTAATCTAGCCACTCTCTCCAACAACCAATCGACAACCTTCCTCGACTCAATGGAAGAAATGGGCTACAGACAGACAATCAATTAACCTACACACATTAAAGGTCACACCCTTGATCTGGTATTCCTACCAGAACACATAACTGAACTACCTCAATATACTCCTCCTACCATAACCCAAGTCCCCTGGTCAGACCACTTTATGATACGCTTCTCTCTTCACATTCCTCACACCTCCACCTTGCAACATACCACCACACACCAAGGACTGAGATTCCGACCCTTTGTTATGGAGAAGTTCCTGGAAACAATCATACCACAGCTGTATGAAAACTCAAGCAACCTTGACAAAGCTGTATCAAATTGGAACACCACAATAAAGATAGCTTCTGAACCATTTCCTATAACTAACAGACCCCATCGAAAAACATCTGAAAAATGGTATTCTGCTGAACTAACTTAAAAAAGGAACTCAGAAAGTTAGAATATAGATGGAGAACAACCCCCCCCCCCCAAATTTAGAGATCCATATTTTGCAACTCTTAACTCCTACAAGGAAGTGATAAATAATGCCAAAAAACAACACCATACAAGAATGCTATCTAAAGCCATCAACCGTCCAAGGGAGCTATTCGAGATTGTTAAATCCTTATCTAAAGCTCCCGCTAATAACATCCACAAGATTCCTATTAATCTCCAAACCCTAGCTACCCATTTTGCGGGCAAACTTAAACAAAGCATCCCTTCTGCGCCTGACCCTCTACCTCCAATAATGAATAACCCCAATGAATGGAAATCTTTCCGCCTCATTGACAGAAAACAACTGCTTGAGATAATTACAAAGCTCAATACAACCACATCCCTCTTGGATCCGTGCCCTGTAGCCTGGATAAAGACAACAAAACTAGAGTTTACCCCTTACATTTTAGACATAGTGAACCAATCCTTACACCAAGGCTTCTTACTAAATGAACTCAAACTCTCAGCAATTCACCCACAGCTTAAAAACAAATCACTAAACAATGACCCATCCACTTATCGGCCTATCGCCAGTATCCCCTTCCTGGCTAAAATCATTGAAAAGGTTGTCCAACTCCAGCTTCAGGACTTTATAGACACAGCTGCTCCCCTCGATGAGAATCAGTATGGGTTTCGCCCTTTCCATGGTGTGGAAACTCTCCTTGCCCTTTTCGACTCTCTCATCAGAGACATGGACAACATAATGCAAGCCTTTATTTTGGTGTTTCTTGACATATCCTCTGCTTTTGACTGTGTAAATCATAACATTCTCATTTTCAGACTCAGTCAAATAGGTATTAAGGAAATAGCTCTCGACTGGTTTAAATCATATATATCTGACCGCGCCCAATTTGTACAAATCAATCAAGTTGCTTCACCACCTTTCCCACAGGAACAGGGAATCCCACAGGGTTCCGCACTTTCTGCCCTCCTTTTTAACCCATACCTTCAACCGATATGCTCCATATTCAAAAGACACAATATAAACTACCACATTTATGTGGACGACATCATGTTGTTCTCCCCATTTATCATATCTGACCCCAATTATGACAACCTAGCAGCCTGCCTCTCTGAAGCAGAGCTATGGCTCCACTCAAAGAATATGTTCATCAATTTCAAAAAGACGGAAGGACTATTTACTTCAAGAAACCCTAATTCCCCCCCCCCCCCTCCAACAGTTATCAAGCTTCAGAACTTCACCCTCCCAGTGAAGCAGGAGATAAAATATTTAGGAATCACCCTTGACAGGACTCTTAGTTTATCTTCCCACATAAAACAAACATCCAGAACAATCTTCTTCAAACTTATGACCATACAACATCTAAGATTACTTATAGACAGGGATGATTTCAGAACCATTGTCCAAGCTCTAATAATTCCTCACCTGGACTATTGCAATGGGATACTCCAAGGCATAACAAAAAAAAACCCTAAACACATTCCAAATGGCTCAGAATGTTACTGCCCAAATAATTTCCAAAGCCAGGCTTTCTGACCACATTTCTCCCATTCTATACACCCCTCATTGGCTCCCTGTTGCCAGCAGGATCCAATATAAAACCATAGTGACTACCTTCAAGTTAATTAACAAGATTGCACCGTCTCATCTCTCTACACTGATTCAAAGCCCCCTTCAAACCAGAATGAGAAGAAGGAACCTCAATACTATTTTAGTACCTGACTCAATTAGAAAAACAAAACAGATAACAAGTAACAATGCCTTTTCCTATGTTGCACCGGTACAATGGAATAATCTTCCATTCCAGCTAAGGGAAATTAAAGACCTCCAAACTTTCCGAAAGGAACTAAAAACATACTTATTCACTTAGCATTTTTATAACCTAGACCATTCCTCTGATCAAGTCACTCAAGTACATGCTGACTATCCTACCTAATACGCGGCCTATATAATACCAGTCTTAACCCACTTAAGCGCAGACAATTTATTGTTCACACCTCATACAAATGTATATACCTCTGTACCACCTTAAGCCCCAATGTTGTGACTCGAGTTTTAAATAGTTACTATGTTCAACTATGTTCAACCATTTTATTGTAATGTAATGTTTCAAAATGTTCAATGTATGGTTCCTTTGTTATATGTAATCCGCCCCTGATCTTTGGCAGGGGCGGTATATAAAAGTTTCGAAATAAATAATAAATAATGTTGAACAGGCTCAGTTCCTTGATGAAAGAAAAATAATCGGAGGGAATACTAAACTGTTGCTTAATTTTCCTGCCTGGATTTGGTGCTGTTACTTCCTTCCCCAGCGTGCCAGCCAGCGTAGTAGTTCGATGACAAAGTTTGCCCCCTGCCATGTGCAAATACCCATGGGTGCATGCCCAAAGGAGCAGGTCACATCCCTTTGGAGACCCTGGAGCAGGAGCAGGAAGGTTTCTTTCTGAGAATGACTAAAAGGAAATGGAAGAATGCATCTCAGAAAAAATTGAAATCTGCTAAGGAGTCTGGTTCAATGGATAGGCAATGAGTACAGACTCTCCTGCTGGAAGCTCCTCACTTTCGGGTTTTCTTACCCTTCCCTTTTAGACTGAGTCTTTTAGCTCAGCTGTTGCTGGTTCCCAAGAAGATCGGGCATTCCTTCAACTGAGGGTTAATCTAGTAGGGGAGACAGCTGTAGCAATTTCTGCCACATCATCTGTTCCTTTACCTCAGGTCAGTCCGTTTCCAATGGCTCTCGCTGAAACTGATTCTAGACTCTCTTTCTTTCATTCTAAGTACATTTGGGAGGTAGCTACTCACACGGAAGCCTCCTTGACTGGCATATTGCAACAATTATCTGAATTCACTAAGGAAGCGGTCACTAAATTTTCTGGCCAAGAGGTTAGACTTTCTGATATGGACTTATAATTTACAGGGCATGGTTGCTTCTTCTATAAGAGACAGTCTTTACCTGTATCATTAATTAGAGGCTCTGGAGAATACATCTGGGGCAAAGAATCTACATTGTTTAAATTGTCCTGGTATGCATTATTTGTCCCCCTTAATATTATCTCAGAAATATTTGAAAGATCTTTTGTTTCATTCTGATGTGAACATTTCTAGTATTTTCTATTTGGCCAGGGTTTGCAGAGTTGTGGCTCAAGATGAGGGAGAGTTGGACCAACTGTCTCTCCAAACAGCTTGGACTACTCTGCCTTTCTTGAATTTTCACAAGATAAAATTCCTACACAGGCAACTTTACTGGTCTCTTTTTTCTCTGAGATGGATAAAAATATGGTTATGAAATTGTATTTTCAGAAGAAGGATTCGTTATTTTGTGGACAGAAAATTAGCGTTTTTCTAGATGTCTCCAAACCAACTCAGTTGCAGTAGAAGGCTTTTTTGGTCCGGAAGCCTCAGGTGTTGGCTATGGGGGGCATCTTTTCTCCTGAAATTTCCTTGAAAATGTTTGGTTTTGTTTGCAGGGAAAAATAATGTTTTCCTGAATCTGAGATTTTTTAAAGTTTCATAATCCTTAGTATTACTCTGTTTGGATCAGTAAAAGGGATAATTAATGCTAGTTTTGGGGAGGACAGCCTCCATGGTTTCTTATTGCATTTACTGCTTCCCTCCAAGATGTGGGCTTGTTAGATTATATTTTGCATAATGCTATGGTCACTTACTGTTTGATTTCTTTCTAATTTCGGTACTATGTTTCAATGATATTATTGAAATGCAATATAAAAAAAGAAAAATAATCGGAGGATAACGCTGGTCCTTTCCTCTTGCTTTGTTTAACATACATGCCTAAACATAAGAACATAAGATATGCCATACTGGGTCAGACCAAGGTCCATCAAGCCCAGTATTCTGTTTCCAACAGTGGCCAATCTAGGTCACATGTACCTAGCAGTTTCCCCAAGAGACACAAGTTCCACAATGCTTGTACTGGGTCAAGCATTGATATCTTCGGTCACTTCTTAATAATGGTTTATGGACCTTTCCTCCAGGACCTTGTCCAAACCTTTTTTAAACCCAGCTACACTAACAGCCTTTACTACATCCTCCGGTAACAAATTCCAGAGTTTGATTACACGTTGAGTGAAAAAATATTTTCTTTTATTAGTCTTAAATAGTTTACCCTGTAGCTTCATTGCATGTCCCCTAGTCTTTCTATATTCTGATAAGGTAAACAATCGATATACGTTTACCCGTTCCACTCCGTTCATTAATTTATAGACTTCTATCATATCTCCCCTCAGCCGTCTCTTTTCCAGGTTAAAGAGCCCTAACCTTTTTAGCCTTTCTTCATAGGAGTATCCTTACATCCCATTTACCATTTTGGTGGCTCTTCTCTGTAGCTTTTCTAAAATCGCTATATCCTTTTTAAGATACGGCGACCAGAATTGCACACAATATTCAAGGTGCGGTCTCACCATGGAACGATATAGAGGCATTATAATATCTTTTGTTTTATTTTCCATTTCTTTCCTTATCATACCTAGCATTCTATTTGCTCTCTTGGCCGCCGCTGCACACTGGACCGAGGGTTTTAACATGGTATCCACAATGACGCCTAAATCTTTTTCCTGGGTGGTGGTTCCTAATGTGGAACCTTGCATCGTGTAACCATAGTTTGGGTTGTTCTTCCCTAGGTGCATAACCTTGCACTTGTCCACATTAAATTTCCTCTGTCATTTTGATGCCCAGTCTTCCAATTTATCAAGATCCTCTTGCAATTTTTCACAATCCTCTTGGGTTTTAACAACTTTAAATAGTTTTGTGTCATCTGCAAATTTGATAACCTCACTCGTTATTCCACTTTCCAGGTCATTTATGAATATGTCAAAAAGCAGCGGACCCAGCACTGATCCCTGGGGTACACCACTATTCACCTTTCTCCATTGGTAAAATTGGCCATTTAGCCCTACCCTCTGCTTTCTATCTTTTAACCAGTTCCTGATCCACAATAGTACACTGCCTCCTATCCCATGACTCTTTAGTTTTGCCAAAAGTCTCTGATGAGGGACCTTGTCAAAGGCTTTCTGAAAGTCCAAATACACAATATCAACCGACTCACCTATGTCCACCTGTTTATTCACTCCTTCAAAAAAACATAACAGATTAGTAAGACAAGATCTTCCTTGTCTAAAGCCATGTTGGCTGTCTCCCATTAGGTTGTGACTATCTACATGCTGAGTAATTTTATTCTTTATGATGGTTTCTACCATTTTTCCCGGTACTGACGTCAGGCTCACTGGTCTGTAGTTTCCCGGATCACCCCTGGAACCCTTTTTAAAAATTGGTGTTACATTGGCGATCCTCCAATCTTCAGGTATTAGAGATGATTTTAATGATAGTTCACAGATTACTAATAGCAGTTCTGCAATCTCATATTTCAGTTCTTTCAACACCCTTGGATGTATACCATCCGGCCCAGGTGATTTATTTTATTTATTTATTTATGTATGTATATTTATTTATTTATGTATATATTTCTATACCGCCCCTTCCAGCGATCAAGGGCGGTTTACAAGGAACATTTTAACAACTGTACACAGATGTATACATTTACATTGAACAATTAGATTTAACTATTTACAATGAACGGTTGAGTATAACTATTTACGGTTGAGTATAACTATTTACATTAAACAAAACTTCAACTTCAAGGTGTATTAATAATACAAACATCCATTAACTTATTTACATTGGATATTTACAGTGGTTGTGTATGTTTTGGAATTTATTTCCACTAGGCACTAACAAGCTAAGCAAATACCTAATATTATTTAAACATTCATTTAAATATTCTCCTGTAGGTGGTGGTGTGTGCAAAGGGTCGTTGATGCAAACAGGGCTTTTATTCCAAAGTTTCAAGCTTTTTGCTTTGGCAGCCCATGGTCTGAGACCCGTTAACCACCGCCACGGGCAGTTTCATTTCTAAATATTACAGAAGAGATTAATGAAGTTGTAGGGTACTAAATTTAACCAGAAAGCTCTCTTCTGTGTGTTAAATTTAAACTAAAAGTACTTTGCTGTTACTTGGCCCTGAGTGACTATTAAATTTAATCTACAAGCTCTCTGCTGGGTATGAAATGTAACCAGAAAGCTCTCCTCTGTGTTTTAAATTCAAACTTTAATTGCTGCTACTAGGCCCCAACTGATCCAACAAAAAACAGTGGGTTCACAGATTAAGTAGCTTTAATACAAAGAATTCTTTTTAGAAAATTACCAGAAGTATATACTCACAGTTGCAGATTTCTCTCCAGAAGTAACAGTCCCCCTTTTCTAGTCCTTCAAGACAGAGGTTCACAGAGCTCTGGTTGAGCTATTTATGCCTCTGCTGCTAAAGGGATGCTTCCTCATGTTCTGAACCAAGCTGAAGAAGCAGCCTTTTAAAATTCGCCCTTAAAGCCAAAATGGATGTTCCAGATTTCATTTGACAAATTCAAAATTGTCAGATAGCTTAATAAAATATTTTTGGATGTTTTACTATTGTATTTACTATTGAACTTTGACATTTCCAAATTTCACCTCATATATACAGTATGTCCAGTAATGGTCTAGGACAACTCAGAGCGGAACACCGAGTTGGCCGTGCTGAGTTGGCTGCACTGAGTTGGCCCACACTGAGTTGTCCGCTTTGAGTTATCCTAGACCCTGCCTAAATACTATGTGCCTCGATTAAAAAGGCAGGTTTCAATTTCCTTAGGTATGCTATTGTTTCTTTCTATATTTTCTTGGTTAAATTTTAAGAATGTCCTTATTTTGTATATAGTTTTCCCGGTTCCTCCAAGTTTACTACCCCTCTTCAATGTAAACTCAATGTGACCTGCTGCATTATTGTATGTTTTGTTCAATTGTAAACCGCACTGATTATAATAGCGCGGTATATAAGAGACTTAAATAAATAAATAAATAAATCTAAATTCAACAAACAAATTTGCGATTTTAAAGATGAGGAAATCTTTGTTTGTCTCATCACCTGTACTAACTTTATATAGTAACATATTAACTGATGGCAGATAAAGACCAGTATAGTCCATCTAGTCTGCCCAGTAAGATGGCAAGAGTAGGTGCACCTGCCGCTACGAGCAGGCCACCCCTCCCCATGTCTTTGTTTCAGGGGTGAACCCACCGCTCCATGTAATTGTATGTATGAGAAATTAGTAATTGTATGTTGAGAAATTAGTTAGTTAAGTTTACTTTGATTTTATCCTGTTGCTATAAAGGGATCCACTGTGTCTTTCCCATGTCATTTTGAATTCTGTCACTGTATTTGCCCCCAACTCTTCCATTGGGAGGGCATTCCAAGCATCCACCACCCTTTCAGTGAAAAAGTATTTCCTGACATTGCCTTTCAATTTAACCCCTTGCAGTTTCGTGTTATACCCTCTAGTTTTACTGCTTCCCTGTCTTTGGAAGAGGTTTGTTTGTTCATTATTTCTCTTTAAGTATTTAAAGGTCTGAATCATATCTCCCCTGTCCCTCCTCTCCTCCAGAGTGTACATATTTAGGTCTTCGAGTCTCTTCTCATAAGGCTTCTGACGCAGGCTCCAAATCATTTTGGTCACCTTCCTCTGAACAGTTTCCAGTCTTTTTATATCAATTGCAAGATATGGTCTCCAAAACTTAACACAGTATTCCAAGTGAGGCCGCACCAGTGACTTATACAGTGGCATTAGTATCTCTTCCTTTCTGCTGGTAATTCCTCTTTGTATGCAACCCAACATCCTCCTGGCTTTTGCCACTGCCTTGTCACACTGTTTTGCCACCTTGAGATCCTCAGAAATAATCACACCAAGGTTCTTCTCCTGGTCCGTGCACACCAACCTCTCGCCCTCTAATGGTCTATGCTCTTAGTCAGGAGGCATTTTTGATGTGATTATTGACTCAGAAGTGTCCTTAACTACTCATATTTCTTCTGTGGTAAAAACTTCATTTTATCCTCTCTACTTGCTTCATCAAATCCAATTTTTTTTTTTGAAAATTAAGATACAGCTAACATAATTTCCTTTGTTTAGGTTTATCTACCAAGTGACTTCAGAGATTATTGTTAATTCAAAACACTGCAGCCTGGGTACTTTTGAATTTATGTCTGCATGACCATATTATGCCAGCATTATGTAATCTCTACCTATCAGTTTTGAATGCAAGTATAAAATTGTCCTTTCTCTTTAAATCCATCAACAATACAGGCTCCTAATATCTTCATAACTGCCATATCTAATCTATGCAGCCCGGATTATTATGATTTTTGCAAGAGGTTCTGTTGATTAAAGTGTCAGTTAGGAACTGACAGTTAGGTATAGGAAATCTAAGTTGGAAAACAGACATTTCTGGCTGTGTGTGCAAAAGCGAGAGTATATTATAAAAGGCTCACTGAATTAGAGCTTTTTATAAAATATGTATAGTGTCACAAAACTATGTGTATTTGATGTGATGCACACCAGAAGAAGCCATGTTACAAAAGAGGCGGTACCAAAACAGAGGGTAATTACCAAGAAGTTTACATATGAAAAAGTGCTACTTACATGTATGTGTAGGAACGGACAGTTAGAGGGATATCAGAATCCGCAATAAGTAATTGAAAATAGATGAATTTCTTTATACAGATCTCTAAAATGTGCTGAATTTTGATACCAATAATCGTCACTCACAAGTTTATCTTTTCAGCTATTTCTTTTAAATAGAATAAGATATCATGATCACGAGAGCTGTGTAATCATTTTAAAATAGTTTAGGAACATTGTAAACGCAAGCATAAAGAGTAAACTTAGGCTATGAATTATACAACCAGGTCATCGTACAGTCAACTATAGGTCACTGCTGGCACAGTGTAATTTCTGCAATTCTGCAGTTGTAAATAATTTTATCAAAATCAAGTAAATTTCATCTAAAACATTGTAATCAGCTCTTACTCTGTAAAATCATTCTAGCGACACCTTGTGTTATTTCATGTTTATGATTAATGATGCTGTTACTTCCGCATTTTTCTATAATAAAAACAGTCTCTATAGGGAGAACCTTTGATCCAACAGAAGTAGAATTGTGCTGTGTCCACAGACCTTCTGTTGGCTTTCCTTTGGGCTCAAATAAAGAGGAACTTTGTGTTTGAGTTTTTGTGTCCTGTGTTTCTCTCTGCTTATTTCTCGCTGTA
Organism: Ichthyophis bannanicus; assembly: GCA_033557465.1. Taxonomy (NCBI): domain Eukaryota; kingdom Metazoa; phylum Chordata; class Amphibia; order Gymnophiona; family Ichthyophiidae; genus Ichthyophis; species Ichthyophis bannanicus. Next base: position 1,608,286,525 of record CM066031.1, read on the forward strand.
TGAGGGACCAGAGGAGACCGAAGGAGCCGAGGTATTGTGACCAGATCACAGGTAATCTTTCAGTATGTATAAGCAGCTACTTTACTTTTTAGGTGTAAGTGGTGCTACTGACATGTAAATAGATTTTGAAAACTTGCACATCTGCGGTGAACTAATGAAGGAACCATTGTCCAAACCTCTAATATTTGCCAATTTAAGCTGGTTTTCAGCACCAGAGAGGTAAATACAATTCCCTTCTCAAGTTCTCCTCCCAAGTTGAGGCCCAAATGAGTAGTTAGCCCACAATTGCTGATGGAGACATTTTACGTATTCTATATGTATTGCAGATCTATAATTTGGAATTCAGGTACATCTTAAAGGTCCGTCCAGAATACGCCCCTTCAAATCTCTGCATGTCATAAACATAAGTAGTTATTTTTCTAAAATTTCTACTAATGGGAATAATTTTAAAATGTTTCCCACATATAAGAGTCCTCTTATAAAACTATTTGATAGATTGCACATGGTGACAACAAGGTGTGTACTTTTTGCAACCCATGTGCAGGCATGTTCACAGGTGTAGTTTGGGCAGAGCATATTATGAAATATGCACCTAGGCGTGTACTGTACTTCAACCATACACAAAACAAGAGCAGGAAGCGGAGAACCCTTGGAAGGAAAAATTATTTATTCGGGAGTCAGCCCTAGAAGTGTTTATTCAGGAGTCAGCAATAGAAGTGTTCATCTATTGTGGTCACAGTTCACCTTCTTTAGGGGACTGTGACCATAATAGATGAACTGTAATTAATATTTACCTAATGGTACTTGGAGATACAATATAGAAGCACTCGGGAATTACAGTTCATCTATTGTGGTCACAGTCACCTAGGTGCAGGTGGGATGTTTCCCTTGTTCCTGTCTGTACTTCATCCATATACATTTACCCACTGCTTCTAAGCATGCATAAATTTATAAGAGTGCATTTTTGCCATGGTTGTGGAGGATTTGTTTGGTTATTTTAGAAAGGTACCTAGGAACCTATTTGACTTTATAAAATTCCACGGCGTTGAGACACTGATTACCACTCTCTTCAATGATGTTCAACACCATAGACAACATCTGACAAGGCGTTGTGCTAATCTTCTTGGATATAGCAGCAGCGTTTGACTCGGTAAATCACGAGATTCTCCTCGGTCGACTGAAAGGAAAAGGCATCTGCAACTCAGCACTTGAATGGTGTAAATCATACCTCGATACCAGAATGCAATACGTTAAATCTGCAACAGGAGAATCAAAACTCTTCCATCAAAGACAAGGCGTTCCGCAAGGGTCCTCACTTTCATCCCTCATGTTCAACATCTATATGCAGCCTATCTGCGATATCATCAGGTCTTTCAATGTGAAATGTATGATATACGCCGACGATATCCTACTCTACATGCCATTTTCCACAATGCAAATGGATTTATTGCCTATAACAAACTGCTTCGATGCAGTCTCACAATGGCTCCTGTCACAGAACCTCCGCATTCAGCATAAGAAAACTGAGGTTCTCTTTATCACAAGAGACCCCAACTTCACTCCACCACCACATATAAGTGTCAAGGGAGCTGACCTAGGCACCAAGGAAACAATAAAATACCTCGGAGTCACACTAGACCATAGGCTCGATATGAAATCACACATAAACAATATCGTAAAATCTGTGTACTTCAAAATACGCACGCTCAGACACCTACGTCCCCTACTAGACCACGAAGACTTCAGAACCATTTACCAAGCGCTGATACTACCACATTTCGACTTCGCCAACTCCATTCTACAAGGACTCCCACAATACACCGTAAGCTCCTTACAGCTTGCCATGAACACCGCTGCCAGGGTTCTTCTAGGAGCGCCCAAAAATGAACACATCACACCTATCCTCAAACAGCTCCATTGGCTCCCTATACACGGAAGACTTACATTCAAAATCCTCATTCTCACATTTAAGGCCATAAATGGTTTATCGTCCACATCACTTTCTAAACTCATCCAATCCGTCCCATCAAACAGAAATAGGAGACAGGCAGCATTAAACTCACTAACAACCCCAAAGGCTATAACAACTTGCAGCCTATCATCAAACAGAGCTTTCATGTTTAGCGCACCAAAATGCTGGAATTCTCTCCCACCTGATCTCCGCACCATAACTGACCTAACCCAGTTCAGAAAGGCCCTTAAACTGCACCTTTTCATCAAATACTACCCCACATGAACCGTAACATAACAGCCTCACCCTAATACAATCCACAATATCTCTCTTGTTCCAAGCATTCCTGCTAATTTTATGTAAATAGTTCTCCCATGTTATCCAAGTTGATACTCCTGTTATATGTAATACCAAACAGCCTGTTGTTCTGGTTTCTTTATGTTATTTGTAAACCGCGCTGATGTCAAAGAGTGCGGTATATAAGAAGTTGAAATAAATAAATAAATAAAATAAAATAGGCTACAAATAGGTGTTGACTTGCCCTCTTAACCTAGGTGACATTTTACAAACTTACCCCCAGGAGGATAATTTTTTTTATAATTTATTATTTACTACATTTCAAATCTAATTACATAGCAAGAGAAAAGCAATAAATCCAATAAATAATAGAACTAACTGAAAAAATCTTCTCAAATCTTGACCATCACATGTTAAGCTCTTGTAATCCACCAATTCTCATACACTTCTGCTGGCCTCAATGTCTGGTGTTAACTCCAGCTCCAAATGAACACACAATAGACACTTAGGTCTTCCATGGAACAGATGTAAATAATGATGTCCATATTTTCTAGCCTATGCATTTATTCACATTGTAAGACCAGAAATGCAGGCATAGGTTTTCGGCTCATCCAAAACAATGCCCAAAACAGGCCCATGATCTGGCTCTTCCAAACTTTGCATCTCACTGAGCGGCATGTTTACTAAGCGCCATGGCAGTAACGCGTGTGTAGTACATGATACTAGTTGCATCTGCTGTACATGTACAAATTGCATTCATTTGGCTTGAATGATTCCTCACAAAAGCAACATTCCAGAATCACTGGTTCAGGGGTTGCAAACAATGGCATCTCTGGCATTTTACCCATCTTTCGGGGAACTTGCCCTCAAAAGATAGCAGAAGCCTCAGCCACTGTCAGGTTACTCAGACCTTCCACTGCTTGTGAACTAGGTTTTGCTGCAGAGACTGGATAGGTACCAGGCAAGAGATTGAGATCGTGCTTGGGGTAACTGATCATCAGCTCCAAACATTCCAGTCACTAAATCAACAGGGCCATGTCCTCCCTGGACCTTTCCAGCAAATCCAACCAGATAAGCCAGTCATACAGGTAAGGTGTACCTGGATCACATTCCTGTGCAGGAAGGCCACCACCACCATCACTTTTGAGAAACTGCAGGAAGTCATGGCTAAGCCAAAGGGCATAGCCCTGAACTGGAAATCTTAGCCCAGGATGCAAAACAAGAGGAACCGCTGATGCTATTCCCTGATGTGAATATGAAAGTAGGACTTGGCCAGATCTAGGGAGGTGAAGAATTCTCCCTAATACACATACGCAATGACAGATTGAATGGTTTCCATCCAAAAATGAGGAACTCAGAGTTTTGCATTGACCAATTTCAGATTGAGAATGGGTCAAAAGGACTCTCCTTTTCTGGGTATCACATCTCCTTTTCTGAGTTTATTTATTTATTTTAAAATATTTGTATTTCGCCATATGCCCTAAGGTATTCAAGATGATGCACAGTTAATAACCCCAAAGCAGATCTAACATAACACTAAAAGTTGATGAATATTGTCCTGAACTTTCTCTGCAGAAGGCACAGGTATGAAAGCCTGCCACTGCAGGAGGCATTTTAATATGTCTATAATTGCTGCTCACTTGAGTGTGCCAGCACGTAGCTCTGACCCAGAACCTCTAGCACCCACTGGTCTGAAGTGATCTGGCTTCATTCTGAGGAAAGGTACTGGAGCTGCCTTCTCACCAGCTGTTGAATCCCATTAGGAGGATTTGCCAGCTCCACAAGCAGCCGAGGGGGAGTTCTGAGGCAGCTGGGTCCCCCAAAGTTCTAGCCATTTCTAGGTCAAGATTAACAGGGACAATGGACGAAGTGGAGCCCTTGGATACTCAAGTGTTTCCAGGCTCCCTAAGAATTCCTTTAAACTACCAAGTGAGCACCCTTAGATCTCTGTCCCAGAAACCTCTGAGTTTGGACCTCACCCAGATCCTTCACCATTTTTTTCTGATCCTCAACAAATAGCAGGCCTTCTCAAAAGGGAAGCTTGCTGAGATGCAACTTGAAGGCCACATCTGCTGACCAGTTGCATAGTCATCACCGCTGCTAACCACTTCTGGAGGTTTCCCTGATCAGATCATACAAGGCATCCATCACAAACGCAGCCCCTGACTCTAATTGGACCACTTCTGGGCTATCCACCCATTGCTGAACCCAGATCAGAAGTGCTCTGACCACAAGACAAACACAGGGCTGTCTGAGAACCCAAGGCTGAAACTGCAAAGGCATTCTTTAGGAGAGTCTCCACTTTTCTATCATAGGCCTCCCACAGTGCTGCACCACCTTCCACTAGAACAGTCATGCACTGCATCACCTCTATGACCAGAGCATCCACAGGTGGAAACCCAAACAACTGATCCAACTTGCTCTGAGGCAGAGGATAAAAATGCCTCAGGACCTGTGGCCCCTTGAAGGTCAACTCCAGATGCTCCAATGGGAGACCAAGAGTTTCTATAGGGCCTCTAGTAGTGAGAAGAGCTCAGACAGGCATCTGATGCCCTCCAAAATGGGGTATCCCTTGGACAGCAGGCTAGGATCAGGCTTCTCAAGTCCTAGCACTGACATGGCATCCTGAATAAACATTGGGAGATCCTCCCAGTGGAAAAGACATACCACTGATGGGTCCTTATCCTTCAGAAGGGGGAGTTCCCCGCTTTCCTCAGACTCACTTCCAGACATAAGGGAATCTTCTTCTACTATCAAGTTCACTCCAACAGGGGACAAGGCTGCGCTCTCAGAGGAGCTCCCAGGTGAATGGGTAAGTTGGGGCATTTTGCCCCTGAAATGGACATGGCAGTGCCACCTGAGGGCCTAGAATCTCTCATGGGGGTAGTTTGGTGTCCTGGACCCTTTGGACTGGGTTGCCAAATAGCTAAGCAGGCTTTATTATTAAGATCATCTGTAGTACCGAAGATTAGAGAGTGGCCAATGTAATGCCAATTTTTAAAAAGGTGATCCAGGAAACTACAGACCAATGAGCCTGACATCAGTACTAGGCAAAATAGTAGAATCCATTATGAAAAACAAAATTACTGAACATGTAGATGTTGTTGTTCAGGGCCATTGAGTCGGTGTCAACCCTCTAGATAGTGGTCCTAAACTGTGTTCGGTCTTCAGTCAGGAGATTCATTGTTGATAGTGTGGCACCCATAGCTGCTGTCATGGTTTATTGGCAGAAAGCCCACATGGATTTAGCCAAAGAAAGTTTTGTCTTACCAATCTCTTATAATTTTTGAGGAGTGAATAAACAGGTAGAGCTGGTTGAAACAGAAAGCCTTTGAGAAAGTCCCTCATGAGAGACTCTTGGGGAAATTAAAAAGTCATGGGATAGGAGGAAATGTACTATTGCGAATTAGGAACTGGTTGAAAGATAGAAAACAGAGAATAGAGCTAAATGTCCAGTTTTCTCAATGAAGAAAGGTGAATAGTGAAGTAGCCCAGGGATCTGTGCTAGGCCCATAGCTTTTTAACATATTTGTAAATGACCTGGAAATGGGAATAACGAGTGAGGTGATCAAATTTTTAGATGACACTAAATTATTCAAAGACACAAGAGGATTGTAAAATTTGCAAGGGGACCTTGAGAAATTGGGAGACTGGGCATCCAAATGGCAGATAACATTTAATGTGGACAAGTTCAAAGTTATACACTAAGGGGGTCATTCCATCCTGGATGTACAGGTCCTCTGTGTGCCCGGTCGGAACCGGATGCACAGAGGGAGTCGCAATTCTGATCCCATGGGGCATGTCTAGCTCAGTGGGATCAGAATTGTGAACAGGCCTGTACATGCAAGCTGGGACCGCGATTCAGCCCAGCCTGCACGTACAGGCCTTGCCTGGCTAACTCAGTCAGGGCTTTTAAATGAAGCTACAGCACCATGGTGTCTGGTTGCCATGGCACCTCGGCTCCTTTTAAAAGCTGAAATCCCCGGCCGCCAGCACCCAAAGTGCTTTCCCTGCAGCCCAACCCCCAATCTGGCCTCCCAGGGCCAGGGTCAGGCTGCAGAGAATGCCCTCTGCTCCCTGCTGCCCCTTTCCAGCCCCAGTCCTGCCATTTCCTCCGCATCAGGGAAGTTATTCCACCTCCGATGTGGAATAACTTCCCCATTCAAGTTGCCGGCCCCAGACGTACAGGGCTGACATTAGTAACATAGTAATATAGTAAATGATGGCAGATAAAGACCAGTCTGGGGCCGACGACCGCCCACTGCTCGCCCTAATGCTGCCCCTGATCCACCCGTTTCCCCCCCCCCCCCCATCTAACTTTCCCGTACAACAACGGGGAAGGAGGACGGGGTTGGGAAAGGGCATGAATAGCAGGGATGGACGTTTCAACGGAGCTATTTGTGGCTCAGAATGACCCCCTTAGGGAAGAACAACCCAAACTAGAGTTATATGATGCAAGGTTTCACATTAGGAACCACCACCTAGAAAAAAAAGATTTAGGTGTCATCATGGATAATACGTTCTTATGTCCGTATGTTTTTAACCCTCAGCCCAGTGTGCAGTGGTGGCAGAGAAAGCAAATAGAATGCTAAGAATCCTAAGGAAAGGAATGGAGAATAAAATGAAAGATATATTGCCTCTGGATGGCTCCATGGTGTGACCACACCTTGAATACTGTGTGCAATTTTCATCAGCATATCTTAAAACGGATTTTGCAGAATTAGAAAACGTACAGAGAAGAGTGACAAAAATGGCCCCAAAATGGTAAAGGGGATGGAAGGATATCCCTATGAGGAAAGACTTAAAAGGTTAGGGTTCTTCGACTTGGAAAAATGACGGCTGAAGGAAGATATGATAGAGGTCTATAAAATAATGAATGGAGTGTAACAGGTATACATAGAGGGCCCGATATTCGAAAGGCATTTACAGAGTTTACAGACCAGTAAACCATGCAAATGCCTTAAATGGGAATATTCGATGTCACTTACATAGTTAGTGCAATAAAGTATCCGCATCTATGCCCCCTATATGCCCCAATGTTATCTGGTTAGCATCGGGGCATGTTGGAGGCATTCCGGGGTGGAGCGAATGCAGAAAATGGCGATAACTGGGTTGCAGCAATATTGGACCGCTTTTGGCTCGCCTAATCTTAGCCGTGCATTCTAACTGGGTAGCGGTCCAATATCGTCACTATCTGATTAGGCTGTGTGGTGGTTTCCCCAGTGTACTCACATCGGATATTCAATGCCGTCGGCGTGGCATTGAATATCCAGGGTTAAGGATAAGCAGACAGGGTTATGCACTGCATAGCTCGCCCAGCTCAATAGAAAGACTACGGGATATGCAATGAAGCTATAATTAGCACAAGTTCCGACAGGCCAAATACGCAAACAGCAAAGGAAAAGCAAGCACACACAATAACACCAAGTGCATTTAAATTATAGGCAAATGAGCTGTGCATATTAAAATGGAATGCTGATATTGTCTGTTCCCAATGCAGAGAAACACGTAGAGGATTTCGTAACCAGGCAAAGTACTAATATCTCTATGCCTGAGTCTGAGGAGGTTAAACATCCTGCACATGTTCCCGACAGTAGTTTGACACTTCACCTCAGATGATCCAGGCATCAGGAAAAGCCCCCAATGCCATCAAAATACTGTCGGAGTGCATATGCAAATTAGCCACATGGTGCCCCTATTTCTCTGGGAGAGCATGCCATACTTGCACTGACTGCTTTGCGTACGTGTTTGGCTTGTTCTCCCAGTTTATCGGTGCCATTTGCGCCACATGAATGGCTAATTTGCATATGTGCCCCTTTCTACATGCACTGTATGGAGGCATACAGAGTTAATAGTGTGTGATTTCTGAGCCATTTTTCTGCATCAGTCTAAAGTTTGTAAGCAAAGAAATCCCTCTCTCACCAATAGGTGCACAACAGAAATAGAACCAACAGGTGCATACCAAAAATAATTTCTGATTCTGGTGTCATCTTAGTACCAGCAATGTAAACTCTTACCAGTGCTGGGCATATTGTTAAGTAATACAAAACCGTACAAAAATCACTCAAATTACACAAAAAACCTACCATACTATAACAGCATTAACCTCCAAAACTCACACAAGGAGCCTATCCGGAAAAGCTTAACACCATAAACATCCAAACAGCTATTCAGAAAACTGAATTACTACAGTAGAGATTCCGACATAGAAACTCCAAGTTAACAAAAGACGTGGCCTCTATCACAGAAGCAGAACACAGAATGACCCTTATCAAATATAAACTGAAATAGAAATATGGAAAAAAAATTAAACTGAAACCTCAAAAAAACAATAAAACACCTAAGAATATAAAGATAGGTAGATGCCTTTGTACTGCGCAAAATATAAAAACTGAGTATGCAGATTCCAAAGCCTGACATATTCTAAGCACTAAATTGAAAAGGAAAATAAAATGCTTTGTTCTAACTTTGTTGTCTGGTCTTCAGTCCATCTGCTACTTCTCTCCCCTCCTGCCTTCTTTACTTCCTTCCTTCTCTGAATGATGTTTTTTCCTTTCAAATTTGTTCCATGTACTTTTCACTCTATCAACTCAATTTCACTCCTTCTTATTATCCAGTCCTCAGTTCCCCTCTTTTTACTGCATCCACCAACCACTTATCAACCCTTGACAGTCTTCCCATCTCTTATCTCTCTCTCATTCCCCAGCCTTTAAATAGTTCTCTCCTTTCTCTCTAGGCCTTCAATGTACAGCATCTTCCAGTGTCTCTCCCATTCAGTGCCCCCCCCCCTCTTTTCTGACTTCATCCCCCCATATCTAGCATCTCCCCCCTCTCTCTCCCTTATCCCATCTAGCAACTCCTTACTATCTTCCCATATTCCCACCATGTCCAGCATCCCCTCTATCTCCCTATGGTCCTCTCCCATGTCCATCTCCCTCTGGCCACCTTCCATGTCCAGCATATCCCTCCAGGTGCGCACATACCCCTGATCCTACCCTTGTGCCCAGCATCCCTTGTGCCCCTATGGTCTCCTTCCATGTCCAGCATCCTCCCTCTATCTGCCCGCATACTCCTGCTCCCACCCCTGTGCCCAACATTCTTCTCTATCTCCCTATGGCCTCCATTCATGTCCAGCATTCTCCCTCCAACTTTCCAAGGCTCTTTTCATGTCCATCATCCTTCCTCCATCTCCCTCTGGCCCCCTCCTATGTCAGCCAGTATTCCCTCCCCCCCCCCTATCTCCCTATGACTCCCTCCATCACCTATGGCCACCTTCAGTGTCCAGCATCCCCCTTATGTCTGTCCCCCCCTCCCCCCGTGTCCAGGATATCCCCCCATCCAATCTGCCCCTTTCCTCCCTGTGTTTAGCATCTCCACTCTCCCCTTAATCAGCAGGAAAGACAATTTTTTATTAATATAACCAAGGGAAAATTTACTACTTTATAATAGCTTGCTCAAGCAGAAAACAGTAATTAAGAAAGCTGATAAGGAGGAACTATGGTGATTTTATCAAAGTTGGCTTATATTGGTGTGATTCAATGTCAGCTTCCTGACATCTCTTATTATCAGTGTTTGCTGGCAAATCTTTCTTAAATCCACAGGGAAATAAAAGTGATGGTGGAATCCACATGGGTTTCTGGTTTCTAATAGGAAAAGAGTAGATTTCATATTGTATCATATCAGGTAACATCAGGTATGGTACATTATATATAAGTGCTGTACTTAAATCCTTAGTTAACTTTCCTGGAGTTTTGATTTGCTTTTGCTATCAAGCCACTTTGGAAGCCTATCTGTTTTTGTTGAATGTTTATTAGATAATATATTTCAAGTACAAGACTCTTCACATCTTCTTGAAGTGCTGCCGTCCTTCCTTTTAAATTTATCATCATTAGTAATTACACTGGATATTTCTGCTTTATATACTAACTGCTAGACATCCTTGAAACCATTCACATTACTCCTAACCAGACATCTTAAACCATAGGGAATAGAATATTGCTCATTTCACATTGTGCATGAATTTCTTTTTTTATTAAGGGTATTATTATTCCTTGAAGGTCAAGGACACTGCCATGGTTGTTACCTTGATCCCAATTTATAGTGGAATTTGAATGCCCTTGTATTGCACAATGAGTTACAAGATTTATTCTTGGACATTTTGATTCAAAAAGAGGAGCCAACCAAAATATGTTTTTACATTTTCAAATCTTTCATCCTTGCAGCTTTGAAAGCCCATGGGTCAGTTTTTGAGCCAAAGCAGCTATCAGTTCTTTCACTCTCCTTGTCCCAATGGCCATGGCAGTGGTGTTGGGTTTTTACTTTTTCCTTCCTGCCAATTGCAACCCCTCCTTTTCCCTCAATCTCATTCCTTTCCCTCCTCTGAATCATCCCTCCCCCACTTCAATCTGTCCAACAATCTGCTGCGTGGATAATCTTCCGCCAGCTTCATCATGCTTATATTACCTCTCTTCTCAAGTCACTTCATTGGCTCCCTATCTGTTTCCGCATTCAGTTCAAACTTCTGCTGACCTATAAGTGCATTCACTCTGCAGCTTCTCACTACCTTTCCTCTCTTGTCTCTCCCTACAACCCTCCTTGGGAACTCTGCTCTTCTGGCAAATTGCTTCTATCTGTGCACTTCTCTTCTATTGCTAAACCAGACTTCACTCCTTTCACTTTGCTGCTCCTTACGTCTTGAACAAATTACCTAAGTCTGTACGCCAGGCGCCTTCTCTGACTCTTTTCAAAGCCAGGCTAAAAACTCACTTCTTCGGTGATGCTTTCAGATCTTGATTCACCTGATCTCCCTTGTGTTTCCTTACCATTTCCTTTCGATGTATCCCATGTCTACAGCTACTGTGTTGTCTATCTTGACTAGATTGTAAGCTCTGATGAGCAGGGACCATATTTTACATGTGTCTGTGCAGCACTGCGTATGTCTTGTAGTGCTATGCAAATGTTCAGTAGTAGTAGTAGTAGTATTACTTCTTTGAGGCCGCATTTGGATCCTAATCCCGTGTTCTCCTTGTGTCTCCTTCCCTATCTGAACCCCCTGTTTTTTCTTGTATTGTTCTGTCTGTCTTGATTAGATTGTAAGCTCTATGTGCAAGGTCTGTCTTCTTTATATGTTTGTACAGCACTACGTATGCCTTGTAGCGCTATATAAATAAGAAATGGTAGTAGTAGTAGTAGTAGACTAGGTGAATAATGAGAAGCCTTGAAAATTTTAAAGCACAAATCTTGAATTGTCATTTCTGAAACCTGATTTTATTTGTTAATCATAGTTTGTTGATTCAGAAACAGGAAT